>QXEO01000625.1:3457285-4687116 GCA_007115705.1 Dactylis glomerata | reverse complement strand
AGAGAGAGGGAGAGAGAGAGGGAGGGAGAGGGAGAGAGAGAGGGAGAGAGAGAGAGAGAGAGAGAGAGAGAGGGAGAGAGAGGGGGAGAGAGGGGGAGAGAGGGAGAGAGAGGGAGAGAGAGTCTCCATCTCGTCTATGGTGAATGGTGAGATTTGATCTATGTGATACGTGTCTCCTATTCGGCAGGCCCCGAGGCCCTTTATATACTTAGTTGTCTAGGGTTACAGGTGCCAAGTCTATCTATGGTGGTAAAGAAGACCCTAACGATATATTCCGCATCTGATATGTGTCGTTAGAACCGTATTCCTAGAATTCTCGGCATAATCTTGGCGTGGATCGTACTCCAAGATGATTGTCAAGCGGGCCTCGACCGAGCGCCCAAGCATTTGGGCTGAGGAGCCCCCTGTCGTGTGGTCCATCTTTGAGAATGTATCCGGTGAAAGATAAATCCATGCACCCGCTGCATCATTCTTTTGTAGGCCATTGGATGTAAATGGAGGGGACATGATGCGTTCTCTCGGAGCCCAACCTTCGTCCATGCTACATGTCCTCTTTCAGTGGCATGATTGGCCATCTTTTGCAAATTTGACTGTCCAATTAGTTTTTGTACTGCAGCTATTTCAAGCATCTTTGGTTATCTACTGCTGCAACACACCATTAGATTTTACCAAAGCAGACGATTAAATAGTACCCCCTCCGTTTATAAATATAAGATGCTTTAGTTTTATAAAGTAAATATATCTAGACATCTTTTAGTGCGTAGGTTCACTTGAATATACATACTAAAACTTGTCTAGATATATTTGCTTTATAAACCTAAAACATCTTATATTAAAAAATGGAGGGAGTATAACATCTTGTTCATGTTTCATACATGGGGTTGATTTCATATGGTATAATTTTGTAGCACGTTCCTGGAAGTAACTGATCTTTGCTACTTAGTTATACTATGCGATGCAATTTTCTTGCCATTAATCTCTCTGGGATTGATTCATGTGCACCTTGTAGAGTTTAAGACAGGCAGGAGTCATCAGATGCAACTTCTGTTTCGAGTTGTTACAACAAAAATGATGTTTTATTCTTTGATTCTGAATACCTTTCCTTGGTAGTTCAAAGGAATAATTTTTTGCCCAATTCAGTTGCTCCTTGCATAAAAAATAGTAATACAATTACATAACTGTTAGTCCAGAATTAACTATATTTTTTTTGGACTGCAGGAGTTGGTGTAAACATTTATGTTTCTCTTCTACTACTAGCATGTTACTACGCTAGGAATGAAAAAGACTAAACCAACAAGGATTATGTTTGTTCAAATGTCACCGGACGCTATGGTTATACTGGTTGAATAAGCAGAGGTGGCTTAGAGGAGGTTCGCTGCCATGGCAGGTAAACACCGACACCAGACAAAACTTCGAACACCAGATTAGAGTTGATTGCACTCTCCTGCCGTAGCTGAGCTCTCTGCTTATTGGAGTACAACCATATTCTTCTTTACAGTTCGCTGTATTTTGGTTGTTCCTTGACCCCTGTATAATGTCTCCATGTACATGTTTGAAGAGAAACACCAGCCTTTGTTGTTGAACAGCGCATAAACGCTGAGCGGCGCCAAAATGCCTAGCACTTAATTGCGCTTAAGCATGCTTTAGTCCTTCAGAAAAAAGGAAGAAGCAGAGGCTAAAGGCTCGCTCAACACTTAATAGAACCTTGGGTTTAGCAGAAAGAAAAAGGGTACAAAGAGGTCAATTACCAATACTTTTATCTGTCCTTCCCACCTTATTAATTGTGTTCCCTGTATACGTCACCTCATAATAATCCATATATTAATTACAGGGAAGGGCAGATGCCAAAAAAGAAATCAAGAAAGAAGTTGTTCAACTAAGGTATATGCCACTTGATGATGTTATATTCTATCTAATCTAATTGATCCCTATAGGATACATTTTATTCAAGACACTTTGTTTGATATTTACATGCAATATCAGTGTACCATAAATCTCGTTTATTATTGTCTAACATATAGGCCAGTTTGTGAGAAGGATTAACCTTCAAAGTTTCATGAGTCCATATATTTAAATAATGTCCTATGACTCTACCAGAAAGAACTGCCAGCTCAACTACAAATCTTTGGAGTTATGATGTACTGATAATAGAATAGAAGCATCACATGTGAATATATATATATGGACTCATTTTAAAGGGCAATGTTTAGATCTCATGTTTTGCTCAAGTTAATTATCACTCATTTGCTCGTAATTCAGGCTAACCTAATTCTGAATTAATCTATTCCATTGCTATAACAAATACATAAATTAGGTTATGGAAATTTAACTTCTATGTTAGTGTCACACCCCGTTGCCGTCGGTGATCGCCAGGACGTGAGGTCAATACAAACTGGATATAATGGTTGTTTGTGGTAGCAACCGAACCTTGAGAAGATGAGGATCCACAGAGGAAGAAGCCTGACAATAGGAGGAGGTCCAATTCAATTTTGTTCTGTTTGATGTCCTGTCCCGTGCCCCTCATTCCCTTTATCTTTCCTGCTCCGAGTGTTGACCAGCTGGGCCAAGCCCATGACATGGTATCGAGTATCGACACGATGTAGGTGCAATGTGATCTTTGCAAGAAAGAAGCACCATCACATGCATACCTTGCACCAGTTGCAACTGATACTGCATAAACTGCCAGTGTACACCAGGATCCCAATTCAAGTACTGAAGCTTGTGTGCTGAAATGGCCAATGGACAGAAATCCTGACGCTTGCGTATACTCTGGAACAACAACTGTCTCCTAGTGAACAGAATGAATGCAACAATGAACTGAGATGACCATGGGGAACATTCATGCATTTCAAAGATTTGAGACTGAGTGCCCAATTTGATGCCATATTCAGCATACTCTGATGCAATTCCTCTGAAACCATCTCTCCTTAGCACTGCAAGGGCTGTATCTCCTTGGTGCATAGCACAAAAGGTGCTGCAATGACTGAATGTGCATGTACAGCAAGAAGAGGCAAGGAACTGAAACAAGTTCTGAAGCAGCGCATAATTTTCTGACGGAATCACGTCAACATCATAGTAACAACTGAAGTAATAGCAAAGAAGCAGTGCTTCCATCTGGGGTGCCACGGTGTGAATACAGTAACCTCATGCCTATGGTATTAGCTTCGGAATGGGCGAAACATGGAACATAACACTTACAACAAGGAGCTCCAACATCCATATGTCAGGAAGGATAACCTGATTCTCAAATGTGTGCCAACAGAAGAATTCAACCTTTGAAGGAGCAGAACTATCTGTTAGAAGCTGCAAGAACTTTAAAGCTAGTATTTGTTGTTGATTGCATTCCAGTCGCCCTAGACAGCACATCAGTGAGGAACTGAAGCAAGTACGCTGCCCATGTTGCATAGAATAACCGGTATAACAATGCCCACATGAGACACCAGGAAATAGAAAATTCTGCATTTCAATGAAACAGCGTTTTCTCCTGGAGAGCCAACTGCATGTATGTGCTGGTATGGGAACCACTGCCCTTGAATTCTTCTACGCATAGAAATTGATCGCCTGTGATAAACTGCAATGAACCAATGACCATAGACAATTTCCTAGATCCCATGGAAATGTGTGTGTAGCAGGATCAGTGCCATGTTGCATCTCCCTTGCGAGTAGCTGCTGGTGCTTGCCCTCTTCTAATGGTACCACAGCGAATAACAATTCAAGTCCACATACATGATCCAAACATGTGTCCTTGTTAACCTTTCCCTCAAGCTCTGGATTAGTTACCATAACATGCTCTAGGAATAAAGACAAGCTGCCAATCCAGGATGTTACAGTAAGATTATCTAGGATATTCCTACCATTCCATGTAAAAATGGACGGGGCGTCAACACACACCATCATGATCAAGTCTAGTTGTTATAATCCACCCAAAGATCAAACTAACCAGCTTGTGGCCTTCTTGCAGCTCTTCGATCCATCATCATAGAAGAAACACTAGTAGGTCATGAATGTGATTCTCTATGAGCAGAAACAGCAACACCAGAATTATGCTCACCTGCAGATAGATGTCTCATGCTCATAACAACGCCATTCTTACTGCATCCATCAATAGCTGCGTCAATCCATAGTGTGACTGAACAAACATTGCCACAATGGATACAAGGAGCCACAGGCTTACATAAACCAATCACCGATTGTCATCACCAAACAACACCTTGTAAAACCTCCTCCTCTCCTCCCTCTTCTCCGCACTATCCAACCGTGCTGCCTCATCCTCCGGCTCCTCTTCTTCTTTCTTTACATCAACATCACCTCTCCTCCTCTTATTCTCCAAATTTGCAGCACGTCTCCTTTGGTTATACTCATGCAGCCCCTCCTGCATCAGCTCCCCGAGTCTATCCTTCGCCGCCACCACTGGATCCTTCACCCTCAGCTCGGACACATCGTAACCCTCACGGAGCACCACCGTGTGGATTTTGTACCGATTCGATAAATAGAAAAGGCACGGATGCCGGAGCAGCAGCCTGGCGGTGTCCTCCGGCAGACCAAACTCCCATCTGAAGTGCTCTAGCTTCATAACTGAAATCTTTCTCCACATGGTGAGCGAAAGAAGCTCATGAATCATGGCCACGGCGCGCTTCTCTGCATCGGCGTCCGTGCTGGGCGTCACCCAGTCCTCCGAGTACGGCGAAATGTAAGGCGTGGAGTTGAAGTCCTTCATCTTGTCGTGCGACTGGACCCAAGAGGACGGCAGCGAGCAAGTGAACCGCGGGTGGGAGCCGCTCGCGGAGGCAGCGGCCTCGATGCTGGAGACGGCGAGGGAGGGGACCCAGCGGAGCAGCTCCAGCTCCGCGGCGTTGCGGCGGTGAGGGTACGGGTTGGCGAGGCGGAAGAGGTCGGTGTGAGCCGGGAGGACGCGGAGGAGGTAGTCGTCGGGGAGACCGAGCGGACCGCGCAGAGCGGCCAGCTTGGAGACCTGGAGGCGGCGCCCGCGGGCGAGCATGAGCACCCGCGCGAGCCGGTCGGCCATGGCCGGCTCGGACGCGGCGACGGCGGCCTCCTCCGCGTCCACAAGCTCCGCCATCCGCTTGGTGAAGCCGAAACAGAGCTCCCCGCCGCTCCCTTCCGGGCCGTCTCCGGTGAAGATATCGAAGCAGGAGGGGTACTTGCGGAGCCAGTTGGCGGCGCGGCCGAGGAGGTCGAGCGTCTTGAAGCGGGACTGGAGGAGGCGGACGGGGGCGGAGCGGGACGGGAAGCGGAGGAGGAGGCGCTTGATCTGGTTGTTCACGATCCAGCGCCGGTTGCGGCGGAGGGCCGCCTCCAGCGCCGGGTCCTTGGGAGACGACCACCGCGCCATCGCCGCGCTTCAGCGGCGGCGCGGCGGAAGGACGGGGGTTGATGCGAATGATTGGGCTTATTTCGGACATGGACTGAAAGTCTTCTTTTTCATCTCAGCTGATTCTCGTACTGTGTTCATTTCGTTGACGGCCCAGTATATGGCTCAGTACGACCATGAGAGCTCTTTCTTTCTGATTCTCAAAAAAAAAAAGAGCTCTTTCTCCATTGGACACGATCTTTTTTTTGGAGACTCAATTCGGAGAGCTTCAATTTTTTTTCAAAACAGTACCATCTTCATCAGCTTGAAGACTGGTAACTAGAAATGCTGGTACACTGTCAAGCCAACTACTCTTCACCATCAAAGTAAGCGTGCTTAGCACAGAGATGAGCCGATTGGTTTGCCGACCTAAATGTGTGATGGATTGCTCACGAGAAAGTATCTCCTGGAAACCACCTTTGAGTGGAAACCTGGAAACCAAGTTGTGAGCCATTGGTTCTGAGATATACGTGCTGGATTATCTGTCCACCCACTCGGTACATTTCACACAAAAACGCCCGCTCAATGCTTACATTTTGTCACATAAACCCTCAAGAGTCTCTTTCTTCTTACACATCATCCCTCAAATATCCCACACGTTCTGTGAAAAGAGGAATAGATCCTAACTAGATTGGATCGGATCTGCGGTGGCGCTGGGCTCTTTCAGCAGCACCCCACACGTGTGGAGACAGCAGGTCCATGGACGGTGACGGGGGACGTATCCCGCGTGCAAGAGAGAGGCAGAGAACTGGCTAGAGGACCTCGTCGTGGTCGGGACTCGGGCGGAGGAATTCGGCCGCAGCGACCTCCGCGAAAGAGTTATTCATTGTGCTCGTTCCGTTCATGTTCTTTGCTATTTGTTGCCTTATCTAATTTGATCTAGATTCTCTTTTCTTCTGTTCATGTTAATGGAGTTCGATCCTGTGATTTGCATCAGGTTCATGAACTGCTCTATGAAACTGTGTTGAATCATGGGACACCTCAACGAATCTGAGTTGATAAGGATATGAAACTAGCAAAAGTTCTTTTTTTTCCCGATTTCATGTGTGTATGCCAACGCTGGCGCGATCTCGCTTCTTCGATGAAATCACAGCTCCTGATTGCAAACTGTACAGTACCAAATTCATGAGATCTGTGATGCAAAGAGAGAAGTATTGAGGGGTTTTCTGCAAAGTCAGGACAAGGAGGCGGGCGTTGTTTTGCAAAAAACATGGAACAGGTAGAGAGTTGATCGTGGGCTGCACATTTTAGATCGAACGGTACATGTATGAGTTTTCAGGTTTCCACTCAAAGGTGGTTTCCACCGGATACTTTCTCGATTGCTCACCTCTCATAGCACCTGTATTGAATTGTAGAATGCGTGTCATAGTATCATAATATTATAAAACTTTTATATTTTTAGGATGCGCTTACACAGCGGTGCTCGTTGAAAACATAGGTCAAAATCATGTGTTCACAGGGGTGTATGCATGTGAGAAATGTCTAATTTAGATGTTAATTAGAGGCAAACTGCATGCATGCAAGTACCACCAAAATTCCAGACATCATTAGAATCTAATCTAATGCAAAATCCGAATATTTAAAAAGTTTTGTAGGCCAAACTGTTTATCCGATTGAAAATCCGTTTTCACCGTTGGACTAGTCGCGACAAGGTCTTTGAAACTAAATCCTGTGTTGATATATTCTGACGACTTTTTTTTCAAACCCAAAAGTTACCCACCTCTAACACGTGAGTTATCTAGCCGTACTACTTAAGTTATCCATCCTATAATATATAAGTTACCCACCATATAAACAGGCTTGATGGAGTCATTTTGAAAAAGATAAAAATATTATACATATATAATAAAATATTAATTAAACCATTAGTCTAGCGGTTCGCCTTCATCGTCTGTCATTCCTCTCATGTTATAGGGGTGACTCAATCTCTAAAGGCTACCACGTCAAATATTAAGCATAATTTTTTAAAAGAATTTAATCTAACCTTCTTTTGCATACAACATATAAATTGAGGTCTTACGTCCCACACACCCCCACCATGCTAAGTCGTAGTGAACAAATGTAATGCGCTAGTAGTCTAGCGGCTCGACTTTGTCACTCGTCGCCGCTACCGCGGCGTATGGGTGATGAAGCCTCGAAGGGTGTTAGGGTACCGAGGCTTCATCGCTCATCGACGCTATCGTATCGACAACGACAAAGTCTCGGTACCCTAGCACCTAGGCTACCACGTTTAAACTAAATAAGTCTAGCTCACATTCTAAAAATAGGGGCAACCAAGGATTCATGAAGAACGGGATTGCAAAAGTTATCTACCTCTATAAAAATGAAGTAGATACAAGTGGGTAACTTACATGTAAAAGAGTTTTTGCACATCATTTCATAGGGGTGGGTAACTTATATATTATTCGGTGGGTAACTTATATGCTATAGCATGGATAACTATTGTGTTAAAGGTGGGTAACTTTTAGGTCGAAAAAAAGTCGTCGAAGCATATCAATATGGGATTTTGTTTCGAAGATCTCGGCGCGACTAGTCTAACGGTGCAAACAAATTTTCAATCGGATAGATGGTTTGAGCTACAAAGCTTTTTAAATTTTTGGATTTCTACATTAAATGCTGATGATGTCAGCAATTTCAGCTTTTGGAAGTGGACGCGTTGCATACATGTGGGCGGAGGAACCGGCTCCTCTAACGTCAAGGAGCAATGTCAGAGGAAAATAAGAAGGAAAGTCAGGGTTTTTTGCTCATTAAGCACCTAATTTATACTATACCTAATTACTTTAGATTTTAAAAATTGAACTAAATTTTATTACATTATAATTTTGTCTATATATAGTTACTCTAAATGCATAACATAAACTTGTATTAGGCCACATACTTTAAGTAGTTTTGGCCTTAATTACATGATTTGGAAGAAGAGAAGTTAGGGAGCTGTAGCTTACCTGACATTGCTCCTCAACGTCAGAGGAGCCCGTTCCGTGGGCAGAGGGATGGAGTGTGAACGCAATTAGGATGGAGTGTGAACATAATAAAGATGAGGTGTAAATATAATTAGCGGGGTTCAATCTAAACTACCCATTTTTGATCCAACAGCTGAGATTTGCTTGTTGGCTAAGATAATTTCCAAAGCGCCCTAAAAATAGACTTCCCCTATTTTTAACATTATCTATCTACACAATAAATAATACTTTAAATGCCCTTTATAGAGTCTAATCATGTAAACGTGTTGAATTTATATGTTGAATAAAGTTTGACTTCCAATGGATGAAAGGGTGTAGCCACCTATAAATTCATAAAAAAAGAATGAGCACATATATACATCAAAACTAGTACACACAATTGTCTACTTGACTGGATTTTATCACATATACACTCCATTTTTGTTCATATCTCGAGCAAAATAATCAAAGTTGTCTTACTTAAGTATTTTTAAGGGAAGATCATCGTGGCTAACTTTATAAAAAATTAAATAGTAGTTACATCGTTCAAGAGAGTTTGCAACAAAAATCTAGGAGGTTCATTGACCCTACTTAAGTATATAGTTTGACTTGCTCTAACACAAAACTTTGATCTTCTACTTACCATGTTTTTGTGTGTAACTTATTTTTTTAGCATAAATATGAGATTATATAATATCGATTTTGTATCAGGACACAAAAGATACCACGATACATATCGTGATATCATACTTAGATATCATTCTGATACATATGGATCGACAGAAGTAGTATTCGTAAAATCGTAAGATACTATGATACATATCGGGATATGACAGCCTTGCTTTAGAGAGGGTGCTACGGGTCCCAGGGCCTCCTATTCAGCGCCATCAAACCCGGCGACTCCTAAAGAAACTAGGGTACGAGCCGTCCCACTCGCACACACCATCGTTTTCAACCTCTTCATCCCTAACCCCCTCCGTCATCTCCATTATTTATGCCCCCCCTCCTCATCTGTTCGTCACTATTTGCCTCTCGCCATCCGCTCCCACGCCTCCTCGGTGCCTGCCCCGCTCGAGCCCCAACTATCGCCAATCCACTTCCGCCAGGCTTCCCTTTAATACCCCACCCACCTTCTATAGTGTCGCCCACCTCACCCGCACCCGAAACCCTAAGCTTCCGCACCCACTAGCCTATATTCTAGGTCTCACCTTATCTGACTTCACTGCGTCTAACCGTGTCGTCCCTGCCTCCAATGAGGTCGGCGTTTCGCCTCCCTGGTTAGCAGTGGTGTATCCAGTGGGGGTGCCATGGCACCCCTTCTAAAAATGCAAATGCTATTTTAGGTACTAAAATTTATAGTAATTATGTCTAAATGCTAGCCTGATAAGAAAAGATTTTAAGCTTGGCACCCCCACCAATTTCATCCTAGATTTGCCACTGCCGGTTAGCTTCTTCTCCTGTAAGCAGCGATCGCTTAACAGGCCCCCTTAAGGCGTCAAATAGGGGGTGGTGCATGTTCCAGTCCTGGTCTTCTCGGCTCAGCTCCTCGTTATCGCCGCGGCTGTCATGATCGTCCCCCCGGCGGCGGAGGCGCCGGAGCCGCATCACCCGGACGCCGAAGTGGGGGCTCGACCTACACCCCAAGCGTGAAGCCCTCCTTGATGAAGAGCTGAACCGAGCTTTTGATCTTGGCTCCCTGCACTGGAAAAACATGCGCACCGGCCCCGGCCTCCTCAGAGACCACTTATCCACCACATGGTGCACAATCGTCTGGCCGATCATCTTGGTGGCGGTCCACCCGGCGCAGACGACGAGGCACACCAGACAGCTGCACTCAGACCTCCTGGAGGGTAGCGGCCGTCCGCGGATCCTCAAACGCCATCGGACGTCGCCGTAGACCTTCTTCCTTCAGCTGGATGTGATCAGACAGGAAGCGCGTGAGCTCTGCTGCATGTGCAGATGTAGCCAGCATTAGGTGGTTCCTCGGAACTTCCAAACACGTCCCTGCCCACGCGAAACACGCGCCGGCGGGCTCCCTTGCTCCACATCGGCCATTATTGAGGCTGAGCAGGTCTCTAGGAGTAGACGAAAAGATATCGTTCCATCGTTCTTTTAGTACATACTGGATGCAAGAACATTATTCATCACGACAACTTCTGAAACAAGATCGGGCGATACCAGTTTACCATTTCCATTCCAGATAAATGGATTCAGACTGCAAATATACAACGATCGAGATAATGGCGATCAATCATGATTTTTCCCTCTAATACTTTTTTTAACACCTACTACTAGTAAGTGTTAATTCTCTTCGCGATCCCTTTTGTCTCCACTTCATGCGTTCTTTCTTTCCGCCTTCTTCTTACCAAAAGAATCAACCACTGCATCCACCTTTACCTCTAGCTGATCAATCTGCGTTGAACCAGGGAAGAAAATAAAACGGTTTAATGTATGTAGGATATCAAACAACTTCACGCAGCAAGCACCTCATGTTTTACTCAATCTAGTTTTACTGATTACTCAGTACAGAGCAGTTTTACTTTAGTCTTATTAGGAGGGTTAATTTCAATTTATATTAACACGTTATCCTACACAAGTAGCACACTGATTATATTAGGACATCTTGATGGAGGCGGTGTTTTGGCTCACCGGACTAGATGCCCCGTTACGAAAAACACGTTTAGAAATGTTTTAAAAAAAATCAAAAAAGTTTCTTGAGAATGTACATATATGTTTTGCTTACATGTTCTTAAATATTATGTGAAGAAAATACTTATGTAGTGTTGGAAGCAAAAATGACAAAAAAAATGTATTGTGAAAAGCCGTTTTGTACCATAAAAATTGTCATTTTTACACAGATCGTAAAAAATGTCCTTTTTACATTAAACTTTATATGCACGCCTAGAATATGTAGATGTACACCTGAGATTCTATTCACGGTGGAAACATGTTAAGGAAAATAAGTTTATTAAAAAGTTTTATATTTTAAAAAGTTTTTTTTTTCACAGTGGAAGCATCTAGTCCAAAGAGCCAAAGTGGATTCCCCTCTTTGAGTTGCAAGATTCAGAGAATATATTCCAGGAAAATGAAAAACACGGAGTTGGGACTTATTAGTGTATTCCTGAAACCTATAGCATAGGAAAATTCCATGAAGTAGCATCAAGGGGTGAAACAAAAAGTTGTAACACGAGGTTTGACTGGAAGAAAAAATCTCCTTAATAAGAAGAGTGGAAAACAATCCGTAATAATTTATGTGAATGAAACTATCTCGCTGGAAAAATTCCATATGATTGAAATCCTCTAATAATCGTAGGAGTTCTTCTGAAAAAACAAATTACTTAACATGCATGCATGTCTCTCACATTACCAGCTACCAGGTATATATTGCACCGCTCCACCATGAGCTAGTTAAGCTACAGCTAACATGAACAGCTGCTCTAACCGGGAAGTAAAATTAGTAGGCGGTCCTGACCTTTTGAAGTAGTGCCTCTGCCTTGTCCACATTCTCCTCGATCTCATCTGAGACGGCCTTAATCTTGGATGCTGCCTTCTGTAGGTTTTTATTCTCGGGAAACGTTTCAGCAACATCTTCGGCGATTCTCTCAGTTGCCTCCGCCACCTTGTCGACCATCTGGATTGCTGCCCGTGCCGTATCCTGCACCTTATCTATTGGATCGATGTTTATTACTCCCTAAAATCCAAATAATACACCTGCAAGTGTGTCAAGAGGTATATATCTGATTCCAAGTTACCTTCCATTACTCTCAGCTGCCTGTAGAAAGGTACTGCAGCGACGGAGGCACCGACGATAAATGTGACCCTGAGAAGCTCATATATATAGCTTGTGAGTATGAGAAGGAGATTTGATGAAACAGATCTACTACAAATATGTGGACAAGAAGCGTATGCAACTCTAATTTTTCTGCACGTACGCACCATGAAGGTATGCTGCTAAGTAGGTCGGGCAGTGAGAAACTTCCTCCTGCTGGCAGATCTCCGGGAACAACTGCACGGATTCTGGAACAAAACAGGTGAAATTTTCTGTAAGAAAACGAAATGAGCAAACGGTATGTGCTATGGTTACTTCATCCTAAGAACAAGAATCGTTCACTCACTGTGTTGCTCTTCTTATCGGCTTGACAAGGTTGATGCCCCAAGACTCCATGGCTAAGCCGGCAGAGGTTTGCCGGCGTTGAGCCGATGCAGATATACCCGTGTCCCGCCGTTGCCGAGAAACCTCTGGAGTGTATGGCGTCAAGGCTTTGGAAGCAACGCAAGATAGGAGGATCGCCATCAGATTCTGAAGGAGTCTCGCCTGCTTCTTCAACGTTTGAGGCTAACGAGTTTCGAACTTGTGGAGATCTCCCTGTGTTCCACTCAACTGAGCTCTTACTTGTCTAGCAATCATATAAATGGAAAGACAAAGCGAGGACTGTTGGTTTTCTGGCTAGGATCCAACCGCACGCCAAACACGAGCACACAAATATAACCACATACGTAGTACTATAGAGTACTGGAGATGGGAGCCCACGCAGTTTTGGCGACCCATACAACTTGCCTCTCTTTCCAGGTCATTTCTTCACTCATAATGCGAATCACACAATCTCGTCACAAACTGTAGAGATAAGGTCCAAATAACTCTAGCAGGATTCTAACATGATAACATAACCAGACTACGTTCTATCTAGCTATATGAAAGAAGTTTTTGCATGCTTGCCGTGTAAACTGCCAACGAGGTGGGAGCCAAGCGTTCCATCTCTATGATCTTTCATGACAACGAGGCGGATCACTGGAGCATCCTAACGCCTACAAGAGTCAAACGCTAAAAATGCTTCGATTCGGGCGACGCGATCGGTCGCTCTCAGTAGGGGTGGGTGAAAACGGTTTTACGTTTATGATAGTTTCAGTTTAGTTCATTTTTTTTACTAAACTGAAAGTGGAGATTAAATTTGTGAAAGAAAATAAACTACTCCCACCAACAGTTTGACACGGTTTTCACCCGTGTTAGTTTTGCACACCCCTCTCAGTTCGCTCGCGCGCCTCCCTCCTGCTCTCCTCTAGTATGGCTCTAGCGGTCTAGCCGGATCTTAAAGATGTACTCCAAAATACAACATTACATAGGCAGACTCTACGTTCTGTCTAGCTTATATGTAGAAGATTCAAATAATGAATTGCATGCTTGCCTTGTTAAGAGGTGGGAGCCAAGCGTTCCATCTCTAGGATCCTTCATCACAACGAGGTGGATCACTGGAGCATCCATCCCAACACCTACAAGCCAAACGCTAAATGTACAAATCAGTCTTGTCTCTCCATTCACATCACTTAAACTTAGCCACATTGCATTTTTCCCCTTTCTTTTCCTTTCATTTCCTTTATTCACTAGGGATCTTCCAATAGGATTGCTGACCATGATCCATCAAATTTTCCCAATCTATAAACACAAAAGGTAATGGGAAAACATTTTAAAAAGGTATCAAATCCAGAGTACATCGTGTGCAGGGAGATGGAAAATAGAAAACACAACATGTTGCTTAAATAAATAGGAATTAAATGTTAAAGGATAAAGGACGACACTGTCATTGGATGAAAAGAAATGAATTCTTCACAACTCTGTTTTCCTAAAATATTTGCATTCCAAAGGCACAGATAAAAGCGAGAAAACACACATCATCTAGTTAACTAGTTTGGCACGAGCACTAAATCACAGGGATATTGATTTATCAAATACAACACTTCATAACCATCTTATTAATCAAGTAAGCTTCATCATAACTGTATATCACCAGGCTTCACAAGCTAGTGCTGATCCGCATGCAACTCAGTTCTAAACAGGGCCTATCCTTTTCTAGTATTAGTTAGAAACTGTAACCATAAGCCAGCGAAGGTACATCACCAGCATAGCCTTTTTGCAGAGGGGAGAGGCAAAACTTAGCTTTCTTTGCAGGCTATGTTTCGCAGAACCGATCCAGGTAGATCCATACTGAGTTACTTCTTGACCTATGTTTCACCTGGCTTTGTCCTCTGTCCACTATAGTATCAATATCAAGAGAGTCAGGTCTAGTTTCTGCAAAGTCAATCATGCTCAGACTGAAGATTATTAGTCTAATGGTCCTGTCATCATAACCATGTCACTGTGCAAACTATCAGAACAGCAAAGTTCCTCTAGTGTAAATCAGCAAACCACCTGTGAAAATAAGACTTCCGACAATGATAGCTGCCCCCCCCCCCCCCCCCCCGCGTCGCCCTCCTCTGGCGACACGGGGGAAACCCTAGCCGCCGCCGTCTCTCGGCCTCCACCCCCGCTTCGCCGCCGCCGGAGGGACAGCCGGCAAAGCCGTGCGTGCCCCAGGGAAGGTGGCGGCGGGGCTTCTTCCTCTCCATCTCGCGGGATCGAGGGCGTCGGGATCGAGGGCGGCGGCCCTGGTGGTCCCTGGCGGTGGCGGCCGGCGTGGCCGTGGCGGACGGCGTGGCGGCCGGAGTTGGTGCTGGTGCGTCCGGTCGCTCCTCGGCTCCTCCAAGCTCGGGGTGTAGGGCGCTCGGCCGTCTGCGTGACGCCGTCGCATCTGGGCAGCCATGGCGCTCCCTGCTCCTTCACTCCCTTGGGGATGCTGTTGGTGGTGGTTCCTGCCGGCGTGGTGCAGGCAGGGGGAGCCTTTGATCTGGTGCTGTCTCCGCGTGGTGCGGCTGCTGCTTCGGAGGTGGAGGCTGGCCGGGTTTTCTCTTGCCACCAATTCTGGATTGTTGGAGGTGTGGTGCCAGGCTTGGCCGGCGGTGAAGTTTCTGTGGGTGGCATGGGTGGAGGCAGCGGCGGTGGTGGTTGGTTCGTGCCGGCGGCGAGCTCTGCCTTCCCGGCAGCTCGTCCGGTGAGGTCGGGAGGTGTGGCAGACCTCCTCCCTTGCTCTGGTGGTGTGACTCCCGTGGTGGCAGCACGGCTGTGGGTGGTCGCCGGTTCTGGGCGGCCATTTCGGGTCCTCGAGTTTGGTGGTTTTGAGCCGACCACGGCGGCGCTGATTGGTGTCGCAAACCCTCCTGGGGGCGTGGTTGGAGAGACTCTCTCCCTAGTGTGGTGGTTCCGGGCGAAAGCTCAGTGACGATGGCGCCTCTGGCGTCGTTCTTCCCTCTTGAGGGCGTCACATTGGAACTTCATGTTGCGGCTCAGTGGAGTGCATTCGGCGGCGAGGCTTTGGCCTCGCGGTGCTGCCATGTCCTTATTCTGATCTGTTGTGGAAGCTTGGAGACGGTGCTTGTGTGTCTTGGGGCCGTGAAGCCCTTTGTCTACGCCAGTGGCTCTCGGGTGCCATGGCGTCGTCTCGCTGCGCGTAGCCTTCGACCACCCCCCCGATGCAGATGGTGTCGCGGCGTTGGGTGGTCTCGGCTGTGCGCTTCCGTTAGGCTTCGTTGGTGGTTGCCGTGATGTAGTCTCGCTGTGCGTGGCCTGTCGACCACACCCCCGATGCTGGTGGTGTCGTGGCGTTGTGTGGTCTTGTCCGCGCACTTCCGTTAGACTCCGTCGTTGGCACGGGGCCCCGGTTTGGACTCGGTTGATCGGTCTGTCGACTACGCCGGCGGTTCTTTCTCTTATTGTGTGTTGGTGTGTGTTTTTCTGTTTATGCTCTCCTTCAGTTCCCCCTTGTAACTCTGGTTCCTTTGAACCCATCTTGCATTGGCTGCAAAGCCTTATAGGCAACTGAATACAAATTCAGGTGGGGATTCTTCCCCCCCGGTGAAAATTCAAAAAAAAAAAAAATAAGACTTCCAATTCCTATGACCATTAATTTGAATTGACATATGTGGTGCAGGAAACATTCCCATCTTTTGGTATTGGCATTGTCAAGGAAACCAGTTCAAATCGTCCATTCTCAACATTCTTCTCGGGGCTGACTGAAACGTGAAAACAAAATGGACTGTTCTTGGCAGGGTTCAGCAGGCATTTCACAAGTATGAGCCATATAAGATGAAAATCTGGCTTTTTTCCGGTTCTTTTCCTTTTAGTAATCCCTATCTTGCCAGTGCCATCTAGCATCCTATATGTGCTTGGGCTGCCAGATTCACAAGTATCTAACAGCATGCAGTGGCGGCTCTTGTAGCATTCAGACACATCATCTGCGATAATATTTCCAAATAAGGTCTCGGCAACTTTATTCCTCACATACACAGGAACTTGTCCAGATTGGTCTCGCATATAGATCTGCAGATCGTGCAAAGCTGATTTTATTAATTTATTTTCACAAAAATAAATTGAGGCAGGTACAACTTCTTACCATGAATGGTTTGTATATCTGGCCAACAGCGTGGACGTACTTCGGATTATCTGGACAATCAATTGGACATGTACTGTCTCCATCAAGGTTTCTGCATAGAGATTTACTATATCATGACAGCCAGAGCAATATTCTAGTTTGGTTCATACAACAGATTAAATGTTGATAAGAAGACATGCATGTGCATACTTTCGGTATAGAAGTAAACCACATAACTTGCACCCAGTAGTAATGAAATCTCTCACAATATCATTATGTTCCAAGGAAAGATTTTCGATCACTGTCGATTGCTCCTTCAAGGCAGGGGAAAGAGAACCCAATAACACGATTTTAATAATAGATGCAGAAATACTGAAATCGCATGGCTTGCTCTGAGATAGTAGTTCTGAGATGGGCAAGAAGTCTGCTGAATTCTTTTCTGTTCTTTCTTTCCAATTCTTCGACATCATCTGCAGTAGAATATTACAAGAGTTTTAAACTGTATAGATTTTATAAAGCAAATTGTTAATGCTTGTAACATCCCAAAATTGAAATTTTGGGATGTGAAAATAACAAATTTAGTTGATTGAATTGTTTGAAAGTTCTGAATGTAAAGAAGCTTTTGAGCACTTGTTAGAATTTTCCCAACATTGATTTTAGAACAATTATGAGTGAATTAACATGACTATCCAACTTATTTGCATTTCATTTAAGCATTTATTCTTTAGAGCTCGTTTGGCATCCATCATTTCATTTCATCAAATGAAATAAAATGAAATGAAATTGATGATATCATTTCATTTGGCAATTTTAAAGAAATGACAGGGTGCCAAAAGGAATTCAAGTTAGGAATGAGATAAAAACTATGGAATTCGCAAATGAATTCCATAACTAATTTTGTGGCAGCCAAACAAGTTAATTCTTGAAATCATAAATGAATTCTTTGATTCCAGCCCCAAATGATGGGAGCCAAACGAGCCCAAAAAAATCCAACCATGTTTAAATTATTGAAAGCGAGAATAAAAGGACTCCCCCAAGTTATGGTGGAGTAATGTTTTGATATGTATTAAAAAATCTATATTTTAATTCTGATATTTTCTGAACACATGTTTCACAAGAGAGGCAATAATATGACATTTACAATTATAAGTTCAAGTGTTGGAGAATATTATCTTTGTGTTATTGCATCCTATTGCTTTTGGACTTTTGGGAATAATAATATAATAGTTCCAATTTAAAGAAAACAAGAGAGAAGATAACATGACTTCTTCATCATTATTTGGATGTTAATATGATTCTTCTATGTTCTATAATTGAATATACTACTTCCATGAATTTCCGAAAATTGTTTGGATTGACTGAGGCATGATACAAAAATCTAAATATTTTAGGAACATGCAAAAGTAGCCATATAGGCAAAATGCAGAAAACTTTATTTTGTCTATTATGCTAGACAGGAGATAGGTTCCTAAATGTTCTAAATCACTACTTCAAATTTTACAAATTCATAGAAATTTGTTTGACTCAAACTGAAGCTATAAAAATCCTTTTATAAAAGAAACAAGAAAGGAAAAAAGCACGCCAACCGGCCCTAGGCCCCATGTCCGATCAACGACTGAACGAAGCCACCATAAAGCGTGCAAATTGCGTTTTGAAGTAACTCTTCTATCTTGGTCATATCAACACCAAAATCGAATCTGTTTGTTCTCATGTGTTATCTACTTCAACCCTACCGACCTACGCATCTATATAAAGCCGCAAAGCCACAGCTTTCCCTTTTTTCTTTTGTTCTACTGAAACCTTATACCACCAAAATCTCAAGTAGTTGATTACGACCTTTAAACTTTCATTGTTTGTCTTTGGCTTCTACAGAAAATCCAAATAAGTCTCACATCTTTCCAACCACCATGCATGGCGAACTTAGCGTCCCAAGTCCCAACCAATCAGATCTGATGAGGTAAATCTCAGATCTAGTCATGCTCGTTTCATAAAATCCAAATTTCTTTAGTGAGAAGGTATATCTATCAATTTCCTACAAGTTTCATGCTAAAGAGATTATTTATTTGATGTATGGATTTGTGTGTCCAAGATATATCTATTTTGAAGCCATTCTGAACCAACCCAAAGCCAAAACTGCCGCGCTACAACCGTTCGATTCCGATCAAGTGGTCCACAACGGTTGACTTAAATGGAGAGGTCTCGATGAATCAGAACACACCACGTGTCCGGTCATATTAAATTTCAAAATAGAAATAGACATAGAACATGTAAACTTGTAAAATCCATATCTTTTGTTTTGTAACTCCGAAATTAACAAATAAGATATCATGGGAATACTTGAACATGAAAAGCACAAACACCCATATGTTTAAGTTTATAAAGTTTCAAAATTATTTAAATTTTAATGCATAATTACAGTAATTCCACATAACTTAAATTCCATAAATCCTTTTTAATTGATTCCTTTTGCAAATGAAAGATATTGGAATTATCTATAACACCTGTGGAATTATCTATAACACGATAACACCTAGAAATTAATTAAAAATGATTTATAGAATTTAAGTTATGCCAAAATTACTCTAATTACAGATTTAAAATTAAATAATTTTATAGTTTATAAACTTAAAACATACAGGTGTTATCATGTTTTCATGTTCTAAGGATTCCGAGGATATATTAGTTGTTAATTTCGGAGTTACATAACAAAAGATATGGATTTTACAAGTTTACATGTTCTATGTCTATTTCTATTTCAAAATTTAATATGACCGGACATGTGGCTTGTTCTGGTTTGTCGACACCTCTTCTTTTAAGTCAATCGTTGTGGACCACCATATCGGAATCGAACGGTTGTAGCATAGTGTCTCTGGCTTCGGCTCCGAAATCGTCTTGGCTCAAAATTGGTTCAAAATGGCTTCGAAATAGATATATCTTGGAGAGACAAATCCGTATATTGAAAACCTCTTAACATGAAACTTGTAGGGGAATTAATAGATCTACCTTCTCACCAAAGGAATTTGGATTTTATAAAACCAGCATGACTAGATCTGATTGTTTGCGACGCCAAATTTTCCATGCATGGTGGACTAAAAGATTTGAGACTTATTAAGACTGAAAGATCTTAGAGAGATTACAAGTTTTCTGCAGAAGCCAAATACAAACGATGTCGTTTAGAGGTTGTAATCAACGATTTAACCAGTGGTATAAGGTTTTAGTAGGACAAAAAAAGGGAAAAGTTGCGGCTTTATATTGATGTGTAGGTCTGTGGGAAGGTGGGGCTTGAAGTAGAGAACGTGTGGAAACAAAGGGATCCAAATTCGGTGTTGATATGATCAAGATAGAAGAGTTTAAGTAAACACAAGTACTTCAAAAGGAGATTTGCACGATGTATAAAGCAGCAGACCGATCGATGGTAGCTTCATTTGGTCGTTGTCCAACGGTCGGTCCTAGCTGGGAGGTCACTTTTTTCTTTCTATTCTTTTCAATCTTGTTTCTTTTATAAAAGGAGTTTTATAGATCCAATTTGAGTCAAATAAATTTCTATAAATTTGTAAAATTCAAAGTAGTGATTTAGAACATTTAGGAACCTACTTTCCTGTCTAACATAAAAATACAAAACAAAGTTTTGTGCATTTCGCGTATAGGGCTACTTGTGCATATTTTCTTAAATATTTAGATTTTTATATCATGCCTCAATCAATCCAAACAATTTTTGGAAATTCACATAAGTAGTATGTTCAATGATAAAACATGGAAGAATCATTTTAACATCCAAATAATAATGAAGAAGTATTGTTATCTTCTCTCTTGGTTTCTTTAAATTGGAACTATTATATTATTATTCTGAAAAGTCCAAAAGCAATAGGATGCAATAACACCAATATACAGCCTTGGGGAGATTTTTACCTGATGAAGATTTTCCGTGCCAGCACGTTTGGTGTGTAAGATCCACTCCGACACTCGTCTTAACTTTGATCTTGTAGCAGTCCCAACTTTACAATTGATTATTATTTCATCAATTCCTGACAAAACAGCTCATGCACTAAGTTATTAAGTAATACAATATGTTTTTTTCTCAAAGACAATTATCTGCTATGAAAAACGAAAGTAGAGGCTAGTATAAAGAGCGAGCCCTGAATAAGCATTATTTAGATAAAATAGTTTGAACAGGATACTGTTTGCAAGAATAATCAGCAACCATGGAACATGTTGGAGCACATTGCTAGTTTTCATACATGAAACTCAAGGGTGCCGGATGAAAAAGGTCTCAGTTTTAAGAACTAGCCATAAAAAGAAAATTGTGTGTTTAAGGCCTAGAGGAGCCTAGAAGTGAGGGGAAAGGGGTGTTGAAAACATCTTTTCCCATCGACAAATAAAGCCCTCATCACTCTTTGCCTAGTATATATTTCCCAGTCCACAGATAGTAAAGATTGAAAGAACATATTGCAATTGCTCCTGTGGCAGCCATTTATAAAAAATGCAACCAAGAGGTCTAAGACTATGCCTCTAAAGATTAGAGAGGGAGCCAATAAATAAAACAAACACCACATCATACCTTTGGGTTGCAGTAACTCCTTAGAGTTCAGCAATACTTGGACTGCAGATGTCTGAGTAGCTCTTCCCTCCAAGCCATTTCTGAATTCTACTATCTTAATATCTGAAGAAAAATAAAGAGAAATGTCCGATAAGTAGCAGATAACATCCCCACCAAACAGTGGCGGACCTAGAAATTTTCTGAAACCTGGACGGACAAGGCTAAGCTGACAAATTTTAGATAAAATTACTTTATAAAAATCACAAATCGTAAGCTATGTGTTGTTTGTCAAGCCTGGGCGGCCGCCCGGGCTTAGGGACGGCTAGGTCCGCCCCTGCCACCAAATGTTGTCGGCATGCACATTCATCAAAATATAGCCGCCAGGCACCCAGAGCTCCCAGGCCCTCTGAGGCCACAGGCGGTCCACACCGTCGGATTTAGATGGTCTATTTGATCTTGGCCGTCCATTCTCCCTCTATTTTCTTCTTTCACACGAGTTGATCTAGCCAGCCCCATTGAAAGGTGGGCCTGCTTTGTGCAGGGGGCCGCTCGTCAGTGACTGTCCCACGTTTCCTCTTTGGTGCAAGTGGAAGGTATAGGAGAGAGACGCGGTGGCATACTTGTGGTTCTGCCACGGGTCAGGGGCAAAATAGACATTTCATAGCTCATTTCTTCCTTCCCTCGCCAGCCCGTACGCTCGTGGCGGACGGCGATGCGCCGGCGGGTACGCTCGCTGCAGCGCCACCGCCGCTGTGGGTAGCGAGCCTCCTATACGCGTTCCTCGCTGTTCATCTCGAAACCCTATCGTCTCCCAGTCCCTCCTCAATTTCCCTATCCTTCTCATGGTGTGGCGGCGATCTGATCCAAATTTTTCTAGGGTTCCTGCAAGAGAAGGGGGCGAGGTGGAGGCCAGCGACCATGGAGGCCTCATCGTCTACCACGAGCCCAACCCGGAGTGCGCCGGGGGCGGCCAGGCTCACGGCGTCTAGGCGGCCGCCACCACGGGTCTCTCCCCATCGGGTGAAGGCGACGCGGAGCTCGCACGGCGGCCTCCTGTACCCCCACAACGACCCGGTCCTACCCGAGCGGCCCTGAGCATGGCGTGCTGCACCTCCCTGACCACGGGCGCCCAGATCTTGCGGGTCTGCACCAGGGCACCTCGCCGATGTTCCTGGCTGTGCGACCGACGGGGATTGGCGTGGTGGTGCGTCGGGGGCGTGCATCGGAGGAGACTTTGCATGGTGGCGCCCTCCTCCGTCTCCAACAAGGTGATGGTTGTTCCTGTTCAAGCTCGCCCCCATGTGCGAGGTGCTTCGTTCTTGGGCAGAACCTCTCCCGTGTCTCTCTTCATCTCTGACAATTTTCTTTCTACTTTCTACAGGAACCAATGGCAGGACAAGTGCAGGAGAACAACTTGTGAATCAAATTAGTACAAGGACGACTGCAGCAACAAAACCAGCAGTAATAGAAACCAACGATATTGGTTATATATCTCCTACAGAAATAGTGGTATAAACCATCGATCTCTCTCTGTACATATTCTACAGAAATAGAGGTATACACAATTCATGGCTGCTTCTAGGTAAAAAATGGTTCTAACTTATTTTCCAAAAAGCATATAAGGGTGTGTAAAATTATTTCCAGTTTTAACAATAGAATGATTTTAAAAATGTGGATTCATCTATGCCCTGCAAAGCATCAGAAGATGCAGGTGTTTTAATTTTCAAGAGTGTTCCCACAGATCACATAACCCAGTTGAGCCATGAGTTCCAGTATGCAGAATTCGACAGGTTCATCGTGTCATCCCAAAGCGGGAGCATTTCTGTCTTTTTTTATTTCAGTACTTGTGTTGTTAGTCAACTTATCACTTGTAACTTGATCCTGTGTAAGCAGTGCATCATCCTGGAAACGGACCATTGGTATATAAATCTGTTTCCAAAAGTATGATGCTCCCTCTTTGTCGTGTATTATTACCTCCTCTATTACTATGGTGGCCACACTGAATCTATTTTCCTCATTAGGAATAGCAGAGCTCTGCATTCACAGGAGAAAACTTGTGTAAACATTGGTTAAACCAATATGAAAACATGGGTAAAGTTCATAGGCGAGAACCTCTCTAAATCATGCATGCAGTATGTGCTCCTCCTGAATGTAATGGTACCCACTGAATGACAAATGGACATTGTTCGCTTGTATACTTGTCTGAATTTGTTGTCCCAGCAAGTTACTGGTGTTCATAGTAAGTTTTAAGCAGCCTGTTGCCCAACGATGTGGTTGTTTGAGTAAAGGTTCAGTGTTAAAGTCTTGCAAGCTTAAACGATCTGATATCTTTGTAGATTTCTTTTTGTTCAATCAGAGAACAATTGTTTCAACAAACCTTATAGAGTGTGATGGTTATATGTAGAAGTGTAACCTGAAATTGTACTTGCAAGAACTAGCATATTTATCTGATTTTAGGCAAGTGGAGAAAATCTATTTGCACACCAATTTATATAATTCAGTCCTATGTTTTTGGTCTAGCATCTGAGATGATCCATTGTCAAGTTGATGGAACGACCAATGGTAAAGCATACCTTAATGATAATCCACATTGTCAAGTTGAGCCCGACGAGACGGTTGTTGCATTGGCGGTCAGGAGGTAATGTCATCTATTGCTAAGACTGCGGTCTGGCCCTGCTTGTTTCCATGAATTTTAATATATTACTAGAAATTTGGCTTACTCGCAGATTTCATTGTTCTTCTCTCTTTCTGAAGGTACTTCTCATGTCGATTGTTTAAACCCAGGGCTTTAAATTGTCAAAGTTACTACAGTTTACATAATTGCCCTTCTATCTATCCTTTTGGAAGCAAACAAGAAAGGGTAAATTTCTACATCTCTCATTGATTATTGTTGTCTCTATTTAATTTTGGCATTTATTGTTTAGAAGTGGTATGAACAACTAATACTATTAGTATTGCCAGTTCTACTATAGTACAACCCGACTTAAGTGGTAATTCAAATCTTACGAAATGTGACATCTCACTGTTAAGAACAAATGCAGTTTGTTGCTTCTGGTTCAAATATGAATTGGGTTGCAAAGTGGTTACCCATTTCTATATTGAGATAGATAGCGTGACATAAGATAGAGGTGGTTGTGTGATGGAATAAAGCTAGACAAGGATTCTTGCCTAAGAGATCTGTATTGTACATTTTAAAATAGCTAAGTGAACTCCTCTTTCACATCTGTCAGGCTGGTTTTGTTCTCTCACTTACTGTGGTCACCGAATTCGCATTGGGCTCTGCATCTGGGCAGTGTTGTTGCCTGGTCACTATCTCACCGGTGAATACCCTGAAGAGAACTGGAGTTCCATCCCATGGATAGTGAAATAGCAGAAGACTGTAGTTATTAGTTATTGAAGCTATCAGGTACATCGACCATACAACCAACACAGTGGTCGAGGACCTCAACTACAACAGACTGAGACAAGAAGAAGAGGAGGATCATTGTCTCAAAACTTCAATTAAAGAATCAGAGGAAAACAAAACAACATTTGCTAAATGTTGGTTACTCGCTGCCAGGTATGTGCACTCATTCTCTAAACAGATCATGTTCTAGCTGTTTCGATAAGTTTTGTACTATTGGTATGCAAATGCACAGCTTACTCCTTCCAGAGCACATGCATTACTCCACTTGTTTCAGATTTTCTTGGTTATTGCATTAGTTGGAATTTATGGGTGAGTTTGTGATTTTTACTCTGTAACTATACTCAACTATAGAAATTTCTATTTGAAGTCTGTATCATGGATCTCTATTTTACACAGTTTTTTTGTACCTCTTGGTATTAGGTCATTGTGTTTTAGTTGATACATCAGAAAACACCAAGGCATATTATAGAAAAGATAATTGTGACACTCTTAGTAACAATGATGCTTTGATCTGCCAAACTTTCATACTCTAGATGTTCAGATAATTGTGACACTCTTAGTAACAATGATGCTTTGATCTTATGTTGATGCAGATTGGATTTTCACCAGCTGAATATTGACGCAGGGTATATGAAGACAGCAAGACCCGTGTGACTGTTATTTTGAACACATCGGAAGTACAAGAAATTAACCAACCAAACAAAGGCTAGGATTCCTTGATATGCGGTGTACATGACTGTTTGGAGAAAATTCAGTAAATCATTCATGAATTTTGTGTGGGTCGAAAAAGGATGAAATATACAAGATCAATTCGGTGCTTCCTAAAACAAGTCTCACGGTGCTTCCTAAAACAAGCCTGGAGCGATTAGCCCTTCAGTCAACTGATCTAAACCAAACAAAAAGTGCATATCCCTACCACAAGAAGACTTACTTCAATAAATATAAACAGCTCATCGATGTGTGATGCTTTTTTAGACTATATGCAAGATATCTGCAAACTACCTGTGAATATACCATATTATCAATTAAATTTCACTTGCCAACCCGATGGTAATACAAATTGTATGTTTTTATCGGTTATTCATGTTTGCTTGGCCGCCGTAGGCGGGCAAGCGCGCGGCAAGACGCGTCTTCCTACCTAGTATGCTACATGGAGAGATTAAATCGGAAACAAGCTGTCAACATGAGTAATTCGCCCTGTAAGAACATATGGGCATGGTTTCACTTTTTTTATCAACTAAATAAGCTAATTCATTGCAACAGAAATCATTTCACAGGTAAAGCGTCAGGTTAAAATAGAGACCGTCAAATCCTCTGTTCCTTACTCTGCAACAATAAAACATCGCCGGCCACTATGATCGAACTGCTACTGTTGTACCATAGAGATACAGAGAAGCTCGACCTCGTGTCGTCACCAACTTCTAGTATAATTCTCTCATACGTTCTGCCGGTCGCAGCATTTTGTTCCTGGGACAACAGTAGGAGTCTAGCCTCAGGCCAATAGAACGAAACATGTGTAGACATCGTAACCGCCATTTTATTTCTCTTTTACCCATCGAAGAATCTCCAGGATTCTACCGAGTCGAAGAAGGATTGCTAGTTACCTGGTGGGGGAGGACGCGGCGAACGCACGCTAGGAGCTGCACGAGCCCGCCGACATGGCCGGCGGCCGCCGAGAGGTCGATGAGCGGCCCGTACCAGCTCACCACCGCTGCCATGGTGCCGGTGCGGCGGCCGGCGAGCGGGATATGACCTGTGACCGAGATGCGGGGTAGGGGCTGCTGCCCCGCGAGTTCTGGTGGTCTTTGTGCGGCGCCGCCTGAGCCGCCGCCTGCCGTTGTCCGGCGCCGCCCCGTCCCGAAAAGCTCAAAACGGCAGGGAGAGGCGTGGGCTTTGCTCTCGCAACATTGCTCTTTTCTTCCACTCCGAATCAGCTCGAGATCTGTCCTCTACTTGGGCCTACTGGACTAAACTAGTTGGGCTGGGCCATAGACACTAAAAAATTGCAAGTCCGCCATTTCGCCGGTAGTATACACAACTCTAAGAGCATCTCCTCAAGCAGTCGCGCTAAATTTTAGCGCTGTAAAAGCATTTTGTAGCGCGCTCCATCCGTATTTTATGCGTGAGGTCATGTTTACCTTCACCAGAAGCTCTAAATGTTTGGGCTGTAAAAATGGGTAGTTATTTCTGCGCGCAATTTGTGCCACGCGCTCCATCCGAGGCGGTAGATATAGTGCACGAGATAGCGCTTTTGTCTCGCGTACCATTTTACAGCGCCGGTTGCAGCATCTGTTGGAGCATCAATTTACGTCTCCCCGTGCGCTAAACTAGTCACTTTTTTGGATACAGCGCGGGTTACAGCGCCGGCTGGAGATGCTCTAAAACTTGAACTTTTATACAGTAGATGTTAGCTAAACTGAATTCTGCATTTTGAATCTTGAATATATTTTTTAGCGCAAACGCCAGGAGCTCTGACTATTCATTAAGAAGAGGAAAAATGATCCAGTTTATAGGGAAACTAGATAAAAAACCATACAACTTGAGAACCGACATGTGAACTACTCCCAAAGCCTGAAACAACAAAGCAACATGAATCTTGAAAATTGGCACTGTGAAATGATGAATCCCGACCAATCTCAACCCTAGCTATGTTTGCTACACTCTAAACTTGTAAAACTTGCGAGCCAAATTAGTTGATGATAGTAGTGAGCTAGAACGGAGAGTTGGACATCGGGAACGGACTCGAGTTAGAGGGATTTGGGGCTCGAACGATGATCAAAACACACGCCGCGCGGGATTCAGCGTGAATGATATGAATATTAAAATATAATTTATTTAAATTCAGTAAGAACTACATGAGAAAAACTTTAAAATACGCCTAAGAACAGAGTAGTGGGCGGGGTTCACGGCCCAACGATATGATCACTAAAATATATTTTATTCATACTCAGTGATCATTATATAAGAAAAGCTAGAAAAAATACACCTAAGGACAAAACATATAAATAGTAAAAACTAATAATTATTATTTGTAGATAACTACGCCAGCACACAGCTCTCGGAAACCAGGGGCGGCGCTAGGGGTATTCCCCTATATTCATGTGAATACCCAAAAATTTGAGCAATTTGTTTTATACGTATTGCTATATGGCCCATAAGCAGCCCACTCGCTCTGCTTGTTCGTCTAGTGACAACAACCTTTGAAAACCCAGTATTTATTGTACTACTTTTGTATTGCTTTGGAATTATGGTCTTATCTCCTAGAGATTATTACTTAATTGAAAATTTGTGTTATTTATAGTACTATTTTGTTCACCTTCTAGCAATTGTTATAGTTTATATAGTGCTTTGAGAAAAAAAATTGCCCAATGAATACCCAGTGGCTAGAACCTGGAGCCGCCACTGTCGGAAACCCAGGTAGAATTGTAGGCATTCGACTTCTGTTTGGCGTGTAGGTAGACCAACATACGCTCCATCCATGGTGCCTATGTACAACTTCCTATCGCCGCTCTCTGTTATTTCAGATGGTTTTACACTTTTTGGGCCCAGTCATCTCTTCTACTCCCTCCGTCCGGATTTAAGTGTTGTGGCCGTAATTTTATAAAAAAGACCCTCTTCTTTTCCCGACCTAAGCAGTAGCCCTTCCACCATTTCTTCCCCAACCGAACGGATAAGCCGAGCCCTCGCAGCGCCCTCCGCCCTTGCCCTCCCTCGCTCTCGCCCTCCCCGCGCCGCGCCCGCGCCGCGCCCGCGCCGCGCCCTCGCCCTCCCTGCGCCGCGCCCTCGCCTTCCCCTACGCCGCGCCCTCGCCTTCTCCCGCGCCTCGCCGCGCATCTAACCCACAGACAAGCCGACGCCGCGCATCCACAGCGGGTGGCATCCCCGTCGGCGAGCCCTAAAAATCCGTTCTTTTGGGGCTTGATTTTCTTCTAACGGCGGTGGCGGCGAGCGGGAGGCCCTGCTCAGGTTCAAGGCGGCGGTGACCGCGGACCCGGGCGGGCTCCTCCGCGACTGGGCTCGGGCGGGCTCCTCCGCGCTGGCCGGGCGGGCTCCTCTGCGCTGGCCGGGCGTGGCCTGTGGCGCCACCGGCTCGGTCGTGTCCCTAAATGTCACCTCCTCCCTGGGCCGTCGCTCGCCGCGCCGCCCGTCGCCGCAACAGCAGAGCTGATCCGCCAACCGCTGAGGAGCCTCGCGTCCTGCCTACCTTCTTCAAGATCTACTGCCGCCCTTAGCGCCGAACGCCGCTGTCCCGCCCTCGCCAGCAGGTACCTCTTTGTTCCTCTTTCTCTTAGATGCAGTCAGTAGCAATCACAGCTTTAAGTCCAGATTTAAGTCACTGGAGTAGTTGGATGTTGCCGTGGCAATTCATGCAAGAACTCACACCAAGCTGCCGATGGATATGTATCCGTTGAGAAATCTTGCTAAGTCTCGGTCCAGATGGAACCATCTGTTTAACTTGTGTTCACCTGAAGGTCTCCGTTCTTTCCCATTACACTTCTTAGGAGGGTTAAATTATCTGTTTGTCATGCAAATAGTCACACTAAATGAAGAAGGAATTATCTGTTTGCATATAAGTATAAACTCCTAATCTGTTATGTGGTGTTCCTGACCTCAAGACTGTGTTCTCTTTGCTTGTGAATGTGTCTAACTGCAGTGTATTTTCCATATGCATGTGCCATTTGTTCAGATGTTTACACAGTTAGTAGAATCATAATTCATAAGTTAACTTTGCTGTGAATATCATCTGCACATTATTTGGTCATTTGGACATTATTTGTCCCCTTTTGTATGCCCTATTTATGTACTGATGCATGAGTCCTGGATGATCTCTCCTCCCTTGTTTACATGTAACTATAGAACTGTTAGAAAATTTTCATCTAGGATTACTTGTTTGCATACACATCATCTCATGTGGAGTTACGTACACATCATCTCAGTATAAGCGGTTACATACACATGATGTTCCTATAAGCAGTGGGTGGTACATTGTGACATCTCAGTATATAAGTATACCCTTTTCTATCTGTTGCTTTCCTCCTCTTTCCTTTTCTTCTATCTCTTGCTTTCCTCCATTAACTCTTGCTTTCCTTTTTCTATGAGCGCTTTTGTTTTTGCAAGTAGGTCAGCCGTAATGCATAGAGCTAGCGGAAGCCTTCCTTCCGCCCGTAGTTGTTCCTTGCCCATATGTGGAATACTATAGCCTATCCCTCCTCCTTCTTTCATAACCTCTATCATACATGACTGCAATGTGACAAAGCTGCACGCTAGCTTGTCGACATCGTAGTTATTGTATTCTTCCTCAACATTGTCTATCAACTCCTTGATCGTAGTAGGTGCATGGTTATCGGTCAAGGACTCGAGAGATCGGAAGAAACAGAGATCGTAGTATTGTGATGTGGGGAATACTTGCTGGGAAAGAGCCATATTGAAAATGTGCACTGATTTTTGTTCTGTGGCTATATGCGCTATGAATGGCTATCTTGCTCACCTCTGATATGTGACATACAGTTTAGGTACTCTATGGTGCCTGCATGGCTGCACCCAGAAGTGGCCTGATGATTTCTATCATGCTATGAATGGCTATCTCTATACTAATTATTTGGTCTTGCTGGTCAGGAAAGACCCAGTTGGCTCATACTGTCTGTGTCTCGACTCAGGTACATTTTCCGTATCAGAGTTTGTCAATGGAACCTTACTATCATAGGAGCGATTTATAACTTTCTTTTATTAATGAATCACAGCTTCCACTGCACATGCATGGTGGGAACGGGAAGGTTGCCTACAATGACACTGAGGGAACATTGTATCCTTTGAAATACCTCTACCTGATTTGCTCAGTGAATTTATTTACATTCCTGTATTTCTCCAACTGTTTCCCTTAATGGAGTTTTCAGCCGCCCTGAACGCATTGTGCCAATTGCTGAGAGATTTGGGATGGATGCCAATGCTGTTCTTGACAACGTATGGCTCATGTCATATTTCTTAATCCATTTAAGAGCAATAGAGGTGAGCAGCAGCTGTTCATGCATATTGCTTGACTAAGTTCTGATTATTCTGATTAAGTCTAGGGGTGTTCCATGATGATAATGCAGAGATGGATACATTGTTTCAGACAGAGTTGTGACTGGGTGTTCCATGATGACAGCGACAATTTTCTTTGCAGGAGGATGAGTGGAGGAAGAGAAGGCGAGCTCACCATGGTCGACTGGCGGGCGAGGTCGGCTGCGTCCGTCGCGGTGTAGGAGCGGCCATGGCATGCGTGGTCAGCTCCGGTCGTCGCGGCGTAGGAGCGGCCATGGCATGCGTGGTCGGCTGCGGCTGTCTCAGTGAAGGAGCGGCCATGGCATGCGTGGTCGGCTCCGGCCGTCGCGGCGTAGGAGTGGCCATGGCATGCATGATCGGTTGCGGCTGTCTCAGCGAAGGAGCGGCCATGGCATGCAGAGTTGGCTGCAAGCGTCTCGGCGGAGGAGCAGAGGGCGGATGCAGCCGTCGGGGCGGCGGTGCGGCAAGTGACGAGAAGAGGGAAGGGTGGAGGCCCGTGAGGGCGAGGAGCTCCGCCTCGAGGACCTCCATGGCGCATGATCGCCGGTGGAGGGAGAAGAGCTCACCGGCGCATAGGCCTTGTAGGGCGCCGGCGACGTGCAGAAGCGGCCTGCCGGCGACTTGCAGGGAGAGGAGATCGCCTGGCCGGCGACTTGCAGGGGCGCTGATCGCGGATCGCGGCCGCGGAGCTCGCCTGGCCGGCGCTGATCGCGGATCGCGCGCTGATCGCGGCCGCGGAGCTGGCCTGGCCGGCGCTGATCGCGGATCGCGCGCTGATCGCGGATCGCGAGCTGGCCTGGCCGGCGCTGATCGCGGATCGGCGCTGATCGCGAGCTGGCCTGGCCGGCGCTGATCGCGGGATCGCCGAGTTGATTGCGGATCGGGAATAGGCAGGGACTATAGTTTCTTTAATTCAAATTGTAAGGGGGTGTTCTGTAAAATGGTTGTGTAGTTATAAATTTTTCTACCCACGTCACTTAAATCCGGACGGAGGGAGTAGTATCTTTACCATTAGCTCCAACCCTCATTGCGAGCAGATGATTGTTGACGTCAAAGGGACGCTTGTTCTTCTCACCATGTAACTGTTAGGAATAAATTACAATCGCTCTAGGCGGTTACTAGTATGCCCAAAGCACCCTTTCTGTACAGACATGTCTCTTGTGTATAGACACATCTTCTCTCTCTCCCTCAGCAGTTGCATCTCTTGTAAACAGTCATGTCTCTTGTAACAGGCACCTCTTCGGAGGCACCCCAAAATCCTTGTATAAATAGGGCTTTGCCCACAAGCAATAAATAGAAGTTTTACTCTCAATCTTCTGAGTTCTAACACGTTATCAGCACGCTCGACAATCTGAGCGATTTCGAGAACAACGAGATCAAAGAACAAAAGAGGAAGCGCACGGGCGTCTGCCTCCATCCTTGGAAGAACAAGGCATACACCCTATTGCTAATCGGTAAGAACATTATAGAATCGAAGGCCTCGACTAAGAAGGTAAGCAACATCTTAGCCTTCTTCAATACAAGTCCGCGGTCGCCGACTCCCTCACGCCCCGTGGCTCTCGTCGCCGACCTCGTCGCCCTCGGGCTGCCGCTTCGCATCCCGCCGTCGAGCGGCAGCGAACGTCGCGCCGGAAGTTGGAGCCCGGCCGCGCTGGGGCTCGCAGACGGCGGCACGTCGCTCGGGGACATGGAGCCCGGCCGCGCTCGAGCTCCCGAACGACCGCGCGGACGGCGTTGCGCCCGGCGCCCGCCCCCGTGGTGACTCCTCCGGCGAGTTCATCCGCGACGGAAACATCTCCGTCCGCAGGTGAAGGCAGCCGATGCAGCTCGCAGAGGCGCTTGGGCTGTGTTTCGTGGAATCGGGTGCTCTGGCATGGTCGATACGGGGGAGTTGATTTGGGGATAAGGAACTGACGCAATGAAATATATGTTGTCCACTCCTCCCTTATCCTCTCGTTTGGCCTAGAAGCCTGTTGGACCGCTTACTGCCTAACTCTCCGTCCATGTGTACTGGCTAACTAGATTACATTACTGGCTAACTAGATTACATTACGTATTTCAGTTTTAGCTTACCAGTGATCTAGCAGTAGTTTTAACTCTGTTTTAGATTCTGTAAATTACAGCTTATTAGTTTCTGTAATTTATTTCAGTTAGAGTACTAAGTATTCCTGAAAATATATGTGATGTAATATATTTCCATGTGTGCACATGTTGAAATAGATTACGTTCATTATTTGCAATTGAGATTTTAATTTCTTGCAAATAAATTGATTCATCTTAATTGAGCTATTTTGGTTCAATACGAGCAAGAATTGATATGCAAAATTAAATATCAATTTACCATCAATTAAGTCTAAAATGCCTTAAAAGCACAAAATTGACTTAATTCGAACTGAATTGATATGCAAAATCAAAAAATAAAAAGTGACTACTTCAAATTTATATATGGGATCACAAGGTAATGTGGTATCTACTGCATGGTGTGCAGATTATCCACAATATTGTGAGGTCTACATTTTGTCAAAATTGACACAATGACTACCTTTAATGTGCTCTCCCATATATTTAAATCAAATCATAACATAAGGTACTAAGAAAAAAAAGCATCTACTGACTTGGGTCAGACTATGCTTCTTGGTGCTGAGAGATGTACTCCATAAATATGGTGATTATCTACAATGTGTTATGATAGATGATTTGAGGCCTACACTAAAACCCAAGTGTTCACTTGAGTTTACAAGATTTTGCAAATTTTATTACAACACAACCAAGATGACTTTAATTTACATACATGTAAATTAATCAAATCTCTGGTTCTCATTCATGTAGGACAACATGGCCGCTAAAGATTTTGAAGAGCTTGCGCTCGACGGACATAACTATCCTACATGGGCAATGGATGTTAAGATTAGTCTTTCATCCCGTGGCATTGCAGGTGCACTCATACCACCCGAGAATCCTCCTCAGGAGGGAGATGCACAAGTAACTGAGCAACAAAAATATACTGCCTTAGCCCTTATAAGGCAACATATTCACCCAGATTTGAAATTTGAATATTTGATGGAGGAATCTCCAAGCAATATGTGGCAATCACTTAAAACAAGATATGAACAGCAAAAGGCCGTCATATTGCCTGAAGCTAGTCATGAATGGACCCATTTAAGACTCCAGGATTTCAAATCCGTTGGAGCTTATAACCATGAAGTCCATAAGATTTGTTCTAAATTGCGGTTTTGCGAGAAGGAACCTTCAGAACTGGAGAAGATAGAAAAGACTCTATCAACTATGCTCCCTGCTGACAGGATCCTACAGCAACAATATCGTGCTAGGAATTACCAAGTTTATTCTGAACTTATACATGTACTCCTCCAGGCTGAGAAACATGATGAACTTCTTTTAAAGAATAGTCATCAACGCCCGGTTGGGGCTGCCCCTCTCCCCGAAGTACATGCAAATTTTCAGAAAAACAATAAGTTTAATGGCTCATTTAAAGGCCAAACCAAGAACTTCAAGGGTAAATTCAACCGCAACCGCAACAAGAAGAACAAGCCACACAATTCAGATAAGGGGAAGGGCAAAGCAAAGAACAAGTTCGATAAGACAATTCTTTGCCAGAAATGTGGATGCTATAAGCATGTCACCAAGAAATGCCGCACCCCAAGACATCTGGTAAACCTCTACCTGCAATCCATGGGACGAAACGGACATGCCCAAGGAGCAAGATATGAAGCTCACTTCAATCTTCAACCTGATAATAACATGGAAGCGGGATGTTCGCAAGATGTTCAAGGAACACCAAGCAACACCAAAGAATTCCATCTACCACAGAACTCCATGGACAAGGAGAACATGATGATAGAATACGCCTCAAACGACGTGTTCGGGGACTTTGACTAGTCAATCAACTCCTTTAGATAATATATTTATTTACATCCATCAGATTGTTGTAATAAAATAATAATAATATGTATTGTATCAAACATATTATTAGTGTTGTTGGTGTCATCACCCTATATTGTAAAGCACAATATGTATTGTATCAGCACTTTGATATTAAGAAAGTTGTATGTATTCTATATATTCAATAGAAGTATTTTCATCACTGAAAATTATACATTTTAATATATAGATTTCTACGGGAGTCAATCCAAATGGAGGAGGAAATATGCCTTGTGGACAGTGGTACCACAAACTCTATACTTAGGGAAATAAAGTATTTTCAAACTCTCAAAAAGTTAAATGGAAATATTTTAACAATCGTTGGACGCGATGCGGTAATTGTTGGCACATGACGTGCCATATTTACCCTCCCTATGGGTACGCAAATTATAATTGAGGATGCTCTATTGTATCCCGATTCAACTCGTACCCTCATTGGTTACAGAGATATCCGTAAAAATGGATTTCATATTGAAACCCATGAGGACAACAAAGAGGAATATCTCCTCTTTACCAAAGATAACGGATATGGCAAACAAATATTTGAGAAAATTCCTTCTTTATCATCAGGATTGTACTACACATACATAAAACCCATAGCACATGTTGCGTACAAGGTAATTTTTTCAAAATGTCAATGCATTTCAAACTTGGCATGATCGCCTAGGTCATCCTGGTATCGGGATGATGAGAAAAATTATCTGCAATTCCAATGGTCATGACTTAAATGAAGCTAAATTCCCACAATCTTCAGATTTCATGTGCACTGCATGTGCTACTGGGAAACTCATTTTAAGACCTTCTCGTCTTAAAATCCAAGCGGAACCACTCCAATTCCTTGAACGAATTCAAGGTGATATTTGTGGTCCTATCCAACCATTGTCTGGACCTTTTAGGTATTTCATGGTTCTCATAGACGCATCTATACGATGGTCCCATGTGTGTCTATTATCCACACGAAACCATGCATTTGCCAAAATAATGAGACAAGTTATTAAATTACAAGCTCATTATCCCGAGAATCGAATCAAATCAATTCGAATGGACAATGCTGCTGAATTTTCTTCACGAGCTTTCAATGATTATTGCATGGCACTAGGAATTGAAGTTCAGCACTCGGTCCCATATGTCCACACTCAAAATGGTTTGGCCGAATCTCTAATAAAGAGAATTAAGCTCATAGCACGACATTTGCTAATGAATTGCAACTTACCAACTTCATGTTGGGGTCATGCAGTTTTACATGCTGCTGACTTAATTCAATTGCGACCAACTGGATATCACAGCACTTCCCCTCTACAATTAGTACGTGGAAATCTACCTAATATTTCCCATCTGCGTAAATTTGGATGCGCCACATATGTGCCAATCTCACCACCGCAGCGTACATCCATGGGCCCACACAGGAAACTGGGGATCTATGTGGGGTACAAATCACCGTCAATAATCAAGTACCTTGAACCCCTTACAGGGGATCTATTCACAGCCCGTCACGCTGATTGCATCTTTAATGAGGACCATTTCCCGGCATTAGGGGGAGATATCAAGTACCAAAAAGAATGCCCGGAAATCGATTGGAATGCCCAAGGCATTTCCTCCTCTGACCCACGTACTCAAGAAACTGAACTTCAAGTTCGGAAGATAATTAATTTGCAACATATAGCAAATAATCTGCCAGATTCATTTACTGACTATAAATGTGTCACTAAATCCTACAATCCTGCAATAAATGCGCCTGAAAGAGTGGAGGTACCAACAAAAACCACTCAACCCCCTATTCAAAATAAGAGGGGGAGAAGTACGGCCATAAAACAGGATTCAGCTCCTCGCAAGCAACAAAGGAAACAGGGGAAGAAACCCTCTGAACAAGTAAATGTAAAACAGGATTCAGCTCCTCGCAAGCAACAAAGGAAACAGAGGAAGAAACCCTCTGAAGAAGTAAATGTAAATCAACCTAGCGTTGATAATCCAGTGGAAGGACAACCTCCACAACCCAGCTCAGTTGTGCACTCAATGACTGGGACATCGGAAAACCTAGACTCAACCGTATTGGGAAATCACGACGAGTCAACAAGGGTAAATGAAATTTCCACAAACTATATAGACTCTGGAGAATCTTACAACCATAAGTCTACAATTGTCGACATAAATTTCTCTACTACAATTGCAAACAACCTTCTAAATGATCATGATCCAAAGACCATGGCAGAGTGTGAGAAACGCTCCGACTGGCCTAAATGGAAGGATGCAATCCAAGTAGAATTAGCCTCGCTCAATAAACGAAAGGTATTCACTGAAGCAATACCTACACCTCCCAAAGTTTTCCCTGTGGGATTTAAATGGGTTTTCGTTCGTAAGCGGAACGAAAACAATGAGGTGGTGAGATATAAAGCAAGGCTTGTAGCCCAAGGTTTCACGCAGAGACCAGGCATTGATTTCAATGAAACTTATTCTCCGGTAATGAGTGGTATTACATTCCGATACCTCATATCTATGGCAGTACAAAATCGTCTATCTATGCAGTTGATGGACGTAGTGACCGCTTACCTTTACGGATCACTTGATTCGGACATCTATATGAAGGTTCCTGATGGAATTCCAATTCCGAATCCAAATGCAAAACGCAACGTATATTGTTTAAAACTAAATAAGTCTTTATATGGCTTAAAACAGTCGGGACGCATGTGGTACAACCGACTTAGTGAGTTCCTATTGAAAAAGGGATACTCCAACAATGATGATTGTCCATGTGTCTTCATCAAAAAGTCCGAAACAGGATTTTGCATTATTTCAGTGTATGTTGATGACCTTAATATCATTGGCAACACACAAGATATTGATGAAGCACGCAATCACCTAAAGACGGAATTTGAGATGAAGGATTTGGGTAAAACCAAATTTTGCTTAGGATTACAACTTGAGCACCTTCCCTCAGGTATTTTGGTTCATCAAACCGCCTATATCCAGAAAATATTGGAGAAATTCAATATGGACAAATCCTATCCATCCAAAACTCCCATGGTTGTTCGATCTCTAGACGTAGAGAAAGATCAATTCAGACCAAGGGATAATGGAGAAGAGATACTGGGATCCGAAGTTCCATATCTCAGTGCTATTGGAGCGCTTATGTATCTTGCAAATTGCACCAGGCCTGATATTGCATTTGCAGTAAATTTACTAGCTAGACATAGCGCAGCTCCTACTAAACGACATTGGATGGGAGCTAAGAATATCTTTCGATATCTCCAAGGCACAAAGGATCTTGGCCTATTCTTTCAATTTCAGAGAAATCTGGACATTGATATGATTGGGTATACCGATGCTGGCTACTTATCAGACCCCCATAATGCCAGATCGCAAACCGGTTTTGTGTTCCTACATGGTGGGACAGCCATCTCATGGAAGTCTTCTAAGCAAACCTTAGTGGCTACATCCACCAATCATTCTGAAATAATTGCATTATATGAGGCATCACGTGAATGTGTATGGCTTCGCAGAATGATAAACCACATACAACAATCATGTGGAAAAGGTTCTATCGAATCTCCGACCATTATTTATGAAGATAATGCTGCTTGTGTTGCTCAAATGCAAACGGGTTACATAAAGAGCAATATCACTAAACATATTGCACCCAAATTGTTTTATCCCCATGAATTACAGAAAAGTGGAGATATAAACATTTTGCAAGTCAAATCATGTGATAATCTTGCTGATCTATTCACGAAGTCACTACCAACTTCAACATTTGAAAAGTATGTTCATGGAATTGGTATGAGACGACTTCGAGATTTGAAAGGATCAGGGGGAGTATCCCTCTGAACCATAACCCATTCAAACATTATATTACACTCTTTTTCCTTTATGAGTTTACTCTCATGGTTCTCATCGAGGTTTTTAATGAGGTAATATCAACACAAGAATATATGTCATACCTCCTATTTTCCCCACCGGGGTTTTTAACGGATGTATACAAGACATATTAATTGTTCTCTAAACTTACCAATGAATTTTATCCTTCCAAGGTTTTCTCATATAAGTTATCAAAGAGACAATAATCATTATATGTTGTACTATTTTCTCCTTACTTTTCCCACTGGGTTTTAAAGGAGTTTTTGACAACATATCAAATTCTAGTCTCCTCATATTTTTCCCACAGGGTTTTTGGGGGAGTTTATTCAAGAAAATTTATCGCTTGTGATCAAGATCATTACATTCAAGATTATACAAGGAATAGAAGACATACAAGAAGAATCTTTGTGCAAGGGGGAGTGTTAGGAATAAATTACAACCGCTCTAGGCGGTTACTAGTATGCCCAAAGCACCCTTTCTGTACAGACATGTCTCTTGTGTATAGACACCTCTTCTCTCTCTCCCTCAGCAGTTGCATCTCTTGTAAACAGTCATGTCTCTTGTAACAGGCACCTCTTCGGAGGCACCCCAAAATCCTTGTATAAATAGGGCTTTGCCCACAAGCAATAAATAGAAGTTTTACCCTCAATCTTCTGAGTTCTAACAGTAACGTCATCCAACAGCTCCCTCTTATGTCAGGAATCGCGTTGTCGGGTAGCCCAGCAGGCTCTGATGCGCTAATCTTGGTGTCTCGGATCCAGTGCTTTAGTAACTTGCACGGTCTGGTAGACGTGTCCATGAGGTGTGTTTGATCGGTACCCATAGCAATGCCATTTAACTTAGGTACTACATCATTGCCGGTTTGAAGAACCGTGACATCTGTCGTCTGGGGATCATATACCATGAACATGACAATGATAACTAGCACAACGGTCGTCTTAGCCATGCCATGTCCGCTAGCTCTTCGGCCGATCTGGGTCCCTTTGCTTGTTTGGCCGAGTACTCCACTTGAATTTCCATCCTGCTAGTTTGCCTAGTCTCCTCCAAGTTCCCACACCGACAAGTAGCACCACCAATTTAGCTGCACCATCACATCAGGACATGCCTGAGCTGCTGGGCACGTCACTCCCCGAGTCATCGTCTCGTCAGACGTCCAATGATTTGGAAGTCAGAAGATTAACGGGAGAGCCAAGCAAGTTATCCGTCCACCTACGGGCCAAAATTTTCTACGCGCCAACAAGTCCAACTTGGCCACCAACCTTCCAACTATCCACACCCAAGCAGTAGCCTTCCCCAGTCGACGCACCGCCCCTGACGTCCGGGGTCCGGCCCTCCCCCAGCACGAACAAAAAGAAAGAGTCCAACTGCACGCACTCCCACGACCCTCCTCCCCCACTTTCCCCGGCCCCTCTTCCTCCTCTACCGGTCCACGGCCGATGCCGCCGGCGTCGCCGCCCACCTGACGCCATGCCGCGCCACCACCGCCGGGTCCTCCTCCCCTCCTACGACGACGACCATGTGCCCTGCGATTCTTGGTACCACTGCGCCTCGCCTCCTTCTCCTCCTCCTTACACCTTCCCCTCAACCCCAACTCCATCCCCATCTCCATCGCCGTCCTCTTTGCCTCCGATCACCTTCCGTGCCCCATGGGACCCATGGTCCCCTCCGTTGTATCGCCCTCTGATCCCGGGCCTAGCTCCGTCCCCTTCGCCTGTCCATGACGGCAGGAGAGACCAGGGAGGAAGTACCCACAACTACGCCCCGCCGCCGCCGGGAGGCTTTGTCGCCGTGACCGACGACCACCACCGGAGGTTCGTCACCAACGTCCTCATCGCCGCCGCCGCGCTCGCGTTCCTCTCCCTGATCCTCCTCGGCGTCTCGGTCGCCGTCCGCCGCCGGAACCTGCGGCGGCAGCAGCGGCGGCAGCAGGCGCTCCTCGCCCCCGCGCCGGCCGCGACCACCAACGTCGGGAACGACGACCCGGAGGGCGGCGGCGTGGTGCACCACGTCTGGTACATCCGGACCGTCGGGCTCGACGAGGCGGCGATCGACTCGATCGCGGCCACGCGGTACCGCGCCGGGGCAGGGCTCCTGGGCGCGGCAGACTGCTCCGTGTGCCTCGGCGAGTTCAGCGACGGCGAGCTCCTGCGCCTGCTGCCCAAGTGCGGACACGCGTTCCACGTCCCCTGCATCGACACCTGGCTCCGCGCACACGTCAACTGCCCGCTCTGCCGCTCCGACGTCATCGACCCGGCCGCCTCAGCCGCCGATGACGGCGTCGACCTCAACTCCAACCCTTCTTCAGCTGATCCCGATGCAAACGCCAACGCCGCAGCCGAGCAAGTGGCTGCCGCGAGCGATTCAACGCTGGAACACGAAGAAGAGGAGGAAGTCAACGACCAAGAAGCCCCGCACGTTCAACAAGACCAGCACGAGCAGCAACTCAGCCCGCCGGAGGCATTGCCGCAGCTCCCGTGCCCGCTGCAGCGGAATGTGCGGCGCGCGGCTTCCATGGACGCGGCGATGGTCTCCACCGCGGCAGACGTCGCGGCGCTGGCTCCCGAAGGGGAGCAGAGCGACAGACAGAAGGACCGAACTGGTGCGAGTGCCACCGGCCATCTGAGCAGGTTCTTCTCGCGGCACTGCCGTGCTCGGAGCTCCGTGCTGCCCTTGTGATGGCGCCGGGATCCCGAGCTGAATTTTGATCCTTGCTGCTAATAATGAGGACGTGATCAGTGGCTCCGTGTGTGTACTATACTTGGTACTACCTGTAATCTCAAAAATGGTGATTACAAGTTTAAACCCCAAATGCATTAAAGAGAAGCTTGCAATCGATACATAATGCTTGCATCTTGAACAGTGTGCATACGTGTTCTTCCCCGCAAAATGGATTCATCAAGCTCTGTGCAATTCCATGTCACGATTTATTGTTTCCCTCTCTCATATTGTCTTGATCTCCTTCAAGTGCAATTAAAAAACAAAGATCACCCTGAAACAAAAATGGAAAACAGAGACGTGGACTACGCAGCGGACATTGCACTTGGCTGGCGCTCTTTCTTTGTTTTACTCTACATTTTCTACTCCGACTATTTTATGGGTATAAACGTGGCATGTAGGCGAAAGAATGAGTTTATTTGTTCATCCCTGAAATTTATGTCCTGATTATAGTAACTAGTCTGAACGTGCCCCATGTGATAGTGGTGCAGCACATGATGAGCTTGGAGCTATATGATTAGGCGTATCTGATCAACTACGCAAACAAAGATCTCATGTTTCCACCAGCTTTCCTATAAGAACATCATTGCAATTAAGAAAATAGATCATCCAAAAAAAGAACAGAGAACAGCGATCTGGGGAGATTTTCTTCTCTACGAAGCAGGATTGCACTCTGTCGGCTGCCACTCCTTTGTTTTAATCTACATGTTCTTCTCGAGTTAATTCCAAAAAACCACCACATTTGCGGGGAAAATACTTAGAACCACCGGTAATCAGCGAAATTGCAAAAAATCACCGGTTTTGTGTGAATTTGTTTCAATGTGCACTGATTGTCAAATTAAGACGGATTGACACGATTTCTGACAATAGGGCCCCACTGCCAGGCTGATGTGGCACAACGTACATGTAATCAAGGTCAAAAAATAGATAAACCTAACTATTAGGGGTCTCTTTGTAAATTCTGGGCAGGACCCACTTGTCAGCTCCTTCTTCTCCCCCTCACTGGAATCCACCATGGAATCTCGTCGAAGCAGGGGCCACGCGTGGCCGGCGGAGGAGGAGAGGCCGACGCCAGCGGGGAGGCCGACGCCGGCGCAGGGGAGCAGGCGGAGCCCCGTGGCGGCATCGGCGGCGGCTGGAGCGCGGGCAGGGGCGCGCGCGTGGCGGTCGGAGCAGGGCCGGCGGTGCTCAGAGCAGGGGGCGGTGGCGCGCCGAGCGGGAGGCTGGGGACGGCTGCGCAGGCATGGTAGTCCGGCGGCGGCGCTCAGAGCAGGAGCCTCCGGCGGCGCGCGGACCAGGGGGCGGCGGCGCGAAGAGCAGGGGCAGCGGCGGCGCGCATACCAGGGGGCCACGGTGGCGGCGCGCATACCAGGGGGCCGCAGCGGAGGTGCGCAGAGCGGGGTCGGCGGCGGCGCGCAGAGCTGTGGCCGGTGGCGGTGGTCAATGCGGAGCCGGCGGCGATGCACAGTACAGGGCAGAAAGGAGAAATAAAAAAGAAAAAAGAAAGGATGTAAAGTAGGAAGATAAGATACAATAAGGTCCTTTTTGCAAAACTAGTCTGAAATTTATAGATATTTATTTGCCACGTCAGCCTGACAATGGGTCTCGTATGTCAGAAATCGTGTTATGCCGGGTAAAAACAAAAATCAGTGCACATTAAAACAAATTCACACAAAATTGGTGGTTTTTTGCAATTTCGCTGAATACCGGTGGTTCTAAGTATTTTCTCCGCAAATATGGTGGTTTTTTGGAATTAACTCGTTCTTCTCTTCAGCTGGTAAAAGATGGGAAGGAGCCGCATCGTCTGACCCAACTTCATTACATCGTAGACACGATAGATTTGATTTACACATCCTTAAATTTATGTTTTGATTACAGTAACTGTACTAGTCTGAACATGCCCCATGTGGTAGTGGTGCAGCACATGATTAGCTTGATCTGACGCAAAACCCATTTCGGTCAACACGGCGCACTAGTGCAAACGAAGATCTCCATTTTCCACCTGCTTTCTTGTACCATCAATTGTCTTTTCAAGAAGTACAAATAGAGATTCAGAGACGTGCTCGTGCCACAGCAGATCACGCTACTGACCACAAAAGGTATCACTGATTTTTTTTTTTTTTTTTTTTTGAGAATACCGGTATCACTGAATTGTTCATCCACAGACAACAGAACAGCTTCCCCGCAAAAGATACAAGACAACGGAACAACTTCAGGGGATTTTGCAGTATGCATCAGGAGAAGACTCCTGAAATCACGTCCGATGTCTGGAACTTCCAGACTGGAAGCAACGGGGCATGGAATACTCCTTTCGCTATCACATTTATCTGTGAACTAAAGCTAATTAAGTGCATAGATATCAAAACAAAAAGGTACCGTAGGATCGAGATGCAACGAACAAACATGCACGCAAAGGAAAATTGATCACACAATCTAGAACTTGATCCATGCTTCTAAGGAGCACTAGGACTGAAAGCAATACCGTCTAGTACTATGATTTGCATAGATTTCTTGGAGCAGAGTTCCCACGCTACAATGATACACGCTCTTGCGGAGCTGAAGTTATGTTGACCAGATAAATATGTGACGGATTTTTTTTTAAAGTATGTGACGGATTTGTTATATATACTCGTACATGATCACAAGTTCACAACTGAATCTGAACCTTTTTTTCTCTTTCATCATGTTCGGCTGTATTTTTCTTTGAGGGAATCATGTTCAGGTCATCAGGTGTACAGTATGGAGCTTGGTAGGCTTCAACAGCCCGTACAACGAGTTGGACATGGAACATTCTGTGTGATGGGCCGGGAGACGGGGCCTTGTGCCCTTGTATGATACTCACTCCACCATTTGTGAAATTTCTATTAGATATCAGGAGACCATTAGGCAGGAGATAATGTTACTCTAAGTGAGAGGTACTTAGGCATGCCATCCTATGTGGAAAATAGTTTAAGGATGGCTGGAGTTGTTGCTATCGGCTGCAGGTAAAGAAGTTTTGATTAAAGCCGTGGCACAAGCTATATGCACTTATTCCATGGCGTGCTTCAGATTTCCAAGGGGACTTTGCCACCATATAAATAGTCTGAAGCGGAACTTTTGGTGGGGGGAGCAAGGAGGGCAAACGCCGCACATGTTGGGTGGCATGGGAAGATATGACCAAACCGAAGCACTTGGGAGGACTAGGGTTTAAGGATATAGAACTCTTCAATCTGGCTTTACTTGCTAAGCAAGCTTGGAGATTGGTTCAAGAACTAAAATCACTTAGTGCACGGATTCTCAAAGCCGTGTATTATCCAAATGGGGAGTTCTTGGAAGTAGACTTGAGGATGGCGTCGTCAAAGATTTGGCGTTCAATCCTCGATGGCCGCAAGGTTCTGAAGCAAGGGTTGATAAAACGAATGGGTACCAAAGGCTAAACTCAATTTTGGAGATCCAATTGGATTCCAAGGGACGGGTTACTATGACCGGTGACGTGTGTGATGGATACCAATATCCAGGAACCGCCATAACTTGTGAGCGAACTGATTGATCAAACCATGATGACATGGAAGCGTGAGTTGCCACAGGTAGTCTTCTTGCCCATGGATTTTGAAATTGTGAAGAATGCACCGCTGAGTACCTGAAGTCAGTCCAAATTTTGGGCTTGACACTATGAGAAGGAAGGGAATGTTCACCATTCGGTCGGTGTATCGGATGCTAGTCCACACTAGTGAGAACCAAACGACATGGTTGGATGGTAGTTCAGCTGCTTCAAACATCAGAGAGGAAGAGAATAGTTGGACCTCATTCTGGAAGGTGAAGGTACCCTCAAAACTGATGGTTTTCCTATGGATGTTGGCTAGGCAGTCACTCCTAATAGTTGATGTTCTCCATCACCGCAAAATGGCACCCCAATATATTTGCATAGTTTGCGGAGAACATGGCTCATGGAGGCACGCTTTGGTAGAAGACCACCAAGCACGAAGCGTGTGGGCATTGGCACCGGAGGAGATCAATGACTATGTCATAAACTTGAAAGAACCTCATGCTCAGGCTTGGCTTGCTTCCGTGATCAAAGATTTGAACAAAGGAGAATCTACTTGGGTGGTAGTAACCCTTTGGGCGCTGTGGCATGCATGGCAGAAAATTATCCGCGAGAGAGATTCATCAGTGACTTGAATCTTTTGGAACCTGAACCAGGATCATCTCGTGCAAGAATGGTTGCTAAAGGTTAACATCGGCATGACCGTGTCAAAGAACACTACCCTTGTTGCGTTTATTGCTGTAGCTCGATCATCGGATGGCACCTTCATGGGAGCTTTGGTGGTGGTAGTGCAGGGTATAACGGAACCTGAAACATTGGAAGCGATGGCATGCAGGGAGAGCCTCTCTGTGGCTTCGGATCACCTTCTCCTGAAGATTAGGGTTGCATCTAACTGCCTCAACTACATTAGAAGCATTGGCGGAGATGAACGAGGAGCTTATGGCCGTATAGTGTAGGAGTTAAAGGTGAGGACGAGTGATTTTTACACTGTCCAATTCGTTCATGAAGGAAGAGCCTCAAACGACGTGCATATGCTGGCAAGAGGCTCAATTTCTAGAGATATTGGCGACATGTGTGGTTTTAAACTCCACCCGAGGGTGTTTGTATTAACTATTATTTGAACTAGGAAAAATGCCCATGCGTTGCAAGGGGAGTGGATTTGTTTGTCTCATGTTGCAACGGGAGTGATTTTTTTTGCCTTGCGACATGTCACGGGAACCAGCCAGCTTCGTTGTGCCCATAACGACGCCGCGGTCAGGTGTGCCGCCACTACATACTCTACCCGCTGCCCAGAACCATGGTGTTGCCATCGCCATCTCACCTAGATCCGCGAAGGCCTTCGTCTTTCTTGGGGTAGGGGACTTGAGGAGAGAACATCAAAATGCAGTGGCCCGAGTTATATGTTGGATGTTCATAGTAAATTACTTCTGGTTCACTCCTGCCAATAATTTGAGCACTCAATATTTCATTCAGTAATGTACAATCTACTAAATGGTTTGCCCGGGAGTTGCTATGGATACACATCAAATCAACGATAAATAGTCACTATTTTTTCTGAATAACATGCTTTGTGTAAAGGTGGGGTTCAGTACAAGCCTAAGTTGGTATCAGCTCTCGTAGATCCCCAGGGGAGGTAGTAATTGGTACCACTGACCCAAATCCAAGATTTTTATTTACATAAACTCTCTAAAACAAAAATGATGATCCAGTGCCAGTACCTCCAGAACCACCCAATTATGACTTCTGGCCTAGTAATATATGAGACAAAAAAATTTAGTTTTTCTGTAGCCAAAGAATAGCAAGTCAATACTATTTATGTGTATGTTGCAATAATCGTTTGGCTGGATACTTATTCAGTAGCAGTTGAACAACCTGTTTTTAGGTTGTCGTATCGTAGCTCAGAGTTCCGTCCGGTTTGTATGTTTCTTACTCCCTGTACGCCTTTCGAGTAGCAGTTGCACGATATATTGGAAAGGAAATTGGACTGTCTTCAAAAGAAAATGTGCTGCGTAGCTGAACAAAATTCAGAAACTTGTGAAGTTATTTCCGTAACTCCTAGCAAGAGAAGCAGAACAAAGCATAAATCAGCTAAGGGCAGCACTCATAAACTTGTGAAGTTACTTTCCTGACTGCTGTCTCCTGTCAAGCTAGATATCAATCCATCGCGTCTCCTCCGGCCGGCGCGCCACCACGCTCCTCCTGCTCACCTCCGGGCATTCTCTCCTCTCCAAACCCCCATGCCTCTGTTGCTCCTACCAGGCCTAGTCCGCCAAGGCGCCTCTGGCGTGTAGGCGAGGCGGGTATGCCTATGGTGATGGGTCGCGGTCCGCCATGTCGGGCACCGTGATTCTGGTTTCATATCTCGTCGAATCGCTAGATCGCATTGCTTCTAAGACTGCTCATAGTGGGAGTAACTTGAGTGGTAACATCACACTTTTCAAGATAGAATGGTGACATGACAGGTCATTGATTAAAGAGAGAAAGGCTTGTGATAACTAGCTATGTTACCATAACATCACACACCCCAAAGCAAAATGAGTCTATAACCTAATAAATGATATTTTGCATGACACCACATATAAGTTACTACCCACTATGAAGGTAGTAACATATAATAGTAACATGTGCATGACACTACTCTAAGTTACTTCCCACTATGAGCAGCCTAACGCTCGATTTCAATTTCGATCCTGATCTCAAGGTTCGACCGATTTGACGACGTCAATGGATCTCTCCCATATTTAAAGGCTTAAGAGAAAAGGCAAGAAGACAACGACTTGAGCTCAGATCGGTATCTTTTAGGTAGGTGTGAAGGTGGGCTTCCTGGATGACATACGCGCGGTTGGCTAGCTCTCCTTTTTTTGATTTGGACTCTGCTCACGTACGTGCCAAGCTGTGCGATTAGTGATACCAAACCAACATGACTGAATTGGACTCTGCTTACGTACCTGCAAAGCTGTGCGATTAGCGATACCAAACCAACATGACGGACCAAATCAAACCATGTTACGATCTTAATGGAACTCTTGCTCAAGAAGCATCATTGCGATTAGCATAACGTGTGATAACAGGACTTGCGGGCGATTGACTATGAAAATTAACAGACCTCGGCCCAATACCGACGGAAGAACCAAACCATGGAACCCTTGCGTATTTTATTATTAGGTATAGATTAATAAACATGGATGTGAGTTCTCAAAAAATTGTGAAATTTCTTTTTTGGAACAATTTAGGCTTTTATTTTACCTTCCCGTTAAAAAACCTCCCTGGTTTAAAAAAAAACCTAAATATTCCAGAAAAAATCCCTAAATTACTATAAAAATAAGTCCATATAAACAATAATGATAATACATTGTCAAATATTCTTTGTCCGCCAATGTCTTTTGTTTGATGTCTTCTATCTCTCATGGGCCAATTACGTTAACATCCAACACCACATGTTCGTACAATATATTTGATACATTTTCTCTTTACAGGACGAGCCGCGTCATGTTGACCTGACATCACTTGGAACCTCACCTTGATTGGCCCATACTCGGCCTTTCCGTTTTTTAAGGTGCCAATACCATATGAATGCTAAAGACCATTTTGAAGTTTGTGGGCCGCCAAAATGGAAGTTCTGTTTAAATTCAAGGTGTATCAATTGTTCAAGCGAATATAAGAAATTACATCGCATCTGCCTCACCCTTGATTTTGAAGTTTGTGTGCCGCCAAAATGGAAGAAATTGTTATTAGAAACCAAGTAAGTCTCGCTCCCGTGAAAGAAGAAAGAGGCGGCGGCTTGGGTGGAAACCCTAGCAGTCACCACCAGTCTGCCTCACCCTCGCCGTCTACGACCAAAAATCGACGGGTCCCCGCCTCCTCTCCTTGCCACTCCGGTGGCGGGAGGGGGCGGGGACCTTGGATCTACGCTCAACGCTATTGAAGGGTCCCTAAAGTTAGAGTTTGTTAAGCCGACATCATCGTTATGGTGGGTATAACGGTGTTGTGCGGGACAAGAATAAGGTATACCCGCCTCCTTGTCCATCTCGTCGGCGGCGTTCTCGCTGTTTGCGTTGAGGAGGGCGGATATTCATCTGGTCGCCGTTTCCATGGAGCGGTGGATCTCGTCAAGTCTACGTGTTAGAAGCTTCAGATCGATTCAAGAGTTCAATGGTGGCGACTTTGGCTCTGGGGCGCTGGTCCTTAGGAGCATGTGCACGAAGACTTCCCGACTGTCATCAACAACGTTAGACCGACTCCGATAAGGGAGTGGCGACAGCGGCGCGTCGGTGGCTCACCCTGGCAGCAGTAGTAGTTGTTAGGTGGTCCAAAGATCTCAATATAATTTTTATTATATTTGTGGTGCTTTGTACTTCTTGTGAACTCATAAAATATATTTGGATCTTTCCCGCAAAAAAAAGGAAGAGAATAAATTGTTAAATGGGCCGATATCAGTCTTTTTGGACAACTTTTACCCTTTATTAATAGTTGTCCAAACTACCGAGATGGATCCACATGTTAAGAAAACGTGGAATGGTAGACAATTGAGCACGTAGTTGTCAGGGCCATTGCCAATGTGGCAATTGAGCACTCCGGTGCAGCTAATTTATAATTTATGTTGAGCAATATCACATTCTTTATTAAATTGTGTTAATCGCTATTGGTTGGAGTAAGCATTGATGAATTGTAGCAAAAATTTAGCCAAATACGTCATCCCGACAAGCTCGGGTGAAATAACAAATAGGGAAGAGATGCCACAAGATCAAAACCAAGGAATGAAATATGAGAATGTTTTATAAATGGATATTTTTTTCACAAAGTCAAAACCAGTTGATCAAGTAGTGGAATAATAAACTCTCAAAAGAAGACATGCTGGTGCAGGCTCTGTATCTATAATCTATAGAGATATCGACTTGTCTGTGCGAGCTTCTGGGAAAGAACAACAAAAGGAGAACTATACTCTCGCTTTCACTGAGCATTCGATCCCTTATCTTTTGTTTGGAGGCACTATCAGGGCATGTACAATGGTATGCCCCAGAGGTGTTGCCTCACAACTTTAGCTAGGTTCGGGTGGTCCAACTTAGACTTGGATGATTACTTTTAGAGAAGCAGTTTCTTCTGCAGGAGGCTGCCTCTTCAATACTAAAAGTGAAGAGGAAGGAAAAAAGGTGAGAGAGAAAGAGAGAAACTAAAGCTGCTTTTAAGGAGAAAGAAAGTATCATTGGTTGGACCAATATTCTTCACACCTATTGCTTTATTTACTTTTTAGGTTCGTGCTTACGTGGGGCAGTAGCATACCACTGCCCCCATTGCTCATGCCCTGAAGAGAGATGCTCCCTAAAAAAAGAGAGCTGCTAATTCGTTTCATCAAGAAAAAAAACACATATACAACCAGCCCTGTATACAACAGTCAAAAAGCAATAGAAAGTCGTCTTTGGACTTGGCGTGCCTACTTGGACTAGCGGCCATATATAATGGGCACATCCTGTTTGTCACGGGTAATACATGATCCAATTGCGTCCATGGTTCGTGCGTGTTCTTGTTCGGTAGCATCAACAGTTCAGCAGATTCGTGCCGCGTCTTCCACGCTTCCACGCCAGATAGACAGTTCGCTCATCCACTCGTTTCAGACGCTGTGCTTTCTGAACCCTGTTGTTTACACCTGCATTTGTCTCCACTTGAATGAATCTTTGAATTTACAAATGTAGATTGACCGAGAACCCCTCGTAAACAAATGTAGATTGACGAACCTCAGTCACCCAGCCATTAAACAAACCTCGACAATTTTGCAACCCCCCGTTACGAACTAGAATCTCCTTTTGATCTAAGAATCTCAAAGAGAATGATTAAATTCTTCTCCACTAACAGTTGCCTCTTACAAAAGGTACTTTGAAAGAAATTCGATCTTTCGAAAAAGAGAATAGGCTGTCATATGTAAGTACTAGAATAAGGTGGAGATATCCAGAGAGGAACCTTCTCCCATTTCTTCACCCTTTCCCAGGTTACTGATCCCATGGGAGGGAATCTACAGATCAAGCGAACAAAACAAACATTTCACCCAGCAAGATGTCAAACGAATTGACAAAAACGCAAATACTGTATTCTAGTTCTAGCTAAGCTAGCTAAAAAGACGACAAATATGTCCATACGCTCAAATGCTCAATGAAAACGAGGCGAATTACACGCCATTTTTACAGTCACAAGGTTCCCGTGGGCTGTCGATGTCGACCGTCAACGTCATCACGGCCGCGGCGTCGACGCCGGTGAGGCCGCCCCCTTCCTGCTCGACTCGGCGTCATCCCTTCCCCTCCTGGTGGACCCGTCCCACCCCTTCCGCACCGACCCGTCGCCTCCGCCTCGGGCCCACGACATCGTCCTGGCCAGGAACCCCTGCCACCGCCGCCCGCCGTGGCTGCTGCCGCCGCCGCCGCCTCCTCCTGCGTTCGCGAAGCCGAAGCCGCCCGCGGCCCCCGAGCGCCGTCCTCCGCGCGAGCTCCCCTCGGGGCTCGAGCCGGAGAAGTCGATCAGGCTGTTGGCGTGGCGCAGGCGGCGCGCCCTGAGCACCTGCTCCCGCACGTGGTGCGGCAGCCGCAGCGTGAACCTCTCGTGGTCGCTCCGCTCGGCGGCCTCGGCCGACGCCGCGAAGCACGAGTGCCCCGTCGAGTTGGACCTCGGCAGCCTCGCCGCCCGCCGCTCGCTGCGCAGCATCTCCAGCTCGATCGCCTCCTCCTTCCTGTCGTCCTCGTCGCTCTCCTCCTCCTCCGCTTCCCGCACCGGCGGCACCGCTATCGCCACGGCGTGCGGCGGGGAAGGCGTTGGCGAGGGCGAAGGCTGACGCCGCGGCGAGGCCTGCTCGGGCGAAGGGGGCGCCACGGCTGGCGATGGCGGAGGCGGCGGCGGCTTCTCGAGGTTGGCGCGGCAGAGCGGGCAGGTGATCCGCGCCTCGAGCCAGGGGTCGATGCAGTCCGGGTGGAACGCGTGGGAGCAGTGCGGCAGCAGGCGGAGGTCGTCGCCCTCCTCGAACGCCGTGAGGCACACGGCGCACTCCAGCACGCCCCGCCCGATCTTGTGCTCCCTGATCTCCCGGTACGGCACGATCGGGAACGTCGCGACCACCGCCGGGTCCAGCCCGCGCTTGCCCCTCCTCGACGGCCCTCCCATCGCCGCCGCCGCGAGGTTGTTGCGGCCCAGCGGGACGGCTCCATCGCCCGCGAGGCGGCACTGGTTGATGTAGGCGCAGAAGAAGAGCAGGAAGAAGAAGACGCTGATCGCCACCGTGATGACCGTCGACATGGTGCGCCCGAAGGGCGTCGGCCTCGGCGGCGGCGCCGCCTGCCCGCCCGGGCCAGGCTGCTGCGCCGGCGGCTGGGGCATGGACTGGCCGACGACGATGGCGGCGCCCGCGCCGAGGAGGCAGAGGGCGAGGAGGAGGTGCCCGCGCGCCCCCATCATCGGAGCAACGGAATTGTCTGGCGAAACTAACAGCTACGCAGTGCGGCGGCGGTCTATTTCAATGGGATTCCGCTCACGCGAAAACAGATAGATAGAGAGAGAGACGGTGGTGTGGTGTGGAGTGGTGCGCTACGCTAGCGGCGGCGGCGCCCAAATCCCAGATTAACACCTCCCCTTTCTTTCTAGGGTAGAAATTTCTGGCGAGTGGAGAGACTTCCCTTTTTGCTCTTTCTTTCTGTCAATCACAGCCCTTCTTTTCTCCATCAGGATTAATCTTTGTTGACTAATTTTAGCGGCACACTAAATGCATTCTCCCGATGATATGCAGGGGAGGCGTGTACTAATTATAACGACCGTTATGCGAATCAGGGAGGCGAGTAGTATTCCGAGTACTAGTACTATACAGTATTTGGGAACATATATTTCAGTGTTCTGGAAAGCTGTGGATATGGCTGATGATACCCGGTGAAGAAAGGACTGGAAATCCTTAAACAAGTTCACCCAGACCGTGACAGTTTTTTATACGGACAGCAATCATGTCTCTCTGATACAACACCAGTTGACAAACAAGAGAAACATAGGAACAACCTGGTGAAGTGTGCATAAGGACAACAGGGTGAAGAGCAGTGTGATCAGTTGGTGTCGCCTTCCACCCTGGAGCAGTTGCAGCTGGAGAAGCAACCATGTGCCACACACACAATTCGTGTGCGCCTCCAGATGCAATCACTTACCAACTCCAGCTTCAGAACCAAGCACTTGGTCATGATACACCTGGACATATATCACGACAGGATTATGCATAAATCTATCTGGAGTCCATTATTATTGGTTCATACCATAACATAGCCGCAGGCAGGCTGTCCTAGCATACCACTCAGGACGACTCGCTGGCCCTGCTCGTTAGTATACAGCTCTTCTGCAACATCAGTTCACTAAAGCTACCTGCCGTCTCGGTAAAACCGGCACCCAGGAGAGCATCAAACAGCCTGTTGCAGGCTGAGATGTCAAACTCCGGAGCTTTCGATCGCTGCCACTCGTCGACGATCTCCGCGGCATCCTTCAGCTGCCCACACATCAGATAGGAGGAGAGCACGCAGACGTAGTTTCGGCTAGTCATCCTCTGCGAGGTCATCTGCATCGATTTCCATATGTCCTTGACCCTGTCTAGGTTGCCGAGACCGGCGTGCAAGAGGACGAGGAAATCGTACGTTATCCACTCCCTCTGGCTGATCTTCGTCTCGGATTCCACCAGCGAATTGCCAGAACTAACAAGCTGAGTGGCATCGACATAGATGCTGGCGAGGTTCCGGTACAGCATCCATCCTTTGTTGGAGTTTGGATCTTTCGACATCTCGTCAAGAATTCCTTTGAAGACTTCAAGATCCATGGATGCTGCAGCTGCACTGACACGGAGGTTGTATGTGAAAAGGTCTGGAGAAACACTTTGCTTCTTCAGTTCTTCAGCAATAGTTGGAACCTTATCAAGCAAGCCAACAGAAATATATAAGGTCATCATTTCATTGTAAACCAGGACGTCAATAGACAGGTTGGCATCCTTCATTCTCTCAAAAAGCCTCTCAGCTTTGTCTGTCATCTTTGATCTAGCATAAGAATGGAGGAGCGCGGTATATGCTTCCAGTGATTTGGCTCCAGGTGGAAGCTTCTCAAAAAAGTCTTCCGCCGCATTAGCACCAAAAACTTTGGTAATCAAGTCAATGCGCATTCCATAGTCATTCTCAGATAAATCAGACTCGTGATGTGTTTTCATCCACTCTGCTACCTGCAAAATTCACAGTTCAAAACTAATGATCTCGGCTTCCGTTTTTTCTGACAGGATAAATATAGCAGCCATGGTCAAACTGTTTAATTGTGTTTGTAAGAATTTCATAGGTATCAGATCATCACTATGAAGAAACAGGCAGAATGGGTTGTATGGATATGTTCTTTGAGCATTTCATAGGTATCATAATAAGCAATAGAAGGGACCGAGAGAGAATGGGCTGTATGAATATGTGCTTTGAGCATCAGACAGCTGAAGGTCCAATGCCTAGCTCTTTTCATGGCCAAACGTTACTGTTCTCATATACTATAGCATATCAAGAGCGGCTACCTCCCCCCACTTGTTAACTTTTGTAGATATGTAAGTTTAAAATGTCTAATTACGTGGTACAATACAGAATGAGGGATTGCAGCACTCCGCTATAAAATGGCACAGAGATATCAGAGATGCTTAATGTTTTACTCACTGAATTGCAGGTTACAGGCTTACAAGTAGCTTCCTGCTACTCCTTACGACACTGAATTGCAGGTTACAGGCTTACAGCTCCTTTGTGACTCAACACTATATGTTCATCTCTACAGCCTTTGCAATTAATTTAGTTTGAAGAGAAGAACAGTAAAGCACATAAATGCCATTCAAATGCTCTATAAGCTTGCACTTGGCACTTCCATATAGAGTAAATATATGCCCAAACTATGGAAGCATCACTTACTGCTAAAATGGGAGTCGAAGTTTACGCGCAGCACAACTAAATTAAAATGCCTGATTCTTCTATCGACACGGACCAATCAGGAATTCTAGATGGCAGTATAAGGGTAGCTAACAATCCCTGCTACCTAAATCTACACTGGCAACATTTCATGACCATTTCCAAACGAATTAGGATCAGATCGTACTATTGCAGTAGCGCATACACGACAACTTAAATCTGTACCAAACCGTTCCGCGAGCCCCCAAGTAACTGGGCAGAACAATCAGAAGAGAGCAGGGATCTGGGAGTGCGCGAACCTCGAGAGCGTGCTTGTAGCGGCGGGCGCGGCTGAGATCGCGGGCGATGCGGCGGAGCTCCGGCGCGGGGGCGGCGCGGCCCTCGCCGGCCCACCTCTCGAGCGCCTCCGTGGCGCTGCGCTTCGCCAGCCGCAGCCGGAAGACGCGGCTCCGCAGGTCGTCCCCCTCGCCTCCGACTATGACCGCTTCGTCAACGTCAGCCGCGGTGCCCGGGGCAGCGGCGGCAGGAGACGGCGTCTCCGCTGTGGAGGCGGCGGAAGAGGAGGAGGATAGTGGGCTAGGGCTTGCTCCGATGGAGCGGGGGAGAGCGAGGAGGCGCGAGGCACGGGCGGCTCGGAGGAGCATCGCCGCCATCTCGTCTGGTCTGCTGCGGCGTTCCGCGCGGGGGAACGGCGGCACCGTAATAATACAGTATACAGACATGAGCTTTTTTTTCCTTCAAGTGCATTTTTAGCAGCAGTGCAGCACAATGTAAAAACAGTACTTCCTCCTAATATTATCTATCCTAATATAAATATATCTAGATATCAAAATATGTTTCGATAATATCTGTATTAAAAAAAGCTAATAGTGTCAACAGGGAGTAGAACTAAAAAAAGGATACTGTATAAAAATAGTATACTCCATTTGTCCTGAAATACATAAGCTTACTCAAGATCCGGCCAGTAATACATTATCTTGGGGTATAGCATGTTGAAGCAAATGAAACAAACACGAGCATGCGTCAAGGTCCTTAAGAGTTTAAAAATTTGTTAAAAAAAGAAAAGAGTTCAGAGTCATGGTGGTGGCAAAACCAATCCTTCCTATACCACCAAGCCGCGAGCCAGAGTGGTCGATCAGCTGACCCGATTATGGTTAGGAAAATGCTATGGTTAAGACAAAGAATCGATCCTCCGCCTCATTCAGGCACACGCTCTGCCGTGGAGTATTGCCGCCCTGTGGTAACTCGCACGCCATGGATGGACGACGAGAGAAGCTTAGATCTGAGGGCCTTGGGTGTGCTAGGTCGGGGGAGATGGTGGATTGAGGCTCCGGCAAGCCTCTAGGAGGACGATCTTGAATCTATAAAACTGGGGATGACATGGACAATAGTATAGGGTTAGTTTTTCTCAGATTTTTGGATGATGCATGTGTTCTCTCGACATGTTGCAAACTCGATCGTGTGCAACTCGAGTGAGGTGTTTTTAATGTTTTTGGCCGACAACTACAAATCTTTATCAAATGTTGTAGATGTTTTCATGGGCAGCTACAAATGTTATCCTCCCATGTTGCATACATGTGTGTTTTTATTGCAATGGTTTGGGGATTTGTTCCAGCCATTGGAGATTTGTTGCATACTCATTCTTTTTTGTTGCATTGGTGTTTCAAAGAACCAAATCCAAGCTGGTGAAGATCACGATTTGGGTTAGCATAGTAGTTATTACTTTTGTAGTTGTGGTTTGAATCTATCTGATCTTTGTCTTTTTGCTCAATGTTGCAATGATTTTTACATTTTGACCTACTGCGGCATGAAATGTTGCAATAGTGTAAGGTGGGGGGGGTATGGTGCAGGTATTGGATGCTCGAGATTTCGCATTTTATAAAGATAGGACGATGGAGGCGGCAAAGGATGGGGACTTTTCAACCCCCCCCCCCCCCCCCTCCCCCCACCACCACCCAACACGATCTTGAATGCAAGAGAGGTCATAGGTCTAAACACACAAATGTACGTTCTGTGAGATAGCACATGTACATGGTACACATGATCTAGGAGTAGCCGATCACTTACATACGCGTGTGTGTGAATGTGATGTTTGTGAGCAGTGTGCGTCCTCAAGGTACATTACAAAACTCAGTCCTTCATATATCATTGTTTCTCATATTTGAGGTGCCCGCAAAGGCGAACGAGTTCTCTGGATGCTGCGGCAAGAGCTCTGGAGGCCCAAAGGCTATCCGGGTGCGCTGGTTGGTGGTATGAGAGGCACTATGGAATTCTGTCACCCTCTCTGGCTTGGTGGTACAGCCACGCGCGCGGTGTGGGGTAAACTCCCTCGTCTGACATGATCAACAACTTCCTTCCTCTACGGCGTGAGTGAAGACCCTGACCCTCGCCGGCTATCTTCCCTCGAATTCTCGACAAGGCTATCCCTTGACCACTTCTTCGGGGCCAATGATTCGATCTACATGACGCGAGCGCCCCTACCTGGCGTGCGAACTGACGAAGGGTAGTTTTCACGATCCAAAGTCTATTTTGCTACGAAAGTCAGAGATGAGTTTATTTATTCGGCAATAGGCTCTGGCCAATAGGTTTGGATCAATATTACGAGGATGAAGAACTTCTCAATTTTTTTTGCCACACTCGTTTTTGCACATTTTGCTTTTGCTACTCTAAGTTTGAAAGTTTCTTTTGCCCCATGAGATCCAAGTAATATATCATTTTTGCCCTTAGTGGGGCAAAAACAAAATGAAAATGGTGATTTTTTCGCTTTTCCCATATAGTTGTTGTTTTGCTCTTGCTTTTGCCCCTCAATAGACAAAAATGGGGCAAAGACAAGATGTCAAAATTTAGAGTGACAACCAAAATGAGCAAAACCTAGTGTGGCCAAAACAAAAATTTCCCTTTTAATCGGTACTAATTTGTGATATCCCCGATTATTTTTTAAATCAGTCACGAAATATATTAAACAAAGCGCTAAAACCCTATTGAAGGAAGTGCTACTAGCTAGCTCCATGCTAGGTTAACGTGAACAAATGCTCCATCGATCGGAAACCTCACAAGGAGCTCTAGCTCCATGGAAACCGTTTTTTTACATTTAAATTGATATTTGTAAGTTTCAAAAAATTTAAAACAAAAATTCTAGATGTAGATAACTCTACCTGTTTGCAAAATCTCAATTCAAAGTTCATTGTATTTTAGGCTACACAAAAAGTGACAAACAAATGTGGCAATTTTCAATTTGAAACTATTCACGACACCCACATCCACATATTTGTCATTTTTTACGAGCCTGAAATGCAACGAATTTTGGTCGCCTTTTTGCACAATAGTATATCTCATAATTATGTGTATCTAGATTTCCCCCCTTTTTAAAAACTTTCAAATACAATTTACGATTTTTTTTTTAAAGGACTCGATGGAACTGGGGAGCCAATTGTCCACTCCCAAACTCCATTTGTTTCTTACTCCCTCCGTTTCAAAATATAAGATATTTTAGGTTTGTGAAGTAAATGTATCTAAACATATTTTTAGTGTGTATATTCGAGTGAACCTACACACTAAAAGATGTCTAGATACATTGTTTCACAAAGCTAAAACATCTTATATTTTAAAACGGAGGGAGTATTTATTAGGACCTCGACCGATACAAGTCGTCTCATAGCCACCAGCAAAGTCCGAATGGACAGTAATCATATTGAGAGCTGCAGCAGGCTCCATGCATCTCAATTAGCAGGACCTCGATCGGTCTCTAAGGGCGTGTTTGGTAGCCCTGCCCAGCTGAGATATTCCCACCTCGGCCGAATTTTTCGTGTTTGGTAGCCCGGTTCTCTTCAGTGGGCACTGCTCGACTCAGCCGGAAAAGGCCTCCTAGCCCTGCCCGAGTGAGAAGCTCAAATCGAGCTTCTCTACTCGGCACTGCCGGCCTCGACCGAAAAATTGCCCCCCATTCTCCCGACTCGGCCCGAAATGCGTAGGGGTCAACCGCCCCCAGCCCATTCGCCCCCCCGAACCCCTCTCTGTCTATCCGCTCCTCCTCTCCTGCGACATGGCCGCCGCCAAGCACAGCCCAGCGCCGGCGGCGAGCACGCCTAGCGCCGGCGGCGAGCACGCCCAGCGCCGCTCCGCCGCTTTCGCACCGAGCGCGGCCAGCTCCGGCGGCCGAGCACGCCCTGCACGGCCAGCTCCGGCGGCCAAGCACGCCGAGCCGCTGCACGCCCAGCACACCGAGCACGCCCAGCACACCGAGCACGCCCAGCACGCCCAGCTCCTGCGGCCAAGCACGCCCAGCGCCGGCGGCCGAGCACGCCCAGCGCCGGCGGCGAGCACGCCCAGCGCCGGCGGCAGAGGCGCAGAGCTCGATTAGGGACCCGATTGCGTTTTTTTTTCTATGCAGGGACCCGAATGTCTTATAAATTATCTATCCAGGGACCAATTTCTTATTTGTACCTATCTCAAGTCACACACACCCTACCAAACAAGATCTGAACTGGGCATATCTCAACTGGTACAAGCCACCAAACACCACGCAGTTATAGGTAGTTGTACGTAGTCAGCTTAGCCGGACTGAGCTTGTCTCAGGTGAGATAGTCCATACGGGCTACCAAACACACCCTAAGTCTACATCTAGATCTTGCCAGTAATCCCGCTACTAGTTACTACTTCCATACCGGATTATAGGGCAAATGTGTATTTTAAGATAAACTTTAGCCATTAATTTTAGTCAAAAAAATATGAGATATTTGATATAAAAATTATACCATTAGAAAGTTCTTTTAAATATGAATCTAATAGTATAATTTTATATAATATATTTTTTAACTAAAACTAGAGCTCAAAGTTTGTCTCGAGGTGCGCAATTGCCCTACAATCCGGCATGGAGGGAGTAACATTGTGGGTACTTTTTGATATCGATGCAGATGCATTGGTTAAGGCAGATTGGCCAGTTGTTCCGGTGACCAAGCAAACTTAAAATTTTCAGGAATCGAGATTATCGATTACTATATACAGTAAAAATTGCAGAATCCAGCATCCCCTGGACACTTGCGGCGAAGCACGCATACAACTCTGGTTCCAGTATATAGATAGGAGTAGGACGACCCCCATAGTTCATCTCATCTGAAGCACGCGAGCGCACACACGATCGACAGAGTCTGTATCTATGGCCATGATTGGACACAGCCCCATGCAGACTCTGCTACTGGCTCCAGGCGTGAAGGGCAACAAGGTGCTCCCGTTCAAACTCAAGGAGAATGACGCCCTGATGCGCTCCATCGTCGCCGGCGGCGTGCGCAGCGCGTTCTACGTCTTGGACCTCGGAAGGGTCGTGGACCTGTACAAGCGCTGGCGCCGCGTGCTTCCGGACGTGCGGCCATTCTACGCAGTCAAGTGCAACACGGACCGCGCGCTCCTCGGCGCGCTGGCCTCGCTCGGCGCCGGGTTCGACTGCGCCAGCCGCCGAGAGATGGACTCCGTCCTCGCGATCGGCGCCGACCCCGGCAGCATCGTGTACGCCAACCCCTGCAAGCCCGAGGCGCACGTGGAGTACGCCGCGCAGCTCGGCGTCAAGCTCACCGCCTACGACTCCGAGTCCGAGGTGGCCAAGGTGAAGCGCTGCCACCCGGGCTGCGAGCTCCTCCTGCGCATCAAGGGCCCCGAGAACCGCGACGCCAAGGCGGACCTCGGCACCAAGTACGGCGCGCGAGCCAACGAGGTGGCCCCGCTCCTCCGCGCCGCCAAGCGCGCTGGCCTGGTCGTCGCCGGCATGTCCTTCCACGTCGGCAGCGGCGGGCCGCGCACGGACGTGCACCGTGTGGCCATCGAGGACGCGCGCGCAGCGTTCGACGCGGCAGCGACGCTCGGCATGCCGCCCATGCGCGTGCTCGACATCGGCGGCGGCGGTCATCCGTGGCGCGTTGGCGGAGCACTTCGGCGACCTCCTCCCAGGCTTGGAAGTGGTTGGCGAGCCGGGGAGGTACTTCGCCGAGACCGCCTTCACGCTTGGGGTGCGAGTCATCGGGAAGCGCGCCCGCGGCGAGGAGCGGGAGTACTGGATCGACGACGGAATCTACGGCTCCCTCAGCTGCCTCGTGGACGGTTACGTGCCGCGTCCGAGGCCGCTCGCCGCCCACGTCCCCGGCCACAAGACCTACGCATCGACGGTTTTCGGGCCCACGTTGGACTCCCTCGACACGGTGGTCACCGGGTACCAGTTGCCGGAGATGAGCGTGGGAGACTGGCTCGTGTTCGATGACATGGGCGCCTACACCACCGCCTTGGCCTCCAACTTCAATGGCTTCTCCACCACAGACATAAACACATTCTTGGCCTACTCGAGCTAGCCACGGTCGTCCATCCATGCATCCCACAAAGCTAAGGTGGCCAAACGCTGGCCTACAATGTGAGTGAAACACGAGTAGGTAGGATTCCCCAATACCCACAAGACAAGAACGTTTATTTCAAAATTCCAATAAAAAACTATTATTCCTCTGATAATGTTGCATAATTAGTTTCTTCTATGCTTGATACATAATTAGTTTTCTACCACTATGTTCCATAATATAAGCCGTTGTAGCAAATTTATAGTTTGCTAAAACGGTTTATAATACAAAATGGAGGAAGTAGTATATAAATAGAGCTATCGGCGCCTCTTAAGAGGTGCACAATCCATCTATTCCGTACTATTTATAAATTGCTCATCAAAGAAAGAAAAGTTGTACAATTGTGATCCTAAGTTCATAACAGTCTCACCAATTCATTTTGACAAATAAACACAACATCACAAATCAACCGGCATCATCTGATTTAATTTCATTCCTCCACACAAATGAAAGAAAAACGAATCAAACCCATCTAAGTTACATAGGTGAGACATAGTTGACAGCGCACTCGTGGGCTGTAATTACCGACATTAACAAAACAAACACATCCAAAGTCTGCAATGTGCAAAAAGTGAGCTGTAAATATGGTTTTACATCATAATGTACAAATACTATGGTCTCGGTGGGCTTACACAGTTTGCCCGACGAGATTTACAAAAAAATCTAGGGTTTATCGCTATGAAGTCTACGATGACGACTTGGAGTAGATGTGGATCCTCCTATCATGATGAATGAGCTTCAGTATATATAGGCGTCACTGGTAGTGTCTCCATGTTGCATGCTAGGTGTTCATAGTCTTACACGTCAAGTCTTCCTCGTGATCTTGATGCGATGTCTTCCGTTAGAGAGAGTCCTCCGCGAAGTCTGGTTGTAGCACATCATGGTAGGTCGGTTGGAGCTTCTAGACGGGCCTTTATGTCGGTGGCATTTGGGACGTCGTGGGTTGGAATAGGTGCAAGCCCGTGTACAATATGGGTATGGGTTAATTCCACATATATCCGATAGGTGGTGGCTCGTTGGTGTAGGGAGGCGCCACCTACCCGGTCGCAATGTTGCGCCGGTAGATAGTCGAGGGCAGGGCGGTGCGGAGGGCACGCACACAGGCAAAAGAAGGTGTCCAACAACGACGAGGTTGGCCAGTCAAAAGCCCCGGCCAACGGCGATGACGATTATGCTTAGTTTTCGTTCATGTTTTAGTGAAATTTCGTCCAAATTTGTAATATATAACAAAACATGAATGAAATCTTTATTTTCAAGTTTCAATTTTGTGGCGCCGTTTGGGGCCACGACTGGGTAGAGGCACCCCCAAAAGCAGCAACATGCGCTGGCGCCCCCCAAATGTCTAGTTTGACGTGTTTGTCGGACGTTGTTTGGGGGATGCGGCTGCAAACGCTCTACCTGTACATGAATATGGCAGCACAGCTGGTTTAAAACCGACTCTGGCAAACTTTTGCACAAAATACCCCCTTTTCAAGACTATTTCCAAATCTATCCCAAATGCATAGAGTCTTATAGCCAATGTTACCCTCTGCACCGTAGCGCCTCGCCAGCGATACCATGCTACCAGCATGGCGCACCTGAGCCGAGCGCACGATATGGTAGCACCATGGACAGGGATGCTACCTCATGTATTGTAGCGCCAAGCAATGGACACTACCCTCTCGATTTGGCCTAAGGATGAGCCGCAGAAGAAGGTGCCACTCCAAGAGGGTAGCACTGAGGATGGGGCCACTACCTTCTAAATTGTAGATCCTCCAGACGCTACCACTCTGCCAGTATGGCACACCCAGGTTAAGAGTGTTCGTTAGCATAGAGCGGGGCCTATCCCACTGACGAGGGTATGACCCCTCGGTCCTCGATATTTGCCTACCTGGTTCCTGCCAAGGAAGAAGCCCGCTCGAAGGATACACGAAGCCCACAAGGCCCAGCACTCCGACTTGGAGTAGAAGGCGAAAACTACTTGTAAACCCTAACTAGCTGCATACATAAAGCCACCAAGGGCGCCCCCTAGACACTGGAACACGCATAGGCTAGCCACGCCATCTCCTTCCACCTCCACTAGATTGCATCTGCGCACCATTGTAACAACTCCAACTATACAAGCAATACAAGATCAGACAAGCAGGATGTAGGTCTTTACCCTCCGGGGGGCCGAACCTGGGTAAATTTGTGTGCACCCCCTGTTTCTGTCTGAAGCCGTCGAGTTCGCCGGATCCCACATACGCTCCATAGATCGAAAGCCCTCAAGCATGGGCATTGCCGGGGTAGAACCTCGTCAATTGGCGCCGACCGTGGGGACGACGGGATCTGGATCTACGGACTCGCCGGCTCCTTCGTTACCTTCAACAATGGGCAGATCGCATCGGGTTTTATCGGCAAAAGACGACCAGGCGCGATCAGCTTTACCGGCAACTAAGAATCTGAAGGGATTCGCAGCATAGTAAATCAAAAAAATTCCTACGGATGCGAACAAGAAAGCCAAGATCTAATCTAGGAGATGTAATCAACGAGAGAGGTAGATGAGATCTTCATACCCTTGAAGATTCGCACAGCGGAAACGTTCAATAGAACGTGGTTGACGTAGTCGTACTCGCCGTCTCCTCCTCGCGATCCGATCCGATCCTACGCCGCAAGTGGCGGCGCCTCCGAGAGTTGCACACGTGCGGTGCAGCGACGTCTCCTCCTTCCTTGGTCCAGCAAGTATGGTGGAGAGATAGATTGGATCAGCAGCACGACGGCGTGGTTCTTATGGTGGAGAGTTTCTGCAGCAGGGCTTCGCCTACGTGCAGTCGCGAGAGAGAGAGAGAGAGAGAGAGAGAGAGAGAGAGAGAGAGAGAGAGAGAGAGAGAGAGAGAGAGAGAGGACAGCAGTTGGCGGCTAGGGTTTGGGTTAAGGGGTAGAGAGGGCTGCGCCCTTGCCCCCCTATATATAGAGGGGTGGCCGGCCAGCTTGGCCTCTCCCCAAACCCTAGGGCGCCGACTTGGAGTAGGAAGAGTGGGGGGCAAGTTTCCCCCTTTCCTTCTTTGAAGACTCCCTTAGGGTTTCCCCTTGGGCTAGCCGGCTGGGCCTTAGGGGCCTTGTGCACCTGGCCCAGGGCGGCCAGGGCACTTCCCCTTAGGCCCACGTAGGCCTCCGTCAAGTGGGCCCACGTTGGTCCCACTCCGGAACCTTCTAGAACCTTCCGGTACAATACCGATAAACTCCGAAACCTTTCCGGAATCCAAAAACTGCTTTCCTTTATATGAATCTTATTCTCCGGACCATTCCGGAACCTCTCGTGACGTCCTGGATCTCATCCGAGACTCCGAACTAAAACTCATAAACCAATTATCCATTCTATCCTAGCATCGATACACGTTAAGTGTGTGACCCTACGGGTTCGAGAATATGCAGACATGATCTTCTATCAATAATCAACATCGGGATCTGGAAACCCATATTGACTCCCACATATTCATCGATGATCATATCGGATGAACCACGATGTCAGGATTCAATTAATCCCGTATATGTATTCCCTTCGTCACACAATATTTTACTCGCCCGAGATTTGATCGTCGGTATCGCCATACCTAGTTCAATCTCGTTCACAGCAAGTACTTTACTCGTTCCGTAATCCGATATCACTTTGTGATTAACTCCTTAACCACATGCTTGCAAGCGGTGTTGATATCGATTACCGAGTGGGCCCGAAGTATATCTCTCCGACTTGGGAGGGACAAATTCCATCTCGATACATACAACCCAACAAGTACTTTCCGATCACCTGAGAAACACCTTTATGATCACCCTCACATAGGATGACGTTTTGATGACCTCAAAGCTTTCTTCCGATACCAGGGAGTTGTATTATCTCATGGTCTAAGGAATACAATACATGACATAAGAAAAGCTTCGCAAAGATGAACACGATGACACGATCTAATTGCTCTGCTTTATTTGGGTCTGTCCATCATATCATTCTCCTAATGATATGACCTCATTATTAATTGACAACTCATGTCTATGGTTAGGAAACCTTAACCATCATTAATCAATGAGCTAGTCCATAGAGGCGTACTAGGGACACGGTGTTGTTCATAAACCACACAAGTATTAATGTTTCCGCTTAATACAATTATAGCATGGAGTATAAACATTATCATGAACAAGAAATATGATAATAACAATATTATTATTGCCTCTAGGGCATATTTCCTTCAGTCTCCCACTTGCACTAGAGTCAATAATCTAGTTAATACTTGCGCATTCAACACCTATGGCATTCCGGTGTTACTCATACGCGTTGCACGTGGTAAACCTTATCTACGGGTCTGACACTTTCAGGTCCGTTTGTATTTGCATATTCTTTTGCGTCAGCACGCATTACTCATCTTGTATGAGATAGCATCGTATAAACTTGGTCTTCTGGTGAGACCTTTGTTTCTTGGCCGAGACTATGTTGTCACTATTGTCATACAATAGGACTACATAGTACTAGCACACTTAGAAAAATAGCGATATCCACCGTGCGTCGAAATACTCATTGGTCCGCACACATCGGTATGTATGATTTCCAATAAGTCCGTTGTTCGCTCCATTATACCGGAGAACGGGGTTTTGATCATCTTGCCCATGAGGCATGGCTCGCACGTGTCAAATGATTCAAAATCAAGAGACTCCAAAAGTCCATCAGAATGGAGTTTCTTCATGCGTTTTACGCCAATATGACCTAGACGACAGTGCCACAAATAAGTTGAATTATCACTATCTACTTTGCATCTTTATGCTGCTTCTAAAGCGATTATATACTTAGCCCTCGTTGCAGTGTCCGCCACAATATTAACATTGGAACTCATCCAAGTCATCATGGAACTTTCTTCCACCTTATTATGCCACCTTCTAACTCAAAACAAATAGCTTAAAAATTGAGATAAAATTTTACTTGTATGTGTGACAAAGCCAATGTAACTCATTGCAATGAACCATTTGTCACTTCTGCATACAGAACATATTCTTACTTCTTGAAAGTGCATAAGAATATCTTTACTATTGTCCAACGATCATCATATGAATGCTATAACCTTTAGAGCATTGGACACATCTGGATCTACATATCATGGTATACAAGATTGATAAAATCATTCTTGTGGTTTCACACATCAAGTGTCAAAACAATTGATTCTTGCTCCAACCTCTTCCATGCAACAAGAACCATTCTTATTGTTTCCATATTGAACAAATTCAATATTTCATCTATGTACTCTGGCAAAACTATATTAGTGTCTCAATCTATCTGCATAGACATTGATGCTTAATATTCTGGTTTTACCTAAGTCTTTCATCAAAAACTAATTTTAATGAAAACTTCACAAATATCAAGAAAAACACATAATTTCCAATGAACGATATGTCATCTACATAAAGCATTAGAAATATGTCTTAGCACTCCCACTTACTTTCTTGTAAATACAAGCATCTTCAAATATCTTGATGAAATTAACACTTTAACATTTTCATCATTGAAGATTCCAACTTCGCTATGCTTACTTCTACCATAGAAGTTTACATACATATCTAGCAACCTTTGAATCAACAAAACCCATTGGGTCGTGTCAGGTACACGTCCTTGGTGTGCATTCCGGTAGAGGAACGTTGTTTCGTTTATTCAACTAACATATCTCTATATGTAATTGTTGCTAGAATAATTCATATGACGAAGTCAGGGCCCATCATCGCTTCTTTGTATATTGTTGGTTACTATTATCTAATAATATCTCGTCCTCAAATCTTGCTATTTGATTACGACCAACTTGGTTAAATAGGAACTTCGATGCCGTGACTACAACATATTGTAGACGCGTGAGCTATGAATGCAGTTGCCGCTTCCAGAACATATTCTGGTGCTGCGCTACTCTGATCATCTTGCTCAGATTCAATAACCTCATCAAGTCCTATCTTCCTCCCACTTAAACCTTTCGCGAAAAACTCCTTCATAAGAAGTTCACTTCTTTCAGTGACAATCACCTTTAATTGGGTTTATGGCAGAAGAAACACCCATCGACATTCTTTGGGATAACCTACAAAGACATACTAATCCAATTTTGGTTGTAAACATTTTACACATATGCCTTGCATACCAAAATTCAAGAAAAGACAACTATAATTTGTATGGTGTCATTTCGGTAGATTATGATGGTACTCTATTCAGTGAAAAGCGGTAGTCTCTAAAGCATAATCCACAAATTATATTGGTAGTTTATTGATCTAACCATGTCAAACAAGGTTTGATTACATTCATCAAAAACTCCATACTCCTATGGTGTTTATCACGATGCAAGTTTGTGGAACAATTCCTCTAACTCTTAGATGTTTGCTAAACTTGTAACTCAAATATTCTTCTTTTATGATCTAATCATATAACTTGAATATTCTTGTTACAACAATTTTCACTTCATAAATTTAACAATTTCATACTTCTATCTCATCAAGTAGATATACCGTACATCTATTCGAGTCATTGATGAAATAGAAAATACACCATGCTCGACTTCACACATGAACTACATACATCAACATGTACGATCTCCATGTAGTTAGTCGCTTGTTCTTTCTATGGCCTATGAACGGAGTTTAATCATCTTTAGGAAAAGTCTCACAAGCGTCAATCAATTCAAAATCAAATGACTCGAAAATCTATCAATATAGAATTTCTTTCATGTTTTGTTTCCAATATGACTTAAACGGCGGTGTCACATATAAGTGAAATTTGTTTTGTCTTGCGACCTTTAGCATTAGTGTTATAAATGTCTATTTCACCAACAAGATAATAATAATCTATCCATCGATTATGGAAGACGGTAATAATTTGAACAACCATTGCTCTCATAATACCAGAACAAAATAACAATTATTAAGTTCATGAAATATCTTGAAGGCTAGGTTTGATGTCGACGAGAAGCACAATAACATTTTTATTTGTATCTCGACATGCATCATTACCATATTCTTTTACTAGTTACTTAGGCCATTGTACTTCTTGTATTGTGTTGCTTTGTATGACATTTCATACCAACAAATCAGTATCGAATACCCAAGAATTACATTGTTAACGAGCAAAAGAATTCATCTATAACATGTATATCATTTATATACCTGAGCTGGACAATTCCAGTCTTTTCCTTTTCTACCAAATACCTTTTGCAGATCCTATTTAGCGTTTCCTCTCCTTTTAGAAGAATCTATCGACATCAATAGTGGCATCAATCATTTGACACATAGTCCAAAGGATGTTAGTCAAATACTAATAGCCTTGGATTTTGCACTTTGAAGTGGATCGCCATCATCATATGATTGGTATTCTTCTAGATTCCATTCTTTAGTATTCTTTTGGTATAGCAAAACAATTTAGCCGATACCTTTTCATTCGTCCTATCATGACATCTTTCATGATGAAACTACTATAGCTTATAAGGATGAATGCAAGTATAATATTAGTTCCCAAACTTTTGGGTGATCGGGACGCCTAGCATCTTCAATCTTCGCATATAGTCATACAATATGAGCATATGTTCTTTTACTAAATTATACTTCATCATTTTGCAAACAATCAAAGTCTTAGATATCAAATATCTTTCACTTCTTATTTGTTTCTGAAACAATTCTTTCAGCTCGATGATCACTTTGATTCTCAAACAATTTTTGAAGATCAATTTATCATGAAGGCAAACATATGATCTTTAGATACTAAACTTGAATCGTTGCTCTTAGATTAATACAATTTATTAAATCGTATGGAGCAAGCAAGGTTTGCTAAAGTTTGCAATAGGACTTAATCTTTAGTCTTGACATTCTAACTAAACGGCACTAGCCCGAAAAGTGATTATCCAGAAATCTATAGTTCTTTTAACTCAATTAAGCTAAGTATCGGTGGGAAACGGTGCCAAAGACTACAACGACTTATGCAAATACAACAAGATTTAGTTCAAGATAATTAGTTCAAGTTAATCAAATTACTAATGAACTCCCACTAAATTCAACATCCCTCAAAGTTGTTTAGTGAAGCATGATCCAAATTCACTACACCGAGACCGATCATCACGTGAATGATGTAGCTTTAATGGTGAACATCAACATGTTGATCATATCATCCATATGACTCATGCTTGACCTTTCGGTCCGTGTGTTCCGAGGCCATGTCTGTACATGCTAGGCTCGTCAAGTCAAACCCAAGTATCTCCGCATGTGCAAATACTGGCTTGCACCCGTTGTATGTGAACGTAGAGTTTATAGCACCCGATCATCACGAGATGCTTGAACACGACGAACTTTTGCAATGGTGCATACATGGGGAGAACACAATTTTATCTTGATCTTTAAGTGAGGAATCATCTTAAAATGCTACCGTCGCGATCTAAGCATAATAAGATACATAAAAGGATAAACATCACATGCATATAATTTTATGTGACATGGTATAGCCAATCTCTGCGCAATGATTTCCATCTTGTGCGCGCCGGCATGATCTCCATCTTGTGCGCGCCGGCATGATCTCCATCACTCCACCATGATTGCCTCCACCACGAATAGCAACTACAACTATTGCTAACTACTTAGCGATAAAGTAAAGCTATTACATGGCGTATAAGAAGTTGACACGCAGGTCATACACAATTATAAAGACAACCATATGGCTCCTGCCGGTTGTGAACTCATCGACATGCAAGTCGTGAAATATTACAAAACATGATCATCGCATACATCACATATATCACATCACATCTTGTGGCCATACCATATCACAAAACACTCCCTGCAAAAACAAGTTAGACGCCTCTACTTTGTTGTTGCATGTTTTACGTGGCTTATGGGAGTAGCAAGCTAAGAACGATTCTTACCTACGAAAAGCCACAACGGTGATATTATGGTTGCTAACATCCGATGTAAGTCCCATGACTACTATAGTGAGAGAAACTGGCATCCACCAGCCGCATGTGTGGAACAAGCCACACGTCAAGTGCGGAGCCGGTCTCGCGAACGCGGTCGCGTAAAGTTGGCCTGGACCGCTTCAATCTCACTATACCGCGCCATAAGAAATACACAACAAGAGGTTTGCAACAGAAAACATCAACGCCCGCAACAAGCATGTTGCGTTCTACTCGTGAAACACATCTACGCATAGATCTAGCTCTGATACCACTGAAGGGATTCGCAGCATAGTAAATCAAAAATTTTCCTACGGATGCGAACAAGAAAGCCAAGATCTAATCTAGGAGATGTAATCAACGAGAGAGGTAGATGAGATCTTCATACCCTTGAAGATTCGCACAGCGGAAACGTTCAATAGAACGTGGTTGACGTAGTCGTACTCGCCGTCTCCTCCTCGCGATCCGATCCGATCCTACGCCGCAAGTGGCGGCGCCTCCGAGAGTAACCCTAGGGCGCCGACTTGGAGTAGGAAGAGTGGGGGGCAAGTTTCCCCCTTTCCTTCTTTGAAGACTCCCTTAGGGTTTCCCCTTGGGCTGGCCGGCTGGGCCTTAGGGGCCTTGTGCACCTGGCCCAGGGCGGCCAGGGCACTTCCCCTTAGGCCCACGCAGGCCTCCGTCAAGTGGGCCCGCGTTGGTCCCACTCCGGAACCTTCTAGAACCTTCCGGTACAATACCGATAAACTTCGAAACCTTTCCGGAATCCAAAAACTGCTTTCCTTTATATGAATCTTATTCTCCGGACCATTCCGGAACCTCTCGTGACGTCCTGGATCTCATCCGAGACTCCGAACCAAAACTCATAAACCAATTATCCATTCTATCCTAGCATCGATACACGTTAAGTGTGTGACCCTACGGGTTCGAGAATATGCAGACATGATCTTCTATCAATAATCAACAGCGGGATCTGGAAACCCATATTGACTCCCACATATTCATCGATGATCATATCGGATGAACCACGATGTCAGGATTCAATTAATCCCGTATATGTATTCCCTTCGTCACACGATATTTTACTCGCCCGAGATTTGATCGTCGGTATCGCCATACCTAGTTCAATCTCGTTCACAGCAAGTACTTTACTCGTTCCGTAATCCGATATCACTTTGTGATTAACTCCTTAACCACATGCTTGCAAGCGGTGTTGATATCGATTACCGAGTGGGCCCGAAGTATATCTCTCCGACTTGGGAGGGACAAATTCCATCTCGATACATACAACCCAACAAGTACTTTCCGATCACCTGAGAAACACCTTTATGATCACCCTCACATAGGATGACGTTTTGATGACCTCAAAGCTTTCTTCCGATACCAGGGAGTTGTATTATCTCATGGTCTAAGGAATACAATACATGACATAAGAAAAGCTTCGCAAAGATGAACACGATGACACGATCTAATTGCTCTGCTTTATTTGGGTCTGTCCATCATATCATTCTCCTAATGATATGACCTCATTATTAATTGACAACTCATGTCTATGGTTAGGAAACCTTAACCATCATTAATCAATGAGCTAGTCCATAGAGGCGTACTAGGGACACGGTGTTGTTCATAAACCACACAAGTATTAATGTTTCCGCTTAATACAATTATAGCATGGAGTATAAACATTATCATGAACAAGAAATATGATAATAACAATATTATTATTGCCTCTAGGGCATATTTCCTTCAGAGTCTATGGCGGCCAGCTCTGGCGCAAGATCGGACGCGGGCGTTGCGAAGCACACGTCCATATATCCTATGAGCGTGGAGATCTGTTCCGATCTGATTCGCGTGACCTTGACCAATGGGTGTTTTCTAATCTCGTCTCCTGCATCCATTGTTCATTATATCAATGATTTACTCCATGCTATTTTTTGATCTGGTCCTTTGCACTTTTTCTATGCATGTATCGCCTGAGATTTAAATCACTGAAAAGCAGCAATGACGCAGCCGATTCTGCCTGCTCGTGCACACAAACGACATGGTCCGTCAGCGATCTCGACCGCTTCAGTCGCCGATGATACTGGACAAAATCAACAGCCGTATATCCGTCAAAGATTTCGCGGACTCGTCGTGCCGAAAGCTAAGTATTATATGATTCATACCATTGTATAATAGTACTATTCATCTAATTGTGGCAGACACCAAGTCAATCACCAGTCAGCTGGAACACATGGTGCGTGCACCGTCTGAAAATTAAATCATGGAGATTGGCGATGAAACAACCTGCTCTCTTCGTGCATCAAATTGACATCATGACCGTCATAGTCAGCCAAAATACAGAGCATTCGGCAATCCAAGCAAAGCTTGTCCGATTGAACTGAATAAAGTCGGCACCTGCATGGAAATAATATCAGGTCATATTCATCTAATTATTTATCATTTTTCCTAAAGTTTAACCCTACGAGAAATTTCTCGGGCCTGCAGTCTACTCTACTTTGTGTGTAGATTGATTTACAAATGCCGCGACCGACACCATCGACGATGCAACTCTGTCCGCACCAAGTCCGCCGCTGCTATTTCATCGACTGCGGTCCGAGCTGAAAGGACACAGATGTCGCCTAGAGGGGGGGGTGAATAGGCGATATCAAATTTTACGAATGGCTTGAACAAAAGCGGAATTAAACTAGCGTTTATTTTATCAAGCACATACAACCTAAATAAACTAGGCTCACCTATGTGCACCAACAACTTATGCTAAGCAATACAAGTAACAAGGTGATAGCAAGATATATGACTTCAAGCACGAAGGCTATCACAATGTAAAGTGCATAAGTAAAGAGCTCGGGTATAGAAATAACCGAGGCACGCGGAGACGATGATGTATTCCCGAGTTCCTCCCTTGAAAGGGAGTACGTCTCGTTGGAAGGGTGTGGTATCGCAACAAAGGCCTAACCAACGCCACAAAGGCCTCACCCTATTCTCCGGTGTGAGCTTGCGCCACAAAGGCCTAGCTCACTCTTCCACTAAGGGGTTCCTCAAGGCGGAATCGGGCCTTTACACAAATCTTGGGGCACACATCCACAACTTAATTGGAGGCTCCCAAGGATAGCCACCAAGGCACCACAAAGCCACAAAGCCGTCTAGGGTTCCAAGAACCCAAGAGTAATAAGATCACAAACTTTCACTTACTCGAATCTCCGGGGAGAACTCAAACCGATGCAACTTATGCAATGGCAAGAGCACACAAGGTGCTCAAATCCTTCTCACTCAAATCCTACCAAAGCAACTAATGCTATGGAGAGATATGAGAGGAAGAACAAAGGAAATCCACAAAGAACTCCAAGATCTAAATCCACAAGAGGTTCCCCTCACTAAGAGGAGATTTTGATTGGTGGAAAGATAGATCTAGATCTCCTCTCTCTTTTCCCTCAAAAATATGCAAGAATCATGGGAGGGATTGAGAGATGGGCAAGCTTTCCAAGGTCAACAATGGTGGGAGAGAGAGAAAGAGAGGAAAAACGAGCTAACAGCCCTTGGGGAAGAAGGGGGCCTTTTATAGGCCCCCCCAACAAAATATGACCGTTACAGCCATTTAGACCGGCTAAAGCCGGACTTAACACCGGCTAAAGCCGGCCAGACCGGCTAAAGCCGGACAAAAATCCGGACTGAAACAGAGACGCAATCGAGCGCCCCGGTCCGGCTATTTCCGGCCCTGGGCCGGCTAAAGCCGCCCCTCCTGAAACTGGCAGAAACACCAAAACGAAAACGGCAATAACTTGAGCATCCGGACTCCGTTTTCGATGATCTTGGGCTCGTTGGAATCACCACAACGAGCTCTACAACTTCATCCATAGAAACATCATAGTACAACAAGGGAGTATAAAACCAAATGATGAAAGGTTTGACCTCTCTACGAAGACAAACCGGTAAAACCTCCAAACATCAAAAACGCAATAAGAGTTTCATGCGAAATCCGTTTTTGATGAGCTAGAGCTTGTCATGGAAATAACCACAAGCTCTAGAACCTCACATGGATAAAATGCAAATAAGAATCAAGAAAGATGATGCCAAGTATGCAAAGGTTTGAGCTCTCTCTGAACGATACAATTAAGTTACTCACTCGAGAGCCCCTCTTGATAGTACGGCTACCGATCCTATAACCCGGTCTCACAACTAACACCATGAAACCGGTAAGAAAGAAGCCCTAACACTATCATATCTTTGCCTTGAGCATTCGTCTTGAGGTGGTTAATGACAATCTTGATCTTCTCAAGTTGGACCACCTTTCTTGATTGAGCTTGCTTGGTGAAGTCTTGCGGATTGCTCCCCCATACTCTACTATGAAAGAGACTCTCTTTAAGCATATCTTCACATATCCATGATCACAATATAGATGGCAAGATTCAAGCATATGTTCTCTTCTAGTTGCTCATCGTGAACTTGCGCTTTGACTTGATCAATCCTCGAATCAATTCTTCTTTCTCCATAATGATGGTGTCTTGAGGATACACATGAGAGCTCACTCAATCTTATTCTTCAAGACACACTTCACATAAGCTCAAATCCCTTAAGACCAATCTTTGGATCACTCCTTGAATAACACCTTGGTCAACACATAATCTTCTTCTTACAACCTTGACTCCAACAAATAGTTCAAGCATTGTCTATGGACAAGTCCTACACATATAACTCAATGCAACCATTAGTCCATAGGGATTGTCATTAATTACCAAAACCACACATGGGGCTCGATATGATCTTTCAATCTCCCCCATTTTGGTAATTGATGACAATCTCTTTGAGAGGGTTTATATAATGAATTCAAAGAACCAAAATGGTTGTACTAACATCAAATACGACAAAAGTATGTGATGTTAGTAAAACCACCATATATAGAGCAAACTCCCCCACAATCTATGCACGTGTGAATGATCTTGATTTCATTGCATATATTGCCAACCAAGGTTGTTGGTGGAGTTTCCACTATATACTCAACCATGCAAAGCATGCAAGGCAAATGCTTAAGAACAAACCAAAGCATAAAAGCCAATTCCCTTTAAACCCTCGAAACTTCTCCCCCATTGGCATCCATTGCCAAAATGGGCGAAAAACTTAGAAGGCCAATATAGTGTGAGTTCCTCCAAAACGGTGTGCATATCTAAAAGAAATAAGTGAAGACACATGCACGTATACAAAGACAAATATATGAAGGAAACCAAACTATATTGAGGATAAAAGATTGCAAAAAAAATAAGATAACACGATGGATAAACTTCAACAAATGAAGAGAGCAATCAAACAATCCAAAGAGCAAATTGAATAAAGATATTATGATAAGATCGAAAAGGTGCTCCAAATAATATGAGGAAGCTCCCCAAGGTGTGAGCACAAAATATTCTATTTGAGTTGAAGTATAAGGTGCACACACATGGAATCATCACTCCCTCAATATTATTCAAAACAAAATGATACCAAGTGAAATTAAATACTATGCTAACCGCAAAATGGTGCTTCAAATGAAATGAGGAAGCTCCCTAAGGTACGTGCAAAAATTGGAATGTTTGTATTTGAATACAATTTACACAACATGGAATCCTCACTCCCTCAATAACATTTAAAACGCAACCATTTGCAAGAGATCATAGAGAAGAAATTAAGCTTAACACTTGCATCAAAGAAATGGTTGAGCAAAAAGTAAGGGATAACATATAAAAGGCTCAACCAAGGAATGTGAGAGAGAAATGACACAACATATTATAAGACTAATACAAGGATTAGCATAGAGCATCCACATAGTCTTCAATGAATGATATTGCTTAGCATTCCATCCCAACACATAAGGTTCAAATAAGATATCAAATAATGAGATATCATCTCTCATGTGTATAAGTTTCTAAGTAGACAATATCACAAAGATAATTATCACAAAGAAACATGTACACACAAAATAGATACTAAGAATAGAACATGATATCCAAAATGAAGTCATGCAATATACCAATGAGATTTTTGCTTTTAAAGCATGGCCAAAGGCTTAATTTATCTTATTGTATATTGACGAACTTCAACCACCAACATGTCAAAGACATCGCAAATATCAACAAAGGAAAGAAGATAGTTGGGATGCTTTGATAAAAACAACAAGTATCAAAACGAAGGATACCAAACGGAAGAAATAAATTTGCAATTTCATCAATATTGCACATGTGAGCTTATTGAAGAATTGATATGCAAAAAGATTGCTAAGTTGACATATATGGGATAGGAGAATCATGAGCATGGTTTTTATATATTCCCAATAATATGTCCTCATCTCAACTTGCTCACATTTGCAATAAAGAGGTTTCATTAGAATCCTTGCAAGAACCACATGATTTTGAAATAAAGATATCCATGCCAAGAAACAACCTACACAAGGTTGGACGCTAGAAAAGTATGCATAAAAAAGATACTTGTTACCGAGATATTAAAGGTAGGATGTAGTAGATAGGAGTTCTTCGATAATCCTAGCTTGCCTCAAATTATCATTTAGTCACCACTTCATCCTTATTATTGAGACAAGCACCAATATATCTCCATGTACCTAAAACAAAGTTCAAGTACAAGATGGTCCCCAAACTCATTGGGTCCAAAGTAGTTAGAAACTACAACATATAGGACAAACTCCACATAAATATGTGCATATATATATGAAATTGAATTTCATGCACATCTTAGCCGATTTAGGATTTGATGGAGCTTCTCCTATATATTTGATCAAAGAAAGAAAAGCATGCCATAAAGTATACATTTAGTAAATATGCATGCATAAGACTTTCTAGAGCCAAAGAAGATACAATTTGGACAAAACACCAAGAAGGACAAGCGAGCACACAAAATTGTGAAGCGACAAAAGGTTGTCCAAATTATATCAATGAATCAAATCAACACAAGATTGACTCCAAAGTTCAATTAGTGAACCAAGCAAAAGCCAATGAGCATAAAGCATAACTAAAACACACATGCTCAAAGACATATCTCATTTTAAGAGTAAGAAATAAATAATAAGGAATGAGATCACCAACTCCCAAAGAGAGCAAGGTTCAAACAAACAAACCAAACTCTCCACACTTTTTATGATGGCACACTAAGTACCAAAAAGAAAAGATTTATCTTCCAACAAAAAACCAATACCAAATGAAATAAGCACAAAGAGTGTGTTATAACAAATATAGGAGAGCTCCCCCAAGATTAGTGCATCATTTATGATTTTGCATTTGAATACAAAATGCACACAAGTGGGATCATCACATTTACCTACATAGAAATAACACAAAACAAGTTCAACGAAATCAAATGGAATAACAAAAGTCACGGAAGACAATGGGAGCTAAAACAAATACCTTTTTTTTTGCTAGAGATAAGGCAATTAAAAGAAATAGCCAATGTAAAGATGATCAATATACATGTGCCACATGATATAGTACCAATTGTCCAAGAATAAGAGGTATTTGGATTTATTTCCCGGTGGTAGTGTACATATAAATCCAAGATCATCTTCACAACAAAGAAGCATATGTAAAAGGATAAGAATTAGAAACCATGCAAAAGAAGATATTCTTGATAGACTCAAATAGTTAAACAATCGCGCAAGGCAATGATTAGGATAACTTGAAGCAAATGGTTTTCCAACTTTAATGTAGCATTCCACATTTTAGGAAAACCCTATCAAGAAAGTATCTCACAAACAAGATCCAAAACATGAGCAATAAAACAATTTGGCAAATTGGAACTTGTTTGAGAAAACATGCCACATAGAAGCAAGATAATTTACAATATCAACACTATGTGACACGACCTCAAATATACACATTATATTGGTTTGTAGTATGCACAAAGCATATTACTCCCCCATAATGTGATAAAGCATTTATTCTCACAAGAGGTAAATAAAATCCAATAAGATGATTAATGGACATTATAGAATTTGAATTTCTCATGAGAATGATATACCACATAGAGACTAGATAATCTTTAAATATCAACACTAAGTGGTATTCCTCATATACACACATTTTTAGGATTGTGAAGTGCAAAGCATATCACTCCCCCAAAATGGGATAGTCCAATAATCTCTCATAAGAGCCAAGTAAGATAAAACAAGATGCAATAGGCTCAACAAGAACACCCATACATGGTGTGCAAACCAACATGCACATACTTGATTACTCAAAATGAAGCAAGTAGGAAGCACACCATATACAAACACATGCAAGATACAAAACCCAACACATGCAAAGGGGTGAGTAACTTTCAATATAGATAAGTTGAGTACAAGTTACCGCAAGGAGGAACATTGGATATATGATAGACACAAGATAATTCAATTGACTTGACTTGAGAAAATATAATTGATGAAGATCCCTTAATTCTTCATGATATAGCCAAGTCTCCAATGCCCTCCACCAACACCTATTGTTTAAGTAATGGCTTGTTGGTCCCCAACCAAGTTGGGTCCTAAGAAGTTAGTAACAATAGGTTTGGCAACCCAAATGGTTCTTTTCTTGACACCACTTTGAGTACCAACAAATTTGGCAAACACATTACCAACCTTATCCTTGCAAAGTGAATAAACATCTTCAATTATGATAGGGTTGGATGAGTTACCACTAGTGCATGAAGAAGATAGGTGACCCTTCTCATGGCATACATAGCAAGTTCTTTTCTTTACCTTCTTCTCACTTGATTTCTCCACAAGGGGAGTATTAGCTTGATTATTCTTGGGAAGTGACCTTTCTTCAACTTGAGGTTGAGCAAGGGCTTGAACTTGAGGCCGCTTCCCTTGTTGCTTCTCACTAAGTGCCTTTTTCTTCAAAGGGCAAGATCTAACATGGTGCCCTTCAATTTTGCACTTGAAGCAAACAATCTTGGCCAAATTCTTGACTTGTTCTTGGCCCTTCTTCTTCTTGTATATTTTGGACTTCTTCTTGTTGTTAGAGATAAATCCAAGTCCACTCTTATCATTGGGGGATTTTTGCACACTCAAGATCTTATTGAGTGTGGACTTCCCTTCATGACGTTTTTCCAAGTCTTTCTTCAATGAAGTAACTTGGGCCTTGAGCTCTTTGATTTCCTCTACATGGTTAGTGACAACACAAGCACTAGTGGAAGTAGAGGCTACATTGTTAGAGCAACAAGGCAAGGAGGGTAATTCATCACTAGATGTAGCAATAGTATGAGTGGATGAATTACTAGGACTAGCACATGTCAATATAGCATTTTGAGAAATAGTGCTAGTGTCCACATGAGGCTCACAAGATGTTACCTTTAGAGATATAGCCTCATGAGCTAACTTTAGGCGAGCATGAGACACTAAAAGATCCTCATTAGAGCTAGATAGCTTTTCATGACTTTCTTCCAATTTCCCATACTTGCTAGTTAGCAATTCAAGTTGAGACCTTAGCTCAACATTCTCCTTCACAATAGATGCTTCACAAGAAATAGAGTTAGTAGCACAAGCATCATTATCATGAGCAATAGGAGAAGATAACTTGGTAAGTGCAAGGTCACGTTCTTTAGTGAGTTTAGAAATTATTTCATTACATGACTCCTCAATGGATTCAAGCTTCTCCTCAAGAGAAACTCGAAGCTCTTGCTCTTCCTCTAGAGCATATTTTAAATCATGGATATCATTGGCATACTCACGCTCAAGAGAAAACATTTTATCAATTTGTTCTTCCTTCATCTCAATGAGTTTCGTGCTCTCAATAGCACAACTCATGATTTCAAAGAAGTTGGGCAAAACATTTTTATGGTTATGCAAAGCATCAAAGACCACCTTACCCTTCTTGTTTAAATACTCAATATAGTCTTCTTCATTTTCCTCATCTTCACCATTGTCCTCAACATCATTATGATTTGAAGATCTAGCCATAAGGCATATGTTGGAACCGTGAGAAGAAGAAGATGAAGAAATGCTTGAAGCTCCATTCAAGACCTTGTCTTGGCCCAAAGACTCTTCGGTTTCCTCTATATGGTTAGCATCACAAATACTAGAGGAAATAGAAGCATTTGTATCATGGCAACAAGACAAAGCAAGCATATCATCATGAGATTTATTCAAGAAATTTACACATGATATGCAAGGACTATCAACACAAGCATGTAAAACATTTATGGGGCTACAAGTGTTTAAGTCCAAAGATGAAGCATTGCAATGAGATAGAGATGAAGGATCATCAACAGTAAGCATACTATCACCATTGCAAGTTTCATCATCACTCACCATATCATTACCTTGTGTCTTGCCACACTTTGGTGAAGTGGAAGGAATACAATCATCCTCAATAATCTTGGACACACCATATTTTTCTTGAAGCTTTGTCCATATCTCATGAGCGCTCCAAAAAGGCGTGATGGAGAAGGTAACTACATTGCTCAAAGCATTAACAATCACATGAGTAGCTTAAGCATTGAGATACAAGTTTTTCTCATCCTCTAAAGATAGATTTTGAGTATCCTTTGGAGGAGAAAAACCCGCATCTACAATTCGCTCCATAGATGGGTCCATGACCCGAAAATAATTAAGCATGTGAATTTTCCAAGTATCATAATTTGTGCCATCAAATATAGAAGTGTTATTGTGCACTAATCCCCTAGCCGACATCTTTGCTCTCAAGGCGGTGAAGCCTAAAATGAGAGACCGGGCTCTGATACCAATTGAAAGGACACAGATGTCGCCTAGAGGGGGGGGTGAATAGGCGATATCAAATTTTACGAATGGCTTGAACAAAAGCGGAATTAAACTAGCGTTTATTTTATCAAGCACATAAAACCTAAATAAACTAGGCTCACCTATGTGCACCAACAACTTATGCTAAGCAATACAAGTAACAAGGTGATAGCAAGATATATGACTTCAAGCACGAAGGCTATCACAATGTAAAGTGCATAAGTAAAGAGCTCGGGTATAGAAATAACCGAGGCACGCGGAGACGATGATGTATTCCCGAGTTCCTCCCTTGAAAGGGAGTACGTCTCGTTGGAGGGGTGTGGTATCGCCACAAAGGCCTAACCAACGCCACAAAGGCCTCACCCTATTCTCCGGTGTGAGCTTGCGCCACAAAGGCCTAGCTCACTCTTCCACTAAGGGGTTCCTCAAGGCGGAACCGGGCCTTTACACAAATCTTGGGGCACACATCCACAACTTAATTGGAGGCTCCCAAGGATAGCCACCAAGGCACCACAAAGCCACAAAGCCGTCTAGGGTTCCAAGAACCCAAGAGTAATAAGCTCACAAACTTTCACTTACTCGAATCTCTGGGGAGAACTCAAACCGATGCAACTTATGCAATGGCAAGAGCACACAAGGTGTTCAAATCCTTCTCACTCAAATCCTACCAAAGCAACTAATGCTATGGAGAGATATGAGAGGAAGAACAAAGGAAATCCACAAAGAACTCCAAGATCTAAATCCACAAGAGGTTCCCCTCACTAAGAGGAGATTTTGATTGGTGGAAAGATAGATCTAGATCTCCTCTCTCTTTTCCCTCAAAAATATGCAAGAATCATGGGAGGGATTGAGAGATGGGCAAGCTTTCCAAGGTCAACAATGGTGGGAGAGAGAGAAAGAGAGGAAAAACAAGCTAACAGCCCTTGGGGAAGAAGGGGGGCCTTTTATAGGTCCCCCTAACGAAATATGACCGTTACAGCCATTTAGACCGGCTAAAGCCGGACTTAACACCGGCTAAAGCCGGCCAGACCGGCTAAAGCCGGACAAAAATCCGGACTGAAACAGAGACGCAATCGAGCGCCCCGGTCCGGCTATTTCCGGCCCTGGGCCGGCTAAAGCCGCCCCTCCTGAAACTGGCAGAAACACCAAAACGAAAACGGCAATAACTTGAGCATCCGGACTCCGTTTTCGATGATCTTGGGCTCGTTGGAATCACCACAACGAGCTCTACAACTTCATCCATAGAAACATCATAGTAAAACAAGGGAGTATAAAACCAAATGATGAAAGGTTTGACCTCTCTACGAAGACAAACCGGTAAAACCTCCAAACATCAAAAACGCAATAAGAGTTTCATGCGAAATCCATTTTTGATGAGCTAGAGCTTGTCATGGAAATAACCACAAGCTCTAGAACCTCACATGGATAAAATGCAAATAAGAATCAAGAAAGATGATGCCAAGTATGCAAAGGTTTGAGCTCTCTCTGAACGATACAATTAAGTTACTCACTCGAGAGCCCCTCTTGATAGTACGGCTACCGATCCTATAACCCGGTCTCACAACTAACACCATGAGACCGGTAAGAAAGAAGCCCTAACACTATCATACCTTTGCCTTGAGCATTCGTCTTGAGGTGGTTAATGACGATCTTGATCTTCTCAAGTTGGACCACCTTTCTTGATTGAGCTTGCTTGGTGAAGTCTTGCGGATTGCTCCCCCATACTCTACTATGAAAGAGACTCTCTTTAAGCATATCTTCACATATCCATGATCACAATATAGATGGCAAGATTCAAGCATATGTTCTCTTCTAGTTGCTCATCGTGAACTTGCGCTTTGACTTGATCAATCCTCGAATCAATTCTTCTTTCTCCATAATGATGGTGTCTTGAGGATACACATGAGAGCTCACTCAATCTTATTCTTCAAGACACACTTCACATAAGCTCAAATCCCTTAAGACCAATCTTTGGATCACTCCTTGAATAACACCTTGGTCAACACATAATCTTCTTCTTACAACCTTGACTCCAACAAATAGTTCAAGCATTGTCTATGGACAAGTCCTACACATATAACTCAATGCAACCATTAGTCCATAGGGATTGTCATTAATTACCAAAACCACACATGGGGTTCGATATGATCTTTCACGAGCGACCTCGCCGTCGCGCACTCGGCACCGCTCGGGGACTCGCCGCCGTGCAGTCAGCACCGCTCGGGGGCTCGATGTCACCTCGCCTCTATGTGAGGAAGCTCGCGCTCAAGACTTGTGATCTCGTCGGAATCACCTCGCCTTTGTGTGCGGGAGCTCATCGCCATGATCTTCGACTCCATCGCCATGATCTTCGAGTCCGTCATCAAGATGTTCGACTCCATCGCCATGATCTTCGACTCCGTCATCATGACCTTCGAGCCAAGCATCAAGATCTTCGACACCATCGCCATGACCTTCGGATCAAGCATCAAGATCTTCGACACTATCGTCATGACCTTCGGATCAAGCATCAAGATCTTCGACGCCGCCATCGCTAAGATCTTCGACTCCGCTGACATGGTCTTCGTCGCCGCCGTCGCCAAGAGATTCGACCTCCTCATCGACAAGAAATTCGAGCCCTACGTCGCCAAGAAATTCGACCTCTGCATCGACGAGAAATTCGACCTCATAAAGAAATTCGAGTCTGCATCGTGAAGAAATTCGAGTCGGCGTCTGAAGAAATTCGACCCCGGCATCTGAAGAAATTCGACCCCGGCATCTCAAGAATTCGACCTCGGCGTCTGAAGAAATTCGACCCCGGCATCTCAAGAATTCGACCCCGGCGTCTCGAGAAATTCGACCCCTGCGTTGAAATTCGACCCAGGCGTCTCAAGAAATTCGACCTCGGCGTCTGAAGAAATTCGACCCCTGCCTTCAAAGACGTTCGACCTCCACCTCAAGATTCTTCGACCCCTGCGGAGCCGAAGACTTCGCCCAACACTCTTCGACCCCTCGGAGCCAACGCTTCGACGACTTCTCTGACAGGTAAAACAGACTGATCCTGAACTGCAATAACTTGAGGACTTCCTCGGAGCCATCCTCTTGATTTTTTTAATAAATTAAGTTTATTGAATTGTTAAAACTTCTAAAAGAATAGTAAACTTCTCATGAGAACCATGCTCAAAATATTCAGGACTGGATTGGTGTGACTATCAAGATTAGAAATCTTGGTTGAGAAAATTTATACATATATAACTTGTTGTATTTAAATTCATTTCAACCATTTGGATTCTTGACATTTGAAATATTTATGCAACCATACTTAAAATTATGAAAGAGAGGAAATAAAAGGATTTTTCCAGTTATGGTGGAATAGTATTTTAATGTCTCATTTAACTTTGAAATTTTTATTATAATTTCTCTCTAAAATCACCCACACTTGTTTTAAAAGGGAGGGAAATGACCTTACATTTCCATATAAAATAAACATGTGTGGATAATATATCATTTGGTCTTATCTGCATAACAAGCTTTTCTATTGATATTTGGATATAAAAATGAAACCTCTTCGTGTACGACGCTCGTACAGCAGCTGATCCAGCGGGTTCTGCTGCTCATGTCACACGTGTGGATGGTTTGATGCTACGCATCATACGTGAATCGTACGCGTAGTGTCGTACGCATTAGCAACACTCATATAAAAAAGGTTGTCCTATGTTCTATATAATTGAACATATTGCCTTTTGATTTTCTAGAATGTTTATGTGCATACAAGATTCTGCATTCCTTGCAACAAAATGGTTGGAAGATGTGCCACAATATCCACAACATGAAACAAACACTATATATTTGGATATAAAAATTGAAACCTCTTCGTGTACGACGCTCGTACGGCAGCTGATCCAGCGGGCTCTGCATGCTACGCATCATACGTGAATCGTACGCGTAGTGTTGTATGCATTAGCAGCGCTCATATTAAAAAGTTTGTCCTATGTTCAACATACAATTGCCTTTTGATTTTCTAGAATGTTTTGGTGCATACAAGATTATGCATTCCTTGCAACAAAATGGTTGGAAGATGTGCCACAATATCCACAACATGAAACAAACACTATATGCAACTTATGTGAACAAGGCAGACAACACGAAAGAAACACATTTGCAACATGAGAATCCTCTTGAAGCATAGTCATAGAATCTTTGCAACATGTTAATTGTTCTACACCAAACATCCAGCAAACTTGTGTCAAATGCCGGACGCAGCAAAATTATTCTTTTTAATAACACTGATTTATAACCATCAACAACGGAGGCACCATCCTTCACCGATTCGGGCTTGACTGTAACGGATCTGACTTGACAGAGGCTTGTCGGAGCCAGGCTCCCCTTGACTGATTGCCCGCCGTCCCACAGTCCAAATGCTCAAGAAAATACAAATGAAATTTGTTTGATGTTTCCTTTTCTATTTCATCTCTGAATAGTGTTCTAGAGCAGAAAAATCTCTAGCACTACTACTGGAAAGCTGCAAGCCTGCAACTGCAACGGCCTAATACCTTGCCCCAACATGATGCTGCTATGTCATTTCAAATTATGAAATCAAGTTGTTGTCGGCAGCAATTGACGAATGCCGCGCCAACAGCTCCCCTTCGATCTTGTCAAGGTACTTGAGCATCCCTTGGAGACCTTTCTCGTCTACAGATATCGAGTAAACTTTAAAGATGTGAACATAGTCTGATTCTGGCCATGAACTCAAATGCCCTTTTTCAATTGACTGAACTCTTACAGGCTAGGCGAGTTAACGTGTCAAGGCGCTTACCAAGTCTGGGAACAGTGTGGCCGGCCGGGTGACGTATTACAAATGGATCCACGAATGAGTCTGCCAGCTCCTCGCCGTGGATTTTCACAAAGTCATTGTCGCCTGCATAGAAGTAAACCGTTGCAATTACTCATTTCTGGTGTAGTCAGTGGGAGGGGAAAACAGTGTCGACGTTACCAATGAAGTGAAGCGAGCGGCACTTGATCTTGTTGGCGTACGCCTTGGCGGCCAACGCCGGCGACCTAAACCTCCCTCCGGATATAACCATGACGTACTTCAGCACTGGAACTCTGCTCAAGGCCAGCCCCTGCCAGAAAACGCGAGAGCAAAATGGTGACATGCTTCAGCTTAAAATGGTGACATGGAGCTTAAAATCCATTCAGGAACTGCGCGAGTCAACGACGAATGTGCTCACTCACTTGTTCCTGGAGCCCAACAAGCGCTGCCGAGAGGAGAGCGCCCTGGATGTTTGGCAGAATCAGAATCGAGGTCGTTCGTCAGTTAATGGAGTTTGATGTCTCAAACGAAGCTGGTCCCTAGGAGAACATACGTTTACCAGCTGACCTGAGAGAAACCGAACAATCCGTCGAACGGCCCTTCTCTGACCATCAGCTCCTCGACGTTGGCCACGCACTCGCCGAAGTTGCTGCAGCTGAGGAAATCCTGTCTCGAGATCGATCAGGAGCGTAAGGAGATCTTGCCGGATTGGACGGTCAACTGCACATTTGCAGTGGAAGTGGCAGCGATGAACAGTGATGGAAGGGAAACTGGCAGTGGCTGACCTCGCCGACGAACTGGAACCACTCGTAGTAGGGCGGCTCGAAGACGCCGCGCACCGGGGACTCGCCGGCGGCGGGGAAGGGCGCGTCGGCGAAGGCGAGGTCCAGGCGGGACGTGACCTCGGCGGGCCACCTGTCCTCCACCTGCCTCCGCATGATCTCCCCGCTGGTGCGGAACCCGTGCAGGCACAGGAACCGCGGCGCCGGCCGGCCCGTCGCCCCGACGTCATCCCGCTCCTCGCCATTAAGCGCTGGAAGCCGCCGGGCCAGGTAGCTAGCGACACGCGGCCCTGGAGGGCGACGGCGCGAGAGCGACGGGGCGGAGGTGGGTGGGTGAGGAGCGTTGCTCGCCGAAATGAAGGTGATGGGACGATGTAGTTGAGCTGCCGCGGCCATCCCCGGATTGCTGCCGTCTCTCTGCGTCCCTCCTGATTATATGGTTGTTTCGTTCTGCTGGTGTCGTGACTTGTTTATGAATCTGGCGATTGCTTTTGTAAAATTTCTGCGTTGGCTTCTGTATGGAAGATTGAACGGGACTTCGTCGCAAGTCGTAACACATAGAGAACACATGAAAATGGTCTTGGCGCGCCTGTTTTGATCTGCCACTGGTACAATGAGGATCATCGGATCATTTGGTTTGAGAAACTCTCGCAGGAGGCGGAGACGCGAGGGCATCCATCGGCGAACTCTTCGTCCTCGAGGGCGATATGGCCAGGGGCGAAGCTCGCCTTAGACTAAGGGCGTGTTCGGGAAGCTGGATCCGAGAAGCTAGACTATTTCGCTGTACAAACCACGGAGCACCACTTTCGCAATTCCACGGATCAGCAAAACCGTGGAGCAGTCTGAAATTACGAGGGAATGCCACCGCCAAGTCAAAAACTGCTTCGTTATTTTTCTCCCTCTGTCTCTATTCCTCTCTTCCTCATTCCAATCGACCACACCGCCGCCGCCGCCGAGCTTCCATCCTGCAACCCTGGCGCCGCCGGGTTCCTGTCCTCCGTCCAACAACCCCGACCTCGGCCGTCCTCTTCCTCCAGGAGCTCCGGTCGTCGCCTCCCAGACCTCAAGATCGAGCAGCAACACCGGTCAGCGCCTCCCCGACCACCAAATCGAGCAGCAGCACGGGCCGCCTCCATCCCACTTCCTCCTCAGCAAGTGCTCCGGTCTCCGACCACGATCTCCGGCCTGAACCATCAGCAGACATCGGTTATGGCGTACAGCTGCCTGCGCCCCCGAGATCCCGATCTGACCAGGATGGAAGTCTACGTCCTTAGCGGGCCGGTTTGGACAAAAGAGCTTCCGGCCCAGCAGAACGGAGGAGCAGCAGCGCCGAACGTTTCCTGATTCGTTCGGGACGCCGGAGTCGCTGCGAGAAGCGGGATCGACGGATTTCTGGGAAGCTGGACGTTTACCGAACACGCCCTAAGGTAGGGCAGCCGCTCTATCTTAAGTTTTGGCAAAAAAATTAAATGCGCATGTTTTTTTAAAATATTTTAAGTGGTTATACATTAAAAATGGACTTTCTATGAGAAAGTTATTCTTATTTTAGTGAGTATTGTGTAAAATCAATTTCAAACTCATACTAGGTCAGTCTAATTGCCAAACCAACTTTTTCATTGCAACTATATCTCAATTTAACAAAATTTGACTATCAACAATTCCTAGTGGGGTATTTAAGTAGGATTTGAGGGTATTTTTGACACGTTGTATAAACTCTCTTACCACAGATTTTGACCATCGATTTAATGAGTCATCTTGACAGTTGCTTAAGAATATCCGTTGTCTTGACTCATGAGCTTTATTTTTTAGGTTTAACGTGAATAAGATTGCTCTCCTTACCAAGGTTTATAACGGATAATTATGAATATGAGCATATATATATGATAATTTTAGCTATTTATTATACATTCTCGGTGACAAGGGTATAGTTAATAGAGCCCGTATGTTGAGTACCCCTGAGGCCCGTTAAGCTAGGCCCAATTGTAATGATAGTCGAATACGAGTCTTTACCGTATGTCGATATTGTAATCTGTATCGGACCCTACCCGATCCTCGAGACCTAGCCACCTATATATAGGGGCCAGGAGGGGACGGTGTAGGCCAGATTGAAAGCAAGCCAGGTAAAACACCCAAGTTTACTTTCGACATATACCTATTTTGACTAACTTTACCTTCGAGTTCATCCGACGCCCTATCTCCCCGATCCTAAGTCCTCCATTTAGGACATTTGTCGAGTTAACCCCTCGTCAATTGGCGCCGACCGTGGGGATCTTGGGCATTGGAATCATGAATTCGACGGCTTTTTCGCTTTTAGCCAACAGCAGTACAGAAGTCGACGAAAATCAAGAGATAGAGTTGACAATCGGAAGTTTAAGCATCCTCATCGGGCCATCGGGTTCATCTCGCCTTTCAGATCCGACGAAACAAGATCCGTCGGCAAGTGAGCCCGAAACAATAGTAATGATGGAATATTCTGAAGGCTCTTCCAGCGAGGTAAACCCGTCGGTCAGCCTAGAAGAAGTGCAAAAAGGAAAGATCGCAGAAGACAACGAAGAAAAGGAAAATTTTGACGCAGGAGTCCAACTCGACGATCTCATGATCTGCCTCGACGATATTTCAGACAAGTCAACAGATACATGGAAGACAGGATTAGAGCTTTCTGAGGATAGTAACTCGATCTTCTCAAGCTTCAAGGGTAACATCGGCAAACAATGCCAGGTGCTCGCCATTATAGGAGATAACTCAGAAGAATTCGACGAAAACGACAATCCAGTGCTAAACCTAGCAAATATCGACAGAGGAGCAAATCAGCTAGCAGAAGGGCAAACACCAGAATCCCTCACAATCAGGGAAAAAATTCGACTATCAGTCGACGAATGGAGGATAATAAGAGAAGCCGTAGAACACGGCACGCCAATATCATCAAATTCCAGCAAAGACATGCTTTTGGGGTATCATTACGCCCTAAGGCAGCAGGCCAAGCAATTAGCAAAGGAGAAAACAGAGATACAAAGAAGAAAAGATTCAGCCATTGCAGCTAGCGAAGCTTCTCGTAAAGCACGAAGCGACGCATCATATAGTAACACAAGGAAAAATCGTCGACACGGCTCAAGGTACGACAACCTCGAGTACTCCGACAGGCAAAGTATCTCCAAAAACCTCGACTCGTCCTTCTTATCAGTCGACGAGCAGGGGAATATCCTACCAAAAACCCCTGAAGCGGCATTAGTAGCAGCGCAAGCATATCTGCTTACAACTCGACCAAGTCCAGGAGATCCTAGGGAACATATGCATAGAGCAGCATTGAACGGACTCAACATGGTGGGCCACAAGCTATCAGTAAAAGGAGAAGAAACATATCATCACAAGGAAGTGCATAAAGCAAGGTCACCTCGCCGTCACAACAGTCCTAGGCGCAGAAGCAGCAAGCACCGATCTCGATCGCCATCACCAAAACAGCACGGTGGAACTCGAAGATCGCGATCCCCAAACGAAAAACGCGACTATGAAGACGACGAAAAAGAGATGGGGGCGTCGTGCTTTACTCGAAGGGGTCGCACTACTCCAGTTCCCAAGGGATTCAAGTTACCTCATGATCAGCAAAAGTACGACGGGTCACAAGAACCACAATCGTGGCTATCAGATTATCTACAAGCAGTGCAAATACTAGGAGGAACCAAAGAAACAGCAATGCAAAGTTTGCAGCTACACCTCACCGGCGCAGCAAGGTCATGGTTGAGCAAACTAGAGAAAGAAACTATTGGAAGCTGGGAAGACATCACAAAGCAATTTACAAGCAACTTTAGATCGACATATAAGCGGCCAGCATCAATAGAAGAAGTCAAAGCGTGTGTACAACAACGCGATGAAACACTGCGGGCATACATCCAAAGATGGAGTCTTATCAAAAATTCAGCAGTCGAAGTTTCAGACGAAAGAGCAATAGATGCATTCATCATTGGATTAAGGCGAAGAGACCTAGTCGAAGAGATGGGCAGAATCAAGCCGAAAACAGTGTCAGACCTCATGGATGTAGCAAACAGATTTGCAAATGGAGAAGACGCATGCAACAACAAACGGACGCGATCCCCAGAAGACAATAGAAGAAATAGATATGGAAGTCAAAGGAGACGGTCCAGAAATTACGATAACTACGGCCCACATAGCCAAGTCGCCGCAGGATACAAAGATAACAGCTACCAAGGAAGCGATCGAAGAAGTTCAGGATATGGAAGCTACGGAAAAGAGGACTATAAAAAATTCCCCGCAAGAGAATCCAGAGAATACAACCCTTCGCCAGAAGATATGCTCAACGGACCTTGTCATATACACTCATCGTTCGTCGATGGGAAGCGAGTATCAAGGCACGCAATGAAAGATTGCACAACATTCTTAAAATTACAAGAGGCAGCACTAAACAAGCAAATTGAAGCAAGGCAACAAGGATTTGAAGGAAGCAGCAATCCTCCAACAAAACAACAAGGAAACAACGGAGCTCCTCCAGGACAAGACCAGCAGAATCAGGGGCACGACGACGACGAAGGGTACGTTCCATCCAAAGGACACATCACAGCAATGATACAACCTGTGCCCAAGTCGAACAAAGAAGAAAAGAGTATCACTCGACAAGTCAACTTAGCAGTCATCTCACCGCCAGCTACAACGGAGTATCTGCATTGGTCAGAACAACCAATTGAGTTCAACAGAGAAGACCACCCTATAACAGTACCTAGGCCAGGAAACGCGCCTTTGGTACTCAAAGCTCAAATCGGCGCGTATGATGTCGACAGAATATTCATGGACGCAGGAAGTGGAATTAACCTGATATACGCGAAAACACTCAGGGCAATGCACATATCGTTAGAGTTCCTGAAACCAACAGATTGCTCATTGATACGTCTCAAACGTATCTATAATTTTTGATGCTCCATGCTTGTTTTACACCATTTGCCTATTGTTTCGTTACACTTAGTGGCATTTTTATGCATTTTCCGGAACTAACCTATTAACAAGTGCCACAGTGCCAGTTTCCTGTTTTCTGCTGTTTTTGTGTTTCAGAAGTGATACACAGGAAATATTCTCGGAATTGGACGAAACAAGTTCCTGAAGTCTTATTTTTCCCGGAAGCTTCCAGAGATCCAAAGAAGTGTCGGAGGGGGGCCACCAGGGCCCCACACGCGTGGGTGGCGCGGCCAGCCCCCTGGCCGCGCCGGGCTCACGTGAGGGCGCCTGGCTCCTCCTCTGACATCGACCCTTCGCCTATAAAGACCCCCCGACGAGAAAAACCTAAGGACCCGATCAGTTTTCCAGAATACGTCGCGATCCACCGCCGCCGTCGACCCGAAGATCGGGAGGGTCCAGAAGCTCTTCTCGGCACCCTGCCGGATAGGGGAATCGCCACCGGAGGTCTTCTTCATCGCCATGCTTGCCTCCGGAGCGATGAGTGAGTAGTCTACCTTGGACTATGGGTCCATAGCAGTAGCTAGATGGTTGTCTTCTCCACTATGTGCTTCATGTTTAGATCTCATGAGCTGCCATACATGATTGAGATCACCGTTATGTAATTCTACATGTTTGGTTTGTTGGGATCCGATGAATATTGGTGTTTATGATTAAGTTGCTGTACTGAATATTATCTTTTGTTATCTCTATGTTGTTTATGATCTTGCATGCTCTCCGTTGTTAGTAGCTATCTTGGCCGAGTAGTTGCTAGTGACTCCAAGAGGGGGTATTTATGCTCGATAGTGGGTTCATGCCTCTATTTCACCTGGGGGAGTGACAGAAACCTCTAAGGTGGTAGATGTGCTGTTGCTACTAGGGAGAAAACAACATTCATATGCTCAAGGGCATATGCTTTGTTTACATTACACACTTTGCTTAATGCAATTATCTGTTGTTCGCAACTTAATACTTGTGGAGTTCTCGGATTGATTCACCACAAGTGGATTATTAGTCATAGATGCAGTTGGATGGCGATCTATGTATTTTGTTGTAATGCCCAGAGTAAATCTCATAGTGATCTTCTTGACATATCACGTTATCTTTATTCTATCAATTGCCCAACTGTAATTTGTTTACCCAGCATGTGTTATTTTATCTATGGAGAGACACCACTAGTGAACTGTGGACCCCGGTCCTATTTACATCATATTGCTATCACCTGTTTACTTTACTCGTACTGTTTACTTTACTCGCATACTATATTGTTTTCCACTCGATACACTCATAACCTTTGTTTCAAGCAAACCGGTGAGATTGACAACCTCATCGCAAGTTGGGAACAAAGTATTTTTTTGTGTGTGTGCAGGTTCCACAACACCTTCAGTCGTCATTGTCTCTCTTCTCCTGTTCGATAAACCTTGGTTTCTTAACTGAGGGAAAACTAGCCGCTACACTCATCATACCTTCCTCTTGGGGTTCCCAACGGGCTGGTCATTCACCACGCACAAGGACTTACTGCTCCACGTCAACTACACGCCAGCAGCCTCTTTTCTGGCGCCATCACCAAGTAGCAGCTTCTTTTCTAGCGTCGTTGCCGGGGAAGAGAGAAGACTTCTGCGAGGGGAGTTCTTCGCACACACATTCTTTACTTTGTTATTTGTTTTGCTTTACTTTATTTTATTTTACCTGCATTGCTTTTTATATCAAAAACCCCCAAAAAATTAGAATCCTTGGTAGTTGTTATTCCTTTACTTTAGTTTATCATGCTGTTCCCTAAGTTCGTTCTGGAGGACCTCTCTGTAGGTAGTGGTTCGATTATTGGCAAAAGTAACATTGAGGAGTTCTTTAATCACATTAGTATGCATGAGGAAGATGAGGAAAAGTCTTTGGTTGAGTTAGCTCCTAGTTATGAAGTTGCTTCTGCTCATTTAGTTCACATGTTAGAAGCTAGGTTTGCTAGTCTTAATTCTTCTATGCAATACATGTTCCTTAAGCTTCATGAAATTGAGGATCCCGAAAAGAAAGCTTTTATCTTAGAAACCTTGCGCACAGAATTTAGAGATGTTGCAATTGAGGCTAGGAAAGTTTTTAAGAAGTTTAATAAGCTTGGCTCGCCTGTTAAGGTTGGTACGCCCGATGATTTTAAAGTACCAATACCTTATGAACTTATAGGAATTCATGATGCTTGGGAAAAGAATTCCAGTTGGATTTGTCCTGAAAATCTTTTCGATGAAAGTAGTGTGCCAAAGCGTGATCGTAAAGGAGTTTCAAAAACTCAGTTGAACACATTTTCCTTCATTGTTGAAAAGATCTCTGCTATTGATCTTAATGCTTCATCTCTTGATATTACTTGATTCGCAATTTTCTGCGCCTAGCTCAAAGGCGTTAAAGAAAAGCACTCTTGGAAGATAACCCAATGTTTTTTTTCAGTACTTTTTCTTTTATTTGAGTCTTGGAAGTCATTACTACTGTAATGACCGCTCCTTATCTTGTTTATTTCGTTTTTGTGCCAAGAGAAGCCTCTAATTTGAGTGAGGTAAAGATTTGGGGATGTTGCTGTCCTGAAACTGTTTTCGGTGCTGCACCGTAAAAATTCGTGAAAATTCTCTGTTTATCTTTTGGACCTGCGATTTCTTGTGCATATGCCCCAGGTTATATCCAAAATTTTCTTAGTTGAACGCTTTTTTATTTGAGCAACAGAAAATCCCTCAAAAATTCGACCTTTGTCAGCTGTTCAGTTTTGATAGATTTCTGCCAATATTTGTGTTTGCCACTTTATCGCTTTCTTTTGAGTTCTTTTGATCATGGAACTTTTGGGGAGGTTGCTACAGTAGTATATGCTATATATGTGGTGGTTTTGAGTTGAAACCTGAAGCAAATAGAGGATTGATTATATGTTATGCTTGCACTAATGTTGCTAATAGATTTGTGTTTAGTTTTGTATGAAGGAAGTTTTCAAGTGTAGGGATTGGAGAATGATGAGATGAGTTGAAGAATGGACAAAAGCTCAAGCTTGGGGATGCCCATGCATCACCCCAAGAAATATCCAAGAAGTACAAGCGTCAAAGCTTGGGGATGCCCCCGAGGCACCCCTTCTTCATCGGCAAAAATCAGGTCACCTTTCAAAACACTATATTTTTATTGCTTCATGCACTATGTGTTTTTCTTGGAGCGTCAGTTGTTTTAGTTTTCTTAGTTGGTTTAGTTTATTTGTTTGCTGCAATAAATGGTTGGACCCCAACAAAATTTCTTTTGGAGAAGTTGCCTTGCTTTTCATTTGCGAAGAACGCTCGATGAATTTATAAGAGTGAAAACGGAGTTGTTCTAGCGTTCTTCTTTTTCTGCTACTGCTTTTGGTTTTCGTTTTCGCCTTGATTTGCGTTCAGATCTTGTCATATCTTTTCATCAAGGTGTATTTTTGCCTCTGATCTTTATTGGTTTTCATCAAAAGAGGTGTTTAAAAAAATTTCAAATGGTGTTGGAAAAGAGAAAAAGCTTTGTGCAAAATAGTGGTACAAGAAGGAGCTTGTGTAGACTGCGGCTTAGGCTTTTTCATGTCATGCTTGATGTCTTTTTGATAGTATGCTTAGTGGTTTTGCTGTAGCATGACTTGTCTCAAATAACTGAGATTGCTTAATGAGCCTTTGAAAAAATCATGCGTTGTTTTTATTGTATGGAAGCATTATTTTGGTTGATGCTTTATTTGGGCTGACTTGCCGCATGCTCACACATGTTAGACTCTTACAAAGTCGCCAATAGCCTTCATGATCATTTAGTTTTTGACTTTTGATGCCATCTTATGCTTCTTTTAATGTCGCTTTGTCGCTTTGCATGATTATGGCCATTATAGCTCTCTTAGTTGGTCGCTCCCAGTCTTTTGCTAGCCCTCGCCTTGTACTGAGTATGAGCTCTACTCGTGCATCCAACTCCTAAAAGCCAAAGTTTTCCAAAGTGTCCACCATACATACCTACTAGCAATTTGCTATTCCAAGTAAATTTGACTTGCTTTTATTTTCTCTTCAAATTAAACTCTTACCAGTGTTATGCGAAATTCGGTCAGTAAAGCTCTCACGAACCGGAAGGCACACTTTACTTTTTCCTGTTCTTAAAAATTTGACATTGTGGTCTCTTATGTTGAGTTGTTATGCTTGCAAGTTGTAAGTTGGATTCTAGCCCAGCCATGCTGTCATGGGGCAAGCTTTCAACATTGCACTTCTTATTTGAGTTGATATCGTGATCTTTTGTTTATGGATGCCCGCGGTGTGAAATGAATTGGGAATCTTGTGGGGATCATGGAGTTTGTATATGTGTTAGGGAAACGCCGGGCCGCCAATCTAAGCCATGCATAATTCATGGTGGAAATTTGCAGCATACCCATGGTGAACATTCGACGACGCATCTCACAATAAAAAGCTAAACAATATAGCAAATAAAAGAGATGTCGAGGTGTTCATTGTCTGCTTGTCCTGTCATTTTGGTGTGGGCTTGTTCCATGTCATCAGGCACGGAGGTACCCCATTGGCGGTTCTCAATGATATGCATATACTTACAATGACAAGAGCCTTGCTTGGGACTCTAAGTAAAGTAGCATGAGGTTTGGGTACTCGTATTCACGGGGCACGAGGTTTTCAACTTATGATTTGTCAAGCATATGCATCATAATTGTTCTCGCATTAACTTTAACCATTCAAGATGCTTATGATGGGGGCAATGAGAGCTCAAAGACGGTAAGTACCATAATTTTTGAAGGTTATAAAACTTGCAATCACTGCTTCCCTCTGCGAAGGGCCTTTCTTTTACTTTTATGTTGAGTCACCACCTTCTTTCTTTATGCACCATTAAGACAGCATAGTTGTCATTCTTAGTGTGATATGCATTGTCCCAAAGTTCATTGATTGACTCATATTGTTGGTTTCACTTGTTCTTAAATTATTTGTATCTAGTCGCCCTCTTAAACTTGAAGGTGTCCTATGCATTTATGTTTTGCTCTCTTTGAAGGACAAGCTGAAAACCATTTGTATGTTTTTCCTTATGATTTGAACACACGTTTGACTTTCATTGTTTCATTTTCATGATCTTTTGTTTGCGTTCATTTACATGTTTACAACACGGTTGCTAAGTTCTTATTGTCATGATTATATCTTCATGCCCATGTTTTAAGTTCTATTGATCCCAGCTCACCAATGCTTACATGTATGATCAAGATTGTGTAGGTGCATGTCACCTCAAAAATTATTCTTTTGTTATCACTTACCTACTCGAGGACGAGCAGGAGTTAAGCTTGGGGATGCTTGATACGTCTCAAACGTATCTATAATTTTTGATGCTCCATGCTTGTTTTACACCATTTGCCTATTGTTTCGTTACACTTAGTGGCATTTTTATGCATTTTCCGGAACTAACCTATTAACAAGTGCCACAGTGCCAGTTTCCTGTTTTCTGCTATTTTTGTGTTTCAGAAGTGATACACAGGAAATATTCTCGGAATTGGACGAAACAAGTTCCTGAAGTCTTATTTTTCCCGGAAGCTTCCAGAGATCCGAAGAAGTGTCGGAGGGGGGCCACCAGGGCCCCACACGCGTGGGTGGCGCGGCCAGCCCCCTGGCCGCGCCGGGCCCACGTGAGGGCGCCTGGCTCCTCCTCTGACATCGACCCTTCGCCTATAAAGACCCCCCGACGAGAAAAACCTAAGGACCCGATCAGTTTTCCAGAATACATCGCGATCCGCCGCCGCCGTCGACCCGAAGATCGGGAGGGTCCAGAAGCTCTTCCCGGCACCCTGCCGGAGAGGGGAATCGCCAACGGAGGTCTTCTTCATCGCCATGCTTGCCTCCGGAGCGATGAGTGAGTAGTCTACCTTGGACTATGGGTCCATAGCAGTAGCTAGATGGTTGTCTTCTCCACTATGTGCTTCATGTTTAGATCTCATGAGCTGCCATACATGATTGAGATCACCGTTATGTAATTCTACATGTTTGGTTTGTTGGGATCCGATGAATATTGGTGTTTATGATTAAGTTGCTGTACTGAATATTATATTTTGTTATCTCTATGTTGTTTATGATCTTGCATGCTCTCCGTTGTTAGTAGCTATCTTGGCCGAGTAGTTGCTAGTGACTCCAAGAGGGGGTATTTATGCTCGATAGTGGGTTCATGCCTCTATTTCACCTGGGGGAGTGACAGAAACCTCTAAGGTGGTAGATGTGCTGTTGCTACTAGGGAGAAAACAACATTCATATGCTCAAGGGCATATGCTTTGTTTACATTACACACTTTGCTTAATGCAATTATCTGTTGTTCGCAACTTAATACTTGTGGAGTTCTCGGATTGATTCACCACAAGTGGATTATTAGTCATAGATGCAGTTGGATAGCGGTCTATGTATTTTGTTGTAATGCCCAGAGTAAATCTCATAGTGATCTTCTTGACATATCACGTTATCTTTATTCTATCAATTGCCCAACTGTAATTTGTTTACCCAGCATGTGTTATTTTATCTATGGAGAGACACCACTAGTGAACTGTGGACCCCGGTCCTATTTACATCATATTGCTATCACCTGTTTACTTTACTCGTACTGTTTACTTTACTCGCATACTATATTGTTTTCCACTCGATACACTCATAACCTTTGTTTCAAGCAAACCGGTGAGATTGACAACCTCATCGCAAGTTGGGAACAAAGTATTTGTTTGTGTGTGTGCAGGTTCCACAACACCTTCAGTCGTCATTGTCTCTCTTCTCCTGTTCGATAAACCTTGGTTTCTTAACTGAGGGAAAACTAGCCGCTACACTCATCATACCTTCCTCTTGGGGTTCCCAACGGGCTGGTCATTCACCACGCACAAGGACTTACTGCTCCACGTCAACTACACGCCAGCAGCCTCTTTTCTGGCGCCATCACCAAGTAGCACTCATTCCATGGGATCGTGCCAAGAAGTGCCAATTACCCACTGGGTCGAATAGCACTCAACGTTTGCTTCGGCAACCGACAAAACTACAGAAGAGAAAAGTTAGATTTTGAAGTCATGGATTGGCCATCTCAATATCACGCGATCCTCGGACGACCTGCGTTTTCGCGATTCATGGCAGTCCCCCATTATACATATCTGGTACTCAAAATGCCAGGACCAAGAGGAGTAATTACAGTAAAAGGAAGTTTCGAAGTTTCAGATCTCTGCGACAGGGAGTTCCACAAGATGGCACAAAACTTTGGCATGATAGCCAACTATGCAGAGAAGGCAAAAAGCAATTCTACAGAGGGCGTCAAGCTACTCGAAGGACGCGTTGCGGAGCCCGAAACGAAGAAACCACGAGTAGGAACATCAGGAGAAGACAAAGACACAAGAGAAGAAGGGAAAGCCACGACGGCATAAACATCAACAGACAATAAAGTAGAATAGAACTGTAAGGCTGTAAAAGCCATGAGTTATACCAGGGGCAATGCCCTCTAGATCCAGAACACAGGTCACAGGCCGGATCTCTTGGGTCACCCCATGTATCTTACATTACAAGTATAATGAAGACGAAACGTTCCTCATATTCGAGTTTACGAGTCTTTCAAAGAGAAAATGCGGCAAACACACGAATCATACAATAACGCTCTGAGAACAAAATTTTCGCCATAAAAGTCGCGAAATAAAACACTCTCGCGTTGCACACATACAAAAATATGTTACAACATCGGGTTGTCAGAATCATCTACACCCAAAAGGTCTAAATAGTGAAACTCGCGGAAAAACGCGGCATCTTCTTGCAACAGCCTGGCTATAATTCGTCGGGCAGGCTGCAGGGTACTCTCCAAGTGTACTCGAAGGCTAGCTCCACCTGGAGGGTAGCTCAGCCACATAGAACTATAATTGAGTCTTGGTTTCCACTTGCGTATCCACCCAAGAGCAAAATTGGCACCTGCCACTAAGTTCAGTTCTATCAACCGATGAATTCGCTGGCTGGATCTAAAAGTATCAAGGAGAAGTGGGAAAGTCGCAGGTAGAGGATTGCGAGGAAGCATAACAGAGTGCATAGTTACGAGAGATCTTCTGCAGCCATCCACCGCTTCACCAACGTGCTGGGCACGGTCCTGAAGCAATACAACAGCACTCCAGCGTCGAGGATCAGACCACAAGTTTTCAACACCTGCGGACATTTTCTCTAGGGCCGCATTTCGCTCGGTAACCCGACGATCTTCAGCAGCAAAATCTAAACAAGTGCCTACGAGGGCAAGAGGATATCATAAAAACAGCAGTGGAGCAAAAAGAGAGAAAAGATAAGTCGAAGGGAAACTTACATCGCAACATCTCGCAGGCGGATTCGATAATGCCAAGGAGAAAAGAATTGCATTCCTCGTGATGCAAAATTTTTGCCGTTAAGTTGGACACCTTATCATCAAGAATAGATACCTGTTTCGTCAAATTAGAAGTCTTGCTGGCTTTGTCAAATGCCATCTGAGCTTGGCGTTTGGCCAAAGTCAAGCGAGCTTCAAGATCAGAAATCCTTAAAGAATACTCTGCGCATTGACTGCATTGACTAGGGGGTGGCAAAATCGTCGAGTCGAATGTACGGGCAGCGGAATGAGCAGGCCCGCCAGTCAAGGGATTGTTGGTATGCATCGACTGGAAGTCAATAGAAAATAGAGAATAAACATTTCAGAGGGGCAGCACAAGATTTCATATGAAGAAAATATATTTACACAAGTGCAAAACCCTTTGGCTAAAAGTTCTCGGGTTGCACGCAACTAAAGATTGTTACATTCAAAAGAAGAAATTGAAAGCTGCAGAGGAGCCGAAGCCTACGCCACCTCAGAATTTTGCTCCGTGGCAGAAGAGGGCATGGCAAATCCGTCGCCAGAAGTCGACGGAGGTACAGGTTCTTCCATCGTTGGAGCCGGTGTAGTAGATGCCGCGGAGGCTGCAAAAGGAGAAATAATCGCCGCCAGTGCAGGCGCTAACTTCTTCGCCTTCTCGATGAAAACCTTCATCTCATCGCGGGTGCGGCCATGGGGAGAGCTCACCTTCTCCCAGTCGAAGTCCCCGCCATGAGCAAAAGAAAGCGCAATGGCACCCTCAGCGCCACGCTTAAGAGAGAGCCCCTTCAGCTAGAGGATCGGGTCCTCAACTGTATCGAAGGACTTGGCAAGATTCTCCAAGTTATCCTTCGGGACTTCTGCCTTCTTCTTCGGCCACAACCCGACGAACAACCGCGACAGAACGCGGCTAACCAACTCAAAACTCTCCTGGATAGATATCCAGTTTGCCTCGAGTAGGTTAACCGCGGTCAGCAAAGGATCATCGCCCGATGGCAAAGATGAAGGAGACACCTTGGTAAATCATGCGCGACAAAGGAAGTCAAAAGGAAAGAAGTAAAGGAAAGAATTGGTAAAGATCAACAAACATAACAAGAAGTCGAAATAGAAGGCAAGACGAAGCACTTACTTTCAGCAGAGGTAGACATTGTGTGAAGGCGCTCCATTACGGCCTGCTCTCGCTGAGCGTGCTCCCTGTTGGCATCGGCCAAAGCTTTTTCAGCCTTTTTCGCCTTACCAAGCGCTGATTTTTGCGACTTCTCAGCGCTTGCTTTGGCAGCGGCCGCAATATCATATGCCTTCTGCGAGGCACTAAGCTCAGCCTCCAATGATGCGATTCGGGCATTGGCTGTCGCTAGAGCAGCTGCAGTGGAAGAAGAAAGGAAGTCAGATAAACAGCAAAAGATAAGCGTGGAAGAAAAACCACGACTGGATATAGAACACACCTTCGGAAGCTTTCGCAACCTTTAGGTACTCAGCACATTCGGTGCCCAAGGCGACGAATCTCTCCAATAACGCCTAAAGAGAAAGAGCGTGTAAGAAGCACAAGTGTATGCAAGGGAAATAAAACAGGGAAAATTGCTTACATCATGGGGGGAAGCCGAGGATTCATGGGCTTCCAGAGAGGCATCGGGTTCTTTGGCCTTCTTCAAGCGCTTGAGGTTTTGGGGCGCAGGAACCTTCTTTACAGAGGCCCTGGTAACCCTAGGCGCAATTACTTGGGCAGGGGCCTCATCATGAACTGCCGGGGGAATTGAAGGAATAGCTGTAGCAGCTTTCGGCGGCTCTTCGTCATCTCTACACGAAGCAAAAAAGTTATGTGTAACACGATAGAAACAAGGCAAAAGAAGTGCAATTGAAGAACTCGAATAAAAAACACTTACGATGCCAGGAGGTCGAAGTACTCCTCATCTTCTGCAGGAGCAGAGGTCTTATCAGCTGCTGCAGAACTCGAAGAAGCAAATTCTTCGACTCGCTTCCTTTTCTTGTAGACACCAGCATCTTCAGCAGGCATGGAGGGAGACGATGTCGACGAGCTCGTTTCCTCTTCCGACTCTTCGGCATCATCCCCGTCCTGATTATCGTCAGCCTCGGGGGCTTCAGATACAGATGAGGCCAGATCAGCTGGAAGGGGCCCTGCCTCTGGAAGAGGAGGGTGCGAAATAAGGAATTGGTGACCCTGCATATAAAATAAGTCAGCAGAGTACAAAGGCAAACGTAAGTCGAAGCAAACAAAAATCGACAACAAGTGAACACAAAGATGCATACCTCGGGTAAAGGGTGCACGGAGTCGAAGTAGTCAGCGGTTAAGTCAGCAACCGCATGATCCTTGGTGAGCTTGGTAAGGCTCCTAACTCGCTTGTCGACATCTTTTTTCTCTATCAAATCTTCAGAGACGCGAGTAGGATCTTCCAAGCCAGAGTAATTCCAGAACTTGGTGAGGCGGTGCTGCAAGGGTTGAACTCGACGTTGTATGAAGAACGCCATGAGTTGGATACCCGATAGAGCTCCTCCTTGGCCTCCTTTCAAAGCTTGAATGCGAGATAGAAGAGGAAGAACTTGTGCTATCTCCGCATCTGAGGGAAGCGCATCCCACGAAGCCAATTTCTTCACTTCCTTGGAGGCTTCAAAAGGGGCTAAACCGTATTGGTCTTCAGGGGAGGCTTTGCGATCTTTGATATAGAACCATTTGGTTCTCCAACCCTGGACAGATGCAGCAAAGAAAAACTCGAGGTACTGCGCTTCAGGGCGCACAGAGACAACGGCTCCGCCCAATTCAGGCTTTCTAGCTAGGGAAACATTGGGGCGAAGCCGAAAGATTGACCTCCAGAGAAGAAAGTGGGGCTCAATGCCCAAGAATGACTCGCAAAGAGTCACGAAACACGCAATGTGCAGAAGAGAGTTAGGTGTGAGCTGGTGAAGCTGCACACCATAAACAAAGAGAAGTCCACGAAGGAACTCGTGGGCAGGAAGAGAAAGACCATGGAGGAGGAAAGCGAGGAACATTACCCGATAACCACTCGGGGGCTCCGAGATCCGCTCAGTACTGGGAAACTTGATGGAATCCTGGGCGGAGATGAGGCCATCTGCCCTGGCTTTCTCCACCTCCTTCGGCGTGATGGCAGAGCGTACAAACTTGGTGGCAGAGGAGTTCTTGGCCATGGTGTTCTTGGTGGCTAGGTGCTTCACACGCATCTATCGCACCGCGCTCGGGGGCTATGCACGAACGGAAAGAGGAGCAGAGATTAGCAATGGAGGCGGCGGAGGGAACGAGCTGGTAAACAGTAAATCCCCCACTACGCCCCTTATATAACTTCTGGGAGACGGATCGTGGGCTGAGACGTGGCGTAAAGAGCGGAAACGGCAGCCCACTAACGGTCAAAAATCATGAAAATTACAGTGTTGCCCATAAAACGGTTCGCACTCGTACAGAGTGACGTGTTCATTGACGTCATAAAGAAGTTGATATAAGAAAAAAGAAGGATGGCGCCGACAGGTACAAAATTTATAGACAAGATTATATGTGAAGGATTTTTGATTATAGCCTTAGGGGAGATATTGAAAGTATCTCGAGTTGAAGTATGATGGACCACATTATATTTTGAGCCTATACTCGAAAAAGTCTTTTTCGACTATAGCCTCGGGGGCTACTCCCATCGGGAGCGCTGAGCGCGCACCCGACGATATTTCTTGGTAAAGCATTAAAGTTGGAAAAGTGCAGGAGTGTCACTCCCATCGGGAGCGAATTTTATGGTTGTAGAAACCCGAATATTTTCAGTCAAAATTTGACTGCGACATGAGATTCTCGAGTTACGTTATCGCAATGCAACTCGAATGCCGTGACTTGTCACGAAGGTAAGACCCCGGGATCCGTCCTGTGTGGCCTGGTATACGCACATGGATGCGCTCTGCTGGTATGTATCCGTGTCTACGACGCGAAGAAAATCCTGGTGGACGCACTGGATACCCTGAGAATCACTGGGATTCATTCTTTGTAAGTCCTAAATGCGGCAAAAGAATGGGTTTGACCGGTATCCCGAATTCAAGTCCAAGGGAATTGAATTTGAAGTAGGTGACAAGTATCTGTTCCGGCAGTTAACTGACCTCTTGATCCGTCAGAGATGTCAGGCTTGCTCATCAAAACCCCTTGCGAAATATTATCATAAAAAAATAAGTCGAAAGACCAAGTCGAAGATTTGAAGATAAGAAGAAGTCGAAGAATTGATCAAATCGAAGATATAAAGATTAGAGATTCAACCCGAATCTGCAATTCTGGTAGAATCTCAGGGGCTACTGACAAGGGTATAGTTAATAGAGCCCGTATGTTGAGTACCCCTGAGGCCCGTTAAGCTAGGCCCAATTGTAATGATAGTCGAATACGAGTCTTTACCGTATGTCGATATTGTAATCTGTATCGGACCCTACCCGATCCTCGAGACCTGGCCACCTATATATAGGGGCCAGGAGGGGACGGTGTAGGCCAGATTGAAAGCAAGCCAGGTAAAACACCCAAGTTTACTTTCGACATATACCTATTTCGACTAACTTTACCTTCGAGTTCATCCGACGCCCTATCTCCCCGATCCTAAGTCCCCCATTTAGGACATTTGTCGAGTTAACCCCTCGTCACTCGGTGAATTTCTGTTGTACTAAGTAGTTGTATTACAATGATATATGTCATTCATATCTCGAGACTATTTATCTTCACAATTTAGAATTCACCCTACCTTAAATTATTTTCATCCTTCGCCAATGGATATGGCCAAGAGAATAGCAGGGCATGCACTTTTTGATGAAATGTGAGGAATTTGCATGAAATATGCGAGTAATTCGATAATTACCGAATTCACTGAAACTCAATGAATTTCGAAAGACAGACCAAAAAGTTCTCTTAAACTTCAGCCAAATTTCCTAAAATTTTGTAAAATATTTTGAAATTATTTGTTTTTATATGTAGTACTGAAATGTATGATCCGAAAGATTATTTCGGTCTCTACCGAGACCACTGAAATTCAATATCATTGAAAATGATTTCCATCTACAGGGAAGATCATAATACACGTTCATGAGATAATTTGATCAACAAAACCTGACTGCTGGTGCTGGGGTTATAGTCTGTTTATGAGCTAATTTGAGCTATGTGTACTACATGTTCAATATATATTTTTTCTGTTAAGAATATATTAGAAACATCATAAAACCAGGACCTGGCTGCATACGCCCTTTACGGAACAGCTCAAAGAAATTGATAACACCTTCTAAGAAGATCGCTTCTAATCTAATAAAAGTCCTACAGAGAATTTATATAGGTTTCAGAAGTAAAAAAGGAGCCACATGGTAGCTATCTAATCATTTTCATTTCGGTATATTGTTACTGAATAGTCACACACTTGCGCCACCACATGAGCATGAGGTTACAATTGCATCAACATGCTTTCCTATATTATGAATTTGATAGGTATTCAGATACTAAATTTCCAGAACCTATCAGATGCACATTTCTTTTTCGTCAACATCAATGGGTGCTTTGGACTCGGCGGATGAATGTTCAGATATCTCCTTTTCCATCTTGTCAAGGAAGCGGGTCATCACTTCCAGACTTTTGTCATCTGCATGACAACAAGCATAGTTTTACTTTGGGTGTTTTGCATTCATAACTTGAGCAAAAAAGAAAGAACTAAGTAAAATAGATCACCTATATGACCTTTGAAATTCTTCCATTCAGAATTTCAGAAATGTGTTTGACATGGAAGGACATTCTGAATCCTGAATTAGACTAATAGAGTGACACTGGAGTTTGTTTCCAGCTAAAGTTTTCAATCCTGTTGGCTGTTGCCTCCGATCACAGAACACATGTTTACACTTTAACTACAGATTCCTTAATTTGATGTTATTAAATTTAGTACAAGTAATGCCTTAACTTTTATACAGTTCAGAGGGGCTTGGTAAATGAAAATATGAGCTTACCGACAAGCCTTGGAACCGTGTGGCCCTTTGGGTGCCGTATGATGAATGGATCCACAAATGACTCTATGAGCTTTTCACCATCGTCTTTAAGGAAGTCATTGTCGCCTGCACAACAAATGGATCGGTGTTTAACGGTTGTCTGTTACTGTCTGTTTGCTAACCACTCAATGGACCAACAAAGGTTTCAATTATTCAAAAATAACATTTGAGCTGGATTATATGAGAACTAGACCGTCCACTGAAGTAAACAACGAAAATGATGATAAAGGGAAGTAATTTAAGAAATTATTCCATCAAAGGACATGTGAAAGTCTTATCCATAAATTATCGCTAGCAATTAATCTGCTATATATTATCAAATAAATATGTCAAGCTTTTAGAACCTTTTCATCAGTATATTGTTCCTATGTTAATTACCATCCATTCACCTGCTAATTGCTGCCACTAGAACGCATGGAGCTTATGGGTGCTTTATGGAATTATGACATAAAAGAAGCACACAGTTGGTGTGAGCACTTTAAGCACATTGGCTAAACGTCATGAGCACTAGAACATGGGCTACACATGATGTAGATATGCCGGTGGAAAATAAAACTGATAAAAGGAGACAGCCAACGTAAGACACCACTTTGGATGGAACTGAGAAGATATACAATCTACCAACACAGCGATTGCAATGTTCTACTCTGTGCAGAAAAAAGATTGAAGTACCGAGGAAGTGCAGTGAAGGGATTTTGATCTTGTTGGCGTACGGCTTTTCGACCATTGGCTGTCCGCGGAATCGGGCGCCGCCTATGATTATGAGGTACTTGATCTTGGGAGCTCTAGTCAGCGCCAACCCCTGCCAACAAAACAACAGTTATCATAGTAAGATATAGCTGTATCAGCATAGACGCATACTTAAAGACAGCACTACCCAGCAGTATGACTGGAGCTTATGCGCTAAGTTTAGCAGTATCAATGGGCTTACCTGTTCTTGGAGCCCCACAAGCGCAGCAGACAGAATCGAACCCTGAAATTACCATGACAATTTGCAATCGTTAACTGACGTACAGTTTAGTTATGGCATATGGTATATGCTCACAGAATAATTAGCTGTTCCCACAGTCCTATTACCTGGGAGAAACCCATGAGTCCATCAAAGGGCCCTTCTTTGATCAACAGCTCCTCGATGTAATCGAAGCATTTGTCTAAATTCCTGTACTCGGTGAAGCCCTGTTGGAAGGAAAAAAAATACATGAATATAACGGGGAAAATAAAGCCAAATATGCACGTTCGTTCGACAGTCTGGGGAGAAGAAGACAGGAGGCGTGAATAAAAAATAGAAAAGTTGCTACGAACTCCACCTAATTATTTTTTAATTAGAAAAAACTTTTTAGAGGACGAATTGATAGATCAAGCCATGAGAGCAATGCGGTGGTGTGAGGGGTGGGAGGGAGGGGCGGACCTTGTCGAACTGGAACCACTCGTAGTAGGGCGGGCCGAAGATCCCCTCGACCTCGGACTTGCCCTCGGCGGGGAAGGGCGCGTCGGGGAAGACGAGGTCGAGGCGCGCGGTGACCTCGGCGGGCCACTTCCCCACCACCTGCGCCCGCATGATCTCGCCGCTGGTCCGGAACCCGTGCAGGCACAGGAACCTCGGCCGCCTGGCGCCGACGCCCACCCCGCCGCCGAGGCTGCCCATCCTGCCAATTGGAGTGGAGGGGAGGAGTTGTTCAGGCGTGCGGGAGGGAGTCTGTGCGGGCGTGAGGATGAATGCCGGTGGTCGTGCGGTGCCCGGTGGGTTTTATTCTGTTCGCGCTGGAGCGTGGACCGCGTGGACGCTGGAGGGGAAGGTGCGGTGGGGCCCACCCGTGTGTGGGGTCCGTGTCGTGGTGGGTTGGCTGAGCGAGCGGTGCCCGCGGCCCGCACGTCCTCGCGGCCCAGTGTGGTGATACACGTACGTGCACGGTGACGCTGTGACTGACGCATTTCCAAGTGGACGGGAGGGAATCAGAAGAGGGAAGGGGTTGAGATGATTCGGTCTTTGGCGCGGTCACGTTCACGTCGAGAAACAGGTGCATCCGCGTGGTTCGGGAAACTTTCCCCTCCACACCACATTGACCAAAATTTTATAAAGTTGAACACATCACGTGCACACTAGCGGCACCAGCACGAGTAAGAGCATCTTCAGCTTGCCGATCTAGATCCAAAGGGACAGCGTGCGTCCAAATACGTCTGTACGCATCTATTTTGGTCTTAGATTTGGGTTTGAAATGTGTTCAGCCCGAACAGCTCACGCGTACGACCGAGCGTCCCTTTTGTCCGCCCCGGGTCTAACCAGAGTCACATTGCCTTTTTTTTTTCCTCCCGCTAGGCCGACGCGCCTCTCCCGCCCAAACCCCAAGCATGGAAATGGACACCGCCGCAGCCACCTCTACCGCCCTAGCGAGCTCAACCACAGATCAGGTGGCCTAGGCTAGGCCACCGCCACTGCCCCCATCGTCCTCGGCAAAGGTCAAGAGGGAAATAATGCCGGAGGCCCGGGCGGCGGAGTCCAAGAAGCGGGCTGCACGGCGGGTCGTTGCCACGTAGCGGGAGAAGGACAAGAAGCTCGCTGAGGAGAAGACGAAGCAGGCCAAAATCCTGCAGATCGTGCACGCTAGAGCCACCGTCGACGCTCTGGCCAAGCAGGCCGCCCTCCATGCCGTTGCCATGCTGAAGGGCGAGAAACAGTTCACCGCCGACCACTTTGGCTCCACAGCCAGCTCGGTGTCGTCCACGGCTGTCGGTTGACAGCGCCTGATACGTCTCAAACGTATCTATAATTTTTGATGTTCCATGCTTGTTCTTACACCAATTGCTTTGTGTTTTGTTACACTTCGTGGCGTTTTTATGCATTTTCCAGAACTAACCTATTAATAAGATGTCACAGTGCCAGTTCCCTGTTTTCTGCTGTTTTTGTGTTTCAGAAAAGTTATACGGGAAATATTCTCGGAATTGGACGAAACAAAAGCCGAACCTCCTAATATTTACCGAAGCTTCCAGAAGTCCGAAGAGGAGACGGAGGGGGGCCACGGGCCGGCCACACCATAGGGCGGTGCGGCCAGCCCCTGGCCCGCGCCCCCTATGGGTGAGGCCGCCCTTGTCCACCTCTGACGCCGCCCCTTCGCCTATAAAGACCCCCCGATGGGAAAAACCTAAAGACCCGATCAATTTTCCAGAAATACATCGCGATCCGCTGCCATCGTCGACCCGAGATCGGGAGGGTCCAGAAGCTCTTCCCGGCACACTGCCGGAGAGGGGAATCGCCACCGGAGGTCTTCTTCATCGCCATGCTTGCCTCCGGCGCGATGAGTGAGTAGTCTACCTTGGACTATGGGTCTATAGTAGTAGCTAGATGGTTGTCTTCTCCACCATGTGCTTCATGTTTAGATCTCGTGAGCTGCCTTACATGATCGAGATCATCTTTATGTAATTCTACATGTTGTGTTTGTTGGGATCCGATGAATATTGGTGTTATGTTAAGTTGATGTGCTGAATATTATCTTATGTTATCTCTATGTTGTTTATGATCTTCCATGCTCTCCATTGTTAGTAGCTATCTTGGCCAAGTAGATACTAGTGACTCCAAGAGGGGGTATTTATGCTCAATAGTTGGGTTCATGCCTCTATTTAATCTGGGGGAGTGACAGAAACCTCTAAGGTTGTAGATGTGTTGTTGCCACTAGGGAGAAAACAACAATCTTGTGTCCAAGGACATTTGCTTTGTTTACATTACACACTTTGCTTAATGCAGTTATCTGTTATTCACAACTTAATACTCAAGGGGTCCTTGGATGATTCCCCGCGAGTGGATTAATAGTCATAGATGCAGTCGGATGGCGGTCTATGTATCTTGTTGTAATGCCCAAAGTAAATCTCATAGTGATCCTCGTGACATATGCACGTTATCTTTATTCTATCAATTGCCCAACTGTAATTTGTTTACCCAGCATGTTGTTATTTATCTTATGGAGAGACACCACTAGTGAACTGTGAACCCCGGTCCAATTTCCTTTACATTGCTATTACTGTTTACTTTTACTCGCACTGTTTACTTTTCCGCAAACTACTATTGCTTTTCACTCGATACGCTCAATCCTTTGTTTACAACAAATCGGTGATACGTCTCAAACGTATCCATAATTTTTGATGCTCCATGCTTGTTTTTACACCATTTGTTTAGTGTTTCGTTACACTTTGTGGCATTTTTATGCATTTTCCGGAACTAACCTATTAACGAGATGCCACAGTGCCAATGCTCTGTTTTCTGCTGTTTTTGTGTTTCAGAAAAGTTACACAGGAAATATTCTCGGAATTGGACAAAACAAAAGCCAAACGTCCAGATATTTCATGGAGCTTCCAGAACACCGAAGAGGAGACGGAGAGGGGCCACAGGGCGCCCACACCACAGGGCGGCGCGGCCTAGGGCTGGCCCGCGCCCCCTGGTGGTGTGGCCACCCTGGCCCACTTCTGACGACGCCCCTTCGCCTATAAAGACCCCCCGACGGGAAAAACCTAAATACCCGATCACTTTTCCAGAATACATCGCGATCCGCCGCCGCCATCGATCCGAAGATCGGGAGGGTCCAGAAGCTCTTCCCGGCACCCTGCCGGAGAGGGGAATCGCCACCGGAGGTTTTCTTCATCGCCATGCTTGCCTCCGGCGCGATGAGTGAGTAGTCTACCTTGGACTATGGGTCCATAGTAGTAGCTAGATGGTTGTCTTCTCCACCATGTGCTTCATGTTTAGATCTCGTGAGCTGCCTTACATGATCGAGATCACCGTTATGTAATTCTACATGTTGTGTTTGTTGGGATCCGATGAATATTGGTGTTATGATTGAGTTGATGTGCTGAATATTATCTTATGTTATCTCTATGTTGTTTATGATCTTGCATGCTCTCCGTTGTTAGTAGCTATCTTGGCCAAGTAGTTGCTAGTGACTCCAAGAGGGGGTATTTATGCTCGATAGTGGGTTCATGCCTCTATTTAATCTGGGGGAGTGACAGAAACCTCTAAGGTTGTAGATGTGTTGTTGCTACTATGGGGAAAACAACATTCATATGCTCGAGAGTATATGCTTTGTTTACATTACACACTTTGCTTAATGCAATTATCTGTTGTTCGCAACTTAATACTTGTGGAGTTCTCGGATTGATTCGCCATAAGTGGATTATTAGTCATAGATGCAGTTGGATGGCGATCTATGTATCTTGTTGTAATGCCCAGAGTAAATCTCATAGTGATCCTCTCGACATATGCACGTTGTCTTTATTCTATCAATTGCCCAACTGTAATTTGTTTACCCAGCATGTGTTATTTTATCTTATGGAGATACACCACTAGTGAACTGTGGACCCCGGTCCTATTTCCTTTATATTGCTATCACTTGTTTACTTTACTCGCACTGTTTACCTTACTCGCATACTATTATCACTTTCCACTCGATACGCTCATACCCTTTGTTTCAAGCAAACCGGTGAGATTGACAACCTCATCGTAAGTTGGGAACAAAGTATTTGGTTGTGTTGTGTGCAGGTTCCACATTGCCGCTCGCAAAGCAAAGCTCGGACGAGGAGCCCTATAAATTGTCTGGAGCTGTCGCGAAGCTAGCGGGCATCACCTTCAGTCATATTCATCCTCCTACTGGATTGATAACCTTGGTTTCATAACTGAGGGAAAACTTGCCGATATCTTCATCAAAACCTTCTCTTGGGGTTTTCCAACTGGCCGGTCATTTACTACACATTCCCACGTCAACTTGGCACAGAAGTTACTGTCGCCGTTGCCGTGTATTAAAGAAGAAGCTTTCACACCATCATCGCCGCGCCATCAACAAGTTTTCTGGCGCCGTTGCCGGGGAGGAAAGAAGACTTCTGCAAGGGGAGTTTTGCACGCACATCCTTTACTTTGTTTTAAGTTTTGCTTTACTTTATTTTTACTTGCATCGTTTTATCAAAAACCCAAAAAAATTAGAATCCTTTGTAGTTGTTTATTATGTCTAGTTCAGTTGCTACTACTATGTCGCCCGAGGATATGATTTTCACTTTCAAACAAAAAGAGGAGGAAAGTTTTAAAGAAGCTTGGTCTAGAATTTATGATTGGCATGGAAAAACTGAACCGAAAATGACTTTGAGTTTGCTTCTTAGTTGCTTTTACTTTGCACTTGCTCTTCGTTATAGATATGCTTTGGATGCTACTGCAGAAGGAGATTTCCTTCATTGTGATGGAGATCAAGCCTTCAATATTATAAAAAAGTTGATTATAATTTATAGCATGCCAACTTACTTTGATTCCTCTCTTGTGTGCATTTTTAATAGACTTAATACTCTTGAGACTCGCACTGCTAGTTTGAATACTTGCTACAATACTTTGCGCCAGCATTTTGATTATGTGCCAGCAAATGCTGAGCCTTCGAGTTGGTACCCTACGGTAAAAATCACCATTAATGGTGAAACTTTTCCTGCTCGTTGTGATATTATGTCTAAATTTTGTCTCATGCCAAAGGATGTTTATGAATCTTTGAGTCTTTGGAATCTTTCTGAGGGGGGAGAAGAAATTTCCCTTACTAATAATGCCACTATATTTCCCATTGGAGTAGCTGAAGGAATTTATACAAAAGTCCTAGGAAGAATGGTATCTACTGATTATCTTGTTATTGAATGTGTAGGAAAAGGACAAATCACACTTGGAAGGTCTCTACTGAAGCTCCTGGGCGCCGTCATTGATGTGGGAAAAGGCAATATAAGATTTATCTCTCCACCTTGCAATAGCCACGTCTTTCCTAGAGTCAAGAGCAAAGGTAAGAAAGGAAGACGTAAGGCACCCGCTGATCCTAGCGCTTCATCACTCGATATTACTTGATTCGCATTTTCTGCGCCTAGCTCAAAGGCGTTAAAGAAAATCACTCTTGGGAGATAACCCAATGTTTTTACATTCAGTTCTTTTTCTTTTATTTGAGTCTTGGAAGTTATTACTACTGTAATAACCTCTCCTTATCCTTTTTATTTCGTTTTTGTGCCAAGAGAAGCCTCTAATTTGAGTGAGGTAAGATTTGGGGATATTGCTGTCCTGAAACAGTTTTCTATGCTGCACCATAAAAATTCGTGAAAATTCTCTGTATATCTTTTGGACCTGCGATTTCTTGTGCATATGCCCCAGGTTATATCCAAACTTTCATTAGTTGAATACTTTTTGATTTGAGTAACATAAAATCCTCTAAAAATTCGACATTTGTCAGCTGTTCTGTTTTGACAGATTTCTACCAATATTTGTGTTTGCCGCTTTATCGCTTTCTTTTTGAGTTCTTTTGATCACGGAACTTTTGGGGAAGTTGCTACAGTAGTATATGCTTTATGTGTGGTGGTTTTGAGTTGAAACCTGAAGCAAAAAGGGTTGATTCAATATTATGCTTAAACTAATGTTGCTAATAGATTTGTGTTTAGTTTTGTATGAAGGAAGTTTTCAAGTGTAGGGATTGGAGAATGATGAGATGAGTTGAAGAATGGACAAAAGCTCAAGCTTGGGGATGCCCATGTCACCCCAAGAAATATCCAAGAAGTACAAGCGTCAAAGCTTGGGGATGCCCCCGAGGCACCCCTTCTTCATCGGCAAAAATTAGGCCACCTTTCAACACACTATATTTTTATTGCTTCATGCATTATGCGTTTTTCTTAGAGCGTCAGTTGTTTTTAGTTTTCAGTTTTGTTTAGTTTTGTTTGCTGCAATAAATGGTTGGACCCCAACAAATTTCTTTTGGAGAAGTTGCCTTGCTTTTCATTTGCCAAGAACACTCCGTTTTTCACTCTATTCTTTTGAACGAGTGTTCTCTTTTTCTAGAACTACGTTTAGCTTTCAATTTTCACCTTGATTTGTGTTCAGATCTTGTTATATATTTTTATCAAGGTGTATTTTGACCTCTGGTCCATATTGGTTTTCATCAAAAGAGTTGGTTATAAAAATTTCGAATGGTGTTGGAAAAGAGAAAAAGCTTTATGCAAAAAAGTGGTACAAAAAGGAGCTTGTGTAGACTGCGGCCTAGGCTTTTGCATGTCGTGCTTGATGTCTTTTTGATAGTATGCTTAGTGGTTTTGCTGTAGCATGACTTGTCTCAAATGACTGAGATTGCTTAATGAGCCTTTGAAAAAATCATGCGTTGTTTTAATTTTTTGGAAGCATTATTTTGGTTTTCTCCTTTGATGCTTTATTTGGGTTGACTTGGCGCATGCTCACACATGTTAGACTCATACAAAGTCGTCATTGCCTCTATGATCATTTAGTTTTTAACTTTTGATGCCATCTTATGCTTCTTTTAATGTCGCTTTGTCGCTATGCATGATTATGGCCGTTATTGCTCTCTTAGTTGGTCGCTCCCAGTCTTTTGCTAGCCCTCATTTTGTACTGAGTATGAGCTCTACTCATGCATCCAACTCCTAAAAACCAAGTTTGCCATTGTGTCCACTATAAATTCCTATGCATGGTATTTGTAAGCCATTCCAAGTAAATTTTCATGTACTATCTTTCAAAACTTTCAACTACTTCTCGTTTTGTGCCACTATTTTTAGCTCATGGGGACGTAGTGGTCGGAATTGCTATCTTCTATATTAAATTAAGTACCCCTTGACTAGGCAGCTTCATCTGCTCGTCATTAATTTTGCATGAGAGCTGGTCAGACCATTGCAATCTAATTTTAAAAGAAAAGAAAAAAAGGCACTCCTCCATGGTATGTGAATGTTGGTGGGCACCCGATGGAATCGGTTAGCCATGGTTTGAGAAAGGAAAAAAGGTGGGGAGGAGTGCCAAAGCTTTATAAAAGAGCACCAATGTGCCAAATTTTCAAATAACTCGGAACCGCTCTCACTTGTTTATTATGGAAGGTAGTAAGACCCCATTGTCAGTCGTTGACATGAAACAACCAACTCTCAAAACCCAATTTTTATCTCTGTTTTACAAATGAAAAGCTCTAGCACATGTTTAATCACTGCTTCCTGATACGTCTCCAACGTATCCATAATTTTTGATGCTCCATGCTTGTTTTTACACCATTTGCTTAGTGTTTCGTTACACTTCGTGGCACTTTTATGCATTTTCCGGAACTAACCTACTAACAAGTCGCCACAGTGCCAGTTCCCTGTTTTCTGCTGTTTTTGTGTTTTAGAAAAGTTACACAGGAAATATTCTCGGAATTGGATGAAACCAAAGCCAGTCGCCTAGAATTTTACCGAAGCTTCCAGAGAACCGAAGAGGAGACGGAGTGGGGCCACGAGGGGCCCTCACACCAGGGCGGCGTGGCCAGGGGCTGGGCCGCGCCCCCTATGTGTGAGACCACCTCAGTCCACTTCTGACGATGCCCCTTCGCCTATAAAGACCCCCCGATGGGAAAAACCTTAACACCCGATCACTTTTCCAGAACACATCGTGATCCGCCGCCGCCGTCGACCCGAAGATCAGGAGGGTCCAGAAGCTCTTCCCGACACCCTGCCAGAGAGGGGAATCGCCACCGGAGGTCTTCTTCATCACCATGCTTGCCTCCGGAGTGATGAGTGAGTAGTCTACCTTGGACTACGGGTCCATAGCAGTAGCTAGATGGTTGTCTTCTCCACCATGTGCTTCATGTTTAGATCTCATGAGCTGCCCTACATGATTGAGATCACCGTTATGTAATTCTACATGTTTGGTTTGTTGGGATCCGATGAATATTGGTGTTATGCTTGAGTTGAAGTACTGAAATTTATCTTTTGTTATCTCTATGTTGTTTATGATCTTGCATGCTCTCCATTGTTAGTAGCTATCTTGGCTGAGTAGTTGCTAGTGACTCCAAGAGGGGGTATTTATGCTCGATAGTGGGTTCATGCCTCTATTTAATCAGTTGAAATAGAGGCATGAACCCACTATCGAGCATAAATACCCCCTCTTGGAGTCACTAGCAACTACTCGGCCAAGATAGCCACTAACAACGGAGAGCATGCAAGATCATAAACATCATAGAGATAATATAAGATAAAATTCAGTGCAGCAACTTAATCATAAACACCAATATTCATCGGATCCCAACAAACCAACATCATAGTATTACATAACGGTGATCTCAATCATGTAGGGCAGCTCATGAGATCTAAACATGAAGCACATGGTGGAGAAGACAACCATCTAGCTACTGCTATGGACCCATAGTCCAAGGTAGACTACTCACTCATCGCTCTGGAGGCAATCATGGCGATGAAGGAGACCTCCGGTGGCGATTCCCCTCTCCGGCAGGGTGCCGGGAAGAGCTTCTGGACCCTCCCGATCTTCGGGTCGACGGCGGCGGCGGATCACGATGTATTCTGGAAAACTGATCTGGCCCTTAGGTTTTTCTCGTCAGGGGGTATATGTAGGCGAAAGGGGGCTGTCAGAGGTGGAGCCACGGGCCCTCACACGGGGGTGGCGCGGCCAGGGGCCAGGGCGCGCCGCCCCTGTGTGTGGGGGCCTCGTGGCCCCCCTCCGTCAGGTCTTCGGATGTTTGGGAGCTCCCCGATGAAATATGACTTCAGGAACTTGTTTCGTCCAATTCGGAGAATATTTCCTGTGTATCACTTCTGAAACCAAAAACAGCAGAAAACAGGGAACTGGCACTGTGGCACTTCGTTAATAGGTTAGTTCCAGAAAGCGTATAAAAATGCCACTAAGTGTAACGAAACAATAGGCAAATGGTGTAAAACAAAGCATGGAGCATCAAAAATTATAGATACGTTTGAGACGTATCAAGCATCCCCAAGCTTAACTCCTGCTCGTCCTCGAGTAGGTAAGTGATAACAAAAGAATAATTTTTGAGGTGACATGCACCTACACAATCTTGATCATATATGTAAGCATTGATGAGCTGGGATCAATAGAACTTAAAACATGGGCATGAAAGATATAATCATGACAATAAGAACTTAGCAACCATGTTGTAAACATGCAAATGAACACAAACAAAAGATCATGATAATGAAACAATGAAAGTCAAACGTGTGTTCAAATCATAAGGAAAACATGCAAGTGGTTTTCAGCTTGTCCTTCAAAGAGAGCAAAACATAAATGCATAGGACACCTCAAAGTTTAAGAGGGCGACTAGATACAAATAATTTAAGAACAACTGAAACCAACAATATGAGTCAATCAATGAACCTTGGGACAATGCATATCACACTAAGAATGACAACTATGCTCTCTTAATGGTGCATAAAGAAAGAAGGTGGTGACTCAACATAAAAGTAAAAGAAAGGCCCTTCGCAGAGGGAAGCAGTGATTGCAAGTTTTATAACCTTCAAAAATTATGGTACTTACCGGCTTTGAGCTCTCATTGCCCCCATCATAAGCATCTTGAATGGTTAAAGTTAATGCGAGAACAATTATGATGCATATGCTTGACAAATCATAAGTTGAAAAACTCGTGTCCCGTGAATACGAGTACCCAAACTATGCTAGTTTACTTAGAGTCCCAAGCAAGGCTCTTGTCATTGTAAGTATATGCGTATCATTGGGAACCGCCAATGGGGTACCTCCGTGCCCGATGACATGGAACAAGCCCACACCAAAATGACAGGACAAGCAGACAATGAACACCTCGACATCTCTTTTATTTGCTATATTGTTTAGCTTTTTATTGTGAGATGCGTCGTCGAATGTTCACCATGGGTATGCTGCAAATTTCCACCATGAATTATGCATGGCTTAGATTGGCGGCCCGGCGTTTCCCTAACACATATAAAAACTCCATGATCCTCACAAGATTCCCAATTCATTTCACACAGCGGGCATCCATAAACAAAAGATCACAATATCAACTCAAATAGGAAGTGCAATGTTGAAAGCTTGCCCCATGACGGCATGGTTGGGCTAGAATCCAACTTACAACTTGCAAGCATAACAACTCAGCATAAAAGACCACAATGTCAAATTTTTAGAACAGGAAAAAGTAAAGTGTGCCTTCCGGTTCGTGAGAGCTTTACTGACCGAATTTCGCATAACACTGGTAAGAGTTTAATTTGAAGAGAATATAAAAGCAAGTCAAATTTACTTGGAATAGCAAATTGCTAGTAGGTATGTATGGTGGACACAATGGAAAACTTTGGCTTTTAGGAGTTGGATGCACGAGTAGAGCTCATACTCAGTACAAGGCGAGGGCTAGCAAAAGACTGGGAGCGACCGACTAAGAGAGCAATAATGGCCATAATCATGCAAAGCGACAAAGCGACATTAAAAGAAGCATACGATGGCATCAAAAGTCAAAAACTAAATGATCATGAAGGCTAATGGCGACTTTGGAAGAGTCTAACATGTGTGAGCATGCGCCAAGTCAACCCAAATAAAGCATCAAGGAGAAAACCAAAATAATGCTTCCATACAATAAAAACAACGCATGATTTTTTCAAAGGCTCATTAAGCAATCTCAGTTATTTGAGACAAGTCATGCTACAGCAAAACCACTAAGCATACTATCAAAAAGACATCTAGCATGACATGAAAAAGCCTAAGCCGCAGTCTACACAAGCTCCTTCTTGTACCACTATTTTGCACAAAGCTTTTTCTCTTTTCCAACACCATTTGAAATTTTTTAAAAAAACACCTCTTTTGATGAAAACCAATAAAGTTCAGAGGCAAAAATACACCTTGATGAAAAGATATGACAAGATCTGAATGCATATCAAGGCGAAAACGAAAACCAAAAGCAGTAGCAGAAAAACTAGAATGCTCGATTTATAAGAGTGAAAACTAGAGCATCCTTTGCAAATGAAAACGAGTACATCTCCTCCAAAGGAAATTTGTTGGGGTCCAACCATTTATTGCAGCAAACAAACAAACTAAACAAACTAAGAAAACTAAAACAACTGACGCTCCAAGAAAAACACATAGTGCATGAAGCAATAAAAATATAGTGTTTTGAAAGGTGACCTGATTTTTGCCGATGAAGAAGGGGTGCCTCGGGGGCATCCCCAAGCTTTGACGCTTGTACTTCTTGGATATTTCTTGGGGTGCTGGGCATCCCCAAGCTTGAGCTTTTGTCCATTCTTCAACTCATCTCATCATTCTCCAATCCCTACACTTGAAAACTTCCTTCATACAAAACTAAACACAATTCTATTAGCAACATTAGTGTAAGCATAAAATATATTCATCCTCTTTTAGCTTCAGGTTTCAACCCAAAACCACCACATATAAAGTATATACTACTGTAGCAACTTCCACAAGAGTTCCATGATCAAAAAGAACTCGAAAGAAAGCGATAAAGTGGCAAAAACAAATATTGGCAGAAATCTGTCAAAACTGGACAGCTGATAATGGACGAATTTTTGAGGGATTTTATGTTTCTCAAATCAAAAAGTGTTCAACTAAGAAAAGTTTGGATATAACCTGGGGCATAAGCACAAGAAATCGCAGGTCCAAAAGATAAACAGAGAATTTTCACGAATTTTTACGGTGCAGCACCGAAAACAGTTTCAGGACAGCAATAACCCCAAATCTTTACCTCACTCAAATTAGAGGCTTCTCTTGGCACAAAAACGAAATAAATAAGATAAGGAGCGGTCATTACAGTAGTAATGACTTCCAAGACTCAAATAAAAGAAAACGTACTGAAAGTAAACATTGGGTTATCTCCCAAGAGTGCTTTTCTTTAACGCCTTTGAGCTAGGCGCAGAAAATTGCGAATCAAGTACCTTCAGAAGAAGCATTAAGATCAACAGAAGAGGTCTTGTCAATAAGGCATTGTATTTCATCCACATAAGTTTTTGAAGTCCCTTGGTGATCATGCTTTGGTACACTATTCTCATCAAAAAGATTTTCAGGACAAATCCAGGCAAAATTATTTTCGATAGCATCATTCAATCCCAAAAGCTTGCAAGGTATAGGTATCTCGGCCTCCCCATCATGTGTATCAATAACCGTTATAGGTGAACCGAGTTTATTAAAACGCTTAAGAACCTTCCTAGCTTCAATAACGACATCTTTAAATTCTAAACGCAAAGTTTCCAAGATAAAAGCTTTCTTTTCAGGGTCCTCAATTTCATGAAGCTTAAGGAACATATATTGCATAAAAGGATTAAGACTAGCAAACCTAGTTTCCAACATGTCAATTAATATAACAGAAGCAACTTCAATACTAGGAGCTAACTCAATCAAAGATTTTTCCTCATCTTCCTTATGCATACTAATGTGATTAAAGAACTCTTCAATGTTACTTTTGCCAATAATCGACCCACTACCTACAGAGAGGTCCTCCAAAACGAACTCAGGAAACGACATGATAAACTAAAGTAAAGAAATAACAACTACCAAGGATTCTAATTTTTTTGGGTTTTTGATAAAAAGCAATGCAGGTAAAATAAATAAAGTAAAGCAAAACAATAACAAAGTAAAGAATGTGTGTGCGAAGAACTCCCCTCGCAGAAGTCTTCTCTTCCTTCCCCGGCAACGGCGCCAGAAAAAGTGCTGCTGACTGGTGAAAGCAGGCGTCCTTGTGCGTGGTGAATGACCAGCCCGTTGGGAACCCCAAGAGGAAAGTATGATGAGTGCAGCGGCAAGTTTTCCCTCAGTTATGAAACCAAGGTTTATCGATCAGGAGAAGGGAGACGGTGACGACTGAAGGTGTTTGTGGAACCTGCACACACACAGACAAATACTTTGTTCCCAACTTGCGATGAGGTTGTCAATCTCACCGGTTTGCTTGAAACAAAGGTTATGAGTGTATCGAGTGGAAAACAGTAGTAATATGCTAGTAAAGTAAACAGTGCAGGAATAGTAAATAGGTGATTGCAATATGATTAAAATAGGACCGGGGTCCACAGTTCACTAGTGGTGTCTCTCCATAGATAAATAACATGCTGGGTAAACGAATTACAGTTGGGCAATTGATAGAATAAAGATAACGTGATATGTCAAGAAGATCACTATGAGATTCACTCTGGGCATTACAACAAAATACATAGACCGCCATCCAACTGCATCTATGACTAATAATCCACCCCCGGGGATATCATCCGAACACCCTAGAAGTATTAAGTTGCGAACAACAGATAATTGCATTAAGCAAAGTGTGTAATGTAAACAAAGCATATGCCCTCGAGCATATGAATGTTGTTTTCTCCCTAGTAGCAACAGCACATCTACCACCTTAGAGGTTTATGTCACTCCCCCAGGTGAAATAGAGGCATGAACCCACTATCGAGCATAAATACCCCCTCTTGGAGTCACTAGCAACTACTCGGCCAAGATAGCCACTAACAACGGAGAGCATGCAAGATCATAAACATCATAGAGATAATATAAGATAAAATTCAGTGCAGCAACTTAATCATAAACACCAATATTCATCGGATCCCAACAAACCAACATCATAGTATTACATAACGGTGATCTCAATCATGTAGGGCAGCTCATGAGATCTAAACATGAAGCACATGGTGGAGAAGACAACCATCTAGCTACTGCTATGGACCCATAGTCCAAGGTAGACTACTCACTCATCGCTCCGGAGGCAATCATGGCGATGAAGGAGACCTCCGGTGGCGATTCCCCTCTCCGGCAGGGTGCCGGGAAGAGCTTCTGGACCCTCCCGATCTTCGGGTCGACGGCGGCGGCGGATCGCGATGTATTCTGGAAAACTGATCTGGCCCTTAGGTTTTTCTCGTCAGGGGGTATATGTAGGCGAAAGGGGGCTGTCAGAGGTGGAGCCACGGGCCCTCACACGGGGGTGGCGCGGCCAGGGGCCAGGGCGCGCCGCCCCTGTGTGTGGGGGCCTCGTGGCCCCCCTCCGTCAGGTCTTCGGATGTTTGGGAGCTCCCCGATGAAATATGACTTCAGGAACTTGTTTCGTCCAATTCGGAGAATATTTCCTGTGTATCACTTCTGAAACCAAAAACAGCAGAAAACAGGGAACTGGCACTGTGGCACTTCGTTAATAGGTTAGTTCCGGAAAGCGTATAAAAATGCCACTAAGTGTAACGAAACAATAGGCAAATGGTGTAAAACAAAGCATGGAGCATCAAAAATTATAGATACGTTTGAGACGTATCAGTCACCACCTTCTATCTTTATGCACCATTAAGAGAGCATAGTTGTCATTCTGAGTATAATGTGCATTGTCCCAAAGTTTTCATTGATTGATTCATATTGTTGGTTTCACTTGTTCTTAAATTATTTGTATCTAGTCGCCCTCTTAAACTTGAAGGTGTCCTATGCATTTATGTTTTGCTCTCCATGAGGGAGAAGCTGAAAACCATTTGTATGTTTTTCCTTATGATTTGAACACATGTTTGACTTTCATTGTTTTATTTTCATGATCTTTCATTTGTGTTCTTTTTCATGTTATAACATGGTTGCTAAGTTCCTTCTATCAAGATTATATCTTTCATGCCCATGTTTTAAGTTCTTTTGATCCCAGCGCACAACGCTTACATACATGATCAAGATTGTATAGGTGCTTGTCACCTCAAAAATTATTTCTTTTGTTATCACTTACCTACTCGAGGACGAGCAGGAGTTAAGCTTGGGGATGCTGATACATCTCAAATGTATCCATATTTTTTGATGCTCCATGCTTGTTTTTACACCATTTGTTTAGTGTTTCGTTACACTTCGTGGCATTTTTATGCATTTTCCGGAACTAACCTATTAACGAGATGCCACAGTGCTAGTTCCCTGTTTTCTGCTATTTTTGTGTTTCAGAAAAGTTGCACAGGAAATATTCTCAGAATTGGACGAAACAAAAGCCAGACGTCCAGATATTTCACGGAGCTTCCAGAACACCGAAGAGGAGACGGAGAGGGGCCACAGGGCGCCCACACAACAGGGCAGCGTGGCCTAGGGCTGGCCCGCGCCCCCTGGTGGTGTGGCCACCCTGGCCCACTTCTGACGACGCCCCTTCACCTATAAAGACCCCCCGACAGGAAAAAATCTAAATACCCGATCACTTTTCCAGAATACATCGCGATCCGCCGCCGCCGTCGACCTAAAGATCGGGAGGGTCCAGAAGCTCTTCCCGGCACCCTGCCGGAGATGGGAATCGCCACCGGAGGTCTTCTTCATCGCCATGCTTGCCTCCGACGCAATGAGTGAGTAGTCTACCTTGGACTATGGGTCCATAGCAGTAGCTAGATGGTTGTCTTCTCCACCATGTGCTTCATGTTTAGATCTCGTGAGCTGCCTTACATGATCGAGATCACCGTTATGTAATTCTACATGTTGTGTTTGTTGGGATCCGATGAATATTGGTGTTATGATTGAGTTGATGTGCTGAATATTATCTTATGTTATCTCTATGTTGTTATGATCTTGCATGCTCTCCGTTGTTAGTAGCTATCTTGGCCAAGTAGTTGCTAGTGACTCCAAGAGGGGGTATTTATGCTCGATAGTGGGTTCATGCCTCTATTTAATCTGGGGGAGTGACAGAAACCTCTAAGGTTGTAGATGTGCTGTTGCTACTAGGGGAAAACAACATTCATATGCTCGAGGGCATATGCTTTGTTTACATTACACACTTTGCTGAATGCAATTATCTGTTGTTCGCAACTTAATACTTGTGGAGTTCTCGGATTGATTCGCCACAAGTGGATTATTAGTCATAGATGGAGTTGGATGGCGGTCTATGTATCTTGTTGTAATGCCCAGAGTAAATCTCATAGTGATCCTCTCGACATATGCATGTTGTCTTTATTCTATCAATTGCCCAACTGTAATTTGTTTACCCAGCATGTGTTATTTTATCTTATGGAGAGACACCACTAGTGAACTGTGGACCCCGGTCCTATTTCCTTTATATTGCTATCACCTGTTTACTTTACTCGCACTGTTTACCTTACTCGCATACTATTATCACTTTCCACTCGATACGCTCATACCCTTTGTTTCAAGCAAATCGGTGAGATTGACAACCTCATCGTAAGTTGGGAACAAAGTATTTGGTTGTGTTGTGTGCAGGTTCCACGTTGCCGCTCGCAAAGCAAAGCTCGGACGAGGCGCCCTATAAATTGTCCGGAGTTGTCGCGAAGCTAGCGGGCATCACCTTCAGTCGTATTCGTCCTCCTACTGGATTGATAACCTTGGTTTCATAACTGAGGGAAAACTTGCTGCTATCTTCATCAAAACTTTCTCTTGGGGTTTTCCAACTGGCTGGTCATTTACTACACATTCCCACGTCAACTTGGCACAGAAGTTTCTGTCGCCGTTGCCGTGTATTAAAGAAGAAGCTTTCACACCATCATCGCCGCACCATCAACCAGTGAGATTGACAACCTCATCGTAAGTTGGGAGCAAAGTTCTTGGTTGTGTTGTGTGCAGGTTCCACATTGCTGCTGGTGCAAAGCAAATCCCTGGACGAGGCGCCTTATAAATTGTCCGAAGCTATCGCGAAGCTAGCAGGCATCACCATCCGAAGTTTGGCTTTTTCCTACTGGTTCAATAAACCTCAGTTTCTTACCGAGGGAAGACTTGCTACGGTCCTCATCATACCTTCCTCTTGGGGTTCCCAACTGGGTGCGTCAAATTGGCACCTTCAATCAAGCAATCAAGTTTTCTGGCGCCGTTGCCGAGGAAAAAGAAGATTTCTGCAAGGGGAGTTTCGCACGCACATCCTTTACTTTGTTTATTGTTTTGCTTTACTTTATTTTTGCTTGCATCGTTTTATCAAAAATAAAAAAAGTTACCTATTAGTTGTTATTTTTACTTGTCTACTTTTAGCTTTGCTAGAATGGGTACTCATGAGAATACCAAGTTGTGTGATTTTACTAGCACTAATAATAGTGATTTTATCTGCACTCCTATTGTGCCACCTTCTCCTGCTGCAAATTTTTATGAGATTAAACCTGCTTTATTGAACCTTGTTATGAAAGAGCAATTTTCTGGTGCTAGTACTGATGATGCTGCAGCTCATCTCAACAATTTTGTTGAGCTATGTGAGATGCAAAAATATAAGGATGTAGAAGGTGATATTATTAAGCTTAAGTTGTTTTCTTTTTCTTTAAGAGGAAAAGCTAAGGATTGGTTGCTATCTTTGCCTAGAAATAGTATTGATTCTTGGGCTAAGTGTAAGGATGCTTTTATTGGAAAATACTATCCTCCTACTAAGATTATAGCTTTGCGTAGTGATATTATGAAGTTTAGATAGTTTGATAATGAACATGTTGCTCAAGCTTGGGAAATAATGAAATCTATGATAAAGAATTGCCCTACTCATGGACTGACTACTTGGATGATTGTCCAAACTTTCTATGCAGGACTAAATTTTTCTTCAAGAAACCTATTGGATTCAGCTGCTGGAGGCACTTTTATGTCCCTTACCTTGGGTGCCGCAACCAAACTTCTTGACAACATGATGGTAAATTATTCTGAATGGCACACCGAGAGAGCTCCATAAGGTAAGAAGGTAAATTATGTTGAGGAAACCTCTTCCTTGAGTGATAAGATTGATGCTATAATGCTTATGCTTTCTAATGATAGGACTCATGTTGATCCTAATAATGTTCCTTTGGCCTCTTTGGTTGCTCAAGAAGAGTATGTTGATGTAAACTTCATTAGAAATAATAATTTTAACAACAATGCTTATAGGAACAATTTTGCTAGTAATAATTATAGGCCGTATCCTTCTACCAATGGTAATGGTTATGGTAACTCTTATGGTAATTCCTCCAACAACACTAGGTCCGCGCCCTTTGAGCTTGAATTCATGCTCAAGGACTTCATCGGTAAGCAAACTGCTTTTAACAAGTCTGTTGAAGAAAAGTTAGGCAAAATTGATATTCTTGCTTCTAAAGTTGATAGCCTTGCTCTTGATGTTGAACTTCTGAAATTAAAAGTGTTACCTAATGATGTGAAGGAGAACAATACTTTTGCCACTGCTAATGCTATCCAAGTTAAAATTGATGAAATTATTAGGATGTTAGCAGAATTGCATGCCAGGTGGGAAAGAGAAGATGAGATGGCTAGAAAGATGAAGGTATGTACCATTACTACCTCTAATGATGTTTTTCCAAATGCTAGCAATCCTCTTACTTTGATTGGTGTAGAGAAAACTCCTACTCCTTGTGTTAAAAAGCCCAAAACTGCAAAAACTTTTTCTCAAAAGAGTGCTGAAATTTTTCAGAGTGTAGGAGATGATAGCTCTATTTCTTTTAATGATTTTGATGTTGATGGCTGCAATATATCTGAAGTTATTTTGTTCTTTCAAAATCTTGCTTTGAGTCCTAATGCTAGTTCTATAAATGTTGCTTTTACAAAGCATATTACCAATGCTCTCATGAAAATTAGGGATGAAAAGTTGAAGCAAAAAGCTTCTATTCCCAAGAAGTTAGAAGATGGTTGGGAACCCATCATTGATATGCATGTTAATGGTTTTGATTGCCATGCTTTATGTGATCTAGGTGCTAGTATTTCTATTATGCCTAGTGAAAGATCATATCGAGCCCCATGTGTGGTTTTGGTAATTAATGACAATCCCTATGGACTAATGGTTGCATTGAGTTATATGTGTAGGACTTGTCCATAGACAATGCTTGAACCATTTGTTGGAGTCAAGGTTGTAAGAAGAAGATTATGTGTTGACCAAGGTGTTATTCAAGGAGTGATCCAAAGATTGGTCTTAAGGGAGTTGAGCTTATGTCAAGTGTGTCTTGAAGAATAAGATTGAGTGAGCTCTCATGTGTATCCTCAAGACACCATCATTACGGAGAAAGAAGAATTGATTCGAGGATTGATCAAGTCAAAGCGCAAGTTCAAGATGAGCAACTAGAAGAGAACATATGCTTGAAGCTTGCCATCTATATTGTGATCATGGATATGTGAAGATATGCTTAAAGAGAGTCTCTTCCATAGTAGAGTATGGGGGAGCAATCCGCAAGACTTCACCAAGCAAGCTCAATCAAGAAAGGTGGTCCAACTTGAGAAGATCAATATCATCATTATCCACCTCAAGTGGAATGCTCAAGGAAAAGGTATGATAGTGTTAGGGTTTATTTCTTACCGGTCTCATGGTGTTAGTTGTGAGACCGGGTTATAGGATCGGTAGCCGTACTATCAAGAGGGGCTCTCGAGTGAGTAACTTAATTGTATCATTCGGAGAGAGCTCAAACCTTTGCATACTTGGCATCATCTTTCTTGGGTCTTATTTGGATTTTATCCATGTGAGGTTCTAGAGCTTGTGGTTATTTCCATGACAAGCTCTAGCTCATCAAAAACGGATTTCGTATGAAACTCTTATTGCGTTTTTGATGTTTGGAGGTTTTACTGGTTTGTCTTCGAAGAGAGGTCAAACCTTTCATTATTTGGTTTTATCCTCCTTTGTTGGACTATGATGTTTCTATGGATGAAGTTGTAGAGCTCGTTGAGGTGATTCCAATGAGCCCAAGATCATCGAAAATGGAGTCCGGATGAAAAAGTTATCACCATTTTCGTATTGCAATTTCTTCAAGCTCGAAAAACGGCTAAGGACTTTTGTGGGCGTCAACCAGATGGGGGGCCGGATTTTTGGCCACTTTTGCCCGGATAATCCGCCCCCCCCCCCCCCGGATTTTTTGGCCAGTTTTGGCCGGATAATCCGGCCTGGGACGCTGTAACGGTCATTTTTATGGGAGGGGGTATAAATACCCCTCCCCTTCTTCTTCCTTGGTCAAGCACGTTTTCCCTTCTCTCTCCCTCCATTGTTGACCTTGGAAAGCTTGCACATCTCTCAATTCCTCCCATGATTCTTGCATATCTTTGAGGGAAAAGAGAGAAGAGATCTAGATCTATATTTCCACCAATCACTTTCTCCTCTTTGTGAGGGGAACCCATTGGATCTAGATCTTGGAGTTCTTTGTGGATTTCCTTTGTTCTTCCTCGCATATCTCTCCATAGCATTAGTTGCTTTGGTAGGATTTGAGTGAGAAGGATTTGAGCACTTTGTGTGCTCTTGCCATTGCATTTGGTGCATCGGTTTGAGTTCTCCTCGGAGATCGTGGAAGTGAAAGTTTGTGAGCTTATTACTCTTGGGTTCTTGGAACCCTAGATGGCTTTGTGGCTTTGTGGTGCCTTTGTGGCTATTCTTGGGAGCCTCCAATTAAGTTGTGGATGCGTGCCCCAAGCTTTGTGTAAAGGCCCGGTTCCGCCTTGAGGAACCCCTTAGTGGAAGAGTGAGCTAGGCCTTTGTGGCGCAAGCTCACACCGGAGAATAGGGTGAGGCCTTTGTGGCATTGGTTAGGCCTTTGTGGCAATACCACACCCCTCCAATGAGACGTACTCCCTTTCAAGGGAGGAACTCGGGAATACATCATCGTCTCCGCGTGCCTCAGTTATTTCTATACCCGAGCTCTTTACTTATGCACTTTACATTGTGATAGCCTTCGTGCTTGAAGTCATATATCTTGCTATCACCTTGTTACTTGTATTGCTTAGCATAAGTTGTTGGTGCACATAGGTGAGCCTAGTTTATTTAGGTTTTGTGTGCTTGACAAAATAAACGCTAGTTTAATTCCACTTTTGTTCAAGCCATTCGTAAAATTTGATATATCCTATTCACCCCCCTCTAGGCGACATCTGTGTCCTTTCAATTGGTATCAGAGCCCGGTCTCTCATTTTAGGCTTCACCGCCTTGAGAGCAAAGATGTCGGCTAGGGGATTAGTGCACAATAACACTTTTATATTCGATGGCACAAATTATGATACATGGAAAATTCACATGCTTAATTATTTTCGGGTCATCGACCCATCTATGGAGAGAATTGTAGATGTGGGTTTTTCTCCTCCAAAGGATACTCAAAATCTATCTTTAGAGGATGAGAAAAACTTTTATCTCAATGCTCAAGCTACTCATGTGATTGTTAATGCTTTGAGCGATATAGTTACCTTCTCTATCATGCCTTTTCGGAGCGCTCATGAGATATGGACAAAGCTTCAAGAAAAATATGGTGTGTCCAAGATTATTGGGGACGATTGTATTCCTTCCACTTCTGGCCGTGATGAACTTTCATCCACTTCACCAAAGTGTGGGAAGACACAAGGTAATGATATGGTGAGTGGTGATGAAACTTGCAACGGTGATAGTATGCTTACTTTCGATGATCCTTCATCTCTATCTCATTGCAATGCATCATCTTTGGACTTAAACACTTGTAGCCCCATAAATGCTTTACATGCTTGTGTTGATAGTCCTTGCATATCATGTGTAAGTTTCTTGACTAAACCTAATAATGATATTCTTATTGCGTCTTGTTGCCATGATACAAATACTTCTTCAAATCATAATGATGTTGAGGACGATGGTGAGGATGAGGAAAATGAAGAAGACTATATTGAGTATTTAAACAAGAAGGGTAAGGTGGTCTTTGATGCTTTGCATAACCATAAAAATGTTTTGCCTAACTTCTTTGAAATCATGAGTTGTGCTATTGAGAGCACGAAACTCATTGAGATGAAGGAAGAAAAAATTGATAATTTTTTTTCTCTTGAGCGTGAGTATGCCAATGATATTCATGATTTAAAATATGCTCTAGAGGAAGAGCAAGAGCTTCGGGTTTCTCTTGAGGAGAAACTTGAATCCTTTGAGGAGTCATGTAATGAAATTATTTCTAAACTCACTAAAGAACGTGACCTCGCTCTTGCCAAGTTGTCTTCTTCTATTAGTAATGATAATGATGCATGTGCCACTAACTCTACTTCTTGTGAAGCATCTATTTTGAAGGAGAATGTTGGGCTAAGGGCTCAACTTGAGTTGCTAACTAGAAAGTATGAAAAATTGGAAGAAAGTCATGAAAAGCTATCTAGCTCTAATGAGGATCTTCTAGTGTCCCATGCTCGCCTAAAGTTAGCTCATGAGGCTATATCTATAAAGGTAACATCTTGTGAGCCTCATGTGGTCACTAGCACTATTTCTCAAAATGCAATATTGACATGTGCTAGTTCTAGTAATTCTTCATCTCATGCTATTGCTAAATGTTGTGATGAATTACTCTCCTTGCCTTGTTGCTCAAACAATGAAGCCTCTACTTCCACTAGTATTTGTGTTGTCACTAACTATGTAGAGGAAATCAAAGATCTCAAGACCCAAGTTACTTCATTGAAGAAAGACTTGGAAAAACATCATGAAGGGAAGTCCACACTTAACAAGATCTTGAGTGTGCAAAAATCCCCCAATGATAAGAGTGGACTTGGATTTATCTCTAACAACAAGAATAAGTCCAAAATATACAAGAAGAATAAGGGCCAAGAACAAGTCAAGAATTTGGCCAAGATTGTTTGCTTCAAGTGCAAAATTGAAGGGCACCATGTTAGATCTTACCCTTTGAAGAAAAAGGCACTTAGTGAGAAGCAACAAGGGAAGCGGCCTCAAGTTCAAGCCCTTGCTCAACCTCAAGTTGAAGAAAGGTCACTTCCCAAGAAAAATCAAGCTAATGCTCCCCTTGTGGAGAAATCAAGTGAGAAGAAGGTGAATAAAAGAACTTGCTATGTATGCCATGAGAAGGGTCACCTATCTTCTTCATGCACTAGTGGTAACGCATCCAACCCTATCATAATTGAAGATGTTTATTCACTTTGCAAGGATAAGGTTGGCAATGTGTTTGCCAAATTTGTTGGTGCTCAAAGTGGTGTCAAGAAAAGAACCATTTGGTTTGCCAAACCTATTGTTACTAACTTCTTAGGACCCAACTTGGTTGGGGACCAACAAGACATTACTTGAACAATAGGTGTTGTTGGAGGGCATTGGAGACTTGGCTATATCATGAAGAACTAAGGGATCTTCATCAATTATATTTTCTCAAGTCAAGTCAATTGGATTATCTTGTGTCTATCATATATCCAATGTTCCTCCTTGTGGTAACTTGTACTCAACTTATCTACATTGAAAGTTACTCACCCCTTTACATGTGTTGGGTTTTGTATCTTGCATGTGTTTGTATATGTTGTGTTTCCTACTTGCTTCATTTTGAGTAATCAAGTATGTGCATGTTGGTTTGCACACCATGTACGGTTGTTCTTGTTGAGCCTTTTGCATCTCGTTTTATCTTACTTGGCTCTTGTGAGAGATTATTGGACCATCCCATTTTGGGAGAGTGATATGCTTTGCACCTCACAATCCTAAAAATGTGTGTACATGAGGAATACCACTTAGTGTTGATATTTAAAGATTATCTAGTTTCTATGTGGTATGTCATTCTCATGAGAAATTCAAATTCTATAATGTCCATTAATCATCTTGTTGGATTTTATTTGCCTCTTGTGAAAAATAAATGTTTTATCACATTATGGGGGATTAATATGCTTTGTGCATACTACAAACCAATATAATGTGTATATTTGAGGTTGTGTCACATAGTGTTGATATTGTAAATTATCTTGCTTCTATGTGGCATATTTTCTCAAACAAGTTCTAATTTGCCAAATTGTTTTATTCCTCTTGTTTTGGATCTTGTTTGTAAGATACTTTCTTGGTAGGGTTTTCCTAAAATGTGGAATTCTACATCAAAGTTGGAAAACCATTTGCTTCAAGTTATCCTAATCATTGACTTGCATGATTGTTTAACTATTTGAGTCTATCAAGAATATCTTCTTTTGCATGGTTTTTAATTCTTATCCTTCTCCGTATGCTTCTTTATTGTGAAGATGATCTTGGATTTATATGTAAACTACCACCGGGAAATAAATCCAAATACCTCTTGTTCATGGACAATTGGTACTATATCATGTGGCACATGTATATTGATCATGTTTACATTGGCTATTGCTTTTAATTGCCTTATCTCTAGCCAAAAATATCTTTGTTTTAGCTCCCATTGTCTTCCGTGACTTTTGTTATTCCATTTTATTTCGTTGAACTTCTCTTGTGTTATTTCTATATAGGTAGATGTGATGATCCCACTTGTGTGCATTTTGTATTCAAATGCAAAATCATAAATAATGCACTAATCTTGGGGGAGCTCTCCTATATTTGTTATAACACACTCTTTATGCTTATTTCATTTGGTATTGGTTTTTGTTGGAAGACAAATCTTTTCTTTTTGGTACTTAGTGTGCCATCATAAAAAGTGTGGAGAGTTTGGTTTATTTGTTTGAACCTAGCTCTCTTTGGGAGTTGGTGATCTCATTCCTTATTATTTATTTCTTACTCTTAAAATGAGATATGTCTTTGAGAATGTGTGTTTAGTGATGCTTTATGCTCATTGGCTTTTGCTTGGTTCACTAGTTGAACTTTGGAGTCAATCTTGTGTTGATTTGATTCTTTGATATAATTTGGACAACCTTTTGTAGCTTCACAATTTTGTGTGCTCGCTTGTCCTTCTTGGTGTTTTATCCAAATTGTATCTCCTTTGGCTCTTGAAAGTCTTGTTCATGCATATTTACTAAATGTATATTGTATGGCATGCTTTTGCTTTCTTTGATCAAATATATAGGAGAAGCTCCATCAAATCCTAAATCGGCTAAGATGTGCATGAAATTCAATTTCATATATATGCACATATTTATGTGGAGTTTGTCCTATATGTTGTAGTTTCTAACTACTTTGGACCCAATGAGTTTGGGGACCATCTTGTACTTGAACTTTGTTTTAGGTACATGGAGATATATTGGTGCTTGTCTTAATAATAAGGATGAAGTGGTGACTAAATGATAATTTGATGCAAGCTAGGATTATTGAAGAACTCCTATCTACTACATCCTACCTTTAATATCTCGGTAACAAGTATCTTTTTATGCATACTTTTCTAGCGTCCAACCTTGTTTAGGTTGTTTCTTGGCATGGATATCTTTATTTGAAAATCATGTGGTTCTTGCAAGGATTCTAATGAAACCTCTTTATTGCAAATGTGAGCAAGTTGAGATGAGGACATATTATTGGGAACATATAAAAATCATGCTCATGATTCTCCTATCCCATATATGTCAACTTAGCAATCTTTTTGCATATCAATTCCTCAATAAGCTCACATGTGCAATATTGATGAAATTGCAAATTTATTTCTTCTGTTTGATATCCCTCGTTATGATACTTGTTGTCTTTATCAAAGCATCCCAACTATCTTCTTTCCCTTGTTGATATTTGTGATGTCTTTGACATGTTGGTGGTTGAAGTTCGTCAATATACAATAAGATAAATTGAGCCTTTGGCCATGCTTTAAAAGCAAAAATCTCATTGGTATATTGCATGACTTCATTTTGGATATCATGTTCTATTCTTAGTATCTAATTTGTGTGTACATGTTTCTTTGTGATAATTATCTTTGTGATATTGTCTACTTAGAAACTTATACACATGAGAGATGATATCTCATTATTTGATATATGTGTTGGGATGGATGCGGTGACCCAGCATACCACTGCATGTTGTAGTATGCAATTCATTGATATAACACTTGTGGAACAAGCCTCCACAAATATTACATCCCTCAGAATGGTACAGCAGAAACATTGCGGGCCCAAATACAACTGTTCAACATTTTATTACAAACCAAAGTGTGATGATAACGAAATGCTCCTCATAAGAGAACACTTCAAGTGCTTAGTGTTTACAACCACTGAAATGCTCAAATAACTAAACACGAGAAGAACTCAACAACTTATTCATATTCTACAGTTGCTCGGTTCCTCGGCTACAGTACTACCCTATTAGTTAGTATTCCTTCACTCTGACTCTTCGCCGGAGGATGCTCCGTAGCGAATGAAGTAATCCACGCCTTCGACGCCGCGAGAGAGATCTGGCTCCTCGTAGAAGATGTCCTGCTGGCCTTCGATTGCGTTCAGAGTGGCTTCGTCGAGCTCGTCACAGTCTAGCAAGGGTTTAAGAGATTGGGGGTGAGTAACGAGCGTTACCCAGCAAGTTTCTTTAGAAGGAAGTTGTGTGATATTCTCTATCTACAGCCACAGACCCAAAAGAGTCGTAGGCCCATGCAAGGTTTTGTCAAGGTTTTCTTGAAAGATTGCTTTTACTTTAGAAAACTATGCCCAACAGCCAACACAGGTATAGTGCCTTGAGAGCACCTTTCCTGCCGCGTTCGCAGTTCCTTCCCGGAACAAGGGGTAACATGTCACATCTTTTTACACTCTGCAGAGGTGTGTCCTTCCAAAAGAGATCAAAGCCTTGCTGCACAACCGGGCGTACATTCCCGTCCACACTTCCATGGTGTGGGGCCCAGTCAGTGATCCAAGCCAATCACTGCCTTCTCCGCACAACGCATGCCCACCCAATTCACGCAAGCAGGTTGTGCCCCTGATATTCACCCCCAACGATGAAGTACCTAGGCGTCCCTTGCGGACCATCATAGACACCAGTGGCTGTGGGCACTAAGGGGTCCCACCCATGTGCACGCATTCTTTCGAGATATACGGCGAACGGTAGCTGAGTGTCCGTTGACATGCGAACGAGAGAAGATACAGCTGACTTTCCCGTCCCATTCCAAGTCCCTTGGATGACACGGTTTTTACGGCGCCGGAATAACTGTGGCATTGGTTATTAGTCGTAGGTTAACTTTCCCGTGCAAGTGGAACCTCCACCACCACAATCTTACCATGGTTCCACCTGCCAGCCCTCCTAGGTTATCACCACATGTCGATAACCACTAAGCATATTACTTATGAAAATAGGTTTTCCAGCTTCTTTTGAAATGTTAGAGTGTGAAGTCATCACTTTGCAAGAAGTTTCAAAACCAGTGCAATCAAGAGATATGAGCAAGGTAAACTTGCCTTGAGACTGAAAGATAATGGAGTCGGATACTTGGCGATGTTCCTAATCTCCTTGTTCTACAGAAACCCAAGAATGGTCCGGTAAGGACAATGTTTCAAGAAATACATTGATGCTTTGCATGATGATATGCAATGCCTGGTGATTCTTTGTCTTCATTTCCTTATTTGTGTGTTTTACCCAAGACTTGTTAGGGTTAAAGGATTTTTATAAAACACAAAATTCTATTTGTGTGTTTTACCCTACTAATGTGTTAAGATAATTAATTAAGGTTTGAAATCATATTTTAACTTATAAAGTTTTGTTGAAATTATTTGAGAAGGAAAAGGTTTAATTTTTAAAGAAAAAGTTCCATTTAGATAATAATAGTAATTAAGATTTTTGAAAATAAAATTTAAAAGCCTTTGAAATTTGATTTATAGAATAATTCAGAAATATGAATCATTTAGCTATTACTTTTATTGAAGAATAATAAATTGATTTGTTAATGTTATTTGAGTTTTGAGTTTGAATTCAATTCAAAAAGGAAATAATATTCAAATTTGAATTTAAAGATTTTGTTTAAATAAATGGCCAAAGCCATTTTGGCCCAGCTGGCCAACTGGCCCAGACCGGCCCACTAGGGCTCGGCTAAGCCGACCCGGCTCGGGTCTGGGTCGGTCACCCGACCCAGCCCAGCCCCACTCGCTCTCCTCTCTCCCCTCTTGATCTCACTGGCGATACCAGATCGCCGCCGCCGTCGCCTGGCCCCTCCGGCCAACTCAGGTGGCCTCCGCCGTCGCCACCTTGGGCGAAACACCCGCCACCGTGCCCTCTACCGGCTCCACCAAGAGGAATCGCCGTCTGCTTCCTCCCCGAGGAGATCGGGTGGTCTCCTCGCTCAGGATCTGCCGCCTCCTAGCACTTCGATTCGACGCCTTGCCTCTGGAGCATGCTGAGCACGCTGAGCATGCTCAAGTGCTTGAGCTACGCGAGCTTTCACCGGTGGAAGCGCCAAATGTGGTGCTCCCGGTGCACCACAGTGAAGTCTCCCCTCGGCCGCTCCTGGTCGGCCGCGCCTGGTCGGCCGCGCGGGCACTGCCTCGCCATGCCGGCCAGGTATGCACCTGGGCGCCTAATGAGTGTATTCCTCCTCTCCTTCCTCTGCTCTCTCTTACTGGCCATGCTCTCTGACCAATTGGTCAAGAACAGTGAGCCTAGCTCACAGATCTTACTCTGTGCTGCTGCTGCGTGATGCAAGCTTGATTCAGTTAGTTGTGGTTGGGCTGTAACATGTGTTAAACTGTCTACTCCTCTATTTCCTCTGTCAGTACACTTACTGACCGAAGTGTTGTTCTAAACCTTGCCAATTTGCAAGATTCAGTGGATGTTTGCTATAGACTTGCTATGCTGATATCACTTAATTAGCTCTATGCTATGGTATGCTATATGATACTACTGTGATTGATGATATCACATTGTTGTGGTAGCAAACTGAATTTCCAGATTCAGTTAACTGCTAGATTTGGTTCTGTGGTGAATGTTTTGTTGTGCTAGCTTCTGCCACTTGTTTACCCATGGTAAACAAGAGATAGTATGTCTTGCAGTTTTGCAAGCCTCTGTGATGATTAGCTTGAGCAACTATCTGATTCCTAGCTTTTGTATCTAGGAAAATGATTTAAAGTTCATGGTTATTCTGGGGAGCTATATGGATGCTATAGGTTGTGTTGGGGTGCATGTCCTCTTTGGACATGTGCCCAGCAACCATTTTGTGATGGCTTGATTTTGGTGAGATTTGCCCCAAGGATAGGCCTGTGATGTTGGTCTGAGGCCCAAGGCATAACTGTGAGGTACTTTGCTTGCTTATGTGCCTACTGCTTGTGATTTAGAACTTGTGCTGGCAGTACTTGTGTGGTTGAGGTGCATGTCCAACAGGACATGTGCCCAGCACAAGCCTGCCATGTATAGGTTCATCTGCTGCTTCACAAAGCATGCCAATGAAGTGCAAACTGAGGCTTATACTCTGATATGGGTTTACTTGGCTTTTAATCATGATTCCCAATGATGAGTTTGGCAAAGCATTTCTTTGCCAAACTGAGGGCTTTTCCTAGAAACAACACATGACTGAATCATGCTCTAGCAGTGGTATGATGTGCATGCTTTCTACCTGTTGCCTGGAGTGGTGCAGCAAAAATGTGTTGTCTGCTGCTGTTGCTTGCTAGAGATGATTGCTTGCTTCTAGCTGGCCTTCTCCTCCTAGTTCAGCTCCAGAGCTTGTCCTTCTCCTCCTGGACTAGCTGCTGAACACTTGTCCTTCTCCTCCTGGCTTGATCTTGAGCTTCAATTGGACTCCATGGTTTTGCTGGATGTTATTGTGTGATGATGTGCAAGAACTGGTGCTGTTCTTGATATGGTGTGCAAGGACTGTGGTGTTCTTGCGTTGGTGCAGTGCTGGATGTGTGAGTGCTGTTTCCCCTGGTGATACTCATCAGGTCGGCTGCTTGCTTTGCTAGCAGCTGTGGTGCTGCCAGCAGCTTCACTCAGTCTGATGACTGAGCTGCTTGTGAGCAGCTAGGCTGTGTGTGTCACTCACTTGATCTGATCCACCCCCCTGGCCGTGCTATGAAACTGCTATGTGATCCTTTGATTTGTACCCAGTGACTTAAAAGAACAGATGCTTCACTTGATAATTAACTCAATGATGCAATGGCAAATTATTTGCCCTAGTCTGAGAGTAAATATCTCTAACACTTAACCATTTGCTTTGTTTATTTTTGCTTTGCTTTACAGGTTATAATATCAAGATGAAGATCATGAAGACTATAGTAGTTTAGTTTAGTTTTAGGTTTCTTTCTTTTAATAATCTCTGATGTAATCTTCTTTTCAGTTTATGTAAAGATGTAAAGACATTGTATATATGTTTTAATATCAATAAAGTAATATTTCATCTTGTTTTATTATTTACTCAATTCCATTTATCCAACTCAATTTATAATTGAGTTATTTCTTTATTAATGTTTAAGAATTCAAATTCTGAGATATTTAAATAATCATTTCAAATTCCCAAAATCACTTAAACAACATAATCAAGAGATCATGGCAATGCCCTTAACACTCTAATAACCCCTAACCCTAAAGGTGATTAGATAGAGGCTTTGCTCTCTCAGGTTTTTGAATTTTGCGAAAAATTTACTCAGGTTTTAAGATGCATGAATGCATAATAGTCCTAAATCTACCCTTCGTTTTGTCCTAAAAACTGGATTATTACAGTCTTTCCCCCTTATTAGAACTTCGTCCCGAAGTTAAAACTTTGTGTACCTGAAGAGTTCTGGATAAGCTTGTCTCAAATCCTCCTCTTTTTCCCAAGTTGCTTCCCGTTCAGAATGATGTTCCCATTGCACTTTGCAGAACTTAATGGCACGGTTTCGAAGCCTCTTCCAATTTTCCTCTAGGATCTTTATTGGCTTTTCCTCATAAGTCAAGTCTGCTTGAAGATCTAGGTCATCATGAGTAACAGAGTCTTCAGGTGCTTTCAGACACTTCCGAAGTTGAGAAACATGGAAAACATTGTGAACCTGCTTCAACTTCGCTGGAAGCTCCAATTCAAAAGCAACATTACAATTCTGACTTAGAATCTTGAATGGTCCAATGTATCTTGGGCTTAACTTTCCTTTAATACCAAACCTCTTGATTCCTTTCATAGGGCTAACCTTCAAATAGACCAAATCTCCAACTTTGGGTTCCCATGTCCGCCTCTTTTGATCTGCATAACTCTTCTGTCTACTCTGAGCTATCTTTAAACGATCACTGATGGTATCAATGATACCCTGCTTCTCTTGGATGAAATCTGTTTCAAATTTGTGATTGCCTCCCAGCTCAAACCAACATATTGGAGATCTGCACTTGCGTCCGTATAATACTTCAAATGGTGCTGCTTTTAAGCTGCTTTGATAACTGTTGTTGTAAGAGAACTCTGCTAAAGGTAAGTGCTCATCCCACAAACCTCCAAAATCTAGAGCACATGCACGCAGCATATCCTCCAAGATTTGATTTGTTCTTTCAGTTTGCCCTCCGGTTTGAGGATGATAAGCTGTGCTGAAGTCCAGTTGTGATCCCAGTGCGGTATGAAGATATCTCCAGAATATTGATGTAAAAACAGACCCTCGATCAGAGACAATCTTCTTGGGCACTCCATGCTTGCTGACGATTTCTCTAACATAGATTTCTACCAGCTTGTCTGCACTATCTTTTTGATTGACAGCCAAGAAATGTGCACTTTTGGTGAGTCTATCAACTATCACCCATATCATATCCTTGTGTCTCTTAGTTAAAGGCAAACCGGTAATAAAGTCCATTCCGATTTCCTCCCATTTCCACTCCGGGATATCCAGAGGTCGTAGTAACCCTGCTGGACTTTGATGTTCTGCCTTGACTCTTTGACAAGTATGGCATTCAGCTACATACTTGGCTATGTCCCGCTTCATGTTATTCCACCAGAACAGCTCCTTGAGATCCATGTACATTTTCGTACTTCCCGGATGTATAGAATATGGTGTCTCATGAGCCTCTTTAAGAATTAGTCCTTTGATCTCTGGTATCTCTGGCACACAGATTCTGTTTTGAAACCAGAGTGAATCAAAATCACCCAAACGGAATTCAGATGGTCTCCCCTCTTCAATCCTTCAGATTTCTTCAGTGATAAAAGGATCTTCACCTTGTCTTCTGATTATAGTGTATTTTAGGTCACTTTGTCTTTCCTCCATCACTCTCATAGTGTGAATACTTCCCAACGATTGGACTTCTAGACATTGTATTTTTAGTCTTTCAAGATCCTTGAGCAATTCCTCTGGAAGTTCTCTATCCATCAACTGTGTTTCTGTACTCTTCCGGCTTAATGCATCGGCTACCACATTAGCCTTTCCAGGGGTGTAATTGATAGTAAGATCATAATCCTTGATCAACTCTAACCATCTTTTCTGCCTCATGTTCAACTCCTTCTGAGTAAAGAAGTATTTAAGGCTCTTGTGATCGGTAAATAGCTCACATTTGACTCCATAGAGAAATTGCCTCCATTGCTTGAGAGCAAATACAACTGCTGCCAATTCAAGGTCATGTGTTGGGTAATTGACTTCATGTGGCTTGAGTTGTCTTGAACCATAAGCAATTACCTTTTGGTCTTGCATCAGAACACAGCCCAATCCATTCTTGGATGCATCGCAGTAAACTGTATAATCCTTTCCAGATTCTGGTACTGCTAAGATAGGTGCTGTTGTGAGTCTCCTTTTCAGCTCTTGAAAACTCTCTTCACATTTCTCAGACCACTCAAATGGAGTGTTTTTCCTTAACAATTTTGTCATCAGACCAGCTATCTTAGAGAATCCTTCGATGAATCTCCGATAGTATCCGGCCATCCCTAGAAAACCTCTTATTTCCTTCACATTGGTTGGTGCTTGCCAATCCAAAACTGACTGAACTTTGCTTGGGTTTACGGCAATCCCCTCTTTGCTAATAACATGACCAAGGAATTCCACTTGATCCAGCCAGAATTCACACTTACTGAATTTAGCATACAGTTGATGTTCCCTTAAAACTTGCAATGCTCTTCTGAGATGTTTAGCATGATCCTCTTTATTCTTGGAGTAAATCAGAATGTCATCGATAAACACTATCACAAACTTGTCCAAGTATGGCATGAAAATCTTGTTCATCAAATTCATGAAAATTGCCAGAGCATTGGTCAGCCCAAAAGGAACAACTAAATATTCATGATGACCATACCTTGAGACAAATGCAGTCTTTGGTACATCTTCAGGCTTGATCTTAATTTGATGATAACCAGATCTTAGATCAATTTTTAAGAACACCCCAGCTCCATGAACTTGATCAAACAAATCTTGAATTCTTGGCAAAGGATACTTATTCTTGATGGTGACATTGTTCAAATTCCTGAAATCCCCACACATTCTTTTGCCTCCATCTCTTTTATCAACAAATATGACTGGTGAACCCCAAGGTGATATACTTTCTTGGATGAATCCCTTGCTTTCCAACTCATCAAGCTGCTCTTTTAGTTCTTTCAGCTCTTTAGGACCCATTTTATAGGGTGCTTGTGAAATTGGTGCTGTGCCTGGCTTTAAATCAATAGTGAATTCTATCTCCCGGTCCGGTGGCATTCTCGGCAATTCTTGGGGAAATACATCCATGAACTCATTAACCACTGGAATCTCTTCTAACTTGGTCTCTTTCAGAGAATTGAGTTGAATTCCAATCTCTACATGGGTATGCTTATCTGCTTGATAAGTGATCCTTCCACCCCCAGGCTTTCGGATTGACACAGTCTTCTCTTCGCAATCAATGTGTGCTCCATGATCGGACATCCAATCCATACCCAGAACAACTTTGATGTTTTTAAGTGGAAGAACATAGATATCGGCAAAGTAAGGACAGTCACAGATCGTAATGACCTGGTCTGGTTTGAATTGGGATACTAAAAGTTTACCCCCGGCCGTCACAACAGTCATAGGATGAGCTATCGCCTGACACCTTAACCCATATTTTTCGACAAAATCTTTGGAAATGAATGATGTAGTGGCACCGGTATCAAAAAGAACTTTGCCGGGATGAGTAAGGATGCTGAGCGTACCTATGACCGCCGTCTCCGAATTGTTAGCTTCCTCCAGAGATGTGCAATTTAACCTCCCAAAATTCCGGCCTCTTTTTCCGTTCCCATTCTTGTTGCTACTACCACCTCCAGATGTAGGTCGTCCACCTCCTCCTGTCTTGCCTCCACGATTATCAGGCCATCCACCAGCGGGTTTATTTGGGCAATCTGGACGGATATGCCCCTCTTTTCCGCAGGCGTGGCATATAATCCTTGGCTTCATACATTCTCCCTTGAAATGTCCTGGAAGTCCACAGTTATGACAGATGATCTGACCTCTTGGTGTGAACGTCTTCTGATTTGGTGGAACTCCTCCTGTCCTAACTCTGGGTTTGAAACTCAGATTTGGAGTGCTTCGGGTTGGTTGAACTTTCTTGGCCTCAGTCTTGGCCCTCTTCAGTCGGCTCATCTAAACTAACTTGTAATCATTCTCCCAGGTAATGGCTGTATCCATAAGTTCTTGGAAATTACGCGGCTTAGTCAACTTCATCTGCATTGCCGCGTATGGATCCAATCCCCTGAGAAATCTTTTCACCCTCTTGCTGTCAGTACTCACCTCGTCACTTGCGTAACGAGATAGTCTAGTGAACTCCTTGATGTATGCCATCATTGTTGCACTCCCCTGCTTGAGGTCTTCGAATTCCCTCCTTTTGAGCTCAACCACACTTTCTGGCACATGAAAGATACGAAATTTTTCTTTGAACTCTTCCCAAGAGAATACCTTCTCGGGAAGTTGAAGCGTCACTTCGTTGTCCCACCATGCTGTGGCTGGTCCAGATAGAAGGTGTACAGCATAATGAACCTTCTCCTCATCATTGGCTCCCACAGCTTTCAATTTTCTTTCTGTATCCATAAGCCAATCTTCCGCATCCATTGGTTCAACCGCAGAAGCAAAAGGAAGTGGTTTTGCATTGAGGAAGTCGGAAAGACTTACCGCTCTCACTTCTGGAACCCTACCGGCTCCAACATGCCCCATGAGCTCTTGCATAAATTTGTTCTGTGTTTCTTGCATGAACTGCATATACTGCATAAAGCTTTGCTCCGCCAAAGGCCTGAATGGTGGTGGTGGTAGATGAGCTTGATTTTCTTGATCAGCCTTTGCTTTGGCTTCCATTTCTGCCTGCTGGTCATTCATTGCCTTCGTTTAAGCTTCTTGTGCCAAGCGTTGCTCCTCAGCATCGGCAGCTAAACCCGTATCCATAGCCCCTCTAGTCCTGTAACATAAAGCGAAGATCTCATAATTACACCATGCCCATGCTTTCTGAGCTTCACTTCATGCTCAGAACTAGTCACACAATGGAAAACAGAATCCAACTCCAAATGGAAAATCGCAAGAAAACCAAATACAAGGTACATATTATACATACCATACAAACCGATACAAGGTCATTATTACAACACGTACTCTCACACGTAGAGTACACTAATAGATCGAGACTGGATAGTTCTACCGTCTCTCTTATTACAACAACATACTACTAGCACTAGCTGCATTCACAGATACAACTAAGCTTCTGTCTTGGTCTTGCCATCTTGTCCCGATTTCACGGCTCATAGTACATGCCCGGAGTCCACCCGTGCTGGCGTGTAGTCCGACGCACTGTCTCGGGAACAAACGGCCTACCACCCGGAACATAGTCCGAGTCCGACGTGTCCATCGCAGAAGTATCGCTCAACACGAATCCATTCAGTCCGAGGTAGCTCTCAAAGTACACCCTGGTCTCGTGAGCAGTCATAGTAGGAAAAGGCTCCGCCTCTCCATAACACACTCTCTCCGTGCAGTAGGTGTGATCAAACGGTGCTTCCTGCTCCGTAGGTGTCTCAACTGGCTCCTGACTCTCAAACTGAACCTCCATCGGATCCTCCTCCTCAACAGATACAATAGGAGTGACTACGACATCGCCACCTCCTGCTGCGTGAGCTGTCCCTCCATACGAGCTAGTATACTGCTGGCCGTCTCCCAGCCAGTCAAACCTCCACCCATCAGAGTTCTCAATAGGAAGCTCGGACTCCGAGACCCCCTTGAGACCCTGCTTCGCCTCCATACTAGAAGTGATAACTGGGTAATGTATAGGCTCAGGAGTGAGTGAATACCTGGAAGGTCCAGGCTGTGTCGGGTAACTGTGCTTTCCCACAACTAGTGAGAAATGAGATCCCTCCGACTCCTGCCTAGTCAACTGTGCTCGCTCCTGCCTCCTAGTAGTGTCTGTGAGGTCGTCAAGCATCTCCGCCTTGTCCTCCACAATGACCTGGTGAGTGTTATACAGTGAACCTACCATCTTCCTATACCTATCAAGAAGTCTGGCTGCTAACTTCGGCTTCTTCTTCACCAGAACATCGTGATCCATTCCCGGCTCATCCATCAGTGAGTCATGTGGAATAGCGGTAAAAGTGGTACCTGCTAACTCCACCGCTCTGTACTCCCTGATAGTCGCAATAGCTCTCACTACTGCCTCGTGATAAGCTGCAGTCTCACCTCTTCCCTCTCCGGAAGGCTGAACTGTACTAGGTGCTAATCCATCTGGTAGCATGATCACGACACGGTACTTAACCACAGTCCCGTTATCCTTGTAAGTATAGGTCTTAACAGGGATGTCAGTGCTGAGTCCAAAAGCCCGTAGTAGTGACCCTAACTGCTCAGTCAAAGTTCCCTCATAGTCTTCCAGAGTCTTCCTTTGTGACCAAATGGTACGAACAGGAATTCTCGATGCCATAATAGCTGTTACAAGAATAAGGTACAGAATTAGTATGTTGCATCATAATAAAGAATTGTAACACTAAAAGTATGACTAAGTTATTCCCAAGTGAATAACCATCATAGATTTAGAGAACTCTTTACCGTTGCTACTATACTCCTACAGGTTCTATCCCTTTACTAGGTTTCCAACCTAAGGTCAAAGCAATTGCTCTGATACCAGCTGCGGTGACCCAGCATACCACTGCATGTTGTAGTATGCAAGTCGTTGATATAACACTTGCGGAACAAGCCTCCACAAATATTACATCCCTCAGAATGGTACAGCAGAAACATTGCAGGCCCAAATACAACTGTTCAACATTTTATTACAAACCAAAGCGTGATGATAACGAAATGCTCCTCATAAGAGAACACTTCAAGTGCTTAGTGTTTACAACCACTGAAATGCTCAAATAACTAAACACGAGAAGAACTCAACAACTTATTCATATTCTACAGTTGCTCGGTTCCTCGGCTACAGTACTACCCTATTAGTTAGTATTCCTTCACTCTGACTCTTCGCCGGAGGATGCTCTGTAGCGAATGAAGTAATCCACGCCTTCGACGCCGCGAGAGAGATCTGGCTCCTCGTAGAAGATGTCCTGCTGGCCTTCGATTGCGTTCAGAGTGGCTTCGTCGAGCTCGTCACAGTCTAGCAAGGGTTTAAGAGATTGGGGGTGAGTAACGAGCGTTACCCAGCAAGTTTCTTTAGAAGGAAGTTGTGTGATATTCTCTATCTACAGCCACAGACCCAAAAGAGTCGTAGGCCCATCCAAGGTTTTGTCAAGGTTTTCTTGAAAGATTGCTTTTACTTTAGAAAACTATGCCCAACAGCCAACACAGGTATAGTGCCTTGAGAGCACCTTTCCTGCCGCGTTCGCAGTTCCTTCCCGGAACAAGGGGTAACATGTCACATCTTTTTACACTCTGCAGAGGTGTGTCCTTCCAAAAGATATCAAAGCCTTGCTGCACAACCGGGCGTACATTCCCGTCCACACTTCCATGGTGTGGGGCCCAGTCAGTGATCCAAGCCAATCACTGCCTTCTCCGCACAACGCATGCCCACCCAATTCACGCAAGCAGGTTGTGCCCCTGATATTCACCCCCAACGATGAAGTACCTAGGCGTCCCTTGCGGACCATCATAGACACCAGTGACCGTGGGCACTAAGGGGTCCCACCCATGTGCACGCATTCTTTCGAGATATACGGCGAACGGTAGCTGAGTGTCCGTTGACATGCGAACGAGAGAAGATACAGCTGACTTTCCCGTCCCATTCCAAGTCCCTTGGATGACACGGTTTTTACGGCGCCGGAATAACTGTGGCATTGGTTATTAGTCGTAGGTTAACTTTCCCGTGCAAGTGGAACCTCCACCACCACAATCTTACCATGGTTCCACCTGCCAGCCCTCCTAGGTTATCACCACATGTCGATAACCACTAAGCATATTACTTATGAAAATAGGTTTTCCAGCTTCTTTTGAAATGTTAGAGTGTGAAGTCATCACTTTGCAAGAAGTTTCAAAACCAGTGCAATCAAGAGATATGAGCAAGGTAAACTTGCCTTGAGACTGAAAGATAATGGAGTCGGATACTTGGCGATGTTCCTGATCTCCTTGTTCTACAGAAAACCAAGAATGGTCCGGTAAGGACAATGTTTCAAGAAATACATTGATGCTATGCATGATGATATGCAATGCCTGGTGATTCTTTGTCTTCATTTCCTTATTTGTGTGTTTTACCCAAGACTTGTTAGGGTTAAAGGATTTTTATAAAACACAAAATTCTATTTGTGTGTTTTACCCTACTAATGTGTTAAGATAATTAATTAAGGTTTGAAATCATATTTTAACTTATAAAGTTTTGTTGAAATTATTTGAGAAGGAAAAGGTTTAATTTTTAAAGAAAAAGTTCCATTTAGATAATAATAGTAATTAAGATTTTTGAAAATAAAATTTAAAAGCCTTTGAAATTTGATTTATAGAATAATTCAGAAATATGAATCATTTAGCTATTACTTTTATTGAAGAATAATAAATTGATTTGTTAATGTTATTTGAGTTTGAATTCAATTCAAAAAGGAAATAATATTCAAATTTGAATTTAAAGATTTTGTTTAAATAAATGGCCAAAGCCATTTTGGCCCAGCTGGCCAACTGGCCCAGACCGGCCCACTAGGGCTCGGCTAAGCCGACCCGGCTCGGGTCTGGGTCGGTCACCCGACCCAGCCCAGCCCCACTCGCTCTCCTCTCTCTCCTCTTGATCTCACTGGCGATACCAGATCGCCGCCGCCGTCGCCTGGCCCCTCCGGCCAACTCAGGTGGCCTCCGCCGTCGCCACCTTGGGCGAAACACCCGCCACCGTGCCCTCTACCGGCTCCACCAAGAGGAATCGCCGTCTGCTTCCTCCCCGAGGAGATCGGGTGGTCTCCTCGCTCAGGATCTGCTGCCTCCTAGCACTTCGATTCGACGCCTTGCCTCTGGAGCATGCTGAGCACGCTGAGCATGCTCAAGTGCTTGAGCTACGCGAGCTTTCACCGGTGGAAGCGCCAAATGTGGTGCTCCCGGTGCACCACGGTGAAGTCTCCCCTCGGCCGCTCCTGGTCGGCCGCGCCTGGTCGGCCGCGCGGGCACTGCCTCGCCATGCCGGCCAGGTATGCACCTGGGCGCCTAGTGAGTGTGTTCCTCCTCTCCTTCCTCTGCTCTCTCTTACTGGCCATGCTCTCTGACCAATTGGTCAAGAACAGTGAGCCTAGCTCACAGATCTTACTCTGTGCTGCTGCTGCGTGATGCAAGCTTGATTCAGTTAGTTGTGGTTGGGCTGTAACATGTGTTAAACTGTCTACTCCTCTATTTCCTCTGTCAGTACACTTACTGACCGAAGTGTTGTTCTAAACCTTGCCAATTTGCAAGATTCAGTGGATGTTTGCTATAGACTTGCTATGCTGATATCACTTAATTAGCTCTATGCTATGGTATGCTATATGATACTACTGTGATTGATGATATCACATTGTTGTGGTAGCAAACTGAATTTCCAGATTCAGTTAACTGCTAGATTTGGTTCTGTGGTGAATGTTTTGTTGTGCTAGCTTCTGCCACTTGTTTACCCATGGTAAACAAGAGATAGTATGTCTTGCAGTTTTGCAAGCCTCTGTGATGATTAGCTTGAGCAACTATCTGATTCCTAGCTTTTGTATCTAGGAAAATGATTTAAAGTTCATGGTTATTCTGGGGAGCTATATGGATGCTATAGGTTGTGTTGAGGTGCATGTCCTCTTTGGACATGTGCCCAGCAACCATTTTGTGATGGCTTGATTTTGGTGAGATTTGCCCCAAGGATAGGCCAGTGATGTTGGTCTGAGGCCCAAGGCATAACTGTGAGGTACTTTGCTTGCTTATGTGCCTACTGCTTGTGATTTAGAACTTGTGCTGGCAGTACTTGTGTGGTTGAGGTGCATGTCCAACAGGACATGTGCCCATCACAAGCCTGCCATGTATAGGTTCATCTGCTGCTTCACAAAGCATGCCAATGAAGTGCAAACTGAGGCTTATACTCTGATATGGGTTTACTTGGCTTTTAATCATGATTCCCAATGATGAGTTTGGCAAAGCATTTCTTTGCCAAACTGAGGGCTTTTCCTAGAATCAACACATGACTGAATCATGCTCTAGCAGTGGTATGATGTGCATGCTTTCTACCTGTTGCCTGGAGTGGTGCAGCAAAAATGTGTTGTCTGCTGCTGTTGCTTGCTAGAGATGATTGCTTGCTTCTAGCTGGCCTTCTCCTCCTAGTTCAGCTCCAGAGCTTGTCCTTCTCCTCCTGGACTAGCTACTGAACACTTGTCCTTATCCTCCTGGCTTGATCTTGAGCTTCAATTGGACTCCATGGTTTTGCTGGATGTTATTGTGTGATGATGTGCAAGAACTGGTGCTGTTCTTGATATGGTGTGCAAGGACTGTGGTGTTCTTGCGTTGGTGCAGTGCTGGATGTGTGAGTGCTGTTTCCCCTGGTGATACTCATCAGGTCGGCTGCTTGCTTTGCTAGCAGCTGTGGTGCTGCCAGCAGCTTCACTCAGTCTGATGACTGAGCTGCTTGTGAGCAGCTAGGCTGTGTGTGTCACTCACTTGATCTGATCCACCCCCCTGGCCGTGCTATGAAACTGCTATGTGATCCTTTGATTTGTACCCCAGTGACTTAAAAGAACAGATGCTTCACTTGACAATTAACTCAATGATGCAATGGCAAATTATTTGCCCTAGTCTGAGAGTAAATATCTCTAACACTTAACCATTTTCTTTGTTTATTTTTGCTTTGCTTTACAGGTTATAATATCAAGATGAAGATCATGAAGACTATAGTAGTTTAGTTTAGTTTTAGGTTTCTTTCTTTTAATAATCTCTGATGTAATCTTCTTTTCAGTTTATGTAAAGATGTAAAGACATTGTATATATGTTTTAATATCAATAAAGTAATATTTCATCTTGTTTTATTATTTACTCAATTCCATTTATCCAACTCAATTTATAATTGAGTTATTTCTTTATTAATGTTTAAGAATTCAAATTCTGAGATATTTAAATAATCATTTCAAATTCCCAAAATCACTTAAACAACATAATCAAGAGATCATGGCAATGCCCTTAACACTCTAATAACCCCTAACCCTAAAGGTGATTAGATAGAGGCTTTGCTCTCTCAGGTTTTTGAATTTTGCAAAAAAATTACTCAGGTTTTAAGATGCATGAATGCACAATAGTCCTAAATCTACCCTTCGTTTTGTCCTAAAAGCTGGGTTATTACAATGGAATGCTAAGCAATATCATTCATTGAAGACTATGTGGATGCTCTATGCTTATCCTTGTGTTAGTCTTATAATATTCTTTGTCATTCCTATCACACATTCCTTTGGTTGAGCCTTTTAATATATCGTCCCTTGCTTGTTGCTCAACCATTTGTTTGATGCAAGTGTTAAGCTTAATTTCTTCTCTATGATCTCTTGCAAATGGTTGCGTTTTAAATGTTATTGAGGGAGTGAGGATTCATGTTGTGCAAATTGTATTCAAATGCAAACATTCTAATTTTTGCACGTACCTTAGGGAGCTTCCTCATTTCATTTAAAGCACCATTTTTCGGTTATCATAATATTTTATTTCACTTGGTATCATTTTTGTTTTGAATAATATTGAGGGAGTGACGATTCCATGTTTGTTCACCTTATACTTCAACTCAAATAGAATATTTTGTGCACACACCTTGGGGAGCTTCCTCATATTATTTAGAGTACCCTTTTGGTCTTATCATAATATCTTTATTCAATTTGTTCTTTGGATCAATTGATTGCTCTCTTCGTTTGTTGAAGTTTATCCATCGTGTTATCTTATTTTGTTTGCAATCTTTGATCCTCAATATAGTTTGATTTCCTTCAAAAATTTGCCTTTGTATATGTGCATGTGTTTTCACTCATTTATTTTGGATATGCACACCGTTTTGGAGGAACTCTCACTATATTGGCCTTCTAAGATTTTTTCGCCCATTTTGGCAATGGATGCCAATGGGGGAGAAGTTTCGAGGGTTTAAAGGGAATTGGCTTTTATGCTTTGGTTTGTTCTTAAGCATTTGCCTTGCATGCTTTGCATGGTTGAGTATATAGTGGAAACTCCACCAACAACCTTGGTTGGCAATATATGCAATGAAATCTAGATCATTCACACGTGCATAGATTGTGGGGGAGTTTGCTCTATATATGGTGGTTTTACTAGCATCACATACTTTTGTAGTATTTGATGTTAGTACAACCATTTTGGTTCTTTGAATTCAAACTCCACCAACAACCTTGGTTGGCAATATATGCAATGAAATCAAGATCATTCACACGTGCATAGATTGTGGGGGAGTTTTCTCTATATATGGTGGTTTTACTAGCATCACATACTTTTGTAGTATTTGATGTTAGTACAACCATTTTGGTTCTTTGAATTCATTATATAAACCCTCTCAAAGAGATTGTCATCAATTACCAAAATGGGGGATATTGAAAGATCATATCGAGCCCCATGTGTGGTTTTGGTAATTAATGACAATCCCTATGGACTAATGGTTGCATTGAGTTATATGTGTAGGACTTGTCCATGAACCATTTGTTGGAGTCAAGGTTGTAAGAAGAAGATTATGTGTTGACCAAGGTGTTATTCAAGGAGTGATCCAAATATTGGTCTTAAGGGAGTTGAGCTTATGTCAAGTGTGTCTTGAAGAATAAGATTGAGTGAGCTCTCATGTGTATCCTCAAGACACCATCATTACGGAGAAAGAAGAATTGATTCGAGGATTGATCAAGTCAAAGCACAAGTTCAAGATGAGCAACTAGAAGAGAACATATGCTTGAAGCTTGCCATCTATATTGTGATCATGGATATGTGAAGATATGCTTAAAGAGAGTCTCTTCCATAGTAGAGTATGGGGGAGCAATCCACAAGACTTCACCAAGCAAGCTCAATCAAGAAAGGTGGTCCAACTTGAGAAGATCGAGATCGTCATTATCCACCTCAAGTGGAATGCTCAAGGAAAAGTTATGATAGTGTTAGGGTTTATTTCTTACCGGTCTCATGGTGTTAGTTGTGAGACCGGGTTATAGGATCGGTAGCCGTACTATCAAGAGGGGCTCTCGAGTGAGTAACTTAATTATATCATTCGGAAAGAGCTCAAACCTTTGCATACTTGGCATCATCTTTATTGGTTCTTATTTGGATTTTATCCATGTGAGGTTCTAGAGCTTGTGGTTATTTCCATGACAAGCTCTAGCTCATAAAAAACGGATTTCATATGAAACTCTTATTGCATTTTTGATGTTTGGAGGTTTTACCGGTTTGTCTTTGAAGAGAGGTCAAACCTTTCATTATTTGGTTTTATCCTCCTTTGTTGGACTATGATGTTTCTATGGATGAAGTTGTAGAGCTCGTTGAGGTGATTCCAACGAGCCCAAGATCATCGAAAACGGAGTCCAGATGAAAAAGTTATCACCATTTTCGTATTGCAATTTCTTTAAGCTCGAAAAACGGCCAAGGACTTTTGTGGGCGTCACTCCTCCCCTTCTTCTTCCTTGATCAAGCACGTTTTCCCTTCTCTCTCCCTCCATTGTTGACCTTGGAAAGCTTGCACATCTCTCAATTCCTCCCATGATTCTTGCATATCTTTGAGGGAAAAGAGAGAGGAGATCTAGATCTATATTTCCACCAATCACTCTCCCCTCTTTGTGAGGGGAGCCCATTGGATCTAGATCTTGGAGTTCTTTGTGGATTTCCTTTGTTCTTCCTCTCATATCTCTTCATAGCATTAGTTGCTTTGGTAGGATTTGAGTGAGAAGGATTTGAGCACTTTGTGTGCTCTTGCCATTGCATTTGGTGCATCGGTTTGAGTTCTCCTCGGAGATCGTGGAAGTGAAAGTTTGTGAGCTTATTACTCTTGGGTTCTTGGAACCCTAGACGGCTTTGTGGCTTTGTGGTGCCTTTGTGGCTATTCTTGGGAGCCTCCAATTATGTTGTGGATGCGTGCCCCAAGCTTTGTGTAAAGGTCCGGTTCCGCCTTGAGGAACCCCTTAGTGGAAGAGTGAGCTAGGCCTTTGTGGCGCAAGATCACACCGGAGAATAGGGTGAGGCCTTTGTGGCATTGGTTAGGCCTTTGTGGCAATACCACACCCCTCCAACGAGATGTACTCCCTTTCAAGGGAGGAACTCGGGAATACATCATTGTCTCCGCGTGCCTCGGTTATTTCTATACCCGAGCTCTTTACTTATGCACTTTACATTGTGATAGCCTTCGTGCTTGAAGTCATATATCTTGCTATCACCTTGTTACTTGTATTGCTTAGCATAAGTTGTTGGTGCACATAGGTGAGCCTAGTTTATTTAGGTTTTGTGTGCTTGACAAAATAAACGCTAGTTTAATTCCGCTTTTGTTCAAGCCATTCGTAAAATTTGATATCGCCTATTCATCCCCCCCTCTAGGCGACATCTGAGTCCTTTCACCTAGAAAAATTTACGACATGCTTGATTTACCACCGCTTGAAAAGTGTTAATATGATGTTCCTATTGCTGATGTTGCTAAGAAGAAACCTTTGGAAAGGATTAATGATGTTCTTATTATGGTTAACAATAACCTTGTTCCCGTTGATTTTCTTGTTATGGATGTTGAATGCAATGCTTCATGTCCTATTATTTTGGGAAGACCCTTTCTTCAAACTATAGGTGCCATCATTGATATGAGGGAAGACACCATCAAATATCAATTCCCACTCAAGAAAGGTATGGAACACTTCCCTAGGAAGAGGAAGAAATTACTTTTTGACTCTATTCTTAGAGGAAATTATGAACTTAATGCTTCATCGCTTGATATTACTTGATTTGCACTTTCTGCGCCTAGCTCAAAGGCGTTAAATAAAAGCACTCTTGGGGGATAACCCATTGTTTTCTTTTTAGTTCTTTTTCTTTTATTTGAGTCTTGGAAGTTATTACTACTGTAATAACCGCTCCTTATCCTTTTTATTTCGTTGTTGTGCCAAGAGAAACCTCTAATTTGAGTGAGGTAAGATTTGGGGATGTTGCTATCCTGAAACAGATTTCGGTGCTGCACCGTAAAAATTTGTGAAAATTCTCAGAATATCTTTTTGACCTTCGATTTCTTGTGAATATGCCCCAGGTTATATCCAAACTTTCATTAGTTTTACACTTTTTGATTTGAGCAATAGAAAACCCTCGAAAAAATCGACATTTGTCAGCTGTTCTGTTTTGATAGATTTCTGCCATTATTTGTGTTTGCCTCTCGATCACTTTCTTTTTGAGTTCTTTTGATCACGGAACTTTTGGGGAAGTTGCTACAGTAGTATATGCTTTATATGTGGTGGTTTTGATTTGAAATCTGAACCAAAAAGGGTTGATTCATTATTATGCTTACACTAATGTTGCTAATAGAATTGTGTTGAGTTTTGTATGAAGGAAGTTTTCAAGTGTAGGGATTGGAGAATGATGAGATGAGATGAAGAATGGACAAAAGCTCAAGCTTGGGGATTCCCACACACCCCAAGAAATATCCAAGAGGTACAAGCGTCAAAGCTTAGGGATGCCCCCGAGGCACCCCTTCTTCATCGGCAAAAATCAGGTCACCTTTCAAAACACTATATTTTTATTGCTTCATGCACTATGCATTTTTCTTGGAGCGTCTTTAGTTTTCAGTTTTGTTTTGTTTTGTTTTGTTTGCTGCAATAAATGGTTGTACCCCAACAAATTTCTATTGGAGAAGATGTCTTGCTTTTCATTTGCCAAGAACACTCCGTTTTTCACTCTTATCGTTCAACGAGTGTTCTCTTTTTCTAGAACTGCGTTTAGCTTTCGTTTTTCGCCTTGATTTTTGTTGAGATCTTGTTTTATCTTTGTATCAAGGTGTATTTGGACCTCTGGTCCATATTGGTATTCATCAAAAGAGTTGTTTCAAAAAGGTTCAAATAGTGTTGGAAAAGAGAAAAAGTTTAATGCAAAATGTGGTACAAAAAGGAGCTTGTTTAGACTGCGGCTTAGACTTTTGCATGTCGTGCTTGATGTCGTTTTGATAGTATGCTTAGTGGTTTTGCTGTAGCATGACTTGTCTCAAATGACTGAGATTGCTTAATGAGCCTTTGAAAAAATTATGCGTTGTTTTTTATTATATGGAAGCATTTATTTGGTTTTCTCCTTTGATGCTTTAATTGGGTTGACTTGGCGCATGCTTACACATGTTGACTACAAAATAAGTCACCTAAAGCCTCTATGATCATTTGGTTTTTGACTTGTGATGCCATTTTATGCTTCTCTTAATGATGTTTTGTCGCTATGCATGATTATGGCCGTTATTGCTCTCTTAGTTGATCGCTCCCACTCTTTTGCTAGCCCTCATTTTGTACTGAGTATGAACTCTACTCGTGCATCCAACTCCCAAAAACCAAGTTATTCCAATGTGTCCACCATACATACCTATTAGCAATTTGCTATTCCAAAGTACATTTGACTTGCTTTTATCTATCCTTCAAATTAAACTCTTTTGGTGTTATGCAAAAATTGGTCAGTAAAGCACTCACGAACCTGATGGCACACTTTACTTTTCTCGCTTTTAAAATTTTGACATTGTGGCTCTCTTATGTTGAGTTGTTATGCTTGCAAGTTGTAAGTTAGAAATTAGCCCAGCCATGCCGTCATGGGGCAAACTTTCAACATTGCACTTCTTATTTGAGTTGATATCGTGATCTTTTGTTTATGGATACTCGCGATGTGAAATAAGTTGGGAATCTTGCGGGATCATGGAGTTTGTATACGTGTTAGAGAAATGCCTGGGCCGCTAATCTAAGCCATGCATAATTCATGGTGGAAATTTACAGCATGCCCATAGTGAACATTCGACGACGCATCTCAAAATAAAAAGCTATACCAATGGTAAATAAAAGAGATGCCAAGGTGTTCATTGTCTATTTGTCCTGTCATTTTGATGTGGGCTTATTCCATGTCGTCGGGCATGGAGGTACCTCGTTGGCGGTTCTCGATGATACGTGTATACTTACAATGACAAGAGCTTGCTTGGGACTCTAAGTCGAGTAGCATGAGGTTTGGGTATTCGTACTTCAAGGGACATGAGGTTTTCAACTTATGATTTGTCAAGCATATGCTTCATAATTATACTCGCATTAACTTTAACCATTCAAGATGCCTATGATGGGGGCAATGAGAGCTCAAAGCTAGTAAGTACCATAATTTTTGAAGGTTTATAAAACTTGCAATCACTGCTTCCCTCTGCGAAGGGCCTTTCTTTTACTTTTATGTTGAGTCTCCACCTTCTACCTTTATGCACCGTCTAAGAGAGCATAGTTGCCATTCTGAGTTTAATGTGCATAGTCCCAAAGTTTATCATTGATTGATTCATGATTTTGGTTTCACTTGTTCTTAAATTATTTGTATCTAGTCGCCCTCTTAAACTTGAAGGTGTCCTATGCATTTATGTTTTGCTATTCCATGAAGGACAAGCTGAAAACCATTTGCTATGTTTTTCCATAGGATTTGAACACACGTTTGACTTTCATTGTTTCATTTTTCATGATCTTTCGTTTGTGTTCTTTTTCATGTTATAACATGGTTGCTAAGTTTCTTCTATCAAGATTATGTCTTTCATGCCCATGTTTTAAGTTCTTTTGATCCCAGCACTCAATGCTTTACATAGATGATCAAGATTGTGTTGATGCATGTCACCTCAAAAATTATTCTTTGTTATCACTTACCTACTCGAGGACAAGCAGGAGTTAAGCTTGGGGATGCTTGATACGTCTCAAACGTATCTATAATTTTTGATGCTCCATGCTTGTTCTTACACCAATTACTTAGTGTTTTGTTACACTTCGTGGCGTTTTTATGCATTTTCCGGAACTAACCTATTAACAAGATGCCACAGTGCCAGTTCCCTGTTTTCTGCTATTTTTGTGTTTCAGAAAAGTTACACAGGAAATATTCTCAGAATTGGACGAAACAAAAGCCGAACCTCCTAATATTTACCGAAGCTTTCAGAAGTCCGAAGAGGAGATGGAGGGGGGCCACGGGCCGGCCACACCATAGGGCGGCGCGGCCAGGCCCTAGCCCGCGCCCCCTATGGGTGAGGCCGCCCTGGTCCACCTCTGACGCCGCCCCTTCGCCTATAAAGACCCCCTGACGGGAAAAACCTAAAGACCCGATCAATTTTCCAGAAACACATCGCGATCCGCCGCCGTCGTCGACCCGAGATCGGGAGGGTCCAGAAGCTCTTCCCGGCACCCTGCCGGAGAGGGGAATCGCCACCGGAGGTCTTCTTCATCGCCATGCTTGCCTCCGGCGCGATGAGTGATTAGTCTACCTTGGACTATGGGTCCATAGCAGTAGCTAGATGGTTGTCTTCTCCACCATGTGCTTCATGTTTAGATCTCGTGAGCTGCCTTACATGATCGAGATCATCTTTATGTAATTCTACATGTTGTGTTTGTTGGGATCCGATGAATATTGGTGTTATGTTAAGTTCATGTGCTGAATATTATCTTATGTTATCTCTATGTTGTTTATGATCTTGCATGCTCTCCGTTGTTAGTAGCTATCTTGGCCAAGTAGATACTAGTGACTCCAAGAGGGGGTATTTATGCTCGATAGTTGGGTTCATGCCTCTATTTAATCTGGGGAAGTGACAGAAACCTCTAAGGTTGTAGATGTGTTGTTGCCACTAGGGAGAAAACAACAATCTTGTGTCCAAGGATATTTGCTTTGTTTACATTACACACTTTCCTTAATGCAGTTATCTGTTGTTCGCAACTTAATACTCAAGGGGTCCTCGGATGATTCCCCGCGAGTGGATTATTAGTCATAGATGCAGTTGGATGGCGGTCTATGTATCTTGTTGTAATGCCCAGAGTAAATCTCATAGTGATCCTCGTGACATATGCACGTTATCTTTATTCTATCAATTGCCCAACTGTAATTTGTTTACCCAGCATGTTGTTATTTATCTTATGGAGAGACACCACTAGTGAACTATGGACCCCGGTCCAATTTCCTTTACATTGCTTTTACTGTTTACTTTTACTCGCACTGTTTACTTTCTCGCAAACTACTATTGCTTTCCACTCGATATGCTCAATCCTTTGTTTACAGCAAACCGGTGAGATTGACAAACTCATCGTAAGTTGGGAGCAAAGTTCTTGGTTGTGTTGTGTGCAGGTTCCACGTTGCTGCTGGTGCAAAGTAAAGCCCTGGACGAGGCGCCTTATAAATTGTCCGAAGCTATCGCGAAGCTAGCAGGCATCACCTTCTGAAGTTTGGCTTTTTTCCTACTGGTTCGATAAACCTCGATTTCTTACTGAGGGAAGACTTGCTACTGTGCTCATCATACCTTACTCTTGGGGTTCCCAACTGGGTGCGTCAAATTGGCACCATCAATCAAGCAACCAGCACCCTGTGTTGTTGGCCCTATCTTTGACGCACGAGCCGCCTTCCCAACCTGCAGCCTCATCGCGTCTAGGCGTGCCCATGTCGCCCTCGCTGGAGATGCAGTTTATGGCGGGGGGGGGGGGGGGGGGGGGGTTGTGCGTTCCCGCTAGTCATCGACCTCAACCGCACGCCTATGGCAGGTGAGTCCTCGTCAGGCCACTGCAAGGCTCCATGAGCCCGGGCCGCAAAGACCTGCCCGATGTGGTCGACCTGTTCGGCCAAATGCCAACACAACCCATGGTCGACGAGGTACTATCGTGGTCTTCTCCCTTGGTCCGTTTGCACAGTCTCAGTTGCCTCCCTGCAGGACGCCACTCAGGACGACGCTGAGGACTGCACGATAACCAACATGGAGACCCATGATGGGGCCGACATGTAACATCGACGGCGAGCTGCTATTCGATGAGGCCTTGCTCGCTGTGACGCAAGCATCGTGACACATCCACTGGACCTGTTCGTACACCGACAAGGAGGACCTCATGCTATGTGATGCTTGGTTACACATTGGCACCGATCCTGTTTCCGATGCCGAGCAAAAGGGAGGTTGCTTTTGGCGAAGGGTCGGTTTGTACTTCCATGAGCATAGGAAGTTCAAGCCCGAAAACTTCGAAAGTGATCGCAATAATGTCTCCCTTTCGAAATGGTGGAGCTTCATTCAAGAGGAGTGCAACCGTTTTTGTGGCGCACTCGAGAACGTGAAGAAGCGCAAGCTAAGTGAACATAGAGTTTCCAAGTTGGTAAGATGCTTTGTTTTTGTGTGCTTTATTTCTTTGTGTGAGGTTGGCATCCTTTGCTTAGCTTTGGTTATAGGTTCCATAAGTATTGGGCTACTTCAAGGATGTCGAGAAGCATACTGTCACATCAAGCCATTGTTGGCTTAAGCTCAAAGATTTTGAGAAGTTGAAAGCTAGCTTCAAGCTTTGGTACAAGGATGGGAAGCGGACCGCCGAGGACAATGAAGATGAAGAGGTTCCGGGCAAGGCTAGAGCATACGAGGACCGGCCAAGAGGCCACAAGGCAAGCAAGACAGACTTGCGCCGCCAAACTTCATCCCTTGCACTTGAGAACCCTCTGAAGTCAGTCTTTGCCGACAAGAAAGAAGCAAGTGCTAAGAAGGATGAACAAAGGCGTCGAGACAAGGATGAGCACATGCAAAGCTTTGCCAGCATATAAAGGAAGACCCTTGAGGTACAACAAAGGAAGCTTGATCTTGCGGAGGTGAAAGAAAAGGCAAAGGCCAAGGAGTTAGGGCTGAAAGCAAAGGAGTGTGAGGCCACATTGCTTGCCGAGGAGAGCAAGATCATGATGATCGACTTGAGCGCCTTGGACCTGGCAAGAAGGGCATGATTTGAGAACAACCAAGCCATGATTCGTGCACATGATACATGAATTTGTATTCATTGTTTGTACTTTGGTGGCCATGAACTGAACCATGTAACCGGCTTAATCGCGACATCGCGGACATGATTACTGTTTATGTTATTTCTAGTCCTCGTCCTGTCTTTTTTTTTTTGAATTTCTAAGGCCAAACAGTGGATCAACTGGCGGCAAGATAGTGGGCCGAATTTCGCGCGGCCGAATACGGGTCGCCCCGCTGGATGCACTCTCCTACCTAAATGGACATCAGTTGTTCACGCGCATTTTACTGTCCACGGCCCGACCCATACAAACTGATTCAGAGCATTTCAGACAGTAAAATAGGCCGATCCACTGGAGATGCCCTAAGAGCGAGAAAGGGACGAGAGGCAACAAGCACATAGCATGTGCTTCAATGCTTTCGATGCTGCGTCGTGTTTTTTTTTCCAGAAAGATGAAACTGGGAAAAGCAATTGCCAAGCTACGTGGGTCATTACGCAATCTGCCCTACTTTCCATTGAATCAGGGACAATTAATATGGATCCAATAGATTATTATCTTCCGACTTTAAAATGTAAAGAGAGGGTTTCAGCGCGAATCTCGACAATTATTTGTTCCGATTTTACATATTAATCATTTTACGTTAAAATCAAAGCTTTTTGGGGCAACCTACCCGACCTAACATAGGAAATATATCAGACAAAATTGCAAAAAATTAATAGGAAAAATATCCATGCAGCAAAATAAGGAGTACATATTATTTCTCATATGGCATGAATGTACTATAGAACTAGTTGATACCCCGCGCGTTGCTGCGGACATTATAGATACCTTTTGTATATACAAAAAAGTTAGCATCAATATGAAGCTCAATGATTTGAATTGATTGGTACGAAAAAAGACACCAGTTACTTGATGGGAGAAAATGATGCAAGATTAGGCAATAAAAAGGTTTTACATAATTGGTAGCGGAATAATAGCTTGTAGAAAAATATATCCGATATGTCATTATGTAACCCCCAAATTGTTTATTTTTTGCGAATGTTCACACCTTGACGTCCAAAAGTTTTGGGCAACAAAGATATATATGTGAAACACCTATAGAAAGTACCACCATCATATTATTTCAAACCATATCCAACATGTCACGAGGAAAAGATTATGGATTTCTGACTTCCAAAATTGGAAGGCTATAACTGTGATGATCGTTGCCATCATGTAGACCTTTATTCATGTGAACATGCTGCAGGATCTGAAATATGAACAACCCACTATCCATGCTGCCACAAATCTTTGTAGGTAGCTTATGAGCATATGAAACAAATACATCATGATCGTTGTTAAGAAACAACAACAAAACAAAAGTAACTCGGTGCTAGCTATACAAAAAAGGCAGTTCCGAGTAGAAATATTAACAACCAAAATAAAGTAGGCATTTGCCTGAACTGAAAGTGCCCACTGCAGTCTTCATCTATCCATCCAAACAAAAGGGGGAAAATCAGCCAATATATTGTTTATGTTAGTATTAAGATTGAAGAAATGTATGAAAATATAACAGTTGTCCGACAGGTAAGCATGAAGAAAGCTACCACATGATCAATGAAAGAACTGAGTTCTGGGCGGACTCGAACATCAAGTAATTTTATCAGATTGTTGAGCAGAGCAAGATAAGAAGTCACGTAAATAATAAATCCTCACATTTTTACTCCAAACATGACTTAGGAGCAACCAACTGCACTATGCATATGTGACATATAATCCAATATTTAGAGCGACTGACAAACGAAGGGTGTTGAAGACATACCCGTTAGGAATTGGCTTAATGGACCCAACAAATTAACTGATGAAGAATCCTTCTTCTCTATCAGAATGGCTGCAAGGAAGAAAGACACATAAAAACACAGCTGCAGAAATGAAATTGCTGTGCGTACGACGATTCCTATCCTATACCTGTACGATTCTTTCTCTCCACCGTCAGATGCTCCAGCGGTCGAGTCGCTCACGGCTTGATTGATCCGTCGGACACGTCGTACGTGTATCAGAGTTCCTGCAGAAAATACATAGATAAGATGGTAATCTTTACCTAATAATAAAGTACGCAAAGGTTCCATGGTTTGGTTCTTCCGTCCGGAGGTTTTGTAAAAAAGCCCAACATAATCCTGGCCCACAAACACCGAAAGATCTATCACGGCGAGCACGGTGAGGAGCGCGTAGTAGTAGTCGAGGCGCGACGCGTTAAGGTCATTGATCACCCACGGGGTCCCTCTCTCACCGGTCACACGCACGACGAGCGAGAGGACGGCGCTGCTGAGTATGTTGCCCGCGCCGTACGCCGTCAGGGACAGCGCCGTGCCGAGGCTCTTCATGCTCTCCGGCGCCTGGTCGTAGAAGAACACGACCTGGCCCACCACCAGGAGCCCATCGGACGCGCCCATGAGAATGAACTGCGGCAGCAGCACGAAGATGGTCAAGGGAAGAATGCCAGCGGCGTCAGGAGCATGGCTCCTCGCGAACCCCAGCCTCCGACTCTCAACCGCCGCCGTGACCGCCATGGTCGCGACCTGGAGCACCAGTCCGGCGCCGATCCTCTGCAGCAGCGTGATCCCCCTCGGGTTCCTTGTGCGCCTCCGGCGCCGATGGTGGAGATGTTGGGCTTCATGCCGCCATGGCCAAGCGCGATGGTGTACGGCCCGCCGAAGTAGACGCCCAGCTGCAGGGCGGAGAAGCGCGGGCAGGTGGTGCCGTCGCAGGGCGGAGGTTTCAGTGCCGGCACAGTGACCGCCAGCGTCAGCAGTATCATGCCCTGAGTTTGTTTCAGTAATAATTCAAGCTTGAGAAACTGAATGAGTGATAAGACCGGATTTACTTTACTTAATTGATGCGGTGAATCATTCATGGGATTTCCAAATTCCCGATGAATTTAACAGAAAACAAACAAATTATGAAGGCAGTACAACAGTATACGTGTTCTGTTTAATAGTAGTGAGTTAAGTTGTACTTTTTGGCAACGATGACTTCTTTTTATCATCAAGGTAGCCCAAGTCTCCATTGATTCTCTTTCGTATACTAATACTTAAGGGCAACTAAAAGGGTTTGCGTTTTCTTCTAGCCACAATTTTACATACTACACTTGAATCATTATTTCCCCTTTTTAGGCAGGGCATCATTTTTATCCAATTTTGCAATGTTTGCATAGCCCGTCCAACTTATTAACTTTTAAGCTTGGTGTCTGCCGGTGCAAACCTAACGTAGTTTTTGCGCTTTTATTTGCTCACTAAGCCCAATAGGATGTGTTGCTCACAGCTCACCCATTTGTTTCTAAAACGAAGGTAACAACTTTATCATTTTATTAACTAAAAAGGATGTCCAATTAATTAACAAAAAATTGAATAAAATCCATATATTAATGCTAACACTACGGGGCAACGCTTTGTACAATGCTAGGCTTTTAGGTAGCTAAAAAAAATTAATTATGATAAAATATCTAAGCTATCGTTTGTAACTACAGCGTTGGGCGCTAATTGGGGCGTTAAATGAGGTGCTAAAACTAAATAAATGCATGGATCAAGCCACCTGATGGGCTGCATGTGCAAGGAATAAAAGGGGGAGCGCCGGCGCAAACATAGACATCGATGCTAGCCTTATTCCCTGGTTCGGCCGGGATTCTAATGTAACGGCAAGAATTTTTTCCCCTAGCGCCCATCTAAGCGTCCCTATTGTAGATGCTCTTACATGGACAAGGCCACAAGATCCGGGAACAACTAAACTCGGTCACCAAACACCACTTCCTGTCAAGACCGGATAACCATTCATCACAGTTGAAGAGAAGATGGCATAACTGCTATAGTAGAAGAACACAGGACACTCGAACATAGACGAAGAAGCCAATCAGCTGCGCCAAAGCAAGCTGATGGTAGAATAAATTGGCCACCGATCCAAGGACGAAAAGTCAGTTTTCCGTTGAGACTCTACCCCAAACAACCATCGTTCTAAGTGAACAAGAACAAAGAGTCTAGCAACCACATGTGCCTACATGCGCATCTTTTTTGTTTTGTTTTTCTTCTTTATGCAGTAGATCCGCGTCATGATGAAGACTGTAACAGGTCACCTTAAAGTCGCACCAAGAATCCTCCTAAATTTATTTGCATCTGTTGGCCAACAAGCTGTGCTATTACATGCTGAATAATTCTTCCTATCGGAAAGAGATGTCAAATCACACACCTAAATGATGTTGCAGGTTTACCGGATGTAATCCACCATGAGATAATCTTAACTGTATGCCTCGGAGGTAAACCTGCTATGATCAACTCACATCAGTTTTTTTAAATTTCTCTATTTGTAGTCTTTCTTCAGCTTATTGTAGAAAGTTATTTCTTGATGTTTGTATTCTCTGGTCAACATGTCAAATAGAATAATAGAAGAGCCAACGAGAGCTTTGCAAGTTTTCAAGACACTGATCTTTGTCTTTAATTGTGATTTTTTAAAGTTGGAATATACAATTTTCATATCTTCCCATTCGCAACCTATGGATTTATATAAACTGATTTAATATAATTAGAGAATCAATCTATAGATTGATTTTTTTACAGTACCATACTTTCTCGCGAGTGACCACAGTGTCACCTCCACAAACCAAGAGTAACTACGACAAGTATAAGCTTGCAGATCCACGCAGCCTGTGAACTCCCGATGATGGAATCGCAATCATCTTCGTATTGTCGTGCCGATATCAGCTAAGTTTTTCTCTCCCAGTGCAACGCACGGGCATTTTTCCTAGTAAGTAATAACTCAAAGAGAGAGATAGGACTGATGAGAATATGAGATCAAGATATGTGAATAGCTCGTACAGACTGCTTGTAAAAGTTGTAAAACCTGAATATGAGCTTTAAATTTCAGAAAAGAATCGCCTAAAACTTCCAAACACTGGGAGGAAAACGTGATTCAAAACCAATGATGGATATGCCTACACGGCTACACCTCGAATCATGTATAGTAAAATAGAGTAGATGATAAAAGGGAAAAGGGCCATGACAGATGATATGAAGACCTGTTATCAAGAGCTCGAATGGATCTTTGTCAAAACAAAAGAGCTCGGATGGATGCCAGGAGTATTTTCGCATCCGGCAACACTGAGAGGCGCATCCGCGTAGGCAATAGAAAAGAGCTACTCCTACCAGTATGATGAGAAAAGATCAGCCAGGGGGCTCCTCAAATACAGGGTGTACCCGGCCAGGCGAACGGATCCCATTAAAACATAATAACGCCTATTCTCATTCCGCGTGGGAGATTATAAGCCAGCAGACATTACCGGTCCAATTTGAAGAATAGAAAAAAAAGAATACATGCATGATAGGAGGAAGTGGAGGACGTAAAGTGTTCATCGAGTGACGAATAATAATCAGTTCGGCTGTAACGCTAAGAGTCGCATGCCTCAACAGTTAAACATTCATTAAGACTATATTAAATCAGCAATCGAAAATCATGGGATAGTACGTTGTTCCTTCACAGAGGGTTTAATTCTAAGCACTTGACTTACAGGAAAGAGAAGAGCACACATCAGACGGGAAAAGAAAAATGTTTCATCGGTTGGTCTACCAGCTGATGACGCGCGCTGAGATGGTTGGAAAAATTAGTTCTTGAAGGATAACTAATGACCATAGATATGAAATCGAATGGATAGAAATAATTGGGGTGATGTGGCTACATCAGATTTCAGCTTGCAAACATTAAATGCATTTTAGTGGGGATGAACTTTATAGATATTATAGATATTAAATATAGATATTTTGTCTACTGCTCTCTCCGTTTCATAATTATTAACTCAAATTTGTCTATTCGTAGGATATGTATCATATAATATTGAGTAGATTCAAATATATCTAGATGTATTTTAATTCTAGATATATGTGAATCTAGATAAAAATAAATAAACCATCATGAAATAGAGGTAGTAAGTCTTAGGAGACCTCTATGCCTAGGACATACTTCCTCCGTTTAAAAATATAAGATATTTTAGTTTTGTAAAGCTAATGTATCTAGACACCTTTTAGTGTATAGACCTTTTAGTGTATAAATTTAAGTGAACCTATACACTAAAAGATGTCTAGATACATTCGCTTCATAAAGCTAAAACATCTTATATTTCTAAACGGAGGGAGTATTTGTGTAAGATGTGTGTCCCGTGAACCATCCAATGATCTGCTTCGCTCTACGGATCAGATGGATTGTTCAATGAACAAAATCGTACTTGTTTGGCATCTATTATTTTATTTTATTTCATAGAAATAAAATGATATGATGGTATTATTTTATTTGACAAATTCACAAAAATAACAGGTTACCAAACAGGAATAAAGGTTAGGCATGATATGAAAATAGTGGAATTCCAAATGAATTACGTACGCAATTTCATAGTAGCTAAACAAATAATTTTTAAAATTATAAATAAATTCTTTAATTCTAGCCTCAAAGTGATAGGAGCCACACCGAGCTAAAGTCTAAGTTATGCAGCTAAATTAGCATTAATTACTTTATTCGTATAATGTGGTGTGGTCTTGCTGAGTTCGTTACATGTCTTACTGAATATAACGTGGTAGATGGCAGTTGGAGCGTGATGTTTGTCGCTGAAACCTACTCCCTCCATGGCTCCATGGCTGCCTGCGCACGTGGCCATTCCGCCATCTGATCAATCTCCGTGTGGATTCTTCTCGAGTTGTGTTGTGATGCTTAACGCTCTGAAAATGATCGTTTTGCTGCCAGTACTACCATCGGTTAGCAGTGATTCAGTGAAGATTGGATACGAGACGCGGACATGTGGGGCGGTGCAGCAGAAGTAAACAGTAGGTGCGACAAGGTCCCTCCTGCGGCAATCCCTATGCTCCGACCAGGTCGGAGCGGGACGCCGCTCCGCACACCCCGTGTCGGCCCGTTAGCGCGAATTTTAAAGCAACCGGCGAGGGGCGGCACCGGCGATGGAGAAGATGGCCGGGGAGGGCGATGCCGCGGCGGCGCCACGAAGCCGCCGACGCCGCGGCCTGGCCGCGGTGGAGGCGGCAGAGCAAGCTATGGAACTTAGGGTGGAGGGTGAGGGGATCTTAGGGTTGGGGGTGGGGGAACTCGCCGACGCCGGAGAAGGAGGCTGCCGGAAGAGGGGTGAATCGAGGATGGTCGAGGGAGAGAGAGAAGAATCGAGAAGCTCGACCGGCGGTGGCGGCTGCGGCTGGAGGAAGAAGAAGGAGAGGGAGGAGGAAGAAGGAGAGGGAAGATGAGCCGGCCCATTCGGACACGCACGCCTACGAAAAGGTGTGCGGCGCTCCCTCGCGGCCGACCAGGTCGGAGTACAGGACTACCCCCTCCTGCTGCACCCAGCGACACAAGGAAAACGGGCGCTCCTCGCCTCCGCCTTCTGCGGCGCGGAAGCGAGCGCCGCACGCAGGCAACTCCCAAACGGGTCGGCCCATCAGCACTTTTTCCTTTTTTCTTTTTTATAAATCTGAACAAATTTATTTTTTCTAAATCGGAACAAAAATTCAAAATCCAAACAAATTTGAAATCTGAACAAAAACTCAAAATCCTAATAACTTTGAAATATGAAAAAAAATTCAAAATATAAGCAAATTCGAAATTCGAATAATTTTAAAATTAAACAAATTCAAATTCCAAACAAAAATTCAAAATCTAAACAAATTTCAAAATCCAAACAAATTTGAAATCTGAACAAAAAATCAAAATCTAAAACATTCTTTTCTAAATCTGAACAAAAATTCAAAATGCAAACAAATTTGAAATCTGAACAAAAATTCAAAATATAAATAAATTCGAAATTAAACAAATTCAAATTCCAAACAAAAATTAAAAATGTGAACAAAATTTCTAAATCCAAACAAATTTGAAATCTGAACAAAAAATAAAAATCCAAAATAATTTTTTCCTAAATCTAAACAAAAATTCAAAATCCAAACAAATTTGAAACAAAAATTCAAAATCCAAACAAATTTGAAATCTGGACGAATAAAAAAAAATGTTAAATTTTTCAAAAAAAATAAAAAACTGAAGAAATTTGAAAACGTAGAATTGAAATATAAAGAAATTTCGAAAAAAAAGATAAAAAAACAATACCAGTAGCCGAAAACGGAAAACAGAAAACCGACCAGAAAAATCGGACAGAAAAACCGGAAAAAAAGTGGAGCGCCTCGTTCTAGTGGGCCGGCCCATTAGAGCGATTGGCGGGTGAGTCAGGTACGCGGCGCCGTACACCGGGCCGCAGAAGGCGGTGTATAGGAATTGGCAAGGAAAACGAGGTAAGGCGACGAGCGCGGGTGGACTGGGCCTGTGAGATTCGGCCACATGACGCCGTGTGCCCAGCCCATTGTGCTTTTTCTGCTGACAAAGAGGGCCCGTTCTACTAATGTGATCTGATTAGCCCACTCCTCGACTGATCTTAGCCCATGCCAGGCCCAAAACCACTTGAACAATCTCTCGCAATTGTTTCGTTGTTACTGTACACATCAACCTTACAGCAGCGCATCTCCCGTACGGTAACTGGACGTGTCGTTAACCTGTTGGGATGTCAAGACCTGTTGTTCCGTGCTAGACAAGAGAAAATTTTATCAGGAGACGAACAACCGCACGACGGAGGAACGAAACGGAATGATTTGCGTGATCGTGTAACAATCCAGCGCATGTGCTGGTGGCTTTTGGGTATCGGTGTTAGTTACGGTGACCATTCTATGTGGACGTGGTGCAACCCATACGGTGACTGGCGATTTAGCCGTGTACTAATAGAATACGAGTGTTTTATTACAAAAAAAAAATCAGAAGGGAAAGATCGGCGGGCAAAGCGCACACGGTCATCGCGCCTAGCCTAGTGGTATTTGTGTCTAAGCATGCCAACTTAAGAAAAAGATGCCCGTCCTCTAAGTCAGTTCAACTTATTACTTGGGGTTTGTAAATTAGTCATAGGATAACGAGTTTGAAAGCCCAAACTAATAAGCCTGATGGATTATGGGAGATGGGAGCTTATTTTGTAAGCCAGCAAAAGAACTAGGCCTAAACCGGGGGCTTCTAGTCTCCGCCCGCGCGCGTGCCTTATTTTGCTCCGCTCGTGTGACGTTCGTGTTGGGCCGGCCCAGGTGATGCTTCTCTCTGTTTTTTCTTTTCTGTTTTTTCTGTTTTGTTTTCTGAAATGTGAACAATTATAAATTCCGAAATTTTTTTAGATTTCGAATTTGAACAAATTTCAATTTTGAACAAATTTAGATTTTAAACAAATTTCGAATTTGAAAATTTTGAGAAATGAACAAATTTCGAATTTGTTCAGAATTCAAAACAAGAACAAATTTCGTATTTGAACAAAATTTGAATTTGAACAAATTTTGATTTTGAACAAAAATCGAATTTGAACAAATTTTGATTTTGAACAAAAAAACGAATTTGAACAAATTTTGATTTTGAACAAATTTCGATTTTGAACAAAATTTGATTTTAAACAAATTTGAGATATGAACGAATTTTGAATTTGTTCAAATTGTAACATGAACAAATTTTGTATTTGAACAAGTTAGAATTTTAAACAATTTTAAAGTTGAATAATTTTAAATTTTGAAAGTTTGAAAATCGACCAGCAATACCGAAAAAACTAGGAGGAAAAAAATGCAAGAGAATCAGTAAAAACAAAGTAAGAAAAACGTTCAAGAATAATAAGAAAAATAAGAAGAAAACCAAAAAACCCGAAGGAGCTTGCCCTGATGGGCCGCAACCCATATACTTCCGCTCGCGGGCGGAGCGAACAAAAGCGCGCCCGCAAGCGGAGCATAGGAATCGCCGCCTAAACCTCCCTAGATACCCTTAATGGCAATCAACGTGGTGTTGGCGCATCAAGGAATAACATGGCAGTTGCACTAGTGGAAAACGGGCCTTTGGTCAGGCATCTTTAGTCCCGGCCGTTATCTGGGCCGGGACTAAAGGCCTGGCCACGTCGCCCTAAAATTTGCCCACGCGTACGGCATCTTTAGTCCCGGCCCGTTACAACCCTTTAGTCCCGGTTTGAGACACAAACCGGGACTAAAGGGCTATGCGGTGAGCGGCCCGCATGTGCACCCCCTTTAGTCCTGGTTTGTGTCTCAAATCGGGACTAAAGGGTTCTGCCTATATATATGGCCGCACCCCTCTCCCCTCTCCCTTCTTTTTTCTTGGATGGAGGAGTGTGGGTTTGTGCTAGTTTTCTATTTCATTCCTATGCATTAGAGGTGTTTGTTGAAATGTGTGTTAGAGCGATACCACTTAAGTTCACCGAACACAACTACGATATGAGGTGCCCGAGCCACGCTTAAGCCTCTTCCTCTTTATTTCCACTTATTCTAAAAGGTTAGCAACTATATTTTCTCGTTTAGACCGTGCGGTACTAATTTTAGGATCGTGATTGCGTTTGATATACTGTTGTATGATGCCGATAAGCCATTCATGGATGTACGGTGATCAACGCACAACCGCTTACAGAGAAGGCGTGCATTCTTTTCGAGATGCGACCGAGGCGAACAAGCATGGTGATGGCTTTATGTTTTGTCCATGTGTTGAATGTCGGAATGAGAAGGATCACACTTCCTCAAGAGTCAATCAGAGCCACCTGCTTCGGTCCGGTTTTATGTCTGGCTATAATATTTGGACCAAGCACGGAGAAAGAGGGGTTAGGATGGAAGACGACGATGAAGAAGAGAACGATGATGACAACTACCGATCTATGTTCCCTGAGTATGCTACCACCGCAATGGAAGACAATGAAGAAGAAGGTCAGGGTGAAGAACGGGCACCAGATGAGCCCGCTGATGATCTTGGTCGGGTCATTTCTGATGCACGGTGAGCCTGCGCCACAGAAAAGGAGAGGTTGCAGTTCGAGCAGATGTTACAGGACCACAACAAATTGTTGTACCCAACTTGTGAAGATGGCCAGAAGAAGTTGGATAGCACACTGGAATTGCTGAAGTGGAAGGCAGAGACCGATGTGACTGACTCGTCATTTGAAAATTTGTTGGTACTGATGTAGAAGATGCTTCCAAGAAAGAACGAATTGCCCGCCAGCACGTACGAAGCAAAGAAGCTTGTCTGCCCTCTAGGATTAGACGTGCAGAAGATCCATGCATGCCCTAATGACTGCATCCTCTACCGCAGTGAGAAGTACGAGAATATGGATAAATGCCCGGTATGCACTGCATTGCGGTATAAGATCAGAAAAGATGACCCTGGTGATATTGAGGGCGAGCCACCCAGGAAGAGGGTTCTTGCCATAGTGATGTGGTATGCTCCTATAATACCACGGTTGAAATGTCTGTTCAGAAATAAAGAGCATGCGAAGTTGTTGCAATGGCACATGGAAGATCGTATGAAAGACGACAAGTTGAGGCACCCCACTGATGGTCGGCAGTGGAGAAAAATCGAGAGAGAGTTCCCGAGATTTGCAGGTGACGCAAGGAACTTATGGTTTGGTCTAAGTACATATGGCATGAATCCTTTTGGGGAGCAGAGTTGCAGTCACAGCACCTGGCCCGTTACTCTATGTATCTACAACCTTCCTCCTTGGTTGTGCATGAAGCGGAAGTTTATTATGATGCCAGTGCTTATCCAAGGTCCAAAGCAACCCGACAACGACATTGATGTGTACCTAAGGCCATTAGTTGATGAACTTTTACAGCTGTGGGCCGAACCAGGTGTACGTGTGTGGGACGAGCACAAACAAGAGGAATTTGACCTTCGAGCGTTGCTTTTCGTAACCATCAATGATTGGCCTGCTCTTAGTAACATTTCAGGACAGTCAAACAAGGGATACAATGCATGCACGCACTGTTTGGATCAGACAGAAAGTATATATCTGGACAAATGTAGGAAGAATGTGTACCCGTACAATCGTCGTTTTCTTCCGCCCAAGCATCCCTTAAAGAAAAAAGGCAAGCATTTCAATGGTAAGGCAGAAACCCGGGGGAAGCCTGTCACCCGTACTGGTGCTGAAGTATTTGATATGGTCAAAGATTTTAAAGTAATCTTTGGAAAGGGTCCTGGCAGCCAACCTGTTCCTAACGGCCTGATAAGCGCGCACCCATGTGGAAGAAGAAATCTATATTTTGGGAGCTACCCTATTGAGAAGTCCATGAGGTCCGCTCCGCAATCGACGTGATGCACCTGACGAAGAATCTCTGCGTGAATATTCTAGGCTTCCTGGGCTTTTATGGGAAGTCAAAAGATACACCGGAAGCACGAGAGGACCAGGAACGTCATAAAGGACGAGACGGCATGCATCCAGGGCAGTTTCAAGGGCGTGCCAGCTACGCTCTTACCAAGGAAGAGAAGGAAATCTTCTTTGAAGTCCTTTTCAGTATCAAGGTTGAAAGGACACAGATGTCGCCTAGAGGGGGGGGTGAATAGGCGATATCAAATTTTACGAAAGGCTTGAACAAAAGCGGAATTAAACTAGCGTTTATTTTGTCAAGCACACAAGACCTAAATAAACTAGGCTCACCTATGTGCACCAACAACTTATGCTAAGCAATACAAGTAACAAGGTGATAGCAAGATATATGACTTCAAGCACGAAGGCTATCACAATGTAAAGTGCATAAGTAAAGAGCTCGGGTATAGAAATAACCGAGGCACGTGGAGACGATGATGTATTCCCGAGTTCCTCCCTTGAAAGGGAGTACGTCTCGTTGGAGGGGTGTGGTATCGCCACAAAGGCCTAACCAACGCCACAAAGGCCTCACCCTATTCTCCGGTGTGAGCTTGCGCCACAAAGGCCTAGCTCACTCTTCCACTAAGGGGTTCCTCAAGGCGGAACCGGGCCTTTACACAAAGCTTGGGGCACGCATCCACAACTTAATTGGAGGCTCCCAAGAATAGCCACCAAGGCACCACAAAGCCACAAAGCCGTCTAGGGTTCCAAGAACCCAAGAGTAATAAGCTCACAAACTTTCACTTACTCGAATCTCCGGGGAGAACTCAAACCGATGCAACTTATGGAATGGCAAGAGCACACAAGGTGTTCAAATCCTTCTCACTCAAATCCTACCAAAGCAACTAATGCTATGGAGAGATATGAGAGGAAGAACAAAGGAAATCCACAAAGAACTCCAAAATCTAAATCCACAAGAGGTTCCCCTCACTAAGAGGAGATTTTGATTGGTGGAAAGATAGATCTAGATCTCCTCTCTCTTTTCCCTCAAAAAGATGCAAGAATCATGGGAGGAATGGAGGAGGAAGGGCAAGCTTTGCAAAGTCAACAATGGAGGAGAGAGAAGCCCAAAACGTGGCTGTTCCAAGGAGGAACAAGGGGTATTTATACCCCCCCAAAAATCTGACCGTTGCCAGCCAGGAAAGTCCGGCTAAAGCCGGAGTTAAGTCCGGCTAAAGCCGGTCACACCGGCTAAAGCCGGCCTCCACACCGGCTAAAGCCGGCCTGAAATATCCGGCCCTGGCCAGAAATAGCCGGACAAAAAGCCGGGTTACTCCAGAGGCGCAGAGCATCTTCCAAAACTGGGCAGACCGGCTAAAGCCGGCCCTCAGACCGGCTAAAGCCGGTCTGACCGGCTATTTCCGGCCCCGGGCCGGCTATTTCCGCCCCCACTGAAACAGCAGAAATACCAAAACGAAAACGACAATAACTTGAGCATCCGGACTCCGTTTTCGATGATCTTGGGCTTGTTGGAATCACAACAACAAGCTCTACAACTTTATGCAGAGAAACATCATAGTCCAACCAAGGAGGATAAAACCAAATGATGAAAGGTTTGACCTCTCTTCGAAGACAAACCGGTAAAACCTCCAAACACCAAAAACGCAAGAAGAGTTTCATGCGGAATCCGTTTTTGATGAGCTAGAGCTTGTCATGGAAATAACCACAAGCTCTAGAACCTCACATGGATAAAATCCAAATAAGAACCAAGAAAGATGATGCCAAGTATGCAAAGGTTTGAGCTCTCTCCGAACGATACAATTAAGTTACTCACTCGAGAGCCCCTCTTGATAGTACGGCTACCGATCCTATAACCCGGTCTCACAAATAACACCATGAGACCGGTAAGAAAGACACCCTAACACTATCATACCTTTGCCTTGAGCATTCCACTTGAGGTGGATAAAGACGATCTTGATCTTCTCAAGTTGGACCACCTTTCTTGATTGAGCTTGCTTGGTGAAGTCTTGCGGATTGCTCCCCCATACTCTACTATGGAAGAGACTCTCTTTAAGCATATTTTCACATATCCATGATCACAATATAGATGGCAAGCTTCAAGCATATGTTCTCTTCTAGTTGCTCATCTTGAACTTGCGCTTTGACTTGATCAATCCTCGAATCAATTCTTCTTTCTCCATAATGATGGTGTCTTGAGGATACACATGAGAGCTCACTCAATCTTATTCTTCAAGACACACTTGACATAAGCTCAACTCCCTTAAGACCAATCTTTGGATCACTCCTTGAATAACACCTTGGTCAACACATAATATTCTTCTTACAACCTTGACTCCAACAAATGGTTCAAGCATTGTCTATGGACAAGTCCTACACATATAACTCAATGCAACCATTAGTCCATAGGGATTGTCATTAATTACCAAAACCACACATGGGGCTCGATATGATCTTTCAATCTCCCCCATTTTGGTAATTGATGACAATCTCTTTGAGAGGGTTTATATAATGAATTCAAAGAACTAAAATGGTTATACTAACATCAAATACTACAAAAGTATGTGATGTTAGTAAAACCACCATATATAGAGCAAACTCCCCCACAATCTATGCACGTGTGAATGATCTTGATTTCATTGCATATATTGCCAACCAAGGTTGTTGGTGGAGTTTCCACTATATACTCAACCATGCAAAGCATGCAAGGCAAATGCTTAAGAACAAACCAAAGCATAAAAGCCAATTCCCTTTAAACCCTCGAAACTTCTCCCCCATTGGCATCCATTGCCAAAATGGGCGAAAAACTTAGAAGGCCAATATAGTGTGAGTTCCTCCAAAACGGTGTGCATATCCAAAAGAAATAAGTGAAGACACATGCACATATACAAAGACAAATATATGAAGGAAACCAAACTATATTGAGGATCAAAGATTGCAAAAAAAAAAAGATAACACGATGGATAAACTTTAACAAATGAAGAGAGCAATCAAACAATCCAAAGAACAAATTGAATAAAGATATTATGATAAGATCGAAAAGGTGCTCCAAATAATATGAGGAAGCTCCCTAAGGTGTGTGCACAAAATATTCTATTTGAGTTGAAGTATAAGGTGCACAGACATGGAATCATCACTCCCTCAATATTATTCAAAACAAAATGATACCAAGTGAAATTAAATACTATGCTAACCGCAAAATGGTGCTTTAAATGAAATGAGGAAGCTCCCCAAGGTACATGCAAAAATTAGAATGTTTGTATTTGAATACAATTTGCACAACATGGAATCCTCACTCCCTCAATAACATTTAAAATGCAACTATTTGCAAGAGATCATAGAGAAGAAATGAAGCTTACACTTGCATCAAACAAATGGTTGAGCAACAAGCAAGGGACAATATATTAAAAGGCTCAACCAACGGAATGTGTGATAGAAATAACAAAGAATATTATAAGACTAACACAAGGATAAGCATAGAGCATCCACATAGTCTTCAATGAATGATATTGCTTAGCATTCCATCCCAACACATAAGGTTCAAATAAGATATCAAATAATGAGATATCATCTCTCATGTGTATAAGTTTCTAAGTAGACAATATCACAAAGATAATTATCACAAAGAAACATGTACACACAAAATAGATACTAAGAATAGAACATGATATCCAAAATGAAGTCATGCAATATACCAATGAGATTTTTGCTTTTAAAGCATGGCTAAAGGCTCAATTTATCTTATTGTATATTGACAAACTTCAACCACCAACATGTCAAAGACATCACAAATATCAACAAGGGAAAGAAGATAGTTGGGATGCTTTGAAAAAAAACAACAAGTATCATAACGAGGGATACCAAACGGAAGAAATAAATTTGCAATTTCATCAATAAAGAGGTTTCATTAGAATCCTTGCAAAAAGCACAACATTTGCAAATAAAGATTTTCAATGCCATAAAACAACCTACACAAGGTTGGATACTAGAGAAGTATGCATGAAGAAGATACTTGTTACCGAGATATAATGGTAGGATGTAGTAGATAGGAGTTCTTCAATAATCCTAGCTTGCCTCAAATTATCATTTAGTCACCACTTCATCCTTATTATTGAGACAAGCACCAATATATCTCCATGTACCTAAAACAAAGTTCAAGTACAAGATGGTCCCCAAACTCATTGGGTCCAAAGTAGTTAGAAACTACAACATATAGGACAAACTCCACATAAATATGTGCATATATATATGAAATTGAATTTCATGCACATCTTAGCCGATTTAGGATTTGATGGAGCTTCTCCTATATATTTGATCAAAGAAAGATAAGCATGCCATAAAGTATATATTTAGTAAATATGCATGCACAACACTTTCTAGAGCCAAAGAAGATACAATTTGGACAAAACACCAAGGACAAGCGAGCACACAAAATTGTGAAGCGACAAAAGGTTGTCCAAAGTATATCAATGAATCAAATCAACACAAGATTGACTCCAAAGTTCAATTAGTGAACCAAGCAAAAGCCAATGAGCATAAAGCATAACTAAAACACACATGGTCAAAGACAAATCTCATTTTAAGAGTAAGAAATAAATAATAAGGAATGAGATCACCAACTCCCAAAGAGAGCAAGGTTCAAACAAACAAACCAAACTCTCCACACTTTTTATGATGGCACACTAAGTACCAAAAAGAAAAGATTTGTCTTCCAACAAAAAACCAATACCTAATAAAATAAGCACAAAGAGTGTGTTATAACAAATATAGGAGAGCTCCCCCAAGATTAGTGCATCATTTATGATTTTGCATTTGAATACAAAATGCACACAAGTGGGATCATCACATTTACCTACATAGAAATAACACAAAACAAGTTCAACGAAATCAAATGGAATAACAAAAGTCATGGAAGACAATGGGAGCTAAAACAAATACATTTTTGGCTAGAGATAAGGCAATTAAAAGAAATAGCCAATGTAAAGATGATCAATATATATATACCACATGATATAGTACCAATTGTCCAAGAACAAGAGGTATTTGGATTTATTTCCCGGTGGTAGTGTACATATAAATCCAAGATCATCTTTACAACAAAGAAGCATATGGAAAAGATAAGAATTAAACACCATGCTAAAAAGATATTCTTGATAGACTCAAATAGTTAAATAATCACGCAAAGCAATGATTAGGATAACTTGAAGCAAATGGTTTTCCAACTTTGATGTAGCATTCCACTTTTTAGGAAAACCCTATCAAGAAAGTATCTCACAAACAAGATCCAAAACAAGAGCAATAAAACAATTTGGCAAATTGGAATTTGTTTGAGAAAACATGCCACATAGAAGCAAGATAATTTACAATATCAACACTATGTGACACAACCTCAAATATACACATTATATTGGTTTGTAGTATGCACGAAGCATATTACTCCCCCATAATGTGATAAAACATTTATTTTTCACAAGGGGCAAATAAAATCCAACAGGATGATTAATGGACATTATAGAATTTGAATTTCTCATGAGAATGACATACCACATAGAAACTAGATAATCTTTAAATATCAACACTAAGTGGTATTCCTCATGTACACACATTTTTAGGATTATGAAGTGCAAAAGCATATCACTCTCCCAAAATGGGATGAACCATTAATCTCTCACAAGAGCCAACAAGATACAAGAAATATGCAAAAGGCTCAACAAGAACAACCGTACATGGGGTGCAAACCAACATGCACATGCTTGATTACTCAAAATGAAGCAAGTAGGAAGCACAACATATACAAACATATGCAAGATACAAAACCCAACACATGCAAAGGGGCGAGTAACTTTCAATGTAGATAAGTTGAATACATGTTACCGCAAGGAGGAACATTGGATATATGATAGAAATAAGAAAATCCAATTGACTTGACTTGAGAAAATATAATTGATGAAGATCCCTTAATTCTTCATGATATAGCCAAGTCTCCAATGCCCTCCATCAACACCTATTGTTTAAGTAATGGCTTGTTGGTCCCCAACCAAGTTGGGTCCTAAGAAGTTAGTAACAATAGGTTTGGCAACCCAAATGGTTCTTTTCTTGACACCACTTTGAGTACCAACAAATTTGGCAAACACATTACCAACCTTATCCTTGCAAAGTGAATATACATCCTCAATTATGATAGGGTTGGATGAGTTACCACTAGTGCATGAAGAAGATAGGTGACCCTTCTCATGGCATATGTAGCAAGTTCTTTTCTTCACCTTCTTCTCACTTGATTTCTCCACAAGGGGAGCATTAGCTTGATTTTTCTTGGGAAGTGACATTTCTTCAACTTGAGGTTGAGCATGGGCTTGAACTTGAGGCCGCTTCCCTTGTTGCTTCTCACTAAGTGCCTTTTTCTTCAAAGGGCAAGATCTAACATGGTGCCCTTCAATTTTGCACTTGAAGCAAACAATCTTGGCCAAATTCTTGACTTGTTCTTGGCCCTTCTTCTTCTTGTATATTTTGGACTTCTTCTTGTTGTTAGAGATAAATCCAAGTCCACTCTTGTCATTGGGGGATTTTTGCACACTCAAGATCTTATTGAGTGTGGACTTCCCTTCATGACGTTTTTCCAAGTCTTTCTTCAACGAAGTAACTTGGGCCTTGAGCTCTTTGATTTCCTCTACATGGTTAGTGACAACACAAGTACTAGAGGAAGTAGAGGCTACATTGTTAGAGCAACAAGGCAAGGAGGGTAATTCATCACTAGATGTAGAAATAGTATGAGTGGATGAATTACTAGTACTAGCACATGGCAATATTGCATTTTGGGAAATAGTGCTAGTGCCCACATGAGGCTCACAAGATGTTACCTTTGTAGATATAGCCTCATGAGCTAACTTTAGGCGAGCATGGGACACTAGAAGATCCTCATTAGAGCTAGATAGCTTTTCATGAATTTCTTCCAATTTCCCATACTTGCTAGTTAGCAATTCAAGTTGAGCCCTTAGCTCAACATTCTCCTTCAAAATAGATGCTTCACAAGAAGTAGAGTTAGTAGCACATGCATCATTATCATTATGAATAGGAGAAGACAACTTGGCAAGAGCGAGGTCACGTTCTTTAGTGAGTTTAGAAATAACTTCATTACATGACTCCTCAATGAATTCAAGCTTCTCCTCAAGAGAAACCCGAAGCTCTTGCTCTTCCTCTAGAGCATATTTTAAATCATGGATATCATTGGCATACTCACGCTCAAGAGAAAACATATTATCAATTTGTTCTTCCTTCATCTCAATGAGTTTCGTGATCTCAATAGCACAACTCATGATTTCAAAGAAGTTGGGCAAAATATTTTTATGGTTATGCAAAGCATCAAAGACCACCTTACCCTTCTTGTTTAAATACTCAATATAGTCTTCTTCATTTTCCTCATCCTCACCATTGTCCTCAACATCATTATGATTTGAAGACCTAGCCATAAGGCATATGTTGGAACCGTGAGAAGAAGAAGATGAAGAAATACTTGAAGCTCCATTCAAGACCTTGTCTTGGCCCAAAGACTCTTCGGTTTCCTCTATATGGTTAGCATCGCAAATACTAGAGGAAATAGAAGCATTTGTATCATGGCAACAAGACAAAGCAAGCATATCATCATGAGATTTATTCAAGAAATTTACACATGATATGCAAGGACTATCAACACAAGCATGTAAAGCATTTATGGGGCTACAAGTGTTTAAGTCCAAAGATGAAATATTGCAATGAGATAGAGATGAATGAGTATCAAAAGTAAGCATACTATCACCATTGCAAGTTTCATCACCACTCACCATATCATTACCTTGTGTCTTGCCACACTTTGGTGAAGTGGATGAAAGTTCATCGCGGCCGGAAGTGGAAGGAATACAATCATCCCCAATAAACTTGGACACACCATATTTTTCTTGAAGCTTTGTCCATATCTCATGAGCGCTTCGAAAAGGCGTGATGGAGAAGGTAACTACATCGCTCAAAGCATTAATAATCACATGAGTAGCTTGAGCATTGAGATACAAGTTTTTCTCATCCTCTAAAGATAGATTTTGAGTATCCTTTGGAGGAGAAAAACCCGCATCTACAATTCGCTCCATAGATGGGTCCATGACCCGAAAATAATTAAGCATGTGAATTTTCCAAGTATCATAATTTGTGCCATCAAATATAGAAGTGTTATTGTGCACTAATCCCCTAGCCGACATCTTTGCTCTCAAGGCGGTGAAGCCTAAAATGAGAGACCGGGCTCTGATACCAATTGAAAGGACACAGATGTCGCCTAGAGGGGGGGGTGAATAGGCGATATCAAATTTTACGAAAGGCTTGAACAAAAGCGGAATTAAACTAGCGTTTATTTTGTCAAGCACACAAGACCTAAATAAACTAGGCTCACCTATGTGCACCAACAACTTATGCTAAGCAATACAAGTAACAAGGTGATAGCAAGATATATGACTTCAAGCACGAAGGCTATCACAATGTAAAGTGCATAAGTAAAGAGCTCGGGTATAGAAATAACCGAGGCACGCGGAGACGATGATGTATTCCCGAGTTCCTCCCTTGAAAGGGAGTACGTCTCGTTGGAGGGGTGTGGTATCGCCACAAAGGCCTAACCAACGCCACAAAGGCCTCACCCTATTCTCCGGTGTGAGCTTGCGCCACAAAGGCCTAGCTCACTCTTCCACTAAGGGGTTCCTCAAGGCGGAACCGGGCCTTTACACAAAGCTTGGGGCACGCATCCACAACTTAATTGGAGGCTCCCAAGAATAGCCACCAAGGCACCACAAAGCCACAAAGCCGTCTAGGGTTCCAAGAACCCAAGAGTAATAAGCTCACAAACTTTCACTTACTCGAATCTCCGGGGAGAACTCAAACCGATGCAACTTATGCAATGGCAAGAGCACACAAGGTGCTCAAATCCTTCTCACTCAAATCCTACCAAAGCAACTAATGCTATGGAGAGATATGAGAGGAAGAACAAAGGAAATCCACAAAGAACTCCAAGATCTAAATCCACAAGAGGTTCCCCTCACTAAGAGGAGATTTTGATTGGTGGAAAGATAGATCTAGATCTCCTCTCTCTTTTCCCTCAAAAAGATGCAAGAATCATGGGAGGAATGGAGGAGGAAGGGCAAGCTTTGCAAAGTCAACAATGGAGGAGAGAGAAGCCCAAAACGTGGCTGTTCCAAGGAGGAAGAAGGGGTATTTATACCCCCCCCAAAAATCTGACCGTTGCCAGCCAGGAAAGTCCGGCTAAAGCCGGAGTTAAGTCCGGCTAAAGCCGGTCACACCGGCTAAAGCCGGCCTCCACACCGGCTAAAGCCGGCCTGAAATATCCGGCCCTGGCCAGAAATAGCCGGACAAAAAGCCGGGTTACTCCAGAGGCGCAGAGCATCTTCCAAAACTGGGCAGACCGGCTAAAGCCGGCCCTCAGACCGGCTAAAGCCGGTCTGACCGGCTATTTCCGGCCCCGGGCCGGCTATTTCCGCCCCCACTGAAACAACAGAAATACCAAAATGAAAACGGCAATAACTTGAGCATCCGGACTCCGTTTTCGATGATCTTGGGCTCGTTGGAATCACAACAACAAGCTCTACAACTTTATGCAGAGAAACATCATAGTCCAACCAAGGAGGATAAAACCAAATGATGAAAGGTTTGACCTCTCTTCGAAGACAAACCGGTAAAACCTCCAAACACCAAAAACGCAAGAAGAGTTTCATGCGGAATCCGTTTTTGATGAGCTAGAGCTTGTCATGGAAATAACCACAAGCTCTAGAACCTCACATGGATAAAATCCAAATAAGAACCAAGAAAGATGATGCCAAGTATGCAAAGGTTTGAGCTCTCTCCGAACGATACAATTAAGTTACTCACTCGAGAGCCCCTCTTGATAGTACGGCTACCGATCCTATAACCCGGTCTCACAAATAACACCATGAGACCGGTAAGAAAGACACCCTAACACTATCATACCTTTGCCTTGAGCATTCCACTTGAGGTGGATAAAGACGATCTTGATCTTCTCAAGTTGGACCACCTTTCTTGATTGAGCTTGCTTGGTGAAGTCTTGCGGATTGCTCCCCCATACTCTACTATGGAAGAGACTCTCTTTAAGCATATCTTCACATATCCATGATCACAATATAGATGGCAAGCTTCAAGCATATGTTCTCTTCTAGTTGCTCATCTTGAACTTGCGCTTTGACTTGATCAATCCTCGAATCAATTCTTCTTTCTCCATAATGATGGTGTCTTGAGGATACACATGAGAGCTCACTCAATCTTATTCTTCAAGACACACTTGACATAAGCTCAACTCCCTTAAGACCAATCTTTGGATCACTCCTTGAATAACACCTTGGTCAACACATAATATTCTTCTTACAACCTTGACTCCAACAAATGGTTCAAGCATTGTCTATGGACAAGTCCTACACATATAACTCAATGCAACCATTAGTCCATAGGGATTGTCATTAATTACCAAAACCACACATGGGGCTCGATATGATCTTTCAAAGGTCCCGACTGGCTTCTCGTCGATTATAAAGGGAATCATAAATATGAAAGACAAAAAATTCCAAAACCTAAAGTCTCATGACTGCCACGTGCTTATGACGCAATTGCTTCCAGTTGCATTGAGTGGAATTCTACCAGAAAATGTTCGCCTGGCAATTGTGAAGGTATGTGCATTCCTCAATGCAATTTCTCAGAAGGTAATCGATCGAGAAAGTCTATCAAGGTTACAGATTGATGTGGTCCAATGTCTGGTCAGCTTCGAGTTGTTGTTCCCGCCATCCTTCTTCAATATAATGACACACCTCCTAGTTCACCTAGTCGAAGAGATTAGAATTCTCGGTCCTGTGTTTCTACACAATATGTTCCCCTTCGAGAGGTTCATGAGAGTCTTAAAGAAATATGTTCGTAACCGTGCTAGGCCAGAAGGAAGCATCTCCAAGGGCTATGGAACAGAGGAGGTCATTGAGTTTTGTGTAGACTTTCTTCCTGACCTTAAGCCGATTGGTGTTCCTGAATCTCGATATGAGGGTAGGCTGACAGGAAAAGGCACACTAGAATGGAAAGCAAAAGTATGTATGGACGGGCATTCATTCACTCAAGCACACTACACAGTTCTATACAATTCCACCGTGGTGGCTCTATATATCGAGAGACACAAGAATATTCTACGCTCCAAAAACCCGGGGAAGGCTGACTCTTGGATTAAAGGGGAACACAAGAAGACTTTCGGCAGTTGGTTGCAGAAACATCTCATGAATAACAACACCGTTGGAGATCAGCTGTACTGTTTGGCCAGGCCACCATCTTCGACTATATGTACTTTCCAAGGGTACGAGATAAATGGGAATACATTTTACATGGTCGCCCAAGATAAAAAGAGCACCAACCAAAACAGTGGTGTCCGCTTTGATGCAACAGATGATAATGGGCAGAAGGACACATATTACGGGTACATAGAGGAGATATGGGAACTTGACTATGGACCTACTTTTAAGATCCCTTTGTTTTGGTGCAAATGGGTGAAGCTGACAGGAGGCGGGGTAGTTGTAGACCAAAAGTACGGCATGACAACAGTGGATCTCAACAATCTTGCGTACATGGACGAACCATTCGTCCTAGCCAATGATGTTGCTCAGGTTTTCTATGCGAAGGATATGTCTACAAAAACGAGAAAAAGAAATCAGCAAAAAAAGACATCGTCCGATGATCCAAAGCGCCACATAGTTATTTCAGGGAAAAGAAACATCGTGGGAGTAGATGACAAGACAGACATGTCAGTAGATTATAATAAGTTTCATGAAATTCCGCCCTTCAAAGTGAAAACTGACCCAAGCATCCTACTGAATGATGAAGATTTTCCATGGCTACGATCCAGAAGAAAACAGAAATAATAGATAAGAATGTTGGTGCAATAATGTAATAATGTATTAAACCTTTTATGTAATGCATGTATAGAATGTACTAAACCTTTATTTAAGGAGCATGTGTGTTAATAATTATTTTATAAAACATTGGATGGATTTGAATTAATTATTCAAATTAAAGCACTTTTCATGTTGAAAGTTTAATGAGATTCAAAAATATGCAAAAAATATTAGTTAATCTATTATTTAATTGAAAAATGGCAATTTTGTTAATAGTTTGATAAGTTAGAACAATTATTTTATAAAATAGTGGACGGATTTGAATTTTTTATTCAAATTCAAGCACATTTCATGTTGAAAGTTTAATAAGAATCCAAAATATGCAAAAAATATTAGTTATTCTATTATTTAATTGAAAATGACAATTTTGTTTATAGTTTGATAAGTTAGAACAATTATTTTATAAAACAGAAAATAGAATTGAATTACTTAATCAAATTCAAGCACATTTCATGTTGAAAGTTAAATGAGATTCAAAAATATGCAAAAAATATTAGTTAATCTATTTTTAATTGAAAATGGCAAATTTGTTAATAGTTTGATAAGTTAGAACAATTATTTTATAAAATAGAAAATGGATTTGAATTGCTTATTCAAATTCAAGCACTTTTCATTTTGAAAGTTTTCTCATATGCATAAGTATGCAGAAAGTAAATTATTTAAATGCTTAAATGCTTTTTAAAAAAATTAGGAAAACCTCCCAGATTCCTGCCGCGCTTTTTTTGGACCTTTAGTCCCGGTCTATACCACGAACCGGGACTAAAGGCCCGTCTGCGGGTGATACGTCTCCAACGTATCCATAATGTTTGATGCTCCATGCTTGTTTTTACCCCATTTGCTTAGTGTTTCGTTACACTTCGTGGCACTTTTATGCATTTTCCGGAACTAACCTACTAACAAGTCGCCACAGTGCCAGTTCCCTGTTTTCTGCTATTTTTGTGTTTCAGAAAAGTTACACAGGAAATATTCTCAGAATTAGACGAAACTAAAGCCAGTCGCCCAGAATTTTACCGAAGCTTCCAGAGAACCGAAGAGGAGACAGAGTGGGGCCAAGAGGGGCCCTCACACCAGGGCGGCGCGACCAGGGGCTGGGCCGCGCCCCCTATGTGTGAGACCTCCTCGGTCCACTCCTGACGATGCCCCTTCGCCTATAAAGACCCCCCGATGGGAAAAACCTAAGTACCCGATCAATTTTCCAGAACACATCGCGATCCGCCGCCGCCGTCGACCCGAAGATCGGGAGGGTCCAGAAGCTCTTTCCGGCATCCTGCCGGAGAGGGGAATCGCCACCGGAGGTCTTCTTCATCGCCATGCTTGCCTCCGGAGCGATGAGTGAGTAGTCTACCTTGGACTATGGGTCCATAGCAGTAGCTAGATGGTTGTCTTCTCCACCATGTGCTTCATGTTTAGATCTCATGAGCTGCCCTACATGATTGAGATCACCGTTATGTAATTCTACATGTTTGGTTTGTTGGGATCCGATGAATATTGGTGTTATGCTTGAGTTGATGTACTGAAATTTATCTTATGTTATCTCTATGTTGTTTATGATCTTGCATGCTCTCCGTTGTTAGTAGCTATCTTGGCCGAGTAGTTGCTAGTGACTCTAAGAGGGGGTATTTATGCTCGATAGTGGGTTCATGCCTCTATTTAATCTGGGGGAGTGACAAAAACCTCTAAGGTTGTAGATGTGCTGTTGCTACTAGGGGGAAAACAACATTCATATGCTCGAGGGCATATGCTTTGTTTACATTACACACTTTGCTTAATGCAATTATCTGTTGTTCGCAACTTAATACTCATGGGGTGTTCAGACGATATCCCCGTGAGTGTATTATTAGTCATAGATGCAGTTGGATGGCGGTCTATGTATCTTGTTGTAATGCCCAGAGTAAATCTCATAGTGATCCTCTCATCGTATGCACGTTGTCTTTGTTCTATCAGTTGCCCAACTGTAATTTGTTTACCCAGCATGTATTATTTTATCTTATGGAGAGACATCGCTAGTGAACTGTGGACCCCGGTCCTATTTCCTTTATATTGCTATCACCTGTTTACTTTACTCGCACTGTTTACTTTACTCGCATATTATTATCACTTTCTACTCGATACGCTCATACCCTTTGTTTCAAGCAAACCGGTGAGATTGACAACCTCATCGTAAGTTGGGAACAAAGTATTTGGTTGTGTTGTGTGCAGGTTCCGCGTTGCAGCTAGCAAAGCAAAGCTTGGACGAGGTGCCATATAAATTGTCCTGAGCTGTTGCAAGCTAGTCAGCATCACCTTCAGTCGTTTGTCTGCTCCTCTCCTGAACGATAAACCTTGGTTTCTTACTGAGGGAAAATCTTGCTGCTATATTCATCATACCTTCCTCTTGGGGTTCCCAACGGGCTGGTCATTTACCAGGCATCAGCGGGCGGGAGGCTGAAAAGCCCCCCACCCCCTTTAGTCCCGGCCTGTGGCACCAGCCGGGACTAAAGACTCCCCTTTAGTCCCGGTTTGAGCCACGGACCGGGACTAAAGGGGGTGGGGTATAAAAGGGCCATCTTCTTCCCCGGTCGGTTCCACCGACCGGGACTTAGCCATTTCGCGCGCGAGGAGCTCTCTGTGACGTCGGCAGGCTGACCGACCGCGCCGCCGACGCCCGCTCCCGATCAGCCGCCGCCGACGATCGCGCCGCCGATGCCCGCGCCCGCCGCTGAAGCCGCCGACGCCCACGCCCGCCGCCGAAGCCGCGCCCGCCGACGCCCGAATGCGCCGCCGCCGCCGTTCCTGCCTGCGCGCCACCGCCCCTCTCCCTGCGCGCCACCGCACCCTCTCCCTGCGTGCCACCGCCCCTCCCTGCGCGCCACTGCCCCTCCCTGCAAGGTAATTAGGGTTAAATTAGATGTTAATTAGGGTTTGTTAGTTTTAGAATTAGTTTTAGTATTAGTATTAGTGTTAGTTTTAGAATTAGAATTAATGTTAGTTTAGAATTAGAATTAGAATTAGTGTTAGTTTTAGAATTAGAATTAGTGTTAGTGTTTGTTTTAGAATTAGAATTAGAATTAGTGTTAGTTTCAATTAGTATTAGTGTTAGTTTTAGTTTTAGAATTAGTATTAGTATAAGTTAGGGTTAATTAGAATAAGAATTAAAAGTTAGAATTAGCTAGGGTTAGTTAGAATTAAAAAGTTAGGGTTAGTTAGAATTTAAAAGTTAGAATTAGTTAGGGTTAGTTAGAATTCTCGAGGATATAATCAACGATGCCCCTGATGTTGAACCAGCTGAATCTCCATCGTCATTTCTGAACCCCTCCGGAGATGGAATGGAGGTCGACCGATATGAAGATGAAGCCGACGGAGAAGGCGATAGCTCCGATGATGGAGAAGGCGATAGCTCCGCTGATGGAGAAGCCGGTGGACAATTAACGAAGTCTGGCGAGGTATATATATGAAGTTCGGCAATCACTTGTAATATGTGAAAATATTGGAGATAGCTGTATATTGTATACATATACATTGACCATTGTTTCTCCTCTTAGGCCTCCACATCGAGCAAAGCTACAAAACGAGGCCCGACCAAAAAGTTGGATGCACGAACGCATTACACCTTTGAGGTCATATTGGCTACGGGCGAACCCAAGCTTTCTAAGAAGGTTGCCGACACATTCAAGAAACAATGCGGAGTTCTAGTTAGGGATCACGTCCCGATCAATGTTCGGGAGTGGAACAAGCGCAAAGGGGCAGACGATAGTGAGTATGTCGCCGAAAGGTACAAAGAGAGTCTTTGGAATGATCTCATGGCACATTTCAACCAGCCAGAATGTGAGGATGAAGTCGCCGCAAGACAATTGAGGGCCAAAGTCAAGAAGTGGACTCTAAAGAAGATGGCCGAACTGTTCCGGGTGTGGAAGAAAAAATTATGGAAAAACTATCTGAAGACAAAGGAAGTGCTAGTATTCGAAGGGTATCTAGCGAAGCAGGCGAATCACTTGAAGGCATTTCAGGAGTACAAGGAGTTAGAAGATGCCAAGGCATTATCAGAAAAGAACAAGAAAAATGCCGACAAGAAGAAATATCACCACACGCTGGGGCCAGGGGCTACGAGACTGCCATCCCAAAGTGGGATAAGAAAGAGCAAGAGATGATTGCTAAAGGGATCACACCTGAACCCATCTGTGATGAGTGGGAAATGAGAGCAAAAATTGGTTCCTTGCGCATGGTGGTTCATACGACGAACTAACAGGGGACCTTATCTGCAGTGACGGTCTTAGGATACCCAGGGAAAATTGGAAAAAAATAGTGAAAGAAATTAAAGAGGGAAAGAGAAAGTTCACTCCAGATAGAGAAAAAGACTTATTCACACTAGTCCTCGGGAATGACGAACACGGAGGACGAACGCGAGGCTTTGGTCCTTCTTACCCGTGGTGGCTTGGGTTTGCCAAAGAACAAGAGACCTACAGAAGCCGAGCGAGAGCAAAGAAGCGGCAGCAGGATGAGGAAAATGACAAGTTCAACCAGTTGCTTGCCAGAGTTAACGAGCAACAACAGCAGATTGACGAACTTAGAGGAGTAGTGCGCCAGCAAGATCCTGCACTCAATATTACCGCCGACCCATCTAAGCGGAAAAGCAGCGTGGCTGAATCAGAGGCCCCGACTAACGATGCACGACGAATGATAGAGGGCGGTCCCGGCTACCCCGTGGATGGAATCAAGGAGTCAATATCATGTGAACTCCATCAGAGAATGAAGAACAAATCCATGAAGGTGGCCATCGGACAAGCTTTACCTTGTGGCCTTGATGTACGCTGGCATGGCCGTGAGATTCCAGCTAGCTATGCTAAAGTCGGGGTGGATGAAATCGTGACGTGGTTTCATGATATGGAACTTGACATCGCTGGACCCAAAGATAAGAGGACACTCAGAGAAGTACTGGGTGGAGTCATTCTATAGGACAAGAACTACATCAAGCTTCTAGGCTCGGCCCCAAGGACAACACCGCCTCCGAGTCGTCGCAGGTCACTAATACGTCTCAAACGTATCTATAATTTTTGATGCTCCATGCTTGTTCTTACACCATTTGCTTAGTGTTTTGTTACACTTCGTGGCGTTTTTATGCATTTTCCGGAACTAACCTATTAACAAGATGCCACAGTGCCAGTTCCCTGTTTTCTGCTATTTTTGTGTTTCAGAAAAGTTACACAGGAAATATTCTCAGAATTGGACGAAACAAAAGCCGAACCTCCTAATATTTACCAAAGCTTCCAGAAGTACGAAGAGGAGACGAAGGGGGGCCACGGGTTGTCCACATCATAGGGCAGCGCGGCCAGCCCATGGCCCCTATGGGTGAGGCCACCCTGGTCCACCTCTGACGCTGTCCCTTCGCCTATAAAGACCCCCCGATGGAAAAAACCTAAAGACCCGATCAATTTTCCAGAAACACATCGCGATCCACCACCGTCGTCGACCCGAGATCGGGAGGGTCTAGAAGCTCTTCCCGGCACCCTGCCGGAGAGGGGAATCGCCACCGGAGGTCTTCTTCATCGCCATGCTTGCCTCCGGCGCGATGAGTGAGTAGTCTATCTTGGACTATGGGTCCATAGTAGTAGCTAGATGGTTGTCTTCTCCACCATGTGCTTCATGTTTAGATCTCGTGAGCTGCCTTACATGATCGAGATCATCTTTATATAATTCTACATGTTGTGTTTGTTGGCATCCGATGAATATTGGTGTTATGTTAAGTTGATGTGCTGAATATTATCTTATGCTATCTCTATGTTGTTTATGATCTTGCATGCTCTCCGTTGTTAGTAGCTATCTTGGCCAAGTAGATACTAGTGACTCCAAGAGGGGGTATTTATGCTCGATAGTTGGGTTCATGCCTCTATTTAATCTGGGGGAGTGACAGAAACCTCTAAGGTTGTAGATGTGCTGTTGCCACTAGGGAGAAAACAACATTCTTGTGTCCAAGGACATTCGTTTTGTTTACATTACACACTTTGCTTAATGCAGTTATCTGTTGTTCGCAACTTAATACTCGAGGGGTGTTCGGACGATATCCCCGCGAGTGGATTATTAGTCATAGATGCAGTTGGATGGCGGTCTATGTATTTTGTTGTAATGCCCAGAGTAAATCTCATAGTGGTCCTCGTGACATATGCACGTTATCTTTATTCTATCAATTGCCCAACTGTAATTTGTTTACCCAGCATGTCGTTATTTATCTTATGGAGAGACACCACTAGTGAACTGTGGACCCCGGTCCAATTTCCTTTACATTGATATTACCGTTTACTTTACTTGCTCTACTATTATCCTTTTTCCACTCGATACGCTCAATCCTTTGTTTACAGCAAACCAGTGAGATTGACAACCTCATCGTAAGTTGGGAGCAAAGTTCTTGGTTGTGTTGTGTGCAGGTTCCACGTTGCTGCTGGTACAAAGCAAAGCCCTGGACGAGGCGCCTTATAAATTTTCTGGAGCTGTCGCGAAGCTAGCAGGCATCACCTTCTGAAGTTTGCCTTTTTCCTACTGGTTCGATAAACCTCGGTTTCTTATTGAGGGAAAAACTTGCTGCTGTGCTCATCATACCTTCTCTTGGGGTTCCCAACGGGTCGGTCATCTACATCAACACCGCACCACAATCAGTCACCTACACCTCCATCACCTCCAAGAAGCCCTCCACATGACTACGGCCACCACAACACGAGTCCATCTCGATCACCACCGCCAAACTTGGGTCGGCCGTCTCCGCTGCTGGCCGCTAAGGAAACTAAGCGGAAGCGTGCCAGCAAGAACGCTCCGTCGATGAGTTCTAAGCGACGGAGCCCCCCAAAGCGAAAACTATTGCCCCTCCCAAAGGTACCTCATCCGAATCTTCCCATCAGACCTTATGATCGTACCCCCGAGGAAAATGCCAGGATCGCAAAGGAACATTATGATGCGCAGATGAAAAAGAAGGAACCCGAGCCCCGCCCGAAATACACCCAGAGGCAAAAAGAATATGCAAAATACTTACTGACCCTTCCATCGCAGTATGACTTGCACCATAAGCCTGATGACTATCTACGCACATTGCAGAAGGAAGGAAAAAAGAGCAGATCACGTACAAGTGCAAGTGGGAGCAAATCAAGTACAAGTACAAGCAAGAAAAGATCAGACGTTCCTCAGCTTAGACAACAGGCCAAACAATTGATCCCACCCCTTAGGGTGTTATCCGAGAATGTTCCCTCTCGGGTGCAGGGGCAAAGTTTGGAAATAGCACAAAAGTGGGCGGATGAATGGGGTATGAGTCTTGAAGACGTTCTGGCTTCCCAAGACGAGAGGTTTCCCAAGGCTGTTGTAGCCCCTAAGCCTAAATTTCTCATGGGGGGCCTTTGGTCAGCAAAGAAAGGTTGGAAGATCTCCAACAAATATGCGTTACTTGCATGCATGGTACATAAATGAAGCAAAGAATGGGAGAATAATGATCGTGGCGCGTATCCCACGAGAGTACTACGACCGACCCGAAGAGATCCATGTCGACTTTGATGAACTCTTTCAGATGTACAATTGCGACACCCTCGACAAATCTCTCATGAGTTGCTATTGTCTGTAAATTTTTTAATTCGTTGTCTACATATAACTTGTTCAGTTATTTCAATTCATTGCATGTAATTATCCTCACTATATCCTTTTGTACTCTATTATGCAGAATGAAAATCCTGGTCTGTAAAAGTAGGAACATCATAAATATTGGGTTTATTGACCCAGATAAAATACATATAAAGACGCTAACTGATAAACCCAAGGAGACGGAGGAAAACCTTCTAAGGTTTCTAACGGATCAAAATTTCTGTGACCACATACTGTTTCCATACAACTTCAAGTGAGGGTCTTACACTGTTGTGTCCATTCACTTATAAGTGTAATTGATAAGTTACTGACATATATATATATATATATATACATGTGCAGCTACCACTGGATTCTGTTGGACATTCAAATTGATAAGGGAAGAGTTGATGTCTTTGACCCATTATCGAGAAACATGGAACAGTTCCAAAGCCTGCAGGACATGCTCCAAAGGTAATTTCAATCATTCTTGCGCTATATCGGTCTCTTTCGATGATTTTCTGAAATATCAAGTAATGAAAAACTTAGCAAACCATTTTCCTTGTCGGGTAGGGTTTGGAAGCGGTTCAAGTGCGTGACTGACGGTATCTCTCATGAGAAGCTGACCTTTAGGGCGGTTCAGGTAAGTAGTATGAGATACTTCTATTTTCAATATATTTATGATGCTAGATTATCATTTTGATTATATTTCTATTCTCGTAAAGTGCGACCAGCAGCCACAGGGGACGCATCTATGTGGATACTACGTTTGCGAGTTTATTCGCACGTTTACCTCTGAGCACAAGGATTACAGATACGACGTAAGCAATACACATTCACACTCTATTTTTACCCGTCATTCTTTGTTATCATGATTGACATTCATATTGATCTCCTTTTCTTATATAGTTCGAGGCCATGCGGGAGAAGTACCTACTAGAGCAACACGCGATTACTGTTGCAGAGGAGCTAGCGGCCTTTTTGAGGACAGAAGCTGTAGATGATAAAGGAATATTTAGTGTAGCTAGGGGCCATTACTAATGTTGGTCCATGTAATCGAATATACGGGCTCTAGTCCCGGTAATTGTGATCTCCATATAATTGTATATATATACTCGATCATAAGATAAGTTATCTTATATATATATATGCACTAACATGTATGCATAGAATTATACGAAAAGTGTTTTTAAAATGAAGAAAGAAATAAAATAAAATACAATAAAAATAATTCCCCCGAACACCTAAACCCTAAAACCCTAAAACAAAACAAAATCTGTAGATACTCTTTAGTCCCGGTCCGTGTTACAAACCGGGACTAAAGGGCCTGTCCCTGAGGGCGCTCCAAGGCACCCACGTGGAGACCCTCTAGTCCCGGCTCGTAACAGGGCCGGGACTAAAGATTTAGCCTTTAGTCTCACCTCTGTAGTCTCGGTTGGCAAACCGGAACTAAAGCCCCTTACGGGCCGGGACTAGAGACCCTGTCCCCACTAATGTTGGTTCATTGCCTGGATCCAGATATGGTGACCTCGGGCTCAGTCGGCGGCTTCTCTAACGGTTATCCAGGCTGAAAACCTAGTCCAGCGGACCAGCGACAACAACATTATTCGGTGTTTCGTTTCTAAAGACGTTGTTGCGGTGCACTAGTACATGTTGCTCAAATGAAAACTAATGTTGGGATCACTTCTCTATCTCTCAACGCTCGCTTCTCCGACAAAACTGAAAGATGAACGGGGAGACTCAATTTTGGTGCAGTGTTCAACTTACTGTTTTTGTGTTTCTTCTTGTATTTATTCAGTAGCTTAATCATTCTCATGCCAATTACCGTATCGTGCCATCCCATAACTAAAGCATACTAGATACGGTCCTACGATTACGGATGGGATAGCACATGAACGCGTCCTCATCCAGCTTAGGAAGAAAGCTTATTAAAACACTACGAAAAAGCTAGCTGAAACTTACCTGGATGAAAACGACTAGGTCCTATATACTCTGAAACTGCATTGTTGTCGATAACAACTAAAAACAACCGTCAGTTTTCGACTTATTGCGACCGAGGTTTAAATAACATTTCTCCCCCTCAAACTTGTTGTCGAACACTGATCTTCTCAACTGCAATATTCTGACATGGCTCGACGAACTTGTTCCACCCAAGAGGCTTTTTTCAATATATCCCCAGCCGTTCATTAGTGCTCACGTGATCAACTTCCATTTTTCCAGCCTCAATGCGCTCGTGCATGTAGTGGAACGTGGTGTCGATGTGCTTGCTACACCTGTGATGCACTTGGTTCTTGCACAAAGCATTGGTGGATTTGTTATCCATTGAAAGGTTGAATTTTAGATGCTCCATGCCTGTCATTTCGCTGATGAGCCTATTTAGACAAACACCTTGACTTGCCTCAGCTGTCGCTGCAACATACTCCGTCTCGCAGGAGCAGGCAGCCACCATGCCTTGCTTCTGTGATGTCCATGACAAAGGATTGTCGATGGGGAAGAAGACAATGCCGAAGGTGCTTCACATGTCATTGATGTCGCCGGTGTGATCATTGTCACTGAATCCGATCAACCGCACACTTTACGCCCCCTGTACAGACACCCGAAGTCCAGTGTCCCGCGCACGTAGCACGGGATCTTCTTAACCACCGCCAAGTGTTCCTTGCCAGGAACCTCCATGTGCCGGTTCACGACGCCCAATACATGAGCAATATTAGGGCGTGAGTTGACCAAGTAGCAGTGGCTCCTGATCAAGCTCCGGTATTCCATGGCATAAAAGAGTGCACCTTCATCCACTTTATGAAGCCAAAGATTATGCTCCACAGGAGTGTTGCAGGAGTTGCAGTTGCTGAGCGCGCGCTCTAGAATCTTGGTGGCATACTCAGCCTTGACATAGTGATTTCTCTGCCGTATTGCTGAACATCGATCCCTAGATAGTAACTAAGAACACTAAGATCACTCATTTTGAACATCTGATGCATCTGAGCCTTGAACTCTGCAATCACCTTAGTGTTGGTTCATGTAATCACAAGATCATGGACATACACACCGACAAGGAGAAAAGAGTTGGTTGTCACCTTTCCAAAACACACCATGTTCAAGTGGGCAGCGTGTAAACCCAATCATCCAAGTGACGCCCGACAAAGGTCGTACATCGCCTTATGCAATTTTAGGACTTTGCCGACGTCCTTTTCTATGGGCTGCACAAACACTTCCTCCTCAATATCACTGTTGAGAAACGCTGATTTCACATCCATATGATGAATTTGCCACTTGTTGTGCATGATGAGTGCCAGCAGCAGGCACAAAGTCTCCATGCGTGCGGCATGAGCAATAACTTCCTTGAAGTCCACGCCTTGTGGTTGCGTGCATCCTTTAGCCATCAGTCCCGCCTTGTGCTTAACCAAGTTGCCAATTGGTTCCTTCTAAATATTAGCGCTGTAAAATGATGAAGTTTCATGAACCCTGCTATACACACGACGATTCCCATCCGATAGCTGTACGACACACAAGATCCAACCTTTCATTGGTGGCAGCAAAGTGCAGCACACCACACGATGCTACGTCGTACAAGGATCGTACAGGAAGGATCGTGTGTGCAGCACTTCCGAAGTTTCATATAGCAGTTGGTACGCGCGCTTACCTCGTTATTTTGCCGCGCGCTCTTTCCTGGGCTGGACATATAGGGCACGTGATATCGTTTTTTCTGCGTCATTTGTTTTGCAGCATCTGTCGCCGCGTCTATTGAAGCATCAATATGGGTCTTCCGCGTGCTAAATTAGCAGTTTTTTAAGCACGGGCGCGATAAACAACGACTGTTGGAGATGCTCTAACAACAAAAATGGTGCAACTGAATTTTCTCACGATTTTAGTTTACAACTGAATTACTGAAGCATACTCCGTGGTGATTAAGGATGGAGCTGCAAGAGTGCAATCTTTTTTACAGGTATGCCCATTCTCTAATTAATTCTAGGTCCGCCACTACTCATGATCATCGCTCCGGTGCACTTGCCAATGCTATATTTGGTAGATAGACAGTGGATGCCGCTATGAATTTTCCCAGAGTCACGCATCACCGCTCCTACAGAACTTACACATGTATCGCTATGAAGGGAGCCATCAACATTTACCTTGAGTATTTTAGGATTTGGCAAATATTCAATTCGCCTCCTAGATACATATGCTCCCTCTGCCAAACAAACATATTTCTAAATGTCAAAAAAAATTAACCAATTTTTTTGTATTTACATATCTACAATCTAAGTGCATTTATAAAGTTTTACCGAAATCCACTACTTTTTATGGTCTATGTAAAAAAGAAAACAATTTTCATGTGAAATGTCTTATTTTTAACACCAAAATTTGTCTTTTTTACACATCCACACGACACATCAATTTATCGTAAAATGACTTTGTGGACATATAGCACGTGAAGATGTATGTGCGAATTTTTTGTTTCAATTTTTTTAACATTTTAGAATTTGTCAAATATGTATTTTAAAATAAAGGAAGCATATGGTCCGAGGAGCAAATACCACTCCTTGGTCTAATCCAGTGCGGCTTGGGACCAGACACTTTAGCCATAGCTTTAGCTGTGATTGAAAGTACTGACATTTTGCATTGGGACATGGGCGGGAAAGGCTCCTCGTGTGTATGTCGTCGAAGGATCCACCCAAGATACCAGGATATGATTTGGACGTGGAATCTTGTGCTTAATCAGTTTATATAATGTTTGTCCTTAGTTGTTTAAAATAGCTTAAAAAAGAAACATCAACAACACTCCCTGCAACGTGGGGGCATAACATACTGGGTGTGGTGGTGTACTTGCCATTATGAAAAGAGTAATGCAGGTTAATCATACGCTGCCACTCATAAATTATTATGACATATCATTCACAACTAAGATGGTTCAAAAGCATGTCTTTTCTTCCTGCGGCACCAAACCAATCTCTCCCACACCTATTATTCAAGTAACAATTGTCAGCTAAGTGGGACAATTATTCCTCATGTTTATCGTGCATACAAGAAATGGCAACCCATGAAAGTTGTTCATCATGTCTTGTTCCAAGAACAAGCTCGGCAGTGAGCTAAGAGGAACGCCAGAATAGTTCTGGAGTTATTGACAACAAGCAAGAGCGGACCCTTCCCAGTTATACTGGAAACCTGTTACTTAAATTCACTGGTTAGTAATGTATAAATTATCATCTTGCCAAAGCAAAAAAGAAAGCTACACATAGTGCGAACAGATAAAAACATATAGACCAGAAGACCTTACAGTGCTTTTTTTTTTTCTGAAACCGTCTTATATTAGATGGAACCTTACATAAATACTACCTATGTTCAATGTTATACGGCGTTTAATACAAAACAGAGGAGTACATTAGAAACATATTGTTTTTGTTAGCATTTCATAGACTTTGAGAAGACAGGAAATGCTTTGCCTGTAATTTAGAACAGCAAGCATCAAGTTAGAAAAGGTGAGATGGCCACTGTGATTTGAAAACATAAATAAGAAACCAGGTGACGCTGGTTCGATCCGTGCTCCAGCACTCCATCTCTACTTTTACAATTGATCTTAAACTGCATGGGCTTAGGAAGCGGCCCACACACTTCGTCACAACATCGTAATGAACGAAGTCTAAGAAGGGTTCGGCTGAACTCCGCTCTGCCATGGAAAATAGTTCTTTTAGCGATTGACTGCTCCACGGACGATGTTTTTAGCGATTGAGATTTGGATGGACAAAATCAAGGAACAACGGATGAAAAACGGACGAAGAGAGAAACGTTCCTTCCTTTATTTTTAGGTATGGATATATGAGTTTGAAGTTGGGAAAAAGCAGATTGTTTTCTAGCAAGTACAGAAACGAGGTCTTCTAAAAGAAGTGTAGCATGAGTTAAGCGATAAACAGTGGCAACAGACTAGTTCTAGACAAAATATGATAACAAGTTCACATGCATACAAGATCAAAGAAGTAATAAAAGGCCATTGTTAGTTCTAGAACAAAATGTGATACAAGTTCACAAGCAACCATTGTTAGTTCTAGAACAAAATGTGATACAAGTTCACAAGCATATAAGATCAAAGAAGGGCAAGTTTTTTCACTGCCGCCACTTAGTTTAGAGGTGTTAACTACGTGTGTAGATGCCACCGATGAAACACACCATCCCATACTATGCAAGTGTTGCAAAATATCAAACATATACTCAGAAGTGTTTCATTGACTAACAAGATAACGACTAACAGAGTCAAACCATATCAAGTTAGACATCTATAAGAAACCAAACAAAGGTAAATAGATAACTACTATGTGCAATAATCCATACCTATTTGTGGATCTTCTTAAAACTTGGAGTGATCCATACGGGAATAGGCCAATTCAACCAAGGTTGGGGAGACACTATATAACTGAAACTTTCATCCTCAAAATTATATATTCCAACATCCCGACGGATCTCATGTCCATCCATCAGCGAGTATTCATCGTCATCGGTGAAATAGACATGGTTGGGCAACAGCCTTGGGTAGTCCTTTGTGGAGAGGCAATAAGTACAATTGTGCCCGATGAACAGTGCATCATCCCCCAACGTTGGCACACGAACTATCTGCTGGCTGTCAAAGTCAGCCTTGTATATTTCAACACTAGTTGTATGTATCTCTTCTTGCTCATTACTTGTACTCTTTGTTATCCTCCATATTTGCAGCACATCGCCAGACGATGTCTTGGCTATGTAAAGATTATATGCATTGTATGGCAAGGTGTTCTTGAAAATCATTTCGGGCATGGCACAAGAGCCTTCAATGGCATAACGATGGATCCCGCCTAGACGATTCATCGCGTATAGTGCACCATCGTCGCCAAATATGCAATCCGAGTACTCCGGTGGTTCATTAGGCGAGGAAGCGACCCAGTGCCACTTCTCATCGCCGATTCTCGCAAAGGAGATATCCCTGTAGGGATTGTGAATGACCACGACCGTGCAATCCCCCAAGGAAGGATCACATGACAGTACGACCTTGAGATATAAGACTCCCCGGAGCTCGTCCACCGCGTAGGGCTGCGGATCCTCGTTGTGGAGAGAAAGATCGTATCTTTCGAGGTTGCCGGCGGGGTCGAAGACGGGGCTTACCTTTTCGATGGTGGCGACCGAGGGTAGCGCGACCTGCTCGCCGGTGACGGGGTTGAGGAGGTGGAGCTCGGAGCGGGCGTCGGCGGTGATGAGCCACCCGTGCGAGGAGCCGACGATGTTGCGCTCCCCGATGGGAGGGTCCGGGAGGCGCGCCCTGTAGGCCTTCTTGTCGGCGAGGCTGAGGAGATTGGCGGCGGCGGCGGTGGTGTAGAAGAGGCACGGGGTTTGGGGGCGGCTGTATATCCCGATGCGGCGAAGGGCGCGAGAGGTGGCGCGCCACGAAGTGCAGACATCGGCGGCGCTGAAGAGGTCCGGGAACTCCAACTCGCCGAGGATGGTGGTGAGGATGTCGGATGGCAGCTTGGACCAGTAGGGGCAGGCCGCCATCGATTCCTCCATTGGGCAGATATTTGGTGGGGCAGGGGATAAGTAAGCGTCTGGGTTATTTACGGCGGCGAGGCAGGGCACATCGCCGGACAGAGGTTCAGTGACTTGGTGTTATCAAGTCGCCGTCCGATGAAGATCTCACGGATAAAGTTGGTCAAAATTTTAGACTCAAAATTTAAACTGCTCAGAAAAAATTGAAAAAATCTACTCCCTCCATTCCACATAGTGACAAATAATATGGGTCGGAGGAACTAGTAAGTATTATATGTTCAATTATGTATTTTGGGAATGTTTTGTTTCCTTTATAATTATGAGTAATAGCTTTTTATATTTTGATCTTAAGATGCAATTAAATAATTAATCATCTGTTCAAATAAAATGAAACTTCCTCAAAATACTCAACTGACTGATTTACTAGATTTTTTCAATTTTTTTGGGCAGTTTGAATTTTAGAGTCCAAAAATTGGCATACCATGTCCATTGGATCTTGATCAGAGAACACTTAAATAGGGAAGTCCGCCTCAGACTTGATAACACCAAGTCACTGAAGCTCTGTCCCACATCGCCGCTGGTGCCCCGCTTCTGCGGTAGGAGTAGTAGTAGTTTTTCTGAACCGAGTTGGATTAGAATAGGGGAAAGTTTCCTTAAAAAAAGGATTATAGAAAAAGTTCAAGGAATACTTGATCCCCTATCGGAGCTGATGTGGGACATGATGCAATTGAAGTGGACACGGGCGTCCACATGCCCACTTTAGCCTGTCGCAAAAAAAATGCTTCCTGGCGTTACAGCCATCGTGCATTTCATATGCGGGCCTTGCAGACAAGTCATGTATCAGACCAGACCCGCCCACACCTTTATGTTCTAACCTACACAACTTGGTCGCCCTTCTCGTCAACTTCCCATCCCTGACTACGCCATCGTGGCCAGCCGATGTTTTTCTCGTCGCCACATGCAGATGAAGAAGGAGGAGGAAGTGTCATGTGCAGCGGGGAAGGAGGATACATCGATGGTAGCGGGAAAGGAGGACAAGAAGAACCTGGACGACAAGCAGGATAAGAAGCTAGTGCACGCCCAGGTCCTTACCTTCCCCTTTCCTTTTGAATTTGAGATTTTCTTGCTAATGTGATCCCCTTTCTTTTTGCTTGCCTGCTCTTTTGTATTACCTCCATTTTGAAATATAAATTACCTTTATAAAAAGAATTATCTTTTGAAACGGAGGTAGTATATGATGTAGTAGCTAGTTTGTCATTTTAAGGATGTGATTGATAAATCAAATGAGGGATATAATTCGATTTTAGCTTAGAGATTTAGTTGAAGGGTTTCACAGCATAGTAAATCAAAAAATTTCCTACGGATGCGAACGAGAAAGCCAAGATCTAATCTAGGAGATTGATGGCTTGTAAGAACAGCTCGTTGGGAACCCCAAGAGGAAGGTATGATGAGCACATCAGCAAGTCTTCCCTCAGTTATGAAACCAAGGTTTAATCGAACCAGTAGGAGAAAGCCAAACTTCAGAAGGTGATGCTTGCTAGCTTCGTGACACTCCGGACAAGGGCGCCAGATTAACTGTTTGTCGGCGTCTAGCTTTTCACCAGCAGCAACGTGAAACCTGCACACAACACAACCAAGAACTTTCCTCCCAACTTATGATGAGGTTGTCAATCTCACCGGTTTGCTGTAAACAAAGGATTGAACGTATCGAGTGGTAATAGGATAATAGTATGCAAGAAAGTAAACAATGCGAGTAAAAGTAAAACGGTATAGCGATGTAAATGGACCGGGGACAACAGTTCACTAGTGGTGTCTCTCCATGACAAGGGTATAGCTAATAGAGCTCGTTAGTTGAGTACCCCTGAGGCCCGTTAAGCTAGGCCCAATTGTAATGATAGTCGAATACGAGTTCTTACCGTATGTCGATATTGTAATCTGTATCGGACCCTACCCGATCCTCGAGACCTGGCCATCTATATATAGGGGCCAGGAGGGGACGGTGTGGGGCAGATTGAAAGCAAGCCAGGTTGAACACCCAAGTTTACTTTCGATATACACCTGTTTCGACTAACTTTACCTTCGAGTTCATCCGACGCCCTATCTCCCCGATCCTAAGTCCTTCATCTAGGACATTTGTCGAGTTAACCCCTCGTCAATTGGCGCCGACCGTGGGGACTCTAGGCGTTGGAATCATGAATTCGACGGCTTTTTCGCTTCTAGCCAACAGCAGATCAGAACTCGACGAAAATCAAGAGATGGAGTTGACAATTGGAAGTTTGAGCATCCTCATCGGGCCATCGGGTTCATCCCGCCTCTCGGATTCGACGAAACCAGATCCGTCGGCAGGCAAGCCTGAAACAGAGAAAACATTGGAGTCATCAGAAGGCTCTTCCAGTGAGGTAAACTCGCCGGTCAGCTTAGAAAAAGCATCAATCGCAGAAGGCGACGAAATTCAGGAAAATTTCGACTCAGAAGAAAAAGCGTGTCAGACGCACAACAACGCAAAGGACTTCGCCGTAGGAAGCAGCGGCGTCTCCAAAGTACATCAGTTATGCGTCATCATCACTGAAGCAGAAGAAGGAAACAACAGCGAAGGAAGTAAAAAGGTCGACAGGCAACTCGACAAAGTGAAAGTTCACAACAAAAAGGAAAAAGAGAAAGTCCATGTCTCGGCTGGTGAATGGAGAATGATCAAATCAGCCATTAATCATGGTACAGAAGTACCCGAAGGATCAAGAAGAGAAGTTCTAATGGGATATCAGTATGCATTATACCAACACAAGAAGAAACTAAGGGAGGAAAGAAACATGATGTTTCAAGACAACAACAGTATATCAGGGGAGGAATACTGGGAAGACTATAGTGAAGATTCAGAATATAGCAGAGAAAGGCGCGGAGATCCAAAACACAACAGGGGGCAGCATGCGGCAGAGAAGAAGGGTACTCGAGGAGCCCCACCCCGCAGCTAGAAGAGGAGGAAGATGACCTGATACAAAAAACGCCAGAAGCGGCATTGGCAACAGCACAAGCGTATTTACTAGCTACAAGACCAGAACATGGAGACCCGCGAGAAGGTATGCACCAAGCCGCGATACGAAGCCTCGGAATAGTAGAAGGTAAAATCAGGGAACAAGGCCCAGAGATAAAGTCGACAAGTCATAAGGGAAATCAAAAGGAGAAGTTCAGATACAATCGCGCAGACAACGACTATAGCGAGTCATCAGAAGAGAAAAAGCAACAGAAAAGGAAGGAGGATGCAAGAAGTATAATAGCGCAAGCTCGAGTAAATAAATCGCGACATGCTTGGAGGGAAGAGAACTACGAAGACGACGATAAAGATATGGGTGCGTTATGCTTTACCCGCAGGGTTCGCAAAACGCGGGTACCCGAAGGATTCAAACTACCACACGACCAGGATAAGTACGACGGGTCACAAGAACCTACCTTATGGCTATCAGATTATCTACAGGCAGTGCAGATACTAGGGGGAACAAAGGCGACTGCAATGCAAAGTTTGCAGCTACACCTCACCGGCGCCGCACGGTCCTGGTTGAACACCCTACCCGATGAGTCCATTGGAAGCTGGGGGGAACTCGAAAGTCAATTCACAAGAAATTTTCGTTCCACCTACAAACGCCCAGCATCACTGGAAGAAGTTAAAGCATGTGTGCAAAGGAAAGGCGAAACGCTACGTTCTTATATACAACGCTGGAGTATAATTAAAAAAACAGCAGAGGACGTCTCCGACGAACGAGCAATAGACGCCTTTTCGGAAGGACTTCGTCGCTCAGATCTTGTGGAAGAAATAGGAAGAACAAGACCTACGACAGTAGCTGAGCTAATGGAACAAGCCAACAAATTCGCTGATGGAGAGGATGCGTATAACAATAAAAGAGGACGTTCGCCAGAAGTCGACAGAATAAGTCGACAGAGGAGACGACACCGCAGCGGGGGTAACCAAGGAAGGCGAAATCAGGTAGCCGCGGGTTATATACTAGAAGAAGAGGAAGGGTATGAAAGTAGGAGATTTCAGGCAAAAGGAGAAGAGAAATCAAGATACTCTGGTCCTTCGGCCGAGGATATGCTATACGGACCTTGTCGAATCCACTACGCGTATCTCGACGGGAAAAGGGTCTCAAATCACCAGATGAAGGATTGCAGAACATTCCTAAAGTTGCAAGGCGCCATGGGCTCAAGCCAAGAAGGAAGGCAAGGAGAAAGACGTAGAAGTCAAGGATATCAAATGCAAAGACCAGCAAAGCACCTAGAGTCAAAAGTATACATATCAGCCATGATTCAACCGGTGCCCAAGTCAAAAAAAGAGCGAAAGAGCATATCTAGGCAAGTAAACCTAGCAATATCATCGCCACCAGCTACCACAGAGTACCTACGGTGGTCAGAGCAACCAGTCAAGTTCACTAGAGCAGACCACCCAAGGAAAGTTCCTAGGCCGGGCCACTCGCCTATGGTTCTAAAAGCGCAAATAGGAGGGTACGACATTGGAAGAGTGTTCATGGATGCAGGGAGCGGCATAAACTTAATATATGCTAGAACACGAAAGGCAATGTGCATCTCACTGACGAGTCTGAAGCCAACAGATTGCTCTTTCCACGGAATAGTACCAGGAGCAGCAAACTACCCTTTGGGAAGGATAGAACTCGATGTCTGCTTTGGCAGCAGCGAAAATTATAGAAGAGAGAAGCTGGAGTTCGAAGTCATGGACTGGCCATCACAATATCATGCAATCCTGGGGCGCCCAGCATTTGCAAAATTCATGGCAGTACCACACTACGCGTATCTCACGTTAAAAATTCCAGGGCCCAAAGGAACAATTACGGTACAAGGAAGCTTTGAAGTAGCCAACACATGCGACAGAGAATTCAACAGGATGGCGCAAACTTTCGGCATGACAGCAGAATATGAGAGGTTGAAAGGAGAAACGGATCATAATGTGCTACCCGATGTTGGACGATCCCTACCAGATAAGGCTTTCGACACAATGCAGGACTCGAAGAAAATTCAGGTCCACCCTACAGATCCAAACAAGACAACATCAATTGCGGTGAACTTGGATCCCGCATAGGAAGGCGCGCTCGTCGAGTTCCTCCGTGAGCGCTGGGAAATCTTCGCCTGGTGTCCATCGGACATGCCAGGGGTTCCCAGGGAACTCGTCGAGCACGCACTAAATGTAGATCCCAAGGCAAAACCAGTCAAGCAACCATTGAGGCGATTTGATGAACCTAAAAGGAAGGCGATAGCGTCAGAATTGCACAGGCTAGAAAATGCCGGATTTATCAGAGAAATCAAAACTTCGAGTTGGGTATCGAACCCAGTCATAGTACCCAAGAAGAATACAGACGTACAAAGAGTGTGTGTCGACTACACATCTCTCAATAAGCATTGTCCAAAGGATCCCTTCCCTCTACCCCGCATCGATCAGATAATCGATTCCACAGCGGGATGTGCAAGGCTTTCATTTTTGGACGCATATTCTGGTTACAATCAGATCAAATTGAAGAAAGAGGACGAAGAAAAAACGGCCTTCATCACACCATACGGAGTATTTTGCTACCAGGTAATGCCTTTCGGCCTAAAAAATGCAGGAGCAACTTATCAACGGATGATGCAAAACTGCCTCGGAAGCCAAATAGGACGCAATATCCAAGTCTACATTGATGATGTAGTCATCACAACAAGAGAAGAGAAATCCTTAATCGGCGACTTGGCGGAAACCTTCGACAACCTGAATAAATACAAGCTTAAACTGAACCCGACAAAGTGTTCCTTCGGAGTATCAGCAGGGCAACTTTTGGGGTTCTTGGTATTAGCACGAGGAATAGAGGCAAATCCAGAGAAGATTCAAGCAATTCTAACAATGGGGAAACCCACGAAACTCCACGACGTACAGAAGTTGGCAGGACGTGTCGCGGCACTAAGTCGCTTCGTTGCTCGACTAGGGGAAAAGGCGCTTCCTTTTTATGCACTTATGAAGAAGTCAGACGATAAATTTGAGTGGACAGAAGAAGCAGATGCAGCGTTTGCACAGTTGAAAAAAGTGCTTTCCACGCCACCAGTGCTGGTCGCACCAAAAGAAAAAGAGCCACTGCTGTTGTACATCGCCGCAACTCATCAGGTGGTGAGTTCAGTTCTAGTAGTCGAAAGAAGCGAAGAAGGAAAAGCCCATGGCGTCCAGAGGCCGGTATATTTCATCAGTGAAGTGCTATCTCCAACCAAACAGAGGTACCCGCACTATCAGAAGTTGGCATACAGTGTCTTCACAACTGCACGTAAACTACGATAGTATTTTGCGGTGCACCCAATTATAGTGGTCAATGAAGCGCCACTATCGAACATACTGAACAACCCTCTGGCGACGGGACGTGCCTCTTTGTGGGGAATCGAGTTATCTCCCATGGACATCACGTACGAAAAAAGGAAGGCGATCAAGTCGCAAGTCTTGCCAGACTTTACAGCAGAGTGGCTCGAGCTGCAAAGCACGGGACCACCAGACTTATCGAGTACTTGGACAATGTACTTCGACGGTTCCAAGAGAGTCCAAGGCGCAGGCGCAGGAGTAGTGTTGATATCACCTCATGGAGACAAATTAAAGTACGTCTTAAGGATAAGCTTTCCGCAGGCTTCCAACAATGAAGCGGAGTACGAGGCCTTGTTGCACGGAATAAAGATGGCTAAAGCATGTGGAGCAACTCGCCTAAAAATATTTGGAGATTCCAACCTTGTTGTTCAGCAAGTTATGAACAGATGTGACACAATCAATGACAACATGATGGCCTACAAAAATTTGTACCATTATCTAGAAGGAACGTTCGATGGATGCGAAGTCTCGCACATAAGCAGGAACATCAATGAAGAAGCCGACACTTTAGCAAATATCGGGTCACAGTGTTTACCTGTGCCGTCCGGAGTATTTTGGGAGGAAATAGTGGAAAGATCAATAAAAAGTGGAAAAATTCGACTACTACAGCAGGCTCGGGGGCTACGTCAGAACCAGAGGAGATCATGATGATAGAAGAAACATGGATGCAGCCATATCTCGCGTACATGATAAATAAAAAACTACCAGAAGATGCAGTAGAGGCCAAGAGGATAACTCAAAGATCGAAAGCGTTTGTCGTGTTGGAAGGAAAATTATATAAGAGAAGTATTACCGGCGTTTTACAGCGTTGTGTAACGCCCCGGGAAGGGCAAGCAATATTGAAAGACATACACGGCGGAGTATGTGGCCATCATGCCAGCAGCAGAGCAATAGCGGCAAAAGCTTTCCGAGCAGGATTCTATTGGCTAACAGCCATCGAGGACGCAAAAGATATAGTTCGAAAGTGTGAAGCATGTCAAAGGTTTGCATCTAGACCGCATGCACCAGCAGCGGAGCTGCAAACAATACCATTATCTTGGCCCTTCGCACAATGGGGCCTCGACATGGTGGGAAAGTTGCATAAATCGTGGCCAGGAGGGCATGTCTACATGCTAGTGGCAGTCGATAAATTCACCAAATGGGTAGAAGCGGCCCCAGTAACAACTCAAGATTCTACAGCGGCAATCAGCTTCATCAAGTCAATAGTTTTCCGTTTTGGTGTACCATACAGCATCATCACAGACAACGGGACAAATTTTACCTCAAAGGAATTCAAGAGTTACTGCGAAGGATTGGGAATCAAGCTCAAATTCGCATCTGTGGCACACCCGAAGACAAACGGGCAAGTCGAAAAAGCCAATGGCCTAATATGTGGTGGAATAAAAAAGGGGCTCTTAGCACCTCTTGAGAAAGCCAAGAGCGCTTGGGTAGAAGAATTGGCCTCCGTTCTTTGGAGTCTAAGAACTACTCCTAATGCAGCAACTCAAGAAACTCCTTTTTTCCTGGTCCATGGCGCCGAAGCCGTGCTTCCAGTCGAAGTGACGCACGAGGCTCCAAGAGTGACAGCGTATGACGAGACAACGTCAACAGAGGCATTGCAAGATGATGTCGATGCACTAGATGAAGCAAGAGACAAAGCATTAGAAAGGGCTACGCAATATCAACAAAGCCTACGAAACTACCATAGTAGTCGAGTTCGTCCACGATCCTTCGTGGTGGGAGACCTTGTTTTGCGACTCAGGCAAGACAGCCACGGCAAATTGGAGTCTCCTTGGGTGGGACCTTACATCGTCACCGAAGTAATACCAGGAGGAGCATATCGACTACAAGACAAGAAGACTGGGAAGGACGAGAGCAACCCGTGGAATGCAGAACAGCTACGACGTTTTTACGCGTAGACTAAATATAGTGGTATCAATAAATTCGAGTTAGTCTTCTGAACCCAGAACATGAGGCCACAGGTCGGGTTCTTTGGGTTGAACTCGACAAAATTGTACAAATATTTGTTACTTCTCCGCTCGGGGGCTTCAACCCCTGGGTCGTACGAAAAGAGTTATTATCGCAAGATTGGAGGTTTTCTTTCATTATAAGGTTGTTTAAACAACCCGATAAATACTGAGAGAACTTGGTTCATAAAAAGAACCCGATATTATTCCTACATTTTTTGGTTCGCAAAGAACCCGATATATGGAAAGCATACCTCAGAACACGACTTGTTCTCATGGTACTAGCAAAAGGCATCGACGCAAAGTACAAATATGCATTACAAATATCATTGCAGGAAAGACATTATCAAACGAAATTACATATCCTAATGGAACTAGACTTCAGCTTCATATTTCTTCTGGCACTGGGTGCCATCGTAGATCTTCACGTCAAACTTCGACGTCCCGATGTGGAAGTCGAAGGCCATGAAGAAGCCTTGATGGATGTCGTGGTCTTCTGCAAATTGCGACCAGCCGCCCCTGAAGTACTGCTCGCCGTTGCCATCATACCACACTTCCACCTCATACGGGATACCACTGCCAGACTGCTCGCGAAGAACAGCTTCTCGCAGTTTGCGCCCATCCATAAACTTGGTAAAATTCAGTGGCAGGCGCTGAATCTCACGGCACTGCGCCATGGCAATGCAGAAAAAGGAGAAGACTTGAGGAGAAGCAGCGGGAGCGGCAGGAGCAGCAGGAGGAGGAGCAGCAGGACCTGGAGCGGCGCCAGTCACCTTGGGCTTGTTCTTGCTACCAGGTGGACGGCCGGGACGACGCTTAGCTGGAGCGTCCGATGAAGTTCCGGCGGCGGCCACAGTGGTATTGCTCTTGTTCTTGCTGCCATGAGGGCGACCCCGACCTCGTAGTGCCGCTGGGGATCCAAGGTTCAGACGAGAACCTTCAGCATCTGCCATGAGGGAAAAGCCTCGGAAAACCCTAGATGAAGAAAAGAAGACGATGCGGCGGAGGAAGATATCTGATTAGGGTTTTTGCCTTTACAAGATGGTGCTTTATTTATAAGCACGTGTTATTGGGCCCCAGTGCTATAGCACAGCCCATAAACATATTTTACAGCAGGAGTTAAATTCTGCGTACAGCAGACGATAATATCAAAGAAAAACAAGAAAAGGAGACTCTGGTTGCACGATATGAAAACCTCAACTTGGACTCGGGGGCTCGCCAAGTAGTAAGATGTCAACAAAAGAAAGAAGAGCTGAACTTTGAGCCTATGCTTGACTACAAGTCGCCAAACATAGCCTCGGGGGCTACTCCCATCGGGAGCGCTGAGCGCGCACCCGATAGAGATGAAGGTAATCAATATTGGAGATGCGGAAGGATAAGCATACAACCTTCGACTACGTAGTCGACAAAATGAAGAGAGATTACTCCCATCGGGAGCGAATAAGATCAATTTAAAATCCGAAATTCTATGGTTTTATCAGTCAAAAATTTGGCTGCGAATATGAGATTCTCGAGTTGCGTTATCGCAACGAAACTCAAATGCCGCGACTTGTCGCGAAGGTAAGACCCCAGGATCCGTCCTGTGTGGCCTGGTATACGCACATGGATGCGCTCTGCTGGTATGTATCCGTGTCTACGACGCGAAGAAAATCCTGGTGGACGCACTGGGTACCCTGAGAACCACTGGGATTCATTTTTTGTAAGTCCTAAATGAGGCAAAAGAGTGAGTTTGACCGTTATCCCGAATTCAAGTCCAAGGGGATTGAATTTGAAGTAGGTGACAAGTATCTGTTCCGGTAGTTAACTGACCTCTTGATCCGTCAGAGTTGTCAGGCTTGATCATCAAAACCCCTTGCGAGCGGATTATTATCATGAAATATAAGTCGAAAGACCAAGTCGAAGATTTGAAGATATGAGGAATTGATCAAATCGAAGATTTAAAGATTAGAGATTCAACCTGAATCTGCAATTCTGGTAGAATCTCAGGGGCTACTGACAAGGGTATAGCTAATAGAGCTCGTTAGTTGAGTACCCCTGAGGCCCGTTAAGCTAGGCCCAATTGTAATGATAGTCGAATACGAGTTCTTACCGTATGTCGATATTGTAATCTGTATCGGACCCTACCCGATCCTCGAGACCTGGCCATCTATATATAGGGGCCAGGAGGGGACGGTGTGGGGCAGATTGAAAGCAAGCCAGGTTGAACACCCAAGTTTACTTTCGATATACACCTGTTTCGACTAACTTTACCTTTGAGTTCATCCGACGCCCTATCTCCCCGATCCTAAGTCCTTCATCTAGGACATTTGTCGAGTTAACCCCTCGTCACTCCATAAGATAAATAACACATGCTGGGTAAACAAATTACAGTTGGGCAATTGATAGAGTAAAGATAATGTACATATGTCATGAGGATCACTATGAGATTCACTCTGGGCATTACGATAAAATACATAGACCGTAATCCAACTCCATCTATGACTAAAAATTCACTCGCGGGGAATCATCAGAGGACCCCTTGAGTATTAAGTTGCGAACAACAGATAATCGCATTAAGCAAAGTGCGTAATGTAAACAAAGAAAATTTCCTTGGACACAAGAATGTTGTTTTCTCCCTAGTGGCAACAGCACATCTACAACCTTAGAGGTTTATGTCACTCCCCCAGATTAAATAGAGGCATGAACCCAACTATCGAGCATAAATACTCCCTCTTGGAGTTACTAGCATCTACTCGGCCAAGATAGCTACTAGCAACGGAAAGAATGCAAGATCATAAACATTATAGATATAACATAAAGATATAATATTCAGCACATGAACTTAACATAGTACTAATACTCATCGGATCCCAACAAACACAACATGTATGATTACATAAAGATGATCCTGATCATGTAGGGCAGCTCACAAGATCTAAACATGAAGCACATGGTGGAGGAGACAACCATCTAGCTACTGCTATGGACCCATAGCCCAAAGTAGAGTACTCACACATCACTCCGGAGGCGACCATGGTGGTGTAGAAGGCCTCTGGCAGGAAGTCCCCTCTCTGGCAGGGTGCCGGGAAGAGCTCCTGGATCCTCCCGATCTCGCGACGGCGACGGCGGTGGCTTGTAACGCCCCACCTTTGGATTAAGGTGGAACACCTGTGTTAAGTGCTATTCCCTGGATCAATGATAGCACCACAGAACAAAATATAGTAATCATAGCATAGTATCAAGATTACACGCAGATCCAGATACATAAGTCTCCCAAATTATTACAAGTCTTCATAGTCTCATGGACGGAAACAAATAACAGAGTTCAACTTAAGCACAACGGAACTACAGTAGTAGCGAGCCTCCATCTTCACCATGCGCCACAGGCAGTCATGTTCGTATGTAGACTCGAGATCCTAACACCTCACTCATCATCAGAAGAACCTGCACATTGGATTATGCAGCCCCATGAATGGGGGTCAGTATAATGATGTACTGGCAAATGACACTTATTTGGTGGCAGTTGTGAAAGAACTAGCTACATGCTATTTGGCTGGTGGATCTGTGGGCTAGTTTGCATAAAGCCAATTTTGTCCTATTCTTTTCCAAAATTTTCTTTAGAAGATTTTATTTTCAAGGGTCGAAATAACCCCCAAATACTACATAGTTGCAAGTTATGTAGCACTGGGCAAAATTCAACAAAGTCGGAACAACAGAAACCACCACCCCTCGGAGTGCATGGCCCTGAGCTCGTGCCTAAGGGTTTCTAGACAGATTTTAGTCATTCAGAAACGGTGATGAGATTCTTCCATACATTCCATGTCTAGAGACTCAAATTGTCCATGACCGGGGACACGGCTAATCGATTAGTTTTGACACCCTGCAGGGGTTGTGCACTTTCACCTTAAGACTCATTTTACGCCCATACATAAAATGAGATGAGACCTTTTAAAAGGAGAGAGCAACCAACTGGCAAGATCTGTTCCCAACCTACAATTCAACTACCAGCCATCTTCTTCCACACAAGTTGCACCCTCACATCCAATCGGTCAAGACAGAGCCCATATTGTCATAAGGCTGCACTGGAAGCACTCTGAGAATGGAAGACATGGTAACCTCTTTATTCTTGGGTGGCCATCCCGAGTGGCATTCTGAGTACACATCCTCTCGACGAGGCATGTGCCCCAGAAGTCACCTACATCGCCGCCTCTTATCAAACCAATCCACCCAGATGTTTAATTTTAGTTGAAGCTCTTAATTTGTTCACAAAACACTTTTAATAAGTGATCATAGCATGGCATTGCTACTCGTGTGATGATGTGGGAGCAGTGAGTCCTTGTGCGTGGTGATGACCAGCCCGTTGGGAACCCCAAGAGGAAGGTATGATGAGTGTAGCGGCTAGTCTTCCCTCAGTTAAGAAACCAAGGTATGTCGATCAGGAGAAGGGAGACAGTGACGACTGAAGGTGATGCGGACTGGCTTAGTGACACTCCAACAAGGGCGCCGTTTAACGATACTTGTTGACTCGTCTTCGGCCAGCAGCAACGCGGAACCTGCACACACACAGACAAATACTTTGTTCCCAACTTACGATGAGGTTGTCAATCTCACCGGTTTGCTTGAAACAAAGGTTATGAGTGTATCGAGTGGAAAACAGTAGTAAAATGCTAGTAAAGTAAACAGTGCGGGAAAAGTAAACAGGTGATTGCAATATGATTAAAATAGGACCGGGGTCCACAGTTCACTAGTGGTGTCTCTCCATAGATAAAATAACATGCTGGGTAAACAAATTACAGTTGGGCAATTGATAGAATAAAGATAACGTGATATGTCAAGAAGATCACTATGAGATTCACTCTGGGCATTACAACAAAATACATAGACCGCCATCCAACTGCATCTATGACTAATAATCCACCCCCAGGGATATCATCCGAACACCCCGAAAGTATTAAGTTGCGAACAACAGATAATTGCATTAAGCAAAGTGTGTAATGTAAACAAAGCATATGCCCTTGAGCATATGAATGTTGTTTTCTCCCTAGTAGCAACAGCACATCTACCACCTTAGAGGTTTCTGTCACTCCCCCAGGTGAAATAGAGGCATGAACCCACTATCGAGCATAAATACCCCCTCTTGGAGTCACTAGCAACTACTCGGCCAAGATAGCTACTAACAACGGAGAGCATGCAAGATCATAAACAACATAGAGATAACAAAAGATATAATTTAGTACAGCAACTTAATCATAAACACCAATATTCATCGGATCCCAACAAACCAACATCATAGTATTATATAACGGTGATCTCAATCATGTAGGGCAGCTCATGAGATCTAAACATGAAGCACATGGTGGAGAAGACAACCATCTAGCTACTGCTATGGACCCATAGTCCAAGGTAGACTACTCACTCATCGCTCCGGAGGCAAGCATGGCGATGAAGAAGACCTCCGGTGGCGATTCCCCTCTCCGGCAGGGTGCCGGGAAGAGCTTCTGGACCCTCCCGATCTTCGGGTCGACGGCGGCGGCGGATCGCGATGTATTCTGGAAAACTGATCGGGGCTTTAGGTTTTTCTCATCAGGGGGTACTTATAGGCGAAAGGGGACTGTCAGAGGGGGTCCCACGCCCCCTCACATGGGGCCGGCGCGGCCAGGGGCCTGGCCGCGCCACCCCTGTGTGTGGGGCCCACGTGGCCCCTCTCCTTCTCTCCTTCGGATGTTTGGGAGCTCCCCGGTGAAATATGACTTCAGGAACTTGTTTCGTCCAATTCCGAGAATATTTCCTGTGTATCACTTCTGAAACACAAAAACAGCAGAAAACAGGAAACTGGCACTGTGGCACTTCGTTAATAGGTTAGTTCCGGAAAGCGTATAAAAATGCCACTAAGTGTAACGAAACAATAGGCAAATGGTGTAAAACAAAGCATGGAGCATCAAAAATTATAGATACGTTTGAGACGTATCAAGCATCCCCAAGCTTAACTCCTGCTCGTCCTCGAGTAGGTAAGTGATAACAAAAGAATAATTTTTGAGGTGACATGCACCTACACAATCTTGATCATATATGTAAGCATTGATGAGCTGGGATCAATAGAACTTAAAACATGGGCATGAAAGATATAATCATGACAATAAGAACTTAGCAACCATGTTGTAAACATGCAAATGAACACAAACAAAAGATCATGATAATGAAACAATGAAAGTCAAACGTGTGTTCAAATCATAAGGAAAAACATACAAGTGGTTTTCAGCTTGTCCTTCAAAGAGAGCAAAACATAAATGCATAGGACACCTCAAAGTTTAAGAGGGCGACTAGATACAAATAATTTAAGAACAAGTGAAACCAATCAATATGAGTCAATCAATGAACCTTAGGACAATGCATATCACACTAAGAATGACAACTATGCTCTCTTAATGGTGCATAAAGAAAGAAGGTGGTGACTCAACATAAAAGTAAAAGAAAGGCCCTTCGCAGAGGGAAGCAGTGATGGCAAGTTTTATAACCTTCAAAAATTATGGTACTTACCGGCTTTGAGCTCTCATTGCCCCCATCATAAGCATCTTGAATGGTTAAAGTTAATGCGAGAACAATTATGATGCATATGCTTGACAAATCATAAGTTGAAAACCTCGTGTCCCGTGAATACGAGTACCCAAACTATGCTAGTTTACTTAGAGTCCCAAGCAAGGCTCTTGTCATTGTAAGTATATGCATATCATTGAGAACCGCCAATGGGGTACCTCCGTGCCCGATGACATGGAACAAGCCCACACCAAAATGACAGGACAAGCAGACAATGAACACCTCGACATCTCTTTTATTTGCTATATTGTTTAGCTTTTTATTGTGAGATGCGTCGTCGAATGTTCACCATGGGTATGCTGCAAATTTCCACCATGAATTATGCATGGCTTAGATTGGCGGCCCGGCGTTTCCCTAACACATATAAAAACTCCATGATCCTCACAAGATTCCCAATTCATTTCACACAGCGGGCATCCATAAACAAAAGATCACAATATCAACTCAAATAAGAAGTGCAATGTTGAAAGCTTGCCCCATGACGGCATGGTTGGGCTAGAATCCAACTTACAACTTGCAAGCATAACAACTCAGCATAAAAGATCACAATGTCAAATTTTTAGAACAAGAAAAAGTAAAGTGTGCCTTCCGGTTCGTGAGAGCTTTACTGACCGAATTTCGCATAACACTGGTAAGAGTTTAATTTGAAGAGAATATAAAAGCAAGTCAAATTTACTTGGAATAGCAAATTGCTAGTAGGTATGTATGGTGGACACAATGGAAAACTTTGGCTTTTAGGAGTTGGATGCACGAGTAGAGCTCATACTCAGTACAAGGCGAGGGCTAGCAAAAGACTGGGAGCGACCGACTAAGAGAGCAATAATGGCCATAATCATGCAAAGCGACAAAGCGACATTAAAAGAAGCATACGATGGCATCAAAAGTCAAAAACTAAATGATCATGAAGGCTAATGGCGACTTTGGAAGAGTATAACATGTGTGAGCATGCGCCAAGTCAACCCAAATAAAGCATCAAGGAGAAAACCAAAATAATGCTTCCATACAATAAAAACAACGCATGATTTTTTCAAAGGATCATTAAGCAATCTCAGTTATTTGAGGCAAGTCATGCTACAGCAAAACCACTAAGCATACTATCAAAAAGACATCAAGCATGACATGAAAAAGCCTAAGCCGCAGTCTACACAAGCTCCTTCTTGTACCACTATTTTGCACAAAGCTTTTTCTCTTTTCCAACACCATTTGAAATTTTTAAAGACACCTCTTTTGATGAAAACCAATAAAGTTCAGAGGCAAAAATGCACCTTGATGAAAAGATATGACAAGATCTGAACGCATATCAAGGCGAAAACAAAAACCAAAAGCAGTAGCAGAAAAACTAGAATGCTCGATTAATAAGAGTGAAAACTAGAGCATTCTTTGCAAATGAAAACGAGTACATCTCCTCCAAAGGAAATTTGTTGGGGTCCAACCATTTATTGCAGCAAACAAACAAACTAAGCAAACTAAGAAAACTAAAACAACTGACGCTCCAAGAAAAACACATAATGCATGAAGCAATAAAAATATAGTGTTTTGAAAGGTGACCTGATTTTTGCCGATGAAGAAGGGGTGCCTCGGGGGCATCCCCAAGCTTTGACGCTTGTACTTCTTGGATATTTCTTGGGGTGATGCATGGGCATCCCCAAGCTTCAGCTTTTGTCCGTTCTTCAACTCATCTCATCATTCTCCAATCCCTACACTTGAAAACTTCCTTCATACAAAACTAAACACAATTCTATTAGCAACATTAGTGTAAGCATAAAATATATTCAACCTCTTTTAGAATCAGGTTTCAACCCAAAACTACCACATATAAAGTACATACTACTGTAGCAACTTCCACAAGAGTTCCATGATCAAAAAGAACTCAAAAGAAAGCGATAAAGTGGCAAAAACAAATATTGACAGAAATCTGTCAAAACTGGACAGCTGATAATGGACGAATTTTTGAGGGATTTTCCGTTGCTCAAATCAAAAAGTGTTCAACTAAGAAAAGTTTGGATATAACCTGGGGCATAAGCACAAGAAATCGCAGGTCCAAAATATAAACAGAGAATTTTCACGAATTTTTACGGTGCAGCACCGAAAACAGTTTCAGGACAGCAATAACCCCAAATCTTTACCTCACTCAAATTAGAGGCTTCTCTTGGCACAAAAACGAAATAAACAAGATAAGGAGCGGTCATTACAGTAGTAATGACTTCCAAGACTCAAATAAAAGAAAAAGTACTGAAAAGTAAACAATGGGTTATCTCCCAAGAGTGCTTTTCTTTAACGCCTTTGAGCTAGGCGCAGAAAATTGCGAATCAAGTAATATCAAGTGATGAAGCATTAAGATCAACAGAAGAGGTCTTGTCAATAAGACATTGTATTTCATCCACATAAGTTTTTGAAGACCCTTGGTGATCATGCTTTGGTACACTATTCTCATCAAAAAGATTTTCAGGACAAATCCAAGCAAAATTGTTTTCAAAAGCATCATTCAATCCCATAAGCTTGCAAGGTATAGGTATCTCGGCCTCCCCATCATGTGTATCAATAACCGTTATAGGTGAACCGAATTTATTAAAACGTTTAAGAACCTTCCTAGCTTCAATAACAACATCCTTAAATTCTAAACGCAAAGTTTCCAAGATAAAAGCTTTCTTTTCGGGGTCCTCAATTTCATGAAGCTTAAGGAACATATATTGCATAAAAGGATTAAGACTAGCAAACCTAGTTTCCAACATGTCAATTAATATAACAGAAGCAACTTCAATACTAGGAGCTAACTCAATCAAAGACTTTTCCTCAACTTCATCATGCATACTAATGTGATTAAAGAACTCCTCAATGTTACTTTTGCCAATAATTGAACCACTCCCTACAGAGAGGTCCTCCAGAACGAACTTAGGAAACGACATGATAAACTAAAGTAAAGAAATAACAACTACCAAGGATTCTAATTTTTTTGGGTTTTTGATATAAAAAGCAATGCAGGTAAAATAAAATAAAGTAAAGCAAAACAAATAACAAAGTAAAGTATGTGTGTGCGAAGAACTCCCCTCGCAGAAGTCTTCTCTTCCTTCCCCGGCAACGGCGCCAGAAAATTAGCTGCTACTCGTGTGATGATGTGGGAGCAGTGAGTCCTTGTGCGTGGTGATGACCAGCCCGTTGGGAACCCCAAGAGGAAGGTATGATGAGTGTAGCGGCTAGTCTTCCCTCAGTTAAGAAACCAAGGTATGTCGATCAGGAGAAGGGAGACGGTGATGACTGAAGGTGATGCGGACTGGCTTAGTGACACTCCAACAAGGGCGCCGTTTAACGATACTTGTTGACTCGTCTTCGGCCAGCAGCAACGCGGAACCTGCACACACACAGACAAATACTTTGTTCCCAACTTACGATGAGGTTGTCAATCTCACCGGTTTGCTTGAAACAAAGGTTATGAGTGTATCGAGTGGAAAACAGTAGTAAAATGCTAGTAAAGTAAACAGTGCGGGAAAAGTAAACAGGTGATTGCAATATGATTAAAATAGGACCGGGGTCCACAGTTCACTAGTGGTGTCTCTCCATAGATAAAATAACATGCTGGGTAAACAAATTACAGTTGGGCAATTGATAGAATAAAGATAACGTGATATGTCAAGAAGATCACTATGAGATTCACTCTGGGCATTACAACAAAATACATAGACCGCCATCCAACTGCATCTATGACTAATAATCCACCCCCAGGGATATCATCCGAACACCCCGAAAGTATTAAGTTGCGAACAACAGATAATTGCATTAAGCAAAGTGTGTAATGTAAACAAAGCATATGCCCTTGAGCATATGAATGTTGTTTTCTCCCTAGTAGCAACAGCACATCTACCACCTTAGAGGTTTCTGTCACTCCCCCAGGTGAAATAGAGGCATGAACCCACTATCGAGCATAAATACCCCCTCTTGGAGTCACTAGCAACTACTCGGCCAAGATAGCTACTAACAACGGAGAGCATGCAAGATCATAAACAACATAGAGATAACAAAAGATATAATTCAGTACAGCAACTTAATCATAAACACCAATATTCATCGGATCCCAACAAACCAACATCATAGTATTATATAACGGTGATCTCAATCATGTAGGGCAGCTCGTGAGATCTAAACATGAAGCACATGGTGGAGAAGACAACCATCTAGCTACTGCTATGGACCCATAGTCCAAGGTAGACTACTCACTCATCGCTCCGGAGGCAAGCATGGCGATGAAGAAGACCTTCGGTGGCGATTCCCCTCTCCGGCAGGGTGCCGGGAAGAGCTTCTGGACCCTCCCGATCTTCGGGTCGACGGCGGCGGCGGATCGTGATGTATTCTGGAAAACTGATCGGGGCTTTAGGTTTTTCTCGTCAGGGGGTACTTATAGGCGAAAGGGGACTGTCAGAGGGGTCCCACGCCCCCTCACACGGGGCCGGCGCGACCAGGGGCCTGGCCGTGCCACCCCTGTGTGTGGGGCCCACGTGGCCCCTCTCCTTCTCTCCTTCGGATGTTTGGGAGCTCCCCGGTGAAATATGACTTCAGAAACTTGTTTCGTCCAATTCCGAGAATATTTCCTGTGTATCACTTCTGAAACACAAAAACAGCAGAAAACAGGAAACTGGCACTGTGGCACTTCGTTAATAGGTTAGTTCCGGAAAGCGTATAAAAATGCCACTAAGTGTAACGAAACAATAGGCAAATGGTGTAAAACAAAGCATGGAGCATCAAAAATTATAGATACGTTTGAGACGTATCAGGCATCAATATTTTTCAAAGTGTTTAGCATCCTAACAGGTAGGGTTTAAGGATAGCTACACACTACTAGGATCTAAGCATTTTATAAAACACTTGAATATTCCACCTATCATGCATACTACTGAAAACACTAATGCAATAGTAAAAATAGGTAGAAGCATGTGTGTCACTTGCCTTGGTAACAGCCTGCACACTCACAACAGTCACAAAGGTTGTTTTCCTCCTCTTCACAATCTATACAAACAAAACATTCAAGCAATAAATAATCTATTTCTAATGACAATCAAAGACATGTATGCATGTATGCAAATATCATTTTAATTTCACACACTAAGTGGGTGTGTGAAAATGTTGTATAAGATGTAACATGATGTTTTAGAACACAAGTGTGGTGTTGGAAAAGTTTTTCTTAAACAATTTGCAAAGTAATTTACAAATAGTTAATTGGAAAAATTGAGTTAACACTTCCCAAAATTGGTTCTAGTTTGGTACTATTCTGTAAAATTTGGGTTAAGATACCACTGGATATATGACAGTAACATGAAACTACTACAAGTGGTTTCACTCAAAAATAGTTTTCAGATTTCAAATGGTAATGAAAATAGTGATTTGAACAAATTTAACAGTAGAAAGTTTGTGCACATAACAACTTTGAAAACTTTTTATTCTAAAGTGTTCTATATGTTCCAAGGATTCCATAGACTACAAATTTGTAGCAATTGGATCTACAGAACAAAAGTTATGAATTAAATAGGGTTTGAAAGTCATTTTGCCATTTTATTTTTCAATCAAACCTTTTCACAGAACTACTGATGTTTCTCTGCATAAATGGATTCTACACATTTCAAGGATTTCAGAGATATCAAGTTTGTAATTTTTGGCCAAGTATTTGATTTTATATGGATTTTACAAGATGCAGTAGAAAACTAGAATTTGAAATTCGAAATTGAATTCATTTTGACTGGTTTGACTGGGGAGGCTGACCAGCCTGGCCGACGTGGCGCAGCGCTATTGGCCAATACCGATTCGGGATTAAGATCTAATCTCGGCCGCTGGATTCAGATCCGAGGGACGAGGACGATCAAAGGAGGATTGCTCACCGGCGTGGAGTTTTTCCGGCGAGGTGGTACTGGTGCTTGACGGCGGCGAGGTTCCGATGAGCGGCGACGGCGATGAAGTAGCAGACGAGATGCGGACGGCGACAGCGGTCTCGAATCCGTGGTCGACGATGACTTGCTCTTACTGAGGCGACGGCGAACGGAGACTGGAGGTGACAGCGGCTTCGGTGGTCGTCGGTGTGCTCGAAAAACTGCGAGAAAATGCGGGGCAGGGGCATCAGTCGACGCGCCAGAGAGAGGGGAGAAGGAGAGGGGGAGAGAGGGGAGAGAGGGGAGCTTCACCGCGTTGGAATCGACGACGTCTGGCAGCGGAACCTGGGAGCTCCGGTGAGGAATTTCAGCAGCCCGGCGGCGTCTTTTGCAGAGGGGAAAGGGAGGAGCGAGAGAGGAGATCCGGGGCTTTTATAGGGTCGAGCCTTGATGGCCATTTACTTGCGGATTGAAGAGGGGAGTGATCACCGGTGCGTTACCAGAAATGGAGAGAGAGAGATTAGCGGGAGGAAGGAGAAGGCTCTGACGAGCTGGGCCCGCTTGGCGGTGAGCGAGAGGAGTTAACGGGGTTGGGCTGGTTCGGGGGCGATCTGGGCCGACTAGCTCTCGGGCGTGGCCCAAGTGGGCTGCTGGCTCTTCCTTTTTATTTTTATTTCTCTATTTTTCTTTTTCTTTTGTTTTTCTAAAAACTGTTTTGGGGTTTTGAATATGCTAAGCAATTCTGATTTGAACAAAATCATTTCTGACCACTTTTGCACTTTAAAAAGTGTGTTTAAAACTTATAAACCAAGGGTTTAGTGATATGTTGGAAAAGAAATAATTTGCAAGAATTTAAACATAGAATCCAAATAACTAGGAAGTTAAATTTTAAATAATAACTTCCCATAATATTTGGTTTTCAAAAATTTCTAAAGGAATTTAAAATAGCTCCCATAACTAATGGAACTTATTTTAAATACTTTCTTTCTGAAAACCTTTTGTTTCTAAATTTGGGGTAAAAATGGTAATTGAAACAATATTCTTTGAAGAAATAAGATTCAAAACTTTGGAAGAGACCATGATATGCAATATGCCATGAATGCATGATGAATTTTTATATTTGAAAACTTGGGATGTTACAGACTAACCCCCTTACGATGAAGCTCGCCCTCGAGCTTCAGAAAGTCTAGCAAATAGGTGTGGGTGATCTTCTCGAAGGTTATCTTCACGCTCCCAAGTGGCTTCCTCTTCAGTGTGGTGACTCCACTGTACCTTGCAGAATTTGATGGTTTTGGTGCGTGTAGTTCTTTCTGCTGTCTCGAGTATCTTGATGGGTTTCTCCTCATAAGTCAAGTCACTTTCTATTTGAACTTCTTCGAGGGGTACCGTATCGTTCAACGGTGTTTCTGACATCTCTGGATGGCATTTCTTTAGCTGGCTCACGTGGAACACGTTGTGTACAGCTGAAAGAATCTCGGGTAGTTCCAATTCATAAGCTACTTCTCCCTTGCGGGATAAGACTTTGAATGGTCCTATGAATCGAGGTGCTAACTTACCCTTGATACCAAACCTCTTGACACCACGAAGGGGTGACACTCTGAGATAGGCTCTATCTCCTACTTCATAGGTGACATCTCTACGCTTGTTATCAGCGTAGCTCTTCTGTCGAGATTGTGCTATCTTCAATCTATCCTTGATTAACCTAACTTTCTCTTCAGCTTCTTGAATGATGTCAGGCCCGAAGAAACTTCGTTCTCCTACACCACTCCATAGTAGAGGTGTAGTACATTTCTTGCCGTATAAAGCTTCAAATGGTGCCATCTCAATACTAGCTTGATAGCTGTTGTTGTAGGAAAACTCTGCGTAAGGCAAGTTGTCATCCCAACTAGACCCATAGTCTAATGCACATGCTCTCAGCATATCTTCCAAAATCTGATTTACTCTTTTAATTTGCCCATCTGTCTGTGGGTGGAATGTTGTGCTGAATTCCAACCTAGTTCCTAATGATTCATGAAGTTGCTTCCAGAAGTGAGAGGTAAACTAAGTTCCTCTATCTGACACAATACTCTTTGGAACACCATGAAGGCACACAATCCTCTTCATGTAAATATCCGCTAACTTTGCACTAGTGTAAGTGGTCTTCACTGGTATAAAATGAGCTATCTTAGTGAAACGATCGACTATAACCCAAATTGAGTCATACCCTGATTTTGTGCGGGGTAACCCAGTGATGAAGTCCATACCAATTTGATCCCATTTCCAGTCTGGCACTTTCAATGGTTGAAGTAGTCCAGCTGGTTTCTGATGTTCAGCCTTGATACGTCTCAAACGTATCTATAATTTTTGATGCTCCATGCTTTGTTTTACACCATTTGCCTATTGTTTCGTTACACTTAGTGGCATTTTTATACGCTTTCCGGAACTAACCTATTAACGAAGTGCCACAGTGCCAGTTCCCTGTTTTCTGCTGTTTTTGGTTTCAGAAGTGATACACAGGAAATATTCTCCGAATTGGACGAAACAAGTTCCTGAAGTCATATTTCATCGGGGAGCTCCCAAACATACGAAGACCTGACGGAGGGGGGCCACGAGGCCCCCACACACAGGGGCGGCGCGGCCTAGCCCCTGGCCGTGCCACCCCCGTGTGAGGGCCCGTGGCTCCACTTCTGACAGCCCCCTTTCGCCTACATATACCCCCTGACGAGAAAAACCTAAGGGCCAGATCCGTTTTCCAGAATACATCGCGATTCGCCGCCGCCGTCGACCCGAAGATCGGGAGGGTCCAGAAGCTCTTCCCGGCACCCTGCCGGAGAGGGGAATCGCCACCGGAGGTCTCCTTCATCGCCATGATTGCCTCCGGAGCGATGAGTGAGTAGTCTACCTTGGACTATGGGTCCATAGCAGTAGCTAGATGGTTGTCTTCTCCACCATGTGCTTCATGTTTAGATCTCATGAGCTGCCCTACATGATTGAGATCACCGTTATGTAATACTATGATGTTGGTTTGTTGGGATCCGATGAATATTGGTGTTTATGATTAAGTTGCTGCACTGAATTTTATCTTATATTATCTCTATGATGTTTATGATCTTGCATGCTCTCCGTTGTTAGTGGCTATCTTGGCCGAGTAGTTGCTAGTGACTCCAAGAGGGGGTATTTATGCTCGATAGTGGGTTCATGCCTCTATTTCACCTGGGGGAGTGACAGAAACCTCTAAGGTGGTAGATGTGCTGTTGCTACTAGGGAGAAAACAACATTCATATGCTCGAGGGCATATGCTTTGTTTACATTACACACTTTGCTTAATGCAATTATCTGTTGTTCGCAACTTAATACTTCTAGGGTGTTCGGATGATATCCCCGGGGGTGGATTATTAGTCATAGATGCAGTTGGATGGCGGTCTATGTATTTTGTTGTAATGCCCAGAGTGAATCTCATAGTGATCTTCTTGACATATCACGTTATCTTTATTCTATCAATTGCCCAACTGTAATTCGTTTACCCAGCATGTTATTTATCTATGGAGAGACACCACTAGTGAACTGTGGACCCCGGTCCTATTTTAATCATATTGCAATCACCTGTTTACTATTCCCGCACTGTTTACTTTACTAGCATATTACTACTGTTTTCCGCTCGATACACTCATAACCTTTGTTTCAAGCAAACCGGTGAGATTGACAACCTCATCGCAAGTTGGGAACAAAGTATTTGTCTGTGTGTGTGCAGGTTCCACAAACACCTTCAGTCGTCACCGTCTCCCTTCTCCTGATCGATAAACCTTGGTTTCATAACTGAGGGAAAACTTGCCGCTGCACTCATCATACTTTCCTCTTGGGGTTCCCAACGGGCTGGTCATTCACCACGCACAAGGACGCCTGCTTTCACCAGTCAGCAGCACTTTTTCTGGCGCCGTTGCCGGGGAAGGAAGAGAAGACTTCTGCGAGGGGAGTTCTTCGCACACACATTCTTTACTTTGTTATTGTTTTGCTTTACTTTATTTTATTTTACCTGCATTGCTTTTTATATCAAAAACCCAAAAAAAAAAATTAGAATCCTTGGTAGTTGTTATTTCTTTGCTCTTAGTTTATCATGTCGTTTCCTAAGTTCGTTCTGGAGGACCTCTCAGTAGGGAGTGGGTCGATTATTGGCAAAAGTAACATTGAAGAGTTCTTTAATCACATTAGTATGCATAAGGAAGATGAGGAAAAATCTTTGGTTGAGTTAGCTCCTAGCTATGAAGTTGCTTCTGCTCATTTAGTTCACATGTTAGAAGCTAGGTTTGCTAGTCTTAATTCTTCTATGCAATACTTGTTCCTTAAGCTTCATGAAATTGAGGATCCCGAAAAGAAAGCTTTCATCTTAGAAACCTTGCGCACAGAATTTAGAGATGTTGCAACTGAGGCTAGGAAAGTTTTTAAGAAGTATAAGCTTGGCTTGCCTGTTAAGGTTGTTGGTACGCTTGATGATTTTAAAACACCAATACCTTATGAACTTATAGGAATTCATGATGCTTGGGAAAAGAATTCTAGTTGGATTTGTCCTGAAAATCTTTTCGATGAAAGTAGTGTGCCAAAGCGTGATCGTAAAGGAGTTTCAAAAACTCAGTTGAACACATTTTCCTTCATTGTTGAAAAGATCTCTTCTGATGATCTTAATGCTTCTGCTGATATTACTTGATTCGCAATTTTCTGCGCCTAGCTCAAAGGCGTTAAAGAAAAGCACTCTTGGGAGATAACCCAATGTTTACTTTCAGTACTTTTTCTTTTATTTGAGTCTTGGAAGTCATTACTACTGTAATGACCGCTCCTTATCTTATTTATTTCGTTTTTGTGCCAAGAGAAGCCTCTAATTTGAGTGAGGTAAAGATTTGGGGTTATTGCTGTCCTGAAACTGTTTTCGGTGCTGCACCGTAAAAATTCGTGAAAATTCTCTGTTTATCTTTTGGACCTGCGATTTCTTGTGCTTATGCCCCAGGTTATATCCAAACTTTTCTTAGTTGAACACTTTTTGATTTGAGCAACAGAAAATCCCTCAAAAATTCGTCCATTATCAGCTGTCCAGTTTTGACAGATTTCTGCCAATATTTGTTTTTGCCACTTTATCGCTTTCTTTCGAGTTCTTTTTGATCATGGAACTCTTGTGGAAGTTGCTACAGTAGTATATACTTTATATGTGGTGGTTTTGGGTTGAAACCTGAAGCTAAAAGAGGATGAATATATTTTATGCTTACACTAATGTTGCTAATAGAATTGTGTTTAGTTTTGTATGAAGGAAGTTTTCAAGTGTAGGGATTGGAGAATGATGAGATGAGTTGAAGAATGGACAAAAGCTCAAGCTTGGGGATGCCCAGAACCCCAAGAAATATCCAAAAATTACAAGCGTCAAAGCTTGGGGATGCCCCCGAGGCACCCCTTCTTCATCGGCAAAAATTAGGTCACCTTTCAAAACACTATATTTTTATTGCTTCATGCACTATGTGTTTTTCTTGGAGCGTCAGTTGTTTTAGTTTTCTTAGTTTGCTTAGTTTGTTTGTTTGCTGCAATAAATGGTTGGACCCCAACAAATTTCCTTTGGAGGAGATGTACTCGTTTTCATTTGCAAAGGATGCTCTAGTTTTCACTCTTATAAATCGAGCATTCTAGTTTGTCTGCTACTGCTTTTGGTTTTCGTTTTCGCCTTGATATGCATTCAGATCTTGTCATATCTTTTCATCAAGGTGCATTTTTGCCTCTGAACTTTATTGGTTTTCATCAAAAGAGGTTGTTTTCAAAATTTCAAATGGTGTTGGAAAAGAGAAAAAGCTTTGTGCAAAATAGTGGTACAAGAAGGAGCTTGTGTAGACTGCGGCTTAGGCTTTTTCATGTCATGCTAGATGTCTTTTTGATAGTATGCTTAGTGGTTTTGCTGTAGCATGACTTGTCTCAAATAACTGAGATTGCTTAATGAGCCTTTGAAAAAAAATCATGCGTTGTTTTTATTATATGGAAGCATTATTTTGGTTTTCTCCTTGATGCTTTATTTGGGTTGACTTGGCGCATGCTCACACATGTTAGACTCTTCCAAAGTCGCCATTAGCCTTCATGATCATTTAGTTTTTGACTTTTGATGCCATCGTATGCTTCTTTTAATGTCGCTTTGTCGCTTTGCATGATTATGGCCATTACTGCTCTCTTAGTCGGTCGCTCCCAGTCTTTTGCTAGCCCTCGCCTTGTACTGAGTATGAGCTCTACTCGTGCATCCAACTCCTAAAAGCCAAAGTTTTCCATTGTGTCCACCATACATACCTACTAGCAATTTGCTATTCCAAGTAAATTTGACTTGCTTTTATATTCTCTTCAAATTAAACTCTTACCAGTGTTATGCGAAATTCGGTCAGTAAAGCTCTCACGAACCGGAAGGCACACTTTACTTTTTCCTGTTCTAAAAATTTGACATTGTGGTCTTTTATGCTGAGTTGTTATGCTTGCAAGTTGTAAGTTGGATTCTAGCCCAACCATGCCGTCATGGGGCAAGCTTTCAACATTGCACTTCCTATTTGAGTTGATATTGTGATCTTTTGTTTATGGATGCCCGCTGTGTGAAATGAATTGGGAATCTTGTGAGGATCATGGAGTTTTTATATGTGTTAGGGAAACGCCGGGCCGCCAATCTAAGCCATGCATAATTCATGGTGGAAATTTGCAGCATACCCATGGTGAACATTCGACGACGCATCTCACAATAAAAAGCTAAACAATATAGCAAATAAAAGAGATGTCGAGGTGTTCATTGTCTGCTTGTCCTGTCATTTTGGTGTGGGCTTGTTCCATGTCATCGGGCACGGAGGTACCCCATTGGCGGTTCCCAATGATACGCATATACTTACAATGACAAGAGCCTTGCTTGGGACTCTAAGTAAACTAGCATAGTTTGGGTACTCGTATTCACGGGACACGAGGTTTTCAACTTATGATTTGTCAAGCATATGCATCATAATTGTTCTCGCATTAACTTTAACCATTCAAGATGCTTATGATGGGGGCAATGAGAGCTCAAAGCCGGTAAGTACCATAATTTTTGAAGGTTATAAAACTTGCAATCACTGCTTCCCTCTGTGAAGGGCCTTTCTTTTACTTTTATGTTGAGTCACCACCTTCTTTCTTTATGCACCATTAAGAGAGCATAGTTGTCATTCTTAGTGTGATATGCATTGTCCCAAGGTTCATTGATTGACTCATATTGATGGTTTCAGTTGTTCTTAAATTATTTGTATCTAGTCGCCCTCTTAAACTTTGAGGTGTCCTATGCATTTATGTTTTGCTCTCTTTGAAGGACAAGCTGAAAACCACTTGTATGTTTTCCTTATGATTTGAACACACGTTTGACTTTCATTGTTTCATTATCATGATCTTTTGTTTGTGTTCATTTGCATGTTTACAACATGGTTGCTAAGTTCTTATTGTCATGATTATATCTTCATGCCCATGTTTTAAGTTCTATTGATCCCAGCTCATCAATGCTTACATATATGATCAAGATTGTGTAGGTGCATGTCACCTCAAAAATTATTCTCAAACGTATCTATAATTTTTGATGCTCCATGCTTTGTTTTACACCATTTGCCTATTGTTTCGTTACACTTAGTGGCATTTTTATACGCTTTCCGGAACTAACCTATTAACGAAGTGCCACAGTGCCAGTTCCCTGTTTTCTGCTGTTTTTGGTTTCAGAAGTGATACACAGGAAATATTCTCCGAATTGGACGAAACAAGTTCCTGAAGTCATATTTCATCGGGGAGCTCCCAAACATACGAAGACCTGACGGAGGGGGGCCACGAGGCCCCCACACACAGGGGCGGCGCGGCCTAGCCCCTGGCCGCGCCACCCCCGTGTGAGGGCCCGTGGCTCCACCTCTGACAGCCCCCTTTCGCCTACATATACCCCCTGACGAGAAAAACCTAAGGGCCAGATCAGTTTTCCAGAATACATCGCGATCCGCCGCCGCCGTCGACCCGAAGATCGGGAGGGTCCAGAAGCTCTTCCCGGCACCCTGCCGGAGAGGGGAATCGCCACCGGAGGTCTCCTTCATCGCCATGATTGCCTCCGGAGCGATGAGTGAGTAGTCTACCTTGGACTATGGGTCCATAGCAGTAGCTAGATGGTTGTCTTCTCCACCATGTGCTTCATGTTTAGATCTCATGAGCTGCCCTACATGATTGAGATCACCGTTATGTAATACTATGATGTTGGTTTGTTGGGATCCGATGAATATTGGTGTTTATGATTAAGTTGCTGCACTGAATTTTATCTTATATTATCTCTATGATGTTTATGATCTTGCATGCTCTCCGTTGTTAGTGGCTATCTTGGCCGAGTAGTTGCTAGTGACTCCAAGAGGGGGTATTTATGCTCGATAGTGGGTTCATGCCTCTATTTCACCTGGGGGAGTGACAGAAACCTCTAAGGTGGTAGGTGTGCTGTTGCTACTAGGGAGAAAACAACATTCATATGCTCGAGGGCATATGCTTTGTTTACATTACACACTTTGCTTAATGCAATTATCTGTTGTTCGCAACTTAATACTTCTAGGGTGTTCGGATGATATCCCCGGGGGTGGATTATTAGTCATAGATGCAGTTGGATGGCGGTCTATGTATTTTGTTGTAATGCCCAGAGTGAATCTCATAGTGATCTTCTTGACATATCACGTTATCTTTATTCTATCAATTGCCCAACTGTAATTCGTTTACCCAGCATGTTATTTATCTATGGAGAGACACCACTAGTGAACTGTGGACCCCGGTCCTATTTTAATCATATTGCAATCACCTGTTTACTATTCCCGCACTGTTTACTTTACTAGCATATTACTACTATTTTCCGCTTGATACACTCATAACCTTTGTTTCAAGCAAACCGGTGAGATTGACAACCTCATCGCAAGTTGGGAACAAAGTATTTGTCTGTGTGTGTGCAGGTTCCACAAACACCTTCAGTCGTCACCGTCTCCCTTCTCCTGATCGATAAACCTTGGTTTCATAACTGAGGGAAAACTTGCCGCTGCACTCATCATACTTTCCTCTTGGGGTTCCCAACGGGCTGGTCATTCACCACGCACAAGGACGCCTGCTTTCACCAGTCAGCAAGCCTTCACTCTACTGCACACATCACACTTGGCTATATATTCAGCAATATCTCGCTTCATATTGCTCCACCAGGATCTTTCTTTCAAATCTATGTACATCTTGGTATTACCAGGATGAATAGAGTATGGGGTCTCATGAGCTTCTTGGAATATCAATTTCCTAAGATCGGGGTCATTGGGCACACAAATACGTTTCTCAAACCAGATAGTTCCTTGTTCATCTTCACTAAAGCCTTTAGCTTTATCCTTCTTCATATCTTCTTTAATCTTCTCTATCTCTTTATCTCCTTTCTGAGCTTGGCGTATTTTGTCCATCAGAGTTGGTTGCACTGCTAGCGAGGCTACAAAACCTTTTGGCACTACTTCCAGGCTGAGGTCTCTCAAATCCCTACATAGATCTTCTGGCAACACTTCTGTTGATAGACAGTTCACATAGGCTTTACGACTCAGGGCATCAGCTACCACGTTTGCTTTACCAGGATGGTATTGCAAACTCAAATCGTAATCCTTGATGAGTTCTAACCATCTTCTTTGTCTCATGTTGAGGTCTTTCTGAGTAAAGATGTACTTCAAACTTTTATGGTCGGTAAAGACTTCACATCTCTTTTCCATCAAATAGTGTCTCCAAGTCTTCAAGGCATGAACTACTGAAGCTAACTCGAGGTCATGAGTAGGATAGTTGAGCTCATGTTTCTTGAGTTGTCTAGAGGCATAAGCTGCCACCTTACCTCCTTGCATCAACACACTTCCTAGACCCTGACGTGAAGCGTCACAATACACCTGAAATTCTTTCTCTATATCAGGTAAGCACAAAACAGGTGCAGACACCAATCTCTTCTTCAACTCTTGAAAACTGTTTTCACAAGCTTCAGTCCACTTGAACTTCTTTTCTTTCTTCAATAACTCAGTCATTGGTTTGCATATCTTTGAAAAGTTCTCAATGAACCTCCGGTAATATCCGGCCAGTCCTAAGAAACTACGAATTTCCCCAACATTCTTGGGTGGTTCCCATTCTGTCACTGCAGTCACTTTGGCTGGATCAACTGCAATTCCCTCCTTGGTTACAATGTGTCCAAGGAATCCTACTTCATTGAGCCAAAATTCACACTTGCTGAACTTAGCATATAGCTGGTGCTCTCGGAGTTTCTCCAATATTGCACGTAGATGTTTTTCATGTTCTTCCTTGCTTTTCGAGTAGACTAGTATGTCGTCAATGAAGACAACGACAAACTTATCTAGAAATTCCATGAACACTTTGTTCATCATGTTCATGAAGTATGACGGTGCATTGGTTAAACCAAAAGGCATCACCGTATATTCATACGAGCCATATCTAGTGACGAAGGCTGTCTTGGGAATGTCATGTTCTCTAATCTTGAGCTGAAAGTATCCAGACCTAAGATCGATCTTGGAAAACATACTAGCTCCTTCCAACTGATCAAACAAGTCATTGATTCTTGGAAGTGGATATTTGTTCTTGATGGTCACTTCATTCAACGAACGATAGTCCATCACTAAACGCTGACTCTTATCCTTCTTCTCAACAAACAGAACTGGTGCTCCCCATGATGATGAACTTTCTCTAATAAATCCCTTCCCTAATTGTTCTGCTAGTTGCTTCTTGAGTTCTTTCAACTCATCAGTAGACATAGGGTAGGGTCTCTTTGCTATTGGGCCAGTGCCCGGTAGCAGATCAATGAGAAACTCTACATCTCTATCAGGTGGCATTCCTGGTAGCTCATCAGGGAACACATCTGGGTATTCATTCACTATGTGCACTTCGTCTAGGCTAACCCCCTTAAGATGGTTTAGCCTAATATCATTAAAATCCAGCTGGGATTTGTATCTAATTCTCTTCCCTTCTGGGGTGGTGAGTGTAATTGCTCTATTCACACAGTCTATGACTCCTCCATAGGTAGTCATCCAATCCATGCCTAAGATTACATCTAAACCCTGTGAGTCTAGAATTACTAGATGGGTTGGGAACTTATATTTACCAATTTCTAAAATCAGATTCCTGCAACCAGCATTGACTATCAATTCTCCACTAGGGGAACTTACTTTAATGGTGTTTCCTATGGTTTCAGTGGGGAACCCATTTTTGTTTGCAAAGGTTCTTGATATGAATGAATGAGATGCTCCAGTATCAAATAAAACTAATGTTGTAAATGAGTTGAGAGGGAACATACCCATTACTGCATCAGGTTCATTCATCACCTCCTCCACATTGAGGTAATTCACTTGCCCCTTCTGAAATGGATTGGGCTTGGCAAGTTCAATGGACTTGTTTTCTGGGCAGCTGGTGGAATAATGACCAGTCTTCTTGCACTTGAAACAGGTGACGTGAGAGAGCTCCTTCTTGGGTTCAGTGTTGTGGCGATGCTGACCATTGTGCCCATTGTGATGTCCATTGGAGCTATTTCCCTTGAAAACTCCACTATGCTTATGGCTGTTGAAGTGGCTACCATTTCCTTTGTTGAAATGACCCCCATGCTTGTGCGAGCTGCCATGCCCACTGCTCTCAGATGAGTGGTGCTTCTTGTGGAATGGTTCCACATGGCTCTTGCTGTTACTGAACTTCCTTTTACGGTTCTCTTCTTTCTTGATGTTGTTGTCCAGCGTGATAGCCTGATCAAGCAGAGACTGATAGTTTGGAGCATAGGCCACTGACAGGGGTATTTTGAGTTCTCCCTTGAGCCCACTGAGGAATTTTTCCTTCCTCTTTGCATCAGTATCTATATCTTCAGGTGCATACCTGGACAGAGCACAGAAGTCATCCATGTACTCCTTCAGAGTTCTTCCACCCTGTCGCAGACTGCGGAATTCCACCTTCTTCACATTTATAGTGCCCGAGGATATGTGGGCAGTACGAAAGCCTTCTCTGAAGGTGTCCCAGTCCAGACCATCTATTGGATGGGTGACCTAGTATGTCTCCCACCACATAGCTGCTGGCCCTTCAAGTAAGTGAGCAGTGAAGCGCACCTTTTCAGCATCAGTGCACTCATAGGTGGTCAGATCCTTGTTGACCGAACGCAGCCACTCATCAGCTACTATTGGCTCAGTAGCAGATGAGAACTTGTTGGGTCTTAGCCTCAGAAACCTTGCCAATCTATCCACTTGGGGTTGGGGTGGCGGCGGTGGTGGTGGAGGATTGTTATTGTTGTTGTTGTTTGCATTTGCCTGGATGAACTGGGTCATCATTTGCATCAGTTGGGCCTGAGCTGCCACTAGTTGCTGAATCACTGCGTTGGTGTTGTTGTTGTTGTTTTCATCGTTGTCATTGTTGTTTGGTGCACGTCGGGGCGGCATCTGAGGTAATGTATAGCATAGATGAGTATTAGACAGATAGAACTAAGGAAACAAAATTCCTACTCATGCACAACAAGCCATTCAACAAACAAACAAGAACACAACCAGAGATAAAAATTTTAAACTTCACACTGAACATCTTAACAAGTTTAGAAGCAGACACTAAAGGTTCGGAACACAATGGTAATGGTACTGCCATACCAACATGGTAAGACAATACAAAATGTGCTAATGTAAACGATACATAGATGGTGATGGTGGTCAACTAGCCTCTCTTAACCCTCTTGAGGCATGAGAGGGGCAGAGGGTCTCGACGCTCTGCATTCTTGAGGTCCCTCAGCGCCTTGGCTTCCCATTCCTCATAGGATAGACCATCACTAGAGGAATACACGAGTCTCTCCTCGGGGTCTTCTTCCTCTTCAGATTCTTCCTTCTTCTGGCCTGCTTCTAACTCAGCAATCTTCATCTTTAGCTTCTCATTCTCAGACTTCAGCTCATTGTTGACCTCCTCGATCTACTTCTTCTCGTCTCCCAACTTCTGCATGTTATCATACTGCAGCAGTAATGTCTTCTCTAGAAGATGAGACCAGATGTCATCTTGGAGGATCTTCCCGCCTAACTACAAGGGTCCTTCAACTATCTTGAGCTTGTTCTCCAGCTGAGTCTTCTTCTCATCCATCATCACAAGTGCAGACTCGGTCTCCATGATCCTTTTGGTGGCAAGATCCATGAGCCCTCTGAACTGGTCTTGGTTGATAATCTGCTTCTTCAGCATGTCTTCTAGGTTGACTGAGCAGCGCTCCCTCTTAGTGAGGTAGCCTCTCAGGAGGGAGTGGAACTCCTGACCTCTGCGATCCACAGCATGTCCTCCAACAGAACACTCTCCAATCATCGCATAGGCTGAGGGACGTGGAATGAGAGCTCTGTACTTGTGGCGAATGCGGGCGATGGTGCTCTGCATGGCAATCTCCACAGAATACCTCCAGTCCACATATGCTTCAGTGTACTCCATTGTGGATTCTCCTTCTTCATCAAGTCTTCCTTGGATAGTGGTTTGGATCAACCACTTCTCCATACCATATTCCTGGTACTGCATCTTCCCATAGAAAACTGGAGGTGGTATCTGAAGCTGGGTGGCGAGGTCAAGCAGCACATCCGTGAAAAGGTAGTCTCCCTCACCAGCTATAACTCTCTCGTCATAGGTGCCCATCTACAACATTTTGAAAAGAAGAGAGAAAAGATCAGAACAAGAATGAGAAGCACAAGTAAGAATGAAATGGTTAAGACAATAAGATCATGATTATTTTGCATAGCATTTAGAAATAAAATTTTGTGTCCTAAGGTTTTCCAATCCTAGGGTCTCGATCCTACAGGCAACACTATGCTCTGATACCATTTTGTAACGCCCCACCTTTGGATTAAGGTGGAACACCTGTGTTAAGTGCTATTCCCTGGATCAATGATAGAACCACAGAACAAAATATAGTAATCATAGCATAGTATCAAGATTACATGCAGATCCAGATACATAAGTCTCCCAAATTATTACAAGTCTTCATAGTCTCATGGACTGAAACAAATAACAGAGTTCAACTTAAGCACAACGGAACTAGAGTAGTAGCGAGCCTCCATCTTCACCATGCGCCACAGGCAGTCATGTTGGTATGTAGACTCGAGATCCTAACACCTCACTCATCATCAGAAGAACCTGCACATTGGATTATGCAGCCCCATGAATGGGGGTCAGTACAATGATGTACTGGCAAATGACACTTATTTGGTGGCAGTTGTGAAAGAACTAACTACATGCTATTTGGCTGGTGGATCTGCGGGCTAGTTTGCATAAAGCCAATTTTGTCCTATTCTTTTCCAAAATTTTCTTTAGAAGATTTTATTTTCAAGGGTCGAAATAACCCCCAAATACTACATAGTTGCAAGTTATGTAGCACTGGGCAAAATTCAACAAAGTCGGAACAACAGAAACCACCACCCCTCGGAGTGCATGGCCCTGAGCTCGTGCCTAAGGGTTTCTAGACAGATTTTAGTCATTCAGAAACGGTGATGAGATTCTTCCGTACATTCCATGTCTAGATACTCAAATTGTCCATGACCGGGGACACGGCTAATCGATTAGTTTTGACACCCTGCAGGGGTTATGCACTTTCACCTTAAGACTCATTTTACGCCCATACATAAAATGAGACGAGACCTTTTAGAAGGAGAGAGCACCCAACTGGCAAGATCCGTTCCCAACCTACAATTCAACTACCAGCCATCTTCTTGCACACAAGTTTCAGCCTCACATCCAATCGGTCAAGACAGAGCCCATATTGTCATAAGGCTGCACTGGAAGCACTCTAAGCATGGAAGACATGGTAACCTCTTTATTCCTGGGTGGCCATCCCGAGTGGCATTCTGAGTACACATCCTCTCGACGAGGCATGTGCCCCAGAAGTCACCTACATCACCGCCTCTTATCAAACCAATCCACCCAGGTGTTTAATTTTAGTTGAAGCTCTTAATTTGTTCACAAAACACATTTTAATAAGTGATCATAGCATGGCATCAATATTTTTCAAAGTGTTTAGCATCCTAACAGGTAGGGTTTAAGGATAGCTACACACTACTAGGATCTAAGAATTTTATAAAACACTTGAATATTCCACCTATCATGCATACTACTGAAAACACTAATGCAATAGTAAAAATAGGTAGAAGCATGTGTGTCACTTGCCTTGGTAACAGCCTGCACACTCACAATAGTCACAAAGGTTGTTTTCCTCCTCTTCACAATCTATACAAACAAAACATTCAAGCAATAAATAATCTATTTCTAATGACAATCAAAGACATGTATGCATGTATGCAAATGTCATTTTAATTTCACACACTAAGTGGGTGTGTGAAAATGTTGTATAAGATGTAACATGATGTTTTAGAACACAAGTCTGGTGTTGGAAAAGTTTTTCTTAAACAATTTGCAAAGTAATTTACAAATAGTTAATTGGAAAAATTGAGTTAACACTTCCCAAAATTGGTTCTGGTTTGGTACCGTTCTATAAATTTTGGATTAAGATACCACTGGATATATGACAGTAACATGAAACTACTACAAGTGGTTTCACTCAAAAATAGTTTTCAGATTTCAAATGGTAATGAAAATAGTGATTTGAACAAATTTAACAGTAGCAAGTTTGTGCACATAACAACTTTGAAATTTTTTGATTCTAAAGTGTTCTATATGTTCCAAGGATTCCATAGACTACAAATTTGTAGCAATTGGATCTACAGAACAAAAGTTATGAATTAAATAGGGTTTGAAAGTCATTTTGCCATTTTATTTTTCAATCAAAACTTTTCACAGAACTACTGATGTTTCTCTGAATAAATGGATTCTGCACATTTCAAGGATTTCAGAGATATCAAGTTTGTAATTTTTGGCCCAGTATTTGATTTTATATGGATTTTACAAGATGCAGCAGAAAACTGGAATTTGAAATTCGAAATTGAATTCATTTTGACTGGTTTGACTAGGGGGGCTGACCAGCCTGGCCGATGTGGCGCAGCGCTATTGGCCGATACCGATTTGGGATTAAGATCTAATCTCGGTCGCTGGACTCAAATCCGAGGGACGAGGACGATCAAAGGAGGATTGCTCACCGGCGTGGAGTTTTTCCGGCGAGGTGGTACTGGTGCTTGACGGCGGCGAGGTTCCGACGAGCGGCGATGGCGATGAAGTAGCAGACGAGATGCGGACAGCGACGGCGGTTTTGAATCCGTGGTCGGCGATGACTTGCTCTTACCGAGGCGATGGCGAACGGAGACTGGAGGTGACAGCGGCTTCGGTGGTCATCGGTGTGCTCGAAAAACTGCGAGAAAATGCGGGGCAGGGGCATCAGTCGACGCGCCAGAGAGAGGGGAGAAGGAGAGGGGGTTCGAGGGGAGAGAGGGGAGCTTCACCGCGTCGGAATCGACGATGTCTGGCGGTGGAACCTGGGAGCTCCGGCGAGGAATTTCAGCCGCCCGGCGGCATCTTTTGCAGAGGGGAAAGGGAGGAGCGAGAGAGGAGATCCGGGGCTTTTATAGGGTCGAGCCTTGATGGCCATTTACTCGCGGATTGAAGAGGGGAGTGATCACCGGTGCGTTACCAGAAACGGAGAGAGAGAGATTAGCGGGAGGAAGGAGAAGGCTCTGATGAGCGGGGCCCGCTTGGCGTTGAGAGAGAGGAGGGGTTAACGGGGTTGGGCTGGTTCGGGGGCGATCTGGGCCGGCTGGCTCTCGGGCGCGGCCCAAGTGGGCTGCTGGCTCTTCCTTTTTATTTTTATTTTCTCTGTTTTTCTTTTTCTTTTGTTTTTCTGAAAACTGTTTTGGGGTTTTGAATATGCTAAGCAATTCTGATTTGAACAAAATCATTTCTGACCACTTTTGCACTTTAAAAAGTGTGTTTAAAACTTATAAACCAAGGGTTTAGTGATATGTTGGAAATAAATAATTTGCAAGAATTTAAACATAGAATCCAAATAACTAGGAAGTTAAATTTTAAATAATAACTTCCCATAATATTTGGTTTTAAAAAATTTCTAAAGGAATTTAAAATAGCTCCCATAACTAATGGAACTTATTTTAAATACTTTCTTTCTGAAAACCTTTTGTTTCTAAATTTAAGGTAAAAATGGTAATTGAAACAATATTCTTTGAAGAAATAAGATTCAAAACTTTGGAAAAGACCATGATATGCAATATGCCATGAATGCATGATGAATTTTTATATTTGAAAACTTGGGATGTTACACGGCTTGCAGTATGTTTCGTGGAAAAGAGATCCGCCCCTTAGGTTTTTCCCGTCGAGGGGAACTTATAGGCGAAAGGGCATTGTCAGAGGTGGGGCCAGCTGACCTCACCACAGGGCGGCGCGGCTAGGGCCTGGGCCGCGTCCCCTGGTGGTGAGCCTGGCTCGCTGCCCCCCTCCGTCTCATCTTCGGTCTTCGTGAAGCTTTGGTAAAAATAGGAGGTTCGGCTTTTGTTTCGTCCAATTCTGGGAAAATTTCCTGTGTAACTTTCTGACACACAAAAACAGCAGAAAACAGGGAACTGGCACTGTGGCGTCTCCTTAATAGGTTAGTTCCAGAAAATGCATAAAAACGCCACGAAGTGTAACAAAATACAAAGCAAATGGTGTATAAACAAGCATGGAGCATCAAAAATTATAGATACATTTGAGACATATCAAGCATCCCCAAGCTTAACTCCTGCCCGTCCTCGAGTAGGTAAGTGATAACAAAAGAATAATTTTTTAGGTGACATGCACCATCACAATCTTGATGAGTGCTAGGATCAAAGAACTTAAAACATGGGCATAAAAGACATAATCTTGACAATAAGAACTTAGCAACCATGTTATAACATGAAAAGGAACACAAACAAAAGATCATGAATAATGAAATAATGAAAGTCAAACGTGTGTTCAAATCAAATGGAAAACATAGCAAATGGTTTTCAGCTTGTCCTTCATGGAATAGCAAAACATAAATGCATAGGACACCTTCAAGTTTAAGAGGACAACTAGATACAAATAATTTAATAACAAGTGAAACCATAATCATGAATCAATCAATGATAACTTTGGGACAATGCACATTATACTCAGAATGGCAACTATGCTCTCTTAGACGGTGCATAAAGGTAGAAGGTGGAGACTCAACATAAAAGTAAAAGAAAGACCCTTCGCAGAGGGAAGTAGTGATTGCACGTTTTATAAACCTTCAAAAATTATAGTACTTACTAGCTTTGATCTCTCATTGCCCCCATCATAGGCATCTTGAATGGTTAAAGTTAATGCAAGAATAATTATGAGCATATGCTTGACAAATCATAAGTTGAAAACCTCGTGTCCCGTGAAGTACGAATACCCAAACCTCATGCTACTCGACTTAGGGTCCCAAGAAAGCTCTTGTCATTGTAAGTATATGCGTATCATTGAGAACCGCCAACGGGGTACCTCCTTGCCCGATGACATGGAACAAGCCCATATCAAAATGACAGGAAAAACAGACAATGAACACCTCAGCATCTCTTTTATTTACCATTGGTATAGCTTTTTATTTTGAGATGTGTCGTCGAATGTCCATTATGGGCATGCTGTAAATTTCCACCATGAATGCATGGCTTAGATTAGCGGCCCAGGCGTTTCTGTAACACATATACAAACTCCATGATCCCGCAAGATTTCAAACTTGTTTCACATCGCGAGTATGCATAAACAAAAGATCACGATATCAACTCAAATAAGAGAAGTGCAATGTTGAAAGCTTTCCCCATGGCGGCATGGTTTGGCTAATTCCGAACTTACAACTTGCAAGCATAACGTCAACATAAAAGAGCCACAATGTCAAAATTTTAAAAACGAGAAAAGTAAAGTGTGCCATCAGGTTCGTGAGAGCTTTACTGACTAATTTTCGCATAATACTGATAAGAGTTTAATTCGAAGGATAGATAAAAGCAAGTCAAATGTACTTGGAATAGCAAATTGCTAATAGGTATGTATGGTGGACACATTGGCATAACTTGGTTTTTGGGATTTGGATGCACGAGTAGAGCTCATACTCAGTACAAAACGAGGGCTAGCAAAAGACTGGGAGCGACCAACTAAGAGAGCAAAAACGGCCATAATCATGCAAAGTGACAAAGCATCATTAAGAAAAGCATAAAATGGCATCAAAAGTCAAAAATTAAATGATCATAGAGGCTTATGGCGACTTGTTAGAGTCAAACATGTTGTAAACATGCGCCAAGTCAACCCAAATAAAGCATCAAAGGAGAAAACCAAATAAATGCTTCCACATAATAAGAACAACACATGATTTTTTCAAAGGCTCATTAAGCAATCTCAGTCATTTGAGGCAAGTCATGCTACAGCAAAAATCACTAAGCATACTATCACAATGACATCAAGCATGGCATGCAAAAATCTAAACCGCAGTCTAAACAATCTCCTTTTTGTACCACTTTTTTGCATGAAACTTTTTCTCTTTTCCAACACCATTCAAACCTTTTTGAAACAACTCTTTTGATGAATACCAACATAGACCAGAGGTCTAAATACACCTTGATGCAAAGATAAAACAAGATTTGAACAAAAATCAAGGCGAAAAATGAAAGCTAAACGCAGTTCTAGAAAAAGAGAACACTCGTTGAACGATAAGATTGAAAAATGGAGTGTTCTTGGCAAATGAAAAACGAGTACATCTCCTCCAAGAGAAATTTGTTGGGGTCCAACCATTTATTGCAGCAAACAAAACAAAAGAAAACTGAAAGCAAAAGTAAAGACGCTCCAAGAAAAACGCATAGTGCATGAAGCAATAAAAATATAGTGTTTTGAAAGGTGACCTGATTTTTGCCGATGAAGAAGGGGTGCCTCGGGGGCATCCCCAAGCTTTGACGCTTGTACCTCTTGGATATTTCTTGGGGTGACATGGGCATCTGCAAGCTAGAGCTTTTGTCCATTCTTCATCTCATCTCATCATTCTCCAATCCCTACACTTGAAAACTTCCTTCATACAAAACTTAACACAATTCTGTTAGCAACGTTAGCATAAACATAATAGTAGATCAACCCTTTTTGGTTTAGGTTTCAACTAAAAAACACCACATATAAAGCATATACTACTGTAGCAACTTCCCCAAAAGTTCCGTGATCAAAAGAACTCAAAAAGAATGCGATCGAGAGGCAAACACAAATAGTGGCAGAAATCTGTCAAAACAGAACAGCTGACAAACGTCGATTCTTTCGAGGACCTTCTGTTGCTCAAATCGAAAAGTGCAAAACTAATGAAAGTTTGGATATAGCCTGGGGCATATGCACAAGAAATCGCAGGTCAAAAAGATATTCTGAGAATTTTCACGAATTTTTATGGTGCAACACCAAAATCTGTTTCAGGACAGCAACTTCCCCAAATCTTACCTCACTCAAATTAGAACTCCTCCTTGGCACAACAACGAAATAAAAAGGATAAGGAGCGGTTATTACAGTAGTAATAACTTGCAAGACTCAAATAAAAAAAATTACTGAAAATAAAACAATGGGTTATCTCCCAAGAGTGCTTTTCTTTAACGCCTTTGAGCTAGGCGCAGAAAGTGCAAATCAAGTATTATCAAATGAGGTATTAGGATCACCGGATGCCTTACGTCTTCCTCTCTTACCTTTGCTCTTAACTCTAGGAAAGACATGATTATTGCAAGGTGGAGAAGTGAATTTTATAGTGCCTTTTCCCACATCTATGGTGGCGCCCAGGAGCTTTAGTACAGACCTTCCAAGCGTGATTTGTCCATTTCCTACACATTCAATAACGAGATAATCAGTAGATACCATTTTTCCAAGGATTTTTGTAAATACTCCTTCAGCTATTCCAACGGGAAATATAGTGGCATTATTAGTAAGAGATATTCCTTCTCCTCCCTCAGAAAGCTTCCAAAGACTCAAAGATTCATAAACATCCTTTGGCATAAGACAAAATTCAGACATAATATCACAACGAGCATGAAAAGTTTCACCACTAATGGTGATTTCAACCGCAGGGAACCAACTTGATGGTTTGGAATTTGTTGGCACATAATCAAAATGCTCGCGCAAAGTACTATAGCAATTATTCAAACAAGCAGTGTGAGTCTCAAGAGTATTAAGTCTAGCAAAAATGCTCACAAGAGAGGAATCAAAATTAGTTGGCATGCTATAAATTGTAATCAACTTTTTTATAATATTGAAAGCTTTATCTCCATCATAATGAAGGAAATCTCCTTCTGCTGTAGCATCCAAAGCATATCTATAACAAAGAGCAAGACCAAAGTAAAAGCTACTAAGAAGCAAACTCAAAGTCATTTTCGGTTCAGTTTTTTCATGCCAATCATAAATTCTAGACCAAGCTTCTTTGAAACTCTCCTCACTCTTTTGTTTGAAAGTGAAGATCATTTCCTCGGGTGACATAGTAGTAGCAACTAAACTAGACATAAAAATCAACTTGAAATAGGAACTATTTTTTTTTGTATTTTTGATAAAACGATGCAAGCAAAAATAAAATAAAGCAAAACAAGAACAAAGTAAAAGATTGTGCGTGCGAGACTCCCCTTGCAGAAGTCTTCTTCCTCCCCGGCAACGGCACCAGAAAACTCGTTGATGGCTTGTAAGAACAGCTCGTTGGGAACCCCAAGAGGAAGGTATGATGAGCACAGCAGCAAGTCTTCCCTCACTTATGAAACCAAGGTTTAATTGAACCAGTAGGAGAAAACTAAACTTCAGAAGGTGATGCTTGCTAGGTTCGTGACACTCCGGACAGGGGCGCCAGATTAACTGCTTGTCGGCATGTAGCTTTTCACCAGCAGCAACATGAAACCTGCACACAACACAACCAAGAACTTTCCTCCCAATTTATGATGAGGTTGTCAATCTCACCGGTTTGCTGTAAACAAAGGATTGAGCGTATCGAGTGGTAATAGGATAATAGTATACAAGAAAGTAAACAGTGCGAGTAAAAGTAAAATGGTATAGTGATGTAAAGGAAATTGGACCGGGGTCCATAGTTCACTAGTGGTGTCTCTCCATAAGATAAATAACAAATGTTGGGTGATACGTCTCAAACGTATCTATAATTTTTGATGCTCCATGCTTCTTTTTACACCATTTGCTTAGTGTTTCGTTACACTTCGTGGCGTTTTTATGCATTTTCTGGAACTAACCTATTAACAAGATGCCACAGTGCAAGTTCCCCGTTTTTTGCTGTTTTTGTGTTTCAGAAAAGTTACACAGGAAATATTCTCGGAATTGGACGAAACAAAAGCCGAACATCCGAAAATTTACAGAAGCTTCCAGAGAACCGAAGAGGAGATAGCGAAGGGCCACAGGGCGGCCACACCACCAGGGGGCGCGGCCTGCCCCTGGCCCGTGCCCACCTGTGGTGAGGGCCCCCTGGTCCACTTTTGATGCTGCCCCTTCACCTATAAAGACCCCCTCGATGGGAAAAACCTAAATACCCGATCACTTTTCTAGAAACACATCGTGATCCGCTGCCATCGTCGACCCGAGATCGGGAGGGTCCAGAAGCTCTTCCCGGCACCCTGCCGGAGAGGGGAATCACCACCGGAGGTCTTCTTCATCACCATGCTTGCCTCCGGCGCGATGAGTGAGTAGTCTACTGATGACCCACAAGTATAGGGGGTGTATCGTAGTACTTTCGATAAATAAGAGTGTCGAACCCAACGAGGAGCAGAAGGTGTTGATGAGCAGTTTTGATCAAGGAATCACTGTAAATACTAGCAAACAGGTTTTCAGGGGTATTTGGTAATACGAGTAAATAAAGTGCGAGTAAATAAAAGACAGTAGTAACAATTGCAGCAAGTGGCCCAATCCTTTATTCAGCAAAGGACAAGCCGGTTGTGTTCTTATAATAACCAAACGTTCTCGAGGACACACGGGAGTTTCTGTCAAGAGCTTTCGCTTCATAGAGCCAATAGTATTTATTGGTTTGATAGGTGTTATGGGGGTGAACCTGTGCTAGCGCACTACCCTTACTAGGATAAATACACACTTGTGATTATACCCCTTGCAAGCATCCGCAAATACAAGAAAGTAATTAAGATAAATCTAACCACAGCCTTAAACTCTAAGATCCTACGCTCCCTGGTGCAATGGTTTCCCAATGGAGGTTTAGGTTTCTGTCACTCCAGCAACCCCACAATCGGTAGCCAAATACACAATGCATCTCACTAGGCCCATAAATGGTGAAGTATCATGTAGTCGACGTTCACATGACACCACTAGTGAAATAGCACCACAACAATATCAAACCATTAAATATTTCTCAACAATAATTCACTACTAACATCTTGACTTCTCCCATGTCCTCAAGAACTAAACGAACTACTCACAAGACATCATATGGATCATGATCAGAGGTGAAATAATGGCAAATAACAATCTGAACATAAACCTTAACTCAACGGTTCCACTCAATAGCATCAACTACAAGAGTAATCAACACCGGGAAAGTTTCCCCTATGAATATAACAAGATCCAACTCAAGATGTTACAGCGGGATGGCATGGTGATGGTGGAGATGAAGGTGCTGGTGATGGAGATGATGATGATGATCCTGATGAAGTCCGGTGCGATGGTGATGACGATGGCGACGATCTCCCTTCTCCGGGAAGGAATTTCCCTGGCAGATTTCTCCCTGCCGGAGAGCTTTTCTCTCTCTGTGTTCTCCGCCCCGCAGAGGCGGCTGTGTCTAACTCTGAGCCTCCCCCTTGACTTAGGTTTTTGGGGACGATGATGTACGCGGAGGGGCGAGACCAGAAGTGGGCCAGGGCTCCCTCACACAGGGCTGGCGCGGCCAGGGGGCTGGCCGCGCCACCCTGGCGTGTGGGGCCCCCCTGGCTCCTCTCGACTCCTCCTTCTGGCTTCCTGAGTCTTCTAGGAAAATATAATTTCTGGGTATTTTTCTGGAATTTTCCTGATCTTCAAAATATGCCCTCTTGATGGTCCTTTTTCCAGCAGAATCCTGACCCTGGCAGCAACTCCTCCGACGATCATCAAACATGTGAAAGCAAAGGAAATAACATAAGTATCATATCTAAATATGAAATATATCAATGAATAACAGTAAATTATGATACAAAATAGTGATGCAAATTGGACGTATCAACCCCCCCAAGCTTAGACCTCGCTTGTCCCCAAGCGAAAACTAAACTCGGTAAACATGACCACAGGTTTATGGAGTGAAGTGTCGATAATCAAAATACGGACAAGAAGCATCACATTCACTAAGGCACAAGTTATAATAGATAGCAACTTCCCTTTATAAGATATAGACTTGCAATCGGTAAAAGGGAATCACATGAAAAGATGCACAAGGTAAACTATAATTCGCAATGGCAAACCTTAGTTCTTGGTCAAAGAATGGAGAACAAACTATTCTCTCTTTTATACAGAGCCTTTTAAAATAGAGCTAATATAGCAAAGACTATATGCTCAACAAAGTAAACTTTTGCATTCATAGAAAGCTTTCAAAGATATATTCCTTCAGACAAAAGCATTATACAAAACAAGGAAGATAATAAACATGATTAAACGGATCAACATATGGATGAGTGAAACATAACAACTCAAATACTTGCTTAAGACAGATGGAAATAGGTTGACTCAACATGAAAGTAAAAGATAGGCCCTTCGCAGAGGGAAGCAGGGATTAAACATGTGCTAGAGCTTTTCATTTGTAAAACAGAGGTAAAAATTGTTTTGAGAGGTGGTTGCTTTTGTCAACGACTAGCAACGGAGTTCTTGATATCTTCCATACTAAACAAGTGAGAGCGGTTCCAAGATGTTTAATTAATTGGCACTTTGGTGCTCTTTTATAGCTTTGCACTCCTCCCCACCTTTTTCCTTTCTCAAACCATGGCTAACCGATTCCATCGGGTGCCGACCAACTTTCACATTCCATTGGAGGAGTGCCTTTTTTCTTTCTTTTTCTTTTTGAGATTATAATGGTCTGACCAGCTCCCTTGCAAAATTAATGACGAGCAGATGAAGCTGCCTAGTCGAGGGGTACTTAATTTAGTATGGAAGATAACAAACCCATCCACTATGTCCTCATGAGCTAAAAACAGTGGCACAAAATGAGAAGTGTTTGAAGGTTTTTGAAAGGTAGCACATGAAAATTTACTTGGAATGGCTTGAAATACCATGCATAGGAATTTATAGTGGACTCTTTGGAAGTGACTTGGCTTTTGGGAATTGGATGCACGAGAAGTATTTCCTCTCAGTACAGGTTTTTGGCTAGCAAGGCTGGGTAGCAAGCATAAGAGTTGCATGAAACAGACAAACATACATATAATAAGAACAATCATGCAAACTCTCTTGAAGGTAGAACGATTTTAACTTTAAGAATAACAATGCTTATAAGCCAAACTTAAGGGAAAACTGAAGTGATATAACAAGCACTTCTTTATTCTTTCTACTCAAACCTCAAGGTAAAGTTGCTACTGACCAAGCTAGGTTTGCCAAAACCAACTAAATCTACTCATGCTCCCAATGTGATACCAATACCAATCAACAAGACTAATCATACAAGAGAGATGGCAGTCTAACATAAAGTGTGCGAAAAGTAAACGATAAAACTTCTCATTAATATTTTATTACCGCAACTCACACCAAGGGATACATATATAACTGACTAAGGAGGATACTTCCAAACTGCAAACTATTCTATATGATAACTTCTCTATTCATGATATGACACTACTTGAAAAGTAAATGAGCAAAAGGTAATGATGTGATACCGCGGCACTCCCCCAAGCTTTGAACAAGCCAAGGGGATGCCTAAACCGATGACGAATTACTCCTTTGGCGGTATTGGAAACAGCCTTGGATTAATGAAATATTCCTGCATCATGAGAAGCCTGAGATTCTCTTCTTGAAGCATCTTTACCTCCCTCTTCAAAGCTTGATATTGAGTGCAAAACTCAAAAGTAACCAGCATGCCGTGTTCTATCACGGGCATGGAGTCAAGATCCAAAACATGATATGTTGGTCCCTGCAAATCATGAGAAAAGATACGCCTAGCTTTCGTTGGTCCTTCAAAAGCAGGGTTTGTCGGCCTTGCTCTTCCAGAACCTTGCTCCTCCTTCCACTTTTGGCGTAGCTGGGCAATATCCAAGGGTCTTTTGCCTTTGTCATCGCTTGAAGAGGCCATGGCTCCCCCAAGCTTAAGATCAACTCCTGACATAAACAGCTCAAAACAAAACACGACGAGAAAACGATATACAGACCTCGGGGACTCTGGGGGGTTAAATAGGCGAAAATAATACATCGAAACGAAGTCACAGGAGGAAACCGGGACGGAAACGAGTTCCGGGGTGTTCTCACACCCAGGTGGCGCGGCCAGGGGTGGGCCCGCGCCACTTGTGTGTGAGACACACAGGGACTCTTTCCCCCCCCCCCCCTTTTTCATCTCGTGATTTTTCATATTTAGTAAAAACAGCAAAAATATTAAAGGAAGAACTTTTCGCGAAACTTTTCTGACTAGAACTGTTACCTATTCGAAAACAAACTCTGCAGGTTCCTGCAGTTTGTCCTGGATAAATTCTTCCGGAGAAACTGTTTCAATAACGTCAACATCTTCATTATAAGAATCTCCAGAAATATAATGCTTGAGTCTTTGCCCATTCACCACTTGTGTAGAATCATCTTTCAATGAAGCAATCTTAATAGCACCTGAGCGGTACACTTCCACAATAACATATGGTCCTTCCCATTTAGAGAGTAATTTTCCTGCAAAAAATCTGAGATGAGACCTATACAAAAGAACTTTCTCACCAACATGAAACTCTCTCTTAAGAATTCTCTTATCATACCATTGCTTGACTTTCTCTTTAAAAAGTCTGGCATTCTCATACGCTTCGTTTCTCCACTCATCTAGAGAACTCAAATCTAACAACCTTTTCTTACCGGCTAGTTTAAAATCTCTGTTAAGCTCTCTCACTGCCCAAAAAGCTTTGTGTTCTAATTCTAAGGGCAAGTGACACGCTTTTCTGTAAACCATCTTATACGGAGACATGCCCATGGGATTCTTATAAGCAGTTCTATAAGCCCATAAAGCGTCGTTTAACTTACTAGCCCAGTTTTTCCTAGATCTATTGACAGTCTTCTGCAAGATAGACTTGATCTCCCTATTTGAAAGCTCTACCTGCCCACTAGTTTGGGGATGATAAGCAGAAGCAATCCTATGATTGACATCATATTTAGCAAGAGTTTTTCTAAAACTACCGTGAATAAAATGAGAACCTCCGTCAGTCATAAGATATCTAGGCACTCCGAACCTAGGAAAAATAACATCATTAAGCATTTTTAACGAAGTCTCACCATCGGCACTCTTTGTAGGTATGGCTTCTACCCATTTAGTAACATAATCAACAGCAACAAGTATATCGGTATAGCCTTTTGAAGGAGGAAAAGGACCCATAAAGTCAAACCCCCAACAATCAAATGGTTCAATAACAAGAGTGTAATTCATAGGTATTTCATTGCGTCTAGAAATATTACCAACTCTTTGACATTCATCACAAGATAAAACATACCTTCTGGCGTCTTTAAAGAGGGTTGGCCAATAAAAACCTGATTGTAGAACCTTCTGTGCGGTTCTATCTCCAGCATGATGCCCTCCATAAGCACTGCTATGGCATTTTCTTAATATCTCTTGTTGCTCATATTCCGGTATGCATCTTCTCATAATACCATCAACTCCTTCTTTATATAAATGTGGGTCATCCCAAAAGTAATGCCTCAAATCATAAAAGAATTTTCTTCTTTGCTGAGCTGTAAAGGTCGGAGGCAAATACTTGGAAACAATAAAGTTAGCATAATCAGCATACCAAGGAAGGTCTCGCGATGTTACATTTATTGCAGCCAACTGTTCATTTGGAAAACTATCATTAACAGGAATAGGATCAAAAGAAATATTTTCCAATCTAGACAAGTTGTCAGCCACAGGATTTTCAGCACCTTTCCTATCTACGATATGCAAATCAAACTCTTGTAAAAGCAACACCCATCTAATAAGCCTAGGCTTAGCATCCTTCTTAGTCATAAGATATCTAATAGCAGCGTGATCAGTATGAATAGTAACTTTAGAATCAACAATGTAAGATCTAAACTCATTACATGCAAAAACAACAGCAAGAAACTCTTTCTCAGTAGTAGCATAATTCTTCTGAGCAGCATCAAGAGTCTTACTAGCATAATGAATAACATTCAACTTATTATCTATGCGCTATCCAAGAACAGCACCAACAGCAAAATCACTAGCATCGCACATAATTTCAAAAGGTAAATTCCAATCAGGTGGTTGAACAATAGGAGCAGTAGTTAAAGCCTTCTTAAGAGTTTCAAAAGCTTCCTTACAATCATCATCAAAGACAAATGGTACATCCTTTTGAAGAAGATTGGTAAGAGGCTTTGAAATCTTAGAGAAATCTTTAATAAACCTCCTATAGAAACCAGCATGACCAAGAATACTACGAATACCTTTAACATCTCTTGGACAAGGCATTTTCTCAATTGCCTCCACTTTTGCTCTGTCAACTTCAACACCTCTTTCAGAAATTTTATGTCCAAGGACAATTCCTTCATTTACCATAAAGTGGCATTTCTCCCAATTAAGAACAAGGTTAGTTTCTTCGCACCTCTGCAAAACTTTATCAAGATTGTGCAAACAATTATCAAAAGAAGTTCCATAGACGGAGAAATCGTCCATGAAGACCTCCACAATTTCTTCACAAAAGCCATGAAAAATAGCAGACATACATCTTTGAAAAGTAGCAGGAGCATTGCATAAACCAAACGGCATACGTCTATAAGCATAAGTTCCATAAGGTCAAGTAAAAGTGGTTTTCTCTTGATCATCCTTCTTAACGGCAATTTGAGAGAAACCAGAATAACCATCAAGGAAACAAAAATGAGTCTTCTTAGACAACCTTTCTAGCATTTGATCTATAAATGGTAAAGGGTAATGATCTTTCTTAGTAACTTTGTTTACCTTCCTATAATCAATGCACATTCTATAACCAACTACTACCCTTTGAGGAATAAGCTCGTTATTCTCATTAGGCACAACAGTCATACCTCCTTTCTTAGGAACACAATGAACAGGACTAACCCATCTACTATCAGCAATAGGATAAATAATACCATCATCAAGGAGTTTTAATACCTCATTTCTTACCACATCCTTCATCTTGGGAATTAGGCGGTGTTGATGCTCCACAACTGGCTTCGCATCTTTCTCCATATTAATGGCATGCTGACATAAAGTGGGAGAAATCCCTTTTAAATCATCAAGAGTATATCCCATAGCTCCTCGGTGTTTCCTCAATATCTCCAATAATCTTTCTTCTTCCTTTCCTGAAAGTTTAGAACTAATAATAACAGGATATATTTTCTTATCATCAATATAAGCATATTTGAGATTATCAGGCAAAGGCTTTAATTCAAAAACAGGATCTTCCTTAGGCGGCAAAGTGGTACCAAGATCCTCCACAGGTAAATTATGCTTGAGTAACGGTGGTTGACGAAGAAGAATGTCGTCAATCTCTTCTCTTTCCTTGCTAAAAATATCACTTTCGTGATCTTCCATGAATTGCTGCAAGGCATTATTAGGGGCAAGAGCTATAGAAGCAAGCTGTTCAACTCGAAAATTTTCATTAGGCGTGTCATTTTCATAAGAAGTCTTAGCAAATTTGGAAAAATTAAACTCATAAGACTCTCCATTAAACTTAGTAAAAAAATTCTCCTTCTTACAATCTATCACGGCACCACAGGTGTTCAAAAATGGTCTACCAAAAATAATAGGACAAGTTTTACTAGCCTCCTTACCGAGTACTAGAAAATCAGTAGGGTATTTAGTCTTACCGCAAAGAACTTCCACATCTCGAACAATACCAAGAGGCCAAACTGTCTCTCTGTTAGCAAGCTGAACAACCACATCAATATCTTCAAGTTCACAAGCGCCAATCTCGTGCATGATTTCTTTGTAAAGCTCTAAGGGAATAGCACTTGCACTAGCACCAATATCACATAAACCATAATAGCAATGATCTCCAATCCTGACAGAAATAACAGGAACACTTGCTTTCCTATGCTTTTTAGGATGTGAAAGAATGTTAGAAGCATCTTCACAAAAAATAATATATTCATCCCCTACATCTTTAGTAACAAGATCCTTCAATATAGCTACAGGAGACTTAATAGTAATTTGCTCATCAGGCTCTGCAGCTTTCTTAGTACTTTTATTAGACACACTTACCAAAGTAGAATACTTCTTTACCTTAGCAGGAAAAGGTGTCTTCTCAAAATAAGGTTTAGGCACAATGCTATCAACAGTACAGACTTCAGTAGCTGCAGCAGGAATATGACTAATAGAATCTTTGTAAGGCGCATGATATTTGCTCCAATCTTTCTTTGGAACATCAAGATAAGAGGCAAAAGCCTTAAGACAATTAGCAAGTATTTGTGAATCAAGGCCATAAGCAGCGCTAACACTATGAAAGTCATCGGTTCCCATAAAAGATTTAATGCATTCATAATCATAGTTTATACCTGACTTCCTACCTTTGTCGTTTTCCCAACCTTCAGCATTCTCTTGTATACGGTCAAGAAGTTTCCACTTAGCATCTTCTTTCATATGAGTAAATGATCCAAAGCAAGAAGCATCCAAATAATCCTTATCAGGAAGAGTAAGCCGCGCATAAAAGTTATCAATAACAATATTATTGGGGAGCTCATGAATGGGGCATTTGAGCATTAGTAACTTCAATCTCCCCCACGCTTGGGCAATACTCTCTCCATTATGAGGCCAAAAATTATATATCCGGCTACGGTCTTTATGAATTTCACTTGGAGGATAAAACTTGGAATAAAAGAGAGGCACAATATCCTCCCATGCCATAGATGGACCATCTTGGAGTAGTCGATACCACTCTTCAGCTCTGCCTTTCAATGATAATGAGAATAATTTCTTCTTAACCTGGCTTGGTGAAATACCTGCACATCTGAACAACTCGCATAATTCATGTATAAATAATAAGTGTTCACCCGGATGGACAGTTCCATCTCCTGAATAGCAGTTATCCATAATACGCCCAACAATTTTCATAGGTATTTTAAAAGGATCAATTTTAGCAGGCGGTGGCGGTGGTGGTTCCTCCGCATGTGCAGCAGTAGTAGTAGATGTGTTTCCAAATAGGAAACCAAATGGAGAGTTCTCCATAGCAGAGTAAAACAAAAATAAAAGACAAAATAAAAACAATACTCACAGCGACGGTTACCTTTACCAATTCCACTCTTCAATAGCGCTACACTCCCCGGCAACGGTGCCAGAAAATAGTCTTGATGACCCACAAGTATAGGGGGTGTATCGTAGTACTTTCGATAAATAAGAGTGTCGAACCCAACGAGGAGCAGAAGGTGTTGATGAGCAGTTTCGATCAAGGAATCACTGTAAATACTAGCAAATAGGTTTTCAGGGGTATTTGGTAATACGAGTAAATAAAGTGCGAGTAAATAAAAGACAGTAGTAACAATTGCAGCAAGTGGCCCAATCCTTTATTCAGCAAAGGACAAGCCGGTTGTGTTCTTATAATAACCAAACGTTCTCGAGGACACACGGGAGTTTCTGTCAAGAGCTTTCGCTTCATAGAGCCAATAGTATTTATTGGTTTGATAGGTGTTATGGGGGTGAACCTGTGCTAGCGCACTACCCTTACTAGGATAAATACACACTTGTGATTATACCCCTTGCAAGCATCCGCAAATACAAGAAAGTAATTAAGATAAATCTAACCATAGCCTTAAACTCTAAGATCCTACGCTCCCTGGTGCAATGGTTTCCCAACGGAGGTTTAGGTTTCTGTCACTCCAGCAACCCCACAATCGGTAGCCAAATACACAATGCATCTCACTAGGCCCATAAATGGTGAAGTAGTCGACGTTCACATGACACCACTAGTGAAATAGCACCACAACAATATCAAACCATTAAATATTTCTCAACAATAATTCACTACTAACATCTTGACTTCTCCCATGTCCTCAAGAACTAAACGAACTACTCACAAGACATCATATGGATCATGATCAGAGGTGAAATAATGGCAAATAACAATCTGAACATAAACCTTAACTCAATGGTTCCACTCAATAGCATCAACTACAAGAGTAATCAACACCGGGAAAGTTTCCCCTATGAATATAACAAGATCCAACTCAAGATGTTACAGCGGGATGGCGTGGTGATGGTGGAGATGAAGGGGTTGGTGATGGAGATGATGATGATGATGATCCCGATGAAGTCCGGTGCGATGGTGATGACGATGGCGACGATCTCCCCTCTCCGGGAAGGAATTTCCCCGGCAGATTTCTCCCTGCCGGAGAGCTTTTCTCTCTCTGTGTTCTCCGCCCTGCAGAGGCGGATGTGTCTAACTCTGAGCCTCCCCCTTGACTTAGGTTTTCGGGGACGATGATGTACGCGGAGGGGCGAGACCAGAAGTGGGCCAGGGCTCCCTCACACAGGACTGGCGCGGCCAGGGGGCTGGCCGCGCCACCCTGGCGTGTGGGGCCCCCTGGCTCCTCTCGACTCCTCCTTCTGGCTTCCTGAGTCTTTTGGGAAAATATAATTTCTGGGTATTTTTCTGGAATTTTCCTGATCTTCAAAATATGGCCGCTTGATGGTCCTTTTTCCAGCAGAATCCTGACTCTGGCAGCAACTCCTCCGACGATCATCAAACATGTGAAAGCAAAGGAAATAACATAAGTATCATATCTAAATATGAAATATATCAATGAATAACAGTAAATTATGATACAAAATAGTGATGCAAATTGGACGTATCATCTACCTTGGACTGTGGGTCCATAGCAGTAGCTAGTTGGTTGTCTTCTCCACCATGTGCTTCATGTTTAGATCTCGTGAGCTGCCTTACATGATCGAGATCACCGTTATGTAATTCTACATGTTGTGTTTGTTGGGATCCGATGAATATTGGTGTTATGATTGAGTTGATGTGCTGAATATTATCTTATGTTATCTCTATGTTGTTTATGATCTTGCATGCTCTCCGTTGTTAGTAGCTATCTTGGCCGAGTAGTTGCTAGTGACTCCAAGAGGGGGTATTTATGCTCGATAGTGGGTTCATGCCTCTATTTAATCTGGGGGAGTGACAGAAACCTCTAAGGTTGTAGATGTGATGTTGCCACTAGGGGGAAAACAACATTCATATGCTCAAGGGCATATGCTTTGTTTACATTACACACTTTGCTTAATGCAGTTATCTGTTGTTCGCAACTTAATACTTGTGGAGTTCTCGGATTGATTCTCCACAAGTGGATTATTAGTCATAGATGCAGTTGGATGGCGGTCTATGTATATTGTTGTAATGCCCAGAGTAAATCACATAGTGATCCCCTCGACATATGCACGTTGTCCTTATTCTATCAATTGCCCAACTGTAATTTGTTTACCTAGCATGTGTTATTTTATCTTATGGAGAGACACCACTAGTGAACTATGGACCCCGGTCCTATTTCCATTATATTGCTATCATCTGTTTACTTTACTCGCACTGTTTACTTTACTCGCATACTACTATTGCTTTCCACTCGATACGCTCATTCCTTTGTTTCAAGCAAACCGGTGAGATTGACAACCTCATCGTAAGTTGGGAACAAAGAATTTGGTTATGTTGTGTGCAGGTTCCGCGTTGCTACTAGTTGAAGACGTGTCAACAAGTGTCGTAAACGGCGCCCTTAATGGAGTGTTACTAGGCTAGTCAGCATCACCTTCTGGAGTTTGGCTTTTTCCTGGATACGATTAAACATTGGTTTCTTACTGAGGGAAAAACTTGCTGCTATATTCATCATACCTTCCTCTTGGGGTTCCCAACTGGACGGTGAAAAACCAACAACACCGCCGCATCAAGACTTTTTCTGGCGCCGTTGCCGGGGAACTGAAGAAGAAGAAGCTCCGACATCAACTACATTTTCCCACGTCAACTACGCGCCAGCAAGACTTTTCTGGCGCCGTTGCCGGGGAAAAAGAAGACTTCTGCAAGGGGAGTTTCACACGCGCATCCTTTACTTTGTTTTAAGTTTTGCTTTACTTTATTTTTACTTGTATCATTTTATCAAAAACACACAAAAAATTAGTATCCTTTATAGTTGTTTTTACTTGTCTGCTTTTAGTTTTGCTAGAATGGCTACTCCTGAAAACACCAAGTTGTGTGATTTTACTAGCACTAATAATAGTGATTTTATCTGCACACCTATTGCGCCACCTGCTCATGCTGCTAATTTTTATGAGATTAAGCCTGCTTTGTTGAACCTTGTTATGAAAGAGCAATTTTCTGGTGCTAGTACTGATGATGCTGCAGCTCATCTCAACAATTTTGTTGAGCTATGTGAGATGCAGAAATATAAGGATGTGGAGAGTGATATTATTAAGCTTAAGTTGTTTCCTTTTTCTTTGAGAGGAAAAGCTAAGGATTGGTTGCTGTCTTTGCCTAAAAATAGTATTGATTCATGGGATAAGTGTAAGGATGCTTTTATTGGTAGATACTATCCTCCTGCTAAGATTATAGCTTTGCGTAGCAATATTATGAAGTTTAGTCAGTTTGATAATGAACATGTTGCTCAAGCTTGGGAAAGAATGAAATCTATGATCAAGAATTGTCCCACTCATGGACTGACTACTTGGATGATTGTCCAAACTTTTTATGCAGGACTGAATTTTTCTTCAAGGAACCTATTAGATTCAGCTGCTGGAGGCACTTTTATGTCCCTTACCTTGGGCGCCGCAACAAAGCTTCTCGACAATATGATGGTAAATTATTCTGAATGGCACACCGAGAGAGCTCCACAAGGTAAGAAGGTAAATTCTGTTGAGGAAACCTCCTCCTTGAGTGATAAGATTGATGCTATTATGCTTATGCTTTCTAATGATAGGACTCATGTTGATCCTAATAATGTTCCTTTGGCCTCTTTGGTTGCTCAAGAAGAGCATGTTGATGTAAACTTCATTAGAAACAATAATTTTAACAACAATGCTTATAGGAACAATTTTGCTAGTAACAATTATAAGCTGTTTCCTTCTAATGGTGATAATAGCTATCTTGGTAGGCCTAAAATGCCTAATGAAGAAAGGATTATAGAACTTGAAAAGGCTACCAAGAATTTTATGCAGGTGCAATATGAGCAGAACAAGGCTTTCACCAAGACCATGGAGGAGCAATCAGCTCTGTTGAGGACTATTAGTCATCAACTTGAAAATTTAAACAAGGCTATCCCTGAGTTGCAAGCTAAGGTTTCCAAAGCCGAAACCGATATTTCATCCTTGTGTAATGCGCAATCTTCTTTGATTAACAGAATGACCGCTAAGCCTGATCCTTTTGCCACTGCTAATGCTATCCAAGTTAGAATTGATGAAAATGTTAGGATGCTAGCAGAATTGCATGCCAGGTGGGAAAGAGAAGATGAGATGGCTAGAAAGATGAAGGTATGTACCATTACTACCTCCAATGATATTGCTCCTAATGCTAGCAATCCTCTTACTTTGATTGGTGTAGAGAAAACTCCCACTCCTTGTGTTAAAAAGCCTAAAACTGCTAAAACTTTTTCTCAAAAGAGTGCTAAATTTTTTCGGAGTGTAGGAGATGATAGCTCTATTTCTTTTAATGATTTTGATGTTGATGGCTTCAATATATCTGAAGTTATTTTGTTCTTGCAAAAGCTTGCTTTGACTCCCAATGCTAGTTCTATAAATGTTGCTTTTACTAAGCATATTACCAATGCTCTTATGAAAATTAGGGATGAAAAGTTGAAGCAAAAAATTTCTGTTCCCAAGAAGTTAGAAGATGGTTGGGATCCCATCATTGATATGAATGTTAATGGTTTTGATTGCCATGCTTTATGTGATCTAGGTGCTAATATTTCTATCATGCCTAGAAAGATTTATGACATGCTTGATTTACCACCTCTTGAAAAGTGTTATTATGATGTTCCTATTGCTGATGTTGCTAAGAAGAAACCTTTGGGAAGGATTAATGATGTTCTTATTATGGTTAACAATAACCTTGTTCCCATTGATTTTCTTGTCATGGATGTTGAATGCAATGCTTCATGTCCTATTATTTTGGGAAGACCTTTTCTTCGAACTGTAGGTGCCATCATTGATATGAGGGAAGGCACCATCAAATATCAATTCCCACTCAAGAAAGGTATGGAACACTTCCCTAGGAAGAGAAATAAATTACTTTTTGACTCTATTCTTAGAGCAAATTATGAGCTTGATGCTTCATCACTTGATATTACTTGATCCGCACTTTCTGCGCCTAGCTCAAAGGCGTTAAAGAAAAGCACTCTTGGGAGAGAACCCAATATTTTTACTTTCAGTTCTTTTTCTTTTATTTGAGTCTTGGAAGTTATTACTACTGTAATAACCGCTCCTTATCCTTTTTATTTCGTTTTTGTGCCAAGAGAAGCCTCTAATTTGAGTGAGGTAAGATTTGGGGATGTTGCTGTCCTGAAACAGTTTTCGGTGCTGTACCGTAAAAATTCGTGAAAATCCTCTGTATATCTTTTGGACCTGCGATTTCTTGTGCATATGCCCCAGGTTATATCAAACTTTCATTAGTTGAACACTTTTTGATTTGAGCAACAGAAAACCCTCCAAAAATTAGACCTTTGTCAGCTGTTCTGTTTTGACAGATTTCTGCCGATATTTGTGTTTGCCGCTTTATCGCTTTCTTTATGAGTTCTTTTGATCACGGAACTTTTGGGGAAGTTGCTACAGTAGTATATGCTTTATATGTGGTGGTTTTGAGTTGAAACCTGAAGCAAAAAGGGTTGATTCAATGTTATGCTTACACTAATGTTGCTAATAGATTTGTGTTTAGTTTTGTATGAAGGAAGTTTTCAAGTGTAGGGATTGGAGAATGATGAGATGAGTTGAAGAATGGACAAAAGCTCAATCTTGGGGATGCCCATGCACCCCAAGAAATATCCAAGAAGTACAAGTGTCAAAGCTTGGGGATGCCCCCGAGGCACCCCTTCTTCATCGGCAAAAATCCGGTCACCTTTCAAAACACTATATTTTTATTGCTTCATGCACTATGCGTTTTTCTTGGAGCGTCAGTTGTTTTAGTTTTCAGTTTTGTTTAGTTTTGTTTGCTGCAATAAATGGTTGGACCCCAACAAATTTCTTTTGGAGAAGTTGCCTTGCTTTTCATTTGCCAAGAACACTCCTTTTTCACTCTTATCATTTCAACGAGTGTTCTCTTTTACTAGAACTGCATTTAGCTTTCATTTTTCGCCTTGATTTGTGTTCAGATCTTGTTATATCTTTTTATCAAGGTGTATTTTGACCTCTGGTCCATGTTGGTTTTCATCAAAAAAGAGTTGTTTAAAAAGGTTCGAATGGTGTTGGAAAAGAGAAAAAGCTTTATGCAAAAAAGTGGTACAAGAAGGAGCTTGTGTAGACTGCGGCCTAGGCTTTTGCATGTCGTGCTTGATGTCTTTTTGATAGTATGCTTAGTGGTTTTGCTGTAGCATGACTTGTCTCAAATGACTGAGATTGCTTAATGAGCCTTTTGAAAAAATCATGCGTTTTTTTAATTATTTGGAAGCATTATTTTGGTTTTCTCCTTGATGCTTTATTTGGGTTGACTTGGCGCATGCTCACACATGTTTGACTCATACAAAGTCACCATTGCCTCTATGATCATTTAGTTTTTGACTTTTGATGTCATCTTATGCTTCTTTTAATGTCGCTTTATCGCTTTGCATGATTATGGCCGTTATTGCTCTCTTAGTTGGTCGCTCCCTGTCTTTTGCTAGCCCTCATTTTGTACTGAGTATGAGCTCTACTCGTGCATCCAACTCCTAAAAACCAAGTTGTTCCAAAGTATCCAACATACATACCTATTAGCAATTTGCTATTCCTAAGTACATTTGACTTGCTTTTATCTATCCTTCAAATCAAACTATTTTTGGTGTTATGCGAAAATTGGTCAGTAAAGCTCTCACGAACCTGATGGCACACTTTACTTTTCTTGTTTTAAAATTTGACATTGTGGCTCTCTTATGTTGAGTTGTTATGCTTGCAAGTTGTAAGTTGGAAATTAGCCCAGCCATGCCATCATGGGGCAAGCTTTCAACATTGCACTATCTTTCATTTGAGTTGATATAGTGATCTTTTGTTTGTGGATACTCGCGATGTGAAATAAGTTGGGAATCTTGCGGGATCATGGAGTTTTTATATGTGTTAGGGAAACGCCTGGGCCGCTAATCTAAGCCATGCATCATTCATGGTGGAAATTTACAGCATGCCCATAGTGGACATTCGACGACGCATCTCACAATAAAAAGCTATACCAATGGTAAATATAAGAGATGTCGAGGTGTTCATTGTCTGTTTATCTTAACATTTTGATGTGGGCTTGTTCCATGTCATCGGGCAGGAGGTACCCCGTTGGCGGTTCTCGATGATACACATATTGACGAGGGTTAAACTCGACAAATGTCCTAGATGAAGGACTTAGGATCGGGGAGATAGGGCGTTGGATGAACTCGAAGGTAAACTCAGTCAAACAAGGTGGCTATGAAAGTAAACGTGGGTGTAGAACCTGGCTTGCTTTCAATCTGTCCCACACCGTCCCCTCTTGGCCCCTATATATAGGTGACCAGGTCTCGAGGATCGGGTGGGATCCGATACAGATTACAATATCGGCATACGACATGAACTCATATTTCGACTAGCGTTACAATTGGGCCTAGTCTAACAGGCCTCAGGGGTACTCAACTGACGGGCTCTATTATCTATACCCTTGTTAGTAGCCCCCGAGATTCTACCAGAATTGCAAATTCGGGTTGAATCTCAGATTTTCAATTCTTCGACTTGATCAATACTTGATTTCTTCAGATCTTCAAATCTTCGACTTGGTCTTTCGACTTATCTTTTATTATAATATCTTGCAAGGGGTTTTTGATGAACAAGCCTGGCAACTCTGAAGGATCAAGAGGCCAGTTAACTGCCGGAACAGATACTTGCCACCTACTTCAAATTCAATCCCCTTGGACCTGAATTCGGGAAACCAGTCAAACACATTCTTTCGCCGCATTTAGGACTTACAAAGAATGAGTCCCAGTGGTTCTCAGGGTACCCAGTGCGTCCACCAGGATTTTTCTTCGCGTCGTAGACACGGATACATACCAGCAGAGCGCATCCATGTGCGTTTACCGGGCCACACAAGACGGATCCTGGGGTCTTACCTTCGTGATTATATTTCAATCACGGCATTCGAGTTTTGTCGCAATGATGCAACTCGAGAATCACATATCACAGCCTTGTTTGACTGTTCTGGTGTACAAAATATTCAGGTTATTCAACCTTGATTGATGAAAACTCCCTCCCGATGGGAGTAATGATGCTTCCTGAATCCTCTTTCACCTTCCTTGCTCCAGTATTCATGAATAAATATCATCGGGTGCGCGCCCAGCGCTCCCGATGGGAGTAGCCCCCGAGGCTATAGCCGAATTTTGTCGGGTATAGGCTCAAAACTATAGACATGTCTATACCATATATCCTGTCTTTCAATATTTATCGACATATCTCGCCCTTCTGGTAATTATTCCCTTCTTTATGACCGAAGCCCCCGAGTCCAAAAACGAGGTATACTGTGCTTTTTTATAGATAATTTCTTCTTCTTTTTTATTTTTCCTCGTACCTTCTCTTTTGATACGTTGATCTTCCTTTTATCGTCTGCATTAGGCAGCATATAAGAGCCTGTAATAATATGTTGGACCGTACCCTCGTAAAGACCCATTAGTGCGTGCTTATAAATAAAGCACGCCTGGCGAGGGTAAAAAACCCTAATCCAGTCATTAGCTTCTCCTTCCGCCGCATCATCTTCTTCCTCTTTAACTTATCTAGGGTTTCTTCTTTTCCACCACCTGTCTCCATGGCCGATGCGGGTGAATCGCGCCTGAACATCGGTGCCCCAATGGAGAAACGGGGTCGCGGCTGCCCTCGCGGCAGTAAGAACAAGGCTTCAATTGATGCTGCGCTGGCTTCATCATCTGCTCCGGTGAAGCATCGCCCCGGCCGTCCGGCTGGGAGCAAAAAAAACCCAAGGTGCCTTCTGCTGCACCAGGTCCAAGTGCCCCTTCTGCTAATGCTTCTTCTCCTCCGCCCAGACTTTTCTCGTTCTTCTGCATCGCCGGCCCGCAATGCCGTGAGATTCAACGTCTACCTCTGAATTTTACCAAGTTTATGGATGGGCGAGAACTGCGGGAAGCTGTTCTTCGCGAACACTCTGGGGGAGGAACTCCCTATGAAGTGGAAGTCTGGTACGATGGCGCTGGTGAGCAATACTTTAAGGGCGGCTGGTCGCAATTTGCAGAGGACCACGACCTCCATCAGGGCTTCTTCATGACTTTCGACTTCCACGTCGGGATGTCGAAGTTCAACGTGAAAATCTACGATGGCACCCAATGCCAGAAAGAATATGAAGCTGAAGTGCATTTTCACTAAATTTATGTAATCCTTTTGTTCGAGTTGTTCTTCCTTGTACTATCCGTAAGAAGAAGTCGTGTTTATGTATTATCCTCATTTTATTAATAGACCATGGGAACAAATTGTAGTTCCGAGGTGTTTATTTAATATATTATCGGGTTCTTCTGAACCGCGTGTGTTGCTGCCGAATGTCGGGTTGTGAACAACCTTGTAGTATGTCGAAGATAATAATCATAGTACTCGATAATAACCTTTTATTCTTTATTTCGTACGACTCGAGGGTCCGAGCCCCCAAGTGGAAAAATAAAATATTTACACATATTGTCGAGTTGACCCAAGGAACCCGACCTATGGCCTCATGTTCTGGGTTCGGAAGGTCAGAACTCAAAAAATCCTTTGTCGTCTATGCGTAGAACCGTCATAGTTGCTCTGCATTCCACGGGTTACTCTCGTTTTGCTCCGTTTTCTTGTCTTGTAGTCGATAACCTCCTCCAGGTATTACTTCTATCACGATGTAAGGTCCTACCCATGGGGACTCGAGTTTTCCATGCCCGTCTTGTTTGAGTCGTAAGACTAGGTCTCCCACTACGAAAGATTGTGGACGAACTCGACTGTTATGGTAGTTTCGCAGGCTTTGCTGATATTGAGTGGCTCTGGCGAGTGCTACATCCCTCGCCTCGTCGAGTGCATAGATATCGTCCTGAAGCGCCTCTGTAGAGGTTGTCTCATCATATGCTATGATTCTTGGAGCTTCATGTGTGATCTCTACTGGAAGCACGGCTTTTGCGCCGTGGACCAGGAAGAAAGGTGTTTCTTGAGTAGCTGCGTTGGGTGTAGTTCGTAGACTCCAGAGCACGGAGGGTAACTCATCTACCCAAGCGTGCTTGGCTTTCTCGAGGGGTGCTAATAGCCGTTTCTTTATCCCGTTGCATATTAAGCCATTGGCTTTTTCGACTTGCCCGTTTGTCTTTGGCTGCGCTACAGATGCAAATTTCAATTTGATTCCCATTCCTTCACAGTAGTCCTTGAATTCCTTTGACGTAAAATTTGTACCATTATCTGTGATTATGCTATGTGGTACTCCGAAGCGAAAGACTATGGACTTGATGAAATTTATTGCGGCTTTAGAATCTTGGGTTGTTACTGGGGCTGCTTCTACCCACTTTGTGAACTTGTCGACTGCCACCAGCATATAAACATGCCCTCCTGGCCAAGATTTGTGCAATTTTCCTACCATGTCGAGACCCCACTGCGCACAGGGCCAGGATAATGGTATTGGTTGTGACTCTGCTGCTGGCGCGTGTGGCCGAGATGCGAATCTTTGACATGCTTCACACTTCCAAACTATGTATTTTGCGTCCTCGATGGCTGTTAACCAATAGAATCCTGTCTGAAAGGCTTTTGCCGCGATAGCTCTGCTACTCGCGTGATGTCCACACACTCCTGCGTGAATATCCTTTAAGATTTCTTGCCCTTCTTGAGGAGTGACGCATCGTTGCAAGACGCCTGATATACTTTTCTTATATAATTTTCCTTGTAACACGACGAAAGCCTTGGATCGTCGTATTATCCTTTTTGCTTCTACCGTGTCTTCGGGTAGCGTTTTGTTTATCATGTACGCCAGATATGGCTGCATCCAAGTTTCTTCTATCATCATAACTTCTTCTGGTTCTGCTACACTTGCTTTTCCAGACCCCGAGCCTGTTGCTTGGTGCTGACCTTGTTCTTCTATAGTCGAGGTTTTACTGTTCTTTATTGATCTTTCTATGATTTCCTCCCAAAAGACTCCTTGCGGTACGGGCAAGCATTGGGACCCGATGTTTGCTAAATTGTCGGCCTCCTCGTTACTAGCTCTGCTGACGTGTGAAACTTCACATCCATCGAATGTTCCTTCGAGATAATAGTATAAATTTCTATACGCTGTCATGTTGTCACTGATGGCGTCACATTTGTTCATTACTTGTTGGACGACGAGATTCGAGTCTCCAAATATTTCTAGTCGAGTTGCTCCGCAAGCTTTTGCCATTTTCATTCCGTGAAGCAACGCCTCATATTCGGCTTCATTGTTGGAAGCTTGGGGAAAACTCATCCTTAGCACATACTTCAATTTGTCGCCTTGTGGTGATATCAGAACTACTCCTGCTCCTACACCTTGGATTCTTTTTGAACCGTCGAAGTACATTGTCCACACACTCGATAAATCTGGCGGACCTGCACTTTGTAACTCCAACCACTCTGCTGTGAAGTCTGGTAGGATTTATGATTTGATCGCCTTTCGTTTTTCATACGTGATGTCCAGGGGTGATAGCTCAATTCCCCATAAGGAGACATGTCCTGTTGCTGAAGGGTTATTCAATATATTGGATAGTGGGGCTTCGTTAACCACTATGATTGGGTGTACCGCAAAATATTGTTGTAACTTCCGTGCTGTTGTGAAAACACTATATGCGAGCTTTTGATAATGCGGATACCTCTGTTTTGTTGGAGAGAGTACTTTGCTGATGAAATATACTGGCCTTTGCACGCCGTGAGCTTTTCCTTCTTCACTTCTTTCGACTACCAATACTGTAGTCACCACTTGATGTGTTGCTGCGATGTACAGTAGTAGTGGCTCTTTTTCGTTTGGTGCGACCAGCACTGGGGGTGTGGAGAGCACTTTTTTCAACTGTGCGAAGGCTACGTCTACCTCTTCTGTCCACTCGAATTTGTCATCTGACTTTTTCATGAGCGCATAGAAAGGGAGTGCTTTCTCTCCCAATCGAGCCACAAATCGACTTAGCACCGCGACGCGCCCTGCGAGCTTCTGTACGTCGTGTAGCTTGGTTGGTTTTCCCATTGTTAATATTGCTTGGATCTTTTCTGGGTTCGCCTCTATTCCTCTTGCTGATACCAGGAACCCCAGGAGTTGCCCTGCTGATACACCGAATGAACATTTTGTCGGGTTAAGCTTGAGCTTGTACCTGTTCAGATTGTCGAAAGTTTCCGCCAAGTCGCTAATCAGAGACTCTTCTTTCCCTGTGGTGATGACCACGTCGTCGATGTAGACTTGGATATTGCACCCTATTTGACTTCCGAGGCAATTTTGCATCATCCGCTGGTAGGTTGCTCCTGCATTTTTTAGGCCGAAAGGCATAACTTGATAACAGAACACGCCGTATGGTGTGATGAAAGCTGTCTTTTCCTCGTCTTCCTTTTTCAATTTGATCTGGTTATAACCAGAATATGCATCTAGGAAGGAAAGCCTTGCGCACCCCGCTCTTGAGTCGATTATTTGATCAATGCGAGGTAGAGGGAAGGGATCCTTTGAACAGTGCTTGTTGAGAGATATGTAGTTGACATATACTCTTTGTACGTCTGTATTTTTCTTGGGGACTATAACTGGATTAGATACCCAAGTCGACGTTTTGATTTCTCGGATGAACCCTGCGTTTTCTAGCCTATGTAGTTCTGATGCTATCGCCTTCCTCTTGGGCTCATCAAATCGTCATAGTGGTTGCTTGACTGCCTTTGCTTTAGGATCCACATTTAGTGCATGCTCGACGAGTTCCCTGGGAACACCTGGCATATCTGAAGGACACCAGGCGAAGATTTCCCAGCGCTCACGGAGGAACTCGACGAGCGCGCTTTCCTACGCGGGATCCAGGTTTACTGCTATGGAGGTGGTCTTGTTCGGGTCCATGGGGTGGACCTGTATTTTCTTCGAGTCTTGAGTTGCATCGAAAGCCTGATCTGGCAGGGATCGCCCGACGTCGGGTAGCACATTATGGTCAGTTTCGCCTTTTACCCTTGCGTACTCTGCTGTCATGCCGAAAGTTTGCGCCAACCTATTAAATTCTTTGTCACAAGTGTTGGATACCTCAAAGCTGCCTTGCACTGTGATCGTTCCTTTGGGTCCTGGGATCTTGAGTGTGAGATATGCATAGTGAGGTACTGCCATGAATTTTGCAAATGCTAGGCACCCCAGGATTGCATGATACTATGAGGTCCAGTCCATGACTTCAAACTCCAGCTTCTCTCTGCGATAGTTGTTGCTGTTACCGAAGCAGACGTCGAGTTCTATTTTCCCCAAAGGATAATTTGCGGCTCCTGGTACTATTCCATGAAAAGAGCAATCTGTTGGCTTTAGATTTTCTAGTGATATGCACATTGCCTTCAACGTTCTTGCGTATATTAGGTTTATGCCACTTCATGCATCCATGAATACTCTCCCGACATCATATCCTCTTATTTGTGCTTTCAGCACCATTGGTGAGTGGCCCGGTCTGGGCACTTTCCTCGGGTGGTCTGCTCTACTGAACCTAATTGGTTGATCGGACCACTGCAGATACTCTGTAGTGGCTGGTGGCAATGAGATAGCTAGATTTACCTATCTGGATATGCTCTTCCATTCTTTCTTTGACTTTCGCACTGGTTGGATCATTGCAGATATATAAACTTTCGACTCCAGATGCTTTGCTAGCCGCTGTATTTGATATCATTGACTCATGTTCTTCTTTCCTTGCCGTGCTCCTTGATTTGAGTCCATGGCACTTTGCAACCTTAAGAAGGTTCTGCAATCCTTCATCTGGTGGTTGGAAACTCTCTTTCCATCTAGATACGCGTAATGGATTCGATAAGGTCCATATAGCATGTCCTTTGCCGACGGGTCAGAGTATTTTTGTTTTTCTGCGTCATGTTTCCCTCTTTCCAGGAACTCCTTGTTTTCGTAGCCTTCCTCGTCTCTTCTTTCGTATCCTGTTGCTACCTGATTTCTCCTTGCGTGGTTATGTTCGTTGCGATACCTTCGCCTCTGCCTGCTTGCTCTGTCGACTTCTGGTGAACGTCCCCTTTTGTTGCTGTATGAGTCTTCTCCATCGACGAATCTGTTGGCTACTTCCATTAGCTTAGACACTGTTCTTGGCCTTGTTCTTCCTATCTCTTCCACTAGGTCCAAACGACGAAGGCCACTCGAAAAAGCGTCTATCGCTCTTTCGTCGGAGACGTCTTCTGCTGAGTTTTTGATTACACTCCAGCGTTGTATGTAAGAGCGTAAGGTTTTGCCTTTTTGTTGCATGCACGACTTGACTTCTTCTAGCGATGCTGGGCGCTTATACGTTGAGCGAAAATTTCTCGCGAATTGATTCTCTAACTCTCCCCAACTTCCGATGGAATCATTGGGTAGGGTGTTTAACCAGGACCGTGCTGTGCCGGTGAGGTGTAATTGTAAACTTTGCATGGTTGTTGCTCTTGTTCCACCTAGTATCTGTACTGCTTGCAGGTAATCTGACAATCATAGAGTTGACTCTTGCGACCCATCATACTTTTCTTGGTCATGTGGCAACTTGAAACCTTTGGGTACCCGTGTTTTGCGAACCCTGCGGGTAAAGCATAACGCGCCCATATCCTTTTCATCGTCTTCGTAATTTTCCTCTTTCCACGCATAGCGTGAGTTGTTTACTCATGCTTGTGCTATTATGTTTCTTGCGTCCTCCTTCCTTTTTTTTGTCACCTCTCATCTTCTGATGCATCACTGGATTCGTTTCGCGAGGGTTTGTGTTTGAATTCTTCTTTTCGCCCTCCCTTTCGATGTGTCGCCTTTTCCTCTGGAAGCTTTCCCATCAACTTGTCTTCTACCAACCCGAGGCTTCGTATTGCGGCCTGATGCATATGCTCCCGTGGATCTCCAGGCTCTGGCTGTGTAGTTAGTAGGTACGCCTGTGCTGCTATCAACGCTACTTCTGGTGTCTCTTGAACAAAGTCTTCTTCCTCTTCTGATTGCTGTGCGCTTTGACTTTTCGCGTAGCTCTCCTCTCTTATCTGTGCTGTTGTCCTCCTATTATGCTTTGGGTCTCTGTGTCTTTCCATGCTGCTTTCTGATGCGTCGTTGTACTCATCCCAGTATCCTCCACTTGACGTACTATCGTCACCTCGGCTTCTCATGAACATGTCTCTTTCCTCCCTTAGCTTCTTTTTGTGCTAGTGCAGTGCGTACTGGTACCCCATCAGAAATTCTCTCCTTGAATCTGCGGGTACCTCTGTGCCGTGATTGATGGCTGACATGATGATTCTCCACTCTCCGGTTGAAATGTGAATTTTCTCCTTTTCCTTTTTGTTGTTATTCCTCGGTTTGTCGACTTGCAAGTCGACTTCTTTGTTGCCTTCATGATTGTCCTCTTCTTCTGCTTCAGTGATAATGACAGATAACTGATGTACGCTTCTGGAGATGCAACTATTTTCGATGGAGAAATCCCTTAAGCTGTCGTGAGTTTTGGCCACTGCTTCTTCTATGTCGGGCTTTCTCCGAGTTTCGTCGAATTCCTTGAGTGTTTCTACCATATCTTCTGTTGCTGTGAGATTGACCGGCGAGTTTACCTCGCCGGAAGAGCCCACGGATGATCCAGATGCTGTGATTCTCTTGGTTTTGCTTGCCGACGGACTTGATTTCGTTGGATCCGAAAGGCGAGTTGAACCTTAGGGTCCGATGTAGAAGCTTAAGCTTTCGAACATCAGCTCCATCTCTTGATTTTCATCGACTTCTGGATTGTTACTAGCTAAAGGCGAAAAAGCCATTGAATTCATGATTCCAACGCCCTGAGTCCCCACGGTCGGCGCCAATTGACGAGGGTTAAACTCGACAAATGTCCTAGATGAAGGATTTAGGATCAGGGAGATAGGGCGTCGGATGAACTCGAAGGTAAACTCAGTCAAACAAGGTGGCTATGAAAGTAAACGTGGGTGTAGAACCTGGCTTGCTTTCAATCTATCCCACACCGTCCCCTCCTGGCCCCTATATATAGGTGACCAGGTCTCGAGGATCGGGTGGGATCCGATACAGATTACAATATCGGCATACGACATGAACTCGTATTTCCACTAGCGTTACAATTGGGCCTAGTCTAACGGGCCTCAGGGGTACTCAACTGACGGGCTCGATTATCTATACCCTTGTCACATATATTTACAATGACAAGAGCTTGCTTGGGACTCTAAGTCGAGTAGCATGAGGTTTGGGTATTCGTACTTCACGGGACACGCGGTTTTCAACTAATGATTTGTCAAGCATATGCTTCATAATTGTACTCGCATTAACTTTAATCATTCAAGATGCCTATGATGGGGGCAATGAGAGCTCAAAGCTAGTAAGTACCATAATTTTTGAAGGTTTATAAAACTCGCAATCACAGCTTCTCTCCGCGAAGGGCCTTTCTTTTACTTTTACGTTGAGCCACCACCTTCTATCTTTATGCACCGTCTAAGAGAGCATAGTTGTCATTCTGAGTATAATGTGCATTGTCCCAAAGTTTTCATTGATTGATTCATGATGTTGGTTTCACTTGTTCTTAAATTACTTGTATCTAGTCGCCCTCTTAAACTTGAAGGTGTCCTATGCATTTATGTTTTGCTCTCTCATGAAGGACAAGCTAAAAACCATTTGTATGTTTTTCCATATGATTTGAACACACGTTTGACTTTCATTGTTTCATTTTCATGATCTTTTGTTTGTGTTCTTTTTCATGTTATAACCTGGTTGCTAAGTTTCTTCTATCAAGATTATATCTTTCATGCCCATGTTTTAAGTTCTTTTGATCCCAGCGCACAACGCTTACATATATGGTCAAGATTGTGTAGGTGCATGTCACCTCAAAAATTATTTCTTTTGTTATCACTTACCTACTCGAGGACGAGCAGGAGTTAAGCTTGGGGATGCTGATACGTCTCAAACGTATCTATAATTTTTCATGCTCCATGCTTGTTTTTACACCATTTGCTTAGTGTTTCGTTACACTTCGTGGAGTTTTTATGCATTTCTGGAACTAACCTATTAACAAGATGCCACAGTGCTAGTTCCCCATTTTCTGCTGTTTTTGTGTTTCAAAAAAGTTACACAGGAAATTTTCTCGGAATTGGACGAAACAAAAGCTGAACATCCGGAAATTTACCGAAGCTTCCAGAGAACCGAAGAGGAGACGGAGAAGGGCCACAGGGCGGCCACACCACCAGGGGGCGCGGCCTGCCCCTGGCCCGCGCCCACCTGTGGTGAGGGCCCTCTGGTCCACTTCTGATGCTGCCCCTTTGCCTATAAAGACCCCCCGACGGGAAAAACCTAAATACCCAATCACTTTTCCAGAAACACATCGTGATCCGCCGCCGTCGTCGACCTGAGATCGTGAGGGTCCAGAAGCTCTTCCCGGCACCCTGTCGGAGAGGGGAATCGCCACCGGAGGTCTTCTTCATCTCCATGCTTGCCTCCGGCGCGATGATTGAGTAGTCTACCTTGGACTATGGGTCCATAGCAGTAGCTAGTTGGTTGTCTTCTCCACCATGTGCTTCATGTTTAGATCTCGTGAGCTGCCTTACATGATCGAGATCACCATTATGTAATTCTATATGTTGTGTTTGTTGGGATCTGATGAATATTGTTGTTATGATTGAGTTGATGTGCTGAATATTATCTTATGTTATCTCTATGTTGTTTATGATCTTACATGCTCTCCGTTGTTAGTAGCTATCTTGGCCGAGTAGTTGCTAGTGACTCCAAGAGGGGGTATTTATGCTCGATAGTGGGTTCATGCCTCTATTTAATCTGGGGGAGTGACAGAAACCTCTAAGGTTGTAGATGTGTTGTTGCCACTAGGGGGAAAACAACATTCATATGCTCAAGGGCATATGCTTTGTTTACATTACACACTTTGCTTAATGCAGTTATCTCTTGTTCGCAACTTAATACTTGTGGAGTTCTCGGATTGATTCGCCACAAGTGGATTATTAGTCATAGATGTTGTTGGATGGCGGTCTATGTATCTTGTTGTAATACCCAGAGTAAATCTCATAGTGATCCCCTCGACATATGCACGTTGTCTTTATTCTATCAATTGCCCAACTGTAATTTGTTTACCCAGCATGTGTTATTTTATCTTATGGAGAGACACCACTAGTGAACTGTGGACCCCGGTCCTATTTCCATTATATTGCTATCATCTTTTTACTTTACTCGCACTGTTTACTTTACTCGCATACTACTATTGCTTTCCACTCAATATGCTCATTCCTTTGTTTCAAGCAAACCGGTGAGATTGACAACCTCATCGTAAGTTGGGAACAAAGTATTTGGTTGTGTTGTGTGCAGGTTCCGCGTTGCTACTAGTTGAAGACGTGTCAACAAGTGTTGTAAACGGCGCCCTTGTTGGAGTGTTACTAGGCTAGTCAGCATCACCTTCTGGAGTTTGGCTTTTTCCTGGATACGATTAAACCTTGGTTTCTTACTGAGGGAAAAACTTGCTGCTATATTCATCATACCTTCCTCTTGGGGTTCCCAACTGGACGGTGAAAAACCATCAACACCGCCGCATCACTGGGTAAACAAATTACAGTTGGGCAATTGATAGAGTAAAGATAATGTACATATGTCATGAGGATCACTATGAGATTCACTCTAGGCATTACGACAAAATACATAGACCGTAATCCAACTGCATCTATGACTAAAAATCTACTCGCGGGGAATCATCCGAGGACCCCTTGAGTATTAAGTTGCGAACAACAGATAATCGCATTAAGCAAAGTGCGTAATGTAAACAAAGCAAATGTCCTTGGATACAAGAATGCTGTTTTCTCCCTAGTGGCAACAGCACATCTACAACCTTAGAGGTTTCTGTCACTCCCCCAGATTAAATAGAGGCATGAACCCAACTATCGAGCATAAATACTCCCTCTTAAAATTACTAGCATCTACTCGGCCAAGATAGCTACTAGCAACAGAAAGCATGCAAGATCATAAACATCATAGAGATAACATAAAGATATAATATTCAGCACATCAACTGAACATAGTACCAATACTCATCGGATCCCAACAAACACAACATGTATGATTACATAAAGATGATCCTGATCATGTAGGGCAGCTCACAAGATCTAAACATGAAGCACATGGTGGAGGAGACAACCATCTAGCTACTGCTATGGACCCATAGTCCAAGGTAGACTACTCACACATCACTCTGGAGGCGACCTTGGTGGTGTAGAAGGCCTCCGGCAGGGATTCCCCTCTCCGACAGGGTGCTGGGAAGAGCTCCTGGATCCTCCCAATCTCGCGATAGCGACGGCGGCAGCTTGCAGTATGTTTCGTAGAAAAGAGATCCGTCCCTTAGGTTTTTCCCGTCGAGGGGAACTTATAGGCGAAAGGGCATCGTCAGAGGTGGGGCCAGCTGACCTCACCACAGGGCGGCGTGGCCAGGGCCTGGGCCACGCCCCCTGGTGGTGAGCCTGGCTCGCTGCCCCCCTCCGTCTCATCTTTGGTCTTCGCGAAGCTTCGGTAAAAATAGGAGGTTCGACTTTTGCTTTGTCCAATTCCGAGAATATTTCCTGTGTAACTTTCAGAAACACAAAAATAGCAGAAAACAGGGAACTAGCACTCTGGCATCTTGTTAATAGGTTAGTTCCGGAAAATGCATAAAAACGCCACGAAGTGTAACAAAACACAAAGCAAATGGTGTATAAACAAGCATGGAGCATCAAAAATTATAGATACGTTTGAGATGTATCAGAGATGTAATCAATGAGAGAAATAGATGAGATCTTCATACCCTTGAAGAAATCGCACAGCGGAAACGTTCAACAGAACATGGATGATGTAGTCGTACTAGCCGTCTCCTCCTCGTGATCCGATCTGATCCAACGCCGCAAGTGGCGACGCCTCCAAGAGATGCACACGTACGGTGCAGCAATGTCTCCTCCTTCCTTGGTCCAGCAAGTATGGTGGAGAGATAGATTGGATCAGTAGCACGATGGCGTGGTGCTTATGGTGGAGAATTTCTGCAGCAGGGCTTCGCCTACGTGCAGTCGCGAGAGAGAGAAGTGGAGGGCAGCAGTTAGGTCGGTGGCTAGGGTTGGGTGAGAGAGGGGCTGTGCCCCAGGCCTCCCTTATATAGGAGGGTGGGCGGCCAGCTTGGCCCCTCCTCCAAACCTAGGGCGGTGCCCCAAGGGGGAAGAATGGGGGGAAAGTCCCCCCCCCCTTCTAGAAAGTGTTGCCCTAGGGTTTCCCCTTGGGCTGGCCGGCTGGGCCTTTGTGGGCATGGTGTGCCTGGCCCAAGTGGCCAAGACACTTCCCCTTAGGCCCACGCAGGCCTCCATCAAGTGGGCCCACTTTGGCCCCACTCCGGAACCTTCTAGAACACTCTGGTACAATACCGATAAACTCAAAAAAATTCCGGAATCCAAAACCTGCTTTCCTTTATATAAATCTTATTCTCCGGACCATTCCGGAACCTCTTGTGATGTCCGGGATCTCATCCGAGACTTTGAACAAAAAACTCAATAACCAATTATCCATTCTATCCTAGCATCAATGCACGTTAAGTGTGTGACCCTACGGGTTCGAGAATATGCAGACATGATCTTCTATCAATAATCAATAGCGGGATCTGGAAACCCATATTGACTCCCACATATTCATCGATGATCATATTGGATGAACCATGATGCCAGGATTCAATTAATCTCGTATATGTATTCCCTTCGTTTCGCGATATTTTACTTGCCCGAGATTCGATCGTCGGTATCGACATACCTAGTTCAATCTCGTTCACAGCAAGTATTTTACTCGTTCCATAATCCAATATCACTTTATGATTAACTCCCTAACCACATGCTTGCAAGCGGTGTTGATATCGATTACTGAGTGGGCCCGAAGTATATCTCTCCGACTTGGGAGAGACAAATTCCATCTCGATACATACAACCCAACGAGTACTTTCCGATCACCTAAGAGACACTTTTATGATCACCCTTTCATAGGATGACGTTTGATGACCTCAAAGCTCTCTTCTGGCACTAGGGAGTTGCATTATCTCATGGTCTAAGGAATACAATACTTGACATAGGAAAAAGCTTCGCAAAGATGAACACAATGGCACAATCTAATTACTGTGCTTTATTTGGGTCTGTCCATCACGTCATTCTCCTAATGACATGACCTCATTATTAATCGACAAGTCATGTCTATGGTTAGGAAACCTTAACCATCATTAATCAATGAGCTAGTCTAGTAGAGGCGTACTAGGGACACGGTGTTGTTCATAAACCACACAAGTATTAATGTTTCCACTTAATACAATTATAGCATGGAGTATAAACATTATCATGAACAAGAAATATGATAATAACAATATTATTATTGCCTCTAGGGCATATTTCCTTCAGTCTCCCACTTATACTAGAGTCAATAATCTAGTCATACTAGCGCCTTTAACACCTATGGCATTCCGGTGTTATTCATACGCGTTACACGTGGTAAACCTTATCTATGGGTCTGACACTTTCAGGTCCGTTTGTATTTGCATATTCTTTTGCGTCAGCACGCATTACTCATCTTGTATGAGATGGCATCGTATAAACTTGGTCTTCTGATGAAACCTTTGTTTCTTTGCCAAAACTATGTTGTCAATATTGTCATACAATAGAACAACATAGTACTAGCACACTTGGAACTACACCTTCACGATCGGATCGCAGAAATTTAATTTTCCTGTTACGATGGTTTTCCACTTCATTCTGAAATTCTTTGAAATTTTCAAACATTTCAGATTTATGTTTCATTAAATAGACATACCCATATCTACTTAACTCATCAGTAAAAGTGAGAAAATAGCGATATCCACCGCGCGTCGAAATACTCATTGGTCCGTACACATCGGTATGTATGATTTCCAATAAGTCTGTTGCTCGCTCCATTATTTCGAAGAATGGGGTTTTGATCATCTTGCCCATGAGGCATGGCTCGCACGTGTCAAATGATTCAAAATCAAGAGACTCCAAAAGTCCATCAGAATGAAGTTTCTTCATGCATTTTACGCCAATATGACCTAGACGATAGTGCCACAAATAAGTTGGATTATCACTATCTACTTTGCATCTTTTATGCTGCTGCTAAAGCGATTATATACTTAGCCCTCGTTGCAGTGTCCGCCACAATGTTAACATTGGAACTCATCCAAGTCATCATGGAACTTTCTTCCATCTTATTGTGCCACCTTCTAACTCAAAACAAATAGCTTAAAATTGAGATAAAATTTTACCTGTATATGTGACAAAGCCAATGTAACACATTGCAATGAACCATTTGTCACTTTTGCATACAGAATATATTCTTAGTTCTTCAAAAGTACATAAGAATATTTTTACTATTGTCCAATGATCATCATATGAATGCTCGTAACCTTTTAGAGCATCGGACATATCTGGATGTACATATCATGGTACACAAGATTGATAAAATCATTCTTGCGGCTTCACTCATCAAGTGTCAAAACAATTGATTCTTGCTCCAACCTCTTCCATGCAACAAGAACCGTTCTTATTGTTTCCATATTGAACAAATTCAATATTTCATCTATGTACTCTGGCAAAACTATATTAGTGCCTCAATCTATCTGCATAGACATTGATGCTTAATATTCTGATTTTACCAAAGTCTTTCATCAAAAACTAATTTTAATGAAAACTTAACAATATCAAGAAAAACACATTACTTCCAATAAACGATATGTCGTCCACATAAAGTATTAGAAATATGTCTGAGCGCTCCCACTTATTTTCTTGTAATACAAGCATCTTCAAATATCTTGATGAAATTAACACTTTAACATTTTCATCATTGAAGATTCCAACTTCGCTATGCTTACTTCTACCATAGAAGTTTGCATACATATCTAGCAACCCTTGAATCAACAAAACCCATTGGGTCGTGTCAGGTACACGTCCTTGGTGTGCATTTCGGTAGAGGAACGTTTATTCGTTTATTCAACTATCATATCTCAATATGTAATTGTTGGCCCATCACCGCTTCTTTGTATATTGTTGGTTACTATTATCTAATAATATCTCGTCCTCAAATCTTGCTATTTGATTACGACCAACTTGGTCAAATAGGAACTTCGATGCCGTGACTACAACATATTATAGACACATGAGCCATGAATGCAGTTGCCGCTTCCAGAACATTTTCTGGTGCTATGCTACTATGATCATCTTGCTCAGATTCAATAACCTCATCAAGTTCTATCTTCCTCCCACTTAAACCTTTCGCGAGAAAACTCCTTCATAAGAAATTCACTTTTAGCGAAAATCACTATGTGTTTGGGTTCATAGTTGAAGGAATACCCATCGACATTCTTTGGGATAACCTACAAATAATTACTAATCCAATTTTGGCTGTAAACATTTTACATATGCCGTGCATACCAAAATTTAAGAAAAGACAACTATAACTTGTACGGTGTCATTTCAGCGGATTATGATGGTGCTCTATTCAGTGAAAAGCGGTAGTCTCTAAAGCATAATCCACAAATTATATTGGTAGTTTTATTTCATCATTGATCTAACCATGTCAAACAAGGTTTGATTACATCCATCGAAAACTCCATACTCCTATGGTGTTTATCACGATGCAAGTTTGTGGAACAATTCCTCTAACTCTTAGATGTTTGCCAAACTTGTAACTCAAATATTCTTCTTTATGATCCAATCATAAAAACTTGAATTTTCTTGTTACAATAATTTCCACTTCATAAATTAAACAATTTTAATTGTTTCATACTTCTATCTCATCAAGTAGATATACCATACATCTATTCGAGTCATTGATGAAATAGAAAATACATCATGATCGACTTCACACCATGGACTACATACATCAACATGTACGATCTCCATTTTAGTTAGTCGCTTGTTCTGTCCATGGCCCATAAACGGAGTTTAATCATCTTTAGGAAAAGTCTCACAAGCGTCAATCAATTCAAAATCAAATAACTCAAAAATCTATCAATATAGAATTTCTTTCATGTTTTGTTTCCAATATGACTTAAACGACAGTGTCATATATAAGTAAAATTCGTTTTGTCTTGCGACCTTTAGCATCAGTGTTATAAATGTCTATTTCACCAACAAGATAATAATAATCTATCCATCGATTATGGAAGATGGTAATAATTTGAACAGCCATTGCTCTCATAATACCAGAATAAAATAACAATTATTAAGTTCTTAACAAATCTAGAAGGCTAGGTTTTATGCCGACGAAAAACACAATAACACATTTATTTATTTCTCGATGCGCATTGTTACCACATTCTTTTGCTAGTTACTTAGGCCATCGTAGTTCTTGTATTGTTGCTTTGTAGGACATTTCATACCAACAATCTAGTATCCAATACCCAAGAATTACATTATGTACTAGCAAAGAACTATAACATGTATATCATTTATATACCTGTGCTGGACATTTCCAGTCTTTTCCTTTTCTACCAAATACTTTTGCAGATCCTATTTAGCATTTCCTCTCTATTTAGAAGAATCTATCAACATCAATAGTAGCGTCAATCATTTGACACATAGTCTAAAGGATGTCAATCAAATACTAATGGCCTTGGACTTTGCAAATTGAGGTGGATCACCATCAACATATAATTGGTATTCTTCCAGATTTCATTCTTTAGTATTCTTTTGGTATAGCAAAACAATTTAGCCGATACCTTTTCATTCGTCCTATCATGACATCTTTCATGATGAAACTACTATAGCTCTTCAGGACAAATGCAAGTATAATATTAGTTTCCCAAACTTTTGGGTGATCGGGACAACTAGCGTCTTCAGTCTTCGCATATATTCATACAATATGAGCATATGTTCTTTTACTAAATTATACTTAATCATTTTGCAAACAATTAAAGTTTTAGATATCAAATATCTTTCACTTCTTGTTAGTTTCTGAAACAATTCTTTCAGCTCCAAGATCACTTTGATTCTCAAACAATTTTGAAGATCAATTTCTCATGGAGGCAAACATGATCTTAGATACTAAACTTGAATCATTGCTCTTAGATTAATACAACTTATTAAATCGCATGGAGCCAGGGGCGATTCTACCGGCTAGGCTCCAACAGGCTCTAGCCTACCCTCCACTATTACCAACAATCATCAGGTAGTACTGTTTGTTAGCCATGAATTGGATCAGAGTTGGAGTTTTCTTTAACCGGCACGCTACCAGCGAGAACAAACATACGAAGAAACTGACTAGCTGAGTGAATGGTACGCGGCCCTGTCCTAGGCTCGGCAGGCTGCGGACGTAGCCCAATTAGGCAGTGGTAAAAGTATACAATAGTTAATGGCTAAAAAAATAACTGTACTCCTTAAATAGGCATGATAATTTAAGGATGCGAGTAGCACTTGTTTGTCCAACTGATTTCCCAAAAAATTCTCACCTCCTTAATCATGCTTATTTGTAAATATCAGCTTTAAGAGATTATAGTACTACCTCCATAGCGGTTTATTAGCTCACGTGTTTTTAACCATAAATTTAATCAAAAAATATGAAAAATATGCCATAAAAATTATACTATTGGATTCATATTTAAAAGAGGTTTCTGATAGTATAATTTTTATGACATCTACATCGTATTTTTTTGACCAAATTAATAGTCAAAGTTTTTCTCAAAAGACGCAATAGGCTAATAAACCAGTATGAAGCGAGTACTTATTATCATCATGTCAAATTAGCTTCGCGACTTGGTATTTGAGCCTACCCTACATTTTCATCCAAGAATCGCCACTGCATGGAGCAAGTGAGGTTTGCTAAAGTTTGCAATAAGACTTAATCCTTACTCTTGACATTCTAACTAAACGGTACTAGTCCGTAAAGTGATTATCTAGAATTCTATAGTTTTTTTTAACTCAATTAAGCTGAGTGTCGGTGGGAAACGGTGCCAAAGACTACAACGACTTATGCAAATACATCAAGATTTAGTTCATGATAATTAGTTCAAGTTAATCAAATTACTAATGAACTCCCACTAAAATCAACATCCCTCAAAGTTGTTTAGTGAAGCATGATCCAAATTCACTACACCGAGACCGATCATCACGTGAATGATTTAGCTTTAATGGTGAACATCAACATGCTGATCATATCATCCATATGACTCATGCTTGACCTTTTGGTCCGTGTGTTCCGTGGCCATGTTTGTACATGCTAGGCGCGTCAAGTTTAACCCACGTATTTTCGCATGTGTAAATCTGGCTTACACCCGTTGTATGTGAACGTAGAGTTTATAGCACCTGATCATCACATGATGCTTCAGAACGACAATCTTTCGCAACGGCGCATATGAGGGGAGAACACATCTTATCTTGAAATTAAGTGTGAGGGATCATCTTATAATGCTACCATCACGATCAAAGCAAAATAAGATGCATACATAAAGGATAAACATCACATGCATATACAATATGTGACATGGTATAGCCAATCTTCGCGCATTGATCTCCATCTTATGTGCGCCGGCATGATCTCCATCACTCCACTATGATTGCCTCCACCACGAATAGCAACTACGACTATTGCTAACTACTTAGCGCTAAGTAAAGCTATTACATGGCATATAACAAGTTGACACGCAGGTCATACAAAATTATAAAGACAACCATATGGCTCCTGCCGGTTTTGAACTCATCGACATGCAAGTCGTGAAATATTACGAAACATGATCATCGCATACATCACATATATCATATCATATCATATCATATCTTGTGGCCATACCATATCACAAAACACTCCCTGCAAAAACAAGTTAGACGCCTCTACCTTGTTGTTGTATGTTTTACGTGGCTTATGGGAGTAACAAGTTAAGAACGATTCTTACCTACGAAAAGCCACAACGGTGATATTATGGTTGCCAACATCCATTGTAAATCCCATGACAACTATAGTAAGAGAAACTGGCATCCACCAGCCGCATGTGTGGAACAAGCCACACGTTAAGTGCGGAGCCGATCTCGCGAACGAGGTAGCATAAGGTTGGCCTGGACCGCTTCGATCTCACTATACCACACCATAAGAAGTACACAAAATAGAGGTTTGCAACAGAAAACATCAACACCCGCAACAAGCATGTTGCGTTTTACTCGTGAAACACATCTACGCATAGATCTAGCTCTGATACCACTCAAGGGTTTTGCAGCATAGTAAATCAAAAAAATTCCTACTGATGCGAACGAGAAAGCCAAGATCTAATCTAGGAGATGTAATCAACGAGAGAAATAGATGAGATCTTCATACCCTTGAAGAAATCGCACAACGGAAACGTTCAACAGAACATGGATGATGTAGTCATACTAGCCGTCTCCTCCTCGTGATCCGATCCAACGCCGCAAGTGGCGACGCCTCCGAGAGATGCACACATATGGTGCAGTGATGTCTCCTCCTTCCTTGGTCCAGAAAGTATGGTGGAGAGATAGATTGGATCAGCAGCACAGCGGCGTGGTGCTTATGGTGGAGAATTTCTGCAGCAGGGCTTCGCCTACGTGCAGTCGCGCGAGAGAGAAGTGGAGGGCAGCAGTTAGGCCGGCGGCTAGGGTTGGGTGAGAGAGGGGCTATGCCCCAGCCTTCCCTTATATAGGAGGCTGGGCGGCCAGTTTGGCCCCTCCTGCAAGCCTAGGGCGGCGGCCCAAGGGGGAAGAGTGGTGGGCAAGTTTCCCCCCCCTTCTAGAAAGTGTTGCCCTAGGGTTTCCCCTTGGGCTGGCCGGCTGGGCCTTTGTGGGCATGGTGCGCCTGGCCCAAGTGGCCAGGACACTTAGCATCAATGCACGTTAAGTGTGTGACCCTACGGGTTCGAGAATATGCAGACATGATCTTCTATTAATAATCAATAGCGGGATCTAGAAACCCATATTGACTCCCACATATTCATTGATGATCATATCGGATGAACCACGATGCCAGGATTCAATTAATCCCGTATATGTATTCCCTTCGTCTCGTGATATTTTACTAGCCCGAGATTCGACCGTCGGTATCGACATACCTAGTTCAATCTCGTTCACAGCAAGTACTTTACTCGTTCCGTAATCCAATATCACTTTATGATTAACTCCTTAACCACATGCTTGCAAGCGGTGTTGATATCGATTACTGAGTGGGCCCGAAGTATATCTCTCCGACTTGGGAGGGACAAATTCCATCTCGATATATACAACCCAACGAGTACTTTCCGATCACCTGAGAGACACCTTTATGATCACCCTTTTATAGGATGACGTTTGATGACCTCAAAGCTCTCTTCCGGCACTAGGAAGTTGCATTATCTCATGGTCTAAGGAATACAATACTTGACATAGGAAAAAGCTTTGCAAAGATGAACACAATGACACAATCTAATTGCTGTGCTTTATTTGGGTCTGTTCATCACATCATTCTCCTAATGACATGACCTCATTATTAATTGACAACTCATGTCTATGGTTAGGAAACCTTAACCATCATTAATCAATGAGCTAGTCTAGTAGAGGCGTACTAGGGACACGGTGTTGTTCATAAACCACACAAGTATTAATGTTTCCACTTAATATAATTATAGCATGGAGTATAAACATTATCATGAACAAGAAATATGATAATAACAATATTATTATTGCCTCTAGGGCATATTTCCTTCATTAGTATATTCAGAACATTGCTTGTATAACAGGCTTGTGATGTAGCATTCATAAAAAAAATAGATTCACATGTTTGAAAAACACACATTCATTTCTATATATGAAACTAACATCTAAAATTAAAATCTTATGGAAAATCATGATATACACTATGCATGTTTCTACTCTTTCTGGTTTGAGGTCTGAGACATGTGAGCTTTGTTCGGCTCTTCATGGTTAAGTGGTAGTGAGAATTCTTACTCATGCTTCTCTATGCTATTATAGCTTGGTTCTAATTCAAAAGAGGAACCAAGCAAAAGAGGAAGGATGACAATAATATAAAGCTTGAGGAAATAAGGAAGGAGTCTGGTGATGAGGAACCCCTTTTCCAAGTGGATCCGTAGAAACCCATCGGTGGTCAACACAGAGGAAAAGGAGGGTGACTACCTAAGCGGTCCTAATGAGCGTGGTGTTGTCATGTTGACAACAAGAAAGATCCACCCTCCAAGAGGTGTAGAACTAAGAAATTGAGGAGGGACGAGAAGATGAGGAAGAGACCGGATGACAATATGGAGTGGGCGGAAGAATTAAGGAGGAAGAATCGAGACACTAAAAAAAGAACAAAATGGTGATTTTGGGTTGTTCTGCTAGCTCGTGTTATAATGCTCTAGATATGTTTTAAGTGTTATTTGCTTGAATGTTGATATGTGTGCTCATATTTTTAAGAGCCTAGGAGATCGCTATGAGTAAAATTGGTGAGATCTCCAATGGGCATGTTTGCGGTGGTGGCATCATTAAGAAAGGAAATGTCCCGTCAAGCTAAACAAAGGAAGCCAACTCTACTTGTTATAGCACATTTCCCATCCCCAATGTCTCCATCTTCAAGAGAACCCCTTTGGGTGGTAGAGATAAATCCAATCCCTCCTTATTTTTTGTATAATAATTATTAGTTGCATTCTTCACTTGTTGTCAAACTGATCTGGAGTTTTGAATCAACTAGTCCCTGCTGGAAAACCACACAAATAGAAATCCAAGATTTATATATAGGTAATTCCAATATACAAAGATTGGAAACTTGTAGAAGGACAATGTAAGCAATGCAATGATATCTTCGTTGCCTCACACAGTTTAGGACCAGATCAAGATCAAGAATAGGCGAGGCCGGAGAGCAATAAACACGATCACAACCGAGCAGACTGGTGGAAGGCGACAAATGTTCGCCAATCGGTATCCTCATCGACTCTGTCTCAGTGAGTAAGAAGATGATGGGGGAGGAAACAGATAGCACGCCTACAAGGGGAATTTCTTTTTTCCACTTTACTCTGAACATGTATGATTTTCCCCCATCTACTTTGCAATCCATTTTTTGCCCTTGTTTATCCGGGACCTTATGGTTTCCATCTGACAAACTGGAGCAAATTGGTCTTCTTCCATGGCGATGACTGTTTTCTTCATGGTGTCGGTCCTACATCACACATGCACGCAGCCAACCAATTCACAACTTGCTCCGCGGCTCTCTCCTCCGCCGAGCTCGTCTCGAGCGCCTAACATGAGTAGTGCCGCCCGCACCTGGCCTATGGAATGGTGCTTCTCCCTAGACTCCGCTCCTATCTCGCTGATCTGCATGCATGTCCTCTTCTCCATTCCATTGCTAGCAACCACGGGCGAGTTTACGAAGGTTTGGGACTGCTACGCCATGCGGGAGGGTGATGGTATCCAAGAAAACGGTCGGCTGAGCATGAAGGCAGCGGCGTGCTCTCCTGCAATTGTGCTATTATGCTTTGTTTTTGCTAGGAAGAGAGGGCCAGGGGTTGTAATTTGTGACAATTATGAGTGGATGGATGCTGCCATGACACTTTTTCAGAGAGAGCTTGTTTGATATCTTCATGATGCAGTGTGGGACAAGATTAAGGAGAACCGTGCGCCGCAGGAACAAAACTAGGAGCTTAGACATATACACGAGAAGCATGAGTAGAATGGTGGTGTGCATGTTTAGTTGTAGAAGCAAGCTAGTGAATTAGAACATCTCAAGCTTAGGGCAGATGCCGAAAATAATTTGCTTATTATTGAACCGGGACCAAAGGTCCGGCTTTGTTAGTCCCGGTTGCTCCAATGGGCCTCCACGTGGCCCGGGTTGTTTACGAACTGGGACCAATGGGCCTCCACGTGGCCCGGGTCATGTGCTGTGGCTGCAGGACCTTTGGTCCCGGTTCGTAACACAGACCGGGACTAAAGGTCCATTCAGAATAAAATTTGTATTTTCTTTTTCGGAATTTCTCTATTTTCTTTATTTCTCTATTTTTCTTTATTTCTCTATTTTTCTTTATTTCTCTATTTTTCTTTATTTCTCTAATATCTAATCACCTCTATTCTCATATCAAATTAAATACTTATGGCTCTCACTCCATTCTCATGTCAAATTACATACTTGTGGTCCTCACTTCTCGGTCGGTCACCCATCCTCACACTGCTCCACCCTTAGCACGCTTAACTTCTCCATTCCTTCCATAGTAGCTTCCAAAACTGTGCTCGCGACTTCTTAATATTGGTATGCTACCAATTCTATTAACCTATACACTTTGGAAACATATAATATTACTTTTTAAAATTCCAAATAAATTCACAAAATAAGCAATAATGATTAAGTAATAATAAGCATGAATGAATTCCAAATAATTTTTATATATAATTTAATTATTAATTATTAATAATTAAAATATTCAAAAAAGGCTTAAAAACTTGAAAAATCCAAAATTCGAAAATTAATAGAATTGTTAACCAAACAAGAGGGAGTACATTTTTTCATATATATATATATATATATATGCACTTGCACACCACACCATACACACATCTAGCTAGTAGCCTTCTAGGTTCCAATAACTCCTAGCAATCTCAAAGCCCAAGCGAGCATCTAGAGCGGCATACAACACTTGCTTGTCGCTTAATGGAACTTTGGCCCAACCATATATAAGTTCTTCTTCTTCTTCCTCATCACCCTTCTTATTGTTCTTCTTGATCCTCTTCTTCTTCTCAAGCTTTGTCCCAATAGTAGCATTGGACAGATCGTATAGACTCGGAATTGGTTTATTGGTGGGGTTCGGCATAATCACTTGGAGGTCGTACACCGACGGAATTTGAATTCCATATGATTGCAGCATGCGCACGTCATTGCCGATAGCCGCACCGCAGAATCTAATGGTGGGGTCCCCCAAGAAATCCCTGAGCAGTTGTGGCACATGATCGGCCCGACATATTTGGAAGACCAAAACCTCGGACGCCACCGAGAGTTGAAGGACGGCGGCACGCTGATGGGGCTTATCGCGAGGGGTGGTGAACTCGCAGTCCAAGCCCACACATTTGATCGGTGCGGCGTCGAGGAACCACTGCTTGACAGCGTGGAGCCACATCTCCACCGTTGATGCACGGAGGGTTTCCGTGATGGTGAATTCCATCCCTTTGGTGGTGAGATTATGCACCCGCGTCGCCGGCTCCATTGAAATGAGAGGGAGAGAGAGAGCTCGATCGCCGGCCGTGCTATTGGTGTGGTTTTGGCGGTGAGATGCTATGGTGGTTTTGGAGGAGAGATTAGAGAGGAAGATGATGATCAAGATAAGCTTAATAAGGTTCCTTATATAGTACTAGAGAGAGGGAGGAAGAAGAAGAAGCCGCCGGTGTGATTAGGCCGCCGGCCGGCGAGTGATCTCCCGATGCGGTTTTGCAGATTACCGAAGCGTCGATCGTAATGGCCGCAGCGATACCGAAGCGATCGTAACTGGCGCGGGAGAGCGGTGGTTCGTTTGAACTGCCCTTTAGTCCCGGCTCGTGGAGCAAACCGGGACTAAAGGGTGCCCTATAGTCCCGGTTTGCGCCACGAGCCGGGACTAAAGGCCCAAAGGCATTAGTCCCGGTTGGTGGCGCAAACCGGGACCTAATGGCCCATTTGAACCGGGACTAATGCCCCCTGGCCCACATTTTCAAATGAACCGGGACTAATGACCCCTTTAGCTGCGAACCGAACACGTTGGGAACTAATGGGGGCGAATGGAAGCCCTTTTTTCTTCTAGTGCTCCATGAATCCTCTCTCCCACACAATTTACATGCATTTGTAGTTGACATATTCCTACGGAGCAGTATATCGGCTGATGGGACTGATTGTTGGGCTAGGCACCAGAGGAAGATTTTCACCTTAGAAGGGACTTGGACAGACCACATCTTTGTCCATGTCTTCTGCTCTGATTCACTATTAGATGTTCCTGTAGTTGCCAACGATAGAAAGAAGAAGTGTTTGAGAGAAAGAAGATGAAACTCGAGAGAGATAGACTCAGATGGTTTTGTGCTGCGTGCAAACTTGCAGCGTTTTCTCTTTCTGTTATTCCTCTTATACACAACGAGTACAAGGCTAACTGAATGAACCGAAAAAACAGGAGCTCGAGGAGCAGTGCGTCGTGCCATCCCACGATGCCTCCGAGAGACCTGCGCTCCTCCATGACCGTGCAAGCCGCGCCATCCCACGACGCGATCCTGGAGGCAAGCTAATTAACTACCTAGCTGAAGACTAGGACTACCTAACAGCTGGTGAACAGACTCACCCAGCCAAGCTTTATTCGCTAAGACTAACACCCTCTGACGAAACTGAAGAAATAAACACCTACAACGGCTGGATAGTGAACAGTAGAACTGCAGGATTACAACTTCAATTCACCCCCTAATCCGAAAGTGATGCTTTCACTTCAATGACCCCGAGACGCTGGCGCATCTCGATGAACTTGGCACGTGGAAGCGCCTTGGTGAGAATGTCGCCCATCTGATCACTTGTGCTGACATGAACTACATCAATCCTCCCTTCTTCCACACACTCGCGGATGTAGTGGTAGCGAGTATCGATGTGCTTCGTGCGTTCATGGAACACCGGATTCTTACACAGAGCTATAGCAGACATGTTATCCACGCACAGCTTTGTCTTCTCCGGTTCTTTCCCGCACACTTCACCCAGGAGCCTGCTCAGCCACACCCCCTGAGTGCCACCACTTGCAGCAGCGATATATTCAGCTTCGCAGCTAGACTGAGCAATGATCCGCTGCTTCTGTGAGGACCAGGTAATGATACTTGGCCCAAGGAAAAACACAACACCACTTGTGCTCTTCCGATCATCCGTGTCTCCAGCATAGTCACTGTCGCTGTAGCCGACAAGCTTCTGAACTGAACTTGCGCGGTAACAACAACCAAGATTTACAGTCCCCTTGACATACCTCAGGACCTGCTTGACAAGTGCCCAATGGTGAACTCCTGGAGCTTCCATGAACCTGCTTGCGAAACCCACAGCAAAAGCCAGATCGGGACGCGTATTCACCAGGTAGCGCAGACTTCCGATGATACTGCGGTATAAGGTGGCGTCCACGGCGTCGCCGCCGTTGTTCTTCCCGATTTTCAGCCGTGCCTCCATGGGTGTGCAACACTTGTTGCAATCCTGCATCCCAGCAGTCTCCAGTATCTTGACAGCATAACTGGACTGACAGAGCGTGATGCAGTCATCCTTCTGCTCCACCTCGATTCCCAGATAATAGCTCAAGAGTCCGAGGTCGCTCATCCGGAACAGCTTGTGCATTTGCTCCTTGAAAAGTTTGATGTCAACGGAGTTCGATCCAGTGATGACAAGATCATCCACGTACACCCCCACAAGCAGGAACGAGTCAGCGTCGCCGCGCCGGTACAGTGCATACTCACTGGGACACCGCTGGAACCCAAGTGTCTGCAGAGAATCATGAAGCTTGGCGTTCCACGCCCTTGGTGCCTGATGGAGCCCGTACAGCGCCTTGTGGAGCTTGAGGACGTGGTTGCTGTTCTTGCTGTCGATGTACCCGGGTGGCTGGTGCACGTAGACTTCCTCGGCGAGATCGCCGTTGAGAAAGGCGGACTTTACATCCATATGATGCACCTGCCAACCGGAGTGGGCTGCGAGTGCGAGCAGAAGCCGCACTGTCTCCAACCGAGCAACAGGGGCATAGACCTCGTCGAAGTCGATACCTTGGCGCTGTGAGTACCCCTTTGCCACCAGCCTCGCCTTGTGTTTTATGACGTGGCCGGCGGGATCTTTCTTCACCTTGAACACCCATTTAAGCCCTATGGCACGATGACCTGCAGGCAAGGTTGTCAGCTCCCAGGTGTTGTTGTCGCGGATTGATTTCATCTCCTCCTCCATTGCTCCGCGCCATGAAGCATCAACGAGTGCGTGCTCGACTGAGGTGGGCTCTTCTGCGGCGGCTAGACAGAGACCGCTCAGCTCCCACTCGTCCTCATCGTACATGGTACTGGGCACGGTTATCCCGTGGCTCGCACGGGTCTGCATCTGATGCTTCTGCGGTGGTGGAACTGCAGCTTGATCGGATGGCGGTGGAGTGCTTGAGGATGCCTCCTGTCCAGAGCATGGTGAGGACGTGACAGAGCGCGGCGAGGGTGCGCATGGTGTGGCTGGACTTGCCACCTCTGGAGAGCATGACGTAGATGTACATGACAACGGTGTCGTTGGCGTTGGGCTCTGCTGTGTTCCTGCCGCCGGCTCGAGGTTGTACACCACCGTGAACCGCTCCTTGAGATCGATGCTGCCGTCCGCGACCCACGGCCATGGGCGCGTCTCCTCGAAGACGACGTCGCGCGTGATGCGCAGCTTCCTTGCCGCCGGATCGTAGACGCGGTAGGCCTTGGATCCTTCCTCGTAGCCTATGAAGACCATCGGAGTGGAGCGGTCGGAGAGCTTGGTGATGCCGGGCCCGATGTTCTTGACATGGACAACGCACCCGAAAGTGCGTAGGTAGGAGACGTTCGGCTTCCGCCCCCTCCAAGCTTCGTACGGCGTCTTGCCGGCGAGGCTGCGTGTCGGAGCACGGTTGAGAATGTGGACTGCCGTGCGAACAGCTTCACCCCAGAAAACGGCCGGCATCGCCATGCTTTTCAGCAGGCTCCGGGCCATCTCCACGACGGTTTGGTTGCGTCTTTCCACGACTCCGTTTTGCTGCGGAGAGTACGGAGCCGTGGTGAAGTGCTTGATGCCGTGCTCGTCGCAGAACGCAGTGACGTCGCCGGAGTTGAACTCGCCGCCGCGATCTGTCCGAATCGCGCAGAGACGTAGGCCAGACTCATTTTCGGCGAGGGCCTTGATGCGCTTAATGAAGCGCAAAGCTTCGTCCTTGGTGCGGATCGTCTCCACCCACATGTACCTGCTGTGATCGTCGACGATCAGCAGGAAGTACTTGTTGCCGCCGAGGGTTGCCGGAGTGATTGGGCCGCAGAGATCGCCGTGGACGAGCTCGAGGCCACGCTGTGCACGGTACGGCGACACGCGCGGGAACGGGGTGCGGTGTTGTTTGCCGATGACGCAGCCTTCGCAGACCTGTTCCACGCGTGAGATCGACGGCATGCCGTCGACCATCTCCTTGGCGCCCAGCTCGTACAGCGCGCGGAAGTGGAGATGCCCATACCGGGCATGCCACAGCCATGCCACGTCGCCGGCCTTGGCGAGCAGGCACACCGGCACAGCCTTCTGCAGCGCGACGGAGTAGAGACGGTTCCCCATTCTTGGTGCCTTGGCTAGCAGCTGCCGGTGCTGATCATAGACGCACATGGCGCCGTGCTCGATGACGGTCTTGTATGCGATCTCGTCGAGCTGGCCGAGGCTGATGATGCTGGTGCGGAGGCGAGGTATCAGGTACACGTCGTTCAGCACGCGGTGTTCGCCGTTCCTGCAGGTGAACAGGACTGCTCCCCTGCCAGTGATTTCCACACGTGAACCATCACCAAAACGAACCATACCTCGCACGGAGTAGTCGATCATGGACAGCAGATGTTCGTTGCCGGTCATGTGGTTGCTCGCCCCAGAATCGAGGTACCAGCGGTCGTCGTCGGTGGGTACCGGTACGATGCGCTCCTCGTTGAGGAACACGTGCTGCTCGGCGGGGTTGTCGATGACGTGCTTGGGCTCGACGTCGATTGACGACACGGCGGCGAGCATCAGCGCCACAGGTGCCTCTTCTTCTTCTGGCTCGGCCTGCGTCAGGTTCAGTTCCTGGAGTTTCTCTCTGTCGCGCTTGGCTTTACGGCACTCCTTGGCGTAGTGTCCCTCGATGCCGCAGTAGTGACATGCGCCCTTCTTCCTCTCGCGCGGCTTGTTCTTCTTCTCGCCGGGAGAGTTCTTCTCGCCGGGAGAGCTCTTCTCGCCGTGAGTGCTGCTGCCGCCGTGAGTGCTGCTGCCGCCGTGCTCGCGCTGGCGATACCGCTCCGCCCACTCCTCTTCAGTAAGGAGCAGGCGCCCGCCGCTCTGGGCGGGCTCATCTTCCTCGTCGCGCTCCTCGCAGACGATCAGGCGCCCGACGAGCTCCTCGAGGGGCATGGTCTTGAGGTCGAGGAGGGACTCGATGGAAGCCGCCATCTGCCTGTACATGCGCGGGACGAGGCGCAGCAGCTTCGTGACCTGTTTGTACTCCGAAACAGGGTCGCCGAGGAGTTCGAGATCGTGCGTGATCGCGGCTAGCCGCATCGCGAACGCCTCGACCGTTTCCCCGGGCTTGAAGGCGAGCTTGTCGAACTCGCCGCGGCGCGTCTGCGCCTTCGCCTCCCGGACGCGCTCGACACCCAGGCGCATGGTCTTCAGTGTGTCCCACGCAGCTTTCGCCGAATCCTTGCCGGCGAGTGTGCGCAGGAGCTCCGGTGGTACTCCGCGCATGATGGCGGAGAGAGCGCGCCGGTCATCACGTGTGTCACCGACGCCGGTGTTCACCACGTCCCACAGGCCTGCGACCTGCAGCTGTACCTTCATGAGTAAGGCCCACTTGACGTAGTTCGTGCGCGACAGGGGCACCACGTGCCCGCCGCCGTCGCTCTCGCGGATGATGCGCTCGACCACCACCGTCTCACCCCCGTCTCCGGTGAGCCGTGCCATGGGCCAGGGGGTGAACTGGGCTGCAGATGCCTCTGCCGCTGCCTTCCTCTCCTTCTCCGCTTCGTCGTCAGAACTCGACATCTTCGGTCAGATCGAACGCCTGACGCTCTGATACCACTTGTAGTTGCCAACGATAGAAAGAAGAAGTGTTTGAGAGAAAGAAGATGAAACTCGAGAGAGATAGACTCAGATGGTTTTGTGCTGCGTGCAAACTTGCAGCGTTTTCTCTTTCTGTTATTCCTCTTATACACAACGAGTACAAGGCTAACTGAATGAACCGAAAAAACAGGAGCTCGAGGAGCAGTGCGTCGTGCCATCCCACGATGCCTCCGAGAGACCTGCGCTCCTCCATGACCGTGCAAGCCGCGCCATCCCACGACGCGATCCTGGAGGCAAGCTAATTAACTACCTAGCTGAAGACTAGGACTACCTAACAGCTGGTGAACAGACTCACCCAGCCAAGCTTTATTCGCTAAGACTAACACCCTCTGACGAAACTGAAGAAATAAACACCTACAACGGCTGGATAGTGAACAGTAGAACTGCAGGATTACAACTTCAGTTCCTGCACTTCCATCTAGCCAAGCATCTCTGCGATATTTTGTTTGAACCAACATGTTATAAGACGATCGAACTATGAAAAGAATGGAGTTTTAGTTCATCCTTTTATATGGTTATTACAAGAAGTTCGCTGCCACTCCGGGCCCACAAGCCGTGACTAGTAAGCGACCTTGCTAGTCGGCTTGTTGTTGGGTTCCACCGTCTAGGCTTTGGCCTTCTAGGCTTGGGTGCTCACTGCTCAGACCTATATCTCCGATATCTAATAAGTACTTCATCTAGAAGTGTAAACTGATGGAGAGAAACAATATACGATGTAGTTGTCATGGGGCAACACAATAGGAGCGGGAGAAAAGAATATAGTGCCGGCAAATGGAGACAGAGCTATAAGGAGCCCTTTATTCTCAAAAAATTGGAAAGCAGATTTACAAATTTTCAAACAAATCTGAAAAAAGTGCGGATGTAATCACTGGTTTATCCTACAAGCGTGCAAAATCTTAATACAAAATTATTTTTGTTCTGGCTACATAAAAATAGTAAAATCTGAGAAATTTTATAGTTTTAAATTATGCGCTATTCACTATGCTTAGTTCCAGACTTTTGTCATTTTTGTGTATCTTAGAATAGAAAGTGTTCCACGTTGAAATCTCTATGCTTGTACTATACATCATTGACTACATCTAGAATTTCTTTAGATTTTTTTTAAACTTTAAAATATGATTTTTAGACTTTTAAAAAACTGAAAGTCCTTGAGCTTAGCTTCCATTTGGAGTTTCCGGAGGAGAACACCCATATATGTCATCAAATCCATTTCTCAGGTAGAAAGGAAGAAGTTAGCGTGAGCCACAGCCACCCCATATGTACAAAACATGGTGCCATTTTTGGGAAAAGGAGGATCACCCTGGATTCTACATGAGTTGATGCAGCAATCCTTAAAACAAGGGTGCCATAAGGGTATCCACGTAGCATCATCACTTCATCAAACCATTTTCCAGTTTTAAGTGAGAACTGGAAGTCTTGCCTGACTGAAAACTCTCAGTTTTGTACAGCACTAGCACCGTACACGGCGGATACACGATCTATGTACAGACATCGACGCCAATGCCGATCGACCCTAGCTACACGGTACATGGCTAGTACATGCCCATTTTGACTTCGCGTTAATCCTAGCTAGCTAGCAGCTAATCACCTCGGTGAGGAGCTTGTACCTCCTCACCTTGACCCTACCCGGCCGCGCCAACTTCCCTGCCTGCATCGACTTCTTCTCGCCGCTGTACTTGTCCCCATTAGCTGTTGCGCCCGGCGACGGCGGCAGCGCTGCCCTCTCGTCGGCCTTGTGCTTCTTGGTGCTTTTGTAACCCTTCGGCGCGACTGGCGACGGCGGCTCGTCGGCCTTGTGCTTCTTGGCGCCGTTGTTACCCTTCGCCCCGACTGGCGACGGCGGCCCGTCGGCCTTGTGCTTCTTGGTGCCGCTGTTCCCCCTCGCTGCTGCGCCCGGCGACGTCGGCGGCAGCGCCGCCCTGTCGCCGGCCTTCAGCTTCTTGACCGGCCGGCCAACCTCCGCGGCCGGTCTCCTGGACCTCGTGGTGGCGCACCCCGCGGTCTCGTGACTCTGACGACACACCCCCTCCCCCTCCTGCTCCTCCTCGGAGGTCGACGCGTCCGTCGACGCCGCGGCCTTCCGTTTGTCCGCGGCCTTGCGGGCAAGGGCTTGGGCTCCTCCGCCTTGGGCCAGGCACCAGTTGCACCGCCGGTACGCCGTCGCGCTCGGGTAGAGATCGCTGCAGTATCTGTATAGCAAACACACACAATCAGATCAGGCTCCAAGAACGTTGACGGATCGATCGATATTCCTATACGCGCGCAGCGTCACGTACCTGTGCTGCATCCGGACGCGGCAGAGCTTGCAGCGGAGCAGCTCGTGCGGCAGGCCCCGGTCGCCACACATGCAGCAGACGGCGCCGGCGCCGAGAGGAGAAGGCGGCGGCTCCACCTCCATGGGAGCTTCAGTTATGATCACACGGCGGTTCCGGGGAAGTGAGATGGCTGGACCGAGAGATCGAGCAAGGTAGGGGAGTGTGGTTGTAGTATATATCAGTGGATGTGGATGCGCGTACGAGCCAATGCATTAACGCGTTCACAGCTTCTCTGGGGCAGCCCTGGCCGCCGTGTCCATGGCGTTAATGGTTGCAGGGCGTACCGGGCAGCTTTCGTGAGGTACGGGGATGGCTCCGTCGGCTATTTATATAGGCTCAAGGACTTTGAGATCGATGTGAATGGCTGGCGTGGACTGAGCACAAGACTTGCAGTTGAGTTAAGGGTTCAGTTTATTTGATTTTCTTGCTTATGATATTGAGATATGGGACCCATGCATATATGAATGATGCATCCGTCTGTCCACTGTCCTTGCCGTGTGAGGCGATCCCGATGGCGCGTTGGACAGACAACAACCGGCGACATTGACAATTCGGTGGCAGCGACAAAGACGGTTCCTTCGTGCATCATGGCTGATTGCCTGATTAGATCTCTCATCCCGCTGCAGCGGAAAAACCCGATCGAGCGGCTTATCGGTTGGCTAGTTTTTAGTAGACTGAAACTAATTTAGGACTCATAACCATTAGATTTATATCGTGATTCGTATAATTAAGTTGCAAGTTAAATTGTAACTAAGATTTTTTCAGTTGTAAGTGATGTGTAACTAGGAATCATACATCAGGACCGTTAGATTGCTTCGTAATTCGTGCTAATGAATTGCAACTGAGATATGATAACGTCATTCTACTGACCACTAAGCTAATTCTCAATAGACCGAGCCATAGACACACACTTTATAATTTAACTAAAGAATTTTATCCTGCTCCTTTATACGTGGAAGCTAGTAGCGATTCATCTTGCATTTGAACAAGATGGATCGATCGCTGGCGACCGAAATGACACGATAGATTGGCAGGATATTTGGTTCTTCGAATAAAATCGCCAGGCGGAATATTAAACCTCTACCTAAGCTAGCTAGGCGTCGATCGAGTGCTTCGTTTCCACTCATTCGGGGCAGAAATTATTCTGGGACGAGTGCGTATAAACAAAGCTGGCACGCACGATCGACACCTCTCTCTCTCTTTTTTGGCTCCGATTACCATTAGTAGAACCAATGTGCTACCCACTGTACAAGGTTTTAATTTGGGCATCCAAGAATAATGAAGGATAACTATGTGCATCCACTTGTGACAAGCCTTCTTGAACTTTTCTGAAAGAGGGATTACAAACAAAAAGCACCCAAAAGGCTCCGTGAAACGTATAGAATCCTCTTTATTTTAAACATACAAATGAAACCGTATACTAAAACATCTTTACCTTTTTCATGCATGCCGTGTTAGATGATGTGCCGTACAAGACATGAGATGACAAAAGAGCCACACAACCATCAAGACTCGATGACCTGGACTTGTTTACTTCTTCAGGTCTTCCTTGGGCACTAAGGACATCGGAAGACATAGCTATCTTTAACCTGTCGGCGTCGGCGTCGTCGTCTTATCGAGACAGGCTGCTTTCAAAAAATAATCGAGACAAGCAGTGTGAACTGGTTTTTGTTGATCTGATCCGCGTCGGGAGGTGAGCTCCTGATATCACGCCTACTCCAAATCTAACCCCTGTCAAAAGCGTGTGATCATTCTTCTTTTGCGCAGTAAAGCGTGTGCTTGTATAATTGTTAAATTGTAGCAGCATTAGTAAATTCATCAGCTCGATCGGAAAGCATGGCAACCAACACGACGACGGCAAGACGAGCACGAAGCTGGTGGGTGTATACGTACACGGCGGTAGTCGGCCGCCCGTTTTTATCCTGCGCACACACTACATCATCCTCTTGTTTCATTGAAAAAATTATTTCACGTCCGCGTACCAATAGATCGAACACATCGCCTCTTTTGCATCTTGCAAATCTGGCATTCTCGCACAATAAACTCCTACGATATATGAACTCCTACGGAGCTATGCACAACATGAAAACGATCTATCTATGTTTTAGTTCAACTCGTGCGCGATGACACGACAATGACGACATTATGGGTGTATGGTTGCTCTCACGCCACAGCCCAATGATCGTGGATATGTAAGGATGGCAATTGAGCGGGTTTGGATGGATAGAGTAAAACGAGATCATATCCATATTCATCAGTTGTGCCCCGCCCACGAAGGTAGAAGTCGCCCCAAATCCAGACCCACCGGAGTAGTTAGCATAAAACCACGATATTTGCACTCAAATTTCGGAAAACCGCGGGTTTACGTTTGAATCGCAAAATCTCGCAGGTATTCGGAACATTTGTTGCAATGTGCACTAATCGAGCATTTCAGATCAATTGACACTGAATCTGACATCATGGGCCCACATGTAAGGGTGATGTGGCAAAAAAATATTTTTTTTTCTGAGGTGGACAGGGGGCTACATATTGGTCCAATTAAAAATCCAAAAAAAATAATTAAAAAAAAAACCTTTCTTCCCCCGCTCACCAGGCCACCATCACCGCCGCCGGCCAGCCTGGCGAGGTGGTCGCCGACGACTGGTGGGCGCCGGGGCAGGCGCATGTTTACTCACCCACCCCACCACCATCGCCGACGAGCTCGTGGCGGCGCCGGGTGTGGCGGAAGAGCTCGGGGAGCGGGGGGCGGCGGCGGTGGCTCCGGGAGCGGAGGTGGCGGTGGGAGCTCGGGGGGCGGGGGCGGCGGCGGTGGCTCCAGGAGCGGAGGTGGCGGCGGGAGCTCGAGGAGCGGGGGCGGCGGCGGTGGCTCCGGGAGCGGAGGTGGCGGCGGGAGCTCGGGGAGCGAGGTCTCCGGTGGCGGCTCCGGCGCGGCAGCTCCGGCACGGGCGGGGCATGGCGTGGGCGCGGCAGCTCCGGCACGGCCTGGCACGGAGCGGCGGCTCCGGCGAGAGGCGGCCGAGCGCGGAGGCGGCGGCTCTGGCCCGAGACTGCAGCGGCCGGGAGCGGGGGCGGCGGCGACGGCTCTGGCGCGGGTGCAGCCGGCGTGGGGCGGCGGCGGTGGCTCCGGCCAACGTCAGGTGAGGAAGAAGGTGAGGGGGAAGAAGGCCAGTGTTTTCTTTTAAAAAAAAGAATATTTAGGATTTTTTTAATGGAGCTGACATGTGGGACCCAATCCACCTCAGCAAATTCTGCCACATCAGCCCTGGAGAGTGGGTCCCACTGTCAGTTTGACCATCAATTTGTTGTCAATTTTGTTTTAGTGCGCATTGCAGCAAATGTTCCGAATACCTGCGAGATTTTGCGATTCAAACGTAAACTTGCGGTTTTTCGAAATTTAAGTGCAAATGTCGTGGTTTTATGCTAACTACTCAGACCCACCGGGATATCAGGGTATCCGGGCGACACCTAGTGTGAAAATCCAGAGTTTGGTTGCCCGAAATTCAATTTGGCTTATATCAAAACCAACATCGGATCAGCACCATCCCCATGGTTCAGTGTTGACCTTGCGTGGAATGGTGCTTAGGCAAGCGGCTGCACATGATAGCCGGCGGCCCATACGCTGAGGATGGTGAGTTCTTCTTTGGTTGGAGTAAGTGGACTTCCCGCCGGCCTCATCGGAGGCTTGATTGCCGAAGATGTACACCTCTCCGCCCGACAGAAATACCACATGGGTGAATCTACCTGTGCGGCTTCAAGGAGGCACGTCTCGAGGATACATTTTTGTTGGCACCACCGGGTACACCGACATGGTATCTTTAGATGCGATTACTGTGGTGCTGAAAATTGATTGGAATATCAAGATATGGTTGCACCTGGAAGACCAATGGATCTCAATGGTGTGGGTTTGGATATGGTGAAGACTGGGAGTCGGATGATCGGTGTATTGCAGCAGCATCGGCAAGCTGGGGTGGTAACACAAGTGACTCGTTCTTGGTGGTGTTCATTGGGTACCAAGTCTAGATTTTTAGGGTAAAAATCCTAGGTCTGGCCTTCATTGGTTATACTTGGTAATGGCGGATCTAGATTCATCTCCTTGTTGAAGGCATTGTCTTGAGTTAGTCGGACTTTCTCTAGGTGAAAAACTCATGATTTGATGATCAAGCGACGATGGTATTTGTGCATTATTTCCATCCTGAAGGCGTCATTTATTGGAGAACCATTTTTCTAGTTCGGGTTGGAGGTGGTAGTTCGTGATGCTTCGCTGATCCGTTCAGTGGGGTTTTTTTTCCTATCTTTGGTGTGTGTATCTTTAATGTCCTTCTTGACATTATGATGTTATAGAGGCCGGGTGTAATTGATAATTGGTATTAATATATTTCCTTTATCAAAAAAAATTAAGCCCAACAGAGCTGAACCTAGAAACACGCTCGATTCAGCCCTTTCCATAGATCCAGGATCCAACCGGCCAAAAAGGAGGTTTGTGTTCACATGCGGTATCTTCGCCAATGCAGTGGGAATTAAAGATTTGCACCTTGATCTTCTTCATCTCATGGCTTCTAATCAGCACAACGGTGAAGCAATTCAAGATAAATTACAAGAAAAGGATGTAAATCGATGATGTAATTCCATTTCCGCCAACCTATTCCAAGCTTCATTAACTGTTATTCTGAAACTTCATGTAGTATATGTTCAAAGTATTTTTAGGCTAATTTCATCAAGTTCATCATACATGGTAGGCCGCTAAATTTTTCTTTGAATAGCTTCATCTCGCTGTTTCGCATGATTCATATGTTGTATGTTTCCGTTTTCACGATTATAGACGATGTACTCATTAGATCTCTACCTCCAGTGGCGGAGACAGGGGGACCAGCAGGGGCCCTGGCCCCTCCTAACTTGGAAAATTTCTGTATATACCCTTGGTTTTTTATGCTAAAGTCCCTCAAAACTAGACAAATTTACTTATTGGGCCCCTCCAACTGATTTGGTGCTCTATTTTCTTGCATTGGCCCCCCTCAAACTATTTTCCTGCCTCCGCCCCTGTCTACCTCCCTATTGTTGTTTTAACATGTTCATGTATGTACATGTTATATGTATGTATTTCCTTTAGAACTCTCTTAATCATCTATTGTTTTGTCAATCAATTGGTTCATAGTGAGGTGTACACGAAAAAGATACGGTGTGATTGCCTTACAATGATCGCTTATGATTTTCTTTAAATGTAGCTTTTCAATTACGTGTTTATTTGAAGATTTCTTTTAAACATATTTTATCAAATTCATCGTACATGATTGACCGTTAGTAATTCCTTTGAGTAGCGTTATCCACTTTCGCACAACTGGCATGTTATAAATTTTCCATATCAACGGTGACAAATGAGGAGTGGTGTGAGCTAAATTTATCGTCTACAAAAAGAGAGCTAAGAGCATCTCCAGCCGTGTCCCCGAGTCGGCCTCCGGCATGCCATTTTTTTATCCGGACGGCGGTATTCGGCCCAGCCGCGCCCCCGGTTTCTCGTTTTCGCTCGGATTTGGGCTTTCATCCATCCGGCGAGCCCAGGGCATCCCCGGCTTTCCGAGGCGCTCGGGGACTCTGGACGAAACAAAAACGCGCGAAACGTCGAACGGGCCCATGATGTCGGCGACAGAAGGGTAGTTCCCCGCCATTAATTTCGTTTCCCTCCAAAATGCGCCGCATATACCCATTTTCCCGGCCGAAATCTCCCACAGTTGCAGCTCCTCCTCTTCTCTTCCACCACCATGCCGCCGAAGAGGATCACCGACGACGGCACGCCGAAGGCGAGGAAGCAGCGGGCCCCCAAAGAGAGGCCGCCGGGCATGACAAACGCGACGTGGGCGGCGGATGTGGAGCGCCGACAGACCGAGACGCGCGGCAGGGCGGAGAGGGAGAAGAAGCTCACGGCGAAGAGGACGGTGGCGGCGGCGGACGAGCAGGCGAGGCTGCTCTCCATGGCCATGGGACAGCCACGCGTCGGCCAATTCCCCGGTCCATGGCCAACCCAAGGTACGATCGGCTCTCCTTCGACCTACTCGCCGGCCAATTCCCCCATGTTCCATGAGACCTACGTCCCCACCATCTCGAGGTTCACCCCATCGCCGCCGGAGTACGACGCTGCGATGCACGAGGGCATCTCGCCTTCCCTGCGCCGAGGGCCGCTCTCCTTCTCCCACGGGATGCCGCCGCCGAATGACGGTGTGATGCACGACATGATCACATCGGGCTCCATGGCCGCCGCGTCGAGCCCGGGTTTCTTCACACAAGAGGAGGCAGGGGCGACGGAAGCCGTCGCGGCGGTGGCGCGGGGTGGCGTCGACGATCACGGGTTTGGAGACGGCGGCCAAGACGTCGACGAAGAAGAAGAGGAGCAGGCCGACCTCGACGAGGAGGACGACGCGCCTGAGCCAACTTCGACCTCGACGTCGAAGGGGAGGAAGAAAAGGAAGAAGAACTCGTCGCCGACCGAGCCGCGGATCAAATGGACGGGCAAAGAAGAGGAGTGCCTCGCTGAAGCTTGGAAGACCGTTTCCATAAACGGCATTACCGGCGCCAATCAAAACTTTGACACATATTGGCAGCGGGTTAAGTTGGCGTTCGACGAGCGCAAAATCGTCGATCCCTACTTCAACAAGACGGTGATGGTCCGCGGCGAGAAGGCCATGGCCACGCATTGGGGGATCATGCAGGCGGCGTGCAGTAGGTGGCACGGGATACAGGGGGAGATCGCCGATCGTCCGGTGAGCGGCGCCGACTTCGAGGCCAAGGTATGCTTACTCGTCGTCTCCGTCGACCCTGGATCGCCGAGTTTTGATTCGCCGGCTTGTCTGTGCAGATGCGGCGGGCGTTCGACATGTACAGCGACGACACCGACGGCCAGACATTCAAGTACCTCAACGTCTTCGCCCGCATCGAGACCTACGAGAAGTGGGCGGAAGTACGCCGGAACCTCTCCAAGAACAAGGACGAGGAGTACAACCCCGACGCTCCAGCCGCTGCCGCGTCGACGGGCCGCCCCGAGCTCGGCCAAGAAGGCGGGCCATCCAGCCGACAGGTTGCAGGCGTCCTTCGACAAGTGCTGGGCCGACGCGAGGGCGCACGCCACCGGGAGGGACACCAAGTACGACGCGCGGTGGAAGGAGATGCTCGCCAACCAGGGCGCCCGGATCACCTTGCTCAAGACAACCTCCGCGGCGAAGAAGAGGAACACCGACCTTGCGTTCCTGATTGGCGGCAACAACGCTGCGATGGACGAGGAGACGAGGGCTTGGTACAACGCCCATCGCCAAGAAATCCTCCGGCCTCCGTCGACTGCGTCGACGTCCCCTTCGACGACGTCCACTCCGGCGACCGACGATGCATCGCTGCCCGAGACGCAGGAAGGCACCGCCGACGAGCCAGTTGTAGTCTAGTTTCTCTTTCGATCGCCGGATTGTGGCTGATCCGATCGCTGAACTGTGGGCGATGCTTTTGTGTAGCGGGAAGATGATATTTTGAAACTTAATCTGCGTTGATGGGCGAATACCGAGGTGCCGATTGAGAAAATATTGTCACCCACACCCGTTTTACATCTAATTTGGACAAAAATAGCGCCGGATTTCGGCCCGGGGGCCTCAAACAGCTGGAGATGCTCTAAATTTACCATGCGGAGAAGGGGAGAACAAACATGAGTGCGCAGGCCCAAAAAACAAACCTTCATCACAGAAGCATCCTCCGTAGACAGTACGCCTGACAAATAAATGATGCCGAGGATTCGGCGATACAGAAGAAAAGTTTTTTTTGCATTCTAACATATAAAAAATGAAAAAAAGGATTTGCTCCTAGAAAATTCCTATAAAAACATAAATGGCGAATCAAAAGATGATATCAACATCTCAATACCAGCTTCGTATAAACTGTTGCAGAACGAATAAGTCAAAACACACAAATGATGCAAAAGAACAAGCGATACAGAACAACGAACGAATGAATACTTAGCATAAAATGCAAATCCAAACATCTCTACAGGATGGACCAAACACAGACTCTGAAACGGGGATGAATGCGTGGCACAAACAGTGGCTTATCTTATTAGCAAGTCAAAATTTCTTGAAAGAATCACCATCCATGACTCTCCGTGTCTACAAGCCTAGAGCTCTAGATCTTGCAACACATACACACAACAGACACTTACAGAATACAGACACCGTTCTTTTTTTCACTTTCACCTGTCTCAACCCACTTTTAGGACGATCTATAACCTTTCTCTTTCTCTCTATGCTTTCATCGGACCAAAACCTTGTTTCCCATCGGAGGGAGTGGAACCAAGCTCTATCTCTCTAGCTCACTAGCTGCTGATTGCCGTAGAAGGGGTAGGCTCCATATGCGGGCGCGTACATGTTCGGGTGTGGGACAGGGGAGGCGTAGCCGTATCCACCATAGAACGGCGAGCCATAGTACATGTTGTTCCTCCTGTTTCCGGAATCGCCCCTTGACTGGAAACAAAAAAGCGAATCAGTGATGGAAGGGAATGGATAACTAATTTCACACGACACACCCCTTCAAAATCAATCAAGTTATATATGCAGCTGATATAAAGTAAAGATTTAACAAGTAATCATGGGTGCAACAATACGTAAACCCTCTCGGCGGCAGGAAAAGAAAAATTGCATGGTGAAATTCAAGGAACAGTGGAATTAGTAAACTCGGGAGTGCAGTGACAATGTTTTCTTATCTAAAATGTGCCAAATGAGAAAGTTGTATGAAAAGCACAAATGGAGTGGTAGTCATTAGTTCAAAGTTCTCGATATCAAGTACACCCCCTAGTGGCTCCCAAAACCAGCCTATGCCACTATAAACATATTACCTGATTTAACTATTAAGTGAGAACTGAGCATGCTCAGTTGGGCAGCTGCTTTGGGTCCTAGACTCACAGGGTGCTCACTCGTTTCCTTTTATACCATGGGCTAGTCCTTGCTGGTCTCCTCTTTTATTCAACTATTAAGTGATGATAGGGAAGGGCAACAGTTCGAGTAATTTGTTCTCCCACCATCCTAGTCCACTATGTTTTCTACTCCCTCCGTCCAACAAAAAGTGATGTGGATTTGTCTAGATTCGGATGTATCTCTATACTAAAACACATGCAAATATAGACAAATTCATATCACTTATTTCAGGACAGAGGTAGTACTTATCTTGAGCTCTACTGCCTCCATAAGGATGTGGCATTCAGTCAACAGTCATCCTCAAAATGCATAGCCTAAACATATCTGAGTAGGGTCTACAGCACAATGGGTATGTACAAGCGGCGAATATAGAACTTTGAATGATTTGCATAGTGGATGTAAATGCATGCTGCGCCAGAATACTATAAATGAACAATAACACAGAACCCGAAAATATGAAAGAAATGATTGTGAAGAATGAAACAAGAGAATGACTGTTATTCAGTGAACAATTATGGTAACGTAGTGATGTTCCATTTCACAAACATCCAATTTAATTATGCAACTGTTTTTTGTGTTTCGTAAATTAAACAGCATCAATGGCAACATGAAATCCAACATGATGGCACCTCATAAACTGAGAGGAGGGGATGGGGGGGGTTGCAATGACGAAAGCGAGCATCAAGATTTCAGCGACAGAAATCACAATTTAACTTCTGTATAATTAACATAAATTCAATTTATCAACAGAAACTGATACCCACAATGGTTGTTTTGTTAGTTTAGCTAGTTATTGACCCATTAGAATCATTACATCATGGCCAAGCTAAACCCTTTTGGATAAAGTGCCTGGGATAGAAAACAATGCTACAGATCAGCCATGGGATTTACTAGACTATTGTAGCATTAGCCATTTTGTATAGCCACACGACACAGGGTTTATTTATAGACAGACATCGTTTAAAAGCTACGTGAGATGATTCGCCGATGGTTGATTGCAGTTGAACAAAAGCAAGATTTTGGAATCTGGACTGACCTAAATAAAATAAGGCTTATAGCAGATAAAGGGTGTGTACTTAAAATGTTTATTTTTCATAGACTACAAACAACTACAACCCATAAGGCCAGAATGGAACAAAATAATCTTGTTGAAATAATTGGTACTAGCATATAGGACAAGGTAGCACAGATCCATCGATGCAGGAAACAGGAAAAATCAGATCATGTATGAGATTATCTTGAAAAGCAAATTAAGAATTTAAGATTGGCAGTTTACCAACTTAATATAGAGACTTCAAACATTGCATTTTGACACAATTTTAGCAAGATTATTGGTGCGATGAAAATTGACATTATAGCAAGGAAAGCCAACAGGTAAAAAAATAATTGTCACATGACCAACCTGTTTGTGAGATGGGCTGCGGCCCCAAGAAAGGCGAACTGTCTGTTTTCCAATGACAGACCCATTCAATCCTTGTAGTGCTTCTTCCGCATCGATTCTAAAAACAGGCACACACAAATTATAACTTCCAGCTAGCTGTAGAAAACAAATAGTAAAACACGTAACAGGATCAGACATTTACCTGTTCACATACTGAACAAAGCCACATTGCTTCCCTAGAGGAATTTTGACAGAGGCAACATCGCCATATTTGGCAAATGCTTTCCTCAGTTCATCTTCACTAACATTTGGGTCGAGCCCACCAACATAAACCTAAAGCAGGATGGCAACTTCAAATTAGAAGTTAGCCTACAAGGTTAAGACAGTGGGAAACCAGAAACTCACTGTTCTGTTAGTAGAATCACCATCTGAATGCCCGGGTGTTGAGGAGCCAGAATCACCTGAAGTTAACAGTGAAGAAGTTGGGTAAACAACAGATTCATTCTATACAAATTTCACATGAGAAATAAACCAACTCCGTACTGCCCTATATAAGCAAGCAGGATGCATACATCCTCCAGTTATGAAGATAAGGACATATAGCAATTGGAGTAGTATTGTAATGTAATTGGCACCATTAGTGTAGGAATGCTACCTCCACTGTGGTCCATAGAGTTCTGGTGAAGTAGGTACTATTCTTTAATTTCTATAGGACATGTATGTGGTCCTCCAATGACAAAAATAAATAACAGAAAAAATCGCCATCTCTTGTTAAAATATCAGATGTGTTACAAAACCCTAGATGGAAGAACATTTTGGCAACATCAGGATCATACAAGGTATAAAACTAGGAATATTCTCCAGAAATATATAATGATTGAATGCTACCTACATGGGCCATAAAATGAATCAAATTTGGTAAAACTTAAAGCACTTGCATGGAAAAATATCAGAAATTCCATGAAGTAACAAAAAAGAGGCTGTACAGCTTAAGTTTAAAGAACAATCACGAAAGATGGACATACCAGTTCTTCTAGGCGTTGCAGGTCCTATCCGGATTGGCCTAGAAGAGCAATATACACCGTTCATTTCAGTCATTGCATGAGATTTGTCATTATCATCTGTAAATCTAACAAATCCATAGCCCCTAGAACGGCCTGTGTTTGCATCAATAATAACTTTAGCTCCTTTGGCGGAGCGGTACTTGCTAGCAAAAAGCTCCATCAACATTTCATCAGTAACATCAGCAGCTAAATCACCAACAAATATTGAGTGATCAGAGACAACTTCGGATCGCTTTTCACCCATGCTGTAGGATGCCCAGTTTAACTTAAAGGCTCGATCGGTGTTAGGCATCACGTGACCAGTAAAATTCTGAAGAGCTTTGTCTGCAGATGCATGGGAAAAGAACTCTACAAAACCATATCCCTCCGACTGTCCAGTTTGCCTATTGCGGATAACTTTTATTGTTACCACCTACGAAGTAGATGAACTGAAAAAGGTTAGAAAATTAGAGTCAAACAAAAAGAGATGAAATGATGAGTAGTTAACATTCATTCCACAATTTAATGAACATATTATAGTTGCTGTTTGTGAAGGTTTGGAAAAATAGTTCGGTACAACTTGCTTTCTCCAGTAACCATCTTCCTGACCGAGCACCATATCAGTTGCCATCTTTTTTCTTGCTGTCAACATCAGTGAGCACACCCCCAAAAAGATAATTGCCATAGGCTTTCGTTATGGCTTCCTTTCGCTCCTCCAACTGTTCTTTTACTTACTCTGGTATTGCCAAAACACAATATAACTGGGCCATTCAGACAGTTTATTATCTTATCACTCACCAAGACCATTTCCTCAAAACTACGAACCAGGCTAGTTTCTATTTCTATACATAAATCGACAACAAAGTTAGCACCTTTGGGAGCTCACATCGCAAAGAATAATACTCCTCAGGTGGCAATTACCCCGTATGGCATACCACAAACCACAATTCAGATGGGAAAAGAAGTGGCTTGCAGATAATTATGGAAGTACTAATAACCGGACAAACAAGAGCATTCCGTCCGTACAGCATTCAATGACCTTAAAGTTGCCGCCTGGAGCAGCTAATTTTAGAAAAATCGCACTTTTATTTGCATTAGGCAACAACTAAGCACGAATTTACGCTTTAATGCCAATTAGACGGCACCGGAGACGAATCAACGCGCATAAATGGGACAAATCTTGCTGTATTCGCGAGATCCAGTACGGATCGGGGGAGAAGGCAAACCTCGCCGCTGGGGCCGAAGCAGTTGTGGAGGTAGTTCTCGTCCATCCAGTACTGGAGGTCGCCGACCCAGATGGTCTTATTGTCCTCGCAGCCGTTCCCGCCGGATCCGGGCGCGGGTGGCGTCGGCGTGCGTCGCCCGGCAGCTGCGGGGGCCGGCGGCGGCGGCCCCGCTGGGTAGTGCTTGGCGAACTGCGGCGGTGGCGGCGGCGGGGCGCCCACCATGGGCGGTGGCGGGTAGGGGATGACGACCCACCGCTGGGGCGGCATGTGGTGGGGGTGCGGGTGCGCGTGCTGCGGAGGTGCGTGCGGATGCGCGTGTGGGTGTGGGTGAGGGTGGTGAGGCGGCACGGCCACCTGCGAGTCTGTGGTGGTCGCCGCCATCTGCATCGCCGCCGCGCCGCCGCCGAGGAGGAAGGTCGCCTGGGGTTGGGAGGCTCGCGAGGTGTGGAGGGCGGAAAGAGAGGGAGCGCGTGGGTGAGGTGAGACAGATATATACCGGGTAGGTGGCGGATTCAGACCGTCCGATCGAGGAGTTCGTTATCGTGCTGGTCGTTGATTGAATGGGGCACGGTCCCACATGGGCTACGTGTAGGGCCGGTGGGTTTGGGAGGTGGGGTGCGAGTGTGCTGTGCTCTGCTTGTTTTAGAATTTACTCTACATCTTAAATCAGTGTATTATTTATGTTATCTTAAGCCGATACTGTTACTACTGATGGCATTTACCAAAATAATAGGTTATCAATGAAGAGTACACAAAATGGCATTCTGTTATGACAATTTAGGCAATTTCGGAGTGTCCTATGGCATCATACCTACAACTAAAGATGTCACATGATAAATCAGTGTATTATTTATGTTATCTTAAGCCGATACTGTTACTACTGATGGCATTTACCAAAATAATAGGTTATCAATGAAGAGTGCACAAGATGGCATTCTGTTATTACAATTTAGGCAATTTCGGAGTGTCCTATGGGATCATACCTACAACTAATCATACCTACAACTAAAGATGTCACATGACTAGAGTCGGTGGCGGAGATTGAACCAATTCCATGGGCGGGCCACGCTTAAAGAAAGCACACACAAAATTTGTAAAACATACCTAAAATTGGTCATCACACAATGTTTTTATACTCATGGCTATTGAAAATTGCAAAAACTGAAGAATAAATTTGGCAAACAATCTTTCGTCCTATCAACTACTAACCGAGAATTCGGGAAAATAAAAAAAACATAGGTAGGGAAATTGGAGAAGAGTTGGGGCTTGATTAAATCACCATGTCGCTTGCCGACTGGGCCGGTGGCTGCACCTGCAGCTGCGGCCATCCCGTGGCAGCCCATGGCTACAGGTGGCGGTCTGACACTACTTTCTTCTATACCGCTAGCTCCAGCTCCATCAATCCCCCCTTGCCCCCCCTGAACGGATCGTATGGGCACCTAGGGGGGGTGAATAGGTGCTACTCAAATTTTAGTTCTTTTTTAATTTAGGCTTGACACAAAGGTAAATTCTCTAGATATGCAACTAAGGTGAATTTACCTATATGTCAACTAGCAAGCTAAACAAGATACAATATATAAAGGCAATAAAGGATAGAGGTAACCGAGAGTGGAGCACGCGGAGACACGGATGTAATTCCCGTAGTTCCTTCCTTTTTAGGGGAAGTACGTCTACGTTGGAGGGGTGTGGTTGCCACAAAGGCCTAACCAACGCCACAAAGGCTCACCCTATTCTCCGGTGCAAGCTTCCGCCACAAAGGCCTAGCTCACTTTCCACTAAGGGATTCCTCAAGGCGGAACCGGCCTTTACAATCTTGGGGCACGCATCCACAACCGAATTGGAGGCTCCCAAGCACAACACAATGTTGTCAAACAACAAGTAGCAATATATTAAATACACAAACAAGGTCTTGGGACACAAGGGAACCCAAGACACAAGGGCCCTCAAGCAAATGAGAGGGGAAATCAAATCGCTTCGGTGAGGATGTAGAAGATGGTCTTCTCCTTCGATTCTCCAAAGATCAAGAGCTTTGGTGGGTTGAGGGAGGAGATCTAGTTGAATTGGTGGCTCAACAATGGTGGTGTTCTTCAATTTGGTCGAGCTGCCCGTTGGAGAAGAAGAGGGGGGTATTTATACCCCCCCAAAATATCTGACCGTTGCCAGCCAGGAAGTCCGGCTATAGCCGGAGATAAGTCCGGCTAAAGCCGGCCACACCGGCTAAAGCCGGCCTCAGACCGGCTATAGCCGGCCTGAAATATCCGGCCTAGCCGGAAATAGCCGGACAAATAGCCGGTTGAGTCCAGAGGCGCAGGGCCTCTCTCGAAAACGAGCAGTCCCCCAATAATTTCCTTTGGGCAATATTAAATATCAAGTATAATATAGGAAACCCAATATCTTGTGCTAGAACATAATAAAATCCTGCAAAGCATAATCACACATTAATAGATAATGTATTGTTAACAAACGCCAAAATCAATTAGGCGGGAAATGCTCTTTCAATCTCCCCCTTTTTGGTGTTTGATGACAATACATAATTTTGCATGTTTCAAACTATATAAAATAATTTGTATTTGAATACAAAGACACATCAACAATAAGAACCCCCCCTAGATTTTATAATGTGATCCATATATGCACAAGATATATATCATATATCATAATTCAATAGCACATAAACAACAAACATATAATATGACAAGATATAGCAAGAAGGATTAATAACGATAAACATAAGTTCTACTACACAATAAGCATATAGTTCAACACATAGTAGGTAACGATAAGTTCAACCATGGGACACAAGCGAGCAAGCACACGACATAAGGGCTTGTGACCCAACCAAATCCAAATGGAAAACCAAATCCAAATGGAAACACATGCAAATGAGACTTTCTCCCCCTTTGGCATCAAGACGCCAAAAAGGGAGACCACAACATGAGATCACTCATCAACATCATCAAAGTCCTCATCATCCTCATCATCTTCTTGGTCATCGTCTTCTTCCTCTTCATCATCATCTCCATCTTCTTCCTCATCTTCATCATCAACGGCTTCCTTGCCCTTGGAGGTGACTTCGGCTAACTCCTTCCAATCAAAGGTTGATCCTTCATTCCACTTGCCAAAAGAAAAGGTGTCCTCGGATTGATCTTGCTCTTGGGACTCTTCTTCATGGCTAGCACCTTTGCCCTTCTCCACAGCCCTCAAACGTGCATCCAAATCCTTTTGCTTCTTGTGGATGTGCTTGCGGTCCACATAGTCCTTGTATTGAGTGTGACGCACATCATTGTTCATGCAAAACAAAGCCCTTTGCCACCACTTGAGCTTCTTCATCTCTTGAGCCATTCCACCACTTGGTGGATCCGCATTCTTCCTCCTAGAACCGGTAGCATAGATGTTGCCACCCAACACATCACTCGAAGAGGGATAAGCACTTGACGTGCTAGACACCAAATGAGCGGTCTTCTTGTAGAGCTTGTTGGGCTTGTGCACTTCCAACTCTTCATCAAGCAAATCTTCCTCAATCTCAAAGTCTCCCTCAATGCCTCTGTCAATGATAAGCCTCATGATGAAAGGAGCATAAGGAGGGATCTTCCTATCAAGCATAGCAATCTTTATCTCCATGAAGATGAAGTACATCACATCGAGCTCCATCCCTTCACAATCTCTTCCGGCCTCGAAGACAAGACGGGCATGGTGGAGCAAATGCACAAGACCACCTCTGATAGAATCATTGTTGCCCCCACTTGGAGCAATGTTGGCACGGAATATCTGAAGCAGAATATCATAGAGGGGAAGGAGATTTGCAGTCTCTCCCGCTTTGCCCCCTGGACCATACAAGCACTGGATCTTCCCTTTGTTGTACTCTGTGGTGTCGAGATGCAAGCGGGCACCTCTAGGTCGATGAATGCCATCAAACCTATAGCCCAAAAGCTTCCCAAAGCGAGACATGGTCGAGTACTTCCTTACTTCTCCTGACATCCAAGTGAAACCAACCTCATCTCGAGTATCAAACTCCAATGTGGCAAAGAACTGCTGAATCAGATGAGGATTGTAGTCTTGCTTGAAAACCATCAACTTGTGCAACCCTAGCTTCTCGGTGACCCAAAGAGCATCGGCAAAGTACTCATCCCTGGACAGCGATGCAATGTTGGTGACCTTCATGGGGCAAACCTTTGTGCTCATGGTCACATAAATCTGCTCATATATCCGCTGATGCTCTGACCGGTAGAAGGACCCACTGTCAATGTCCCTAGGCATGGTGTAGAATTTCTGCCCACGGAACTCCCGGTACTCTTGCTTGGACAGCTTCTTGAGATTACTAACGTTGGCAAACAGAGATTTCTTCTTCCGTTCTTCCAACCGCTTCTTCTTCATAGCCGCTGTCACACGAGCATCTTGATGCTCTTGACGGCGGGCAAGCGAGGGATCAATATATCTTGACCGCTTGGGTCGAGAACCACCTGCATTCAGCACATATGAAGAAAGCATAGAGAATGAGCATGCATGCCAGAAGAACAAAGACAATAGCCCAGAATGAAAACATGGAGCAAAGTGGTGATCTACACCGGCTATTTCCGGCCTGGCACCGGCTTTAGCCGGTCTGACCGGCTTTAGCCGGCCTGACACCGGCTATAGCCGGACCAGATGAACACTGCGAGAAATTTCATGGGTTGGCCACCACACTACTCCACTGCTTTCGATCTACACTAATCCCAGCAAGACAAATGAACCAAACACTCCCAATGTACCAAGAACTACCCACGAATCGCTAACCCTAACCCTAGAGAGCACCTAGAGAGAGAGAGAGAGGAGGGATGGGTACCCTGGTCCATGGGAGAGGCGCCGGAGAGGAGTGGCCGGCCGGAGATGGGGCTCCGGCGACCGGAGCGACGAAGAGCGGCGGCGGCGGCGGGCTAGGGAGTGGAGGTGGCTGGGGAAAATAGAGCGTGGGGGGTAATGAGGATACCCCTCACCCCACAGCCCTAAAGGAGGAAAAAGCCAGGGCCCCACCCAGAGGCCGGCTTTAGCCGGTGTAGGGACCGGCTATAGCCGCCCCACCGGCTATTTCCGGACTAAGTCCGGCAATAGCCGGCCTAGATTGCCAGAAACAGGAAAGCTGGAATATGAGCTTCTGGACATGCAAGAGAGGGATGATTTGGCTTTAGGTAAGTGGGCTTAGGACAGAAAACATGCATGGAGTGGTTCTCGGCACTTGGCATTGCAAAACACAAGAAAACTTTAGAAATCCAATGCAAGTGCCTTCCCATTTCACGGATAGAGACAATGACGAAAAAGCTCAATAAAACTCAAATAAGATTTGCAAGGAATCAGCTCTTCGAAAAGAAGAGGTCGGTGGCTGAGGCCACCATGTATGAGTGTCATGGCATTGGACCGCGAAGATATATCTTGGGTCCATAACCAATACTCGTCATTGAAGCTCATATATCACAAAAATGATAGAAAGAGAACAATTTAGTCACTATTGGCATTATGGGGGGAGGGATAGCCCAATTAATTAGGACCGCACTCCCCCTATCTCCATGCCCACACCTAAACCAAACAAGTATTGAAAAATAGGTGTATTTGCAAGATGCTCAAGCCACACTCCTTGAATCAATGATATTTAGCTCATTCCTCAAATATCCAAATCTTGCTTCATCAAGGGGCTTCGTGAATATGTCGGCAAGTTGATCCTTGGTGCTTACATATGCAAGCTCAATATCACCACGGGCAACATGATCTCGAATAAAATGATTCCGGATCTCAATATGCTTGGTTCTTGAATGTTGCACCGGATTATATGCTATCTTGATAGCACTCTCATTGTCACATAAAAGAGGCACTTTGTCACAATTGACACCATATTCCTTTAAAGTTTGCCTCATCCATAACAATTGAGTGCATCCACTTGCGGCGGCAATATATTCGGCTTCGGCGGTGGAGAGAGATATACAATTTTGCTTCTTAGAAGACCAACACACCAAAGACCTACCAAGAAATTGGCAAGCTCCGGAGGTTGATTTCCTATCATCCTTGTCACCGGCCCAATCCGAATCCGTGAAGCCACAAAGAGAGAAATCCGAGCCTTTGGGATACCAAAGCCCATAAGTTGGGGTATAAACCAAATATCGAAAGATTCTCTTAACCGCCATAAGGTGGCTTTCTTTAGGAGCGGCTTGATACCTTGCACACACACCTACACTCAACACAATATCGGGTCTAGATGCGCAAAGGTAAAGCAAAGAACCGATCATAGAACGGTATACCTTTTGATCCACATCTTTACCATTGGGATCAAGCTCAAGATGACATTTTGTGGCCATTGGTGTGGCGGCCCCATTTAGTTCCTTCATCTTGAACCTCTTGAGCATGTCTTGGACATATTTGGCTTGATAAATAAAAGTCCCTTCTTTCAATTGCTTGATTTCAAAACCAAGAAAGAACTTCATTTCACCCATCATAGACATCTCGAACCTATCGGTCATAAGCTTTGAAAATTCATCATTAAAAGCTTTGTTAGTAGAGCCAAAGATAATATCATCAACATATAGTTGGCATACGAAAAGCTCCCCATTGACCCTCTTAGTAAAAAGAGTAGGATCGATTTGCCCAACTTCAAACCCACGGTCTACCAACAACTCCCTAAGGTGCTCATACCACGCACGTGGAGCTTGTTTAAGGCCATAGAGTGCCTTATGGAGTTTGTAGACATGGTTAGGAAAGTTGAGATCCTCAAACCCCGGGGGTTGCTTAACATACACTTCCTCTTTCAATGGACCATTAAGAAATGCACTCTTAACATCCATTTGTTGCAACTTAAAATTATGATGAGTGGCATAAGCAAGAAGGATACGGATGGACTCAAGACGAGCCACGGGAGCATAAGTTTCTCCAAAGTCAATGCCTTCAACTTGAGAGAAACCTTGAGCAACCAATCTTGCCTTGTTCCTCACAACAATTCCATGCTCATCTTGCTTGTTCTTGAATATCCACTTTGTGCCAATCACATTGCGGCACTCCTTTGGCTTCTCTACTAACACCCAAACATTATTGCGCTTGAAGTTGTTGAGTTCTTCATGCATAGCATCCAACCAATCCGGATCTTCAAGTGCTTCAAATACTTTCTTGGGTTCAACCATGGAGATATAAGCATGATGAGAGCTAAATTGTGCCAATTGACGCCGGGTTGACACTTTGCTTCTTAAATCTCCAATAACCCTCTCAAGGGTATGACCTTTAAGTTCCAAATCCCTTTCAACTCTTTTCTTGCGACGGGTTTCGATCTCCTCATTAGACCTTGGAGGAGTCACTTGATCATCTTGATCATTTTGGTCCCCGTCTTGACCATTGAATTGACCTTGATCATCATTATCTTCATGAGTAGGTTGATCTTGGTCTTGTGAAGAATTGGGGGCGGTTGAGATAACCGGAGAGGATGGTGGTGCCCCTTCTTCTTCATGAAGGTCCTTGTCTTGTTCTTCGGTTGGTGCATTAGTTGCTCCCTTGGGAGAGGCTTGTTGAGCTTGTGAAGATGAAGGCTCCACTTGAGTAGAGCATAGTCCTTCCCGGTCGGCCACAAGGTGTCCCTCAATGGGGCGGAAAAATCCCACGCCCATTCTTCCTATGGCTTCTCGAGGTATTTCATCATCTACATCACAAGAAACAACATCTCGCCCCCCTTGGGAGCCGTCATTCTCTTCGAATACCACACTACAAGATTCTTCAACACGTCCGGTGGACTTGTTGAAGACTCTATAAGTGTGGGATTCGGCACCATAACCAACAAAAATACCTTCTATTGCTTTTGGATCAAATTTACCTAAACGAACTCCTTTTCTTTTAAAGAAACACTTACACCTGAAAACCCGGTAGTAGGAGATGTTGGGCTTGCTTCCGGTGAGTATTTCATATGGAGTCTTGTTTAGGCCTTTGCGGAGGAAGAGCCGGTTTGAAGAGTGACAAGCCGTAGAGATAGCTTCGGCCCAAAAGTTGTATGGAGACTTAAACTCCGCCAACATGGACCTAGCCATATCCATAAGAGTCCGGTTCTTCCTTTCGGCTACACCATTTTGTTGAGGGGTATATGCAGCGGAATATTGATGACGAATCCCCTCATCACTAAGAAATCCATTTAAGGTGTAGTTCTTGAACTCCGAGCCATTGTCACTTCTTATTGCCAAAATAGTTTGCCCATGTTGACGTTCAACTTCCTTGGCAAAGTCGATGACGGTTTGTTGAGTCTCACTCTTATGCTTGAAGAAGTAAACCCAAGTATATCTTGAATAGTCATCAACAATCACCAAACAATATTTCTTCCCACCAAGACTTGCATGTGAGGGAGGACCAAAAAGATCCACATGAAGGAGCTCCAAGATCCTCTTGGAAGAAATGATAGTCTTGCTTGGGTGGGGAGAATCATGCATTTTTCCTAGAACGCAAGCCCTGCAAACACGATCTTTGGCAAAAGAAACATTCTCTTTTAGTCCGAGTATGTGGCCACCCTTGTGAAGGCTTTGCAAAGTTCTCATATTGACATGGGCTAGTCGGCGATGCCAAAGCCAACCCACATCGGCCTTTCCAAATAAACACATTGCACTTGTAGTGGTTTTCCCCGAAAAGTCCACCACATACAAGTTATTTTCAATGTGTCCAACGAAAGCGACCTTTAGAGACTTGCTCCACAAGAGTACCACAATATCATTATCAATGAAGACGGCAAAGCCCATCTTACCAAGTGCACGAACTGAAAGTAAATTATAACCTAGGGTCTCAACAAGCATGACGTCCACAAGGGAAATATCCGGTGCGACCACCACCTTGCCAAGACCCAATACCTCGGATTGTGACATGTCTCCATAAGTGACGGTTATATGATTGTCATTAGGCCTTATCTCCGTCATAATCTTCTTGCTTCCGGCCATATGACTTGTGCATCCACTATCAAGCACCCATTTTGATCCACCGGAAGCATAGTCCTACAAGAGATCATTGCTTGGTTTTAGGTCCCCATTTTTCAATGGGTCCTCTTTTGTTAGCAACAAGGGTCTTTGGAACCCAAATAGACCATGCAACATAACCATCATTTGGGCCAACATATTTTGCATAAACATCACCATAATAATCACGAAATAAAACATAGTGAGGGTTAGCAATTCCCGCATGATCATCATGAGTGGCTTTGCCACCCACAATAGGATCCTTCTTTGCTTGTGCGGGCTTGGCCTTCTTTTTCTTGTTGTTCTTCTTCTTCTTCTTTGAGACATAGCCAATCCCCGTTTTATCACCAAATGCCTTTTGCTTACTCAAAAGGTCATTCAAGTTTTTCTCACCTATGGGAATGGAGGACTTGGCAAGCTCATCTTTCAACCTAGCATTTTCTTCAATGACATTTGCATGATCACAAGTAGAAGTAGAAGAACTAGGCACATTATTCTTAGTCAATTGAATTTGAAGTTGTTCATGTGACTTGGTAAGAATAGAGTGTTCACTTTTCAAGGCCTTGTGAGCCTTGTCAAGATCTTCGAAATCCTTAACAAGTATATCATGACCAACACCAAATTCAACCTTTTCCTTTTTAAGCATTTTTACTTTAGCACGAGCATGGTCACACTCTTTAGTGAGTTTGGAAACAACTTCATTATTAGATTCCTCAATGGAATCGAGCTTCTCTTCAAGAGTTGCTCGTTCCTCTTGCTCTTCTTCAAGAGACTCGGTTAGTGAGGCAATATCTTGAGCATATTCTCTTTCAAGCCTCATTTGTTCATCTAGTTTTTCAAGAGTTTTACCATATTGGCTCAATAGACGTTCAAAGTGAATCTTATGAACACCATCTACACTAGACACATAATCATCAAAAGCAACAATTTATTCCTTTACTCTAAGACTAGCAAGATCATTCAAGGAAGCATCATTTGTCTTAGAGGAAGAGAAAGATGTGGGTGATACCTCGGAAGACTTGGCCATAAGGCACTTGACGTTTTTGACAAGAGAGTCCTCATTGGGGGATTCAAAGAGTGATCTGGAGGAAGTTGAGGTGGTTGCCATTGCGGCCATCTCACTAGTTGTAGTTTCTTCTTCTTCACTCTCACTTGCGGAGTACTCTTCTTGAGTCAAGAACACAAACTTTGGTTGCTTCTTCTTTGGTCCACCCTTTTTCACAAATGGCTTCTTGGATGGTGACTTGGTCTTGCTTTTGAAGATGAGCTTTCCACCATGGTCTTCTCTCTTCTCATAAGGGCACTCGGCAACAAAGTGAAATCTATCATTGCAATTGTAGCAAGTCCTCACCCTTTGACCATTGTTGTCATTCCTTTGATAGCCACTTGACTTGCTTCTTCTTTGATTGTCTTCTTTAGCCTTGTGTGGATCAACCCAAAAGGTTTTTCCATAGAAGGCCATGTGCTCATTGTACTCATGCCTTATGTCCTCGGGACACATCTCTAGTCTTGCTTCAATATTCGCTTGAAGAGGAAGCTCCTTCTCAACCACACTTGCTTTCAATGCAAGATTAGAGCTCCTTTGCATTCCTATGGCACGGGCGCGGGCATCTTCCGCATTTTGTGCGGAAACCTTGTAGGCTTGAATCTCTTGCATCACTTGATTGGAGGTCATCTCATTGAAGTTGTGCTTTCCTTGAACACTCTTCACATCCGCGGGCTCATATGGAGTGAGAGCAAGAATGTACTTCATCTTGATCCACTCATCATCAATATGGTGAGCACCGAGGTTCTTGAAGGTGGTTGCAATAGCCTTGAGTCTTCTATACATCTCTTGATGATCCTCACCATCCATCATGAAGAAACCCTCCGCTTGATTTGAGAAGGCAATATATCTTGTTTTCTTCATGCTCTCGTTGCCAACAAAGACATCGGAGAGTCCTTGCCAAGCTTCTTTGGCGGTGGAGAAGTGTTGGATGTGAGGCAAGTCCTTGGATCCCACGGCGACTTGAATCATGTGAAGAGCGGTAGCATTTAGTTGGCTATCGACCGTCTCTCTTCTTGTCATGTTGTGGGGATCCACGGCCTTGAATCCTTCCTCAACGATCCTCCAAAGCTCGATGCAAGAACTGCGCATATGAGAGATCATTTGATATTGCCATTGACCAAAGTTTAATGCATCAAGCTTAGGCGGATCACCTCTATGGTTAATATGAGGATGAGGAACCGGCGGGTCGGGTGAATACCAATGCGGGTATTCACCTTTCCCGTCGGCCTTGGTGGAAGACTTAGCATCGCCATTTTTGTCGGCACCCTCCTCATCTATCCCCACATTCTCCATTTGTGGAGTAGCGGGTTTTTCCGGAGGTGGAGAAGCATTAGCAGTTTTAGCTTGCATGAGTTGCGCCATCATTTCACGCAACTCACTTATTTGAGATGTCATGGAAGCCATGGATGATTCCAAAGATTTGAACTCACCCATGGAAACTTGACCCGAGCCCTCACTAGGTGATGTTTCCATACTCTTAGGCGGTTAAGCCCGAAATAAGAGCCGAGGCTCTGATACCAATTGAACGGATCGTATGGGCACCTAGAGGGGGGGTGAATAGGTGCTACTCAAATTTTAGTTCTTTTTTAATTTAGGCTTGACACAAAGGTAAATTCTCTAGATATGCAACTAAGGTGAATTTACCTATATGTCAACTAGCAAGCTAAACAAGATACAATATATAAAGGCAATAAAGGATAGAGGTAACCGAGAGTGGAGCACGTGGAGACACGGATGTAATTCCCGTAGTTCCTTCCTTTTTAGGGGAAGTACGTCTACGTTGGAGGGGTGTGGTTGCCACAAAGGCCTAACCAACGCCACAAAGGCTCACCCTATTCTCCGGTGCAAGCTTCCGCCACAAAGGCCTAGCTCACTTTCCACTAAGGGATTCCTCAAGGCGGAACCGGCCTTTACAATCTTGGGGCACGCATCCACAACCGAATTGGAGGCTCCCAAGCACAACACAATGCTGTCAAACAACAAGTAGCAATATATCAAATACACAAACAAGGTCTTGGGACACAAGGGAACCCAAGACACAAGGGCCCTCAAGCAAATGAGAGGGGAAATCAAATCGCTTCGTTGAGGATGTAGAAGATGGTCTTCTCCTTCGATTCTCCAAACATCAAGAGCTTTGGTGGGTTGAGGGAGGAGATCTAGTTGAATTGGTGGCTCAACAATGGTGGTGTTCTTCAATTTGGTCGAGCTGCCCGTTGGAGAAGAAGAGGGGGGTATTTATACCCCCCCAAAATATCTGACCGTTGCCAGCCAGGAAGTCCGGCTATAGCCAGAGATAAGTCCGGCTAAAGCCGGCCACACCGGCTAAAGCCGGCCTCAGACCGGCTATAGCCGGCCTGAAATATCCGGCCTAGCCGGAAATAGCCGGACAAATAGCCGGTTGAGTCCAGAGGCGCAGGGCCTCTCTCGAAAACGAGCAGTCCGGCTATAGCCGGTCTGGGACCGGCTAAAGCCGGCCTTCCTGGCCAACATTTATCTGAAACTTCTCCCAGAGCTGATTTTCACCATTTCCTCAATAATTTCCTTTGGGCAATATTAAATATCAAGTATAATATAGGAAACCCAATATCTTGTGCTAGAACATAATAAAATCCTGCAAAGCATAATCACACATTAATAGATAATGTATTGTTAACAAACGCCAAAATCAATTAGGCGGGAAATGCTCTTTCACCCCCCCCTCCCTTGTTTTTAGCCTAAATCGTTAGACCTACGAGTAGAGAGGTGCCCCAATGGCCGTGATTTCTATCCAAAGAATGGAACTGAGAGAGTCGACTGAAGGACACCGACAATGCAATGGGCAAGCGAGTGCATTTTGATGGGGTGGACCTTGGATACATAGGAGTATATATTTGTTTAGCAGAAAACCTAGGCGGACCATGGCCCAATTCGGCCCTAACAAGCTTTAGGGGTGAATAGAGTTCAAAAAAATGTGACATGAGTATTTCATGCAGCTGATCTCGTTGTCTCAACTCTGAGTGTACCCTCTCACGACCACACGATCTCCTCATCCCTCCCTGCTGTAGTGTCTTGATCTTCCACCGCCACCACCCACCACCCGACTTGGAGCAATTGACTTTGCGACTAGCCACAATATAATTGAGAAATAACCTTATGGTTGGAGGGGTCAGGTCATCGATGACATATGATGGCAGGGGTGTGTTGACGACTGACAAGGGTATAGTTAATAGAGCCAGCTAGTTGAGTACCCCTGAGGCCCGATAAGCTAGGCCCAATTGTAATGATAGTCGAGATACGAGTTCTTACCTTATGTTGATGTTGTAATCTGTATCGGACCCTACCCGATCATTGAGACCTGGCCACCTATGTATAGGGGCCAGGAGGGGACGGTGTAGGCCACATTGAAAGCAAGCCAGGTTCAACACCCAAGTTTACTTTCGATATACACCTATTTCGACTAACCATACCTTCGAGTTCATCTGACGCCCTATCTCCCCGATCCTAAGTCCTTCATCTAGGACATTTGTCGAGTTAACCCTCGTCAATTGGCACCGACCGTGAGGACTCTGGGCGTTGGAATCATGAATTCGACGGCTTTTTCGCTTTTAGCCAACAGCAGTGCGGGAATTGATGAAAATCAAGAGATGGATTTGACAATCGGAAGTCTAAGCATCTTCATCGGGCCTTCGGGTTCGACTCGCCTTTCAGATCCGGCGAAACTAGATCCGTCGGCAAGTGAGACCGAAACAGTAGCAATGATGGAATATTCCGAAGGCTCTTCCAGCGAGGTAAACTCGCCGGTCAGCTTAGGAGAAGTACAGAAAGGAGAAATCACAGAAGACGACGAAACAATGGAAAATCTCGACATAGGGGTCTAACTCGAAGATCTCATGATCTGCCACGACGACATCTCAGACAAGTCAACAGATACGTGGAAGACAGGGTTAGAGCTTTCTGAAGATGATGACTCGATCTCCTCAAGCTTTAATAATAAAATCGGCAAACAATGCCAGGTGCTCGCCATTGTAGGAGACAACTCAGAAGAATTCGATGAAAACGACAATCCAGTGCTAAACCCAGCAAATATCGATATAGGAGCAAATCATCTAGCAGAAGGGCAAACAGCAGAATCCCTCACAACCAGGGAAAAAATTCGACTATCAGCCGATAAATGGAGAATAATAAGAGAAACCGTAGAACACGGCACACCAATACCGTCAAATTCCAGCAAGGATATGCTCTTGGGGTATCACTATGCCCTAAGGCAGCAGGCAAATCAACTAGCAAAGGAGAAAATAGAGATACAACAAAGAAAAGAATCAGCCATTGCAGCTAGCAACGCCGCTCGCAGAGCACGAAGCGACGCATCACATACTAACGCAAGGAGGAATCGTCGACATGGTTCAAGATACGAAAACCTCGAGTACTCAGAAAGGCAAAGCATCTCCAAAAATCTCGACTCGTCTTTCCTATCGATCGACGAGCAGGGAAACATCGTACCAAAAACCCCTGAAGCAGCACTAGTGGCAACTCAAGCATATCTGCTTACAACTCGACCAAGTCCAGGGGACCCTAGGGAACATATGCACAGAGCAGCGCTGAACGGACTAAATATGGTGGGCAACAAACTATCAGCAAAAGGGGAGGAAGCATATCACCACAAGGAAACACATAAACCAAGGTTACCTCGCCGTCACAATAGTCCTCGGCACAAAAGTAATAGTCGACGATCTCGATCGCCATCACCAAAATGCCACGGGAGCCCAAAACATGGAGGAACCCGAAGATCTCAATCTCCAAACGGAAAGCACGGCTATGAAGATGATGAAAAGGAGATGGGGGCATCATGCTTTACCCGCAGGGTTCGCACCACGCCAGTACCCAAGGGGTTCAAACTGCCTCATGACCAGCAAAAGTACGATGGATCACAGGAACCATAGTCGTGGCTCTCAGACTATCTACAAGCAGTCCAAATATTAGGAGGAACCAAAGAAACAGCAATGCAAAGTTTGCAACTACACCTCACCGGCGCAGCAAGGTCATGGTTGAGCAAACTAGAGAAGGAAACTATTGGAAGTTGGGAAGATCTCACGAAGCAATTCACAAGCAACTTCAGGTCGACATATAAGCGCCCAGCATCAATAGAAGAAGTCAAAGCGTGTGTACAACAACGCGACGAAACCTTAAGGGCGTATATCCAAAGATGGAGCCTTATCAAGAACTCAGCAGTCGAAGTTTCAGACGAAAGAGCAATAGATGCGTTCATAATTGGATTAAGGCGAAGAGACTTAGTTGAAGATAGGGCAGGATCAAGCCAAAAACAGTGTCAGACCTCATGGACGTAGCAAACAGATTTGCAGATGGAGAAGACGCATGCAACAACAAGCGGATGCGATCGCCAGAGGACGATAGAAGAAACAGATATGGAAGCCAAAGAAGAAGGTCCCGCAATTACAACAACTACGGCTCCCACAGCCAAGTAGCCGCAGGATATAAGGACAACAGCTACCAAGGGAGTGATCGCAGAAGCTCAGGATATCGAGGCTACGGAAAAGAGGACTACAAATTGTTTCCCACGAAAGAATCCAGAGAGTATAACCCGTCGCCAGAAGACATGTTAAACGGGCCTTGCCATATACACTCAGCATTCGTCGATGGAAAGCGAGTGTCCAGGCACGCAATGAAAGACTGCACAACATTTCTGAAACTATAAGAAGCATCACTAAGCAAGCAAACTGAAGCAAAGCGACAAGGATACGAAGGAAACAACAAACCTCCCACAAGTCAACAAGGGAACAATGGAGCTCCTCAAGGACAAGACCAGCCAAACCAGGGACACGATGACGACGGAGGGTACGTTCCATCTAAGGGGCACATCACAGCAATGATACAACCCGTGCCCAAGTCGAACAAAGAAGAAAAAAGCATTACCCGACAAGTCAATCTAGCAGTTACTTCACCCCCAGCTACAACAGAATATCTACACTGGTCAGAACAACCAATCGAGTTCAACAGAGAAGATCACCCTATAACAGTACCTCGGCCGGGAAACGCGCCCTTGGTACTCAAAGCTCAAATCGGCGCATATGATGTCGACAGAATATTCATGGACATGGGAAGTGGAATCAATTTGATATATGCGAAAACGCTCAGAGCAATGCATATATCACTAGAGTTCCTGAAGCCAACAGACTGTTCCTTCCATGGGATCGTACCAGGAAGTGCCAATTATCCACTAGGTCGGATAGCACTCAACGTTTGCTTCGACAACCGACAAAATTACAGAAGAGAAAAGCTAGACTTCAAAGTCATGGACTGGCCATCTCAGTATCATGCGATCCTTGGGCGACCCGCGTTTTCGCGATTCATGGCAGTGCCTCACTATACATATCTAGTACTCAAGATGACAGGACCAAAGTGAATAATCACAGTAAAGGGAAGCTTCGAGGTTTCAGACCTATGCGACAAGGAGTTCCACAAGATGGCGCAAAACTTTGGCATGATAGCCAACTATGCAGAAAAGGTGAAAAGCACGACTACGGAAGGCGTCAAGCTACCCGAAGGACGTACAACAGAGCCAGAGATGAAGAAACCACGAGTAGAAGCATCAGGAGAAGACAAAACTACTGAAGAAGAAGAGAAGGCCACGACGGTATAAGTGAAAGATCATATTGAGCCCCATGTGTGGTTTTGGTAATTAATGATAATCCCTATGGACTAATGGTTGCATTGAGTTATATGTGTAGGACTTGTCCATAGACAATGCTTGAACCATTTGTTGGAGTCAAGGTTGTAAGAAGAAGATTATGTGTTAACCAAGGTGCTATTCAAGAAGTGATCCAAAGATTGGTCTTAAGGGAGTTGAGCTTATGTCAAGTGTGGCTTGAAGAATAAGATTGAGTGAGCTCTCATGTGTATCCTCAAGACACCATCATTATGGAGAAAGAAGAATTGATTAGAGGATTGATTAAGTCAAAGCGCAAGTTCAAGATGAGCAACTAGAAGAGAACATATGCTTGAAGCTTGCCATCTATATTGTGTTTATGGATATGTGAAGATATGCTTAAAGAGAGTCTCTTCCATAGTGGAGTATGGGGGAGCAATCCGCAAGACTTCACCAAGCAAGCTCAATCAAGAAAGGTGATCCAACTTGAGAAGATCAAGATCGTCATTATCCACCTCAAGTGGAATGCTCAAGGCAAAGGTATGATAGTGTTAGGGTTACTTTCTTACCGGTCTCATGGTGTTAGTTATGAGACCGGGTTATAGGATCGGTAGCCGTACTATCAAGAGGGGCTCTCGAGTGAGTAACTTAATTGTATCGTTCGGAGAGAGCTCAAATCTTTGCATACTTGGCATCTTCTTTCTTGGTTCTTATTTGAGTTTTATCCATGTGAGGTTCTAGAGCTTGTGGTTATTTCCATGACAAGCTCTAGCTCATCAAAAACGGATTCCGCATGAAACTCTTCTTGCGTTTTTGGTGTTTGGAGGTTTTACCGGTTTGTCTTCGAAGTGAGGTCAAACCTTTCATCATTTGGTTTTATCCTCCTTGGTTGGACTATGATGTTTCTCTGCATAAAGTTGTAGAGCTTGTTGTTGTGATTCCAACGAGCCCAAGATCATCGAAAACGGAGTCCGGATGCTCAAGTTATTGCCGTTTTCGTTTTGGTATTTCTGCTGTTTCAGTGGGGGCGGAAATAGCCGGCCCGGGGCCGGAAATAGCCGGTCAGACCGGCTTTAGCCGGTCTGAGGGCCGGCTTTAGCCGGTCCGCCCAGATTTCGTCTCTGTTGCAACCCGGCTTTTTGTCCGGCTATTGCTGGCCAGGGCCAGATATTTCAGGCCGGCTATAGCCGGTGTTAAGACCGGCTTTAGCCGGTGTAAGTGGCTGTAACGGTCAGATTTTCGTGGAGGGGTATAAATACCCCTTCTTCCTCCTTGGGCTGCACACGTTTTGGGGCTCTCTCTCCTCCATTGTTAACTTTGCAAGCTTGCCCTTCCTCCTCCATTCCTCCCATGATTCTTGGATATTTTTGAGGGAAAAGGGAGAGGAGATCTAGATCTATATTTCTACCAATCCATCTCTCCTCTAAGTGAGGGGAACATAGTCAATCTAGATCTTGGAGTTCTTTGTGGATTTCCTTTGTTCTTCCTCTCATATCTCTCCATAGCATTAGTTGCTTTGGTGAGATTTGGGTGAGAAGGATTTGAGCACTTTGTGTGCCCTTGCCATTGCATAGGTTGCATCGGTTTGAGTTCTCCCCGGAGATTCGAGTAAGTGAAAGTTTGTGAGCTTATTACTCTTGGGTTCTTGGAACCCTAGACGGCTTTGTGGCTTTGTGGAGCCTTGGTGGCTATCCTTGGGAGCCTCCAATTAAGTTGTGGATGCGTGCCCCAAGATTTGTGTAAAGGCCCGGTTCCGCCTTGAGGAACCCCTTAGTGGAAGAGTGAGCTAGGCCTTTGTGGCGCAAGCTCACACCGGAGAATAGGGTGAGGCCTTTGTGGCGTTGGTTAGGCCTTTGTGGCGATACCACACCCCTCCAACGAGACGTACTCCCTTTCAAGGGAGGAACTCGGGAATACATCATCGTCTCCGCGTGCCTCGGTTATTCCTATACCCGAGCTCTTTACTTATGCACTTTACATTGTGATAGCCTTCGTGCTTGAAGTCATATATCTTGCTATCACCTTGTTACTTGTATTGCTTAGCATAAGTTGTTGGTGCACATAGGTGAGCCTAGTTTATTTAGGTCTTGTGTGCTTGACAAAATAAACGCTAGTTTAATTCCGCTTTTGTTCAAGCCATTCGTAAAATTTGATATCGCCTATTCACCCCCCCCCCTCTAGGCGACATCTGTGTCCTTTCAATTGGTATCAGAGCCCGGTCTCTCATTTTAGGCTTCACCGCCTTGAGAGCAAAGATGTCGGCTAGGGGATTAGTGCACAATAACACTTGTATATTTGATGGCACAAATTATGATACTTGGAAAATTCACATGCTTAATTATTTTCGGGTCATGGACCCATCTATGGAGAGAATTGTAGATGCGGGTTTTTCTCCTCCAAAGGATACTCAAAATCTATCTTTAGAGGATGAGAAAAACTTGTATCGCAATGCTCAAGCTACTCATGTGATTGTTAATGCTTTGAGCAATGTAGTTACCTTCTCCATCACGCCTTTTCGGAGCGCTCATGAGATATGGACAAAGATTCAAGAAAAATATGGTGTGTCCAAGATTATTGAGGATGATTGTATTCCTTCCACTTCCGGCCGCAATGAACTTTCATCCACTTCACCAAAGTGTGGCAAGACACAAGGTAATGATATGGTGAGTGGTGATGAAACTTGCAATGGTGATAGTATGCTTACTTTTGATGATCATTCATCTCTATCTCATTGCAATGCTTCATCTTTGGACTTAAACACTTGTAGCCCCATAAATGTTTTACATGCTTGTGTTGATAGTCCTTGCATATCATGTGTAAATTTCTTGAATAAATCTCATGATGATATGCTTGCTTTTTCTTGTTGCCATGATTCAAATGCTTCTATTTCCTCTAGTATTTGTGATGCTAACCATATAGAGGAAACCGAAGAGTCTTTGGGCCAAGACAAGGTCTTGAATGGAGCTTCAAGTATTTCTTCATCTTCTTCTTCTCACGGTTCCAACATATGCCTTATGGCTAGGTCTTCAAATCATAATGATGTTGAGGACAATGGTGAGGATGAGGAAAATGAAGAAGACTATATTGAGTATTTAAACAAGAAGGGTAAGGTGGTCTTTGATGCTTTGCATAACCATAAAAATATTTTGCCCAACTTCTTTGAAATCATGAGTTGTGCTATTGAGAGCACGAAACTCATTGAGATGAAGGAAGAACAAATTGATAATATGTTTTCTCTTGAGCGTGAGTATGCCAATGATATCCATGATTTAAAATATGCTCTAGAGGAAGAGCAAGAGCTTCGGGTTTCTCTTGAGGAGAAGCTTGAATCCATTGAGGAGTCATGTAATGAAGTTATTTCTAAACTCACTAAAGAACGTGACCTCGCTCTTGCCAAGTTGTCTTCTCCTATTCATAATGATAATGATGCATGTGCTACTAACTCTACTTCTTGTGAAGCATCTATTTTGAAGGAGAATGTTGAGCTAAGGGCTCAACTTAAATTGCTAACTAGCAAGTATGGGAAATTGGAAGAAATTCATGAAAAGCTATCTAGCTCTAATGAGGATCTTCTAGTATCCCATGCTCGCCTAAGGTTAGCTCATGAGGCTATATCTATAAAGGTAACATCTTGTGAGCCTCATGTGGACACTAGCACTATTTCTCAAAATGCTATATTGACATGTGCTAGTCCTAGTAATTCTTCATCTCATGCTATTGCTAAATGTTGTGATGAATTACTCTCCTTGCCTTGTTGCTCTAACAATGAAGCCTCTACTTCCACGAGTACTTGTGTTGTCACTAACCATGTAGAGGAAATCAAAGAGCTCAAGGCCCAAGTTACTTCATTGAAGAAAGACTTGGAAAATTGTCATGAAGGGAAGTCCACACTCAATAAGATCTTGAGTGTGCAAAAATCCCCCAATGACAAGAGTGGACTTGGATTCAAATCCAATAACAAGAACAAGTCCAAGATAAACAAGAAGAAGAAGGGCCAAGAACAAGTCAAGAATTTGGCCAAGATTGTTTGCTTCAAGTGCAAAATTGAAGGGCACCATGTTAGATCTTGCCCTTTGAAGAAAAAGGCACTTAGTGAGAAGCAACAAGGGAAGCAGCCTCAAGTTCAAGCCCATGCTCAACCTCGAGTTGAAGAAAGGTCACTTCCCAAGAAAAATCAAGCTAATGCTCCCCTTGTGGAGAAATCAAGTGAGAAGAAGGTGAAGAAAAGAACTTGCTACATATGCCATGAGAAGGGTCACCTATCTTCTTCATGCACTAGTGGTAACTCATCCAACCCTATCATAATTGAAGATGTTTATTCACTTTGCAAAGATAAGTTTGGCAATGTGTTTGCAAAATTTGTTGGCGCTCAAAGTGGTGTCAAGAAAAGAACCATTTGGGTTGCCAAACCTATTGTTTCTAACTTCTTAGGACCCAACTTGGTTGGGGACCAACAAGCCATTACTTGAACAATAGGTGTTGTTGGAGGGCATTGGAGACTTGGCTATATCATGAAGAATTAAGGGATCTTCATCAATTATATTTTCTCAAGTCAAGTCATTTGGATTATCTTATTTCTATCATATATCCAATGTTCCTCCTTGCGGTAACATGTATTCAACTTATCTACATTGAAAGTTACTCGCCCCTTTACATGTGTTGGGTTTTGTATCTTGCATGTGTTTGTATATGTTGTGCTTCCTACTTGCTTCATTTTGAGTAATCAAGTATGTGCATTTTGGTTTGCACACCATATACGGTTGTTCTTGTTGAGCCTTTTGCATCTCGTTTTATCTTACTTGGCTCTTGTAAGAGATTATTGGACTATCCCATTTTGGGGGAGTGATATGCTTTGCACTTCACAATTCTAAAAATGTGTGTACATGAGGAATACCACTTAGTATTGATATTTAAAGATTATCTAGTTTCTATGTGGTATGTCATTCTCATGAGAAATTCAAATTCTATAATGTCCATTAATCATCTTGTTGGATTTTATTTGCCTCTTGTGAAAAATAAATGTTTTATCACATTATGGGGGAGTAATATGCTTTGAGTATACTACAAACCAATATAATGTGTATATTTGAGGTCGTGTCACATAGTGTTGATATTGTAAATTATCTTGCTTCTATGTGGCATGTTTTCTCAAACAAGTTCCAATTTGCCAAATTGTTTTATTGCTCATGTTTTGGATCTTGTTTGTGAGATACTTTCTTGATAGGGTTTTCCTAAAATGTGGAATGCTACATCAAAGTTGGAAAACCATTAGCTTCAAGTTATCTTAATCATTACTTTGCATGATTGTTTAACTATTTGAGTCTATCAAGAATATCTTCTTTAGCATGGTGATTAATTCTTATCCTTCTCCGTATGCTTCTTTGTTGTGAAGCTGATCTTGGATTTATATGTAAACTACCACCGGGAAATAAATCCAAATACCTCTTGTTCTTGGACAATTGGTACTATATCATGTGGCACATGTATATTGATCATCTTTACATTGGCTATTGCTTTTAATTGCCTTATCTCTAGCCAAAAATGTATTTGTTTTAGCTCCCATTGTCTTCCGTGACTTTTGTTATTCCATTTGATTTCATTGAACTTCTCTTGTATTATTTCTATATAGGTAGATGTGATGATCCCACTTGTGTGCATTTTGTATTCAAATGCAAAATCATATATAATGCACTAATCTTGGGGGAGCTCTCATATATTTATTATAACACACTCTTTGTGCTTATTTCATTTGGTATTGGTTTTTGTTGGAAGATAAATCTTTTCTTTTTGGTACTTAGTGTGCCATCATAAAAAGTGTGGAGAGTTTGGTTTGTTTGTTTGAACCTTGCTCTCTTTGGGAGTTGGTGATCTCATTCCTTATTATTTATTTCTTACTCTTAAAATGAGATATGTCTTTGAGCATGTGTGTTTTAGTTATGCTTTATGCTCATTGGCTTTTGCTTGGTTCACTAATTGAACTTTGGAGTCAATCTTGTGTTGATTTGATTCTTTGATATAATTTGGACAACCTTTTGTAGCTTCACAATTTTGTGTGCTCGCTTGTCCTTCTTGGTGGTTTGTCCAAATTGTATCTCCTTTGGCTCTTGAAAGTCATGTGCATGCATATTTACTAAATGTATACTTTATGGCATGCTTTGCTTTCTTTGATCAAATATATATGAGAAGCTCCATCAAATCCTAAATCGGCTAAGATGTGCATGAAATTCAATTTCATATATATATGCACATATTTATGTAGAGTTTATCCTATATGTTGTAGTTTCTAACTACTTTGGACCCAATGAGTTTGGGGACAATCTTGTACTTGAACTTTGTTTTAGGTACATGGAGATATATTGGTGCTTGTCTCAATAATAAGGATGAAGTGGTGACTAAATGATAATTTGAGGCAAGCTAGGATTATTGAAGAACTCCTATCTACTACATCCTACCTTTAATATCTCGGTAACAAGTATCTTTTTATGCATACTTTTCTAGCGTCCAACCTTGTGTAGGTTGTTTCTTGGCATGGATATCTTTATTTGAAAACCATGTGGTTCTTGCAAGGATTCTAATGAAACCTCTTTATTGCAAATGTGAGCAAGTTGATATGAGGACATATTATTGGGAACATCTAAAAATCATGGTCATGATTCTCCTATCCCATATATGTCAACTTAGCAATCTTTTTGCATATCAATTCCTCAATAAGCTCACATGTGCAATATTGATGAAATTGCAAATTTATTTCTTCCGTTTGGTATCCCTCTTTATGATACTTGTTGTTTTTATCAAAGCATCCCAACTATCTTCTTTCCCTTGTTGATATTTGTGATGTCTTTGACATGTTGGTGGTTGAAGTTCGTCAATATACAATAAGATAAATTGAGCCTTTGGCCATGCTTTAAAAGCAAAAATCTCATTGGTATATTGCATGACTTCATTTTGGATATCATGTTCTATTCTTAGTATCTATTTTGTGTGTACATGTTTCTTTGTGATAATTATCTTCGTGATGGTGTCTATTTAGAAACTTATACACATGAGAGATGATATCTCCTTATTTGATATCTTACTTGAACCTTATGTGTTGGGATGGAATGCTAAGCAATATCATTCATTGAAGACTATATGGATGCTCTATGCTTATCCTTGTGTTAGTATTATAATATTCTTTGTCATTCCTATCACACATTCCTTTGGTTGAGCCTTTTAATATATTGTCCCTTGCTTGTTGCCCAACCATTTGTTTGATGCAAGTGTAAGCTTAATTTCTTCTCTATGATCTCTTGCAAATAGTTGCGTTTTAAATGTTATTGAGGGAGTGAGGATTCCATGTTGTGCAAATTGTATTCAAATACAAACATTCTAATTTTTGCATGTACCTTGGGGAGCTTCCTCATTTCATTTAAAGCACCATTTTGCGGTTAGCATAGTATTTAATTTCACTTGGTATCATTTTGTTTTGAATAATATTGAGGGAGTGATGATTCCATGTCTGTGCACCTTATACTTCAACTCAAATAGAATATTTTGTGCACACACCTTGGGGAGCTTCCTCATATTATTTGGAGCACCTTTTCGATCTTATCATAATATCTTTATTCAATTTGTTCTTTGGATTGTTTGATTGCTCTCTTCATTTGTTGAAGTTTATCCATCGTGTTATCTTTTTTTTTTGCAATCTTTGATCCTCAATATAGTTTGGTTTCCTTCATATATTTGTCTTTGTATATGTGCATGTGTCTTCACTTATTTCTTTTGGATATGCACACCGTTTTGGAGGAACTCACACTATATTGGCCTTCTAAGTTTTTCGCCCATTTTGGCAATGGATGCCAATGGGGGAGAAGTTTCGAGGGTTTAAAGGGAATTGGCTTTTATGCTTTGGTTTGTTCTTAAGCATTTGCCTTGCATGCTTTGCATGGTTGAGTATATAGTGGAAACTCCACCAACAACCTTGGTTGGCAATATATGCAATGAAATCAAGATCATTCACACGTGCATAGATTGTGGGGGAGTTTGCTCTATATATGGTGGTTTTACTAACATCACATACTTTTGTAGTATTTGATGTTAGTATAACCATTTTCGTTCTTTGAATTCATTATATAAACCCTCTCAAAGAGATTGTCATCAATTACCAAAATGGGGGAGATTGAAAGATCATATTGAGCCCCATGTGTGGTTTTGGTAATTAATGACAATCCCTATGGACTAATGGTTGCATTGAGTTATATGTGTAGGACTTGTCCATAGACAATGCTTGAACCATTTGTTGGAGTCAAGGTTGTAAGAAGAAGATTATGTGTTAACCAAGGTGCTATTCAAGAAGTGATCCAAAGATTGGTCTTAAGGGAGTTGAGCTTATGTCAAGTGTGGCTTGAAGAATAAGATTGAGTGAGCTCTCATGTGTATCCTCAAGACACCATCATTATAGAGAAAGAAGAATTGATTAGAGGATTGATTAAGTCAAAGCGCAAGTTCAAGATGAGCAACTAGAAGAGAACATATGCTTGAAGCTTGCCATCTATATTGTGTTTATGGATATGTGAAGATATGCTTAAAGAGAGTCTCTTCCATAGTGGAGTATGGGGGAGCAATCCGCAAGACTTCACCAAGCAAGCTCAATCAAGAAAGGTGGTCCAACTTGAGAAGATCAAGATCGTCATTATCCACCTCAAGTGGAATGCTCAAGGCAAAGGTATGATAGTGTTAGGGTTTCTTTCTTACCGGTCTCATGGTGTTAGTTGTGAGACCGGGTTATAGGATCGGTAGCCGTACTATCAAGAGGGGCTCTCGAGTGAGTAACTTAATTGTATCGTTCGGAGAGAGCTCAAATCTTTGCATACTTGGCATCTTCTTTCTTGGTTCTTATTTGAGTTTTATCCATGTGAGGTTCTAGAGCTTGTGGTTATTTCCATGACAAGCTCTAGCTCATCAAAAACGGATTCCGCATGAAACTCTTCTTGCGTTTTTGGTGTTTGGAGGTTTTACCGGTTTGTCTTCGAAGTGAGGTCAAACCTTTCATCATTTGGTTTTATCCTCCTTGGTTGGACTATGATGTTTCTCTGCATAAAGTTGTAGAGCTTGTTGTTGTGATTCCAACGAGCCCAAGATCATCGAAAACGGAGTCCGGATGCTCAAGTTATTGCCGTTTTCGTTTTGGTATTTCTGCTGTTTCAGTGGGGGCGGAAATAGCCGGCCCGGGGCCGGAAATAGCCGGTCAGACCGGCTTTAGCCGGTCTGAGGGCCGGCTTTAGCCGGTCCGCCCAGATTTCGTCTCTGTTGCAACCCGGCTTTTTGTCCGGCTATTGCTGGCCAGGGCCAGATATTTCAGGCCGGCTATAGCCGGTGTTAAGACCGGCTTTAGCCGGTGTAAGTGGCTGTAACGGTCAGATTTTCGTGGAGGGGTATAAATACCCCTTCTTCCTCCTTGGGCTGCACACGTTTTGGGGCTCTCTCTCCTCCATTGTTAACTTTGCAAGCTTGCCCTTCCTCCTCCATTCCTCCCATGATTCTTGGATATTTTTGAGGGAAAAGGGAGAGGAGATCTAGATCTATATTTCTACCAATCCATCTCTCCTCTAAGTGAGGGGAACATAGTCAATCTAGATCTTGGAGTTCTTTGTGGATTTCCTTTGTTCTTCCTCTCATATCTCTCCATAGCATTAGTTGCTTTGGTGAGATTTGGGTGAGAAGGATTTGAGCACTTTGTGTGCCCTTGCCATTGCATAGGTTGCATCGGTTTGAGTTCTCCCCGGAGATTCGAGTAAGTGAAAGTTTGTGAGCTTATTACTCTTGGGTTCTTGGAACCCTAGACGGCTTTGTGGCTTTGTGGAGCCTTGGTGGCTATCCTTGGGAGCCTCCAATTAAGTTGTGGATGCGTGCCCCAAGATTTGTGTAAAGGCCCGGTTCCGCCTTGAGGAACCCCTTAGTGGAAGAGTGAGCTAGGCCTTTGTGGCGCAAGCTCACACCGGAGAATAGGGTGAGGCCTTTGTGGCGTTGGTTAGGCCTTTGTGGCGATACCACACCCCTCCAACGAGACGTACTCCCTTTCAAGGGAGGAACTCGGGAATACATCATCGTCTCCGCGTGCCTCGGTTATTCCTATACCCGAGCTCTTTACTTATGCACTTTACATTGTGATAGCCTTCGTGCTTGAAGTCATATATCTTGCTATCACCTTGTTACTTGTATTGCTTAGCATAAGTTGTTGGTGCACATAGGTGAGCCTAGTTTATTTAGGTCTTGTGTGCTTGACAGAATAAACGCTAGTTTAATTCCGCTTTTGTTCAAGCCATTCGTAAAATTTGATATCGCCTATTCACCCCCCCCCCCTCTAGGCGACATCTGTGTCCTTTCAATAAGTATCAAGAACAACAAAGTAGAGTAGAAGAATAAGGCTATAAAAGCCATGAGTTATCCCAGGGCAATGCCGTCTAGATCCAGAACATAGGTCATAGGCCGGATCTCTTGGGTCATCCCATGTATCTTACATTACAAGTATAATAAAGACAAAATGTTCCTCATATTTGAGTTTATGAGTCTCTCAAAAGAAAAATGCGGCAAATGCACGAATCACACAAAAATGCTCTGAGAAAATATTTCAGACATACAGTCGCGAAATAAGAAACTCTCGTGTTCCAAATATACACAAGTATTACAACATCGGGTTATCAGAATCGTCTACACCTAAAGGATCTAAATAGTGATACTCGCGGAAAAACGCGGCATCCTCTTGCAACAGCCTGGCTATAATCCTTCGAGCAGGCTGCAAGGTACTCTCCAGATGTACTCGAAGACTAGCTCCACCTGGAGGATTGCTCAGCGACATAGAACTATAATTGAGCCTTGGGTGCCACTTACGCATCCACCCAAGAGCAAAGTTGGCACCTGCCACTAAGTTCAGTTCAATCAACCGATGAATACACTGACTGGATCTGAAAGTATCAAGAAGCAGTGGAAAACTTCCAGGCAGAGGATTGCAAGGAAGCATCACAGAGTACATGGTTATGAGAGCTCTTCGGCAGCCATCAACTGATTCTCCGATATGTTGGGCGCGGTCCTGGAGCAATACGATAGCAATGCGGCGTCGAGGATCAGACCACAAGCTATCAATGCCCTCTGACGTTTTTTCCAGAGCCACATTTCGCTCGGCAACCCGACGAGCCTCAGCAGCATAATCCAGACAAGTGCCTAAGATGATAAAGGATATCACAAAGCAGCAATAGAACAAAAGAGAAAAAGAGAAGCAGCAAGGAATCTTACATCGCAACATCTCGCAGGCAGACTTGATAATGCCAATGACAAAAGAGTCGCATTCTTCATGATGCACAATCTTCGCCATCAGACTAGATACCTTATCATCAAGGATAGATATCTGCTTCATCAAACCAGAAGCTTTGCTAGCTTTGTCAAACGCCATCTGTGCTTGGCGTTTGGCCAAAGTTAAGCGATTCTCCAGATCTGAAATTCTTGAAGAATATTCCGCGCATTGGCAGCAGCGGCGAGGAGACAACGAAACTTTAGAGCCAAACGTGCTAGCAGAAGAGGGAGCATGGTCGCGACTTAAAGGATCACCGATGCGCATAGACTGGAAGTCAAAAGAAAGGAAAGGAGAAACATTTCAGGAAGCTAACACGATATATCATAGAAAAGAAGCATATTTACATAAAGGGATTTCTATTTTCGTGCCCTCGGGTCCTTAGTTGTGCTCAGTTTTCCCCAGCCGCTTAATTTTTCCTCAGTTTTCCCCTCGCTCTAGTTTGAAACCCCTCGCAGACGCTCAGACGGGAGGGTTGCGGTCTGGTCAGAGGCCTTGACTGTTACCGGTGATGGCTAGGGAGCCGCGGTTGTTGTGAATTGACCGATGCTTTTGAATGGTGCTGACGGGTAGGGTCAGGAGACACGTCGGAGCAGCCATCCATCTATCGCTGACGTGTGGGCCATTTTATTTCCTGATTGTATACGCGGTGCTGCCAATGATAAATGGGGCCGCTCTATAGGGCTACCGCAGCCAATGACCAGTGGGGTCGTGTAATTTTCAGGAAAAGACATATATTGCCGCTCTGTGGGGCTGCCGCAACCAATGACCAGTGGGGTCGTCAATTTATTTAGAGAAAATCATATATTGCCGCTCTGTGGGGCCTCCGCAGCCAATGACCGCTGGGGTCGTCTATTTATTTAGAGAAAATCATATAGAGCCGCTCTGTGGGGCCGCCTCAGCCAATGACCGCTGGGGTCACCCTTAGTGAAAAAGGCATATATCCCTGCTTTTAGTTAGAGAGAAGCAACAAGTTCGCTAATTAATTTTTCTTAAGCTAGACCCAGAAGGTGACTATTTTCGCAGCTTAATCTAAAGTGAATCTTGTGCTAAACATGGCTGGAACCTAGTGTTGTGCATCTCATTAGTCATCGGAGAACCGTTGGCAGCTCGTTCCCCACCCTCGGACGGAGCAGCCATCGTCGGCGCCTCGTCGCGCCGCCGGCTCTGTTCCCCGGCGGCGTCGGACGGACTGCGGCGCTGCACGTCAACCACGGCTCCAGCACTTGTTTCGTCCGCACGCATTGTACCCACCGCAGGAAAGTCCGCTGCAAGCAGATCCGCCGCCCACGACGACCGGGATTTGCTCCGCCGCAAGCAGATCCGCCGCCCACGACGACCTCCGCTTCCGCCTCCCCCGCCCCCTAATCGATTCGGTTCCCGTAATTTATTTGGAGTTTGCAGGTGCGAAATAGTCCTCAATGTCTGGTCGTAGCAGGTACACCGGCGAGGGTGGGGATTCGATCATGTCGTGGCCACGTTCTACTTCTCCTACCTCGTCGGACGTGTAGTTATCTAGCTTCTGCTCTCTGTACTACCGTTGAATTTGAAGTGCCGCCATGGCCTGTTGGAGTGATTTCAGTTGTTCTTTTTTCCATTATTGTTACAGTTCGCCAGGCAAGCCGGTGATCCATGGTACATTGCATACCAAGATGAATCAACCCAGTGGTGTAGCCAGAGGATGGATTTGGAGAAGAAGTGTTGGAATTATGCCCTAGAGGCAATAATAAAGATGTTATTATTACAATTCTTGTTCATGATAATGTTTATATTCCATGCTAGAATTGTATTAAGCGGAAACTTTAATACTTGTGTGGTTTATGAACAACACCGTGTCCCTAGTACGCCTCTATGGACTAGCTCATTGATTAATGAGGGTTAAGGTTTCCTAACCATAGACATGAGTTGTCAATTAATAATGAGATCATGTCATTAGGAGAATGATGTGATGGACAGACCCAAATAAAGTAGAGCAATTAGATCGTGTCATCGTGTTCATCTTTGTGAAGTTTTTTTTCCTATGTCAAGTATTGTATTCCTTAGACCATGAGATAATACAACTCCCTGGTATCGGAAGAAAGCTTTGAGGTCATCAAACGTCATCCTATGATAGGGTGATCATAAAGGTGTCTCTCAGGTGATCGGAAAGTACTTGTTGGGTTGTATGTATCGAGATGGAATTTGTCCCTCCCGAGTCGGAGAGATATACTTCGGGCCCACTCGGTAATCGATATCAACACCGCTTGCAAGCATGTGGTTAAGGAGTTAATCATGAAGTGATATCGGATTACAGAACGAGTAAAGTACTTGCTGTGAACGAGATTGAACTAGGTATGCCGATACCGACGATCGAATCTCGGGCGAGTAAAATATCGCGAGACGAAGGGAATACAAATACGGGATTGATTGAATCCTGACATCGTGGTTCATCCGATATGATCATCACTGAGTGCGTGGGAGTCAATATGGATTTCCAGATCCTGCTATTGATTATTGATGGAGATCATGTCCGCGCATTCTCGAACCCGTAGGGTCACACACTTAACGCAAATCAACGCTAGGGTAGTTTCGGGATATATGTGAAACTGTTTCGGAAGTTACGGAATTGTTCCGGGTGGAAAATATTGGTATTTATTAATTATATGAATTAATAAATATTGACACTATTTATTTAGTAGAAATAAATAGAAAGAAAAAAAAGAGAAAGAAAAAGAAAAAAAGGGCAAAGCAGCGCAGCGGCCAGCGCCTGGCACGCTCAACTCGATACGATCGAGGAGCGGCCAGAGTGCATGGCGTGCTCGCTGCATAGGCTGGCCAGGCCCAGGTGGGCCTTGGTGCTCACGGGCCACGAGGCTAGGGGCGCAGCGCCAGGAGCCAGCACGCATGCACGTGCTTGTCGATCTGATCGCTAGCATCATGGCTGGCGGCGCTGCCTTCATACGATGCGATGTGCGAAAAGGTTTTAACCTAGCCCCTAGTGCAAGACTCGGTGGCTATAAAAGGACCAGTGCGGCCAGCGTTTTGGTACGATCTAATTTGCGCGAAGCCGCTGCCCGCTTTTTGAAGCCTCTTTTTCCCGTTCTTCTTTCACCGTGCAAACGGGCGAAGCCCTGTCGGTGCATACTCTCCACCATAGACACCACGCCGTCGTGCTGTCGATCCCATCTACCACTCCACCATATCTCGCTGGACCGGGAAGGCGGAGTCGTTGGTACGCTGTACGTGTGCATCTCTCAGAGGCGTCGCCACTTGCGACGTTGGATCGGATCGGATCGCGAGGAGGAGCAGGCTAGTACGACTACATCATCCACGTTCTGTTGAACGTTTCCGCTGTGCGATTTCTTCAAGGGTATGAAGATCTCATCTCTTTCTCTCATTGATTACATCTCTTAGATTAGATCTTGGCTTTCTTGTTCGCATCCGTAGGAATTTTTTTGATTTACTATGCTGCGAATCCCTTCAGTGGTATCAGAGCTAGATCTATGCGTAGATGTGTTTCACGAGTAGAACGCAACATGCTTGTTGCGGGCGTTGATGTTTTCTGTTGCAAACCTCTTTGTTTTGTATTTCTTATGGCGCGGCATAGTGAGATCGAAGCGGTCCAGGCCAACTTTACGCGACCTCGTTCGCGAGACCGGCTCTGCACTTGACGTGTGGCTTGTTCCACACATGCGGCTGGTGGATACCAGTTTCTCTCACTATAGTAGTCATGAGATTTACAACGGATGTTAGCAACCATAATATCACCGTTGTGGCTTTTCGTAGGTAAGAATCGTTCTTAACTTGTAACTCCCATAAGCCACGTAAAACATGCAACAACAAAGTAGAGGCGTCTAACTTGTTTTTGCAGGGAGTGTTTTATGATATGGTATGGCCATAAGATGTGATGTGATATATGTGATGTATGCAATGATCATGTTTTGTAATCTTTCACGACTTGCATATCGATGATTTCACAACCGGCAGGAGCCATATGGTTGTCTTTATAATTGTGTATGACCTGCGTGTCAACTTCTTATACGCCATGTAATAGCTTTACTTTATCGCTAAGTAGTTAGCAATAGTTGTAGTTGCTATTCGTGGTGGGCAATCATGGTGGAGTGATGGAGATCATGCCGGCGCGCACAAGATGGAGATCATTGCGCGGAGATTGGCTATACTATGTCACATAAAATTATATGCATGTGATGTTTATCCTTTTATGTATCTTATTATGCTTAGATCGCGACGGTAGCATTATAAGATGATTCCTCACTTAAAGATCAAGATAAAATTGTGTTCTCCCCATGTATGCACCGTTGCGAAAGTTCGTCGTTTTCAAGCACTTCGTGATGATCGGGTGCTATAAACTCTACGTTCACATACAACGGGTGCAAGCCAGTTTTGCACACGCGGAAATACTTGGGTTTGACTTGACGAGCCTAGCATGTACAGACATGGCCTCGGAACACACGAACCGAAAGGTTAAACATGAGTCATATGAATGATATGATCAACACTTAGTTGTCCACCATTGAAACCACATCTCTTCTCGTGAAGATCGGATTAGGTGTGGTGAATTTGGATCGTGTTATCTAAACAACTTGAGGGATGTTGAATTTAGTGGGAGTTCATCTAGTAATTTGATTAAGTTGAACTAGTTATCATGAACATAGTCTAAATTGTACTTGCAATGTTGTAGATCAAATGGCTAAGTCCAACTTCAACTTCAACGTGTTTGCTGAGAAAGAAAAGCTTAAGAACAATGGGTCTAACTTCACCAACTGGTTCCGCAATCTGAGAATCATTCTCGCTAGCGGACAAAAAGCCTATGTACTTGAGGAAGCGTTAGGTGACACCCCTGCTGCAACAGCGAAAACTGAAGAACTTGCTGACTTCAATGCTCGCAGAGATGATTGTGATGCGATTATGAGTACCATGCTGTTTTCTATGGAATCGGAACTTCAAAATCGTTTTGAGAAGTACCGTGGGCCTTATGAGATTCTTGAGGAACTGAAAACCATGTTTCAGACTCAAGCCCGTTCTGAGAGATATGAGATCTCTGAGAAGTTCTTTAACTGCAAGATGGAGGAAGGGAGTTCCATTAGTGAGCACGCCATTAAGATGTCGGGCTACACTCAACGCCTTGAGCAACTGGACTGCAAGATTCCAGAAGAGCTCAAGATTGACAGAGTTCTGCAATCACTCCCTCCTAGCTACAAAGGCTTTGTAGTTACTCACAATCAAATTGGTACCACTGATACGATCACTGAGCTCTTCGAAAAGCTGAAAGCTGCGGAGGTGGATATCAAGAAAGATAATCATGTGTTGATGGTCAACAAGACCACTAGCTTCAAGAAAGCTAAGGGTGCAAAGAGATCCTTCAAGAAAGGCAGCGGCAAGCGCGTTGCCCCTGTTGAGAAGAAGCTCAAGTCTAGACCTAAGCCTGACACTGAGTGCTTCTATTGCAAGGACAAGGGTCACTGGAAGCGCAACTGTCCGAAGTACTTAGCGGACAAGAAGGCTGGCACCATTAAAGGTATATTTGATATACATGTTATTGATGTTTACCTTACTAGCGCTCGTTGTAGTGCCTGGGTATATGATACTGGTTCAGTTGCTAATATTTGTAACTCGAAACAGGAGCTACGGAATAGACGGCGGCTAGCAAGGGATGAGGTGACGATGCGCGTTGGCAATGGATCAAAAGTTGATGTGATGGCCGTCGGCACGCTCTCCTTAGTTTTACCTTCGGGATTAGTTTTAAACCTTAATAAATGTTATTATGTGTCTGCGTTGAGCATGAACATTATATCTGGATCGTGTTTATTGCAAGACGGTTATTCATTTAAATCTGAGAATAATGGTTGTTCTATTTATATGAATAATATCTTTTATGGTCATGCACCTGTTGTGAATGGTTTATTTCTTCTGAATCTCGAAAGCAATGAAACACATATCCATAACATTGAGGCTAAAAGATGCAAAGTAGATAGTGATAATCCAACTTATTTGTGGCACTGCCGTCTAGGTCATATTGGTGTAAAACGCATGAAGAAACTCCATTCTGATGGACTTTTGGAGTCTCTTGATTTTGAATCATTTGACACGTGCGAACCGTGCCTCATGGGCAAGATGATCAAAACCCCGTTCTCCGGAATAATGGAGCGAGCAGCGGACTTATTGGAAATCATACATACCGATGTGTGCGGACCAATGAGTGTTTCGACGCGCGGTGGATATCGCTATTTTCTCACTTTTACTGATGACTTAAGTAGATATGGGTATATCTATTTAATGAAACATAAATCTGAAACATTTGAAAAGTTCAAAGAATTTCAGAACGAAGTGGAAAACCATCGTAACAGGAAAATTAAATTTCTGCGATCTGATCGTGGAGGTGAGTATTTGAGTTATGATTTTCTCACGCATCTTAAAGCAAGCGGAATCGTTTCGCAACTCACGCCACCCGGAACACCACAGCGCAATGGTGTGTCTGAACGCCGGAATCGAACTCTATTAGATATGGTGCGATCGATGATGTCTCTTACAGATTTGCCGTTATCATTTTGGGGTTATGCATTAGAAACCGCTGCATTCACTTTAAATAGGGCACCATCTAAATCTATTGAGACGACACCGTATGAACTATGGTTTGGTGCTAAACCTAAGTTGTCGTTTCTTAAAGTTTGGGGATGCGAAGCTTACGTCAAGAATTTGATGCCGGACAAGCTCGAACCCAAAGCGGAGAAATGCGTCTTCATAGGATACCCTAAAGAAACGATTGGGTATACCTTCTACCACAGATCCGAAGGCAAAGTCTTTGTTGCTAAGAACGGATCCTTTCTTGAGAAGGAGTTTCTTTCGAAAGAAGTGAGTGGGAGAAAGGTAGAGCTAGACGAGGTTATTGAACCTTCTCTCGAGTTGGAGAGTAGCGCAGCACCCAAAATTGTTCCGGCGCCGCCGGCACCAACAGGAGAGGAAGCTAATGACGAGGATCATGAAACTTTGAACGATGCTACTACTGAACTTCGCAGGTCGACAAGGTCACGTGCCACTCCTGAATGGTACGGCAACCCTGTCTTAACCGTCTTGTTGTTAGACAACAGTGAACCTGCGAACTATGAGGAAGCGATGATGAGCCCAGACTCTGAGAAATGGCTAGAGGCCATGAAATCCGAATTGGGATCCATGAGCGAAAACCAAGTATGGACTTTGGTGGACCCTCCTAGCGACCGTAAAGCCGTTGAGTGCAAATGGATTTTCAAGAAGAAAACGGACGTGGATGGTAATGTTACTGTCTATAAAGCTCGGCTTGTCGCAAAAGGGTTTCGGCAAGTTCAAGGTGTTGACTACGATGAGACTTTCTCTCCCGTAGCGATGTTTAAGTCCATTCGGATTTTATTAGCAATTGCTGCGTTTCATGATTATGAAATATGGCAGATGGATGTCAAGATTGCGTTCCTCAATGGCAACATTGATGAAGAGTTATATATGATGCAGCCCAAAGGTTTTGTCGATCCTAAGGATGCTAATAAAGTGTGCAAACTTCAGCATTCCATTTATGGACTGAAGCAAGCATCTCGGAGTTGGAACCTTCGTTTTGATCAAGTGATCAAGAGTTTTGGATTTGTTCCAAATTGCTACGAAGCTTGTATATACAAGAAAGTGAGTGGGAGCTCGGTGACATTTTTAGTACTATATGTGGATGACATATTGATTATTGGAAATGACATCGGTATGCTTAACAATGTGAAGAGTTATTTGAATAAATGTTTTTCAATGAAAGACCTAGGAGAAGCTGCTTATATATTAGGCATCAAAATCTATAGAGATAGAGAAAGACGCCTAATAGGTTTAAGCCAAAGTACATATCTAGACAAAGTTTTGAAGAGGTTCAGAATGGATAAAGCAAAGAAAGGTTCATTGCCCATGTTGTCAGGTAAGATATTGAGCAAGGCTCAGTGTCCAGCTACGGTAAAAGATAGAGAAACTATGAGCAAAGTGCCATATGCCTCGGCCATAGGTTCTATCATGTATGCCATGCTGTGTACTAGACCGGATGTGTCCAATGCTCTTAGTTTGACGAGCAGATACCAAAGTGATCCAGGAGTGGAACACTGGACAGCCATAAAGAACATCCTAAAGTATTTAAATAGGACTAAAGAAATGTTCTTGGTCTATGGAGGTGATGAGCAGCTCATCGTAAAAGGTTATGTCGACGCTACTTTCGACACCGACCCGGATGATTCTAAATCTCAGACAGGATACGTTTATATTTTGAATGGTGGAGCTGTGAGCTGGAGAAGCTGCAAGCAAAGCATGATCGCGGGATCTACAACCGAAGCGGAATACATGGCTGCTTCGGAAGCGTCAAGTGAAGGAGTTTGGATCAGGAACTTCATCACTGAGCTTGGTGTGGTTCCAAATGCCTTGGACCCACTGGAGATATTGTGTGACAACACTGGCGCCATAGCACTGGCTAAGGAACCAAGATATCATCCAACGACCAAGCACATCAACCGCCGGTTCCATATAATTCGAGATTATATAGCAGATGGAGATCTGAAGATTAGCAAAGTACATACGGATCTGAATGTCGCAGACCCGTTGACTAAACCTCTTTCACGAGCAAAACATGATCAGCACCTTAATGCCATGGGTGTTAGATTGTTACCAGATGTAAACTAGATTATTGACTCTAGTGCAAGTGGGAGACTGTTGGAATTATGCCCTAGAGGCAATAATAAAGATGTTATTATTATAATTCTTGTTCATGATAATGTTTATATTCCATGCTAGAATTGTATTAAGCGGAAACTTTAATACTTGTGTGGTTTATGAACAACACCGTGTCCCTAGTACGCCTCTATGGACTAGCTTATTGATTAATGAGGGTTAAGGTTTCCTAACCATAGACATGAGTTGTCAATTAATAATGAGATCATGTCATTAGGAGAATGATGTGATGGACAGACCCAAATAAAGCAGAGCAATTAGATCGTGTCATCGTGTTCATCTTTGCGAAGTTTTTTTTCCTATGTCAAGTATTGTATTCCTTAGACCATGAGATAATACAACTCCCTGGTATCGGAAGAAAGGTCATCATACGTCATCCTATGATAGGGTGATCATAAAGGTGTCTCTCAGGTGATCGGAAAGTACTTGTTGGGTTGTATGTATCGAGATGGAATTTGTCCCTCCCGAGTCGGAGAGATATACTTCGGGCCCACTCGGTAATCGATATCAACACCGCTTGCAAGCATGTGGTTAAGGAGTTAATCATGAAGTGATATCGGATTACGGAACGAGTAAAGTACTTGCTATGAACGAGATTGAACTAGGTATGCCGATACCGACGATCGAATCTCGGGCGAGTAAAATATCGCGAGACGGAGGGAATACAAATATGGGATTGATTGAATCCTGACATCGTGGTTCATCCGATATGATCATCGCTGAGTGCGTGGGAGTCAATATGGATTTCCAGATCCCGCTATTGATTATTGATGGAGATCATGTCCGCGCATTCTCGAACCCGTAGGGTCACACACTTAACGCAAATCAACGCTAGGGTAGTTTCGGGATATATGTGAAACTGTTTCGGAAGTTACGGAATTGTTCCGGGTGGAAAATATTGGTATTTATTAATTATGTGAATTAATAAATATTGATATTATTTATTTAGTAGAAATAAATAGAAAAAAAGAGAAAGAAAAAGAAAAAAAAGGGCAAAGCAGCGCAGCGGCCAGCGCCTGGCACGCTCAACTCGATACGATCGAGGAGCGGCCAGAGTGCTTGGCGTGCTCGCTGCATAGGCTGGCCAGGCCCAGGTGGGCCTTGGTGCTCACGGGCCACGAGGCTAGGGGCGCAGCGCCAGGAGCTAGCACGCATGCACGTGCTTGTCGATCTGATCGCTAGCATCATGGCCGGCGGTGCTGCCTTCATACGATGCGATGTGCGAAAAGGTTTTAACCTAGCCCCTAGTGCAAGACTCGGTGGCTATAAAAGGACCAGTGCGGCCAGCGTTTTGGTACGATCTAATTTGCGCGAAGCCGCTGCCCGCTTTTTGAAGCCTCTTTTTCCCGTTCTTCTTTCACCGTGCAAACAGGCGAAGCCCTGTCGGTGCATACTCTCCACCATAGACACCACGCCATCGTGCTGTCGATCCAATCTACCACTCCACCATATCTCGCTGGACCGGGAAGGCGGAGTCGTTGGTGCGCTGTACGTGTGCATCTCTCGGAGGCGTCGCCACTTGCGACGTTGGATCGGATCGGATCGCGAGGAGGAGCAGGCTAGTACGACTACATCATCCACGTTCTGTTGAACGTTTTTGCTGTGCGATTTCTTCAAGGGTATGAAGATCTCATCTCTCTCTCTCATTGATTACATCTCTTAGATTAGATCTTGGCTTTCTTGTTCGCATCCGTAGGAAAATTTTTGATTTACTATGCTGCGAATCTCTTCAAGAAGGTGGCCAATTTAGGTGATGAATTGGCCCATAAAAACCTGATGATATTCGAGCTGAAGCGTACTGTGGAGGAAGAAAAGAAGAATTCAGAGCTTATTCGCAAGGAGAAGTTGATACTTGAGACAGATCTTGTCGTATTTGATCAAGTGGTAGAAAATCTAGAACATGAACTTCAAGTGATGGGAGAGGCGAAAAGTAGATTCATCTGGACAGTTTTATTAGGTGTCATCCCTATCCTAGCAGTTATGTGGTTGTGGTAGATGATTTAGATAGTATAGAATTGTTATTCCGTAGATGGCTCTAACCACTGTATTTTGGTGTGGCTCTAACCACTGTATTTTGTCGTACAATTTCCTAGTTGTGCTAAGTAATGTGCGCGATAATTTTCATGCATGAACATCTTATAAAAGTGAAGGGATCCCAAAAGTGAAAGCATGTACCAGCCTCTCGGATCAAATACATATCAATCTTCCCAATCAAGTTGGGATAGAATTCAAATCATACATTCGGATGTACAGGGACACATCGAGAAAGTGGAGAAGCTTTTTTGACACGGAGGTAGTAGTTCGAACAATTTTATCCCAAATTGAAATTGAAAAATACAAATTTATCATAATTTATCCCAATTTGCGGCGTCGAACACGGCCGCGCACCGATGGGCTAGAAGGGCCTGGACGACGGGCGGCTGAGGGGGCTGGATCTGCGCCATCCGCAAACTCGGACATGGAGGAGGGCTGGATCTGCGCCGTCACAGCGATGTTGTGGATGATGGCTTCAATCGCCTTGTCATCGATGAACACTGTCGACACGGCTGCCGTCTTGGTGTCCATCAGCAACAGATCTGAGGAGGGCAACGGAAGTGAGACATCGGCAGACTCCGACATTGAAGGCTGGATCTGCGCCGTCGCAGCGATGTTGTAGGTCGCAGCGATGTTGTAGGCGATGGCTTCAAGACGATCGATGAGCACTGTCAACACGGCCGCCGTCTTGGTGTCCATCAGCAACAGATCTGAGGAGGGTAACGGAAGTGAGACATCGGCAGGCTCCAACATTGAAGGCTGGATCTGCGCCATCGCAGCGATGTTGTAGGCGATGGCTTCAATCGTCTTGGCATCGGTGAGCACTGTCGGCACGGCCACCGTCTTGGTGTTCTTCATCATCAACAGATCTGAGAAGATAAACGAAAGTGAGACAGAGAGAGACATTTCAACTATTTCTGAGGGTTAGATCCTCACCGGCACTCTTAGATCCACGCCGCCGCACGGTTAGATCCGCGCCGCCGCACGCACGCACGCACGCTGCAGATTCGCGCCGCCGTGACCGCCAGAGTAAGAAAGGAAGATGCGACTGGAATATGCGACTGCCAGGGTTGGTAGGTATGTGCTCTGCAGATCCGCGCCGCCGCGACCGCTAGGGTTGACAGGCCGTCCGATCATAAACGATCCAACGGTGCAAGCGTGCGTTGAGCTATCAACCAACCAAGATTCGTGTGAAATACATCTCGACCAATCAGAGATCAGCCAGTGAGTACAAGGGAGGAAAACTGAGTAGAACTAAGAGGGGGAAAAGTGAGGAAATGTTTATCGGAAGGGCAAAACTGAGTAGGACTGAATAAAACAAGTGGACCCAGAGGGGGAAAACTGAGTAAAACTAAGTAAAACAGGGGCACCCAAATAATAAAGGGAGTAAGGGAAATTGAAGCTTTTGGCATAAAAATTGTTAGATTGTGTTATTTGAACAATATAGTACATTTTGGCCGACGTGATATTGTTTGCAATTCAAAGATACACAAGTGTGATGAATTTGGACTCATTTGGACAAAGTTTGTAAGCATTGTGGGCATTTGGGAGGTGTGTTGAGTAGAAAGCCCTGCATCTTCATAGCTAGTAGCTCATGGACTAGGAAGTGCTTTTGGAAAAGGGAAACTTCATATCTCTATATTTCCTTTTCCATTATTATTTCTCTAGGTTGTAGGTAACATAACAAGACTCCATGGGAAGGTTCCACCATGTTTTGAATTATTATGAATTAAAATAAACCCAAAACTATATTTTTTGAGTTTAGTCACTAAGAGGGGGAAAAGTGAGGAAAACTCAAGCGATGAACTATAGCTAGTAGCTCATGGACTAGGAACTTATTCAAGCAAATAACACATACATTATTGTTATTATTCAACATACAAACTTGGGAACGTCACACTAGTTCGAATTCAATACAAAGGGATCCCCAATACAAATTGTTCATACAAATTCAAATTAATTGTTTAAAATACAATCTTTCTCTTGCTCCTGGTGTGACTCGCTGGGTCCACCACCTTACTTCGGGTAACCCTACCAGGGATATTACCGGTGTCTACCTTCCTTTTGCCATCTTTCTTGTTCTTGTTCTTCTTATCTTCGGGTTGTGCCAAGACCGAGACAACCATATCATGCGAAGCTTGTGCTCTTTTTTCTAATGCATTTTCTTCAAATGCTTCAAGCATCTCTCGATCCATTGCTTCAAAGGCCTCTCGATCCATCTGTTCCCTCTGCTCTCGATCCATCGGTTCAAGCAGCTCTTGATCCATTTGTTCCCTCTGCTCTCGATCCATCAGTTCAGGCAGCTCTTGATCCATCGGTTCAAGCAGCTCTCGGTCCATCGGTTCAATCTGCTCTGGATCCATCGGTTCAAGCAGCTCATGATCCATTGCTTCAATCTCCTCATGATCCATTGCTTCAATCTCCTCATGTTGAATTGCTGCTTCATTCTCCTCTGCATTTGCTGCTCCCGCCTGATCTTCCATTCCAAAAGCTGGGTCAACTGGATTTTTACAAAGCCTAGCAATGTGTCCAGGGATTCCACAACGTTTGCACTTACGTCGTCGAATCGGTGGACCACCCTCTGCACTAGCTCTGATCCTATTCTTCCTCGGCCTACCTGCCGGTCTAGTCAAAACTGGAGAGTACAGTTTGAAGCCTAGATTGACTTTCATCCATTGGTCTTTTCCCAACAAGGTAGGAACATTCATAGCATATGCATCCCTAAATTTGGCAACAGAGAAATACTCTGACATATACTGATCAACTTCACCTTCTGCACCCGCTATAACACTCATGAAAAACAATGCGTGTACGCAGGGTATCCCACGGATCTGCCAACGCCTACAATGGCATGTCCTATCAACCAAACTCACTGGATACCTCCACTGCCTGTTTTTACTGTCAGTGTAGGTTACCTCAGCCTCCATTCCTTTTCTGATGCATTTCATCTTCAATTGTTTTGCCCTGGCATGCAAAGACTTAATCAAAGACGGGAGCATGAGATGGCCAACATATTTTGTGGCTGCAATTCTTTGACGCAGATCGATTTTTATCATGATCATCTGCCTAATCTTATCAAATATTTGCCACAGCATAAGCCCTTTCAATGACTTGACCTTTGCATTGAAACTCTCCGCAAGGTTACTTGTTACATAGTCTACCTTGCAAATTTCATTGAATTGGCTTCTTGACCACACCCTACCATGATGTTCATCCAAGTACTCCTTCACCCCAGTTTTTTGTTTATACAACACATCCAAATGAAACAGATGCTTCCTAATGCTGCATGTGTATGCAGCTGGCCATAGGTTGTCAGTATAAACTTTACCCTTGAATTTCTTTGTAAAATTCTGTACCAAGTGTCGCATACATTCCCTATGCTCCACTCCAGGGAATACTGCTTCTACTGCACTCTCCAAACCTTTGCAAGCGTCTGTGTGGATAGTAAGTCCTGGTGGATGACCTATAAGGTCGCGCAAATTCTACAGAAACCAAGTCCAACTTTCCTCTGACTCAACCTCCAAAACTCCATAAGCAACAGGGAACATCCAATTGTGTCCATCAGTTGCAGTAGCAGCAACTAGCTGTCCTTTAAACCTGCCATGAAGAGCTGTTGCATCCACGGCCAAATAAGGCCTGCAACCGTCCAGAAAGCCTTTCCAGCAAGCTTTGAAACAAACAAAAGCCCTTCTAAAACATTCCTTCTGCATCATCCTCCCGCTTTTCAATTTGTAGGGAACTGTATGCTTGTCTATCGCTACAACACTGCCTGGACTAGCCATCTCCACTTCAGCTTTGAAAGTGTAAAGCAACTGAAAGCTTTCATTCCATGGACCATTTATCCTGTCAAGAGCCATTTCCTTTTCATAGAACATCCTCATGTAAGGTATGTTTATAGTAAACTTATCAGACATCAATTTTATGAGTGTTGTTGGACCAAGTGTTGGAGTTTCTCCCAGCCAATCTATGATTGCATCTGCCAACCACCTAGTCTTCGCTAGCTTTGATTTCTCCTCTGGCGCTCCCGCTCGAGGTGGACAAGTATGGTCGATCGAGTTCTTCTTTATCTGAAACATAATTATAAGGGATGTCAATAACAGTTAACAAATTTTACACCGTGATCTAAAATACACAACTGGTTGGCGTAGTACCTGAACCACGGTGCTTCTGAGCATTGTGGATGCATGCAGCCTCCACCTACACCTCTTGTATGGGCACTTAACTATGAACCTACCTGGCTCACTTTTAATAACCTCATAATCATTCTTGGTGAGAATGCAATATGTAGTAATTGCATTACGGCAGTCCATCATCGTTTGAAATACGGTGCCTTCTGCAAGCTGAGGATCCTCCCTGTTCCACTCAATTGTTGGCAAGTCATCATCTTCGTAATCGGCTAAAACAAGGCTGTCATTGTTCTCATCCTTCTCTTCATCATCAGTGTCATCAAATCTGGCACCTTGTGCAATATCTTCCATGTATTGATCCTCCATTGCCTGCTTACTGCATCAATCTACCAATTCAGGAAACATCAACTCATCCTCATCATCTTGAGGAGACGGATCCTCAATCTCTGCATCGTCCTCCACATCGACCGCAGGAACAATCTGGCTACCACTAGCACTGGGGACAGATGGTGCTGCTGTGGACCTATAAGGAGTGGGGCGGCGCACACGATTAGCAGAGGCAGCAACACTAGAGAGACATGATGCTCGACCACCTGATGATGCCCCAACACCAGATGATGCCTGGACCCTGTCCACATGGATTAAAAATTTACCGACACGGCAAGAATCATTTAAAGCAAAAAAGAATTCCCAGATCGTCGTCGGAAATTAGTGGAACAAATCTTCCCTCCGTGTTGTTGAAATATTGGAAATCAACTGAATCGCCAGCGCCCCAGGTGTACCGAGCGCAGATGTTATCTTTTAAATCCCTCAACGAGATGGTAGTTGCAACCACCGCTGGGATGTAAAATCCGCTCACATTGCGCTCAGAATCACGCAAAAAGCTAGTATCCAGCCTAACCACCAGCCGAAAAGCCAGCGCTAGATCAATCCTATTCGAAAAGCAACACAGTTAGTTGAGCAACAACGATTCGCGCTCAAAAACTGCGTACTCTTAATTCACATAGGCAGACGATGCTTACCCAGATGGAATCCATGCATTAGATCCCTCTGATTCCCAATCTTCTCCGCTGTTGAGGGGCATAATCGGCACATTAGACGGATGTACAAACTCTACCGCCATAGGGGTAGATCTAGATCTAGTGGAGGCGGAGCCCTCTCCGCCTCCCGGGGGTGGTGGTGGGGGCGGGGGCGGCTCGGTGGCGGACGACGCCATAAGGTAGGAGGGCAGGATGGCGTGGCGGTGGCGGGGCGGTGTGTGAACTCTTCCAGTCTCGGGCGGAGGGGAAATCTTTGGGTGAGTGACAGACCGCCAGTCCGATGTGTCTCATTGGGTCAACAGTCAACACAATTCAAAAGCAACGGTCCATTCACAACCACCGCGGCTCCCTAGCCGTCACCGGTAACGGTCTAAGGCCTCTGACCAGACCGCAACCCTCCTGTCCGAGCGTCTGCGAGGGGTTTCAAACTAGAGTGAGGGGAAAACTGAGGAAAAGTTAAGCGGCTGGGGAAAACTGAGTACAACTAACGAACCAGGGGCACAAAAATAGAAATCCCTTACATAAATGCACACCCTTCGACTAAGGTTCTCGGGTTGCATGCGACTAAAGGTTTTTACATCAAAAGCAGAAATTGGAAACTACAAAGAAGCCGAGTCTACGCCACCTCAGCATTTTGCTCCGTGGCAGTGGAAGGCATGGCAAATTCAGCGCCAGCAGTTGCAGGAGGCACGGGCTCTTCCGTCGCTGGAGTCAAGGAAGGTGGCACAGTAGAAGTCACGGAAGCCGCCGAAGGAGAAATAATTGACACCAGGGCGGGCGCCAACTTCTTCGCCTTCTCGAAGAAAGCCTTTAACTCTGAACGGGTGCGGCCATGAGGAGAGCACACCTTCTCCCAGTCGACATCTGCACCATGTGCATAAGAAAGTGCGATAGCACCCTCAACACCTCGCTTCAAAGAAAGCCCCTTCAGCTGGAGGATGGGGTCGTCAGTCGTGTCGAAGGCTTCGGCAAGTTTCTTCAAGTCATTTTTCGGAACCTCCACCTTTTTCTTGGGCCACAACCCGACGAACATCCGCGTCAGAATGCGGCTCACCAACTCAAAGATCTCCTAGATAGATATCCAGTTTGCTTCGAGTAAGTTAACCGCGGTCATCAGAGGATCATCGCCCGGTTGCAGAGTCGACAAAGACACCCCGGTAAATCCTGTATAAAGGGGACACAGGAAAAGCATGAAAAGGAAAGTATTAGCAAGTGCAAGAACGCAACAGCAGTCGAAGAAGAGGACAAGGCGAGTATATACCTCCAGCAGCAGCAGACATCGTGCGAAGACGCTCTGTCACGGCTTGCTCTCGCTGGGAATGCTCTTTGTTAGCATCAACCAAAGCCTTTTACGTTTTCTTCGCCTTAGCCAGCGCTGACTTCTGCGACTTCTCAGCACTTGCTTTGGCGGCGGTCGCAACGTCATAGGCTTTCCGCAAAGCGCTGAGCTCGGCTTCCAGTGATGCAATACGGACATTGGCCGATGCTAGAGCATCTGCAGTCCAGCAAAGAGAGAAAGGAAGTCAAATAAACAACAAAAAGAAGCATAGGGGAAAAGTAAAGACAGGATAAAGAGTGCACCTTCGGAAGCTTTAGCAACTTTTAGGTACTCAGCACATTCAGTGCCCAAGGCGACAAATATCTTCAACAATGCCTAGGAAAAAGGACGCGTAAGAGCATAGTTTGTGCAAGGAAAACAGGTCAAGGACATTCACTCACATCATCGGGGGAAACCGCGGATTCATGGGCTTCAAGAGAAATGTTGGCTTCTTTGGCCTTTTTCGAGCGCTTGTTGCCTCGGGTAACAGGAACCTTCTTGACAGAAGCCCTGGTGGTCCTCGGCGCAATTTCTTGTACAGAAGGCTCGTCAGCAATTACAGTTGGAGTAGAAGGAGTAGCCGTAGTATCTCTTTGTGGCTCTTCGTCATCACTACAAGAGGAAACAAGTTATGTATAACCCGAAAGAAAGAGAGCAAGTACAGTACAATCACAGAACTCGCAGAACACTTACGATGCTAGGAGGTCGAAATATTCAATATCTTCTTCTAGAACAGGGGCTTTACTAGCCGCTGTTCTCTGCAGAGAGGTACTCGAAGAAGTAAAGTCGTCGACACGCTTCCTCTTCTTGTCCGCACCAGTGTCTTCAGAGAGTGCAGGAGGAGGCGATGTCGTTGAGCTGGTGTCTTCTTCTGATTCTTCGGCATCATCTCCGTCCTGATTTTCTTTAGCCTCGGGGGCTTCAGATACAGAAGAGGCCAGATCAGCCGGAAGAGGCCCTTCCTCCGGAAGATGGGGGCATGAAACAAGGAATAGGTGGTCCTATAAACGAATAAATCAGAGAAGTAATCGATACAAGGATTAAAGAGAGCTGGAAGCCGATGAACTCGACAAAAAAAAGCAAACAAATATGTACCTCGGGTAGGGGGTGCACAGAGTCGAAGTAACTAGCGGCCAATTCAGCAACCGCATGGTCCTTGGTGAGCTTGGTGAGGCTCCTAACTCGCTTGTCGACGTCTTGCTTCTCCATTAGATCTTCAGAGATGCGAGAAGGATCCTCCAAGCCAGAGTAGCTCCAAAGTTTGGCAAGGCGATGCTGCAGGGGTTGAACTCGACGTTGCACAAAGAACGCCATGAGCTGAATACCCGACAATGAGCCTCCTTTACCTCCTTTCAGAGCTTGGATGCGGGTCAGTAGAGGAGCAATCTGTTCCATTTCAGCATCTGAGGGAGGCGAATCCCATGATGCCAATTTCTTCAGCTCCTTGGAGGCATCAAAGGGGGCTAGGCCATATTCGTCTTCGGGGGAGGCCTTACGGTCTTTGATGTAAAACCATTTTGTCCTCCAACCTTGGACTGATGCAGACATGGAAAATTCCAGATATTGCGCCTCAGGGCGCACAGAGACAACAACACCGCCCAGTTCGGGTTTTCTGGATAAAGCAACATTGGGGCGGAGCCGGAAGATTGATCTCCAAAGAAGAAAGTGGGGCTCAATGCCCAGGAATGACTCGCAAAGAGTCACAAAGCAAGCGATATGGAGGATGGAGTTAGGTGTGAGCTGGTGAAGCTGCACACCATAAACAAAAAGAAGCCCACGAAGAAACTCGTGGGCAGGAAGAGAAACTCCACGGAAGAGGAAGGCAAGGAACATCACCCGATAACCGCTCGGGGGCTGAGGGATCCGCTCGGTGCTGGGGAACTTGATGGAGTCGCTGCTGGAGATGAGGTCATCCGTCCTGGCCTTCTCCACCTCCTTCTGCATGATGGCAGAGGGCACCCAGCTAGTCGCGGAAGTTGTTGTCTTTCCCTTGGCCATGGTGTTCTTGGACGCAAGGTGCTTCACGCGCATCTACCAATCCGCGCCTGGGGGCTATGCACGAGAGGAGAAGGAAGCAGAGATCGACAATGGCGGCGGCGGCGGAGAGGAAGAGCTGGTAAACAGTACAAATCCCCACTATCCCTTTATATATCTTCTCGGTGAAGGAACGTGGGCTGAGACGTGGCGAAAGGAACGGAAGCGGCAGCCCACTAACAGGGAGAGAAATACAAAAATTACCGCGCTACCCATGAAACGGTACGCACTCAGTAAGGATGACGTATAGCTAAATTTGGCCACTGACGTCACGAAGAGGACGAAAGATTAGAGATCAATTCAACAGATGCATATAATCGACGAGTATCAAATATGGCGACTATCAAATAAAAGATGACAGAAAAAAGCAAACAAGGTTGGCGCCGACAATACAAAAACCAAGTTATAAGACTATACCCGACAACATTCGACTATAGCCCTGGGGGCTACTACCATCGGGAGCGCTGAACGCGCACCCGATGAAAGTTATCGCTAAACTATTTCGAGTTGAAGCATGATGATGAAGTACACTATATTTGAGCCTATACTCGAAAAAGTTTTGTTCAACTATAGCCTCGGGGGCTACTCCCATCGGGAGCGCTGAGCGTGCACCCGACGATGTTTATTGACAAGCACTAGAGCATGGGAAGTGAAGGAGTATGCGATGAAACATTGTTACTCCCATCGGGAGCGAGTTTTTATGGTTGTATAACCCGAATATCTTCAGTCAAAATTTGACTGCGACATGTGATTCTCGAGCTACGTTATCACAACGAAACTCGAATGCCATGATTTATCACGAAGGTAAGACCCCGGGATCCGTCCTGTGTGGCCTAGTATACGCATATGGATGCGCTCTGCTGGTATGTATCTGTGTCTACGACGCGAAGAAAATCCTGGTGGACACACTGGGTACCCTGAGAATCACCGGGATTCATTCTTTGTAAGTCCTAAATGCGGCAAAAGAGTGGGTTTGACCGGTAGCCCGAATTCAAGTCCAAGGGGATTGAATTTGAAGTAGGTGGCAAGTATCTGTTCTGGCAGTTAACTGACCTCTTGATCCATCAGCGTTGTTAGGCTTGTTCATCAAAACCCCTTGCGAAATATTATCATGAAAATAAGTCGAAAGGCCAAGTCGAAGATTTGAAGATATGAAGAAGTCGAAGAATTGATCAAGTTGAAGATTTAAAGATTAGAGATTCAACCCGAATCTGCAATTCTGGTAGAATCTCAGGGGCTACTGACAAGGGTATAGTTAATAGAGCCTGCTAGTTGAGTACCCCTGAGGCCCGGTAAGCTAGGCCCAATTGTAATGATAGTCGAGATACGAGTTCTTACCGTATGTCGATGTTGTAATCTGTATCGGACCCTACCCGATCCTTGAGACCTGGCCACCTATATATAGGGGCCAGGAGGGGACGGTGTAGGCCACATTGAAAGCAAGCCAGGTTCAGCACCCAAGTTTACTTTCGATATACACCTATTTCGACTAACCTTACCTTCGAGTTCATCCGACGCCCTATCTCCCCGATCCTAAGTCCTTCATCTAGGACATTTATCGAGTTAACCCTCGTCAATGACGCAGAAGAAGAAATGAATGCACAGGCCTAGGAGGTTACACATTGAAAGGATAAGGATGTCGCCTAGAGGGGGGTGAATAGGCGATTTAAAACTTTTACGAGTGGCTTGACAAATGCGGAATAAAACTAATGTTTAATTTGCCAAGCATACAAAACCTAAACAAACTAGGTTCACCTATGTGCACCAACAACTTATGATAGACAATATAAGCAACTATGTGATAGCAAGATATATAAACTTCAAGCACGAAGGCTATCACAAAGTAAATTGCATAAGTAAAGGAGCTCGGGTATAGAAATAACCGAGGCATGCGGAGACAACGATGTATCCCGAAGTTCACACCCTTGCGAGTGCTAATCTCCGTTGGAGCGGTGTGGAGGCACAAGGCTCCCCAAACGCCACGGAGGCTCACCGTAATCTCCTCGAGCCCTCCCACCAAGATGGAAGACCCGACCACTATGGGACACTTGAGGATGGTCACCGAACCCGTACAAGCTTGGGGCAATATCCACAACTCAATTGGAGGCTCCCAAGAAATCACCACTGAGGCACCACAAAGCTTGAGAAGATCTCCACAACTTAATTGGAGGTCCCCAAGAAATCACCACGGAGGCACCACAAAGCTTGGGAAGATCTCCACAACTCAATTGGAGGTCCCCAAGTAACCACTAAGCCACTAAGTCGTCTAGGGTTCCAAGAACCCAAGAGTAAAAAGCTCAACAAACTTTCACTACCGAATCTCCATGGAGAACTCAAACCGATGCACCAAATGCAATGGCAAGAACACACGAAGTGCTCAAATCCTTCTCTCCCAAATCCTACCAAAGCAACAAATGCTATGGAGGGATATGAGAGGAAGAACAAAGGAAGAAATCCACAAAGAATTCCAAGATCTAGATCCAATGGGTTCCCCTCACAAAGAGGAGAAAGTGATTGGTGGAAATATAGATCTAGATCTCATCTCTCTTTTCCCTCAAAGATATGCAAGAATCATGGGAGGAATTGAGAGATGGGCAAGCTTTCCAAGGTCAACAATGGAGGGAGAGAGAGAGAGGGGAAAACGAGCTAACCCAAGCTTGAAGAAGGGGAGGGGTATAAACACCCCTCCCGGGAATGTAGTCATTGCTGTACTACAGGGCCGGATATTCCGGTCCAAGTTTGGACCGGATATTCCGCCCTCCCCCCCCTCAAAAACTGCTAAGGACTTCGCGCGCGTCATCCAGATTTGGGGCCGGATATTTCGGCCGGATATTTCAAAACTGGGCCGGATATTCCGGCCACCCCTGAAAACGGCTAAGGACCAGAAGTTGGCAAAGTGCGCGTCACTTAGATTTAAGGCCGGATATTTCGGCCGGATATTTCAAAACTGGGCCGGATAATCCGCCCAGGAAGAGCGAGCAATACGAAAACAGCGATAACTTTTGCATCCGGACTCCGTTTTCGATGATCTTGGGCTCGTTGGAATCACCACAATGAGCTCTACAACATCATCCATAGAAACATCATAGTCCAACAAAGGAGGATGAAACTAAATGATAAAAAGTTTGACTTAGCTATAAAGATGAATCGGTAAAACCTCCAAACACCAAAAATGCAATTAGAGTTCCATACGAAATCCGTTTTTGATGAGCTAGAGCTTGTCATGGAAATAACCACAAGCTCTAGAACCTCACATGGATAAAAGCCAAATAAGAACCAAGAAAGATAATGCCAAGTATGCAAAGGTTTGAGCTCTCTCCGAATGATACGATTAAGTTACTCACTCGAGAGCCCCTCTTGATAGTACGACTACCAATCCTATAACCCGGTCTCCAAACTAACACACGAGACCGGTAGAAGAGAAAACGTATCAAGAACAAACCTTTTCCTTGTGCAATCCACTTGAGCTGGATGATGACGGTCTTGACACCCTCAAGATTGAACACCTTTCTTGATCATGCTTGCTTGCACGAGCTTCATGAAGACATCTCAAAATACTCCCCCATACACCAATATGGGAGAGCCTTGCTTAGCTCAATCTTCATTAATCCATTGCAAGCTTCAATCAAATGATATCTTCTGAGATGGATCATATTGAACTTGCACTTCATAGTCTTCTAGATGTGTTGATCAAACACGACTTCATTCTTCAAATTACAACCTTGAAGCCAACATATGGCTCAAACAATATCTATGGACATGTCCTACAAATATAACTCAATGCAATCATTAGTCCATAGGGATTGTCATTAATTACCAAAACCACACATGGGGGCACATGCTCTTTCACACATAGAGTTCGATAGGGTAGACAACAAGGTGCCGCGGGAGAGGCACTGACCGCGTGTGGCAGTTGTCGGTGGTTCAGCGTGCATATGTAGGATGTGGGGATCGAGATGTGGGAATCATATATAGAGCAAACTCCCCCACAATCTATGCATGTGTGAAGGAACTTTAATTTCATTGCATATATTGTCAACCAATGTTGTTGGTGGAGTTTCCACTATATATACTCAACCATGCAAAGCATGCAAGGCAAATGCTTAAGAACAAAACCAAAGCATGAAGCCCCATTCCATTCAAACCCTCGAAACTTCTCCCCATTGGCATCCATTGCCAAAATGGGCGGAAAGGCTTAGAAGGCCAATATAGTGAGAGTTCCTCCTCAAGGTGTGCATGGCCCAAAAAGAGTGAAAACACATGCACAAATCCAAGGATAAAAATTTGGAGGAAATCAAACTATATTGAAGATCAAAGATTGCAAACAAAATAGGATGACATGATGGTTAAACTTCCAACAAATGAAGATAGCAATCAAAAGATCCAAATAGCAAATCAAATAAAGATATTATGATATGACCAAAACAATGCTCTAAATAATATGAGGAGGCTCCCCAAGGTTTCTGCACAAAATATTCTATTTGATTGAAGTATAAGGTGCACAAACATGGAATCATCACTCCCTCGATATTATTCAAAACAAAATGATACCAAGTGACATCAAATACTATGATAACCACAAAATGGTGCTTTAAAATGAAACGAGGAAGCTCCCCAAGGTATGTGCACAAGATAGAATATTTGCATTTGAATACAATTTGCACAACATGGAGTCCTCACTCCCTCAATACCATTTAAAAAGAACCATTAGCAAGAGACAATAGAAAATAAATCAAGCTTAACACTTGCATCAAGGAAATGGTTGAGCAACAAATAAGGAACCGACATATTAAATGTCTCAACCAAAGGAATGTGTGATAGGAATGACAAAGCATATTATAAGACTAGTATAAAGATGAACATAGAGTATCCACATAGTCCTCAATGAATGATATTGCTTAGCATTCCATCCCAACACACAAGGAATAAATAAGATATCAATTAAGGAGATATTATTTCTCATGTGTATAAGTTTCTAAGTAGACAACATCACAAAGATAATTATCACAAAGAAACATGTACACATAAAATAGATACAAAGAGAAGAACATGATATCTAAACAAGTTCGTGCAATATACCAATGATTTTTACTTTTAAAGTATGGCCAAAGGCTCAATTTATCTTATTGCATATTGAAGAACTTCAACCACAAACATGTCAAAGACATCACAAATATCAACAAGGGAAAGAAGATAGTTGGGATATTTTGAGAAAAGCAACAAGTATCACGAATAAGTATACCAAAAGAAAGAACTAAATTTGCACTCTCATCAATATTGTACATGTGAGGAACTTGAGGAATTGATGTGCAATAAAATTGCTAGATAGACATATTTGGGATGGGTGAATCATGAGCATGATTTTATATATTCTCCAAAATATGCACTCATCTCAAATTACTCACATTTTCAATAGAGAGGTTTCATTAAGATCTTTGCAAATAAAGATTTTCATGCCATGAAATGGCCCACATAAGGTTAGATGCTAGAAAAGTATGCATGAATAAGATACTTGTTACCGAGATACCATTGAAAGGATGTAGTAGATAGGAGTTCTTCAATAATCCTAGCTTGCCACAAACTATCAACTAGTCACCGCTTCATGCTTATTATTGATACAAGCACAAATATATCTCCCATGTACCTAAAACAAATTCAAGTACAATATGGTCCCCAAACTCATTGGATCCAAAGTAGTTAGATACACTACAATATATAGGACAAGCTCCACATAAATATATGCATATAGATATGAACTTGAATTTCATGCACATCTTAGCCGATTTAGGATTTACTGGAGTTTACCCTATATATTGGATCAAAGAAAGCAAAGCATAAAGCATGCCATAGAGTATACATTTAGTAAATATGCATGCACAAAACTTTCAAGAGCCAAAAGAGATACAATTTGGACAAAACACCAAGAAGACCAAGAAGTCACATAAAGGTGTGAAGAACTAAAGGTTGTCCAAATTATATCAAAGAATCAACTCAACACAAGATTGACTCCAAAGTCCACCAAGTGAACAACGCAAACACCAATGAGCATAAAGGATCACTAAAACACATATGCCCAATGACTTATCTCATTTTAAGAATATAGAACAAAATCGAGAAAAGAGATAGCCATTCTCCCAAAGAGAGCAAGTGAAAGAGCATGGAGCCCCCATGTGTGGTTTTGGTAATTAATGACAATCCCTATGGACTAATGTTTGCATTGAGTTATATTTGTAGGACTTGTCCATAAACAATGCTTGAACCATTTGTTGGTTTCAAGGTTGTATGAAGAAGACAATGAAGAAGATTATGTGATGGCCAAGGTGTTATTCAAGTAGTTATCCAAAGATTGATCATAAACTAGTTGAGCCTATATCAAGTGTGTCTTGAAGAATAAGATTGAGTGAGCTCTCATGTGAATCTTCAAGACACCATCATTGTGGAGAAAGAAGAGTTGATTCAAGATTTGATCAAGCCGAAGCGCAAGTTCAAGATGGAATCTAGAAGAGATCATATGCTTGAAGCTTGCCATATATATTGTGGTCATGGATAAGTGAAGATATGCTTAACGAGAGTATTTCCCATAATGGTGTATGGGGGAGCAATTCGCAAGACTTCACCAAGCAAGCAAGATCAAGAAAGGTGTTCCAACTTGAGGAAGACAAGACGGTCATCATCTAGATCAAGTGGATTTTGCTCAAGGCAAAGGTATGATCTTGATAGGGTTTCTTTCTTATCGGTCTCATGATGTTAGTTGAGAGACCGGGTTATAGGATTGGTAGCCGTACTATCAAGAGGGGCTATCGAGTGAGTAACTTAATCGCATCATTCGAAGAGAGCTCAAACCTTTGCATATTTGGCATCATCTTTCTTGGTTCTTATTTGGCTTTTATCCATGTGAGATTCTAGAGCTTGTGGTTATTTCCATGACAAGCTCTAGCTCATCAAAAACGGATTTCGTATAGAACTCTTATTGCGTTTTTGGTGTTTGGAGGTTTTACCGGTTCTTCTTTATAGCTAAGTCAAATCTTTTATCATTTGGTTTCATCCTCCTTTGTTGGACTATGATGTTTCTATGGTTGAAGGTGTAGAGCTCGTTGTGGTGATTCCAACGAGCCCAAGTTCATCGAAAACGGAGTCCGGATGCAAAAGTTATGGCCGTTTTCGTGTTGACGTTTTTTCTTGGCAGGAAGTTCGGCGCCAGGTCCGGCCGGGCCGGACTCTAGGCCGGGAAATCCGGCCCAAGAACGGAAAAATCCGGCGGACCGCCGAACCGCACTGCTGGGGGGCTTTTTGGCGGCCGCCGGACTGTCCGCCGGACCGTCCGGCGAAAAGTCCGGCGGTGCCGGACTTTCCGCCGAATTTTGGCGGGATTTGCTTCCAACGGCCAGATTTTCCCCACCTATAAATACCCTTCTTCTTCCTTGAACCAACCACGTTTTTGGGATTCTCTCTCCTCCATTGTTGACCTTCAAAGCTTGCCCTCCCTCCTCACTTCCCTCCATGTTTCTTGCATCTTTCTAAGGGAAAAGAGAGAGGAGATCTAGATCTACATTTCCACCAATCACTTTCTCCTCTAAGTGAGGGGAACCTATTGGATCTAGATCTTGGAGTTCTTTGTGGATTTCCTTTGTTCTTCCTCTCATATCTCTCCATAGCATTAGTTGCTTTGGTAGGATTTGAGTGAGAAGGATTTGAACACTTTGTGTGCTCTTGCCATTGCATTTGGTGCATCGGTTTGAGTTCTCCTCGGAGATTCGGTAAGTGGAAGTTGTGAGCTTATTACTCTTGGGTTCTTGGAACCCTAGACGGCTTAGTGGCCTTTGTGGCATTTACTTGGGGCCTCCAATTAAGTTGTGGAGATTCCCCAACCTTAGTGGTGCCTTTGTGGCGATTCTTGGGAGCCTCCAATTAAGTTGTGGAGATTGCCCCAAGCTTGTACGGGTTCGGTGACCGCCCTCAAGTGTCCCATAGTGGATCGTGGCATCTTGCTTTGTGCGAGAGCGCGAGGAGAATAAGGTGAGCCTTTGTGGCGTTTGGTGTGTAGCGTGCCTCCGCATCTTGAGGTGAGCCTTTGTGGCATTTGGTGAGCATTGTGCTACCACATCTCAAGGTGAGGCCTTTGTGGCGTTCGGAGTGCATTAAGCCGCCACACTTCTCCAACGGAGACTAGCTTCCTTGGAAGTGAACTTCGGGATACATCTTCGTCTCCTTCGTGCCTCGGTAACTCTTATCCGAGCTCCACTACTTATGCACTTTACATTTGTGATAGCCATCGTGCTTGAAGTTATATATCTTGCTATCACCTTGCTACTTGTCTTGCTTAGCATAAGTTGTTGGTGCACATAGGTGAGCCTAGTCTATTTAGGTTTTGTAAGCTTGACAAATTAAATGCTAGTTTATTTCCGCATTTGTTCAAGCCTTTCGTAAAAGTTTTAATCGCCTATTCACCCCCCCTCTAGGCGAAATCCGTGTCCTTTCAGCAAGGTTCTAACAAACAAACCAAACTCTCCACTCTTTTATGATGGCACACTAAGTACCAAAAAAAAAGATTTATCTTCCAACAATAACCAATACCAATTGAAATAAGCCCCAAGAGTATGTTATAGAAAATATAGGAGAGCTCCCCCAAGATTAGTGCATTATTTATGATTTTGCATTTGAATACAAAATGCACACAAATGGGATCATCATCTCTACCTACATTAAGAATAATACAAAACAAGATCAACAAAATCAAATGGAATCACAAGAGTCAAGGAAGACAATGAGAAATAAAACAAATACATTTCTTGGCAAGAGATAAGGTAATTAAAAGCAATAGCCAATGTAAAGATGATCAATATATATATACCACATGATAAAGTACCAATTGTCCAAGGACAAGAGGTATTTGGAGTTATTAATTTCTCGGTGGTATTTTACACATAAATCAAAGATCATCTTCACAACAAGAAGCATATGAAAAGGATAAGAATTAAACACCATGCTAAAGAAGATATTCTTGATAGACTCAAATAGTTAAACAATCACGCAAAGCAATGACTAGGATAACTTAAAGCAAATGGTTTTCCAACATTGATGTAGAATTCCACATTTTAGGAAAACCCTACCAAGAATGTATCTCACAAACAAGATCCAAAACAAGAGCAATAAAACAATTTGGCAAATTGAAACTTGTTTCAGCAAACATGTCACATAGAAGAAAGATAATTTGCAATATCAACACTATGTGACACAACCTCAAATATACACATTTTATTGGTTTGTAGTATGCACAAAGCATATTACTCCCCCATAATGTGATAAAGCATTTATTTTCACAAGAGGCAAATAAAATCCAACATGAGATGATTAATGAACATTATAGAATTTGAATTTCTCATGAGCATGACATACCACATAGAGACTAGATAATTTAAAATATAAACACTAAGTGGTATTCCTCATGTACACACATTTTTAGGATTGTGAAATGCCAAAGCATATCACTCCCCCAAGATGGGATGATCCATTAATCTCTCACAAGAGCCAACAAGATACAAACAATATGCAAAAGGCTCAACAAGAACACTCGTACATGGTGTGCAACGAACAAGCACATACTTGATTACTTAAAATAAAGCAAGTAGGAAGCACATCATATACAAACTCATGCAACGGAACAAAACCGACACATGCAAAGGGGCGAGTAACTTTCAATGTATAGAGGTTGAGAATATGTTACCGCAAGGAGGAACAATGGATATAGGATGTAAACATTATAATCCAATTGACTTGACTTGATACAATATAAATGATGAAGATCCCTTAATTCTTCATTAAATAGAAGGCCAAAGGCCCAGCTTTATATATAAAGCCAGAATGGCAACACACAGTACAAACCACATCACAACGGTCCAGCAAACCAAAGTGCGGGGAGGCCAAGCGATAGGAAACAGTATAGGATAAAGCATAAAAGAACAATTCTACTAAGGTAGGTCCTCCCAGATCAAGCTGCGAGAGTGAAGGAGATGGCGGTGCTCAGGGACGTCCTCGTCAGGTCCTAGTCTGTGCGTAGAGCCTCCTGCCGCGTCCGTCGCCGCGTCCAGTAGAGCGTGGTCCTTCGGTTTGACCAGAACCCTCCATTGCTGCATATAAATAGACATTTGAAAAAGTGCATCAGCCGGGTTACCAATCAGTTTCCCTTCAATAGTCAGTTTGTTACGAATATTCCAGAGGGCCCAACACTGGGCCGCAAAGGCAAACCAAACTACTCTACGAAGGGAGCCCGACACGCCCTGAGCAAGAGCCATGAACTCGCCGGCCCCTGCCGGATTCCACTCGCAATGAAGGATGTCCCTCATCCCGGCCCACATGAAAGCCGCCAGTGGGCAAGTGAAGAAAATATGGTTGCAGTCCTCTAAGTCCCCACATAGAGAACATAAACCATTCGACGGTCCCATACGTTTGGCAACCTGTTCCGAAGACGGGAGTCTACCACAGATTAGTTGCCAGAGGAAGATCTTGATTTTAGGCGGGACACGCGCCCGCCAAACTTCCTTGAAACTGGTGATGCTCGCTCCCTGCGAGAGCGCCGAGTACAAGGATCGAGTAGAGAACACCCCAGAAGGTTCCAGAGACCATAAGATGACATCGGCTCCCTCTCCCACAGGAAGGCCCTGGACTTCCCGGCATAAGTTGTCCCATTCAACCAGTTCCGGTAAGCCAAAGTTACGGCGAAAGTGGACGCGCCATTCACCAGGAACACCCCCTATCACACGTGCTCCCTGCACCGTGATAAAGGGGTTCGAACAGCAGCTAAACAGGAGAGGGAACCGCGCCCTGAGCGGGCCGCTCCCATTCCACCAGTCAAGCCAGAAGTAGGTCCGTTTCCCATCCTGAACCGAATGCTTGGCCCCAAGTTTGAAATATCACTTAATCTTTTGGATGGCCTTCCAAAACTGAGACCCCCGTTTAGGGACATGATATAGCCAAATCTCCAATGCCCTCCAACAAACACCTATTGATCAAGTTTTGGTGTGTTGGTCCCCAACCAAGTTGGGTCCTAAGAGGTTAGTCACAATAGGCTTGGCCACCCAAATGGTTCTTTTCTTGATGCCACTTTGAGCACCAACATATTTGGCAAACATATTGCCAACCATATCCTTGCAAAGTGAATAAACATCATCAATTATGATAGGGTTGGATGAGTTACCCATAGTGCATGAAGAAGATAGGTGGCCCTTCTCACGGCATGTGTAGCATGTTCTTTTCTTCTCCTTCTTCTTACTTGATTTCTCCACAATGGGAGCATTAGCTTGATTCTTCTTGGGAAGTGGCCTTTCTTCAAACCGAGGTTGATCATGACCTTGACCTTGAGGCCGCTTCCCTTGTTGCTTTTCAACTAGTGCCATCTTCTTCAAAGGGCAAGATCTCACATGGTGCCCTTCAATTTTGCACTTGAAGCAAACAATCTTGGCCGGATCTTTGACTTGTCCTTGGCCCTTCTTCTTCTTGTTAACCGTGGACTTCTTGTTGTTGTTGGAGATAAACCCAAGTCCACTCTTGTCATTGGGGGATTTTTGCACACTCAACATATTGTCGAGTTTGGATTTCCCTTCATGACTCTTTACCAAGACTTTCTTCAAAGAAGAGACTTGGGCCTTGAGCTCTTCGATTTCCTCTACATGGTTAGTAACAACACAAGTACTAGAGGAAATAGAAGCTTCATTGTTAGAGCAACAAGGAAAGGAAAGTAATTCATCACAAGATGTAGCAATATTATGAGTGGATGAATTACTAGGACTAGCACATGGCAATATGGCATTTATAGAAGAAGTGCAAATGTCCACATGAGGCTCACTAGATGTTACCTTTGACATAATAGCCTCATGAGCTAACTTTAGCCTATCATGGGAAGCTAGGAGATCCTCATGGGAGCAAGAGAGGTTCCCATGACTTTCTTCCAATTTCCCATAATTGCTAGTTAGCAAAGCAAGTTGAGCCCTTAGCTCAACATTCTCCTTCAAGATGGATGCTTCACAAGAAGTAGAGTTAGTAGCACAAGCATCATCACTAACGGAAAGCGGAGAAGGCAATTTAGTAAGCTCATTTGAATTTGAAGCTTTAAGTTGCTCATGCGACTCGGTGAGAATGATGGGCTCACACGAAATGACCCTAGAGTCATTTTTAAGAAGCACAACATTCTCAAGGAGTTTAGCATAAGTAACTATAAGCTCTTCATATTTAGTTTCAAAATCATTTGCCACCACAAGAGTTCTATCATAGGATTTCTTTATTTTAGATAACTCTAAAGTAAAGGTCTCCTCAAGAGATTCCTTGGTGGTTTGTTCTTCTTCTAGAGCTTCTTTTAGATCCGCGATCTCATCCGCGTAATCACGGGCATGACCTTGCATTTTAAAAATGGTATTCTCATGCTCCTCAATAATTTTATTGCTCTCGGTGGCAATAGCCAAAATCTTATAAAAGTAAGAGCAAGCAATTTTATTCTTACGAATAGCATGAAAAAACATTTCACTCTTCTCAAATAAAGATGCAAGATCGTCATCTTCTTCTTCATTATCCTCATTCTCATCATCACTAGATATATTGGGTTCCAAAGTAGGAGTTACCTTTGAAGCCCTAGCCATAAGGCAAATGTGGGAAGCAATAGATGATGATGAATAAATACTTGAAGCTCCAAGTGAGACCATGTCTTGGCAAATAGAATTTCCGGTTCCCTCTACATTGTTAGACACACAACAACTAGAGGAACTAGATGCATTTATATCATGGCAACAAGATAAAGTAAGCATATCATTATGAGACGTGTTCAAGGAGCATACACATGATATGCAAGGACTATCAACACAAGTATGTAAAGCATTTATGGTGCTAGAAGTGTTTAAGTCCAAAGATGAAGCATGGCAATGAGATAGAGATGAATGATCATCACAAGTAAGCTCACTATCAACATTGCGATTTCCATCACCACTCACCATAGAGTTACCTTGTGTCTTGCTACACTTTGGTGAAGTGGAGGAGAGTTCATCACGACCGGAAGTGGAGGGAATACAATCATCCTCAATCTTGTTGGACATATCATATTTGTCTTGAATCTTTGTCCAAAACTCATGAGCGCTACGGAAAGGCATGATTGCAAGAATAACTGCATCGCTCACAAAATCAACAAGCACATTAGTAGCTCGAGAATTAAGATAAGAGTTTCTCTTCTCCTCTAAAGATAGACTTTGGGAATCCTTAGGAGGTGAGAAACCCATATCTAAAATTCTCTCTATATTTGGGTCCATATCACGAAAATGATTAAGCATGCTAATTTTCCAAACATCATAGTTTGTGCCATCAAATATAAAAGTGTGATTGTGCACTAATCCCCTAGCCGACATCTTTGCTCTCAAGGCGGTGAAGCCTAAAATGAGAGACCTTGCTCTGATACCAATTGAAAGGATAAGGATGTCGCCTAGAGGGGGGGGGGGTGAATAGGCGATTTAAAACTTTTACGAGTGGCTTGACAAATGCGGAATAAAACTAACATTTAATTTGCCAAGCATACAAAACCTAAACAAACTAGGTTCACCTATGTGCACCAACAACTTATGCTAGACAAGGTAAGCAACTATGTGATAGCAAGATATATAAACTTCAAGCATGAAGGCTATCACAAAGTAAATTGCATAAGTAAAGGAGCTCGGGTATAGAAATAACCGAGGCACGCGGAGACAACGATGTATCCCTAAGTTCACACCCTTGCGAGTGCTAATCTTCGTTGGAGCGGTGTGGAGGCACAAGGCTCCCCAAACGCCACGGAGGCTCACCGTAATCTCCTCGAGCCCTCCCACTAAGATGGAAGACCCGACCACTATGGGACACTTGAGGACGGTCACCGAACCCGTACAAGCTTGGGGCAATCTCCACAACTCAATTGGAGGCTCCCAAGAAATCGCCACTGAGGCACCACAAAGCTTGGGAAGATCTCCACAACTTAATTAGAGGTCCCCAAGAAATCGCCACGGAGGCACCACAAAGCTTGGGAAGATCTCCACAACTCAATTGGAGATCCCCAAGTAACCACTAAGCCACTAAGCCATCTAGGGTTCCAAGAACCCAAGAGTAAAAAGCTCAACGAACTTTCACTACCGAATCTCCGAGGAGAACTCAAACCGATGCACCAAATGCAATGGCAAGAACACACGAAGTGCTCAAATCCTTCTCTCCCAAATCCTACCAAAGCAACAAATGCTATGGAGGGATATGAGAGGAAGAACAAAGGAATAAATTCACAAAGAATTCCAAGATCTAGATCCAATGGGTTCCCCTCACAAAGAGGAGAAAGTGATTGGTGGAAATATAGATCTAGATCTCCTCTCTCTTTTCCCTCAAAGATATGCAAGAATCATGAGAGGAATTGAGAGATGGGCAAGCTTTCCAAGGTCAACAATGGAGGGAGAGAGAGGGGAAAACGAGCTAACCCAAGCTTGAAGAAGGTACCCCTCCCGGGAATGTAGCCGTTGCTGTACTACAGGGCCGGATATTCCGGTCCAAGTTTGGACCGGATATTCCGCCCCCCCCCCCCAAAACTGCTAAGGACTTCGCGCGCGTCGTCCAGATTTGGGGACGGATATTTCGGCCGGGTATTTCAAAACTGGGCCGGATAATCCGGCCACCCCTGAAAACGGCTAAGGACCAGAAGTTGGCAAAGTGCGCGTCACTCAGATTTAAGGCCGGATATTTCAAAACTGGGCCGGATAATCCGCCCAGGAAGAGCGAGCAATACGAAAACAACGATAACTTTTGCATCCGGACTCTGTTTTCGATGATCTTGGGCTCGTTGGAATCACCACAATGAGCTCTATAACATCATCCATAGAAACATAATAGTCCAACAAAGGAGGATGAAACCAAATGATAAAAGGTTTGACTTAGCTATAAAAATGAACCGGTAAAACCTCCAAACACCAAAAATGCAATTAGAGTTTCATACGAAATCCATTTTTGATGAGCTAGAGCTTGTCATGGAAATAAACACAAGCTCTAGAACCTCACATGGATAAAAGCTAAATAAGAACCAAGAAAGATAATGCCAAGTATACAAAAGTTTGAGCTCTCTCCGAACGATACGATTAAGTTACTCACTCGAGAGCCCCTCTTGATAGTACGACTACCAATCCTATAACCTGGTCTTCAAACTAACACACAAGACCGGTAGAAGAGAAAACCTATCAAGAACAAACCTTTTCCTTGTGCAATCCACTTGAGCTGGATGATGACGGTCTTGACACCCTCAAGATTGAACACCTTTCTTGATCATGCTTGCTTGCACGAGCTTCATCAAGACATCTCAAAATACTCCCCCATACACCAATATGGGAGAGCCTTGCTTAGCTCAATCTTCATTAATCCATTGCAAGCTTAAATCAAATGATATCTTCTAAGATGGATCATATTGAACTTGCACTTCATAGTCTTCTAGATGTGTTGATCAAACACGACTTCATTCTTCAAATTACAACCTTGAAGCCAACATATGGCTCAAACAATATCTATGGACATGTCCTACAAATATAACTCAATGCAATCCTTAGTCCATAGGGATTGTCATTAATTACCAAAACCACACATGGGGGCACATGCTCTTTCACACATAGAGTTCGATAGGGCAGACAACAAGGTGCCGCGGGAGAGGCACTGACCGCGTGTGGCGGTTGTCGGTGGTTCAGCGTGCATATGTAGGATGTGGGGATCGAGTGGTGGCGGTGGTGCAGTGGCAGTGAAGCTTTTCTCCTCTTTGGGGTGGCGGTGGTGCTCTCCTAGCTTTCTTCTTTGGGTGTGTGCTCTGCTTCAGAAACGAGCGTGCAGGCACCCACTAGACGCATCGAAGATGTAAAGGGAAGCAACCTTGGTTAGTTGTCATCCCTTGAGTTCAGATGCATCTTATATCGCATCATAGCCACCACCAGAACAAGGACGAGCAACACTTTCTCTGTTTCTCATGTGGATGGGCAAGCCGACATTAGTGTGGTGGTGCGTGCCTCCATTAACAGTGTCATCTTCTTTCTATGTCTGCAAATAAGTGTACTTCTAGATCTTGTCTTAAGTCAAACTTTTTAAAAAATGATCAACTTTATAGAAAAAAGTAGCAGCATTTAAGATACTAAATTAATATCACTATATTTGTCTTGAAATATAGTTTCATTTATAACAAATCGATATATTGCTACTATTTTATATAATGTCAGTCACATTTTAAAAAGTTTGACTTAGAACAATACCTAGGAGGACACTTATTTGTGAGCGGAGGGAGCACATAGCAAACATATCTTAATGGATTGCTCTCAACCTTTTGAAGCGGATTTTTGTGCTGCAACCTGCAATGGAGGCTATCATTATAGCCATCAATAAACCAAAAACTGCATTTGGTACATGAGTACCAATGCTCCTGGTTTTCAAAAAACATATTTCTAGGATTCCAAAAAAACTGAAATTAAATACGACATACATATAGACATTTCAAAGGCAAGGTAGAAATTTTGGAGAAAAATATGTTGTATTTTGAGCTATACAAAAAGATAAATTTCTGACAAAAAATTATCCCTATACACAGCCACAAAATTGTATTTTTTTCTATAGCTCAAAATACAGCGCAATTCTTACCAAAACTTCCCACAAGTATTCAGGACGTGTGTATCTATTCATGTAATAAATTTATGTTTGTACACAAAATTATTATTTTAAAATATTTTAAAGCTAGTGCACGCAATCTGCTCTCTCAACAAACCAACCTCCGTATATAGTGGCGGTGCAAATACTATAAACTTGTGATGTTAAGTATTTGTTTTCTATAAATATATCTCATATTATTTCCTAAATGTTTGCAGTAATTTTTACTTACTTTTTAAGCCTTTTATTAGAAGTTTGCAAATGTAATTCATATAGGTAATCACACATCTCCTTTACTCACAATGTACTCCCTCCAGTCTATAAAACTTGTCGCTAATATGGATGTGCCTATAAACTAAAATGTCTCTGTTATAACAACAAGTTTTATAAAACAGAGGGAGTAAAGTAAAATGCTCTATTTTAGCGATAAGCTTTATGAAATGGAGGGAGTAAAATATATTGCTATTGGCAATATATTTGTATGGATGGAGACCTTTTCCTTCCCACGCCATTATTAGGGTTCTGAACTAAAACGGGCACGCACTACTTTTACCCGTACATCCTGGGTGCCATTCCACCAGCCCAGCACGTGCAAGCGCGCAAGCTCAGAAATCAGAATCTATCCATTTTTGTGGGCAGGAAGGCACACACACGCACAAAAAACAATCTACTAACGTCATTGAGTTGACCCCGCAGTAGGAAATGCCATTCACGCAGCCAACTCATGTGGAGGTTTGAGGGGCAGGAATTTACTCGTTCATCGATGGTTCTATCTTCCATGATGTCCGGTTAATTAGAGGGCATCGTGAACATTTCTAGGGCTCGTTTGCTCCGCAGTTTACGGCTGGCTAACATGCTTTGCCTGCGCAGCTCCAGGCACGAGCATACACGAACCTTTTCATGAGGCCATGCCACTGCTTCGAGTCAGGGCAGCAGGCAGGCAGGCAGAATATCTTATCAGATTCAGCGCGAGCCTGCACGATGTGACCCACGGTGGTGCGGCGCCGTGGCAATCTGGAACGTTCTCACCAAGCCAATTGATTCCGTCACTGTCGTCAAAACCGATGCTGCTCGCAACTTGCAGTTTCTTACTCATTTTTCTTCAGCTGGATCTTCTTGACAGCTTCCTTTTTTCGTTAGCAAATTCTTGACATCTTCCGGGACCAACAGAAGATCGAGCAGTCCGTTTGTCCATTCTACAGTGGGCTAATGCTTCCCGACGTGGGCCTTGGCCCCTACTCCTTGATTTGGAATACACTGGGCGCTCTGAAAGCCTGTATACGCCATCCTGAAAGACTCAGAATTTTGAAAAAAAAAGTTGTGATAGAAATTATGTAATGCAGGATATATATCTGGATTCTGGTGCCGTATATAGATGGGCAACCTCCCAGCGATCACGTTTGTTAATTCCCCGGGTGAATCGAGATCATGTAAAACCTCCTCGAGCCTTTATCTCCAAAATCATATAAACCCTATAAACATCGCCCCTTTTGGATTCGAGAACTACTCTCGTAGGAGAGACTTGGGCCTGGCTGTTCGGCTTAAGCGTCTCTGCTTATAGGCGTACTACCTACTCAATTACTCGATCGATCGCAAAAACCAGGAGGGATTCGGAGCGGCGCCGAGGCAGCTGGCGAGGCGGAGAGGGCCAGGGGCTTGAGACGAGCGAGAGAAAGAGATCGACGGCTGACACTGGGTCTGGCGGGCGACGCGCCCCGGCGGGACTTTGTGCGAGTACCGGAATTCCAATCTTGCTGACGGTAACAAGCGACGGCCGACGGGGTAATGATTTTACTTTTAGATCCATTAGATGAAAAAGCGATGTATGCAAAAAAAATCAGAGTGCTCCGTTGTGGCTTCTTAAGTGTGATTATTTTTAGATCAAAGGCCATAAGGCCCGGCTTATATTGAAAGCCATAGCAGGTTCACTCTTAAGTGTCACTAGTGGAAAACAGGGCTTCAGTCCCGGTTTGTTTGGGGCTTCAGTCCCGGTTGCGCAACCGGGACTAACCAACCGGGACTGATGCCCCATCTTTAGTCCCGGTTGCTTTACGAACCGGGACTACATAGAGACCACGTGGCAAGGGCCGGGAGGTCGCGGGCGTAGGATCTTTAGTCTCGGTTCGTGTTACGAACCGGGACTAAAGTGTCCACACGTGGCAGCCTCTGCTGCTTCTTTATTTTTCTGGATTTCAATTGTTATTTAGGGGTTTAGGGTTTAGGGTATATTTGTATTTTGCTCCATTCAATTGTTTGATTCATTTCAAACAAGTTTTCTTATATACTTATTCATACAGCATTACAACATAATATATAAACCGATACATATATATAATATATTTGGTTCACCGAGCATATACATGCATACAAGTATATATACAACTTGTTTACACACATAAGATCACGACTTGTGTTTAATTATAAACATTGTCTAATCGAAACTGACATGAAATTCACCCTTTGGGTTAATGACATGTTTAAGCAAAAATCCGGCTAATTCCTCTTGAATTCCTACTACGCGTTCAGTCGGTGAGAGCCGATTCCGCTTTGCTTCGAACTACGAAGAAGAAGAACAATATGAATATGAATCATCATAACAAAATTGATGCCAATAAAATGAATTTGTCAGTATATTGTTTACTTACTGTTTGAAAATCAATTCCTTCAGTGACCTGCGCACGAAGGTTCTCGCAAGTGTAGTATGCACATAGATTAGTTCCCAAAGGCTGCCTCACACACTTTACGAGAATAGATTTTAGTCAGTGACATATCAAGATTGATATACTTAATGGTATTTGAAACTAGAATTAAAGGGATGTGTGGACCTAGCTCGTACGACTTACCTCGATCTGACGGTAAATCAGCTCATTTTTCCATTCACCTTTAACTGTGCGTATAAACCGTTTCCAAACACTGCCGAGCAAACAAAATGAATAGATGAGTTATAGATGAACGAAAGAGGCCGATATAATGCCGTAATGATTGAAATTACCTATCCATCACATCAATGATGCTTTGGTATTCATTAAGTGGTTTATTCATCGAGTCAAAGATTTGAACCTTTCCATAGTCAGGTTCAATCTTTAGCAAAATCCAGTGGTAACTGCGTGCAAGTTTAATTATGTAAGTTAATAAACTCATCAATTACACTTATAACATCGAGTAAGGAAAAGTAACTGTGTATAAGATAGTAACACTCACCTGATGTTGTACGGAAAGAGTATTCTAGCTCGATATTCCTGCGTAAGTAGGAACTCTAGCAAGATATCCTCCGTCTCCTTGCGATTCCTCTGTATCATCGCTCCGTTAACTCGATTTGGATCAATGAATCCAAGTTGGAGGTCATTCCTTTTCTTACATTCCATACTCTTCATTCTGCATAATAAACAGCGTAGTGAGGAAAATTACATGCAAAGAACGAGTTGAGCTAGAGACTTATAGAAATAATGAATCACTTACAGAACATAGGCACTAACGAGAGATTTGTCGAGCGCGTCTTGATTGAATAGCTGAAAGAATTCATCAAACTCAATATGCACCAAGTCTTGACCTAAGAAATGGTCCTTTGTGATTTTCATAAGGAGGAAATCTTGTGTGCCCTTTGCGGCTTGCAGGTACCACTTATGCAATTTTCGCATTTGTGTTGGTAGATTCATTTCAATCTCAGGTGGGACCAGACTCTTCCCCTTTTCATATTGCCGTGCTATAGGCGCCTTTGGGGTGATATCTTCATGTAGCAATTGAGAAAGAGTCAAACCAGCTTCTTTAGCAAAGCCGGCGGGATTGGGTTGAGCAACACTCCCACCAACATCACTAGCAAAGACCTTTAGCAGGGAGATCGATTTTTTGGTCTGTGCTCCAAGCTGGGCAACGTCTCTTTTCCCTCTTGCAGTTACGCTTGTCTTATTAGCTTCTTTTTTTGCATCTACCTGCTTATCCAAACAACGCTTGTAGTCATCTGGCTTATGCAATTCATATTGCGAAGGTTGGGTAAGCATATCAAAGGCCCACTCCTTCTGTTCCAGAGTATATACCTGCTTCGGTGTAGGGGTCGGGCGTAGGGCTGCGAGCTTCCTTTTCACTTTGGCTCTGTCCTCCGCCTCAATTTCTTCAGCAGTCTTCTCGATAGGAGGAGGCGGCACCGCCTTAGCTATCTTGGCCCGTTTCTTCGGAGAGACATTGCTAGTGGACATAGCAGCGGACTTGCCACAACTCTGGGACTTACGAGTGGGCTGAGGCGGCGGAGGTGGCGGAGGCGGCTGACATTGAGGTGGAGATCGATGTGGACTCGGGGTATGGTGGTAGTCGTCCCTGTCGTCGTCGGGAGGTGGTGAATTGCGAGGACTCGGAGGAGAGGGTGGCCGCCTTGGCGCCGAGCCTGGAAACACGATGTGTTTCTTATCCCAAAGAATTATACCACCCAATACTTCTCCCAGTTTTTCCTCCTCTTCAGGTCCAGCGACGTCAAGAAGGAGGGACTCATACCCCCTTTCAATTGCATCCACCCCGACCTTAGCATAGCCAGGTCGAATCTCACGGCCATGCCAGGTTTGTCCAGGTCCAGATGGCAACACATAGCCAACCGCCACCTTCATCGATATGTTCTTCATGGGATAATGCAGCTCACAGTCTATCTTCTTGGTGATATCATCCACGGGGTAGTGAACCATCGGTACCTCCGTGGAAGCCACGCTGCTTCTCCGCTGAGATCGGTCGCCTGATGCATGTTCTAGGTGTTGCTGATGCTGAGTTGCCCCTTGCGACTTTAATTCCTCCAGTGCCTTCTGCTGCAGTAAATACAACTCTCTCAGCTCAGCCTGTTGCCTTTCTATGCTCTCTATCCGTGAGGCCTCCTCCTGCGCCTTCCGCTTCTTCGCTCTCTCTCGGCTTCTATAAGTCTGGCTCTCTTCGGCGAACCCAAACCTCCACGGAATAGCAGAACCCAGACCCCGTGTTCGTCCTGTGTGTTCTTTGTTCCCGAGGGCCTTTGTCAGCTCGTCGTTCTCTCTGTCAGGCTTGAACGTCCCCTCTTGAACCGCGGCGATTGTCTTGACAAGTGCTCCCAGGGGTTCAGCAATTTGTTTCTTCTCTTCAACTAATTTCCCTGTTCTCTCATCATAGACAGCTCCATGTGCAAGTGCCCAATTTCTTGACCTTCTGGGCCATTGTTCTGTTTCTGGTTCGATGCCTTTTTCTCGTAGGGCGGCCTCTTGCATATCCCACTTAGGCTCGGCCCTTTTGTAGCCACCTGGACCCAACTTATGGTGATATTTCTTTTTCGCGGCATTTGCCTGATTTTTCTGACTCCTTAGCTTACCCAGCTCTGACTCCTTGTACTCCACAAATGCGTCCCAGTGATCCCGCAGGAACTCATTGGGGCCAGTAAATTCTGGAGCTTCTCGATCGGCGTTGACATAGGCGTTCCATAACCTCTTCTTGTGGTTATTGAACTGTGCAGCCATCTTCTTGAGAGCCCACTCCCTGACTTTCTCCTTCTGTTTCTCTGCTTCTTCTAGGGACTCGGTGACCGGCAGATTGAAATGTGGAATGAGGGAATCCCAAAGTCTGTCTTTCAAGACCTTGGTGACATAATTGACTGCTGCACCCTCTTCTGGCTCTGGCTGTGCTGGCTCTCCCTTTGTCGCCTTGGGCTTATACCAATACTGAATGCTTATCGGCACCATGTCCCTGACAAGACATCCACATTGACTAGTGAACGCACTTGCGACACTCTTGGGTTCCAACGGTTCGCCTTCACTTGAGAGACGCCCAATCGTGTAATGCTGATTCGATGCTAGCCGTTTGGTCGGGCCTCGCTTCTTTCTAGAAGAATTAGAGGTCTAAAATAAGAAAACACTCGTTAATATAGATACCACATAATGCATCGTCATCTACTGATTCATGAATAGAGCTAGTCTTCATATATATATATATATATATATATATATATATATATATATATATATATACCTCGCTGGACCGTTTTATTAAGTCACGTCCAGTCCCTTGTGAGCCGTCCTCGCAATCATCATTTTCCGATTCATGCGGCTGCTCCTCCTCCATTCCGTCACCCGACTCGTTCAAAAATTCTGAGCCGTCTCCTTCTGCACGGGTGGTACCCTCTTCTTGTGCACGAGTGGTACCCTCTCCTATAATATTCAATATCTCTTCTTCACCTTCTCTTCCGGCGCCGAAATCCATAACTGAAATCCATAACATATAGATCAACAACATTTCGATCTATTCACTTTCTAACTCTATATATCTAACATAAATAAAATCTAACGTAAATAAAATCTAACATTTCTATTTCTAATAGCATTTCTATTTCTAATAAAATCTAACCTAAATAAAATCTATATAGCATTTCTATTACCTAACTAATAGCATTTCTATTATCTAACTAATAGCATTTTTATTATCTAACCTAAATAGCATTTCTATTATCTAACCTAAATAGCATTTCTATTATCTAACCTAAATTGCATTTTACTAACTAGCATTTTACTAATAGTAATAGCATTTCTATTATTTTTTATTACTATTACTATTATGAATAGCATTTCTATTTCTATTACTATTACTAATATGAATAGCATTTCTATTACTATTACTAATAGTAATAGCATTTTACTAACAGTAACAGTTTTAAAAATAACTAAGAAACTAATCTAACTAAGAAACTAACTAAGAATAACTAAGAAACTAATCTAACTAAGAAACTTAACATAACTAACAATTAACTAAATATTCTAACAATTAACTAAATATTCTAACTAAGAAACTTCACTTAACTAAGAAACTAATCTAACTAAGAAACTAATCTAACTATTAACTATTCTAAAAAAACTGAATCTAACTAAAAAAACTTACAAAAAAACTTAATAAAAAAAACAAACTAAAAAACTAACAGGTTAATACCTGCAGGGAAAAGAATCGATGGCGTCGGGCCGGGGCGGCTGCTGCGGGCCGGGGCGGGGCGGCTGCTGCGGGCCGGGGCGGCGACGGCGTCGGGCCGGGGCGGCGACGGCGTCGGGCCAGGGCGGCGGCGTTGGTTGCGGGCGGTGGCGGCGTCGGGGGTTGGCCGGGGCGGCCGGCAGCGATGGCGTCGGGCCGGGGCCGGCAGCTGCTGCGGGGCGTCGGGGGCGGCTGCTGCGGGGCGTCGGGGCGGCGGCGTCGACGATGGCGGCGGCAATCAGACCGGCGACCGCAGCATTGGCGGCGGAGCTCCTCTGCGCGTCGGGCGTCGATCCGTTTTTTGCTAAGTGTTGGAGTGGGGAAGAGGAAGAGGGGCGGCGCGGTATATATACCCCCCCCCTTTAGTCCCGATTGGTGGCTTCAACCGGGACTAAAGACCTTTGGGCGGTTCGCGCCCAGGGCCTAGACCTTTAGTCCCGGTTGGTATTACCAACCGGGACTAAAGACGTAATAAATGCGCGCCAATGCTGCATATTTTTTCAGATTTCATTTGAATATGAATTTTGAATTTCAATTTGAATATCTTCTATATATTTTAGAATTTGATAAAACTTTGAATATGAAAAGTGTTTGAAATTGAAATACTAATTCAAAAATATTTTCTATTTTCAAAATCAGTTATTCTAACTATTCAAACAATTAACTATTTTGCCATTTTGAATTAAAACAATATTGATTAAAATTCTTTTAGCATATTTTAGAATTTGATAAAACTTTGAATATGAAAAGTGTTTGAAATTGATTAACTAATTCAAAAATATTTTCTATTTTCAAAATCAATTATTCTAACTATTCAAACAATTAACTATTTTGCCATTTTCAATTAAAACAATATTGATTAAAATTCTTTTAGCATATTTTAGAATTTGATAAAACTTTGAATATGAAAAGTGTTTGAAATTGATTAACTAATTCAAAAATATTTTCTATTTTCAAAATCAGTTATTCTAACTATTCAAACAATTAACTATTTTGCCATTTTGAATTAAAACAATATTGATTAAAATTCTTTTAGCATATTTTAGAATTTGATAAAACTTTGAATATGAAAAGTGTTTGAAATTGATTAACTAATTCAAAAATATTTTCTATTTTCAAAATCAATTATTCTAACTATTCAAACAATTAACTATTTTGCCATTTTCAATTAAAACAATATTGATTAAAATTCTTTTAGCATATTTTAGAATTTGATAAAACTTTGAATATGAAAAGTGTTTGAAATTGATTAACTAATTCAAAAATATTTTAGAATCATACATTTATATAAAAGGTTTAATACATTATTACACATCACCAACATCCCCATCTAGTGTTGGGGTTTCTTTCTGCACCATAACCATGGAGTATCTTCTTTGTTTAAGAGGAGGGTTGGGTCAGTGTTCACTCTGAAGGGCGGAATTTCATCAAACTTGTTATAATCTTCTGACATATCTGTCTTGTCCTCCACTCCCACAATGATTCTTTTCCCTGAGAGAATAATGTGTCGCTTTGGCTCATCGTGTGATGTATTCGTTTTCTTGTCTTTTCTCTTTCTCGGTTTTGTAGACATATCCTTCACATAGAAAACCTGAGCGACATCGTTGGCTAGGACGAATGGTTCGTCCATGTACGCAAGATTGTTGAGATCCACAGTTGTCATGCCGTACTTTTGGTCTATAACTACCCCGCCTCCTGTCAGCTTGACCCATTTGCACCGAAACAAAGGGACCTTAAAAGACGGTCCATAGTCAAGTTCCCATATCTCCTCTATGTAACCATAATATGTGTCCTTTGTCCCATTATCGTGTAATGCATCAAAGCGGACACCACTGTTTTGATTGGTGCTCTTTTTATCTTGGGCGACCGTGTAAAATGTATTTCCATTTATCTCGTAACCTTGGAAAGTCATTATAGTTGAAGATGGTTTCTTGGCCAACATGGACAGCTCATATCCAACAGTGGCGTCATTTATGAGAAGTGTTTGCAACCAACCACCAAAAGTCGCCATGTGCAACTTTGTAATCCAGGAGTTAGACTGCCCAGGGTTTTCCGAGCGTACAATATTCTTGTGTCGCTCCATAAACGGCTCCACCAACGTGGAATTTCGTAAAACTGTGTAGTGTGCTTCACTCAAAGAATGTCCATCCATACAGTATGCTGATTTCATTCCTAGCGTGCCTTTTCCACTTAGTCTCCCCTCATACCGCGATTGAGGAAGACCAATCGGGTTCAGGTCAGGAACGAAGTCAACACAAAACTCAATGACCTCCTCTGTTAGATAGCCCTTGGAGATGCTTCCTTCTGGCCTAGCACGGTTATGCACGTATTTCTTTAAGACTCCCATGAACCTCTCAAAGGGGAACATATTGTGCAGAAATACTGGACCGAGAATGGTAATCTCTTCGACTAGGTGAACTAAGAGATGCGTCATAATATTGAAGAAGGACGGTGGGAACACCAACTCGAAGCTGACAAGACATTGGGCCACATCATTCTGTAACCGTTGTAGATCTTCTGGATTGATTACCTTCTGCGAAATTGCATTGAGGAATGCACATAGCTTCACAATCGGTACTCGAACATTTTCCGGTAGAATCCCCCTCAGTGCAACCGGAAGCAATTGCGTCATAAGCACGTGGCAGTCATGAGACTTTAGGTTTTGGAATTTTTTCTCGGCCATATTTATTATTCCCTTTATATTTGACGAGAATCCAGATGGGACCTTGATACTGCTCAGGCATTCAAAAAAGATTTCCTTCTCTTCTTTGGTAAGAGCGTAGCTCGCAGGACCCTTAGAATCCTCCGGATGCATGCCGTCTCTTCTTTTCATACGGTGCTGGTCCTCCCGTGCTTCTGGTGTATCTTTTATCTTCCCATACAAGCCCAAGAATCCTAGTAGGTTCACGCAAACATTCTTCGTCACGTGCATCACGTCGATTGCAGAGCGGACCTCTAGGAATTTCCAATACTCAAGCTCCCAAAATATAGATTTCTTCTTCCACATGGGTGCATGTCCGCTAGCGTCATTCGGAACAGACAGACTGCCAGGACCCTTTCCAAAGATTACTTCTAAATCTTTGACCATATCAAATATATCATCACCAGTATGGCGTTTAGGCTTGCCCCGGACTTCTGCCTCGCCCTTGAAATGCTTGCCTTTTTTCTTCAATTGATGTTTGGGCGAAAGAAATCGACGATGCCCGAGATACACCACCTTCTTACTTTTATCCAAATATATACTATTGATCTCACCTAAAGAGTGAGTGCATGCATTGTATCCCTTGTTTGTCTGTCCTGAAAGGTTACTAAGAGCAGGCCAATCATTGATGGTCACGAACAGCAACGCTCGTAGATCAAATTCCTCTTGTTTGTACTCATCCCACACACGAACACCTTCAGTCTGCCACAGCTGTAAAAGTTCATCAACTAATGGCCTTAGATACACATCAATGCCATTACCGGGTTGCTTCGGGCCTTGGATAAGCACTGGCATCATAATAAACTTTCGCTTCATGCACAACCAAGGAGGAAGGTTATATATACATAGAGTCACGGGCCAGGTGCTATGACTGTAGCTCTGCTCCCCAAAAGGATTCATGCCATCTGTACTTAGACCAAACCTCAGATTGCATGCGTCTTCCGTAAACTCCGGGAAATCTCTGTCGATTTTTCTCCACTGCGACCCATCAGCGGGGTGTCTCAACATCTCGTCACTCTTACGGTCTTCTTTGTGCCACCTCAACAACTTGGCATGCTCTTTGTTTCTGAACAAACGTTTCAACCGTGGTATTATAGGTGCATACCACATCACCTTGGCAGGAACCCTCTTCCTGGGGCGCTCGCCCTCAACATCACCAGGGTCATCTCGCCTGATCTTATACCGAAATGCACTGCACACCGGGCATGCATTCAAATTCTCATACTCACCGCGGTAGAGAATACAGTCATTAATGCATGCATGTATCTTCTGCACCTCCAATCCTAGAGGGCAGACAATCTTCTTTGCTTCATACATACTGGCGGGCAATTCGTTATCCTTTGGAAGCATCTTCTTCATAATTTCCAGCAACTTTTCAAATCCCTTGTCAGATAAACCACCCTCTGCTTTCCATTGCAGCAATTCTAGCGTGCTTCCTAGCTTTTTCTGGCCGTCTTCGCAATTTGGGTACAAATCCTTTTTGTGATCATCTAACATGCGTTCCAACTTCTCCCTCTCCTTTTCACTTTCACAGTCAATCTGTGCATCAACAATGACCTGACCAAGATCATCAGCGGGCATATCTGATGCCCGTTCTTCACCTTCTTCTTCTTCATTATCTTCCATTGCGGTATCGGTGGTTTCAGGGAACTCAGGATAGTTGTCATCATTCTCTTCTTCATCATTGTCTTCCATTATAACCCCTCTTTCCCCATGCTTGGTCCAACAATTATAGCCGGACATGAAACCGAACCGGAACAGGTGGATGTGAAGGGTCTTTGTGGAGGGGTAATCCTTCTCATTTCGACAACCACCGCATGGACAACACATAAAACCATTCCGCTTGGTTGCCTTAGCCACCTTGAGAAAAGAATGCACGCCTTTAATGAAATCTCCAGAGCGTCGATCGGCGTACATCCATGCTCGGCTCATCTGCATTATATAAGTACATATCAAATGCAAATCAAATATACAATTTCTATTTCTATCTCTAATTTTAGTTTGATAAGTAAGAATAAGTTAACAAAACTTTAGTCCCGGCTGGTGGGTACATCCAGGACTAAAGGTGGTTTTTGTGTCATCTAACAAAACCGTCGGTGGAATAAGGACGTGTGGGTAACCTTTAGTCCCGGCTGGTGGGTACAACCGGGACTAAAGCTATTGGTAGGATAAGGATGCGTGGGTGGATGCACTGCTCGATGAGATAAAGCATGTAGCGCACGACGCCCCTGTCGGAGGAACAAGACAAAAGTAGAAGCGGCGCCGTGCCTATAAAAGGAGCATCGATACGCCATGGCAAGCACAGCTCGAAGGCAAGGAGAGTTTCATCCCCATGGATAGAGGAAAGGGTTGGGAAATCTCCCGTGGCGGAGTTTCTCGAAGATGTCGTTGGTGCTCACGCCCTACGGCATCTTCGGAAGCTCTGCCTCGGAAAAATTTCCCTGCAAGCCCGTGAAAGACTCCATCTCCTCTAACAGTGTTGGGTAAAGGGTTGGGAAATCTCCCGTGGCGGAGTTTCTCGAAGATGTCGTTGGTGCTCACGCCCTACGGCATCTTCGGAAGCTCTGCCTCAGAAAAATTTCCGTCAAATACTCCATCTCCTCTAATAGTGTTGGGTAAAGGGTTGCAAATCTCCCGTGGCGGAACTTCTATTTTTATTTTTAATTCTATCTCTATCATCTCTCTATCTTTATTTTAATTTTCTATTTTATATTTCTATCTATATCTCTATCTCTATTTTTACCTCTATCTTCACCTACTTCTACACATAATCAAATAAACATCTAAATAATTGCTCCCATAAAAAAATCACAAATCTCTCTACTTCTAGAGCATTAAATGAGCTAAATTACCAATGAAAGATAAAAGCACAAAGTTCCTCACCTTTTAGTCCACTTAGATTGAAGTGGGGACACCAATTTGTGACAAAAAATGGTGGTCAAAGATGATGAACTCGAGCTAGCTTGTTGCATGAAGAACACTTGGAGTGTGGAGAGGGGGGAGTGGCTGGCTCGGGGAGGAAGAAGGAGATTTTTTATATAGGAAACTCATTAGTCCCGGTTGGTAATACTAACTGGGACTAAAGGCTGGCTCTTTAGTCCCGGTTGGTGTTACCAACCGGGACTAATGAATCTGACAACGGTCGGATTCGACCCCAGAGTCATTAGTCCCGGTTCATATTACGAACCGGGACTATAGGTTCAAAACGAACCGGGACTAATGAGTTCTGGGGTCCTGCGGCCGAAAAAGCGGTGGGGCCCGGGGCATCAGTCCCGGTTCAGACAGCAACCGGGACTAATGCCCTGGAATATTAGGCCGGTTTTCTACTAGTGTGTGATTATCAAATTAGCTACTTCCTCCGTTTAAAAACAAGTGTTGATAGTTTTGTACTATCTTAATATAAAGCTTATACTAATTTATCAACACTTCTTTTTCGATTAGAGGAAGTATTAGTTTAGTGCCGAACCTGAGCAGCAGGGTTGCGTCTCCACAAGTCCTCGTGCAAACGGAGATTATGGAATAGAAGAAACAGACATGAGCCCGCGGAACAAATAGAGACCTATAGATATTTACAAGCTTCACGAAGTGAGGTAAAATTTGACGTGCAACTCTTACATGATTCAGTCCTGCGTGAATTTTACTTTATGTTTTGTTAATTAGTAGGTTTTGTGTCACGTAATTTATTCTTATATTTAGTACTTTTAATTTCCAACCAATCATTTTCACCACACCAAAAGTTCAGTTTGTCATAGACCAACAGATGGTATCCCATAGACCACAGTATCGGGTCAAGATCATCCTACCAGTTGATGACGACTAGAGGCGAGAAACCGAGTCTTCATCTCGCCACCACAGACCTTATCTCCGAGCGCAATGTGGGATCGTGCATAGCTACCTCAAAGTGATCACCCACTAGTAGAAAAATGGGCAATGGTCTAAGCCTTTAGTACCGGTTCCTGTATGAACCGGTACTAAAGGTTGCATTAGTACCGGTTCATTTGCCCAGCCGCACGAGCAACATCAGTACCGGTTCGATGAGGGCCTTTTGTACCGGTTCATACTATGAACCGGTACGAAAGGGTTTTAGTGGGCCAGAGCTGAACCTTTAGTACCGGTTCATATGAAGAACCGGTACTAAAGGGCCCCTGCCCTATTTCTTCAGGCGCCCGATCATCCCTGCATCTCATTTTCCCATTTTCCCTTCTTCTCTCTCACATTTCCAAACATTTTGCACCTCTCTCACTCCAATAAATCTTCATTTTTATCCACCATTTTATCAAGATTGACGGCACCCATCTATCTAAGGGTTAGCAATATCACCCTTTCTTCCGGCGTTCCTAATTTAGCTCATTTCTTTGCTAGTTTAACTCGTATTATTTATCTAGTGCTAGCAAGGTGTTTGATGAAATGCCTAAGTTAGGGATTTCATTCTTTTTGTATGCAATTGAGCTCAAATTAAAGTATGATTTGTAGGTTTTAGTATCGTCCCCGTCCTCACCGCCGTCGATCGCCAGCGTCTTCCCCTAGCCGGCACTGTACCACCTCGGTGAGCCTCTTTTTTTTAATAAAAAAAACTTAGTTTTATGTGATGAACTTGAATATTAATTAAGTTGGTCACTCATATATCCATGATGTTGTGTAATTAATGATTTTTGATATACTTATATAATGCAGATGAATCGACAATGGATGTACGGTGACCGATGCCATCCCGACTTCATTACTGGCATGCATTATTTTCTCAACGTGGCGGAGGCAAACAGGCGGCCGAATGGTTTCATTTATTGTCCATGTAGTTCCTGTAGGAATACGAAGGATTACTCTACCTCAAAGACCCTTCACTTCCACCTGCTTGAGAATGGTTTCATGCCCGGCTATAATTGTTGGACCAAGCACGGAGAAAGAGAGGTTATAATGGAAGGCAACGAAGAAGAAGAGGATAGTGACAACTATCCTATATTCACTGAAGACAGTGATAGTAGTATGGGGGAAGACGAAGCTGAAGAAGAGCCCATTTTTGATGAGCCCATTTTTGATGACCCCGATGACGATTTGGGTCGGGCCATTCTTGATGCGAAGATAAACTGCGGAAGTGAAAAGGAGAGGTTGAAGTTGGAGAAAATGTTAGAGGATCACAACAAACTGTTGTACCCAAATTGCGAAGATGGCCAGAAAAAAACTGGGTACCACACTGGAATTGCTGCAATGGAAGGCAGCGAATGGTACTTCTGACAAGGGATTTGAAAAGTTGCTGAAAATAATAAAGAAGATGCTTCTAGGGGAGAACGTATTGCCCTCTAGTACGTACGAAGCAAAGAAGGTTGTCTGCCCTCTAGGATTAGAGGTGCAGAAGATACATGCATGCATCAATGACTGCATCCTCTACCGCGGGGAGTACGAGAATTTGAATGCATGCCCGGTATGTGGTGCATTGAGGTATAAGATCAGGCGAGATGACCCTGGCGATGTTGAGGGCGAGTCCACCCACAGGAAGAAGGTTCCTGCGAAGGTGATGTGGTATGCTCCTATAATACCACGGTTGAAACGTTTGTTCCAAAACAAAGAGCATGCCAAGTTGTTGCGATGGCACAAAGAGGACCGTAAGAAAGATGTGATGCTGAGACACCCCGCTGTCGGATCGCAGTGGAGAAAAATCGATAGAAAGTACAAGTCATTTTCAGATGACGCAAGGAACTTAAGATTTGGTCTAAGTACAGATGGATTTAATCCTTTCGGGGAGCAGAGCTCCAGTCATAGCACCTGGCCAGTGACTCTATGTATCTATAACCTTCCTCCTTGGTTGTGCATGAAGCGGAAGTTTATTATGATGCCAGTGCTCATCCAAGGCCCGAGGCAACCCGGCAACGACATTGATGTGTACCTGAGGCCATTGGTTGAAGAACTTTTACAGTTGTGGCGTGAAGAAGGTGTACCTATTTGGGATGAGCACGAACAAAAGGAATTTAACCTACGAGCGTTGTTGTTTGTAACCATCAATGATTGGCCTGCTCTTAGTAACATTTCAGGACAGTCAAACAAGGGATACAATGCATGCACACACTGTTTAGGTGAGACTGACAGTATATATTTGAGAAACAAGAATGTGTACATGGGGCATCGTCGATTTCTTCCAAAACAACATCAAGTAAGAAAGAAAGAAAAGCATTTCAGAGGTGAGGCAGAAGACCGAATGAATCCTACCCGCCCTACTGGGGATGTTATATATGATATGGTCAAGGATTTAAAAGTGATCTTTGGAAAGGGTCCTGGCGGACAATCTGTTCCGCATGATGTTGACGGACATGTACCCATGTGGAAGAAGATGTCTATATTTTGGGAGCTACCCTACTGGAAAATCCTAGAGGTTCACTCTGCAATCGACGTGATGCACGTGACGAAAAATCTTTGCGTGAACCTGCTAAACTTCTTGGGCGTGTATGGGAAGACAAAAGATACACCGGATGCACGGCACGACCAGCAATGTATCCACGAAGGAAACAACCTGAATCCAGAGAAGTATCAAGGTACTGCCAGCTACGCTCTTACCAAAGAAGAGAAGGAGATCTTTTTTGAAGTCCTGAGTAGCATCAAGGTCCCGTCTGGCTTCTCATCGAATATAAAGGGAATAATAAACATGTCAGAGAAAAAGTTTCAAAACCTAAAGTCTCATGACTGCCACGTGATTATGACACAATTACTTCCGGTTGCATTGAGGGGGCTTCTATCAGAAAATGTTCGAGTACCCATTGTGAAGCTATGTGCGTTCCTCAATGCAATTTATCAGAAGGTGATCAATCCACTAACTCTACAAAATTTACAGAAGGATGTGGTGCAATGTCTAGTCAGCTTCGAGTTGGTGTTCCCACCATCCTTCTTCAATATTATGACGCATCTCCTCGTTCACCTGGTCGAAGAGATTAGTGTTCTCGGTCCTGTATTTCTACACAACATGTTCCCCTTTGAGAGATTCATGGGAGTCTTAAAGAAATACGTTCATAACCGTGCTAGGCCAGAAGGAAGCATCTCCAAGGGCTATGGAACAGAGGAGGTCATTGAGTTTTGTGTTGACTTTATTCCTGACCTTAAGCCGATCGGTGTTCCTGAATCGCGCTATGAGGGGAGACTGCGTGGAAAAGGCACGCTAGGAAAGAAAGCAACAATGTGTATGGACGGACATTCTTTCACTCAAGCACACTACACAATTCTACATAATTCCAGCTTGGTGGCTCCGTACAAAGTGGAACACAAGAATATTTTACGCTCTGAATACCCAGAGCAACGTGAAGATTGGATTGATGGAGAACACATGAAGACTTTCGGCGGTTGGTTGCAAACACGGCTCATGAATGTCACTGATGAAGAACAGCTATACTTGTTGGCCAAGCAACCATCTTCGACTATATCGACATTTCAAGGGTACGAGATAAATGGGAATACATTTTACACATTCGCCCAAGATAAAAAGAGCACCAATCAAAACAGTGGTGTCCGCTTTGATGCAGCAGAGGACAATGGGAAGAAGGTCACATATTATGGGTACATAGAGGAGATATGGGAACTTGACTATGGACCTAATTTCAAGGTCCATTTGTTCCGGTGCAAATGGTTCAACCTAAAAAATGGGGTACAAGTAGACCCGCAGTACGGAATGACTACAGTGGATCTCAAGAATCTAGGGTACGACACCGAACCATTCGTCCTAGCCAGTGAAGTGGCTCAGGTTTTTTATGTGAAGGACATGTCTACCAAACCGAAAAAAAGAAAAGAAAGGCAAGAGGACACATCATACGATGAGCCAAAGCGCCACATAGTTCTTTCAGGAAAAAGAAACATCGTGGGAGTAGAGGACAAGACAGACATGTCAGAAGATTATAATAAGTTTGATGATATTCCACCCTTCAAGGTGAAAACTGACCCAAGCATCATTTTAAATAATGAAGATTGTCCATGGCTGCGTCGCAATCAGAAGAAAGGGAAATACAAGAAGAAAACTCAGAAGACTAGATAGGGATCATAACTTGTGTATCTCAATATGGAAATGACTTTCCCATTTATTTTTGTGTAATGATGTTATTGTATGAGGGAAATTTTTACCCAAAACTGTTAGAGGAGATAGAGTCTTTCACGGGCTTCTCATCGAGCAGTGCATCCACCCACGCGTCCTTATCCTACCGACATCTTTAGTCTCGGTTGCACCCACCAACCGGGACTAAAGGTTACCCACACATCCTTATCCCACCGACAGTTTTGTTAGATGACACAAAAACCACCTTTAGTCCCGGTTGTACCCACCAGCCGGGACTAAAGGTTAGATGGTTCCCCGCGCCACTGCGTTCCCGCCTATTTTCTTCCCACGCTTTCCACCGCTTCTACTTTGTCTTGTTCCTCCGACAGGGGCATCGTGCGTCCACCCACGCGTCCTTATCTCATCGAGCAGTGCATCCACCCACGCGTCCTTATCCTGCCGACATCTTTAGTCTCGGTTGCACCCACCAACCGGGACTAAAGGTTACCCACACGTCCTTATCCCACCGACAGTTTTGTTAGATGACACAAAAACCACCTTTAGTCCCGGTTGTACCCACCAGCCGGGACTAAAGGTTAGATGGTTTCCCCCGCCACTGCGTTCCCGCCTACTTTCTTCCCGCGCTTTCCACCGCTTCCCGTCTCCGTCTTCCCGCCATTTTTCACTATATATATGTAGGCTTGGCCTCCATTCACATATCACATCTAGACTCATATCTGCAAACCTCATCACTCTCTTCCATGGCTTCCATCGTATCTCTAACCCCCCGGGAGGCGGAGGCGCTTTGCGCCTCAAACTACCCCTGCCCGCCGGGCTACCGCGTCCCCCCCGGCTGGATGCTGAGCGTCGGAGGCGTACCGGTCCCTCCTGTCCCTGTAGGTGTGGCACGCCAGATGGCCATCACGAACCACTACTACTTCGAGCTCACGCCAGAGCAGCGGAGGAATCCTCAGTGGCATCCCGACTATAGCCCGACTTGGGACGCCTTCTTCATCAATCGGCGTGAGAGTGCGCTTGCCAGGCACGAGGAGGACAGCTCGCCTCGTTCGAACTTCAACGAGGCCGGCCGTCGGCTATGGTGGCGCGGCCGGACTCTCCAGAGCGTCATGGCCTACCGTGGCCCCCGCCTGCGCTACCCTCAGTCTCAGTCCACGCGTGCTCACCAGTCGAGGTTCGACTACCGCGACCCCGATGCCAGCGACGATGACACCGGCGACTACGATGACTACAGTGGCGACGTTTATAGGGCTAGGCACGACTATGACTGAATCACTCCAACATTCGAAAACAATCTCGGCCGATTGTGACTTAATCTGGCCATGTATCTTAATTTTCAGTTAAGATATGTACTTCTTTTCCTGTTCAATCATTGAAATAAAATCAAAAGAAAAAGAAAAAAGAAAATCAAAAGAAACTGCAAAAGAAAATCAAATTAAAATCAAAAGAAACTGCAAAAGAAAATCAAATGAAAATCAAAAGAAAAAGAAAAAAAGAAAAATCAAAAGAAAATCAAAAGAAACTGCAAAAGAAAATCAAAAGAAACTGCAAATGAAAATCAAAAGAAACTGCAAAAGAAAATCAAAAGAAACTGCAAAAGAAAATCAAATTAAAATCAAAAGAAACTGTAAAAGAAAATCAAATGAAAATCAAAAGAAAAAGAAAAAAAGAAAAATCAAAAGAAAATCAAAAGAAACTGCAAAAGAAAATCAAATGAAAATCAAAAGAAACTGCAAATGAAAATCAAAAGAAACTGCAAAAGAAAATCAAAAGAAACTGCAAAAGACAATCAAATTAAAATCAAAAGAAACTGCAAAAGAAAATCAAATGAAAATCAAAAGAAAAAGAAAAAAAGAAAAATCAAAAGAAAATCAAAAGAAACTGCAAAAGAAAATCAAAAGAAACTGCAAAAGAAAAAGAAAAAAGAAAATCAAATGAAAATCAAAAGAAACTGCAAAAGAAAAATCTAAAGAAAAAGAAAAAACCTTTGGTACCGGTTGGTAGAAACAACCGGTACGAAAGGTTAAAAGCGTGGAAGAATTTCCGAAAATATCTTTAGTACCGGTTTCTGTTACGAACCGGTACTAAAGGTACTAAAGGTGAATTAGGTCGTTTTTTTTACCCCCCACCGACGGACACAGCAAAATCTCCTCTGCCTCGCCGCCGCCGCCGTCACGCCCGCGCTCGCCTCTGCCTCGCCCCGCGCCCGCGTCCGCCTCGACCGCGCCGTCACCGCAGAGGAGCCGCCGCCGCCGTCACGCCCGCGCTCGCCTCTGCCTCGCCCCGCGCCCGCGTCCGCCTCGACCGCGCCGTCACCGCAGAGGAGCCGCCGCCGCCGTCACGCCCGCGCTCGCCTCTGCCTCGCCCCGCGCCCGCATCCGCCTCGACCGCGTCGTCACCGCAGAGGAGGGAGCCTGCCACCGCGTCGCCATCCCCGCAAGAGGAGGGAGCCACCGCGTCACCGTCCTCGCAGAGGAGCGAGCCGCCACCGCGTCACCGTACCCACGGAGGAGGGAGCCCCGCCGCACACCGTCCCCGCCTTCCCTGACCTTGCGCCCCGCGGTGAGCCCTCTTTGCTCTTCCCCTTGCTGTCCTACTCAAACCGCATTCCACGATATTAGATAAATGGCCGAGTTTATTAGCCAGAAGATCAACGCCACACCTTTGAGTTTCATACTCATGCTTATTTGCTAGGTGAATGCTACCATGTGTCGCCGATTTTTGAATTCATATGAAGGCATCCTAGATAATGTCCAAATTGTGGTTTGTCAATAAATTTCTGCTAAAAGGTGTATCATCAGTAGCAAAAATATTGGTTGAATGGCAGTGAATTATGTAAATATAATATAATTATACTTAGTGATAAAAATGATTGGTGGAACAATTTTATTTAACCATCATATTAAATGATCAGTTAATCGCACCTTCTCCAAATGGTTTTAAAGTGTCATGCATATATGGAAGATGATCAGTGACACAGTTATAAAATATCCACTGATGCTTATCTTATCAAAGTAGTTATTTAGCACATTCTGCTGATATACACACTGCCAATTAGCCAATGCCTGATTTTTTTTACCTCATATGCTTGAATATTTGTAAGACGAAACATGTATACAATATCTGAGCTTTTGGTCAAACAAAGTGCAATATTCATAGGAAACAACATCCTAGAAACCTCCTAAGTAAGGAGAGGGAGGAAGAACAACAAATAAGGCATGAAGCATTGTACTCTTGAAGGAAGCTTCAGAACTGTGACAATGAATTAGTATTACATGTATTGTTGCTTGTAATCTTGTGCAGATGTTATTTGGTCTGGCTTATTAGCCCCCGTAAACATTGATTATTTCATATTCTTAGGTAACAAAAAAGGTAACAACCTTGATGTGTTGTCATAATTCTGTTTAGATAATCGCTGTGTTTTAACATAGCTGAAAATACTATTTGTCCATAGCTGTAACACCCTGCAATGCTTATATAGTTATATTGCATCTGAGTTTTGGGTTGATATCCCCAACTGCTGCAATTTGTTATTTGCTCTACCCATTGATGTGGCTCCCATTGACCTTACTGAATGAATGGCTCTACACCATTGTTATTTGCTCTACCCATTATTGTTGCTACATTATTCATTCTGTAATACTTGGAAACATGAGATTTATCTTCTGTAATACTTTCTTATGTACTTGTCTAAGAACTTGCTGTTTATGTACTACCTAAGAACTTGCTGCAACCTATTGTTGCTTTGTGAGAGACATGGAAACTTGTGTTGCTATTGTTGCTCCATAACTGAGTGTTGTTTTGATGGACATTTTTCATAGACATTGCTGCATGTATTTACCGTTTCCTGCACTTGATTATTCTGAGCTGCTTCAATTGCCTCTTTGGTTTTCTTCCCTTTCTTCACTGGTTTTTTGGCTGGTGAGAATGTTCCTGCAAGCAAACAAAATAATGTCTATCAAAATGTTTTTATATTCATAATGGAGTTTTATTCAGTAGTTGTTACCTGCCCCTTTAGGCTTTGATTTTCTGCTCCTTTTAGTTTTCGGTAAGTCGAAGACGAGATGCTTGTTTGTACAACTTTGATCAGTGCCACCACAGAAAGTGCATTTATGGAACTTATTTGCTTTGATCTTTTTTATTGTGAGCATCCTTCCTTGGGCGACCTTTTGCTGGAGAAGATCAGTCTGGTTTTGCCTGCAGAGATGCGATGATTTTCGCTAAGGAGAATCACATGACCCAGGTGGCGCTGGAAACTGATTGTCAGGTGATGGTGGAGCTTTGGTAGAATAGGAGCAGCCAAGACCATGCTGGTGTGCAACTGATTAAGGAGGCGGAGTCGTACGAGAGCTGTTTCCAGGGCTTCAAGCTAGTGTATGCAAGATAGGATCTAATCGGGCAGCACATGCTTGCGCGAGAGCAACTTTCGAGTTAGAGTCTGTTGTGTACTTTATCTTTGTTCCTGGTTTTCTGAGTAGTATTGTAACTTCAAAACTTGTGTCATCTTATTACAGCTGTGATTTGCTCATTGGCTATAAAATATGTCTGTTTCTGAATTGTAAAACAGCTAGCTGCTCAATAGACACTCCCAATATAATTGCTATGAAAACTGGGAACATTTGTCAACTTATTTTCAAACCGATGCGATGTTTGAAACGTGGTTGATGAAAACTAGGAATATATATCCGAATGATAAACGTGGTTGATGAAAATTGGGCCAATACTTGAACATATATCTTATTTTGATTTTGATTTGCCAACATATATCTCGCGTTCTGACCCCGGTGCAAAAAGTCTTGTGCCCTATTTTTAATCAAATAATTGCACTTAATTTTGTAGTGACATTGAGCGATGGAGGACGACACCTTCATCCGAGATGAGGAGCGAGAAGAAATGGTGCAGAAAATGATATTTGAGAGTGCCCGTGGACCAGAACCCAATGGAGAACCCGATGGAGATGACGATGATTTCGGCTCACAATTTTTAAATGATGTCGGTGAGGGACTTGAGTCTGAAGAAAGAAGAGACAACGAAGTGTCCTTAACAAACTTCGGCGAGGTGTATATCAAGGCTATATGTTCATCACTTGATGCATTGATTTATTTGTATTACACTTATTAACGAATCATTTTTCTTTTAGCCTTCTGGATCATCGAGCAAATCTGTTAAAAAGCAACGAGGCCCGACGCAACGTCTAAAGGGCGAGGGTAGGTTAGCCCTCACCGCATTTAAGGCTAGTGGTCAGCCGGTGGAGCCCAAAGAGCACTGCCGTAAATTCATAAACCAGGCTGGAGTTCTTGTTAGGGACCATGTACCGATCAGCATTGTAGAGTGGCATAAGCCGAAGAACGCGGGGGCTGAAGCTAGTTATGTCAATGATACTCTAAAGCTTTTTCTTTGGGACAGTCTACTGACACACTTTAGCCTACCGGAAGACATGATGGAAGGCCAGAAGAAGAAAGTCAAGGAATGGACTCTTAAGAGGATGGCCACACAATTCCAGACCTGGAAGAAAAATTTATGGGCCAGATATGCAGATAAAGATCCAGTATTCACTGGAAGTCTAGTGAAGATAAAAGATCACTGGCCCGCATTTAAGAGCTATAAGAAATCTTCTACTGCTGTGTCCCGATCAGTCACAAATACGAAAAATGCTTCAAAGAAAGAACATTTCCATCATTTGGGGTCAGGTGGCTACAAGACTGCCATTCCGAAGTGGAGAGCATTTGAAGCTAAACTGATGGAGGCAGGAATCACTCCACAGACATGGGACTGGCCCGACCGGTCCAAGTTCGGGTTGTTCGCGCATGGGGCAGGGTTGGACCCAAAGACAGGGCAGATCGTTGCAAAGGGAAAATGGAAGGAAAAAGTTAATGCAATCACGACGCAGCTTATAGATGCAATTGAAAAAGTTAGAAAGGGAGAGTACATTCCCGATAGAGAGAATGACGAGCTGACACTCGCTCTTGGGAATGCGGAACACGTTGGACGGATACGAGCCCTCCCAGGTGTCACCATGAAGGAAGCATGGCCGGAGTGCGCTGACACTTATAGAAGCCGTTCGAGAAAGAAGAAGCAGGACTTAGACAGGTTAGCGGAATTGATAAATAGGGTGGAGGTGCTTGAGCAAAATCAGAGGGCACCTGATCAGCCGCTGTTTATACAAGATCCTCAAGCCGATGCCGCCCCATCTCAGCGAAGAAGCAGTGTGGGTTCCTCGCATCTTGAATGTGCAGGAAGCTACCCCGTGGATTATGTCACGGAGAAGACAGATTGCGAGCTACATGTGCAAATGAGGAACGTGTCCGTTAAGGTGGCGGTCGGCTATGTTTACCCAAATGAAGATGGAGCAACGCACCATCATATGCCCATTCCAGCTGGCTGTGTTCGTGTCGGGGTGGATGACGTTGTTCCGGGTTTTGAAACAATGGATCTTGATTTTCCTGGAGGTGACAAAGAGAAGACACTGGCCGATGTCAAGCGCGGTTTCGCCATATGGTCCAAGAAATACATCGTCCTTTTGCCAAGGCCACCGACTCCTCCTCGTAGCAGTCCACATGAGCAGCAAATTCCACATGAGCAGCAATGGCCATCGACTCCGCCTGGTAGCAGTCCACATGAGCAGCAAAGTCCACACCTACCGGAGAGGGACCCCAGCGCGAGTCCACCATCTCGAGATCCTCCGCGTAAGACTGCGTTTTTTAAGCGGAACGGTACGCTGCCTAGGAAGAGACCTAGAAAGGAGAAACCACTGCCGCCTATCGAGAAGTTACCTTGGGAAAGAACTATCGAGGAATGCAGCGAAATCTCTAAGTCCGAGGTGGCAAAACATTTTGCTAAGAAAGTGCCAGAGATACCTTTTGAGAAGACTCTAGATCCGGTGAAAGTTATTCGTACCGTTGAGAATCTATATGACCCTCCACCATCGCCGCCATCTGACTATAGGCGTTCTATTGAAAAGTCGTATGACGCTATGGTGGAGGTGAAAAAACCCGATCAATCGGTGGTCTCGGCGAAAACTAGGAAACAAGTGTACCAGCTCGGAGAACAACCCGTTCAATCGGTCCCCCCTCTCAAGGTGTTTGACGAGAAGGCCGTTGAAAGTTCTCGACAAAACACAATTGATTACCCCATCGCTGAAGTAGTATATCAATTTGTTCAAGGGAAAGATCTGGTCGAGAATATCAGGTCGCTACCAACATGTATGCGTAATTTGAATGCGTGGTACACTAATGCCACAAAGAGAGGGATTGATTGTATCATGGTGCGAGTTAAGGATGAGCACTACTTCCAAGAATACTCTGTGAGCATTGACTTCCTCGAACTTTTTCAGTTATACAATCTCCGGGCCATCGACAAATCTATCATCAGTTGCTATTGTCTGTAAGTGATTTATTAATATAATTTGAGAAGTCTTTAGCTCAGCTCATTCATTGTCTGCAAATTATCCTCAATTTAATCTTTTGTGCGCTATATTATGCAGATCGAAGAAGCTCGAATGCAAAAGGGATGAAATCACGGACATTGGGTTCATTGACCCAGATACAATGCATGAAAAAACCATAGAAGATCCCATCTATAACAAGGATACACCAGAGACTTTGCTAAGGTTTTTGAAGCGACAACGTGACAAAAAGATAATACTTTGGCCTTACAACTTCAAGTAAGTGTAACTGTCTTATAACACATTCTATTTTGCTCACCATATGTTAAAATTTTAACTGATGACTTATATCTATGACACTGCATATTTAAACGTGCGCAGGTTCCACTTTATTCTTATCGTCATTAAAATGTACGATGGAGAGGTTGAAGTCTTTGACTCACTAACCAAAGAGCCTATACTATACAAGTCGGTTTTTGATATGCTCAAAAGGTAATTTTAATTCTTATCGTTTTTTTCGTTAATTTCCTGATATCAACAAATTAATAACTCTTTTATGCATTTTCTTTTGTCGGGCAGCGTATGGCAAACGTTCATCCAGGAAGATCCGACCGGTGGATGGAAACCGAAGCTGATATGGCGTGCGAACAAAGTAAGTAGTACTACCTAGGTCCACACACCTTTATCATACTTGATTATTATTTGATTGAATTATATTCTTGTACAGATATGCGCGCAACAACCTGAGGGGACTAATCTATGTGGATACTATGTTTGCGAGAACATCCATAAGATTGTCAGCGAGAGAACGAATAATCAAAGGAATAGAGAGGTACGAAAACAATATTCACAAATTTATTTTGTTACCATAACTTGTGCTAAGTTTCAGTCATAATTGTTTGATTGTGATTTGATATATATATATATATACATAGCTCATGTATTCATTTGAATCTCATTCTTTTACAGTTGGCAAGAAAGCGTGACAGGCTCCCAATCGAGCACCGCTTCAAAGCAATTGGCGAGGAATTGGCGGGATTTTTCCTTCGGGACGTCATACCTAACTTCGGAGAGTACCACTATGAATGAAGATCTAGATGTAATATATAGCTTGACTCGGAGAGTACCACTATGCTACATGTAATAGATAGTATGCCTCGGAGAGTACCACTATGCATGAAGATCGATCTTCATGCATGTACTACTTAATTTGCGATCTTATGCAATTACATGTGTTATATTATATGCACCAAGTTGATATGCATTACCTTGATCTTCATGTACTCCTAAATCAAAACGCGTTTCTGGCGCATCGAAGCGATCCTCGTACGATGAAATGGTCCGATACCCCTAAATCCCTCCTAAAACCCTAAACCCTGAATTCCTTTGGTACCGGTTCGTGTTACAAACTGGTACCAAAGGTCCCTAGCCCCTGCACTCTCCTGGAGCCAATGTGGAGGCCCCTTTAATACCGGTTTGTAAGGAACCGGTACCAAAGAGGGGGGGCTTTTGTCCCGAATCTTTTGTACCGGTTTGATTTCCGGTACAAATGCCCCTCTGGAACCGGTATTGATGTCCATTTTTGGACTAGTGACCTAAGCAAGAGACCCTTCAACAAGCCCAATGTCATCAAGCTGATTCAGGTAGGCACGTCTTCTCAAGAGAATCAATACGGTGCAATGTATCCGATGATTTAGAAGTTGGGCTCCATGCTGAAAGGCTTGGCCATCGCCTAAAAAGGACGGCTAGCCCGAATGATTACGAGGAAAAGGAGACGCTTCTTTTTCTTGAGAACTTGGAAGCTACCTACTCCGATGTGTTCGGCTAGCTTGAGCTTGTCAAAGGACCGCCCAAAACTGCATGATCATGAGCTTCAAGTGCCTCTTTCTAAACCTGCGTCTACAAGGTTTCCATGTCGGCACATCGCTTCTCCAATTTCGGGTGGTTACCTTTGACAAGCTCGAGCTGATCAAACACATCGGAGTAGGCAGCTTCTAACTTCTTGAGGAAAGGTCGCGCCTCCTTTTCTGCGAAGGCCATATCGTCCTTTTCCTCATAATTTTTCGGGTTGGCCATCCCTTCTAGGCGATGTTACAAGGATTTTAGCACGGTATTCAACTTCCACAAGTCGTCGGGATACAACAGACTGTATTACTTCTCCAGGAAGACGAGACGTCGCTAGTTAGACCGCCTTAATTCCATTGAGTATGTTGTAGGGTTTTGGGCTCACGTGGTGCTGGATCTTTTTGAGGTCCATACACATGATCCCCTCATTGCGCTCGGAGATGAGTCTGTGATGGGGAGATGAAGTTTCAGTTTCTTGTTCGGCTTGTCGTCAGCAACCGGTGTGATCATCTCGACCGGAACTGTGGACCACAGGATACCAGCCCTTGGAAATATTTTTCCGCGCTGGAATGCAACTCCTTGGTCTGTTTGATGGGGTATATTACTACATCTTCACTAGTACAGGGTATGCATTTAGGGGCACTTTTGCCAGGGGCACTTTTCAAAGTATCCCAAAAAGTTTGAATTTGGGGCATATTGATCAAATTGCCCCTAATTAGAAGGCTTTTGGGCATTTTGGTAAGTGTCTCAAAAGATTGCTATCTTTTGAGGCACTTTTGATTGAAATGCCTCTAAAGATAGCTACTTTTGAGGCACTTTTAGATGTGCCTCAAAAGTTTACTACCTTTTGGGGCACTTTGATTGAAATGCCCCTAAAAGTAGCTACTTTTGGGGCAGTTTCAGATGTGCCTCAAAAGATTGCTACCTTTTGGGGCACTTTGATTGAAATGCCCCTAAAAGTAGCTACTTTTGGGGCACTTTCAGATGTGCCTCAAGAGATTGATACATTTTGGGGCACTTTCAGATGTGCCTCAAGAGATTGATACCTTTTGGAGTAATCGACATGGGTACTAAGTCCTGTACTAATACGGTACAGAGACCGTGTCTTGTCCGTCAAGCTGTAGCACTTCTAGAGTTTTATCCGGTTTGTCAATTGGGCCTCCGTCTTGATCTAGCAACTGGGCTGAGCTTGAAGCATACAATCTCTTCTAGATGCTTATCTCAATTTCACTTCTCAACATTGATGATGACCACAACTTTTTCATTGGAAAACGCTTCAATACATCTGAGGGATCGCATCCCGTGATCCTCCGCAAGTGCTACAGACTATTTGCAGCATACGACATCGCCAAAGCTGCAAGTTTCACCTTTATTTGCTTCAATCGGCTGACGGAGTTGCTACAAACCCTTGCCACAATCGTTACAACCCCTGCAACAATTGCTACGAGCAGTGCCGCTAGAGCTGCAAGCCGTCCGGCGACTGTAGCTAACAGCTAGGCTAGTCGCGGCAGTATCTCCGATGCGGAAGGCGGGGATTGGAGCCCCGATCCCCCGGAGGTCGGAGGACGTCAAGCATCAGTTCTGGGCCCTTTTCATTTCAATTGTAGCCATGATAGTTGTGGGAACGCTAATATTTTTACTACACTTACTTTTAAAGTTGTACTCCCTCCAATCGAAATAATTATCCATAATTTGTACTAACTTAGTACAAAGTTTATACTAAATCAACAATATTTATTTTTGATTAGAGTGAGTAACTCTTTTATTTATCTTAGTAGCACCCACAAAGTCCACACAACATGCACATCTCATGCATTCATGCGAATAAAACCAGAGATGCCCATGTCGTTGCATGCGAAACACAAGGACACATCTAAAACTTACTTTGGAGCTTGGGCTACACATAGCTCCTTTCAAGTTAAAACTGAAAATAGTCTTTTGATTTTTTTTTTAAATGAAGAAAATTCTTGTTGTAGCTAAGTATGTATAATTTCAGTTTTAAATTTATTGTACTTTGGGCTATACAAAGATAACAAGTTTTGCCAATTTTGGAGATTTTGAAAATGTATGTTGTTCACTATTCTCACATCACATGTTTGTTATTTCTGTATAGACACTAGTGGAAAACGGGCCTTTGGCCTGGACCCTTTAGTCCCGGCCTCCATCTGGGCCGGGACTAAAGGCCCGGCCACGTCGCCTCAAAATGGCCTAGCCGCCCAGGAGGCTTTGGTCCCAGCCCGTAACGAGCCTTTAGTCCCGGTTTGAGACACAAACCGGGACTAAAGGGCTATGCGGTGTGCAGCCCGCATGTGCGCCTCCTTTAGTCCCGGTTTGTGTCTCAAACCGGGACTAAAGTCCTCTGCCTATATATATTGGCCACAGCCCCCCTCTCCCCTCTTCCTTGCATTTTTCTTGGATGGAAGAGTGTGGGTGTGTGCTAGCTCTCTATTTTTCTTGGATGCACTAGAGGTGTTTATTGAAATGTGTGTTAGAGCGATGCCGCTTCCGTTCACCGAACACAACTACGATATGAGATGCCCGAGCCACGCTTAAACCTCTTCCTCTTTATTTCCACTTATTCTAAAAGGTTAGCAACTATATTTCCTCGTTTAGACCGTGCGGTACTAATTTTTAGGATCGTGATTGTGTTTGATATACTGTCGTATAACGCAGATGAGTCATCCATGGATGTACGGTGATCGACGCACAGCCGCTTACAGAGAAGGCGTGCATTCTTTTCGAGATGCGGCCGATGCGAACAAGCATGGTGGTGGCTATATGTTTTGTCCATGTGTTGAATGTCGGAATGAGAAGGATTACACTTCCTCAAGAGTCATTCAGAGCCACCTGCTTCGGTCCGGTTTTATGTCGGGCTATAATGTGTAGACCAGAGTATAAGGTATTTCATGTTGAAATTTTACACACTTGTAGTATACATCCCCCGCTAGATCCAGAATTACTTTTAGTGTTTTTATGAAACTTCAAAGTATGAATTTCAAATTTTTCAAAACAAATGAGCTATTTTCCTCACAAACACCGCACTTCACATCACGTGCTTGTCCCTGAGCTAGCTAGCAAAGCAGTAGATCTACTAGTACTAGATTAAGGAAAAAAATAGTTTAGAGAGGTTTGTTGCTCATACTCTTCAGAAAATAGTTTAACTAAATTTTGTTTCTAGATGAGCTTTTTCTGTTCCCTGATGTATGGCTATTTATTTATTTAATTTTTCAGAAAGATATGTTCCTCTAACTTTAGAGAATTATTTCCACAAATTTCTTATCTTCTTGAAGTTTATTATTTGTTCTTTGTGATGTTCATTTTTGTCGCAGATGTATAGCCTTTTGTTCCTTTTATTCAAAAATAATTGTCCTATTATTTTAAATATTTATCCTCTTATTTTAGAAATTATTTCACTATTTTTTGTTCCTTAGGAAATTGATGTTCATTTTTGTTCCTTAGATGGTTAGCAATTTGTTCCATTATTCGGAAATAATTGTTCCATTTTATGTTTTTCATGATTTTTGTTTCCACTAGTTTAAAAAGTGTTCTCATTTGTACATGTTCCATGAGTTCTAAATTTTTATCTGAGTGATCGTTTACCTTAGGTTGCGAGACTCCACCCAACATTTGTTTGCGTGTGGCAATTTGAAGGATGGAGTTCACTTTATTGTTTTATTTTTCATTGCTATTTGATATTCTATTTGGGCTAGCCATGTGCTACGCGATTTGTAATAAATAAATATTTTGGATCATTCGTGTAATAATGATGCATTGTCCTTTGATATTTTATTTGGAAACTATGTGTGCTGGTGAACCGATCTAGGGATTAACACTATACAGAGAGACACTCAACCTAATCAAGTCATGTCGCTTCAATAACCATATACTTAAAAGGTATACACATGCGAAGCGGAAATTATCCGTACCATTTACACCCCTAGCTAGAAGCGCATTTCTCTCTCACACACACACCTTTTTATCATGTAACCTTTTTTTAGTGGATTTTGGTCAGGTAACTATGATTTTTTTAGAGCCCCGAAACGGTACGAGACTTTCAGGCAGACACCCAGGCGATTGGATCTCGTGCCTCCCGCCGGCGCCGCGTAGTTCGCCTCATCTCTGTGGCCTTTAGGCCATGGAGGCACGGTGGATCTTGGTCCTCGTCAGTGGAAGGGCTCTGTCCCCTGTTTTGAAGGCTTCGTTCTTTGTTTTTAGGGTCACGGTTTGTAGGGGCGGCGCTCAGGTGGTGGTGGCGACACCTCGTGCAATAAAGTCTCCCCAGCTTCAACCCCATCTCGGCGGAAACGTCGAGAGTCTTGTGGGAGTGGTGTGGTCTTGGAGGATTTCGTCTGGCTGTGAGGATCTTTGGATCGTCAAGGAGCTTCATCGGCAGTTCTTCCTTCTTCTTAATCTTCGGGATGGATGTGGTCTTCTTGACCCATTCGGTGACTTCCCGTCCGCAATCAACAACGTCAGGCCGACTTAGGGAGGAGCGACAGCGGCGGCGTGGCGTGAGGTTGAAGAGGGGTTTATCAAGGATCTCGTTATAATTTTTGTTTTTCTTGGGGTGCTTTGTATTGTTTGTTGTTTCTTTTAATACCAGTATCCTATTTTGAAAAAAAACTACGACTTTTAGATCAAACTCTGCTTTATTTTTATTTTTTTAGAACAAACTATGCTTTATTTTCTCCTTCGCTAACTAGCTTTTTTTAGAACCGCTAACTAGCTACAGAGTCCAACAGGACGAGGTCACCAGACAAACAGGTCCAGCCCGGCTAGGGCAAAACCGGCCCAATCCCACCCGTCTCTCTCTCATTTTTCTCTTGGCCCCCTCACGCACACGATAGTACTCCTCCTCGTCCCACACTCCTGCCCGCGATACCGCCACCGCCGCCGCTTGCCGCCTGCCGCCGTCCTAGCCAACACCGGCCGCATTCGCATCCACCACACATTGGCGAAGCTGCTCCTTGGACCCATACACCGGATCCCCACCCACGCCTCGTCGTTCCGCCCCTGAGCGCGACGTCGCGACTAACCCTAGCCCTGGGTTTTGGCTTGGTCACCGGCGCGATTTCCTCGCCGCCGCGCCTCCTCTTGTCGAAGGAGCCTATCCCCATCTGCGCTTGACCTCGATGCCTCGTACTAGTGACACGCGTGGCCATGGCCGACGCCCAACGGCAAGCGCGGCTTCACCGCACGGCTCAGCCCTCCCGCCGCGCCCATCCCCGATGCTCACTATTCCTCCACCGCATCGTCGCCTGCGGTGACGGCGGCCGCGTTCACCGCGGTGGTGGTTCGTCATTTATCCGAATCGTCCACAAGCTGGAGGACATCTTCTGGCACGCCCCCGCTCCATTCCATCCAGGATGACCAGGCAATCATCTGTGAATTTCCCGCCTGATTCCTTACTTGATGATGTTGTTCTGTTGCGTTTTGTTTTTTGATTGAACACGCACTTGTGCCTATCCACTTCCTCTGTTTGGATATTGTCTAGCCAATGTGCTAATTACTGGTAATTTGGGCTTAATGGTTCCCTCTATTCGGATGTGGTGCTAATTGCATTGCAACGATTTAACCAGTGGCCTGGCAACTTGATTAAAGGAGTTAAATGCCAAGTACTACTATACATGTAAATTGGTCCAATGGCTACCTCTCAGATGAGTAGAGACATGCTGTCATATATTGATTCTCAGTATGAGGGATTGATGGATATTGTTTACCAGTCTGTTTGAGTACATTTCTGAATCCTAGTGCGGGAAATTTTGCCTTTGTTGTTGTTAAAGAAGTACAAACCCTGGATCTTACTGTGCTCAGTTTGAGAATGTTGTGCAGGGGTCAAGCGATGGGTTTAGATGGACTCCAACCTGGCCAAGCACCCTCATGGAATGAAGTCTAGATACATCTATTAGGGAAGAGTAATATAGGTCCGAGGGAGTACCTTTTTATATGGCTTGGTTTTATTCTTTCATTGATGCCAACAAGGTTATGACTAGGTATGCAAGTTTTGTAAAAAATAAAAGAAAAACTTGGCTTATCTTCTGTATCTAGCCACGGAATAAGTTCGTATCCTTCATGGAATGAAGTCTTACATTGTTATGACCGGTTTAGTGTATAACCGGAGGAGGCCCAATGGGCCGGCTTAGTTAGGGGCTTAGCCCAATTATCATATTTCCATTATATATAGGAGTTGTAATCGAACAGGAAAAGGCAAGCAATAAACATAATCTTTATTCTCAACCCTAGCCGCCGCCTCTTCCAGCTCTCGCGACAGCGCCGACTCGCCGGCGCCGACTCGCCGGCGCCCTTGCCTCCGCTCTCACGCAGCTCCCTCCTTCCCCTACAACCACCGCCCTAGGCCTGGTAGAGTAGTTGATTCTACCAATTTGGTATCAGCTTGCTCTCGTTCGATCATGTCGTCTTCACCGCCCTCCACCACCGTCGCCCCCGTGCCCGGGACCTCCGCGCCGCCGTCGACGACAACCTCGGGGGCGCTCATGCCGCTGCCCCCCGGACCGCTCTTCCCCACCACGACGTCCGCCCCCGCGTCGCCCGCCGTTGTCTACACGCCCGAGCAGATGAGCGGGGTCATCAACGACCTCGTCACCGCCGTCCAAGGGATCAGGCTGTTCCTGATCGGATCCCAGGGGCCACCTACACCGCCACAGCCGGCCGCCGTCACCGGTCCGCCATGGATCCCGGCGTTCCCGATCGCGCCGCTGCAGCCTCAACCGCCCGCTCCCCTGCCGTGGCTGCAGTGGCAGCCGCCGATCACCACCAGCCCTGCTTCAGCCGCCTCGAGCGGTGTCCCGATCCAACACGTCTGCTTCCCCTCATCGCCGTCACCACTCCCGGCGTGGCTCACCGAGTCGTCGCCTCTACCGGTCTATACGACGGCCGGGGATCAGCATCGGCCTCCCCACACGGACGCCACCTCCTCAGGCTTCGCGGCCCCTCCGTGGCCCGCGTGGAGCCTTACGTCCATGGCGGCGCCTCCATGCTACGCCAAGCTCGAGTTCGCCGCCTACGACGGCTCGGAGGACCCCCTCAACTGGCTCAACCAGTGCGAGCAGTTCTTCCGTGGGCAGCGCACCCTCGCATCGGACCGCACTTGGCTCGCCTCCTATCATCTCCGGGGCGCCGCCCAGACATGGTATTACTCCCTCGAGCAGGACGACAGCGGCATGCCCCCATGGGATCGCTTTCGCGAGCTATGCCTCCTTTGCTTCGGTCCACCAATCCGCGGCAGCCGCTTGGCAGAACTTGGGCGTCTGCCGTTCACCTCCACGGTGCAGGACTTCGCCGACCGCTTCCAGGCCCTCGCTTGCCATGCTCCTGGGGTGATGGGACAACAGCGCGCCGAGCTCTTCATCGGCGGGTTACCGGATCATATCCGGGTAGACGTGGAACTACAGGCCCCCCAAGACCTCCAGACGGCGATGCACTACGCCTGCGCCTACGAGCGTCGCACCCAGGCGGTGCAGCAACTCGCCCTGGGCCGCGGCGGACGCACGGCCGCTCGCCCACCGCCGGCGACCACGGCAGCCGGCCGGCCAAACCCGGCGGCACCGGCGAACCCGGCCCCGGCGGCCACGTGCCCCTTCCGCCGGCTTACCCCGGCCGAGCAGGTCGAACGCCGACGTCTCGGACTCTGCTTCAACTGCGACGAGACCTACTGCCCCGGCCACGTCTGTCCTCGCCTCTTCTACTTGGAGACGGTCGACGACACCGAGGCAGACACGCCACCCGAGGCGCCCGATGGGCTGCCCCCCCAGCGCCGGCCGAGCCCACACCCGCCACCGCTCCTGCCAAGGCGTTCGTGGTCTCTCTCCACGCGCTGGCCGGCATACGCCATGAGCGCACGATGCTCCTGCCGGTGATGATTCACGGCGAGCGCCTGGTGGCACTGCTGGACACGGACTCCACGCATAATTTCCTACCCGCCGCCACCATGCGTCGTCTGGCCCTCCAGCCAACGGGCGGCGATAATCTCCGCGTGACCGTGGCCAACGGCGACCGCCTGCGCTGCCATGGGTTGGCACAGCACGTGCCCCTCACCATCGGCGATGAGCACTTCACCATCATGTGCGCCGGCATCGACTTGGGCTGCTTCGACTTCATCCTCGGCGTGGACTTCCTACGGACCCTTGGCCCTATCCTGTGGGACTTCGACACCCTCACGATGACCTTCTCGCGCCAGGGTCGCCGCGTCCGGTGGGAGAGCCTTGGGGGCGCCGCCCCAGCACCACAGCTGTAGCTCGCCACGGGGGACGACGAGGCCGAGCACCCCCTGCTGACTCAGCTCCTGCAGCAGCACGGCGACCTCTTCGCCGAGCCGCAAGGGCTGCCGCCCGTTCGGGAGTACGACCACCACATCCACCTTCCGCCGGGGATGGACCCAGTAGCGGTGCGGCCTTACCGCTACCCCCAGTTGCAGAAGGACGAGCTGGAGCGGCAGTGTGCGCTAATGCTCGCCGCGGGCATCATCTGGATCTCTACATCGCCGTTCTCAGCGCCAGTGCTCCTCGTCTGCAAGTCGGACGGCACGTGGCGCTTCTGCATCGACTACCGCGCCCTTATCGCCCTGACACTCAAGGACAAGTTCCCGATCCTGGTGGTCGACGAGCTCTTCGACGAGCTCCACGGGGCGCGCTTCTTCACCAAGCTCGACCACCGGTCGGGCTACCATCAGGTGCGCATGATGCCGTTCCGGACCCATCGCCAAGACGGCATTCCGGACCCATCATGGCCACTTCGAGTTCGTCGTGATGCCGTTCAGCCTCACCAACGCGCCCGCGACTTTTCAGGCCTTGATGAACGACGTCCTCCACCCATACTTACGCCGGTTTGTGCTCGTTTTCTTTGATGATATACTTATCTACAGCACTTCGTGGGCGGAGCACCTCCAGCATATCGCCATCATCTTCAACGAGCTTCGAGCGCATCGTCTTCATCTTAAGCGCTCGAAGTGCTCGTTCGGGACGGCGTCGGTCGCCTACCTCGGCCACGTCATCTCCGCCGACGGGGTGGCTATGGACGCCGACAAGGTGGCGGCCGTCGCGGCGTGGCCGACGCCGCACTCGCCACGTGCCCTGCGGGGCTTCTTGGGCCTCGCCGGGTACTACCAGAAATTTATCAAGGAATTCGGCATCATCGCGTCGCCACTCACACGCCTATTGCGTCGCGATGCCTTCGCTTGGGACAATGAGGCCACTGCGGCGTTCGAGGCCCTGAAGGGGCCCTCACGACGAGCCCCGTTCTACAGATGCCAAACTTCGACCGGCCGTTCATTGTCGACTGCGACGCCTCCGGTGCGGGGTTCGGCACCGTTCTTCACCAGGGCGACGGTCCCCTCGCCTACTTCAGCAGGCCCTTCGCCGCACGTCACCTCAAGTTGGCGGCATACGAGCAGGAGCTCATAGGCTTGGTGCAGGCCGTGCGCCATTGGCGGCCCTACTTGTGGGGTCGCTCTTTCCAGGTTCGCACGGATCACTACAGCCTCAAGTTCCTCTTGGACCAGCGGCTGTCGACGGTACCGCAACATCAGTGGATCAGCAAGCTCTTCGGCTTTGACTTCACGGTGGAGTATCGCCCCGGGCGCCTCAACACCGTGGCCGACGCCTTGTCTCGCCGTGACGCCGACCCCGCCGACGCCGAGGGTGACGCCGAGGGGGCCATGCTCTGCATCCGCTCGGGTCCCTCGTTCGCCCTCTTCGACCACATCCGGCGGGCCACCACGGCCGCGCCGGACGCTCAGCTTCTGCGACAGCAGCTTGAGGCGGGCGCGTTGGACGAGCCCTGGCGCGTGGTGGATGGCTTGCTCCTACATGGGCGCCGTATCTTCGTACCCGACCACGATGACCTCCGCCATCAAGTGCTACTGATGGCGCACTCAGCCGGCCATGAGGGTGTCCAGAAGACTCTCCATCGTCTCCACGCCGACTTCTACATTCCCGGTGATCGGGCTTTGGTTCAGGACTGGGTGCGTTCATGCGAGACATGCCAGCGCAATAAGACGGAGACCCTGCGGCCAGCTGGAGTGTTGCAGCCGCTGGAGGTGCCATCTCAGGTGTGGGCGGATATCTCCATGGACTTCATCGAGGGCCTTCCCAAGGTGGGCGGCAAGTCCGTCATCCTCACAGTGGTCGACCGCTTCTCCAAGTACGCCCACTTCATCGCACTCGGCCACCCCTACACAGCCGCGTCGGTGGCCCGCGCTTTCTTCGATGGCATCGTTCGCCTACACGGGTTTCCGGCGTCGATCGTCAGTGATCGGGACCCGGTGTTCACGGGGCATATGTGGCGTGATCTCTTCCGGATGGCGGGCGTGAAACTCCGTTTCAGCACGGCTTTTCATCCCCAGACGGACGGCCAGTCGGAGGTGGTTAACAAGGTGATTGCCATGTATTTGCGCTGTGTTACAGGTGATCGTCCTCGCGCCTGGGTGAATTGGCTTGCATGGGCGGAGTACTGCTACAACACATCCTATCACTCCGCCCTGCGCGCTACGCCGTTTGAGGTGGTCTACGGCCGACCGCCTCCGCCTATCCTGCCGGTGGATCCGGCGACGGCTCGGACGGAGGCTGCGGGGGAGCTTCTCCGCACCCACGATGAGATGCTTGCCGAGGTGCGGCAGCGTCTCGTCCAGGCTCAGCAGCTGGCCAAGCACTACTCCGACGGTAGAATCAACTACTCTACCATACATCACCATTATTACTGAAACAAAAAATCCTATTATGCAGCAGGGAGCTGTTCGTATGTATTATATACCGACTGTTTGTTCTATCCGATCTTTGCTAGTGGTCGTGTAGCTGGGATCTCCTTGGAGGTCATGAGGATAAACAAGGTGAGGGTTCCCTGGAACGCTAAGAAATAGTTCATGATTACTTGGTTGCAAACTGGACATGTCATTGCACCTGATAGGGAGTTGGGGGTGATTAAATCAGTTGTTCGTACAAGCTGCAACCAAGGTTTTTTTGCAGCATCATGTCAAACATGTTATTACGCTGCATTCTCCATGTACACTGAACATGTAACTCATGGTTACTGAAATATAGATACTAGATAACATTTTGAAGAATATCCTGTAGTTTTAAATACTGTATCAACTTTCTCTGTTTACAAAAATAGCTACCTGATTGGGTTTATTGGCACTTTAATACAGTTTCAGTTCGTGATGATATTTTCTTCAAAGTGCAACAGCTGCTTTAGGTAGTATGTCTTTCAACGCCATCATTTCCAGGGAGAGGTCTAGCTTTATTATTTTGTTTCTCCCTTTAGAGATTTTGTAGGACGTAGCTTTGGGTGGTGTTAATAGGAGTTGTTGTGAGAAATATTGGGTGGTCTATTTGACATATTTTAGTACGTGAATTTTCAAATCGATGTTTGTAATATAATATGTCTGTAGAGAGTAAAACCAGTATAATATCTTGTTGTGTTCCCATCAGTTAAACTTTACCAGATACACAAATATGTGACCAACAGAAGAATTTATACCTCAACTGACAAGTGACAACAGCTCTTCCAAACCTAGTTGTGGTGGATGTGGACTACTATGATTCCAACTAGCACTTCATAGGCTTTGGGAGAGGAATTGCTATCAGCATTACAAATATAATACCACTGATCATTCTCCATTATAGTGTTTCTTAGAATTTTCACCGGCTCACTAGGTTATTGATAGGCTTGGACTAAAAGGGGAAGATGAAAAATATCTTGTGTTGAATCAGAGAAGTGAGCGCGTAAATTATACAACAGTTCGATTATCTTATTTTATTCGGTTCTGGAAAAATGTAAGTTACTGGGCTCATATAGAAAATATTACTCATTTTATTTATTTGATTCCTCTTGGAGGATTGTAATTACTTTCCAAAGCTCAGTATCTCAGCAAACATGCATCTCACCCAATAGCGCATGTTCGTCCAATTGGTACCTATTTAGCTGTTGTCAAAAATTGGGATATGGCGAAATTAAGGTGAAACATATGTCATAATATATTTTCTGGATTTATTTTCAATTCTGAATAATTGCTTCCTTTGTAATTGGATCTTTGGTTGCTTTTTTACGTTAGTTTCCTGATGTCTCATGTTCTACGCGCTGGCCAATTGCTATCTTTTGAGTATTTTTTCTGTCTGAAATGTTGAGGTAATATAGTATCATCAAATAAACTATCACTATTGAAATGTTGCAGATTCCACATTAGGTATGGTAGATATATGTTTGCTTGCATATTTTTTTCTATCAATGTCCTCCAGATTCATTTTCTTGAATGGTTTATTTCTAGCGTGTTGAATAATCAATAATATGAGGACTTTGCAGGATCTGGTAATTCAATGTACGTGATGTAGGCGCAGGCGCACCTGCTTCTGCACCGTGTGCATCTCCGGTGGCGGCACCGACACTACAATTGGCACCTGCTTCTGCGCCGTGTGCATCTCCGGTGGCGGCACCGACACTATCATTGGCACCTGTTTCTGCACCATGTGCATTTCCAGTGGCTGCACCTGCACCATCATCAGAACCGTGTGCATCTCCGGTGGCTACACCGTCACCAACATCTGCACCTGCATCTAGTTCTCCAGGTATGCAACCTATTTTGACCTTGTTCTATTGTTGACCAGTTGTGTTATACCTTGTTTATTTTCTTCCGTTTCAGTCTATACCTCCATTTTGTTGCCTAATTTCTCATGTAATTTTGATACTCATTAGGGCATATGAGTAACACAGGTGTGCCATTCTCCTGAAACGATAGACGTGTCATGAATTGAGATATTTGCAGCTATTTTATAGTGCAGCCTTCCATAGATGATCACTAGCAATATTGTTAAAAATCAAATGTATTTAACGCTGGGGATTTAGCTTAGTTTCCTTTTCCAAATAGAGATTTGGCTTATCTTTTACCATTGATGAGCTAGACATTTTCAAAAAAAGAGTGATCTTTATTGCAGATTGGTTTTCTCGCCCAACTATGACCTTTTTTGCAGGATCGTCCCTATCATGTTGCTTTTAATACTGTAGCATTATTCTACTACAGCTTAGTGGTGTCATGTTTCGGGTGACCATATTAGATGGAACTAAACCAAGCATGTTGCTTTAGTATTTGGTTAGTAGTTACACAAACTAGCATGTATGATGATTAAGCCAGTTTTTTCTGCAGAATTTGAAGCTCTTCTAATCGTTCTCTCATTGTCATGAAGATTCAAGAGACTAGGGTCACGAGGAAAGCTGAAGCTGCTGGTTGTCCTATGAAGATTAAGCTTGCTGCTCCTCTTTATTTTTTGACTACACACACTCTTGACGAGGTTGAATGATGAATTCCTCTTGATTTATTAGATGGACATGTAGGTTTAGGTTAGTTTACATTGTGATTCTTATTCGGAAATTTGAATCCTGAATTGTAAAAATTCTGTGTACTATGTGAATTGTGTTATGAAATTTGTAAAAACTTACTGAATTTTGTGGCAATTCTTTCAAGTGCCTCTAATTGAATTTTGGGGCACTTCGATCAAAGGGCCTCTAATAGAATTTTGGAACACTTCAATCAAAGTGCCTCTAATTGATTTTTGGGGCACTTCAATCAAATTGCCCCAAAAAGTTTTTGAGGCACTTTAATCAAAGTGCCTCTAAAAGTTTTTGGGGGAACTTTGATTCAAGTGCCTCTAATTCATCCCAATTAGGGGCACTTTTAATAAAGTGTCCTAAAAACTTTTAGGGGCATGAGTAAAGGAGGCACATTTTAAAGTGCCTCAAAAGATTTTTAAGAGCACTTTATTTAACATTAGGGGTATTTTGAAGTGCCCCATATTAGCTACTAGCTACCGTGTTGTAGTGCTTTGTCTCATATGCCGAGAATATGCACACGTTAATATGACACTACTTTTTTTTCCTTCAGTTCTATCGCCTGAATCGTAGCGATGGCGGCGGCAGGTGTACGTCACAGCTCAACCGTTTTCCGCAACTCAATAGTGAGATGGGGATGACGTGGCTGACCGAATATTGGTCACCTTCTTGGATTGTCCCTTCGCCATGAGACTTGTGAAGAGTCTCTCTATCACCTATGGTTGGGAGCGTCGTTTTGGTGGACGGGCTCAGTGGAGCCCGTTTTTTGAACCATTTTTTTTTTCAAATTTCAAAGTTTCAAAAAAATTAAACAAAAATACCTAGTTGTAGACAACTTCATACACTATGATTGTACAAAATTTTAATTCAAAATACATTGTATTGTGTCCTCGATAAAAATAACAAAAAACCAGATCTGGGAGCATGAACAGTATAGATTTTTTTTCCTTTCAAATTTTGACCACTTTATCTTTTTTGCTGAGCCCACATGACAAGGTATTTCATATTGAAAAGTTGCACAATCATAGTGTATACAGTTGGCTATATCCAGATATTTTTTTTGAATTTTTTTAAAGATTTAAAATTTAAACTTTTTGACATTTAAATAAAAGGGCTTCATGGTGCCCGGGTCCTAATAGCATTTTGCGCTATGGTCATGCCGATTACAGCAACCACCGTGTCCGACGCTGTGTTGTGCGTGCTGCCTAAGGACACGGCGGACCTTGGTTTCGACGCGGGGAGGCGTAACTTCAACTTGGTTTTGCTTGTGTCTTTAAAGCTGGACTTCTTTGGCGCATTATCATTGTCACGCTTCATGACTTTTTCAATCACTGCAAGTATAATACTCCTCAACCTTGAAGAAAAGAGATCCATATAGAACCCAACATTTATACAGCCTGCTACTACATAATATGATGTATTTCGAATTGAAATTTTACACGTTTATAGAACCCAACATTGCCTATATCCAGATTTATTTTTAGATTTTTTGGAACTTTTAAATATATTTTTTCCATTTTTAAAAAAATAAGCTTCATGTAGCTAGCTCGAGCTACATATGGTTTCTCCCCATTTCCTTTGTTATCTAACACCACCGTCACTGTATCTGACAAAAGCTGAGATAGGAAAGTATGCATCAGGTCTGTCCATCTATATTCTGAATTTGTACTGTAAGGCCTGTATGGAGGAGCTGCTTTGCAGTCTCAACATGTTTTCTTCCATTTATTCGGCTGACTTAATGTTGTCCTTTCTCCTTTAAACACAACGGCAGAGGGAGGTTTGATATTTTTTATGGAGCGTCTGGAGCTCGGATGAGTGATATCTAACTAGAGACTAGTCGTTTTTCTCTCAGTTGTCTTTCTTGCCTTGCCACTCTCTCTCTCTCGTAGAAACCCCCTTTTCCCACCTCCAACGCCTCCTGAACCGCCTGCTACCGCCACCTGTCGCCGGCCTTGCTCCCGCGATGCCTCGCCGCACCGTCCTCCTCCATCTGCCGCCCATCGCCGGTATGCCACCGCTCCAGACCTTCCTCTAAACCCGCCCACCTCCCGCAATTTTGGCGAACCCCTACACCCCTAACCCTAAGCCGGTGAGCCCTTGCACCTGAAATCTTAAGTGCCATTCCTCGCCCCTACCGGCGACACTGCGGTCAGCCGCGCTGTCTCTGGCTCCAGCTCCAGCAAGGTCATCAAGTGTCAGCGTCTGGAGAAGGTGACTGATCTCCAACTAGGGATTAGACACCTGATTTCTAGCAAAACCAAAATTGGACATGTCGATTTGAATTCTTATATGGAGTCATGTTTTCACATGCTTAACCATTCCCTACATTGTAAGTTTCTTTTCATGAAGTAATGTTACCTATCCTCTCTATATATTGATGTTCATTTCACTATGTAATGTCTTTCTATGCATATCGGTTTATGCCTGATTTTAACTTCAACTATTCCCACAGCAACGTGGGGAATCATCTGGTAGTATGTTTATAGAAAGCTAAAGGGAGATAATACTACTCCCTTCGACCACTAATACTTGTCACTGTACATCTAGATACATTTATACAAAGATAAATATTAGTGGTCGGAGGGAGTAGCAAAATACACACACTTGAGAACGTCCAATTATTTTATTTTCACATTTCCACCTGGCTTCACCATTTCCTTGCACCAGGGCGCACAGTCTCAGCCTCTCACTCCACTCTGACGAACGCGACGATCCTCTCGAGCAGCTCCCTGGCCTTCTCCGTGGCGGGCTCGTACAGGTAGAACACGTGCCCCACGCCCTCCGACTCGAACAGCTCCACCGCCGGCTCGGGGCCCCTCGCTCGCGCCGCCGCCTCCGCGTACGCCCTGCCGCGCCACCGTAAAAAGTCCCCCTCGGCCACGCACACCATCACCTTCTCGCACGCCAGCTTCTCCAGCCCCGGCGCGCCCGCGGCCGTCGGGTTCATCCGGGGGTCGTCCGCGCCGTCCGCCGCGTCGGGGCACACGAACTCCCACAGGCCCTTCTCCTCCACGCCGCCCTTGCTCCCCGGCCGGGGCTCCTCGCCGATGGGCTCCTTGCCCCAGAACCACGGGTGGATGAGGACGATGCCTTTCAGCTTTCCTTGAAAGTCGTCCTGCATGGCGAGGTGGTGGCAGATGTTGCCCCCGGCGCTGTCGCCCGCGAGGAACACGCGGGACAGGTCGCCGTGGTCGGCGATCCACGCGTCGGCGGCCGAGAGCGTCCACGTGAGCGCCGCGAGGGAGTCGTCGTACGCGGCGGGGAGCGGGTGCTCCGGGGCGAGGCGGTAGTCGACGGAGACCGCGACGGCGCCGCAGGCCGCGGCGAGGTCATTGAGGCAGCGGTGGTACGCCGCGGACGCGGCCGACCCGATCACGAACCCGCCGCCGTGGAAATAGACGAGGACGGGGAGCCTCTTGGCCGCCGCTGCGCCGGCGGCGGCCTCGGGCGGGAGGTAGAGGCGCGCGAACGAGGAGGGCGAGAGCTGCACGTCCCTGGACGCGACGCCCGTGGCGGCGTCGTGGCCGGGCGGGACGTGCGGCATGGCGAGGGGCCGCTCGAGGCGGCCGCTCTTGTAGACCAGGAGGAGCGGGGAGAAGTCGTGGACGACCTCGTCGCCGGCATCGGCCGCCGCGGCGTTCGGCGACATTGTCGACGATCTGCTCGGTGCGCGGCGCGCAACTTCAGCGACGCGCGACGTCCGGGCACGGGTGGGTACGTCTGCTATTTTGCGTTGTGGTATTGTATTTGTATCACGCCTACGCGTTCACTGCCATGAGCAGAGCCGGTGGCGTGTAGGTGAGTCACGGCTGAGGAGCATTGCTACTTTCTCAGGCTGGGAAGGGGCCGTTGGGTGGTAGGGCAGTAGGAGTTTTATGGCGCGGTGGCCGGTGGGTGGCTGGGAAGGCTCCTGCATTTTATGGTGGATCTTGCGTGCACGGAAGAGCGCGTGGGGTATCCGCGTCCGGCCCGACCTCCCTTGAATCGAGAGAATTGATCGCGGCGGCATGTTTTGGTTCAGACGAATTTTGCAGGTCTATAGTTTCTATAGGGAGTTTGTTTGGTCTGTAGAATTAGAAACCATAGACATTGTTCTCTTTACAGTAAACCATAGAAATTGTTTTTGAGGTGTGCACCCTTATCCTAAAGTTAACACAGACTTCAGATAGATTGCTCCGCATCTCTTTATAACTTAACTAGGAAATATGCCTGTGCGTTGCATTGGGAGAGAAAACTCATATCACGACTCAGCGCAACCGGGAGAGAAAACTCATATCACGACTCGGCGCAATGCATATTCTATCACTTTTTGTCTTATTTAGTTATCCTTTTTGGTACTTGTATTTTAAAGCATTTTTTTCCTTAATTTATTTTAGCAAATCAAGATCCAAAATTCAGGAACAAATCAAAATAATGTCAGAGATCTATCTAGCCTATAATGTCATATTCACTCGTCAAGATTTAAGAAGTAATAGACACGTTCTTCAATTGCACATGGATTTGGAAAAAATGAAACAAATAACAATATAACCATGTATAAGAACAATGTATATGATTAGGGTCGTGTTATTTCTATACTACTTCTGTTCTATTGACTGGCTTATCCTCTATATCACATGAGACACACAGAGAGAGAGGTGAAAATTGATTAAAGAAGAGACCAAAAGAGGAGAGACCGCGACAGGGGAAAATAGCCCGGAGAAGAGACAGAGAGAACAAAGAGGGATGCAAAAATTGATCTGAGGTGCTGCAGCTGCACAAGCACGAGGAGCACGTCTTTAAGAGCCGGGGCCCATCAACCTGCCCCGCTATGCTCGCTCGATGTGCTGAGCCGGCTCCTCTGCGGATGCACACACATGGCCTTCGGCTGGACATGCACGACGCGTACTTCCTCAAGCTTTCTATGCTCTGACAGAGTCATGGAACGGCTCTGGGCGTGGATCCAGGCATCCAGCCCCACCGAGGATGAAGAAGCAGCGGGCCGAGCCGCCGAGGGACCAACCAGGAGCAAACAGCCACGCGTCCTACTCACCGGCCGAGCGGAGGCAGGAGACGGCGGGAGCTCGGCCGGCCGCCATGACTGAGCTCCGCCTGCTGTACGTCCCCATGTCACGCTCGAGGCGGCGCCCCCAGGAGATGGCGGGGGGAGCTCGGCCAGCCGCCATGGCCGAGCACTCACCGAGCTTGCGCTCGAGGCGAGGCGACGCCTCCCATGCTTCCCCATGTCTGGCCGAGCGGAGAAGGCGGCGGGAGCTCGGCCGTCCACCATGTCCGAGCGCTCACGGAGCTCGCGCTCGAGGCGGCGTCTACCATGCGTCCCCGTGTCCGTCCGAGCGGAGGCAGTAGATGGCAGCAGGAGCTCGGCCGACCGCCATGGCCGAGAGCTTCTAGACACTCCTGCGAGCCTCCCGCGAGCGGCAGAGCGACGGCTTCGCCAGCGACCGGAGCCGTGTGCGAGGCGGCGAGGTGGGTGGATCTCCCCTGGGTCAAGCGGATCCCAGCGGCACACACCACCGTTCCCTGGCCGCGCGGATCCCCGACAGCGCCCCATCGAAGATGGAGGGGATAAGGTGAAGGTTACTGCAAGGGGCTAAACTACAAAAGTGGCAACCACCGATCTTAGAGTGATTGCGGGTTAATTTCTCCAAAAGTCATTTTTCAGTTCTATTTGTAGAGATTTGTAGAGATACTGCGGGTTGATTCACAGAATTAGGTAGGATTTTTTTGCAAAACGTCCGACGAAAGAACCAAACCATAGAACCCTTGCGTACTTTATTATTAGGGGGGTATAGATATAGATATAGATACTAGCAACATACCCGTGCGTTGCCACGGAAAATAAACAAATGTATGAACATATTCATTATAAGTTTTCCATATATATGGACAACGAAAAATATTCTACCAAACCACTGGTAATTAAGCATATATTTCTTCACAAGGATTTGGACACCCATGTTGGAGATATCATGGCACTACTTGAAGCTTAACTACTCCAGATGGGGGCATCCGACGATTACCTTGGCGAGCCCCATGTCAGTGACGCCTAGGCATTTTTCCAACAGTAATTATCCAATTCGTTTACAAATGAGGTGCCAATGACACTGGGAGAGACAGTGCCTTAATAGACCTCCAATGCTCTAGGCAAGAACAGTGACCAAACTTCTGAGCTCCCTTACATATGAAGGTCACATCAGCTCATCACCTGCATAAAAAGGAATTCACATGAATACAAAAGATCAGAATAAGCTGACCTGTTGGTTAGACAGGTAAAGAACAAAAAAAGGCACCCTTCCATGTATGTGTTATCCAAAAAATAATTACACCCCCAATTTTCTTTCGATAAAGGGAGTATATTTATATCGCGAAGATACCGATTACACCCCCAATTACCAAGAGAATGATACCTATTCCTGCTAGTAATTTTATTAGTTAGTTTTAGGCTTCAGATAACGTGAATCCGCAATTTGACCATGGATCTTATGCAGACTCCCAGGACAGTTTGCTGCAAGGTTTGCATCAGGTAAGATATAGACAGCAGGAGGGTGTAAAGCCAGATTTCAGTTTGTATAATAATAAAAGTTTCGATAATTAGAGCACATACAATGACACTTAAACTTTCCCTACTCGTTTATGTCACAGACCAGATAGAACATGCATCACTACAGAGATTTTGGACTATCAACAATGCACATACTTAGTTCTACTTGCAGCAGTCTGAAACTCTATTTATACAAATAGAAAGCTAATAACAACAGGAAACATTTAGGCTACTCATTTTCTACATAGGCATTACAATTGTTGACTTTTTATTTTGTCTGAACATTCATAGAAGGAGTTCATGCACACATATGTATCCTCAAAGGCTCAAAAGCCAGAACACAAAAAATAAGATAACAATTTATCTGCTCAACAATTTTTGCAACCAAGGTGGATTATTCCTCTTTGTCACAACGAGAGTTTACATTTCGATTGTCCAGTTCTGGGCCAGTCTCTTGCATGATTACCAGTGCACAAATGCCCGTTCTTGTAGTTTTAGAACAATAATACATCTGGAAAACATAATAAGTTTAGAAATGACATACTAAAATGACCTGCCAATTATGTATGGTACAATCAATGCGAATGGTTCGATCTGAGAGGTGATCTGATCCCACTAAGAAAACATGTTTAACATTTTGAAACAGGTTAAACAAGCAAGATAAGCCACAGGCACCAAATCTGCCCACAATTTCTTGTTGTGGCTGCACAAAGAAATACTGAAGCTCTCGTCATGGTCAGCACTCCAAGGTGGATTATTCCTCTTTGTCACAACGAGAGTTTACATTTCGATTGTCCAGTTCTGGGCCAGTCTCTTGCATGATTACCAGTGCACAAATGCCCGTTCTTGTAGTTTTAGAACAATAATACATCTGGAAAACATAATAAGTTTAGAAATGACATACTAAAATGACCTGCCAATTATGTATGGTACAATCAATGCGAATGGTTCGATCTGAGAGGTGATCTGATCCCACTAAGAAAACATGTTTAACATTTTGAAACAGGTTAAACAAGCAAGATAAGCCACAGGCACCAAATCTGCCCACAATTTCTTGTTGTGGCTGCACAAAGAAATACTGAAGCTCTCGTCATGGTCAGCACTTGCTGTGGCTGCTGCTCAAATGTTCACACTTTTCCTTCTATACGATCTTGAAGATCAACTGTCCCAACGCTGTTTGGCTTTCGTTCAGTCAGATCTTCTTCAGCTTCTATTTTGATTTTTTCTAGTAGGGTACACCGGAGATAAGAACTGGAGATAAGAACGGATTCACTGACCTGATATCTATGGTGTCAAGTGATCTTGGCGGCGCACCGGCGGCTGGAGTTGACATGGTCCTTGCCATGTCGGACGCCATCGCCAAAGCTAAAGAAGGGGAAGGTCGACACAACCGCAGAGCCAGAGATGAAACCGGCTTGTCTGTTCTGGTGTCAGCGTGCAGGGAAGCAGCCACCACACGGCTCGTCCTGTCGGAGACGAAGCGGCGCTTGGTGGGGAATTGCATCTGGCCTCCTCGACCGTCGATCTGGCGCCCAAGCTGGTCGCGAGATGAGAAGAATCCAGACGGCGGCGTCCGGCAGAATTCGCGCCCGTATGGAAAATCCGGCGGTCTGCTGGTAGCCTAGATCTCGCTGGGGACGATGGCCACCGCGCCAGTTGACCGCTGCCGCCGCCTCTGCCTCCACCAGGAGCAGCATATGAGCCACGGGCAACGGGCACAGGGGCTGAAATGCAAAACGTATTTTTCGTGGGCTCTTTCGTTGTGCGGACTGCGGGATAATATCCATATTTTTTAGGGTTCTTTAAAAAATATCCGCGACGTACGTACCAACGTACGGTCGCTTTGCCGTTTTATTGATAGAGATAGATATTTGTAGACAACAACAGAGGTTGGAGCTGGAGTAGCGGATATTTAAATTAGCCTTGTACTAACCCTTCTTATGCTTATCGTGAGATCTGATATTGAGTCCTCACGTCTGATATCCATGTCTAGCCTGCAGTTGTTGTCGATGTAGTGTTTTCTGCTGTCTAGTTTTTTGTCCTTCATGGTTTTCCCTGATCGCAACCAAAGAAGTAACGACTGCCTGAGACGCTCAATTGCTGGAAGCCCGGAAGTATCTTTTTCCCCAATGGCATAAGACGGTCGATTGCTGGAAGCCATGAAGTATTTTTTTGCCGCTGGACATGGCCGTGCTCGATCTCTTGCCTCTCGTATGTCTTCTGGCAACCGGATCTTGTATTTCATACTGACACACTCGCAATATGGTCGCCTTTTTCCCACTGGCAATACACGCCAGAAGCTGACGTTGTTTTTTTGAAAAAAGGAAGCTGACGTTGTTGTTTCTCCGAGTTGTGTCGGATCGCGTCCATGGCTTTCATTGTCTGCTTTTCTTGGTCAGATCTCTCGCCCGGGCAAATATGTATGCACATGGATGGTACTTGCGGTATCGAGAATCTCTTACAGCCAAGACCAATACTCATCAATTAATGGATTGTGCTAGACAAATAATACATGAGATCTGAAGGATATCTCCAATTCCCAATCTAACCGAGATTCTTCAACATGATTTAGATTTGTGGCTTTGGACTACAATCGTGAAGATATACGGACCTTGAGGACACAAATCGGCCTAGTGCTGTGCGAGCCGCACGTGCAGCTCTTGTTCCTCTCCGGCTGTACGGCAGTGGGTTCGTCGGGCAGTTTGCCGAGAATATCGTCAAGCAGGCAGCCGGGCGTGACGGACGCATCTTTGATGAGATTGAATCCATCAGGCGTTCTAGTCTTTCACATGCGCGTTCTAGTCTTTCACGTCACAGATGCGTATTTGTTCCGATCAACTATGAAGAGTCCGTGAGTAATACAAACATATAATCGTGTCTATACCTTATTGTTTTCCGAGCTAACGTACGTTGTAACACTAAACTGCTTAATCCTAGCCCGACGGAAGAACCAAACCATGGAACCATTGCGTACTTTATTATTAGGTATAGATTATGAAGAGATATCGAGCAATTTTAGTTCTTAATATATTTAGGGAGTGTCTAATGAACAACCGTTTGTTTTTTAATTCGCAAATAGACAGATTTTTTGGTCATTCATAGTGTGACAGCTGTATTTGAGTTCAGTACAGAAAAACGTCCGTTTTCAGTCAAAATAACAGATAGTTTTTTGAAAAAAATAGTATTCACAAACGGCTCTTTTATTTTAGGCCGTATTCACAAACGTCCATTTAAAAGCCGCCCAGAAAAGGCCCATCGATCAACAAAAGCCCAAAACCGCACAATCAAAAATATTAAAAGCCCAAAAACGCACATCTACATACTAGGCATCTTCTTCTCAAACACGCAAAACACCCCACGTGCTCCCCTACCTAACAGAACAAGATCGGTAATAAGCACATCGAGGTGCTTATCCTTCCCCAACCAGATCGGCTACAACCCCACAACAAAAATGGAGGAAAAGGGATAGGGAGAAGCAGATCTAGATCTCCAATTGCAAAAGAAAAAGGACAAGGGCAAAGAAAAAGATCAGGGGAACTTACTTCACAATGAATCGCCACTAATGTCCAAGGTATGATACTGAACTCAATTGCACTTTTGAACTCAAAAACAGTGTAGGTTTAAAAGCTTCAGTATTGTGTCCATATGGACCAAGAGTCATGTGCTCAATTGCACCAGTTAAGCCTAAAACTCAACTACAGTTTAGGTTTATCAGATTCAGAACTGTGTCCCTATGGTACAAGAATCTTGTGATGAAAAACCAAAAAGAGTGTCCAGTAAGCAGAAAAAATTGTAAAAAAATCTTAAAAAGTAAACTAAGAAAGAATACTGATAAATGGACAATTGAATACTCTCTTGTAAACTGACATTAGACACAAATTTTTTGAATACTGATAAAAGTAGAAAGTGGCAACAAAAGAAAATATGGATCCTCCTCCTTTATCCGGGCTTGGAACCGGCTACACATACTACTTAAAACTTCAGGAAAAAAGTGATGCGTAGGCGGAGTTACACCACCCACCCTCCCCATCCCTACCATCCCATACCCCATCCATCCCACATCAAACAGAAACATAGGGTTTGCACTAAAAAAAGGACAAAAACAAACCACTGCATACGATATTTAGTTGCTCAAGGAAAACATAGATATAAAAATGAGTCTCATATAGATAAATTACTAGGACACACATAGATATAATGAGTGTCATTTAGATAAAGTACTGGCACACAAATAGGTATTGAAGGAAAAAACATAGATAGACAGGTAGATACTAAAATGGCTGATAGTAGTGTTGCCAGCCCCCAAAATGACACAAACATTCTATCTTCAGAGAATGTTCACTGACATCTTGACGTACTTCCCTTCCATAGCAAAGAGAATGAGTACTGTCATTCAAACCTTCAGATTAAAATCCTGGACAAGCTCAAACCAACCAGATTCAAACAACACCCTTCCATCTTTGGACTTATGATATTTTGCTTCCTGTAGGGTGTCACCCATAGAAAGAATGAACCAGCCGCTGTCAGATATCTGCAGTTCCTTGACAATATGTTTTGGGATACGCTGCAGACAGAAATAGAAGTAATATAAAAAAACCAATGAAAAAAATCTGAAACAGAAAATTTTGAATTAAATTGACAAAAATGGGATCTCAGAAAAAGAAATATTATACCATTCCATTATGGTAGATGTCAGTGTTTGTAAATTTGTGCACAAAAACAGCACCCATTCCTAGAGTACGCTCTACCAAAAGTTGGTTCTTCCTTGCGGTTTGATCCGTAGTTAACCTAAGACCTCCAGTGTACACAATAACTCTTGCATCATCCTCACATACTTCACCTTGTGAACCAATGAATCAACCATGTAAAAACAAAAAAATATAATGAATCAAACAGAAATCAGAGAAACATGATTCAGAAAGAAAAATGAAGAAAGAGACTCAAAACCGCACCTTGAATCCTAAGCTTTTGGGTACCATCAGGGGCTTCTGGGATGATGCGAAAGAAATGAGGAGCATTATCCAGCCCAATCTTTACCCTGTCACCAGCCTCCATGCCATAGGCAGATATGAACTCCTTGTAACCATCACCACAAATGCGCGTACTAAAGTCACGTTTCTTCACATTGAACTTGTAATCAACTTCATCTGGTGAAATGGCATCAAAAACATTGCCAACAAGTTCATTGAATTGCCTTCTCACATAACATGGAACAATCTAAACAAATGACAAACAGAAAATACATAGCACAATATCATAAAAAGGACACATTCGAATGTATGAGTGATGAATACATTATGAGGTGAAAAAATAATGTTTATACCATGGACTCAAGGTGATTATTCCCTAAATATGAACGGAAAGAGTTGCACATCTTCCGCATCTCCTGACAACGGCTTCCCCTCGATCCACAAACAATGCATGGCATCCTATGGTTGTGTAGTTTGAGAAAAAGAATTATGTAAGATAAAGAAAAATAAAAAATGGCATTCTGTCTTCAAACTCAAACACTGTAAGACTTAAATATGACTAACTGTATTTAAGAAAATGAGATAGTAAGAAGTGAAGCTAGATAACTTAGACTAAAATTACAACAGAATGACATAATGAAACACTTAAAAAGCATCTGTGTTCTGTGACACATTGAACAAGGTTTTATAACATGCAAACTCACATACTTCATAAGCAAAATGCATAAACCATTGTTCCATATTAAAAAGGATTACTGATTTTAGTAATGAAGTCTAATATACATATTAGTGAAAAAGGATTACTGCATATAAGCAAGCTAGTATGAAAATATGGTAAGAGAAAATATAATGAAAATCAAGTCTAATATACATAAAAGGGGGAGATCTGCAGCCCAAAAACAATGTGTATAACTGTCTCCACTTAGTTCACCATTTTAAGAACTAAAGCTAGTTAAAATGTGAAAAAAACTACATCTCAGATTGCAATAGTAGGCAGACATCTAGATGGACAGAAGTTAAAAAATCAACTACTGGATAAGACAACAAAGAACAACTGAGTAAGAAAAAAAGCCCGGAAAGAAAAGACAACCAAAAACAACCTGAGTAGATGTGGACACAAGAGAGTACCTGTCTCCTTGGACTTCCTGATCTTCTTGGTCACAAAAACTACCAGAACACACAGATCCACCTCAGATCCCTCAGAGCCACCTCCACAGAACTGGATACACGAGATATGAAAAATGAGGAAGGACCTAGGAGTATGCAGAGAGAAAGTAATGAAGAAAGGTAGTCGGGGTGGGTGAGTGGCTGTATTAAGTAGGAGAGTGAAGGCTCTCCCTCCCCTATTAAATGCTGCATGTCTGAGTGGGGAAAAGCTTGGACAGATATAATATTAATTAATAATAAATGAGAAAAAAAATTATAAAAAGAAGATAGCACCTTTTGATGACCACAAGCGTGACTTCAAGCTTGACCACAAGCTTGACTTCAAAAAGTCCACCATACTCTGGAGCAGAACATGGTCGCCTTCCTTAAGAGCAAACAACAATCACCTTCTACAGCAAAAGAAACACATTACAAACAGTAGCTGAAGTACACTGAAACATAGCTGAAACTATACAATTGAGAAACCGATTGACTGAAAAATTGAACATAGCTGAAACTATACAATTGAGAAACTGATTGACTGAAAAATTGAGATAGCTGAGAGCCTAAAACTGAACACTAAACCAAGAAACAGTAAACACTTAAGATATGAAGGAATTAAATGAGATAATAGAATGACTGAAGAATTACTGAAAGACTGAACATACAGACTGGAAAAAATGAAATTAACTGAGAGATTGAGAGACTAAATTACTGTCACCAAATGAAATCAAATAACCGAATAAGAGAATAAATCGACACAAACTGATTATTTGAAACTAAAGACTAAACTAAGAGAAAGACAAAAACTGACAGAACATAACTAAGACTAACTTGAACACTAAACCAAGAAAATAGTAAATTACTGAAGAAATGAGACAATGAGAAACTACACCTTCCTCGTCGTCTAGATCACTCACACTACACCGACATTGTCCTATAGCTGTAGCGCCTGTGTAATGAAAAACAAGAATGAGAGGGACTAGGAAACACTGAAGAGATGAAGGAATTAAATGAGATAATAGAATAACTGAAGAAATACTGAAAGACTGAACATACTGAAAAACAAAGATATTAGAATGACTGAAAAAATGAAATTAACTGAGAGATTGAGAGACTAAATTACTGTCACCAAACAAAAGCAAAAAATTGAATAAGAGAATGAATGGACACAAAAAAACTGAAATGCAAACTGGTATGAGCTAAAGTGAAAATGAAAATCTGAATCTAAACATAATGAGATGACAGACTGAAGAACTAGAATAAAGCATAGAGAGAGACTAAGATATTGAGATACTGAGAATAAGATACTGAACACTAAAGACATGAAATTAAAGAATCACACAGGACTAAAGAGAATGAAGAATAAAGTGACTTAAGAAATTAACTGAGAGACTAAACTAACAGAAAGAGAAAAACTGACTATAGCTAGGAAGCAAATGTAAGAGTTACTGAGGACTAAAGGATAAATGAGTATTTCAAACTGAAGACTGAACTAACAGAAAGAGAAAAATTGACTATAGCTAGGAAGCAAATGTAAGAGTTACTGAGGACTAGGAACTGATGAAAGAAAAACTAAAGACTAAGATACTACAAAGACTGAAGAAAATAACTGAGAAAATGAGAGAATAAATTACGGAAGATATTAACAAAAAAGTGTGATACTAAACTCATTATCATGTTTCTCTTGATGCAGGTATTAAATGATGGCAGCTCAGTAACAGATAATGATGAAGTGCTAGATTACCAAGTTCTTTTGCAGGTAAACTATATAAACTTAAAGAGTAGAATGAATGCTTAAAAATATTTCATATGCTTAAATAAAATTAGTACAAAACTTGGTAATGCTTAAATAATATTGATTTATTACACGGGAACTTTTCGTACATAGCCTTGCTGCGGGGTGAACTTCACATCAACAACTCATGACAACACTCACATGTGCGGGCAAGAAAACAAATTAAAACTCTGCATTTAGTTTACATTGCGAAACTCCCCTTGCAGAAGTCTTCTTTTTTCCCCCTGGCAACGGCGCCAGAAAAGAGCTTGATGCGGCACGGTGTTGATAATGTAAAGCACCGTCCAGTTGGGAACCCCAAGAGGAAGGTATGATGAATATAGCAGCAAGGTTTTCCCTCAGTAAGAAACCAAGGTTTATCGATCCGAAGGGGAAGAAGCCAAACGACTGAAGGTGATGCTTGATAGCCTAGTGACACTCCAACAAGGGCGCCGTTTACGATCAAACGAGTTAGCGCGTCTTCAACTAGTAGCAACGTGGAACCTGCAGACAACACAACCAAATACTTTGCTCCCAACTTACGATGAGGTTGTCAATCTCACCGGTTTGCTGTAAACAAAGGAATGAGCGTATCGAGTGGAAAATAGTAATAGTATGCGAGTAAAGTAAACAGTGCGAGTAAAGTAAACAGGTGATAGCAATATAAAGGAAATAGGACCGGGGTCCACAGTTCACTAGTGGTGTCTCTCCATAAGATAAAATAACACATGCTAGGTAAACAAATTACAATTGGGCAATTGATAGAATAAAGACAACGTGATATGTCAAGAGGATCACTATGAGATTTACTCTGGGCATTACAACAAGATACATAGACCGCCATCCAACTACATCTATGACTAATAATCCACTTGTGGCGAATCAATCCGAGAACTCCACAAGTATTAAGTTGCGAACAACAGATAATTGCATTAAGCAAAGTGTGTAATGTAAACAAAGCATATGCCCTCGAGCATATGAATGTTGTTTTCCCCCTAGTAGCAACAACACATCTACAACCTTAGAGGTTTCTGTCACTCCCCCAGATTAAATAGAGACATGAACCCACTATCGAGCATAAATACCCCCTCTTGGAGTCACTAGCAACTACTCGGCCAAGATAGCTACTAACAACGGAGAGCATGCAAGATCATAAACAACATAGAGATAACTTAAGATAAAATTCAGTACATCAACTCAATCATAACACCAATATTCATCGGATCCCAACAAACACAACATATAGAATTACATAACGGTGATCTCGATCATGTAAGGCAGCTCACGAGATCTAAACATGAAGCACATGGTGGAGAAGACAACCATCTAGCTACTGCTATGGACCCATAGTCCAAGGTAGACTACTCACTCATCGTGCCGGAGGCAAGCATGGCGATGAAGAAGACCTCCGATGGCGATTCCCCTCTCTGGCAGGGTGCCGGGAAGAGCTTCTGGACCCTCCCGATCTTCGGGTCGACGACGGCAGCGGATCACGATGTATTCTGGAAAAGTGATCGGGTGTTTAGGTTTTTCCCGTCGGGGGGTCTTTATAGGCGAAGGGGCGGCGTCAGAGGTGGACCAGGGTGGCCACACCACCAGGGGGCGCGAGCCAGCCCTAGGCCGCGCTGCCCTGTGGTGTGGGCGCCCTGTGGCCCCTCTCCGTCTCTCCTTCGGTGTTCTAGAAGCTCCTGTGAATATCTAGACTTCTGGCTTTTGTTTCGTCTAATTCCGAGAATATTTCCTGTGTAACTTTTCTGAAACACAAAAACAGTAGAAAACAGGTAACTGGCACTGTGGCATCTCGTTAATAGGTTAGTTCCGAAAAATGCATAAAAATGCCACGAAGTGTAACGAAACACTAAGCAAATGGTGTAAAAACAAGCATGGAGCATCAAAAATTATGGGTACTTTGGAGACGTATCAGTGCTGACCTGAAACCCGAGAAGGGAATGGAATTTAGAACAAGAGAGGAAGCTCAGCAATTCTTGAACACATATTCTTTTGCTGCTGGTTTTTCAATTGCCGTTGTCTCGGTATACAGAACTACATGCAAGAAAAGAAACAATGAGGTCAGAAGAGCAACAATCAACTGTAGCAAGCATGGTCACAACACACAAGTTGAAAATGAGCAAGTAGTGTCACAAAGACAGTCGACACTAATTGAAAGGTGGAAATGGTAATAAATGAGAAAAATGGAGTATGGAGGATTACTAACCTCATACTAGATCACAATCATCCGCTTGAACCAGGGGGTAGATTTTTCCGGTCACATGTCTACATGACAAAAGAAGAAAAAGCAATCATAAGAACAATGAAGCTGTGCAACATTCCAACAAGAAATATCGTCTCAGTTTTAGCGCACATGAGAGGGAGTATGGAGCAGCTTCCATATAACAAGCGCAAAGTGTGCAACTATGGCGCAACTGTTACTAGGGAGCTAAACAACAGCGACCTGAATAAAGTACTTGCCTGGTTTAACAAGAAGCAAGCTGGCGAACCGGGGTTTTACTACTCACTGGAGATAGATGCCCTGAAGAAAGTCAGAAGTGTTTTCTGGTCAGATGCTAGAGCAAGGTAATATTATGACTTGTATGGTGATTGTGTGTGCTTTGACACTACTTCCTTGACAAATAAGTATAACTTACTATTTGCTCCTTTTGTTGGAATATCATCACATGGCGAGATATACATATTTGCTTGTGCCTTCATCATAAATGAGACTGCAAAAACATTTGAGTGGCTATTCAGAATATTCTTGGAAGCAATGGGAGGCAAGCATCCACAATCAATCATGACTGATCAGGACAAGGGCATGCGCACTGCAATAGAAAATGTTTTTCCAAATGCAACACACAGAGGTTGCTTGTTTCATGTAAAAAAGAAATGTGATGACAAAAATGGTTCAACATTTCAAGCACATGAGGGCTTGTACGAAGAAATGCAAGATGTGATAGACAACTCTCTAACAGTACAGGAGTTTGAAATACTTTGGAAAAACATGATTGAGGAACATGGCGTTGGGGGAGTGAAAATTTTCAATGACATGTGGACAAACAGAGCAAAGTATGTACCAGTGTACTTCAAGACAAAATTCTTCCCTTTCATCCAAACAACAGCTAGAAGTGAAGGGACAAACACGTTATTTAAGAAAGGAGTTCGTGCTCAGTTTAGCATGACTAGCTTCCTGAGAGAATATCAGCGTATCATGGATACAATACATGCAAATGAAGATGAGTGTGACCACAAATCTGCAAACAAAACTGTGGCACACACAAAATTCTTGACAAAGTACTACATAGAAAGACAAGCACATGAACTGTACAACCTTGCTATATTCAGAAAATTCCAACAAACCCTGAAAGATGTTACAAGGTTACATCTCCGACAACAAGAAGAATATAAGGTGTATGTAGTATTCCAAGCTAGCAACTATGTAATTAAAGAGCATAGGCAGAGAAACTATATAGTTCAAGTGAACTTGGAACAAGAAGAATATTCTTGTGTATGCTGCAAGTTTGAGAAAGATGGCATTCTTTGCTCTCATATCTTGAAAGTGATGCTGCACCTTCAAGTTGAACAGATACCAGAAAAGTACACTATTGAAAGATGGCGTAAGAAGAAGCACAAACTCAACTACAAAATGCTTGCCCTAGAAGAAATTGATAATGATAGCTTGAGATACAACTTACTCACAAGGATTTTGGTGCAGACAACATCAAAGGGATCGAAAAGCAGAGAAAAATTGTCAGTATTTGATACAAGAAGCAAAAAGGATAGAAGAGCATATGGATGCTATGGACAGAGTAACTGAAGAAACCGGTGAGACAACGTCAGCAGCTCAACCCACTTCAACAACAACAATCTCAAACTTGTTCAATAAATCACTCCAAGAAGGAACCAGTGCAACAATTGATCTTCTGGACCCGGATCGTACTCACACAAAAGGACGTCCGAGGATGCAAACAATCAAAGAGAAGATAAAAGCAAACAAGTTTTACAAATGCTCACACTGTGGTTCTGTTAAACACACAAAAAGAAACTGTGATGTGAAGCATCTGGTATTTAATTTGACAACACCTAAGAGAACTAGAAAATCAAAACCTACAAGAGCAGGTAAAAAAACATTGACTATTTCATTTCTGCAACAAGACTAAATAGGTTTATTTAAGTAGGCTTCACATTAAAAAGATACATGAGTTTCCCAAAAATAAGGTTTTACAACATTTAAACTTCTATTTCTTTGCAGGGACAAACTCTCGAGCAAATAAAGCAACTAAGAAGGGCAAGAAAACAAAGGAAGCAGCTGAACAACCTCAAGGAAATATACCACAAGCAGCAGAACCACCGTGCAATGAAAATGCATCTACATCAACCGTTGCGACATGACGATGCAAAATAGAATAAGAAGAGAGAAATGAACAATATTGTTCTATTTATTCTGCAATATTCGACATTTGTAATAATAAAAGTGATTGCAAATGATACAATATGTGTGTATGCAGGATAAGGGTGCTGAATTGCTAAATGTAAAATACAAAATGTTTGATAAAACTAGTTGTGTGAGCTTCAGAAAAAATAACAGAAAAGTTCGTTAGATTAAAAATGTCATCGGTAAAAAAATTGTGTTCCTCCTCCTTTTCCCGGGCTTGAAACCGGCTATCCAACACATAAAAAACATAAAAATGATGGAAATTGGATAGGCGGAGTTACCCACAGAAAACCCCATTCCCCACAAATTTTTAAAAAAGATGAAGTGTTAAATAATGAAATAGAGACCAAAAAACTCGTACAAAATTTGCATCACAAGAGCCCCCCAAAAAAAAAGCAAGAACCAAAAAAATTAGAAGACAAAACCAAGTAGAGTCAAATGAAGTAGCATGATATACCACTACTACATTAGTCCATAGTTCATAGGTCCTACGAAGATGATTAGGCGAAAACCAAAAATATACAGAGAAGTATCCTTGCAGTAAAAAAAAAAGCAATCACAGAACTACAAAGTAGCATATCATGGTATGTGTCTTCTTTGATATCCGTAGATGACCGTATAATTGCTTCACCATCACTCTGATGAAAAAAGGAAGTCGGCCCCCACCTATTTCTGATTGAAAAAAACAAATAAATACTAGCTAAAAAGAAATTTCTATCAATCAAGTACATATAGATAAAAGATTCAGACTACCTTGAAACTGAAATCCAGAACCGGTGATTTATCAACTTCGTTTCTTTCGCAGAAGAACAGCTTGTTAGCATACTGAATTCTGATATGGACAATATCATTCTTAGAAAAGAAGTCACACATCTGCAACTCAGGACTGAATATTTCCATAAACTTCATCATGGAAACACCACAATCATCTTTGTAATGACAGTAAAAAATAACAAAAATAAAATAAAAAACATTGAATTGAAAAAGTGTAATATATAGCAACATCAATGTTAAAAAATAAAAAATTTGAGAATAACAATGCGCAGGAACAAATAAAAACACTTACACATTATCTTGCTTAGGGACATTTGGGTACATCACTCCAAACTTCCTGAATATGTTTCCATCGGTTTTGAAAATTATTTTCCACAACTTGACAAGTTTTTGATCTACCAAAAAAAATCCATGAATAGGTTAATACTTGCATATATCATAAGATAAAAACCTACATGTGAGAAAACCTAGGAACAAAAATCACAAACTAAAAAACAACTTACTATAACTTTTTTGATTTTGATGTGGAAGTCATCTTCTTTGTTGAATAAAGAATCAAGAAAGATAAACATCTTTTACTTGAAATCAACACAGAAACTGAACCAATGTCGATTGCGACATATTGGGAAGAACAGCTACATCAAACATAAAAAAATCAGCACAGAGTAATGATCATATATACATGAAAAGTAGAAATAAACAAAATCATAAAAATTTAAAAAGATAAATGCAACAACCAATAAGCAAACAAAATACCCTGTCAGATAACTCCAATCTTTTTTCCTTTGCTTGCTGAAGCAGCCCCTAGGAAGGCCTTAGAAATTAACGATAGCTGCACATCATTGTAGTAGTCAAGTATACTTTCTTGATCAAAAGAAAAGAGTAATGAGAGGACACAAGCAACTATATCACTATGTATGCATATATCAAAAGGAATCCATGTATAGGAAAATGTAGGCATGATAAGACAAAAACACACAACTACAAGAAATTAACTGCAACAAATAAAAATTGAATACCGTGAAAAAGTAACAGACATGTAAAGATACAAAAGAGTACTAACACCAATCATGGAGAAGAAATGATGCTTCCCAGATTTACTAGGATTATTGTCCTCAAAAAGTTTCTGGCAAAATATAGGAATCAGAAAATTATCAACGTGACCTCCAGGCTGTAAGGACTGTCCCAACGTTATATATGTGCAATGGACCTTACTGAACATAACAACATATGACCTAATAAAACCAAAATAATCAGAAAACAACATGATTAATAAATGTGTGCACAAAAATAGTACGAAACTATTGATATGCAAGAGGAAAATCCGCGTACTTCTGAACTCCTTTCATATATGCCAACTCAACAATAGCACAAAAGTTTTTCACATCTAGATTTGTGATATAAATTCTTCGACCCAGTGATCTTTACCTCGGGAGATATGGATGACTGCAAACATAGAGCACAAAAATATATTGTGGAAAAATATATGAAAAATAGAAGAAGAAAACGATATGGATGAGATAAAAACATAGTTTACTAATTGCAAAAAAAGCTAACTCACAAGATGAGGTTTTGGAGACACATCAGGTACAGGGATGGGAGTGTTCTTTGAGCCAGATACACTATTAGGTTTACTCTGTTTGGTGTTTACAGTTCCTTGATGAGACTTCATAAAATCAGCCACACCCTGCAAATTAAAAAGAAAAAGGGAAAAAAATTAAAAACATCAAAAGATAAAACGCATGAAAACATCTATTAAGAGAAGAAAACATTATTTAGAACAAAATGCAAAAAGAAACAACCATTACCTTCTCAATAGAAGATTGAGAGAAATTAATCTTCAAAATTGGAGATAGGCTATCATTATCCAAGACAAAACCTCCGAATGATATAGATTGCCATACGTCTTCTTTAACATTGATTGAATTATCAATGAGGAATTATCTATACTCGTTTCCACCAACATGATGGGTTTTCAATGAATGCAGCTCTTGATTTCCATTAAGTGAAAGAGGAAACCTAGACTTAACCTTTTTCATAGGATGCATTGCGGGGGCTGAGAGAAAAAGTATGTATCAAAAACTAGACACATTACTACACTTCTCAAACAAGATCAAGGGAAAATAGTGATGATGCAGAATATGGTAATACCTGTACTGACAACAGTACAACGCTCAATAGGCTTAGTCATTAGACACTCTTGACTTGCTGTAAAAAGAGACATAAATGGAAAAGTAAAGGATGATGAGAAAAAAGTAATGATAGCATAAACTATGAGAAAAATAAATTAAAAATGTAAATAACAAGAAGCACAATAGAAATACAGAAAAAAGGAAGAGAATAAACCCCTTACTTTCATTGTTATTAATCGCATTTTCACCGCTGCTCAAACCAACAAAGAAGTCATCTTGATTTATCGAATCCAATTTGCTTACAAAATCAGTCTGCAAAAAAAAAAGGAAAAACACAAAAAAAAGGTCACATATCATGTAGAGGAAGATAGAAATGCAGAAAAGACAATAAAAAGGATATAAAGGCAGAAAAGAGAATATACATTGGCTTTAGAACTGCTGTTAGTGTTTTCATGTGGAGATGCCATACAGTTGGGTTTTAAAGTTTGACATTGTGTTTTAATGCAATCACCTACATTTAACACAAAATATATAGTGTTAAGACACGAGGTAACAACAAACAACATTTGGAGGATATATCATACCAACAAAAGAATACGAAAACTGCAACTAACACAAAAAAGGGATAGATTTGTACCAAATATATTGTTTTTTGAAGAAGTTACTTTGGGTACAGAAGATTTCAACTCAATAAAAAAATCCAACACATTGTTCACACACAACTCAAACTTCGATGCATAATCAAGTTTTGTGACAAACGCAGACTCAACTGAACCAATGATACCATCAATTACCTGTAAAACAAAAAAATGACATACATATATAACAATAAGGGCCCACAAAAAAGGTACACACAAACACATCAAACTTAAAAAAAGGAATATGCAAAGGAAAATTCATGCGAGAACACATTTACCTTAGCATCAAGTGCGCTGCCAAACCTCGTGTGCAGGTTATTCTTTAAAGCAGTGGGAAAACATGACACTTCAAAACTTTTGTTGGAAACATCATTTCTGGGAGTGCAAGCTCCCAACAGCCCAAACTATAAAAAACACGAGACTAGTAAAAAGTACAAAAAATGTAAAAGCAGAAATAAACATACATGAAAATAAATAAATTAACTGCACAACATACAAACTCAACACACCTAGATGTAGCATGGCGGCAGATTCTTCTTCAATTGTCTCTTTCCAATGATGTTGGTCTTCTTGTGGTCTAAATCAGAGAAGAACTTGATCAGGTTGCCCTTCCAAACAGATACCCTAGGAACAGACTGGTCAAGCATTCTGGCGCCAAAGTCCAAAGAATCAAGATAATACACCTGCAAAAAAGAAACAAAACAAAAAGTCATCAAACCAGCAAATACAAAAAGAGAGGTAGAAGAACAGAACAGAAAAACCATATATGAAAAAGTAATATAAAAAAGAAGGAGACTCACTGCGAGAATATAGTAGCAAAACTCAAACTCTTTCAACTTCCTTCCATGTTGCTTACAGGTCTTGTTGTAGTTTAGAATTCCAGAAATCAGATGTTCGAAAACAAGCGAACAAAGATCAACACCACTTGCAGATTCAGGGTCTTGAAGGATAGAGATGAAATCCGTGTTAGAAAACTGATCCATGGTAGGAAACAAAACAACTTGAAGGCAACAACCATGAAACACACAAATATCTCCTTGTCAGTCAACACTTCTTTAGACTTCATTTTGTTGCCAAAAAATGTGATGTGGGGTAACTCTGTCAGTTCAAACATTGCAAGTAAAAGCTTCGCTCCACCTTCACTATCTGGCATGGGAATGTTTCCACTATTTGGCAAACCAGTAGCATAGTGTACAGAATCCTTTGAAATTGATAAGACCTTGAAGTCATCAATGATAATCTGCTGAGACACAGAGTCTACACGAGAAGCTACCCAACAGACAAAGGCTGAAGGAATATCACATTTCTCAAACAACAAAAGGCATCCTAACCCAAACTTCATGATAACATCCTTGCGATGTTGTGTCATTGATTTTAAAACCTCAGAGAAATACTTGATGGAATATGAAATGAATGCGTCTCATGAAATTGCATGCTCTTTTAACCATTTATTCTAAAAAAAGCAATAAAAACAAAAATAAATATCAAACTAAAATCCTAAATATAGTATGAGAGCATATCTATAAAATGGATCTACCCATAAGAAGATGAATAGAAACAGAAGTACAAACAAACACATAAACCTTAGTTAAGATCATAGCGTGATCACAAAAGTTGGCAAAATCCCTCTTGAGAGACTTGATAGCCTAGCAAACATAAAATTCAAAAATAAAAAGATACAATGAGTTAACTTTAAAAGAATTAAAAGATCAAAATAAACATATAAAAGAAACAAGAAGCAATGGGTTATCAAAAGATCAAAATAAACATATAAAAGAAACAAGAAGCAATGGGTTATCAAAAAACATATATATATAATAACCTCTTTACGGAAGAACCCGAACAGAGCATCATCCAAGACCCTTTTCCTCCCTGGTTCCTTCATACAAAAAGCAATAGAACAAAATGAACATCAAAAATAAAATAAAATAAAAAGAGAAAGAAACGAAACACTGCAAACGAGAGAGTAGACCATACTTTGTCACTAGAGGATATGATGTTTTCAAAGAAATTCAACTGAGACAATTCATGGTCAGATTCATATTCTGATGTGCCAATTTCGACTGAATTCCTAGAGAGCAGGTTACCAAATCTTCTCGATGATTTTACACTACAAAGAAATAAAAAACACATCATAAAGTCCTTGAAAAAGAGTGAGTATGAACTAACATGGCACAATACAGACTCTAACAGATACGTCAAATACCTAAAAAAACACAACAAAACATTGTGACCAAACTAAAAAACTTCCTGGCATACACTCCAGGTGAGCTTATACACCTATAAAAATTATGCACAACAAAAATAACTGCAACATGGGAGCCCAATCAGAATGCCGAAAGCAAAACACAACTAACAAAATCATATTCACTCTTCATAAAAAACCTCATCATGAACAAACTAACAAAAAATAAAAAATCACACAACGGACTTCAAACATGAACACACTGCTAACTACGCAAAGCTACCATGAACAAATACATTTCTGTTATTCATACTGAAACAAACTAATTACGTATCTAATAGATTAAATAAACACCATTAAAAACAGCTCACACAAATTTATCCCCTGAAACTACATGGCACATAACAGTGAAAAAGCAACAAATAAAAACACTGAACCACCTGTGTAGTAAGCATTCACCATCTAAAAAAGCATATGCTATTCACACAAATGAATCCACCAAAAAATCTCATATCGTGCACAGACTGAAAAATCAAAATCACTAGTTCTAATCTACAAACAAATCAAGCAGGTAAGAAATCCCTGACAATATACGTAAGATGAGAAAGCCGTCTCTAAACCACCACCATCACAGACCCATACTTCTTAGAACAACACACATGCCCAGTCTCTAAAGGTAACGACTGGCGACAACGCATCCGTCAGATAGGTATACCCTAACACCTGCCCCATAATGGCCTCCTCGGCCAACACATGGTAACTGACCAACAACCTTGCACCCTACACAGAGAACAGCAAAACCTAAGAAAACAAAGCATAACCCCATGCCTACATGAGTGTATTTTCTGGTGAACATGACTGGGATGGAAAAATACATGTACTATATATGGGAACAGACACAAACAGAGTTGATCCCAAAATGGCCACACCTATACTCTGTTTCAATCCGGGTAACAACATACTACCTACAGAGAGCAAGGCCACTTCACTAAAACACAAAAATCACAGGGCTCAATCATGGTAAAAAATGACTACCGAGAACATCAAGGCAACACACGCTCCATTAACCACATACATCAACAATTGAGAGAATCAAAACACCTAGATCCGAACCTAAACCATACTCATTCGCAACACACACACACATCGTCTTCAGATGAACTCAACCACACACCACAACATACATACGTAGGACAAAAAATTGAGAAGCAAAACAAAAATGCGCTTGGAGAATAATAGCAGCAGCTTACAAATCGCGCCGACGGCGCACATGCCTTCCGTGCTCGGATGTGCCCGATTTCTTCCCCGTTGGCAGAAGAATGAAGCGGCCAGCGACTCTCCCCATCTCTGCTAGAGGCGGCTTCGGCTTCACACCACAGACCTTCGGCACTCGCCCCGACTCGAGGGGCACCGGACCTTCCGATGGTGGAACAAGGTGCGACGAGGCCGCAACCTTCTCCGCTTCCACCATGCTTCTGCCACCCCGACGAAGAGACACGCGCGTGCTCACACCGATCTCCTGGAGCGCTCGCCCCATCTCTAGGAGCAACGCGCTCTCCGTCGGAGGGACAAGGTGCAAAGACACCGCATCCTTCTTCGCCGCCGCCATGCTTCCACCTCCCGGATGAAGAGACACGAGCGCGCCCGAACAGAACTCCTTGAGCGCTGTCTCCGACTCAAGGAGAAACACATCGTCTTCCTCCACCGGCGGGATGAGATGCGGCGTGGCCGCAGACTTCTCCGCCTCCGCCATGGTTCCACCTCCCGGATGAAGAGACACGAGCGCGCCCGAACAGAACTCCATGAGCGCTGTCTCCGCCTCAAGGAGAAACGCAACGTCTTCCTCCGCCGACGGGACGAGATGCAGCAGGATGAGATGCGGCATGGCCGCAGACATCTCCGCCTCCGCCATGGTTCCTCCTCCGACAGAGAGAAAAGATAGAGACCAGTCGGTGGTTTCAGAAAGGATAAGGAAAATTTCAAAAAAAAGTAACTCAAAAAGGACACGCTATCCTTGACCGTGGAGACCGAAAATGAAAAATGAGAGAAGAGAGAGAGACAATGCGCCAAGATTCGGAATGAAATCGGACGGTGCAAAAAGTGACTGTTTGCCAATCTTTACTATTGGTTTCGAGTTGGTGAAGGCACTTTGCAAATACATCATTTGATTTCCAATTTTGCCCCTGTGAGACCAGAGATACTACAGCCTTACCACCGCAAAGTTATCAGCGTGGAAACCTAAATCTACCTCCGGAGTCCTGACTCCCTCTCCTGTGTGTCGCCGCCGCCGCCTCTGGCACCCACCTCGCGGTCCACCAAGCCCCTCCACCACTAGCTGCTCCTTTGGCGCTCAAGAGCACATGCTCGCGCCTGCCAGCTGTCCGCGACACCTCGAGCAGCCGAGGGCAGGGTAGGCAGCAGATTGATAGACTGCAGCAGCTGGAGGGCGACACGAAGGAGAGGTCGGCGACGGAGGGGCCATGGCGACCGATGGCTCCTCCCTTTCCCTCTGGTTCTCTCTGACTAGGCATCGACGCAAGATCGGGAGTCACAGGTGGCCGGGCCACGACTGCGGTTCGAGGGCATCGGAGGGGGCCTGATCATTTATTTCTTATTCTCGCTTTCCCTCTCATTCTATCTAACCAGGCGGCGGCGCGAGATCGGGAGTCACCGGTGGCTGGGCCACGACTGCGGTTCAAGGGCATCGGAGAAGGCTTGATCGAGGTAACATATCCCCATTCTTCCCTTCCCTCCCCCACCCAACTCTCCTCTCGCGTGCGCTCGTACACATATTTCTTCCCCCGGTCAGACGGCACGGCGGCGGCTAAGGCGCGTGATGGCCTGGGGCTGCCTGGGGCCGGCGCCTACAGGCGGTAGCTGGCCGTTGCCTGAGGCGACCGCCGGCCAGCGGCCCCTCCCTCCTCTATTTCGATCTGATCATGATTCCTGTTCGTGGATGAGCGCGGAAGAGCGGACGTGGATGTACATGCCTCAGAATTACCTCTGTCTAAGGACTCAACCCCGTGAGGTTGTTCCCGCGACCAGCTCCTCTCCTCCAAAACTATGATGGTTATATATGTTGTGTTTCTCCAATGACAAGGGTGAGGAGCAAATCCATGTTCTTCTCTTCTCCTCTCCTCCAAAATGGGCCACTTTAATAAGCATTGAAGTTTTCTGGTTATAAGTAATGCACGCCAGTGTTTGCTGATTTGACTACAAGAACTGAACTTTTTTGGTGTTGTTCATTCATATATGGGAGCAGATGACTTAGTTTTCTAGCTTTTGATCTCTTCTCATTTAGTTTCCATGACATGTAAATTCGAAACTATGAGCAAAAATTGAAATTATGGCACGTCAAAAGGAAATATCAAAACAAATTTTACAGATGTTTTGTCTGTTATGTTGTTGGCGCTGCAACCTCGTAGCGCCTTCTTCTACCTCTAACTCTCAACTCTCTTTTCTCGTGGTTTTACTCAAGGAAACTGATCATGAAGAAACACAGAAACACACACACACGCATGTACAAGGAAGAGCACCAAAGGCTTTGCAACAAGGCATTCTTCCTTGTAACACAAGTGCTACATTGTTTCAGCTGGCCCTCACGGCTGCCTTTTCCATTCATCTGATGCAATATATATACAAGGTAGGAACTCACACCACTAACCACTTACACACGTTCTCCACTACCTCAAATCACTCCAGCGAGCGGCTAACGCAAAGACTAATTCATGCATGCACTAGGACTAGATAACTATGCATGCAAACTACACTTGGTCCTCCATGATAAGGACTCGCTAGATTACTTGGCTGGAGTTGTTCAGCTCCGCACGACCCTGCCGTATCTCACGGCAACGGCATCTCGCCTTTCACGCTGCGTCGCACTACAGCGTCATCTTGGCATCCCGCCAGCTGCACGTTAACTGACTAGACTCGTAGCTCACACACATCACACGAGCCATACTACAGAGTACCTAGCGACATGCAAACTAAAACAAAATATGCAGATACATATGAATCAAGATTATGTCTAACATTCACCCCATAATCTTGATTTTCCAATCTTCAATGCAGACCACCTGCAGCCACTTGACGATGCCATCGCAGCGCCACAACAATCTTGTCGTGGACGGTGTTGTCGCAACACCGATCACCACACCGTCTTGCCGCACGCAATGGCCACCTCTTGACATGGCCGACGCCTTCGTGTCGCCAATCACCATGCCATCACCATTGTGCGGCATCGCACCGCAACCGGCCGCCCGCGGCATCGCGCCGCAAACAGCCTTCACCTCACACCGCCGACCTCCAACTCACATGGAGTCCGCCGCGCCGTCGTCGCCGTCTCAGATCGACAGGCTCTGATACCAATTGTTGGCGCTGCAACCTCGTAGCGCCTTCTTCTACCTCTAACTCTCAACTCTCTTTTCTCGTGGTTTTACTCAAGGAAACTGATCATGAAGAAACACAGAAACACACACACACGCATGTACAAGGAAGAGCACCAAAGGCTTTGCAACAAGGCATTCTTCCTTGTAACACAAGTGCTACATTGTTTCAGCTGGCCCTCACGGCTGCCTTTTCCATTCATCTGATGCAATATATATACAAGGTAGGAACTCACACCACTAACCACTTACACACGTTCTCCACTACCTCAAATCACTCCAGCGAGCGGCTAACGCAAAGACTAATTCATGCATGCACTAGGACTAGATAACTATGCATGCAAACTACACTTGGTCCTCCATGATAAGGACTCGCTAGATTACTTGGCTGGAGTTGTTCAGCTCCGCACGACCCTGCCGTATCTCACGGCAACGGCATCTCGCCTTTCACGCTGCGTCGCACTACAGCGTCATCTTGGCATCCCGCCAGCTGCACGTTAACTGACTAGACTCGTAGCTCACACACATCACACGAGCCATACTACAGAGTACCTAGCGACATGCAAACTAAAACAAAATATGCAGATACATATGAATCAAGATTATGTCTAACATATGTATTGTTCCTGCTTGATTGCTAATTATTTATATGTTTCTTTGTTGGTCAGCAAGATCCCTTACTGCCAAATGAGTACAGCCGTGCTAAACTTTCTTGCAAATGTGAGATCGTGTATATATGATTGCCTGATTTCAGCTGTAAAGTAATATAGAAAATAGCTCTGTACTCTCATCTTGAAGCTTCACTTCCCAACATGTATGCTTTTGAAGTTAGTATGATAAAATGTGTACTTTGCTATGGCCCAGCAAAGAGGGCCATTGATTATGACTTGCTGAATGACCCAGACTTCACCGAAGAACCATTACACAATTGTAGTTTAGTTTATCTATACCTGTGTTTCACCTTGCAGAAAACCTATCTGTTGATTTCTAGGACACATGGATTAGAACTAATACTGAGGTAGCACTGCAATGCTATCATATTAAAAAAACCTTTGAGTAAAGTAATTTGTATGTCATTGCCAATGAGCTGCGTGCGTTGTCATCTTTTCAACATTTTTTGAGCTCTATCCAGCTTTTTGTTTTGTCTGAGTGCTCTATTTTCTGTTTAGCAATGCTACTAAATTATTGCAGATATTATTTAGTGCCACCGTTGAGATAGTGTTCTGTTTGTAATGGTTAAACTCTGCAGGTTTTAGCTATATTTATTGGCAGTGAGATAGACTGACTACAAGAGTAGAAATACTCTTGAAGTGGCATATATTGGTTAATTCTGATGCTATTGCTTGCCTTCGGAAATATCTGCTCTGCTGATGGTTGGTATTTTGCTACCACTTTGTGACTGCTATTTTTCTCCTCTCCATTGTGTCATTGTGTGTCCCACACCTACCAATTTAGATTTTGTTCTGATGTTCTAAGTATTTTTTTTATTAAAGACAAGTCTGAAGTGTTGCCCAGACGAGTCCAACAGGATTGTGAATTTGCTGATCATGCCCAGGTGGAGCAGGCGTTTGAACTGATGAAGAGAACCTTGAAAATAAAAGAAATAAGAGAAGTCTTGAAATCTGAATTGCTATGCTGCTCATGGCGGTGTTGAAGAAAAATAAGGTACTGGTACTTTTAAGATGGAAAAGCTGGAGCAGCAAATACGCATCATTTACCTTGGCGAGTGTAATATTTAGGATTCGGTTGTTCCAAAAATCTGTCTTCTTTGTAACCGCACGTGTTACTGGTATTCTCTTATGCATATGGTTAGCTACCGGAGAAGGCACACATGATTATATATTTTGGTAGATATTATCTGGTACTATATATATATCATATTTTAGAGGGTTCTGGATTCTTTTGGCAATGCATATCAAAGAATGACTATCACAAGGTGATGTTGTTTTTGAGAAGATTTTGTAACACAGTGTCGCGTTGTTCTTCACAACATTAACAAATTTCTTTGTTTCGTAGTTTCACATATTAATTTTGCATGGAATTGTGGCGATAATAAAGTTGGCAAACTTGGCATACAGGTAACTTAATGTCCGCAGAACAATCTTCTTGCATGAACATGCACAGATACAACATTATCATTCATATTGTGTTAGACCCCAGCTTGACATATGAAAGTGCATACGCAGCCGCCTGAAGTTAAGGGCGATTTTTACGCACGAGTAAACAGAATCAGGAGTAAAACAAAAATACTAAACCTAAGAATTTTTGCTTACGTAATATTTTTATAGAAAGGAATACGGGGAACATTTTTACTATATGTGGGAACATGCTAGAAAATTTAATAAAGTATGCTAGAGTAGGCGGGGTTACACGTAAGCCATAGCGGGGGGGGGGGGGGGGGGGGGGGGGGGGTTCAAGCGCAGCTATCTTGCATAGAGTTATTGGTGAAGCCGACGATTAGCATGATAATAGAGGAGAGAATAATTTTTTTCTTCAGTACTTACGTACGACAGACTAAGTTTTATTACTTCATGTGCAATTGCATAACACAATAAGAGAGAATAAAATCCGCTGCAACGCGCGGGCATTTAGCTAGTTATAAAACAGATAGCTGTTTATTAGGAAAAGTGTATATTTAAGTTTAAGTTAAGTTTGGGGAAGGGAATGTACGGAACCAGAAGCTATTGTTTCTTACAAATAACTCCACATGCACTTCCAAGTTTCACAGAAAACTTCCCGTAAGCCAAACCTCTTTGGGATTTTTTGTTTTGTTTCAATGACAACCATGTCATGCAACAAACTTTTATCATGGATTGTTGTGCTTTTACTGTGATGCAAACCAAGCAGGTTCTATAATATATCTCCGATCATGTAGAAGTCAACATGTCATGTAAAACGCCGTGGTTTCATTATTTTTGATGGAAACCGGGAGCGCTCCTGTTAGTCTAAAAAAAAGTTTTTCCTATTCCCATGCTTTTAAAATCATGCGAACCAAACCGGACCTAAGATTCGAGGAATGATGACTAGCCGACTACAAGAGTTCGCAACGATGGATGCTGATATGAATATATGACGGTCTCAGTGGCTGAAAGGGAGACAACCCTTTTAGAGGTTGGTCGGCATAAATTATCTATACCAGTATAATACGGATATTAGCCATGTCTATTGAATTGATGAGCTAACCAGTTTACCTAAGAGTCGGATTTGATGAAAAGAGCTACACAATATATTTCAACACCCACTCACGTCTAAGGGCAAGTTTTATGCATGTCATTTTTTTCATTAATGTTGCGTTGGTGGGCTCTTGAACCAGCCAGTTTATCTAAAAGTTCAAACTGATAAAAATGTCTAGACAATATATTTTAGCAATGTCAACCATCCAAAATTTATGAATTAGTGCAATTTAATTTTTAGTTGCGGTAAGCACGGTGACAAGAGTGGTAACCTGAACAGAGGCAAGAGTGGTAATTTAAGTATATCCCAAATCACATTATTATTGGGGAATTTTAGGCTCTGTTTGGAACAAAGGAAAAACATATGAATTTCTGGAGGATAAAATTACTATAGATAAAACTAATGTGGTGCTGTTTGGAACAAAAGAATAGAAATCGATATTACTTTGAAATTCCTATGAAATGGGCTATTTCATAGGATATTTGAAGGAAAACTAACATTTTTTTTGGCAAGGGGAGGAAAACTAACATGAGGTCGCATATCGTGTGTTTTCATCTTTTTTGTGTTTCCTGCGCGACGTCTAAATGAATTTTTTTTTAAAAATTCTAATTTTGGTTTATGTAGGAATTCAGGATACACGACTTTTTAATTCCTACAAACTGTTTTCGAGGGAATATAATTTTTCTTATTCCTACTGAATTTTTTACGCGTACAGCTTACTAAACGGGGCCTTAAAATGGGCACAAAGCGCCAGCGCACGAGTACGAGGCCGTGGCCTGCTAAGTGCTAAAGGAGCTCAGAGCCCAATACAGGAGACGTGGGCACGAGAGCTCGTGGCCTGCCAAAGCCTAAAGGAGCGAGGGGTCTGCTTTGGCTTTGGCCCAGGTACGACGAGATCGCGTTGTCTTTATGGGCACCGGCCGTGCCAGGCGCGTGCCCACCGCAGGTGGTCGCCGGAGCTCCGGCACGCGGCGACGGGGAGCCCGGGGACTTGCCCTTGGTGACTGCACGGTAAATTCTCTACTTATATCTATGAGCTCTCTCTCCTTTCTAATAGAAATGGTGCACCCAGCGAGAGCGCACTGATAGGACCCGGCGATGGCTATTTTGTTCCCTATCTACGCGCTGCTTGTTGATCTACTCATGTATAGTCATCTGGTCCCAAAAGCGCCTTGACAAGATAACATTCTGATGAAGCAACCTTTAGTTTATGAGCTGTAACAACATAATACTCTCTGCAACACAGGTGTTTGAGGAAATGCCGCAGGAGGAAATCCGCCCTTGAGATGGTCATGGCTCATGGGACTCTGTCCAGTGAGTTTCCACCACCTGCGTGAGTAGTTATGGAGGAGGAGAACATCTATTATATTTGTGCGTACGAGGGGGGCGGGATGGAAATGCAGTGTCAATAATTACATCTGTGCGATGTCCATTGTCTTGTAGTTCAGACTCCTACTCTCAACAGACGAGTCCACTCGCTGGAGCCAAAAGTAAAAGACGTGTCCCATCAGTGGAACTTTCTTGGCAAGCTCCTACTGAAATTTCCTGGAGATTTCTTGACTGCATCTCTTTGGTTCTTAAGTGGTTACCCATTATCTGAATCAACACTTCCATGTGGACGTCACATCATTGGAAGTTTCATAGCGTGATCCTAAGTCAGATGTTCAATACTGGAGGCTGAAAATTTTCTCATCGACGGGAGCTGCAGGAAGCCCCTTAGAAGTCAAAAGATGTAGTGTTTTTCCACAAAATCTATCCAGACTCGGTCTTTCATCAAGTAAAAGTATAGCTAGGTACTGGGTCCTTATTTGCAAGGGGTGTTCTTCTCAGTTCTCTGTGAGGAGATGGCAACACTGAGTGGTGTGGGTCAAGTGGCCAGCGTTGCGCAGCTAGCAGGGATAGATGCATATGGGCTGATCAAGATGATTGTGGAGGCAGTGCAGACGGTCAGGAGGAACAAAGAGACCTGCCAGAAGCTCGCGCGACGTGTCAAGATGATCGGTGACCTGCTTCAGGAGCTTCATGAGGCACAGTTGATGCAACACCGAGATACAAGGAACCCAGTGGAGCAGCTGGAGGAGACACTTCGGCGAGCTTTTATGCTCATCACAACCTGCCAGGACAGCACCTTCATGTATCACTGCTTTACGGGTGGTAATCAGGCTTGCCAGTTGCGGGAGGTGGAGAATGATATTGCCTTCTACCTCCAGATATTCCCCCTCGTGAGCCATGTAGATACTTCGCGTACTTTGGTGCTTCATTTGAGCAGAGGTCAAGCTTCACATACAGAGGTAATATCTAGACAAAGATAGTCCAGTCTTTTGAAAAAAAAATATGTTTCTAAAAATGAAACTGTATTCCTAAAATATCATAGGAAGGATGCTTCCCACTTCACATTTGTATCTCATCCATCACTTGATATTATCTACTAGTTCTGATCATAATATCTACTAGTTCTGTACTATTCCTTCATTTCTTTCTTAGGGCGTATTTTGTTTGGTTAAGTTAAGACTTTGATCAACAATTACTCTGACTCAATGATTTTTTATGTGATACAAAAACAAATTATGATTATATAAATTTTAACTACAAATATAATGGCATAATTTTAACTACAAATATAGTGGCATAATTTTTATATTATATAACTTGCATGCAAACGGAGTAATATGCTGGTCATAATTTGTTTTAGCCCATCAAATACACCCTACAAAAAGAAATGGTGAGAGTATCTAGTACAGAGTAAAAAGTTTCAGACGGTGCTTCATTCTCATTGCTATAGCATTTTTCTTAACATGGTGGAAAATGCAACTCTTGTGCTGGAGACACAAATCTTAGTTTTTGTTCAACTATTGTTCTCTCCTAGGAGTATGCAGAGGAGAAGCAGATACTAAAAGACGATTCAGGCAATACAACTTCACCTAGGTACAGTATAAAAGAACTGCAATCACTTTTTTGCTGTCATACTCATCCATGTGCGCATGCAATTATGTACTGAAATCAGCAAACAACTGTTTAGATAAATTAAAATGGTTTCACATTTGCACATTGCACATCTAGCTGGGGGTAGTCGGTTTGTTGTTAACTGCTCGACATGTGTGTTCTTCAAATTACTAACTCAACTAAGAATAAATATTTGGTCATCTGAAAGTATGGCCAGCTGGTAACTTTTATGTAAGACCTTTCCAGAATACATAATTTGGTACTGTAAAATTCAGATGCAACTGATCCAAACCTGTAAGCTGCTCATCCTATCATATTCACTATCAATATTAGTGGTTTGACCTGTCTTTCTCCCGCAGAATATTAGTTGGAATCTTGCAATTCATTAATCACCCAAAACAACTGAAAGTTTATATCCAGAAGCTTACACTTTATTTGGTGGTGCACCGTGTTACACTTTTCAGGTTTGAAGCCACATCTGATACAGCTGAATCAAGACTCCAGAAAGTAAATCAGAATAGGGCAGATAATATAGAAAAATTAACAGGTATTGTATTCATTACTTACGTCATCCAGGTTCCTATAAATGCACAACATAAGTCAGCTCTTATAGTTTGTTTAACTAATTTGCGTTTTGTTAAACGAGAAGGGTAGGGGAGAGTCTTACTAAAACAATCTTGCTTTTGTTATGTAGGTAGGATTTGGAAGATCATGCTTTTATTTAGTACTCTCTCCGCCCCAAATTGTAAGGCACGCTTTTTTCCGCAACGGTCTTTGATGCACAACTTTGACTACTAATATATACCAAATTATATGAATTCAGAATGTATAAATGTTATTGTTGCATTTGTCTTGCAATTTTTTTCATTTCATATATATGTTTATATAAATTTTGTTGGTATATTATAAGAAATCATAGTCAAAGTTCTAAGGTGTTGACCAGCGAAATTTCAGGGTGCCTTAAACATGGTTTTTAAGGCGTCCGTAAGGCGTCGCCTAGGCGTAGGCGTCAAAGCGCCCTCCCTCCGCTTTGGAAAAACAGCGCCGAAAGCGTCCGCTCAGGCGTCAAAGCGCCCCTGTTTCGCCTTACATTTTGGGTTGGAGGGAGTATTATGATTGTAAATGAATGCTTGCTCATGTCTATTCCACTCTTAACAAAATATAGCTCATATTAAACTTAGGTATCAGGTTATCCGAGTTTGAATATGCCCGTAGTTTTGACCTTTTCTTACATTAATGCTTCTATATTTACCTGTAGGTCATAGAAAAGTGTGTGTACAGATAGGCACTCTCACTATTTCTATCTGTAATGTGCATTTCAACAAGACAAATCAATGAAGGATGTTAGAAAAGATAAAAGAGAATAATAGAGGGGAATGACGCTGATTTAATTTGTTAGTGTTGGTCTTGTGTAGCTCAATCTCTTGCCACACTTTTGCATAAAACTGATAGTTTTTAATCAAGTTCGAAAGTTTATGGACTTTGATAGGAACCAGTGCCCCAACCTTTGGGATCATGAACCAGAACACTTTCCTAAAAACTGTAGACGTGGTTTACTGTATTTCTCCACCTGGACCAGATACTAAATGTCTTCTATTGCATTGAGCCATTCACTGCAACAATTTTGTGCTAATAGCGATATAGAAAATTGTAATAAACATGTGTTTTGTTTTTAGAAGACTTCCTAATCTGTACTATAATTCATAATTGTTGGCAGGGAACCATATTTTCAGTGGATCACAAAAAAAGAAGGTTAAACGAATAGCTTTTGACAAGGACATACTTGTTAAACTATTCTCTGCTGAGATACATTCAAGATTGTCGCTGTTTAGTTTTTCTCACGTCATAAAGTTTACAGAAAATTTTAAATTGGATTACGTAGTTGGATGCGGTGCTTTTGGTTATGTTTACAAGGTACTTTTTCATATATGTTATTTATATGAAATAGCATTACTATTCTACTGTTGTTTCTTTTTAGGGAGTTCAAGTATTACACACACTGTTACGCTATTACCCATGACAAAATGATGCAAGGGAATCCAATAAATCGAATGTATCTTGCATTCGATATTGACGTTATATTTGATTGCAAGCTAAATGTAGATCAAATCTATTTGATTATGTCTATATGATTATTTACTAAGATTGGATTCAACTGTTGGTTTCTGTGTAGATTATAATAGATTATGGAAGACAGGGTGTAGTTTACTCCCACGTGTGTTGCATACAATCTATGTAGTATCTAGCATACTAGAGACTATGTAACTATACTATATGCTTGTATATAATGCCACTTAGGAAGTATGTACATACTATTTTTATAAGTAGTATGCCAGAACTATGGGCTCAGTTTACTTTGGAGTATCTCAGTAGTTTTTTTTTTTCGCGAAAGCGCAAAGGACCTTCGCGTTTCTTTTCATTGCATAGAGAGAAGTTTTTACAAGCCTCCGAGGAGGTGGATTACAGGTTATTTACAGGACCTAATGCACGTCCCAGGTGGGTGGTAGGATTACACGTAATCCCTTGGCCCCTGCCCTAGTCCATAGCTCTGCTTCGGTGCGGATCTTAGAGTGTAGCAGGTTGGCGGAAGGGTTTTGCGTTGTTTCCACAACATCCAGGCAATCAGGAGGGTCATCGATGCGAGGCCCTTGCGCATTGGCTTCGGCGTTGCCTGTTTGGCGGCCTGCCACCAATCGTCCAAGGAGGCCTCATGGCTTGGCGGCTGACATGTCATTTGCAGGCTGGAGAGTGCATCGTGCCATACCTGTCTCGAGAAGGGACATGTGATGAGCAGATGGTGCATAGTCTCCGGCTCCTGATCGCAGAGGACACATCTGGGGGAATGCGGCAGATGACGCCGCTGCAGCCTGTCTGCGGTCCAGCATCGGTTTTTCAGGGCTTGCCAAAGAAAGAAACGTATTCGTGGTGGAGCCCAAGTCTTCCAGATCAGTTTCCAGGGACTGAATTTGATCGAACCGTGGAAGGTGGCAAGATAGCATGACTTGGCAGAGTAGTCTCCATCTGCAGTCCACTTCCAGGTGAGTTGGTCCGGCTGATCATTGAGCTGGAAGGGTTCCAGCATCCTCCAGATTTTCAGGTATTGCCCTAGCTCGTCGATGCCGAGGTTGCCCTGGATGTCACGCGCCCAGGCATGCTCGTGCAGCCCTGCGGCTATGGTCCTCGCCTTACGCCTACGCTTGTGGATGCAGGCGTAAAGCTGGGGCGCGATCTCACGGATGGCGAGGCCGTTGATCCATCTGTCTTCCCAGAACTTGCCGGTTTGTCCGTTGCCTGGGATTAGGTGAGTCGAAGCGAAGAATAGTGCGTGCTCGTCTTCTGAAAATTTCAGGTCGAGGCCTTGCCAAGCCCTTTCATCGTCAGTCTTGCTATACCAAAGCCATCGAAGCCTCAATGCCAGGCCAGTTCTCTCTAGGTCACGGATGCCGAGGCCGCCGTAGCATGCTGGTCAACAGACCGTTTGCCAATTTACATGGCAGTTCCCTCCATTGGCAGCCGCCTTGCCTTCCCAAAAGAAGCCTCTCTCAATTCTTTCGAAGGCTTTGAGGGTTTTCTTCGGCGGCTGCAGGACCATCAATTGGTGAATGGGGATGGCACTAAGGACTGATTTGACGAGGGCAAGCCTGCTAGTCTTGTTCATGAGCTTGGACTTCCAGGTGGGAAGCATGTTTGCGGCCTTGGTGATGAGTGGCTGCAGCTGCGCGCTCGTGGGTCGCCTAATGGTGAGCGGGATCCCCAGATACGTTATTGGCAGCTCCGCAAGTTGGCACCCGAGAGTTGTAGACACTGCGGTTGCGTCGTCGGGAGTACAATTGAGCAGGGTTGCCGTGCTCTTGGTGTAGTTCACCTGCAGTCCAAAGGCCTTGCCAAATAGCTGGAAAATCGCCTTGACAGAGACCAGATCCTCAGGCGTGGGGTGGCAGAAAAGCACAAGATCATCAGCGTAAAGGGAGACCTCCAGAACAGGGCGACGTGGGTGCAGTTCTTGTAGCACTTGGAGGCTCGTCGCATGCTTGATCAGGCGTCCTAGCGTGTCCACTGCCAGGACGAAGAGTTGCGGTGATAGGGGGTCGCCCTGCCGCAGGCCACGCCTATGCCAGATTGGTGGTCCTGGATTTCCGTTGATCAACACCCTGGTACTTGCGGAAGATAGCAGAACAGCCAGCCAATTGAGGAACCGCGCACTGAAACCATATCGTTGGAGAACCTCGAAGAGGAACGGCCAGGAGATTGAGTCGAAAGCTTTGGCGAGGTCCAGTTTGAGGAGCACACGCGGGGCCTTTAGCTGGTGTAGGAGGCGCAAGCTTTGCTGGACGAGGATGAAGTTGTCGTGGAGGCTTCGTCCGGAGATGAAGGCGTTCTGGCTCTTGCTCACCAAGCCATCGAGCTTCGGGGCTAAGCGCAGGGAGAGCACCTTGGCAAAGACCTTGGCGACAAGGTGGATCAAACTGATAGGCCGGTAGTCGCCGAGCGCATGTGCGTCAGGTCTCTTTGGCAGCAATGTGAGTAGCGCCTGATTGAGCTTGTGGAAGCCCCTACCGCGCAGGTCATAGAGTTGCTCAAAAACCGCCATGAAGTCGTGCCTCACAATCCCCCAGCAAGATCGCAGGAACTCTGCAGTGAAGCCATCCGGCCCGGGTGCCTTGCGAGCAGGTAGGCGCTTGATCGCGCTCCAGACCTCATCGACGGTGAACGGCGCGTCGAGATCAACAAGGTCATGAGATGGCTCAATCAGATCGTCCAGGCGAAGCGTGCATTCGCGGCGAACGTCCGTGCCCAGGAGGTCGTCGAAGTGTGCGAAGGCTGCCGCGTCCATGTCAGCTTGGTCAGTAATCACGCCGCCGGCAGTGGCGAGGCTGTGAATTTTGTTGCGCTGGCGATGGAAATAGCACTGCTTGTGGAAGAAAGATGTATTGGCATCTCCATCTTTCAGATTTGCTATCCGGGCACGTTGGCGAACGATGGTGCGATCCAGGGAGGCGTAGCCGAGGTAGGATAGCTTTAAGCTTTGATAAACCCAGTTCTCATGCGGCTGCAGGATGCGATCTTCGCGGGCTTTGTCAAACTGCAGGATCAGCTCCCGAGAGATGGCCATCTTCTGCTTGATGTTTCCAACATATCTGGCGCTCCAGCTGGTGAGCTTCCGGGCAGTCGCTTGCATCCGGAGCATGAGGCGCTGGAAGGGATCGCCATGCGTGACAGATTGCCACGCCTCGGTAACGGTGTCCTGGAAGCCGTCAAGGCAGAGCCAGAAATCTTCGAAGTGAAACCTTCGATGTGTTGGCGCGGAAGGGGAGCAGTCAAGCAGGAGGGGGCTGTGATCAGAGACAACTGATGCCAGGCAGCTCAGGCTGCAATCGCTGATGAGATCTTCCCAATCCGTGGTGCAGAGGACACGGTCTAGGCGTACCAGCGTCGGAGGCGTCTGCCCATTGGACCAAGTGTAGCGTCTCCCAAATAGGTAGATTTCCTTGAGCGCCAAGGTGTTGATGCAGCGTCTGAAGCGACCCATCATCCGCCGATCCAAGTTGCCGTTGCTCTTGTCCTCATCCTGGTAGATTAGGTTGAAATCTCTACAAATCATCCAGGGCCCTGTGCAATCGGCACGGATGTCGCGCAATTCCTGAAGGAAGGCGATCTTGTCTGCGTCTTCCTGCGGCCCGTAGACTACCGTGATCCACCACGAGGCAGTGTTGGCGACTTTAACCTTAGCGGTTAGTGCGTTGTTGGTGAACATGGGATCGGTGACCGTCACCGTCCTGCTCTTCCACGCAAGAAGGATTCCGCCGCGGGTGTCGTCGGCGGGCAGGTAGACGTAGTCATCAAATTCGGACCCAAGGGCCTCCAGAACAATGGACGAGTAGATCAAGTGCATATTCGTTTCCTGAAAGCAAACAATCGAGGCATCCGTCGTGTCCATGAGGGAACGGATTGCCAGGCGCCGAGCGCGCGCGTTAAGGCCACGCACGTTCCAAATAACAATCTTTAAGTTTTCTGTCATTGGAGAGATCGACGAGGCAAGCATCGTGCGCGGCTAGACCTCCAGGAGGTCCCCAGCAGGCACCAGGGCCGTGGCCGGTGCGTCAGGATCGGCAGGTAGTTCTCGGCCGATTATAGCGGCGATGGCGCGCAGGATGTCCAATGGGATTGGGACGGCGAACAGGCCGTCATATGCCTTCATGGCGTCGGCGGTGATCTTGTCGTTGACGCCAATGATGCCCAGGGTGCGCAGGAGCTGGACATGAGCACGCCTCTGGGCAGTTGGCCGCGCAGAAGTGGCAGGAGTCTTCGCGGCGGCAGACCGGCCTCGCCGTGGGGAGAAGTTGAGCGGTAGCTTGCGCGGGCTCTTCCCAGGAGTTGGCAGCGCCGCCTGCAGGTGGCCAGTTGCGGCGGCGAGGAATTATCCCAGCGTGAAAGAGGACGGCGGCGGCTGATCGCGCTGCCGTGCTCTCCGCAGAAGCGTGACTGGTGGCGTGGCAAAGCGGTTGGCAGGGCGGCAGGCGCTGTCTAGCTGGGCCTCGGGCTCCGGAGTGGAAGCATCTGGAATGTCTTGCGGGCTGGGCCTGGGCGTGCTTGCTTGATCATGGGCCTGTGCTGCAGCGCTTGCAATGTCAGGTGTCTTGGCGGGAGTAGTGAACTCGCTCTCAGTACGGGCAGTTTCAAACTGCGCGTCCGGCGCGGTGGTTGGCTCCTTGCGCAAGACAGAGCTGGTCCTGGTCGTCGTGGCGGCAGAAGCAGCCAAATCGGCGACAGGAGACTGCGTAGGTAAAGCGCTGCTTTGCCCCGACAAGCTATCTTCCTCGGGCAGAGGTGTGGAGCCAGCAAGCGAATCAGGGACCTCACTGCCTGCAAAAGAGCTGTCCGGCGTCTGAACCTGATCCCGATGGGGCAGGGTGGGGTCCTGCATGGTCTCTGCGTGGTCCATGGCTCGTGCAGGAGGCGACGATGGCACCTCGGACGTGGTAGGCCCCGAGGCTGGAGTTGGAGGTCTGTCGTCCAATGGGCAGGAGCCAGCGGGGGTTCTGGACTACTCCTGCCTCGGATCATGTCGCGGAGCATGGGTGGCCGTTGGTGCCGTCGCTGGTGGGCCCGCTTGCCCATCCCTCCTTTGCCAAAAGCTGTTTCCTCTTTGGCGGTACTGCCGGGGCCCATGCTGGCCCAGCCAGGCATCCATTCCACGTGCGGCGGCGGCGCGCGGAGGCCGGCGAGCTCGGGGCAGTGGCGCTGGCAGCGGAAGACGCACGTCAGCCCATCCCGCCGGGGCAGCGATGCTGTCGGAGCGGCGGCTGCGCCGGTCGACGCATCCAAGCGGCATGTCCATGGCCATGCCATCCGCGCGACCGCCCAGAGGTGCCGCGGCGTTGTCGGGACGGCGTCGCTTGCGGGCACGCCGACGCGGGGGCGCACGCCTGGCAGCCTGGTCGTCGGGACCGTTGCCGCGGCCGTCGTGCCCGCCTGGGGGAGGAGCGCCTTGGGGTGGCGGCAGGGCGACAGGGTCGGAGCTGGCGACGTGGATCGTGACCGGGTACGTCAAGGTGCGGATGGTCGGCGCCTGCGACGCGATGCGAGCCGGGAGCACCTCGATGATCTCCATGGTGACCTGCCGACGGATGGCGGCGGGGTCGTTTGTCCTTGCCGTGAGCCGGAACGTCGCAAGGTCGGTGCGTGCTCGAGTCTCCGGATGGATGCGCTCGACCCAGGCGCTGCCGGCGAGTAGGTACTCGGCGGTGGTGAGGTGCCAAGCCTGCGCTGGGATACCGCGGAGCTCGAGCTCGACACGGTGACCCAGCGTGCCACAGCCAGCGTGCGCGAGTTTGCACCATGGGCGGAGGGACAGCACAAAGCCCTTGCGCTCGTCCCGAATGAGATGGTCGCCGGAGACCCGGTTCTTGATCTGCTGGGAGCTGCAGATGATGAGGAAGTCCTCAGGTTGGTGGAGGTGGATGGAGAAGTCGCCGGGCTGCAGCTCGAATGAGGCGCAGAAGAGGGCAGCGGCGTCGTCGGCGGAGACGGCGGGGCGCGTGCCGGTGATGGAGGCCACCATCGCGCGCCGCAACACAGCTTCCGCCTCCTCCATCTGGACGCTGCGTGGGATTAGCACACACACTGGATCCGAGGGGCCGACAGCTCGCGGCTGTACTGGCGTCGGGGCGGTGGCGGCGCGCGGCGGGGCAGTCGTGGCGGGAGCATCTTGCGGGGCAGGAGCCATGATGGCCAGCTGCAGGGGTGGAGGCGGAGCTGGAGACGCAGGGAAGGCGTGACGCGGCTGGGGGCGCGGCGCGGCGTTGTTAGCCCGGCGGGCCTGCTCGCGGTCGTAGGCTCTGCGCTCTGGCGTGCAGCCGCGGGAGCTGTGGCCGGAGAGGAGGCAGCGCCGGCACCGGATCTTGTTGGTGCAGTCCCGGACGACGTGACCCGGCTCGAGGCAGCGGAAGCACAAGTCGCCGTCCATGTCCGGGGTCAAGCTGCGTCGCCGTCTTGGCCGCGTATCGCCGTTGGATCCGCGCGCGGCCGCTGCAGTGCGGTGGACCTCGGAGCGGGGGCCCAGGCGCGAGGCCGCGGGGGCGCGGCGAGCTTCGACCGGCGCTGGGGCGGGCGCAGGGGTCGGCGCGGGCACCGGAGCCGGAGGAGGGGTGCGGGCGACGTCGCAGTAGCTCCGGGAACTGCGGGAGGAGGAGCCGTCGTCGGAGGAGGAGAGCAGCCACCGGTCCTCACGGCGGTGGCCCTCGGAGCTGTCGCCGGCAGACATGGCGCCGGAGGAAGGGGGGCTTGGGGAGGGGAGGGCTGGGAGGGGCTCGTGAGAGGGCTACCGGCGGGGACTCGACGGCGGCGAGGCTAGAGGTGGGTGGGCGGGGCTAGCACGGACGAGGGAGAGCGGAGCGGAGCCATCTCTTCTTTGCTTTTCCACATCCCTTAAAATATGAGCAGTATCTCAGTAGTTACTATATGAACATACACAAAATGATAAAGTAGTATATATGAGAGTAGGATGTGTTTTCTCATAGGTTATTCCTAATATGAGTATATATTGTTGGAAGTATGAGAATCTTGATATCAATCTAAAAAAAGAGTCTTTAGACCTGCTACGCCTTGTGAAAAGAGGGATTAGATGCATTTTTCTTTCCATGCCCATCCCAAAAGAGTTGAGATTTGTTCCTTACTTATACCGAGTTTTTCAGGGAAAACTGCCTAGTGGAACTGAGATTGCAGTCAAAAGATTTGCAGCATCGTCAGCTCAAGGTTTAGAAGAATTCACTGCTGAGATTAAAACAATTGCAAATCTTCAACATAGAAATGTAATTAAGCTACTTGGGTTTTGCATTCAAAGAGAAAAGGACTTTCTGGGATTTCGCATCCAGCGTGAAGAGATGATTCTTGTCTACGAATACATGCCAAACAAGAGCCTGGCGTCTTTTCTCTACAGCTGTATTCTCTGAGACTTCAGTTTCCATTATTCTGTTGAGCTTCATTCTGTTATTTTTTTATGAAAGCTTCATTCTGTTGATCATTTTCAGATACAAAGACAAGAGAATCGCTTAATTGGTCCAAGCGCCTCCATATAATTGAAGGGATAGCTCAGGGTCTTGTTTACCTGCATGATCTATCTCATCAATGTGTTGTCCACATGGATTTGAAAGCAAGTAATATATTGTTAGATTATGAAATGAATCCTAAGATTTCTGATTTTGGGATGGCAAGAATACTACCTTCTAGTGGGACTGCAGAGATTTCAGACACTGTTAAAGGCACAAAGTAAGAGTTAACCAAATAAAGCAGCCTTTTATGACATGAAGCTCCTTTGCTCCTTATTTATGTGCTAATATGTCATTTCCATTCAAATCTTGCAGCGGATATATGGATCCTGAATATATCAGGTCTGGGAAATTTTCAGTGAAGTCTGATGTGTATAGCTTCGGCATCCTGATTCTTGAGATTGTAAGTCAAAAGAGACGCATTTCGTTATCACCGAATGGAGATATGATGAATCTACCGACACTTGTGAGTACAAACTTCTAACCTTTGCTAAAAGTATATCTTGTCTTATGTTTGTAAAACTCTAAAGCATTTTTTTATGTTGGTAAGCACTCTTTCTCTTTTAGTCTTGGAACTGCGGAAACTGTGCCACTAAAATAAGTAAATAAAGAAAAAACTAGAGTAAGACTGTAGAATTTTCCGTGCAAAACTGTCAATTTATATCAACTATACCATGGGATGTCAAAATTAGAACTCATAAGTTTATGATGTTAAATTCCATTATGCATCATCTACCATTCAAAAAATACCAGGATTTATTCAATTTCTCACATTAATAACCATGAGAGTTCTTTCAGGCCTGGGAGTTGTGGAAAGCAGGAAAGCTAAACGAGTTTCTTGATTTATCACCACAATGTAATGAACCAGAAACAGCTCAGATCATCAAATGCATTCATGTGGCGCTGTTGTGTATCCAAGACTGTCCAATGCACCGGCCTACCATGTCGGATGTTCTTCTGATGCTACGCAGCGAGAGCGCATGCTTACCTACACCTAGCATACCAGTTAACCACACACATGAGTATCCAGCTGATGCCTCGACTCTTGAGAGGCTCTGAGAGGTGAACTTGCAAGTACAACCGCGTTCAGGAGATGATCAGCTTGGTTAAGACCACATTATAGTGCAGAGGGTTGCAGTCCTATTAGAGAATTAGTAGTTCGCATGTTCATGTTAATAAATTCTGCATGTATTTTCAGGAATATCTGTTATATTATTGACTGTCTACTAGCCGTCACTAGCCGAACGATTGATCCATGATCTTGTTGTGTGAGGAGCTTAGAAGCAAACAGGATAGCACTTGTTCACCGAGTGCTTAGTCAGTTGGTTGCCAAAGTTGTTGCTGGGAGCTAAAACGACAACAATTCTAGTCAAAGGGAGAAGTTTTAATTCTGGTAGGTACATCTATCTTAGTCAACTGAGTTCTCTTATACCTCGTCGATATTGAAACGTGCATCTTCATTTAACTATAGTATAGCTTTTATTCTTATGGAAAAATGTGTAAGTTATGTTTTTTTTTTGCTAAATCGCAATTGCAGAATGAACTCACTTGGGACATACTGAGGATTAGCAAAACCGTTTGTAAAATATAGCAATCAATAGGATCTGGAAGGAAAGGAAAAGAATAATCTTTCAGACATGGCGGTTGTACGGAGACGGCAACGATGGGGCAGCCCCGCAGGCTTGGCGACATCGTTGAAGTAGTTGGCACCTCGGCGGTACACATAGCCCCACCCAACACTAAACAGGAGTGGCGCGAGTCAACACTCAACAAACTTGCTGTCGCGAGAAAGCTTCTAGCACAAGAGGGTAGCGGCCAAAGAACACATGTGCTGATGACCAGAGCTTGGCCCGCCCATCGCCGGTCGTCCAACAGGAAGCAGATGGGCGACGCTACTAGAGTTTCTTCTTGCGAAGACTCAGCTCCACGAAGCCATAACCCCCTAGAGCTAACCTGCCAACGGTGTTGCGATTTGCCAAAATATCGTCTTTATTGTTGTGTAATATGCGTTGATTTTTTTGTTGAAAATTCTAACGCATTTTTATAATATTTTGCTGTAAACAAATGGAGATTTATTGCGTACTATTATTTTTGCTACAAATGCATGTTTTGGAACGTTGTGAACTTTTTTCATATAAGTCTTGTTCACACAAAAAATTTATCAAAAATGAACAATACATTATGCAGTAATATTTGCGTGAAATTATTTCCTTGCTTGGACGCGTGGAGACTCCTAAGACGAATCGGCTGTCTTGCCTGCTAACACCCAGTTTAAAAAAGCAGCTCGGCGGGATAGAGGTCACGCTCCCAACACGAATGATCTTAGAGGTTATTAGAGGTTACAGGTCAATGACCCAGCAATACCTCACACCGACCAAACTGCTACCCCCCAAAGCTAGGGATTTGAGCCCGCACCACCAGGCTCGGCGAGAGTAACATTCTGAAAGCCTAATTTAAGCTAGCTCTCGGTGATTTACGAACGCGAGGTGGGACAAAACGACCGGAAGCGCTATATGCACGCGGGCGCGCTCGCTCTTCTCAGCCCGAGTTGTCCGTGGGTGGGATGGGCCGAAATTACTGGAACTCTGGCTACTTTCTTCCTGGATTAAATTCAGCCCATTTGTTAGAGAGGGTGCTCAAACGATTCTCGTACTCCCTCCGTTTTAAATTATAAGATGTTTTAGGTTTGTGAAGCAAATGTATCTAGACACGTTTTAGTGTGTATATTTGAGTGAACCTACACACTAAAAGATGTCTAAATACATGTGCTTCACAAAGCTAAAACATCTTATATTTTGAAACGGAGGGAATATATATGAGCGGGCAAGATCCACGGCTCTAGGATCGTCTTCTTCATCCGCTTCACCTCCACACACAAAATTCAGATCCTTCGTTGCTGGCGACGACGAAGATGGCGGTGTTCGCTTTGGAGTTGCTGCTGGAAAAATCCTGGCCGCGGGCCGTTGAGGACGAAAAATCTAACGACGGACTCGTGTGAAAGAGGCATGTATTCCTTCCTGTTGCGTCCTATTTGGGCCGAAGATTTTGATGACTAGCTGATCGACCGTGACATAAGAAATTCAGTAGGATACCCGTGACAGCAAACAACGGACCCCGCGTCGTCTAGAAGCAGGAAGAACTGGAAACAGACGGATGTACACATATCGGCATCCATTGACTTGGAACGTATACGAACAGGTAGGGAACGAACGACGACCTTCGCCGAACGAATTATACTCCTTGACTTGACGTTACGTGACACGTAAATGAACTACAGGATGGGGCGAATAATAGTTGTCCGCTCCTAACCCACGCCCCGCGCGCGGCGGCGCCGCGCCGCGGCGGGCCACCGTCGACCGCCCCACTCAGACCTCCTCCCGCGCTCGCCTCCTTCCGCCGACGTCTTTGGCGCCGGCGGCGGTCTTCCTCGGTTGGCTTCGGTCGGAGGCGGCGGTGCCCGCACCTAATTGTGCTCACCGGCGGTGCTGCGGAGGGCGGCGGCCAGGCCCCGGCGGACGGCGACAGCGGACGGTGGCGGCGGCGGCGGCGGCGGCGGATGCAGGCGGGCCCGATCTGGGCCCCGATGGGCTTGGATGGACCTCGTCCTAATCTGCCTCCTCGTCACCTTCTCGGCTCCGACAACGTCCCAGGATACTCTCGGGTTCTTCACGCTGCACGAGGGTGTCCGGGGCATCTGTCCCGGACATGGTAGTGGTGGTCGTCTCCTCCGTCGGAGGTGGTTGACCAGCTTTGTGTGGCTAGATTGCCGGATGACGAGGTTCTAACCCGGCAATGCCCATGTTTCGGGGCTTTCGATTCATGAGAGGAGAGAGTGGGATCCGGCGAACTCGACGGCTTCAGACAGAAACAGGGGGTGCACACGAATTTACCCAGGTTCGGCCCCCCGGAGGGTAAAGACCTACATCCTGCTTGTCTGATCTTGTATTGCTGATATATGTGGTGCTGTTACAATGGCGCGCAGATGCAATCTGGCGGAGGTGGAAAGAGATGGCGTGGCTAGCCTATGCGAGATTGTGTTGTAGGCTATGCGAGTCCCCCCAGCTAGGGGGGCGCCCTTGGTGGCTTTATATATGCAGCCAGTCAGGGTTTACAAAGTGTTTCTTGCCTTCTACTCCAAGTCGAAGTGCTGGGCCTTGCGGGCTTCTTGTATCCTTCGAGCGGGCTTCTTCCTTGGCAGGAACCGGGTAGGCAAATATCGAGGACCGAGGGGTCATACCCTTGTCAGTAGCCCCCGAGTGCCTGGGATAGTCAAAGACTATGGCAGGGACTCTAATCCGAGATTTTCCTTGACGTCGTAGTCCTTGTATGTCGCATGCGAAGGCACCAAATGAAGCTCTTGCATGTCGTGGTCGGTGGAGTCGCACGGTGGCCGAATCATGGTGATGATGTTGTCGAATGCTTGCTGTAGGCAATGTCGTTGTCGAATGCTTGCTGTAGACGATGTCGTACTCGAACCGAAATATGTCGAACTGACAGACGGAGCGCCGTCGATGATGCAGAAGGCTGCTAAGGTTAACAGCGTAAGGTGTAGCCCCCGAGCGTGTTGCTAACGTCGAGTGAATAATTGAGTGGAAACAGCGAGACCCCGAAGTGCAACGGGTAAAGGCGTGGTACCCGACGCGTCCGTCAGGATACTTCAAGCGTCCGTATGTACGGAATTATCTCAGCAGAGCACGTATAGCTGTGTTGCCGGACCAACAGTGTTGACAACTGTGGACTTGCGAATTATCTCAGCAGAGCACGTATAGCTGTGTTGCCGGGCCAACAGTGTTGACAACTGTGGACTTGCGAATTATCTCAGCAGAGCACGTATAGATGTGTTGCCGGGCCAACAGTGTTGACAACTGTGGACTTGCGAATTATCTCAGCAGAGCACGTATAGATGTGTTGTCGTGCCAACAGTGTTGCTAACTGTGGACTTACCTTCGTATTTGACATACGGCATCCGAATTGGTATATTACCACCAAAATTCGGGCATTAAGTGTAGCCCCCGAGCGTGTCGCTAACGCTGGGCGAATAGACGTCAATGCAAGGCGAAGCCCCCGAGCGTGTTACCAACGCCGGGGTAAATGAATGCCGATTCGAGGCGCCGAAGTATGTCATGGTGGAGTGTCGATGACTTTGATCCCTGCAATCGAGGAGGTAGATACCTCGCACTCGACGGTCGTTAGGCGAATAGACATATGTATAATATGAAGGCAAAACACATGTATGATGTAAAAGCAAAGCCCCCGAGTATCGGTTGCTGAAAGTGTCGAAAGCATACAGAAAGTAATGAAAGTAGTCAACTCATAGTTGAGGAATACTTAGCTTTGGTATTTTCTCCCAGGGTGACCCCTGTCAGATAAAGTCGTCGAAGCATTGGCTCCGAGAGGTCGAAGTGTGTCGGGCGAAGTTTTCGGCTCCACAGGGGTCGAAGAATCTTGACGTGGAGGTCGAATGCCTTTGATGACGGCACGGTCGAATTTGTTGTTGCCAGCAGGGTCGAAGATCATGGCAACGACAGGGTCGAAGATCGTGGCGATGAAGGGTCGAAGATCATGGCGACGACAGGGTCGAAGATCACGGCGACAGCGAGGTCGAAGATCATGGCGACGACAGGGTCGAAGATCACGGCGACAGCGAGGTCGAAGATCATGGCGACGACAGGGTCGAAGATCATGGCGACGGCGGGGTCGAAGATCATGGCGACGGCGGGGTCGAAGATCATGATGACGCAGGGGTCGAATTTCCTGATGACGCAGGTGTCGAATTTCCTGATGGCGCTGGGGTCGAATTTCCTGATGGCGCTGGGGTCGAATTTCCTGCTGACGCTGGGTCGAATTTCTTCACGATGCAGGGTCGAATTTCTTCATGATGCGGGGTCGAATTTCTTCACGATGCAGACTCGAATTTCTCAAAGATCTTGATGGCGAACTCGAATATCATGTCGGCGGCGACGTCGAAGACCATGTCGGCGGCGGCGGCGAAGACCATGTCGTCGGCGGCGTCGAAGACCATGTCGTCGGCGGCATCAAAGACCATGTCGGCGGAGTCGAAGACCATGTCGACGGCGGCGTCGAAGACCATGTCGTCGGCGGCGTCGAAGACCATGTCGGCGGCGTCGAAGGCCATGATGGCAAACTTGAAGATCTTGTCGATGGTGGTATCGAAGACCATGTCAGCGGAGTCGAAAGTCCTGATGATGAACTCGAAGGTCATGAGCGTGAGCTTTTGCACACAGAGGCAAGGGGATGTCGAGTCCCCGAGCGGTGCTGAGTGCACGACGGCGAGCCCCCTAGCGCGGCGACGGCGAGATCGCTCGGACCGCAGTCGATGAAGTAGCAGCGCAGACTTGGCGCGAATGGAGTTGCAACATCGATGGTGCCGGTCGCGGCATTTGTAAATCAATCTACACACAAAGTAGAGTAGACTGATACTATCGTGCTAGATCTTGGCGGGATGCATATAGTTGATTTCATGCAGCTGTATTATTGGCGACTGAGGATGAGTCCATGAACTCAGGATCGAGTTGTTCTTCCTTTCCAATCCGATCTTGGATTTGCGATATTGCTCCAGGCAAGACATGCATACGAGAACGCATGAAGAATTAGATGTAGCAAAATAAATAATTAGTAGAGTAATCAATAGGAGAGAAAATCAGATAGAATCATGCAATCAAGCGTATACGCGCACTGCGCACTGCGCACGCATGTTTGATTCACGGGAGACCAAGATCATGTTGAGGCTGAATATGATTTGATGCAGGTTCCTTCGACCAGACTAGTGCTTTTTTCTTTTCTTTTTATCGGGACTTGATCCGGTCGCCATGGCAATTTTTAGCGCCGCAGACTGCAGAGTCTCCATTGAATAGGAGTATTGACCTGTGGCATTGGAGTACCCGCAGCGCTTACGCATGCAGGCTGGTGATTTGATGCGTTGATCGACGATTTTCCAGCTGGGCACCGACGTGCAGCAGCTGATTTCTTTCAGGCTTCAACTGATCTATGCGCTGGTGCTGTTGTAGATTGACTTTTGGTGCTGCAGATTGGATGCGGGCGATCAAGCTTCTTCTGATTGTTGCGGAGAAATTCGCCCGAAGTAAAACTGCTCGCCAGATGCGATCTGGTCGGACGCGATAAATTTGTTGTTGTCGATGAGATGCTGATCGCGCCTGGCCGATTTTTTCCGTTGTTGACGAAGTTGTTCGCTTTGACAGATGCGATCTGGCTGGCCACCAGACTGACTGCCGCTGCCGACGTTTTTTTTGACGTAGATTGTAGAGGCGGCGATCTTGTTGTTGGTGATGGTGATGAAGGAGCCGGTGAGTCCGTAGATCCAGATCCCGTCGTCCCCACGGTCGGCGCCAATTGACGAGGTTCTAACCCGGCAATGCCCATGTTTCGGGGCTTTCGATTCATGAGAGGAGAGAGTGAGATCCGGCGAACTCGACGGCTTCAGACAGAAACAGTGGGTGCACACGAATTTACCCAGGTTCGGCCCCCCGGAGGGTAAAGACCTACATCCTGCTTGTCTGATCTTATATTGCTGGTATATGTGGTGCTGTTACAATGGCGCGCAGATGCAATCTGGCGGAGGTGGAAAGAGATGGCGTGGCTAGCCTATGCGAGATTGTGTTGTAGGCTATGCGAGTCCCCCCAGCTAGGGGGGTGCCCTTGGTGGCTTTATATATGCAGCCAGTCAGGGTTTACAAAGTGTTTCTTGCCTTCTACTCCAAGTCGAAGTGCTGGGCCTTGCGGGCTTCTTGTATCCTTCGAGCGGGCTTCTTCCTTGGCGGGAACCGGGTAGGCAAATATCGAGGACCGAGGGGTCATACCCTCGTCACCGGATTTCGCGATCCGGTATTTAGTCCCCGCTGACGAGGAGTGGCTGCGGTGAAAACCGCGCCAGACTTTTGTCATGGTGGACGATGTCGGTGCTTGTGCGTCGCTACGTTGTTGAAGGCATCGTTGACGAGGGTATGACCCCTCGGTCCTCCATATTTGCCTACCCGATTCCTGCCAAGGAAGAAGCCCGCTCGAAGGATATAAGAAGCCCGCAAGGCCCAGCACTTCGACTTGGAGTAGAAGGCAAAGATACTTGTAAACCCTAACTGGCCGCATATATAAAGCCACCAAGGGCATCCCTAGACACATCTCTAATCTCGCATAGATCCAGAATCTCGCATAGACACCTGATCTCGCATAGATCTCATGCATAGGCTAGCGCACGCCATCTCTTTTCGACCATAGCCAGATCCCATCTGCGCACCCTTGTAACAGCTCCAATTATACAAGCAATACAAGATCAGACAAGCAGGATGTAGGTCTTTACCCTCCGGGGGGTGATACGTCTCAAACGTATCTATAATTTTTGATGCTCCATGCTTGTTTTTACACCATTTGCCTATTGTTTCGTTACACTTAGTGGCACTTTTATACATTTTCCGGAACTAACCTATTAACGAAGTGCCACAGTGCCAGTTTCCTGTTTTCTGCTGTTTTTGTGTTTCAGAAGTGATACACAGGAAATATTCTCGGAATTGGACGAAACAAGTTCCTGAAGACTTATATCACGGGGAAGCTTCCAGACATCCGAAGAAGAGACGGAGGAGGGCCACGTGGGCCCCACACGCACAGGCGGCGCGGCCAGACCCCTGGCCGCGCCACCCCTGTGTGAGGGGGCCTGGTCCCTCCTCTGACATCGCCCCTTCGCCTATAAAGACCCCCCGACGAGAAAAACCTAAGGGCCGGATCAGTTTTCCAGAATACATCGCGATCCGCCGCCGCCGTCGACCCGAAGATCGGGAGGGTCCAGAAGCTCTTCCCGGCACCCTGCCGGAGAGGGGAATCGCCACCGGAGGTCTTCTTCATCGCCATGCTTGCCTCCGGAGCGATGAGTGAGTAGTCTACCTTGGACTATGGGTCCATAGGAGTAGCTAGATGGTTGTCTTCTCCACCATGTGCTTCATGTTTAGATCTCATGAGCTGCCCTACATGATTGAGATCACCGTTATGTAATTCTATGATGTTGGTTTGTTGGGATCCGAGGAATATTGGTGTTTATGATTAAGTTGCTGTACTGAATTATATCTTTTGTTATCTCTATGTTGTTTATGATCTTGCATGCTCTCCGTTGTTAGTAGCTATCTTGGCCGAGTAGTTGCTAGTGACTCCAAGAGGGGGTATTTATGCTCGATAGTGGGTTCATGTCTCTATTTCACCTGGGGGAGTGACAGAAACCTCTAAGGTGGTAGATGTGCTGTTGCTACTAGGGAGAAAACAACATTCATATGCTCAAGGGCATATGCTTTGTTTACATTACACACTTTGCTTAATGCAATTATCTGTTGTTCGCAACTTAATACTTCTAGGGTGTTCGGATGATATCCCCGGGAGTGGATTATTAGTCATAGATGCAGTTGGATGGCGGTCTATGTATTTTGTTGTAATGCCCAGAGTAAATCTCATAGTGATCTTCTTGACATATCACGTTATCTTTATTCTATCAATTGCCCAACTATAATTTGTTTACCCAGCATGTTATTTTATCTATGGAGAGACACCACTAGTGAACTGTGGACCCCGGTCCTATTTTAATCATATTGCAATCACCTATTTACTTTTCCCGCACTGTTTACTTTACTCGCACATTACTACTGTTTTCCACTCGATACACTCATAACCTTTGTTTCAAGCAAACCGGTGAGATTGACAACCTCATCGCAAGTTGGGAACAAAGTATTTGTTTGTGTGTGTGCAGGTTCCACAACACCTTCAGTCGTCATCGTCTCCCTTCTCCTGTTCGATAAACCTTGGTTTCTTAATTGAGGGAAAACTTGCTGCTACACTCATCATACCTTCCTCTTGGGGTTTCCAACGGGCTGGTTATTCACCACGCACAAGGACAGTTTGCTCCCACATCAACTTGGAGTAGCAGCTATTTTTCTGGCGCCGTTGCCGGGGAAGAGAGAAGACTTCTGCGAGGGGAGTTCTTCGCACACACATTCTTTACTTTGTTATTTATTTTGCTTTACTTTATTTTATTTTACCTGCATTGCTTTATATCAAAAACCCAAAAAAATTAGAATCCTTGGTAGTTGTTATTTCTTTACTTTAGTTTATCATGTTGTTCCCTGAGTTCGTTCTGGAGGACCTCTCTGTAGGGAGTGGTTCGATTATTGGCAAAAGTAACATTGAGGAGTTCTTTAATCACATTAGTATGCATAAGGAAGTTGAGGAAAAGTCTTTGGTTGAGTTAGCCCCTAGTTATGAAGTTGCTTCTGCTCATTTAGTTCACATGTTAGAAGCTAGGTTTGCTAGTCTTAATTCTTCTATGCAATACATGTTCCTTAAGCTTCATGAAATGGAGGATCCCGAAAAGAAAGCTTTTATCTTAGAAACCTTGCGCACAGAATTTAGAGATGTTGCAATTGAGGCTAGGAAAGTTTTTAAGAAGTTTAATAAGCTTGGCTCGCCTGTTAAGGTTGTTGGTACGCCCAATGATTTTAAAGTACCAATACCTTATGAACTTATAGGAATTCATGATGCTTGGGAAAAGAATTCCAGTTGGATTTGCCCTGAAAATCTTTTTGATGAAAGTAGTGTGCCAATGCGTGATCGTAAAGGAGTTTCAAAAACTCAGTTGAACATGTTTTCCTTCATTGTTGAAAAGATCTCTGCTGTCGATCTTAATGCTTCTGCTGATATTACTTGATTCGCAATTTTCTGCGCCTAGCTCAAAGGCGTTAAAGAAAAGCACTCTTGGGAGATAACCCATTGTTTACTTTTCAGTACTTTTTCTTTTATTTGAGTCTTGGAAGTCATTACTACTGTAATGACCGCTCCTTATCTTGTTTATTTCGTTTTTGTGCCAAGAGAAGCCTCTAATTTGAGTGAGGTAAAGATTTGGGGATGTTGCTGTCCTGAAACTGTTTTCGGTGCTGCACCGTAAAAATTCGTGAAAATTCTCTGTATATCTTTTGGACCTGCGATTTCTTGTGCATATGCCCCAGGTTATATCCAAACTTTTCTTAGTTGAACACTTTTTTATTTGAGCAACGGAAAATCCCTAAAAAATTCGTCCTTTGTCAGCTGTACAGTTTTGACAGATTTCTGCCAATATTTGTTTTTGCCACTTTATCGCTTTCTTTTGAGTTCTTTTTGATCATGGAACTCTTGTGGAAGTTGCTACAGTAGTATATACTTTATATGTGGTGGTTTTGGGTTGAAACCTGAAGCTAAAAGAGGTTGAATATATTTTATGCTTACACTAATGTTGCTAATAGAATTGTGTTTAGTTTTGTATGAAGGAAGTTTTCAAGTGTAGGGATTGGAGAATGATGAGATGAGTTGAAGAATGGATAAAAGCTCAAGCTTGGGGATGACCATGCATCACCCCAAGAAATATCCAAGAAGTACAAGCGTCAAAGCTTGGGGATGCCCCCGAGGCACCCCTTCTTCATCGGCAAAAATCAGGTCACCTTTCAAAACACTATATTTTTATTGCTTCATGCACTATGTGTTTTTCTTGGAGCGTCAGTTGTTTTAGTTTTCTTAGTTGGTTTAGTTTGTTTGTTTGCTGCAATAAATGGTTGGACCCCAACAAATTTCCTTTGGAGGAGATGTACTCGTTTTCATTTGCAAAGAACGCTCTAGTTTTCACTCTTATTAAAAATCGAGCGTTCTACTTTTTCTGCTACTGCTTTTGGTTTTCGTTTTCGCCTTGATTTGCGTTCAGATCTTGTCATATCTTTTCATCAAGGTGTATTTTTGCCTCTGATCTTCATTGGTTTTCATCAAAAGAGGTGTTTATAAAAAATTTCAAATGGTGTTGGAAAAGAGAAAAAGCTTTGTGCAAAATAGTGGTACAAGAAGGAGCTTGTGTAGACTGCGGCTTAGGCTTTTTCATGTCATGCTTGATGTCTTTTTGATAGTATGCTTAGTGGTTTTGCTGTAGCATGACTTGTCTCAAATAACTGAGATTGCTTAATGAGCCTTTGAAAAAAAATCATGCGTTGTTTTTATTGTATGGAAGCATTATTTTGGTTTTCTCCTTGATGCTTTATTTGGGTTGACTTGGCGCATGCTCACACATGTTAGACTCTTACAAAGTCGCCATTAGCCTTCATGATCATTTAGTTTTTGACTTTTGATGCCATCGTATGCTTCTTTTAATGTCGCTTTGTCGCTTTGCATGATTATGGCCATTATTGCTCTCTTAGTTGGTCGCTCCCAGTCTTTTGCTAGCCCTCGCCTTGTACTGAGTATGAGCTCTACTCGTGCATCCAACTCCTAAAAGCCAAGTTTGCCATTGTGTCCACTATAAATTCCTATGCATGGTATTTGTAAGCCATTCCAAAGTAAAATTTTCGTGTGCTACCTTTCAAAAACCTTCAAAACACTTCTCGTTTTGTGACACTGTTTTTAGCTCATGGGGACGTAGTGGTCGGATTTGCTATCTTCCATATTGCTTATTCCAAAAAGAAAAAAAAAGAAAAAAAGAAAGAAAAAAGGCACTCCTCCAAAGAATGTGAATGTTGGTGGGCACCCGATGGAATCGGTTAGCCATGGTATGTGAAAGGAAAAGGTGGGGAGGAGTGCCAAGTTTTATAAAAAGAGCACAAGAGTGCCAATCTCTCTCTCAAAAACTAGCTTTATTTTTGTATGGAAGATAGTAAGAACCCCATTGCCAGTCGTTGACAAAGACAACCACCTCTCAAAATCAAGTTTTATCTCTCTGTTTTACAAATGAAAAGCGCTAGCACATGTTTAAATCACTGCTTCCCTCTGCGAAGGGCCTTTCTTTTACTTTTATGTTGAGTCACCACCTTCTTTCTTTATGCACCATTAAGAGAGCATAGTTGTCATTCTTAGTGTGATATGCATTGTCCCAAAGTTCATTGATTGATTCATATTGTTGGTTTCACTTGTTCTTAAATTATTTGTATCTAGTCGCCCTCTTAAACTTTGAGGTGTCCTATGCATTTATGTTTTGCTCTCTTTGAAGGACAAGCTGAAAACCATTTGTATGTTTTTCCTTATGATTTGAACACACGTTTGACTTTCATTGTTTCATTATCATGATCTTTTGTTTGTGTTCATTTACATGTTTACAACATGGTTGCTAAGTTCTTATTGTCATGATTATATCTTTCATGCCCATGTTTTAAGTTCTATTGATCCCAGCTCACCAATGCTTGCATATATGTTCAAGATTGTGTAGGTGCATGTCACCTCAAAAATTATTCTTTTGTTATCACTTACCTACTCGAGGACGAGCAGGAGTTAAGCTTGGGGATGCTTGATACGTCTCAAACGTATCTATAATTTTTGATGCTCCATGCTTGTTTTTACACCATTTGCCTATTGTTTCGTTACACTTAGTGGCACTTTTATACATTTTCCGGAACTAACCTATTAACGAAGTGCCACAGTGCCAGTTTCCTGTTTTCTGTTGTTTTTGTGTTTCAGAAGTGATACACAGGAAATATTCTCGGAATTGGACGAAACAAGTTCCTGAAGACTTATATCACGGGGAAGCTTCCAGACATCCGAAGAAGAGATGGAGGAGGGCCACGTGGGCCCCACACGCACAGGCCGCGTGGCCAGGCCCCTGGCCGCGCCACCCCTGTGTGAGGGGGCCTGGTCCCTCCTCTGACATCGCCCCTTCACCTATAAAGACCCCCCGACGAGAAAAACCTAAGGGCCCGATCAGTTTTCCAGAATACATCGCGATCCGCCGCCGCCGTCGACCCGAAGATCGGGAGGGTCCAGAAGCTCTTCCCGGCACCCTGCCGGAGAGGGGAATCGCCACCGGAGGTCTTCTTCATCGCCATGCTTGCCTCCGGAGCGATGAGTGAGTAGTCTACCTTGGACTATGGGTCCATAGGAGTAGCTAGATGGTTGTCTTCTCCACCATGTGCTTCATGTTTAGATCTCATGAGCTGCCCTACATGATTGAGATCACCGTTATGTAATTCTATGATGTTGGTTTGTTGGGATCCGAGGAATATTGGTGTTTATGATTAAGTTGTTGTACTGAATTATATCTTTTGTTATCTCTATGTTGTTTATGATCTTGCATGCTCTCCGTTGTTAGTAGCTATCTTGGCCGAGTAGTTGCTAGTGACTCCAAGAGGGGGTATTTATGCTCGATAGTGGGTTCATGTCTCTATTTCACCTGGGGGAGTGACAGAAACCTCTAAGGTGGTAGATGTGCTGTTGCTACTAGGGAGAAAACAACATTCATATGCTCAAGGGCATATGCTTTGTTTACATTACACACTTTGCTTAATGCAATTATCTGTTGTTCGCAACTTAATACTTCTAGGGTGTTCGGATGATATCCCCGGGAGTGGATTATTAGTCATAGATGCAGTTGGATGGCGGTCTATGTATTTTGTTGTAATGCCCAGAGTAAATCTCATAGTGATCTTCTTGACATATCACGTTATCTTTATTCTATCAATTGCCCAACTGTAATTTGTTTACCCAGCATGTTATTTTATCTATGGAGAGACACCACTAGTGAACTATGGACCCCGGTCCTATTTTAATCATATTGCAATCACCTGTTTTCTTTTCCCGCACTGTTTACTTTACTCGCACATTACTACTGTTTTCCACTCGATACACTCATAACCTTTGTTTCAAGCAAACCGGTGAGATTGACAACCTCATCGCAAGTTGGGAACAAAGTATTTGTTTGTGTGTGTGCAGGTTCCACAACACCTTCAGTCGTCATCGTCTCCCTTCTCCTGTTCGATAAACCTTGATTTCTTAATTGAGGGAAAACTTGCTGCTACACTCATCATACCTTCCTCTTGGGGTTCCCAACGGGCTGGTTATTCACCACGCACAAGGACAGTTTGCTCCCACATCAACTTGGAGTAGCAGGGGGCCGAACCTGGGTAAATTTGTGTGCGCCCCTGTTTCTGTCTGAAGCCGTAGAATCCGCCAAGCACCCACATACGCTCCATGAATCAAAAGCCCTAAACATGGGCATTGCCGGGGTTGAACCTCGTCAATTGGCGCCGACCGTGGGAAAGACGGGCGCTGGATCCACGGGTTCGCCGGTTCCATCAACGCTGCAAGAGATTCATCGCCAAGATCTTCGACACCATCGTCATGACCTCTGAATCAAGCATCAAGATCTTTGACGCCGCGATCGCCAAGATCTTCGATTTCGCCATCATGGTCTTCGACTCCACCGACATGGTCTTCGATGCCGCCGTCGACATGACCTTCGAGTTCGCCACCGTGACCTTCGAGTCCGCCGACATGGTCTTCGACTCCGTCTCCGACATGAAATTCGCCCCTTGTGTCATCAAGGAATTCGACCTCTTCATCGTCAAGAAATTCGACCTCTTCATCGTCAAGAAATTCGACCTCTTCATCGTCAAGAAATTCGACCCCTTCATCGTCAAGAAATTCGACCTCTGCGTCGTCAAGAAATTCGACCCTGTGTCATCAAGAAATTCGACCTCCGCATCATCAGGAAATTCGACCCCTCCATTGTCATGATCTTCGACCCTTCATCGCCACGATCTTCGCCCTTGCCGTCGCCGTGATCTTCGACCTTGCCATCGTCATGATCTTCGACCCTTCATTGCTATGATCTTCGACCCCGCCGTCGCTATGATCTTTGACCCTGTGTCATCAAGAAATTTGACCCTGTCGTCATCAAAGACATTCGACCTCCGCATCAAGATTCTTCGACCCTGCGGAGCCGAAGACTTCGTCGAGTGCCCGACACCCTTCGACCCCTGGGAGCCAACGCTTTGACGACTTTTCTGACAGGTAAAACAGCATGATCCCTAACTGCAATAACTTTTGCTAGGAGTGTCCAAATGACATGAGACCACCGCCATTGGAAAGATGACGACGAGAGCTACCCCACAAAAAGATGACGACATGAGACCACCGCCATTGGAAATATTAGGGGTCACCCCGGGAGAAAATGTCAAAGCTAAGTCTTTCTCAACTATGAGTCGACTACCTTCATTACTTTCTATATGCTTTCGACACTTTCAGCAACCGATACTCGGGGGCTTTGCTTTTACATTATACATGTGTCTATTTGCTTTCAAATTATATATATGTCTATTTGCCTAATGACCGTCGAGTGTGAGGTATCTACCTCCTCGACTGCAGGGATCAAAGTCATCGACACTCCATCCAGACACAGTGTCGAGGATAAGTCCACAGTTAGCAACACTGTTGGCCCGGCAACACAGCTATACGTGCTCTGCTGAGATAATTTCGTACTTACGGACACTTTAAGTCCACAGTTAGCAACACTGTTGGCCCGGCAACATAGCTATACGTGCTCTGCTGAGATAATTCCGTACTTACGGACGCTTTAAGTCCATAGTTAGCAACACTGCTGGCCCGGCAACACAGCTATACGTGCTGTGCTGAGATAATTCCGTACCTACGGACACTTTAAGTCCACAGTTAGCAACACTGTTGGCCCAACAACGCAGCTATACGCGCTCTGCTGAGATAATCCCCGTATCTACGGACGCTCTAAGTACCCTGACGGATGCGTCGAGTACCATGCCTTCACCCGGTACACTTCGAGGTCTCGCTATTTCTATTCATTCACCTTGGCGTTGGCAACACGCTCGGGGGCTGCACCTCAAATCGGCATTCATTCACCTCGGCGTTGGCAACATGCTCGGGTGCTGCGCCTCGAATCGGCATTCATTTACCTCGGCATTGGTAACACGCTCGGGGGCTGTGTCTCATAGTGGTATTCATTCGACCCGGCGTTGGCAACACGCTCGGGGGTTGTGCCTCGCATTGGTATTCATTCACCCCGGCGTTGGCAACACGCTCGGGGGTTGCGCTTCGCATTAGCATCTATTCGCCCGGCGTTAAAAACACGCTCGGGGCCTGCGCCTTGTATTTATTTGCCCAGCGTTAGCAACACGCTCGGGGGCTGCACCTTATGCTGTTAACCTCAACAATCTTCAACATTGCCACTGCGCTCCATTTGCTACGTCGACTTCGGTTCGACATATTCCAACTCGACGTTGAAGACTTTACGCCATGTTGACTCCGGTCCGCCGCGTCGACAACGACATCGCCTACAGCAAGCATTCGACAACATCATCACAATGATTCGGCTACCGTGCGACTCCATCAACCGCGACATGCAAAAACTTCATTTGGTGCCTTCACACGCGACATGCAAGACTACGACGTCAAGGCAAGATTTGAGTCTCTACCCGATTCTACGAATCGACTAGACACTCGGGGGCTACTGACGAGGTATGACCCATCGGTCCTCGATATTTGCCTACCCGGTTCCTGCCAAGGAAGAAGCCCGCTCGAAGGATACAAGAAGCCTGCAAGGCCCAACATTTCGACTTGGAGTAGAAGGCAAAGATACTTGCAAACCCTAACTGGCTGCATAGATAAAGCCACCAAGGGCATCTCCTAGACACATCTCTAATCTCGCATAGATCCAAAATCTCGCATAGACACCTGATCTCGCATAGATCTCACGCATAGGCTAGCGCACGCCATCTCTTTTCAACCATAGCTAGATCCCATCTGCGCACCCTTGTAACAGCTCCAATTATACAAGCAATACAAGATCAGACAAGCAGGATGTAGGTCTTTACCCTCCGGGGGGGCGAACCTGGGTAAATTCGTGTGCACCCCTGTTTCTGTCTGAAGCCGTCAAATCCGCCAAGCGCCCACATACGCTCCATGAATCGAAAGCCCTAAACATGGGCATTGCCGGGGTTGAACCTCGTCAATCGTCAATGCAGCCTTCAGCTCACTCGGGCTACTGGGGGAAACCCTAGATCTGGTTTCTCGGATCAGACAATGGCGACGCTTGGCGCCATTCTCCCTTGAGGGCATCGTTTTGGAGTAGATGCTGCCTGGAGTGGTTCTAAAGTGGAGCGGTGTATCTCTGAGCGTATCAACAACGGCGAGTCTCAGCCGCGTGGAGCAGCGGGGTCTCGATGCCAGTCACGTGATGATATACAGGTACAGGGCGGAGGAGCTGTCTGGCGTCGTGGTGGCACTGACAGTAGGCTGGACAAGGTCGATGCTTTGATCCCTCTTGAAGATGGGTTTGCGGAAGACGTCGGCGGCAACTGAAGCGTGTGCAGTGGCGTGCGCTGAGAGTTTGCTGGACCGGTAGTGCTACTAGCTAAGAAAATGACAGAAAACTACCACAATTGAGGCATAGGTGTCAGATAACTACCAAAGTGGTTACGCGTGTCATATGACTACCACTTTTGGGGCAGGGTCGTGACAGATAGCACTGATTCGACACTTAAACCGTATTCTGACCATTCGGGCCCACCTGTCGGGCTAACGTGGCAAGTGTTTACCTAACCACCGGTTTCATTTTACAACAAAACCCAAAATTTTATTCTTCTTCCCACACAAAGGTCCTTGACTACTTAAAAAAGATAAAATAAGGGAATAAAAATTCTGCGGTCACCCTATCGAAGGGGAGTCGCTATGCTGCAGCGCGGCCCCTCGAGCCGGCGCCCCGTGGGAGGCGAGCTACTGCTGCTACCGTGGCGGAGCGGCGACGTACAATAGGGCGGCGCTACAGAGCAGGAGGGAGCTCGTTAAGTGTCCCATCTGGACGAAAATCTCGCCACAATGATTTATTCATGCTCGGAGCGGGCGAACGATGTCAGAGGAGCGCAAAACAATGGCGGCAACCTTCGGCCGGAGTTGGAGATGCGACCTAGATTCGGCCAATTTCGGGCGTTCCGGCTCAAGATCTCCGGCGAGGAGGAAGATGGCTAGGCAGCGGAGCTTGTGTCATGGTCACATAGGCTCAGGATCCATCCCCGCCCCTGCCAGATCGAGCGACGCCCGCCCGACCAGATCGAGCGCCGCCCGCCAGGCCGTCCCCGCCCATGCCACATCCTTCGCCGACCAGATCGTGCGTCGAACGGTCGTCCCCACCCCTGCCGCATCCTCCTCCGGCCAGATCTAGCGCTGCCCGGCCTTCCCCGCCCCTCCCGCGCTCCTCCACCGGCCATGACGACCGCAGCCCTGTCTTCCCCGCCCCTGCCACGCTCCTCCATAGGCCATGAAGACTGTCGACCGACCATCCCTACCCCTGCCGCGTCCTCTGCCGGCGGCGATGAGGTGCGGAACCCTCCGACGGAGTTCACCATCCCCGGCGACCTCCTGGCATGGGTGGTGCATGATGTTTTTTCTTTTCTTTATTTTATTTTTTAAGTTGGAAATTGGAGGGACCTTTGTGTGACAAGAAAATATTGATTTGGGGTTTTTTGCAAAATAAAACCAGGTGTTAGGTTTTCACTTGCCACGTAGGACTGACAGGTGGGCCCATGCTGTCAGAAAATGTGTTATCTTGACTAAATCAAAAAATTGGTGCTCTGTGTCACGACCCTATCCCAAAACTGGTAGGCATGTAAAGCGCGTAACCACTTTGGTAGTTAACTGACACCACCGCCCCAATTGTGGTAGTTTTTCTGTCATTTTCTTGCTACTAGCTAGTCATGGGGTGGCTAGTTGAAGCCTTCGGCTATTTTGATGATGCATGTTGGTGTGTTGTCAGGACAAGGGCCTTGTGAAAGGATCGTATGAGCGACTAGAGGGGGTGTGAATAGGAGCTACCCAAATTTTTACTTCTTTTCAAGTTAAGGCTAGACAAGAAGGTAAATTCTCTAGATGTGCTACTAAGTGAATTTACCTAGAGTGACAAGCAAGCTAGCAATAACAATATAAGTAAAGGTACGAGTAAAGGATAGAGGTAACCGCAATGGAGACACAAAGACACAAGGATGTATTCCCGTAGTTCCTTCCTTGTTACGGGAAGTACGTCTACGTTGGAGAGGTGTGGTGCCACAAAGGCCACCAACGCCACAAAGGCTCACCCTATTCTCCGGTGAACAAGCCACAAAGGCGAGTTCACGCTCCACTAAGCGATGCCCTTGAAGGCGGCACGACACCTTTACACAAAGTATTGGGGCAAGCTCCACAACTCAATTGGAGGCTCCCAATAGGCCCACCAAGCTCTTACACACAAAGTTAAGCTTGGAGGACGGCTTCTTCCGGCTAAGAATCCGATGAATCACACAAGTTACAAGCCCCTCAACAAAGAGAGGGGGGAAATCAAATCGCCTTGGTGGAAGTGTAGATCTAGGTCTTCTCCCTCAAATCCCAAAAGGGCTTTGAGTTCTATTGGCTAGGGAGAGAGAACTAGTGCTTTGAAGCTTTGGAACAATGGAGGAGAGAGAGTGGAAGCCGCAGCCAGCTCTTGAGGAAGAAGAAGGCTTTATATAGTCCTCCACGAAATGTAGCCATTGCTGGATGACTAGGGCCGGAGTCTCCGGCCAGTAGGGCCAGAGTCTCCGCCCTAAGTGACTCCAGGGCCGGAGTCTCCGGCCAGAGACAAAAGTCTCCGGCCCAACTCCGGCCTGGTCTCTGAAGCGTCCGAGCCTTTAGCAAACCCTAGCCCAGCCAGACGGACCGGAGTCTCCGGCCCCTGGGGACCGGAGTCTCCGGCCACAGCATGCCAGCCCGGAGTCTCCGGCCAGAGACAGAAAGTCTTCGGCCCAACTCCGGACGGGCATCTGGCGCGTCCGACTCTGGGGGTTGCCTGGGCGAGTCCCCTAGGCCGGAGTCTCCGGCCACCAGGGCCGGAGTCTCCGCCCTAGAAGAAGCAACATCAGCACTTCGTGGAACCCCTCTCCACCATTTCCACCTTCGCGAAGCACCCTACAAGACAACTAAGCCCTAACTCCACTACTGGACTACGGGCTCCGATCTTTTCAACCTTTTTGGGGTGCACCTCCGCGAGATCCTGAAATAACCTAGAAAATCTGCATAACTTTAATAGCATGGTTAAATCACCAAATTGAAGGGAATATGCCCGAGAGGCAATAATAAAGTGGTTATTATCATATTCCATGTTTATGATAAATGTTTATTTCTCATGCTAGAATTGTATTAATCGGAAACATTAATACTTGTGTGATTAATAAACTAAAAGGGTTCCTAGTAAAGCCTCTCTTTTATACTAGCTCGTTGATTAACTGATGATCAAGGTTTCCTGATCATGAACATTGGATGTTGTTAATAACGGGGTCATATCATTAGAAGAATGATGTGATGAACACTCACACCCATAGTACGAATAGCAATACGATCAAGTCATCAAGTTCATTGCTATATCAAACTCATGCGAAGTAGTTCTAATCCTTAGACCATGAGATCATGTTAATCACTGATACCGGAAGGGTACTTTGATGATATCAAACGTCACACCGTAATAGGGTGATTATAAAGGTTGATTTGGGTACTCTGAAAGTATTAGTTGAGGCTCATGGATCAAGAGTGGGATTTGTCCATCTGGATGACGGAAAGATATTCTCTGGGCCCTTCTCGGTGATATTGCATTGGAATCGCTTGCAAGCATGTGACTAGGTCACAGGAATGCATTATCACGGAACGAGTAAAGAGACTTGTCAGGAACGAGATCGAACTAGGTATGGTTGATACCAAATGATCGGATCTCGGACAAGTAATAATATCGTGAGACAAAAGGAATTAACTATGTTCGTTACCGGTTCACACGATCACTAGTTCATCGTTGAGTAAGTGGGAGTCATCATGGATTTCCAGATCCCGCTGTTGATTATTGATCGGAGAGGAGTCTCGATCATGTCCACGTTATTCACGAACCATAGGGTGACACACTTAAGGCTCGTTGTCGTTTTTGAGTGGATACGATACTCCGATCGAATTACAGGACAGCATAAGGGTTGTTTCTGAAAAGCACCGAAACTGTTTCAGGATATCGAAATAACTCAAGGGTGTATTTGTTAATGTTTGTTAATTGAATGAATTAACAAATATTAAAGAAATAAAAATGTTTTATTAAATCAATGAGTGTGATTTTAATTGGCATGAATGTCATGCATTAAAATGGGGGTTACCTCATGTTGATGAGGGAGTAATCACCATAAAAGGGAATGAAGAGGGGGCAATGAAGAGGGAGGAGACCCTTGGGCCGGCCACCCCTTGGCTGCCCTCCTCCTCTATATAAACCCCCCCTCTCTCCCTTGTACACACACTTCTTGATCCTCCCTCCCTTGCATAGTTGCTGCCCACTTTCCGTCTTGGCTTAGCGAAGCTCTGCCGGAATTGTAGTTCGTAGTTCACACACTTGGAGAAGTGTGTGGAGGAGTGTCCGGCGGATCCCTTCTTCCGCTGCCCCGCTGGACCAAGGGCGTGGTGGAGTCGACGTCGAGCTGCACGTGTGTGCGAGTACGGGGGCGCTGCCACTTGTGGCGCCGGGTACACGATCTTGTGATCGTCAAGTGAACCACGACATCGACTATGTCAAGTGAACAACTACGTCCACTACGTGCGTCTTCACCAACTCTCCATCGTCAACGTTTGTGCGGGAACGTAATCCCCGCTTATGGTCGTCGAGGGTGAGTATCCGTTGCTACCACCTCGTAGAGTATCTTGGCCAGTTTATGCGTTTTTGCGTAGGAAAATTTTTGTTTTCTATGCTACGAACCCATCAGTGATATCAGAGCCATCTCTATGCGTAGTTGGTATGCACGGTTAGAACACATGAGGATGTGGGCGTTGATGATCATGTTATTGCTATTTTTTGTATTATTGGATCATAGTGGCATAGTGGGATTGAAGCTGCCCGAGACTAACATTACGTGACCGCGTTCACGAGACTTGTCCCACACTTGACATGCTTCGGCATATGTGGCTTTGCGGGTGCACGTTTCTCCCACTATAGTTATGATCTATTTTACAAAGAATTATTAATAATATTTTATCACCGTTGTGGTTACATGTTCGTAGGTAAGAACGGTTCTTCCTAGAAAGCCCCAAACCACGTAAAATATGCAAGACAAATTAGAAGCGTCTAACTTGTTTTTGCAGGGCATGTGATGTGATATGGTTAAATTGTTTATGTTACAAATTGTATGCAATGATCCTTTTTGTAAGTTATAAACAACCGGCAGTAGCCATATGGTTGTCTTTACATTTAAATGGCCTGCGTGCCGAATATATATATCCAAGTGATATATTGTAATGGAGGAAGACAACCAAGGTGGCGCGCCATGGACCTTGGTGCTACGCCGGTGGAATGATGGAGATCATGCTATGACGCACAAGATGGAGATCGAATGCGTGAAGGACCATATCATATCACATTATATATGCATGTGATGTTTATCCTTTTATGCATCTTATTCTGCTTAGATTTGATCGCGCGGTAGCATTATAAGATGATCCCTCTCACATAAATATCAAGATAAAAATGTGTTCTTCCATAGCATGCACCGTCAAGAAAGTTCGTCGTTTCGAGACACCACGTGATGATCGGGTGTGACAGACTCTACGTTCACATACGACGGGTGTAAGACAGTTTTACACACGCAAGTGCTATGGTTCTACTTGGCGAGCCTAGCATGTACAGACATGGCCTCGGAACACGAACCGAAAGGTTAAGCACGAGTCATATGGTTGATATGATGAACATGGTGATGTTCGCCTTTGAAACTATGCCGTTGCACGTGATGATCGGTTGCGGTATAGTGAATTTGGTTCGTGTAATCACTTAAGAAAACTAAGAAGGATGTTGTTTTTAAGTGGGAGTTCACTTAGTAATTTTGAATTATAGAACTCAATTTATCATGAACTAAATCAAAGTGAATTTGCATAGTTTGTTGTAGTTATTGGCATCCGTTTACTACCTTGCGATTAGCTATAATTGAGATAATAGAACTATAGAATTCTGGATGTTAACTTTACGAACTGGTATCGTATTGTTTGAATGTCAATCTAAAGTTTAAAGTCCTATTGCAAACTTTTAGCAAACCCTTGTTACTCGATAAAATTTAATAAGTAGTATTAAATCAAGAGTAACAATTCCAGTGTTAGTATCTAAGTATCACACTTGCCTCCATGATCCTTGATATTCAAAAGTTGTTTTTAGTGTCAAGGTTATCTAGGAGTTGAAAGAATTATTTCATAAACTATCATGTGTGGAAGATATTGTGATATCTGAAACAATGTTTGGTTGCAAAGTGATAGAGTATAATTTAGTAAGACACATGTTCTCGTATTGTATGAGAATTTGCGAAGATTAGAGACGCCAGGCGTCCAGATCTCCTAAAAGGTTTAGGAACTAATATTATACTCGCAATTCGTCCTCATGAGCTATAGTAGCTTGATCATGAAAGTTGTCATGATAGGATGAATGGAAGATGTAGGTAAAATGTTTACTACACTAAAAGATTACTAAAGAATGGAATTTGGAAGAACGCCAAATATTTGATAATGGTGATCTACTTCAAAGTGCGAGTCCAAGGGTATTAGTGTTTGACTAATCATGCCTTGAACTATGTGCCATGTGTATGGCGCCACTATTGATGTTGATAGATTCTTCTAAAAAGGAAAAGAATTGCTAAAAGAGAATCCAAAATTTATTCTGGCAGAAAAGAAAAGACTGGAAATGTCCAGCTCAGGTATATAGAAGATATACATGTTATGGGTGTATTCATTGCTTGTTAAAACAATGTGGTTCTTGGGTATTTGATACTAAATTGGTTGGTATGAACTGTCATACAGAACAACGCAATACAAGAACTACAATGGCCTAATTAACTAGCAAATGAATATGGGATGATTCTCATCGAAAACAAATAAAGTGTTATTGTGTTTCGTTGGAATTAAACCTAGCCTTCAAGATTTGTTTGAATAATTGTTATTTTGTTCTGGTATTATGAGAACAATGGTTGTTCAAATTATTACCGCATTCATAAAAGATGGATGAACGCTCATCTTGTTGGAGAAATCACATCCATAACACTAATGCTAAAAGTGTCTCAAGACAAATGATTAGAAGATCACTTATGAGTGACACTACCATTTAAATCATATTGGAAAGTAAACATGAAGAAACTCCATGTTGATGGAATTTTGGAGTCTTTTGATTTTGAATCAATTGACGCTTGTGAAAATTTCCAAGAGATGATTAAAACTCCGTTCATAGGCCAAAGAAGAACGGACGACTAACTTATTGGATATTGTACATGTTGATGTATATAGTCCATTATGTGTAGCCGTGTGTGGTGAATTCTTGAACTTCATTTTCTTTAACCGATGATTTGAGTAGATATATGTGTATATTTACTTGATAAGGAAGAAGCATGAAATATTTGAATATTGTTCAAAGTATTTCTAGATGAAGTTGAAAATCATTGTAACAAGAGAATAAAGAATTTATGATTTGATCATAAAGGAAGATATTTGAGTTACAAGTTTAGCAAACACCTAAAAGTTGAGGAATCGTTCCATAGACTTGTATTTCCCGAAACACCATAGGAGTATGGAGTGTTCGAGAGATGAGATCAAACTTTGTTTGACATCGTTGGATCAAAAGTGTCATCTATAAAACTGCCATTATATTTTAAGGATAAAGCTTTAGAGACTACCGCTTTTTACACTGAAAAGAGCACCATCATGATCCATTGAAATGACACCATATGAGATATGGCATGGGATAAAACCCAAGTTGTCTTTTCTGAAATTTTGGTATGCTAGGCATATGTAAAATGTTTACAACCAAAGTCGGATAAATACGTCTTTGTAGGTTATCCCAAAATAAATGTTGGGTATTCCTCCAGAACACCTAAGACAAAAGTGTTTGTCGCCAAAAACGTCAAGTTTCTTGAGAAGGAATTTTTCGCAAAAGGTCAAGTGGGAGGGCAATAGAACTTTGATTAGGTTGTTGAACCTAAGCTATATGTGCTGAGTAGCGCAGCACTGGGAAGTGTCCCAGAGGCGGCCACAATGCGCATGGCTGTCGTACCTCAAAGGTTGTGGTCACATAGATCAAAGTTCCTATTGAACCGCGTGAGTCGGGTAACAATCAAATAGTTAGATTTGAGAATGAATCATTATTGTTTGACAATGATGAACCAACTACATGCAAAGAAGCGATGATGGGCCCTGACTCCGTCAAATGGCTAGAAGCCATAGAATCCGTGATAGTTCCATATATGAGAAACCAAGTTTCTGAACTTGGAAGACCCTCAAAAGGCATGAAGCCTAATGAACATATTTGGATCTATAAAGGCAGACATGGATGTTTAACATTTATGAAATAGTCGACACATCGTTAAAAGAGTTTACGATTGTGTTCAAGGAGTTGACTGTGACAAGATTTGATCTTTCACAGCGATATTTTGTCTGGATGGATTACTGTAGCAACCACTACATATGCCAAGTTTGGTATATGTTAGTTGAACAAACAAGACAACATTCTTCTAATAGAATGGTTACCTAGGACATGTACATGACATGGTCCAATGGGTTTTTGTAAATTCAAAGGATGCTAAAAGGCATGCAAACTTCAATGGTTGAAGTAAGCATCGCGGAGTTGGAATATTCACCGTGATGAAATAATTAAAAGGTTTAGTTTCATCATATACGATGAATATGCTTGCATTTGCAAGAAATTAAGTGGGAGCGCTGAGACATATTTTCAGTACATTATGTAGAAGACATATTGTTAATTGGAAATGATGTATCTTTTATTGGCATAGGTTAAGAATTTCATTAAAATTAGATTTCAATGAAAGACTTAGGCAAAACCAAAATATTGAGTCTCAATGTCTATGTAGATAGATCGAGGTGCCAATATGGTTGTGCCAAAGTACATAGATGAAATATTGAATGAAGTTCAATATGGAAACGACGAGAAAAGTTCTTGCCGCATGGAAGAGGTTGAAACAAGATTCAGGTGTTTTTGACACTTGATGAGTGAAGCCATATGAATGATTTGATCAATCATGTATACCGTGATATGTACATATCCAGATATGTCCTGTGCTCTAAATGTTATGAGCATATACTAGAGTGATAAATGTCATACGATGATCACTGGACAATAGTAAAGATATCCTTATGTGCTTTGGAAGGTCTAAGGATATATATTATGTATGACAACGTGACACATAGTTCACTGTAAAGTGTTACACTGATACTAAGTTTGTCACAAGATAGAAATTAAGTTTATCTCAATTTTAGCTATATGTTTAGGTGGCACAATGTAATGGAAGGAAGTTCCATGATGGATTTGGATGAGTTCCAAAGTTAAGACATTGTGATGGATTCTACAACAAAGGTTGAGTATATGGCTGCTTTAGAAGTAGCAAAAGAGGGCATTTGTGTCAAGAAGTTTGTTATCAAACTAGGTGTAGTTCCAAGCTGGCTATTACTGTGAAGAGCTATTGTGCGACAATAGTGACAACATGATTTTAGCTAAAGGAACTAAGGTCTCACCAAAGGACCAAATTTATACCCAACTATCTCATTTGAGAATGAGTGATGCGTAGAGACGCAAAGACATGCAAATACACACAGAACTGAAAGTGTCAGATCTGGAGATCAGATTAACCACTGCAACGTGTACGGATAACACGTGAAAGCCATAAGTGTTATATCTGCAAGTATCAACTAGATTATTGACTCTAGTGCAAGTGGGAGACTGAAGGGAATATGCCCGAGAGGCAATAATAAAGTGGTTATTATCATATTCCATGTTTATGATAAATGTTTATTTCTCATGCTAGAATTGTATTAATCGGAAACATTAATACTTGTGTGATTAATAAACTAAAAGGGTTCCTAGTAAAGCCTCTCTTTTATACTAGCTCGTTGATTAACTGATGATCAAGGTTTCCTGATCATGAACATTGGATGTTGTTAATAACGAGGTCATATCATTAGAAGAATGATGTGATGAACACTCACACCCATAGTACGAATAGCAATACGATCAAGTCATCAAGTTCATTGCTATATCAAACTCATGCGAAGTAGTTCTAATCCTTAGACCATGAGATCATGTTAATCACTGATACCGGAAGGGTACTTTGATGATATCAAACGTCACACCGTAATAGGGTGATTATAAAGGTTGATTTGGGTACTCTGAAAGTATTAGTTGAGGCTCATGGATCAAGAGTGGGATTTGTCCATCCGGATGACGGAAAGATATTCTCTGGGCCCTTCTCGGTGATATTGCATTGGAATCGCTTGCAAGCATGTGACTAGGTCACAGGAATGCATTATCACGGAACGAGTAAAGAGACTTGTCAGGAACGAGATCGAACTAGGTATGGTTGATACCAAATGATCGGATCTCAGACAAGTAATAATATCGTGAGACAAAAGGAATTAACTATGTTCGTTACCGGTTCACACGATCACTAGTTCATCGTTGAGTAAGTGGGAGTCATCATGGATTTCCAGATCCCGCTGTTGATTATTGATCGGAGAGGAGTCTCGATCATGTCCACGTTATTCACGAACCGTAGGGTGACACACTTAAGGCTCGTTGTCGTTTTTGAGTGGATACGATACTCCGATCGAATTACAGGACAGCATAAGGGTTGTTTCTGAAAAGCACCGAAACTGTTTCGGGATATCGAAATAACTCAAGGGTGTATTTGTTAATGTTTGTTAATTGAATGAATTAACAAATATTAAAGAAATAAAAATGTTTTATTAAATCAATGAGTGTGATTTTAATTGGCATGAATGTCATGCATTAAAATGGGGGTTACCTCATGTTGATGAGGGAGTAATCACCATAAAAGGGAATGAAGAGGGGGCAATGAAGAGGGAGGAGACCCTTGGGCCGGCCACCCCTTGGCTGCCCTCCTCCTCTATATAAACCCCCCTCTCTCCCTTGTACACACACTTCTTGATCCTCCCTCCCTTGCATAGTTGCTGCCCACTTTCCGTCTTGGCTTAGCGAAGCTCTGCCGGAATTGTAGTTCGTAGTTCACACACTTGGAGAAGTGTGTGGAGGAGTGTCCGGCGGATCCCTTCTTCCGCTGCCCCGCTGGACCGAGGGCGTGGTGGAGTCGACGTCGAGCTGCACGTGTGTGCGAGTACGGGGGCGCTGCCACTTGTGGCGCCGGGTACACGATCTTGTGATCATCAAGTGAACCACGACATCGACTACGTCAAGTGAACAACTACGTCCACTACGTGCGTCTTCACCAACTCTCCATCGTCAACGTTTGTGCGGGAACGTAATCCCCGCTTACGGTCGTCGAGGGTGAGTATCCGTTGCTACCACCTCGTAGAGTATCTTGGCCAGTTTATGCGTTTTTGCGTAGGAAAATTTTTGTTTTCTATGCTACGAACCCATCACAAATGTTGTTAACAAACACCAAAATACATTTATTAGGGAAATGCTCTTTCAATCTCCCCCTTTTTGGTGTTTGATGACAACATACGGATTTGCAAGATATAAGCACAATAAAATAAAATATATAGCCAAAGCTCCCCCTACTTGTGTGCACAACACAATTTGCCTTTGAACATGAGCCACACAAGTAAGGATCATCACTCCCCCTATATATTTCACAATTATACCAAGAGAAAGTAATAATACATGAGACTAACCATAAGCATATAAGTAAGACTAACAAGATAGATAGCACACATTAATAATAGTCTTACTAAGCAACAGAGGAACTTAAGTCTCACAAACATTTAATAGTTCAACACTAAGATAGATGAGACACAACATGAAAGTCCATGAAGTTGTGTCTCGACCAAAGCAATGCAAATCCAAATTCAAATAAACCAACCCATGGCAAATCCCAACGATGACATCCTAATAGAGCTACTTCTCCCCCTTTGGCATCGAGACACCAAAAAGGGAAAAGAGCGATGCTACACGCCCATGAGATCACTCATCGTCTTCATCCTCGGGCTCGTCCTCGGAACCGGCATTGAAGTCCTCATCTCCTTCTTCAATATCATTAGAAGCCATGGGCTTCTTGCCATGATGCACATTGGAGGTGCCAGAGGTGACCTCCTCAAAGGCTTGCCAGTCAGTCAGACCCTTGCTCCACTTGCCATAGGAGTGAGTGCCGGATGAAGAAGAGGAAGGAGGTGATTCCACATAGTCCGGTTGAGACTTCCGAAAAGCCTTGTGAAGAACTTGTTGTTTGTCATTCAAATGCTTTTGGGCAATGTAGCTCTCATATTGCTTGTGACGGATGTCCACATTCATGCAAAGCACATTCCTTTGGAACCAATTGAGCTTCTTGAATTCTTGCCCAAACTCATTGTTGGAGCTAGAGCCGGCATTGCTAGCATGCTTCATCCTTGGGCCCCTTCTAGTAGAAACTCCCTCGGCAAAGGCATCATCATCTTCACCTCTCACCGGAGCAAATGGTTCCTTGGAGTGACCGGTGGGTTCTTTGCGTTGAAGCTTCACAACCTTGTGATTCACAAGGTTTGCCGTGAGAAGAGGAAGGTTGAGTTGTTGAGCAAGGATGAGCTTCATAATAAAGGGGGTATAAAGAGGAGTCTTCTTGTTGAGAATGCAATCATTGATCTCCTTGTGAATGAAATCCATCACATCAAGTGGCTCAACATGTGCGGTCTCCCCTTTGCAATAGACTTCATGTGAGTAGGCCAAGAGATTCACCAAGGCCCCACGAATAGCATCAAAGTTACTGGCTTGGGGGGCAATGGAGGCCCGGAATATGCGGAGCAAGATGTTGGACCGTTTGGATAGCCTAAGGGTGCCCCCAATGACAATCTTCTTGTCATCCCCGGTGTAGAGAGGAGCAAGCTTCTTCTTCTCATAGTACTCACCATCCACATGCATCCTCATGCCACTAGGAGTAGTAGCACCACGAAACTCATACCCAAGGAGAGCAGCAAAGTCCATGAAGTTGGAGTGACAAACTTCTTCTCCGGTCATCCAAGTCATGGGGATCTCCTCACCATCCCCAAGTACCAAGGTAGCAAAGAACTGATGGATCAAAGTGATGTTATAGGGCTCTTGAATCTTCATGAGTGGATGGAGCCCAAGCTTGCGAGTGATCCACACGGCCTCTCCAAAATAGGCACTGTACTTGGCAAAATGAGAGAAGTCCATGACCGTCTGAGGGCAAACCGGATACTTCTTGAGAGAAGCATAGAATTCCTTCATGATCAGCTCTTGCTCTTTGCGGACAAAGCAACGGTCACGAGAGTTCCGCGGGAGAGTGTACATGTCCCTCTTCTTCATCTCAACAAATTCAGATGACGACAGCCCTTCCAAGGTCACAAGGCTATCGAACTTGACCTTCTTAGCTGCCTCAGCCCGTTCCTCCTCAGCCATCCTTGTCTTGAGCTTCTTAGCATCCCTTGCTTGCTGAGCAATGATTGACCTCTGAACAAGAGCCCCTGTGGCGGGATTGACAACCAACTTGTCCCTGCTATGAGCGGCCGGTTTCCGAGAACCACCTGCACCTGTGAATGAGTGAGGAAGAAAGCAAGGTTGAGGTGACATGTCCTAGAGTCAAAAAGTAAGCAACTATGATGTGACTTAGTGCACTCAGGCCTGATCTAGCCGGAGTCTCCGGGGACTCGGGCCGGAGTCTCCGGCCAAAACCGGAGACTTTGCGTCCTGGCCGGAGTCTCCGGCCACAGGGGCCGGAGTCTCCGGTTTGATGCAGGAGCCCGAGCCTAGGAGACTACATTTGAACAAATCGAGTGCAAAATCCACAATAAAGTTGCTAAGAAGATGATTGATAGCCACTATAAGGTAGTACACCATATCAAACTAAGGGAAACATGCAAATCTCATAGATCTAGGGAGAACTAGATGGAGGAGATTGAGAGCAAGTTTACCGGAGTCCATGGCACAAAATCGATCGGTGGGATTGATCCCACACCTTCAAGAACTTGTTTTGCCGGTGGCACGACGGATCCCGAAGCTTGGAGAGGCTCCGGAGGCGATCTAGGACAATGGGGGCGGCAGGGGAAGAGTAGGGGCACGGGGGTGGATGGGGAAGAATGAACCGTTCTTCCCCACCCCGTGCCCTAAGTATTTGTTTCGAAACTGCCCCGCCGGAGTCTCCGGTACTTACCCCGGAGTCTCCGGCCCACCGGAGTCTCCGGGCTGTAAACCCCGGAGTCTCCGGCCCCCCATTGACAAGATCACATTTATGGTGGAAAAGGACATGTCATTTAAAGATGAGTATGTTTGAGGATGAGATAGGCTTGGGATGGACACATTGTCACTGTGTGGTACAAAATGCTCATGTTTGCAAACATGCAAATAAAATCAAATAAGACCAAACATGAGCATGTTCCCAAAAAAAAAAGACAATAAAATCATATGGGAAACTCCTCCACTAGGGAGGTTGGTGACCAAAAGGCCACCATGTATGAGTATATAGGTATGGCACTGCGAAGATATATCTTGGGCCCAAAACCTAGACTCATCGATTAAGCTCAAAAATGTCACAAATGACAAGATAGAACAATACGCTTACTATTGGCATTATGGGGGGAGGGATAGTCCAATCAATTAGGACCGCACTCCCTCTATTTCCATGCCTACATCTAGAACAACACACAAGTTAGAGTATGGGAGTAAATGCACCTAGCTCAAGCCACATTGCTTGAATCAATGATATTTAGTTCATGCCTCAATTCCCGGAATCTTGCTTCATCAAGAGGCTTTGTGAATATATCGGCAAGTTGCTCATGAGTGCCAACATAAGATAGATCAATATCTCCACGGTTGACATGATCCCGAATGAAATGATGACGAATCTCAATATGCTTCGTCTTGTTGTGTTGCACCGGGTTGTGAGCGATCTTGATTGCACTTTCATTATCACATAAAAGAGGCACTTTGTCAAAAATGACACCGTAATCCTTCAAAGTTTGCCTCATCCATAAGAGTTGTGCGCAACAACTAGCCGCGGCTACATATTCGGCTTCGGTGGTAGAGAGAGACACACAATTTTGTTTCTTAGATGACCAACACACCAAAGACCTACCAAGAAATTGGCAAGCCCCGGAGGTTGATTTCCGTTCCACTTTGTCTCCCGCCCAATCCGAATCCGAGTAACCTACAAGATCAAAACTTGCTCCTTTTGGATACCAAAGACCAAAGTTAGGGGTATTCACTAAATATCGAAAGATTCTTTTGACCGCCACTAAGTGGCTTTCTTTTGGTGCGGCTTGAAAACGTGCACAAACTCCCACACTTAACATAATGTCTGGTCTAGATGCACAAAGGTAAAGCAAGGAACCAATCATAGATCTATAAAGTTTCTGATCCACTTCTTTACCATTAGGATCGAGATCAAGATTAACCTTTGTTGGCATGGGAGTCTTTGCACCTTTGACTCCAATCATCTCGAACCTCTTGAGCATGTCTTGGGTATATTTGGCTTGGTTCACAAAAGTCCCTCCCTTCAATTGTTTGACTTCAAATCCAAGGAAGAACTCTAGCTCCCCCATCATAGACATCTCAAACTTGTCAGTCATGAGCTTGGCAAACTCATTATTGAAAGCTTTGTTAGTAGAACCAAATATAATATCATCAACATATAATTGGCAAATGAAAAGCTCCCCATTGACCTTCTTAGTAAAAAGAGTGGGATTGATCACCCCAATTTCAAAACCACGATCAACCAACAACTCTTTAAGGTGCTCATACCACGCACGTGGGGCTTGTTTGAGGCCATAGAGCGCCTTATCAAGTTTGTAAACGTGGTTAGGAAACTTAGGGTTTTTGAAGCCCGGGGGTTGCTTCACAAAAACCAATTCATTTAAGGGACCATTGAGAAATGCACTTTTAACATCCATTTGTTGAAGTTTAAAGTTATGATGAGATGCATATGCAAGTAAGATGCGAATGGATTCAAGACGGGCAACGGGAGCGAAAGTTTCACCAAAGTCAATACCCTCAACTTGGGAGAAACCTTGAGCCACCAATCTTGCCTTGTTACGAATGACAATGCCATTTGCATCTTGCTTGTTCTTGAAGATCCACTTGGTCCCAATGACACTACGACAATCTTTGGGTATTTCTACTAGAGTCCACACTTTGTTGCGCTCGAAGTTGTTGAGTTCATCATGCATGGCATCAAGCCAATCCGGATCCTCAAGCGCCTCATAAACTTTCTTGGGTTCTACACAAGAGACAAAAGCATGATGAGAGCTAAAGTTAGAAAGTTGCCTCCTAGTGGAGACACCTTTACGAACACTCCCAACCACATTTTCCAAGGATATGCTTCTTCGTCGAAGAATGGACTCAAGCTTCTTCTCACGGCGAGTGCAAGCCTCAAGAGGAGATTCTTGAGAGACTACTTGATCATCTTCATGATCACTGTTCTGGTCCTCGCCTTGACTAGATGGATTGCCTTGATCATCAAGAGGCCCATAGCCACGGAATTCCGAAGGATCTTCATCAAGGCCTTGATCACCCCCGGAGACTCCGGTATCCATACCCGGAGACTCCGGTATAGGCCGGAGAGTCCGGACCATAGGGGCCGGAGTCTCCAGGCAAGATTGCTCGGTGGGATGATCTTGAGGTTGAGGGTGCGCAGCTTGTCTTTGGTCAATGTCCTGTGGATGTTCAGCAGGTGAAGGCTCCACATGTGTAGAGCATTGTCCTTCTCCTTCGGCCAAAAGGTGTCCCTCAATGGGCCGGAAGAATCCGACACCCATTCTTCTTATGGCTTGGGGAGGAATTTCGTCACCTACATCACGAACACCACTTTGTCCCACAAAGGAACCATTATCCTCATCGAACCTCACATTACAAGTCTCTATAACATGCCCGGTGGAATTGCTATAGATCCTATAGGAATGTGAGTCCGTGGAGTAACCAACAAAGATACCCTCTATAGCTTTAGAATCAAATTTTGACAATCGAACACCTTTCTTGAGATAGAAACACTTACAACCAAATACCCGGAAGTACATGATGTTGGGCTTTTGCCCGGTAAGAATTTCATATGGAGTCTTGTTCAAGTTCTTGCGGAGATAAAGCCGGTTGGTGGCATGGCATGCGGTATTAATAGCTTCGGCCCAAAAGTTGTATGGAGACTTGAACTCGGCCAACATAGTTCTTGCCGCATCCATAAGAGTCCGGTTCTTCCTCTCGGCAACTCCATTTTGTTGCGGGGTATATGCAGCGGAATATTGATGTTTGATACCCGCATCACTAAGAAACTCATTTAGGGAGTAGTTCTTGAACTCGGTGCCATTGTCACTTCTTATAGTCAATATGGTGGTATTAAATTGATGCTCAACTTCGGTGGCAAAGTCTTTGACGGTTTGTTGGGTCTCACTCTTGAACTCAAAGAAATAAACCCAAGTGTATCTTGAATAGTCATCGACAATCACCAAGCAATATTTCTTGCCACCAAGACTTGCATAAGTGGGAGGTCCAAAGAGATACATGTGAAGGAGCTCCAAGCACCTCTTGGAAGAGATAATAGTCTTGCTTGGATGACTTGTTTCATGCATCTTTCCTTCAATACATGCCCTACAAACACGATCTTTGGCAAAAGAAACATCCTTTAGTCTGAGTATGTGGCCGCCGGTGTAGAGATTTTGCAAAGCTCTCATATTGACGTGGGCTAACCGGCGATGCCAAAGCCATCCCATGTCGGCCTTAGCAATTAGGCATATCGCGGCCGTAGTGGGTTTCTCCGAAAAGTCCACCACATACAAGCCATTTTCGATATACCCAACAAAGGCAACCTTGAGAGACTTACTCCACATGACGACCACAATATCAACATCAAAATATGTGGCATAGCCCATAGTAGCAAGTTGATGAACGGAAAGTAGATTATAACCAATGGTTTCGACAAGCATGACATTCACTAGGGACACGTCCGGAGTGATCACCACCTTACCGAAACCAAGTACCTTAGAGGATGAATTATCACCATATGAGACCGTGACATTTGAAGTATTGGGCTTTAGATCTTCCACAATATTTTTGCTTCCGGTCATGTGGCTTGTGGCACCACTATCAATAATCCATTTTCCTCCTCCGGAAGCAATGTCCTACAAGAGATTAATTCTTGGTTTTAGGTCCCCATTTTTGAATGGGTCCTCTTTTGTTAGTCACAAGAATCTTAGGTACCCAAATAGCATATTCAATGTAACCATTATAGGGACCAACATATTTAGCATAGACATCACCATAATAGTCCCTAAGAATAACATAATGAGGGTTATATTTTCCTGCAAAATTATTGTGAGAAGGGCCGGAGACTCCGGCCTTTGGGAGCGGAGACTCCAGGGTAGATGAACTAACCGGAGACTCCGGAACCTTTGACCCGGAGACTCCGGTCTCCTCGATTTTCTTCTTTCCATTCAGCTCCTCCCACTCCTCCTCGGTGTAACAGATATCAAAGGGGACATGAGGAGTAGGAGCAGCAGAAGGCTTTGTCTTCTTCTTGTTCTTCTTATTCTTCTTCTTCTTTGAGGACTCGGCCACCAAACAAAGATCCCCTTTCTTTGAGGACTCGGCAACAAATCCGAGGCCCTCCTTTCCCTTGAACAATCTTTGATTGTTCAAGAGATCATTGAGATTCTTCTCTCCTTGAATGCAAGTAGCAAGGCCCTTAGCAAGATCGGCCTTCAACCTATTATTCTCCTCAATGATATCACTATGATCACAAATAGAGTTAGAAGAACAAGGAACTTCAATAACTTGCATTGGTGGGACTTTAGATTGTTCAATAGTTAGTTGAATTTGAAGTTGTTCACGAATCTTGGTGAGATGCGAGAATTTGCCTTCCAAAGCCTTGTGGGCTTCTTCAAGCTTCTCAAACTTCTCACGAAGATCATTATGACCAACGTCAAATTCAACTTTCTCCTTTTTAAGCAACTTGACCATAGCAAGAGCATGGTCACGTTCTTTAGTGAGTTTTGACAAGATTAGATTATGAGACTCTTCTAGTCCCAACAATTTCTCCTCTAAAGAGACTCTCAAGTTTTGCTCTTCTTCGAGCTCAATTGATAGAGAGCCAATATCACCGGCGGCTAATCTTTCCAACTCCTCCTTCTCCTTGATAGTGTCATGGGCATCACCAATTTCACACATTAGTGTCTCAAAGTATATCTTGGTTGGCCCCTTCATGTTAGCAAGAAAATCATCACAAGAAACTAGTTCTTTCTTAATCTTAAGACTACTCACATCATCCATAGAGGTAGCATTGGAATGAGATGATGAAGGAGTAGGTGATGAGGTTACCTCCGAGGCCTTAGCCATAAGACACTTGTGAGTGGTGATGATGGCGTTCTCATTTTGTGAGTTGAAGAGGGATGTAGGTGGTGTGGAGACAATGGCAATGGCGGCCACTTCTCCATTCTCTTCATCAACGGAGTCATCATCATCGGACTCGGAGTCATACTCCTCATGAACCACCAATACCCTTTCTCCTTTCTTCTTGTTGTCCTTGTTCCCATGCTTCTTGGATGGGTAGAACTTTGATGACCGGCGCTTGGGGATGAGCCGGCCTTCATTGTCCTCCTTGTTCTCATAAGGACATTCGGCGATGAAGTGCTTGATTCCTCCACAATTGTAGCAATGCCTCACTTTAGAGTCACCACCCTTCCTTGGAAAGGATTTGAACTTGGATCCCTTCGTCTTGTGCTTGTTGGCATCCCAAAAGGCATTTGCATTGAGAGCCAAGTGTTCATGGAGTGCAAACTTGAGATCTTCCGGAGACCAACACTCTTCTTCATATATTTCTTCTTCTCCTTCTCCTTGCTTGGACACCACCTTGGCCTTGAGAGCAAGATTGTGAACTCCTTGTCCGGCAAGAACACGGGCTCTTGTCTCTTCCGCGTTCTTCTTCAAGATAGACAAGGCGGTGAACTCGCAAAGAACTTCATTTGAGGTCATACTCCCAAAATCCGGTCTTGAACGGATTATCTCAGACCGCATGGGTTCTCTTGGGTTGATGGAGGTGATGAACATACGCTTGATATAGTCATCACCATTGTCTTTGCACCCAAACCCGGTCAAGGGCGTTGCAAGAGCCAAGATCCTTTGGTACATCTCATCGGGAGTCTCATTATCACGCATAATGAAATCCCTTTCTTCACTCTTGAGCTCATCAAACTTGGAGGACCGAATACTTTCATTCCCAATGAAGAGCATAGTGAGATAGTCCCATACTTCCTTGGTAGTGCTCAAGTTGTTGATGTGTACCGCATGAGTATCCGGTATGGCTTGTTGAAGGATATGCTTGGCGGTGGCATTGAGTTGCTCATCAACTTCTTCCCTTCCGGTCAAGTTGAGAGGATCATGAGGTGCAAAGCCATTTTGTATGACCCTCCACAAATGAGTAGAAGAGCTAGAAATATGAGATTTCATTAGTCCTTGCCATTTAATAAAATTGCGAGAATCAAGCTTAGGAGGAGATCCCATGTTGTTAATGTGTGGCATAGGATAATGGACCGGCGGAGGGGAGTAAGTGTTAGGGGGTGGAATGTTAGCACCCTTTGCCGGACCATCATTTTCCTTAGGAGGGTCACCTTTATTCTCGGCGGAGGTGGAGCCATTGTTAGGTGGCTTCACCTTAGCCAAGGAGAGTTCCACACTAGGTGTGGTGTTTGGGTCGGTGGGCCCGGAAGGTTTTCTTCCAAAATATTCCTCAAACATAGCCTTCATCTCCAATCTCATGGTGGTTTGCATTGTGTCCAAGGACGCCAAATGCTCCTCACGTGAGATTGAAGAGGAAGAGATAGATGGAGGAGTATCTTTGGGAGGAGTTTCTTTACTCTTATCCCCTTCCATAGTTGCTCAAACTCTTAGGCGGTTAAGCCCGAATAAGAGACCACGCTCTGATACCAATTGAAAGGATCGTATGAGCGACTAGAGGGGGGGGGGGGGTGAATAGGAGCTACCCAAATTTTTACTTCTTTTCAAGTTAAGGCTAGACAAGAAGGTAAATTATCTAGATGTGCTACTAAGTGAATTTACCTAGAGTGACAAGCAAGCTAGCAATAACAATATAAGTAAAGGTACGAGTAAAGGATAGAGGTAACCGCAATGGAGACACGAAGACACAAGGATGTATTCCCGTAGTTCCTTCCTTGTTACGGGAAGTACGTCTACGTTGGAGAGGTGTGGTGCCACAAATGCCACCAACGCCACAAAGGCTCACCCTATTCTCCGGTGAACAAGCCACAAAGGCGAGTTCACGCTCCACTAAGCGATGCCCTTGAAGGCGGCACGACACCTTTACACAAAGTATTGGGGCAAGCTCCACAACTCAATTGGAGGCTCCCAATAGGCCCACCAAGCTCTTACACACAAAGTTAAGCTTGGAGGACGGCTTCTTCCGGCTAAGAATCCGATGAATCACACAAGTTACAAGCCCCTCAACAAAGAGAGGGGGGAAATCAAATCGCCTTGGTGGAAGTGTAGATCTAGGTCTTCTCCCTCAAATCCCAAAAGGGCTTTGAGTTCTATTGGCTAGGGAGAGAGAACTAGTGCTTTGAAGCTTTGGAACAATGGAGGAGAGAGAGTGGAAGCCGCAGCCAGCTCTTGAGGAAGAAGAAGGCTTTATATAGTCCTCCACGAAATGTAGCCGTTGCTGGACGACTAGGGCCGGAGTCTCCGGCCAGTAGGGCCGGAGTCTCCGCCCTAAGTGACTCCAGGGCCGGAGTCTCCGGCCAGAGACAAAAGTCTCCGGCCCAAGTCCAGCCTGGTCTCTGAAGCGTCCGAGCCTTTAGCAAACCCTAGCCCAGCCAGACGGACCGGAGTCTCCGGCCCCTGGGGACCGGAGTCTCCGGCCACAGCATGCCAGCCCGGAGTCTCCGGCCAGAGACAGAAAGTCTCCGGCCCAACTCCGGACGGGCATCTGGCGCGTCCGACTCTGGGGGTTGCCTGGGCGAGTCCCCTAGGCCGGAGTCTCCGGCCACCAGGGCCGGAGTCTCCGCCCTAGAAGAAGCAACATCAGCACTTCGTGGAACCCCTCTCCACCATTTCCACCTTCGCGAAGCACCCTACAAGACAACTAAGCCCTAACTCCACTACTGGACTACGGGCTCCGATCTTTTCAACCTTTTTGGGGTGCACCTCCGCGAGATCCTAAAATAACCTAGAAAATCTGCAGAACTTTAATAGCATGGTTAAATCACCAAATGTTGTTAACAAACACCAAAATACATTTATTAGGGAAATGCTCTTTCACCTTGTTTATAGGCACCCCCTTCATCTGTCTATGTAGGTTTAGTGATCTGTCGTTAGGATGGTGGCTTTGATTTGATCAGTGTATTTCTCTCGCAAGGCCTACGTGTTTTTTATTAAATAAAGAAAAAAGCTGTGTGCATCTAAGGCTGAGAGTACGCTCTCCATTTTGAAAAAAACGTAAATAAACTACCGAGCACGCACGCAACGTTGATGGAGAACAGCCACATTCAGTGGCGAATCTAGGATCGAAATGTAGGGTAGGCTGAGAAACCAAAGAACATTGTTCAAACAAAAACACGGACCATTCTACAACGAATTTTTCGAAATGCAGATGCATGATTGGACATTCACTTACCACGTAAGACTTAGGTTTGTTAATAATTCAATTTAGCTTCATTTTAATGGTCTTTTGCTTACCTCGGTAACAAATTTTTGACCTTTTATCATCAACTATAGTTGGGGTATATATATTTCATAGTTTCTTGCTTAAAATGGAGGGTAGGCTTGAGCCTAGCGAAGCCTACCTGGTAAATTCGCCCCTGGCCACATTCTATTCTAGTGTAGTACCTAGCTGCGCAGCGTATGTGGCTCGATATCTGCACATGCACACTGCAGAACCGCGGATCACCACCGCGGAATGGACACCACTCATTCCATTCCAGCGAGACACAAAGGCAACATTGAGAAAGGCAGGGGCACCCATGCCGTATCGGTGTCGAAAAGCGCCACGGATCCGGTAGAGAACCTGTTGTTCCGCGTCCCACGACTGCTCCCCAGAATCATGGACACTTGCTCTCTAAGGGCTCCTCTGGCCGTCCCATCCTCTACTCCGGACTCAGAGCTTCTCCAGCCGTGTTCCCCAAATCGCGTCCGGTATATGTGCCGGATCGAGCGTTTGGGGGCCGCCGCCGCTTATTGCCACTTTTAGGGCATGTCACTACCCAGCCACGTTTCTCAAAGGCTGCCTCTAAATAGAGTTTGCAAATAAAAACAAATAGGCGCCATTAAAAAACATAGTTCATGCCATAGTCATCGCAATCATAGTGTAGCCGACGCGATCATATTATAGACCAAGACATGAAAATTACTCGAAGAAGGGGTTTGGCGACTCCGACGGCGCCTCCTAGGTAGGCGCTGGCCCGTCCAGCACGACGAATTTCGCCCGATCTAACAGCGATGCCGTCGCTGGAGTACTGGTTGACGCCATCGCTGGAGTACTCACCGATGCCGATGTCGACGCAGGGGTGCTCGCAGATGCGAATGCAGGGGGTGCTCGCATATGCTGACGCGGGTGCGCTCTTTGATGCGGACGCGGGCGTCGATGCCGCCGTTGCCAGTTTGGCGTCAATCTCGTCGAGGATCATGCCTTGTAGAAATTGTGCGCCGCGAGCACCTAGGGATCCATGCCGGCCGTCGAGGCGGTAAAAAGCAAGAAGTCCTCTTTGCACTTCTTCACGACGACGCGCTCCTTCTCTATAAGCATTTTCTCTTCTTGCTTTTGAAGGAGCGTCGCCCACCTCTCGTCGGCCTTCTTGTCTCAGACGAGCGGGTTTGACAAGACATCAGTGAGGCACTTGTTGATCGATGATTGGATTTTTTCGGGCCTTGGCCGCCTTGTTGCCGATAGGGTGCACTGCCGATGTTTCGAGCGGTGCGTCCAGATCAATGATGCCATATTTGCCCTTTGCCAAGGAGATGCGCGTCAACCTCCACTTCTCACGAGTATTAAGCTTGCTATAGCAATGGAGCAGCGCGGATCCTCTATCGCCTTTCGAATTCCTCTGAGATAAGTGAAGGGCATGGTACAACTAATCAAAACAAATGTAAAAAATGAAGCATGTATAGCCGCATGAAAATAGACACGAGAAGGACAGCGCGGTTACCAGATCGACGGGGCTAGTGCCGCTATCCCCCTTGCCTCGAGCTCGGCATGGTAGCCATGAAAGGTGTTGACCTATGCCTGAATGATCGCCCAACGCGTCGACATTGTCTTTTGGCTGCTCTTCATTGGCATCATCGCGTAGTCCTTGTCGACGTACTTGCGCTCGTCAAACTCTGCCTTGATCCTTGCCCAATAGGCGCCATATTTTTGATTAGCGCCGATGATCGCGTTGATGCTCACCGTCCTTCCATTTGGGGCCTCGAGACCCCGTCCCTCCCTTCTTCTTCTTCTTCTTCTTCTTCTTCTTCTTCTTCTTCTTCTTCTTCTTCTTCTTCTTCTTCTTCTTCTTGTCGGCGTCTACCGTCTCGCCACCCTCTGCCTGGACGCCCCTTCTTCCTCGGCGACTTTTGCCTCCTCTTCTTTGTCATCATCTTCTTCCTCTTCCTCTTCCTCTTCATCGGCCCCGCCTCCTCTCCATCCTCGTCCGCCACCTCCTCGTCCCCGCGCGCCGGCTTAAACATAAAGTTTATGTTGAGTTTAGGAGAAAGGATGTACAACCATTATTTCTTATTAATTGTTTTATTAAAAATTCAATAAAAAGAATAATGCATTATTTAGTATTTTTCTGTGGAACTGTTTCGGACGCATGGGGACTTCCTAAAACGAATCGGCTGGATCACCGACTAACACCCAGTTAAAAAAAGCAGCCCGACGGGATAGAGGTCACGCTCCCAACACAAATGCTTAGGGGTTACAGGCCGATGACCCAGCAATACCTCACACCGATCGAACTGCTACCCCCTAAAGCTAGGGATTCAAGCCCGCACCACCAGGCTCGGCGAGAGTAACGTTTTGAAACCCTAATTTAAGCAGCCTCCCGGTGATTTAGGAACGCGAGGTGGGACAAAACGACCGGAAGCCCTACGCGCGAGCGCGACCGCTGCTCGATCTTTTCTCAGACCGAGTTGTCCGTGGGTGGGATGGGCCCAATAAACTGGGACTCCGGATAATGTACAGCCGTACAGGCTCAACGAAGATCCGCGCTGGCTACTTTCTTCGTGGATTAAATTCTCGGCCCGTTTGTTAGAGAGGGCGCTCAAACGATTTTCGTACATATGCGGGCAAGAGTTGTCTAAAAAAAACATATGCGGGCAAGATCCACGGCCCGTAATCGTCTTCTTCATCTGCTTCACATCAATTGATACTACCACTGCAGTTCTCCACATCCACGTCCACATTAATTCCGGCAATCCTAGTTCTTGGCGTCTGGCAATCAATGCCTACGGGCCGTCGAGCACGAAAAATCTGACTACGGAGTCGTGTGAAAGAGGCATTTATTCCTTCGTGTTGCATCGGATTGAGGCCGAAGATTTTGATGGCTAGCTGATCGACGGTGACATTAGAAATTCAGTAGGATACCCGTGACAGCAAACAACGGGACCCTGCGTCGTCTATAGAAGCAGGAAAAACTGGAAGCATGCATACGGACGTACACATATCTCATATCTGCATCATGCATTGACTTGGCGGCCACGTACGTACACGCAACGATGACCGAGTTATTATACTCCTTGACGTTACGTGACACGTCAATGACCTCCGATCTGCAGAGCCGATCACGTAACGTGCGAAACAGAGGCAGATCACACTCGCATTCCACCTTGCTGCGCAGCGTACAAGGAAACTACTAGCACATGCGCGCACTGCAGAGACACCGATCGGCGATCGCCACCGCGGAATGGCACTCCACGCGTTCCAGTGAGACGGGGGAGAGACAAAAGGCAACATTGAGAAAGGCGGGGGGCAGCCATGGTGTATTGGTGTCGCAAAAGCGCCACGGCCCCTGTCGAAGGAAAACCTGCTGCTCGGCTGTTCCCCGTCCCACGACTGCTCCCCGAGATCATGGCCACTCCTCCTCTCTCTCTCACGGCCCTCTCCGGCCAAATAAATAGAAAACCAATAATACAACTAGGTGGTGTTTCCTTTGAGCATCCACAAATGCTTGGCTATGAGTATTTGCGTCCCGGATTTTCTGACACATGGCAAGAAAGGCAGCAAATATGGCGGGCACCTGGTGATCAAAAGTCGCAAGAGAACCCTGGCGATGATATGGTTTAGTGTCCAGTACCGGATGCTCCTCCTCACTCTCAATGATCATGTTGTGCATTGTCAAACATGCATTCATGATCTTCCACATATGATTTTTCGATCAGGTAGGAGCAGGGTACCGGACAATAGCGAATCGAGCCCGAAGCACACTAAATGCACGCTCAACATCCTTCCTACCTTCTGACACTAAGCAAACCAAGACTTTTTTTGACTCCTGGCACAATCTTCTTCACAAATGTTGCCCATCTTGGATAGATTACATTTGCCAAATAGTTTCCTTTGTTGTACTCATGGCCATCCATCACAAAGTTCACCGGAGGGGCATGGCCTTCAACTAGCCGGGAGAACACACTCGAGCACTACAGTATATTGATGTCATTGTGAGATCCTGCCATATCGAAGAAAGCATGCCAAATCCATAGATCCTTATCAGCTACAGCCTCTAGTACCATACTACAACCTCCTTTATGACCTTTTTACATGCCCTGCCAAGCAAATGTACAGTTTTTCTATTTCCAATGCATGCAATCAATGCTACCAAGCATCCTAGAAAATCTCCGCGCTTCATTTTGTGCCAGGATCCGAGAAGTGTCTTCTTTATTGGGTGTTCTCTTGTAGTCTGGTCCAAACACCGCCACCACTGCTTGTAGAAACTATACATGCACTCCATGGCCGTAGACTCAGCCATGCGTATGTAATCATCATGTGCATCGCCTAGAGCTCCATATGCAAGCTTCCTCAAAGCATCAGTGCACTTCTGCTGTGAGGAAAAACCAACCATACTAGTGTAATCCTTCTTACATATGAAGTAGGTGTCGAAACGCTGAATGACGTAGACAATGACGAGGAAAAGCGTTCGGCTCATCCTGAAACGGCGTCCAAATACCACCTCGCGTGCAATGGGTCGTCGACGCAGTAGTCGGCGTAGAGAATGTAGTAGCCTTCCAACCTCTGCCTCGGCTTGCTCTTGCGGCATCCTGGCACCGAACCTCCTCGCCACAGCTTTGCACCATCGCAAGTGTACAACACCATGGGGCACGACAACATCATCAGTTCTCTTTGTCGGGTTCTTCCTCCATTAGAGCTGCGAACATAGCCTCATCGTCGGAATACATGGCCTCATCCATGGCCTTGGCAAGTTGCCAAACACCTTGTGTGCAAGGTGGTGGCGATGCGGCCGCAGGACTGCCTGGCGGAACGGCAAAACACTGCGAAAAGGCGGTGGCCGGCGAGGAACGTTGACGTGGGAATTTAGAGACAGTAGCCATGTGGATGGCTTATTGGAGGAGCTCGACGGTGTGCGACGATGGGTCCGGCTCGGGATTGTGCCAACAGAGACACCTCGATTTACCCAGGTTCAGGGCCCTCCACGCCGGAGGTAACACCCCTACTTCCTGCCTTGCTTTCTATTATCTTCACAGTGGTTACAACGCTCCTCGAGCTGTTCGGTCTAGAGGAGGAAGAATAAGATGGATCGGATCTCCCTAGACTAAGGGTCCAGACCCCCTTATATAGGCAGGGGTCTGGTTACAGATTAGGTGGCCGGCTGCCGGCTCCTCCGTGGCTGCGTCTTCGCCGTGATCCTCTGGCCTGCTCTGACGGTAGCCACTTTATAAAGTGGCTTTCCCCTTTGGACCGGCATCTGGGAGGCATATGCCCTCCCTTTTGCCTTGGATTCTTTTGTGGGGAGGACTCTTGCTCGCTGATTGGTCGAGCCCGGGCGTGGCTTGCGTCACGCCCGTCCTTCACCTCTGTCGATCTTGTCGAGGCCAGGCCACTTTCGGCGAAGCAACCGTTGGAAGGGTCTTGTCGTCTTCGCCCGGCCCTAGCTCTCCTCGGTGGAGTCGCCAGCCGGCTGCTGGCGCAGCCGGCCCTTGGGCTAGAGCCGGTCTTCTTTGCCTAGCGTCGTGGGGATTCCTGGGACGCTAGCCGGCAGACTGCGCTGCCCTTGGCATACCCTGAAGTCATCCCCACGACACTAGCCCTCGAAACTGGCAAAGTTTCATGGGTTTGCATGGGGCTTCGGCGGGTTCCTTTCCTCGCCGAAGTCTTGTTCGTTTCCGTCGAAGTCCTAGGATTCTTCGTTCGACCTGGAAGTTGTTGATCTCGAGGTCAAGTCTCGTGGAATGTCGCCAACCATCTCGGGACATGCCGGCTTCAGGGTCGATCCGGCGGGTGGCCGTTGCGTGACCGCTAGTCAGCATGTGGTCCTTCGGAACTTGTGCCATATCGGGGTCTGATCACGTGCGGTGGCCAGCGCAATGCTGCAGTGTCACGTCCCGTCGTTTGGACTTTGGGGTCATCACCACAATAACTTCCTGAGTCGTCATGTGGAGTAAACTAGCATGCATCAGTGGTACGTCCCGTTGGTTCCTCCCACGATCCGCTGCGGCGATCGTAGCGGTTGCCCTCTCGTAGGTGTGCACGATGTGGGGTCAGTTACCAAAACGTCGGGTGTCGTTCCCTTCGTCGCTCCTCTTTAAATGCTGAGAGCGTCCGTGGTTGAGGGCGCACTCCCACTTCTTCCTCCGCCACGAGCCTCTCCTCTAAGCTCTGCCAAGCCATGTCTTCTCTTGGCAACCCTGCCATCGGAGGTGAAGGAGTCCCGGAGAAGCGGGGGCCCGGGCGCCCGAAAGGAAGTGGGAAGAAGACCGAGGCGTCGGAGGTGTCGCCGCCCGCATCTCGGAAACGCGGACGCCCAAAGGGGAGCCGCAATCAGAAGACCTTGGTGGCCCTCGCGGCCGCGGCCGCCCCCGCCGCCCCCACCACCACCGCCGCAACCGGGATGGCTCTGGCTCTCGGTGGCGAGGGCGTCCCGGAAAAACGGGGGCCTGGCCGTCCGAGGGGGAGCGGAAGGAAAACCGCGCCAACAACAGCGGCCGCTCCTTCGTAGCCCCGCCGCCGCGGACGGCCACCGGGCAGCAAAAACAAGAAGACCCTTGCTGCCCTCGGGGCCGCTGCCTCCAAATCCGCAAGGCCCCGCACGGCGACCTCACCTCCAGATGGTCCGTCGCAGCTCCGGCCGGAGAAACCGGCACTCCAGCCGCCGGCCTACATCTCGGCCGAGGGGTGGTCCACCTCCATAGTCCCTGTACTCGCCGAGGCCCAGGACCTCCTTCGTCTTCCATCTCAGTTTACGGACTCGATGGAAGGCCAGGAGATGGCTTATGCTACGCTGCGGGAGTGCAGTGTCGGCCAGCCCAAGTACCGCGTCGAAGTCTACTATGACGGCCAGGGAGTATGCTACTTCCGCGACGGGTGGTCGAAGTTCTTCATCGACTATGGCATGCATGAGGGCTGGTTCCTCCTCTTCACTCACCGTGACAGGAAGAAGAACTTCACCGTCTGCATCTTCGATGGTACCCTCTCAGCCCATACCTTCATCGCCTGGTCGTGAAGGGCGGATCTCGTCGACCTCGAGCACGGGCTTCTTCGGGACAAAGTCCATGCGGTGCTCGCGCCATGCCGAGGAAGGCGAGCATCTCCCGGGCGAGGAGCATTTCGTACTCTTAGGGTAGCGACCTAGGAAGCTTTTGTAATCATCAGACTTTTGCTTAATGAAAACTTGTCTTTCTTCATTTGCCATGTGCTCGTTCTTGCATGAATGTCCTTTGCTTCCATCGGAGCGTGGTGACGATTTCACCGTTAGGATTCCTCCTGCGCTAGGACCGTCGCTGCGCGGGCTTGTAGGTAGGGGCTAAGATAGCCACCCACTTAGGCAGACATTCCTGGCAAGGTCTTCCGGTTTCAGCACGGAGGGAGAAGTGCCTCTGCTGGCTAGCTTCAGGAGATGTGAGCTAGCACCGGCTTGAGGAGACAGAAAAGGAAGCTAAGTCCTGTGCTGGCTCGGGCGAGACCAAAGCCGGCATGTCTCCCTTTCCCGAGCCTTCGCATAGCCCCTGCCGCGGCTGGAGCGAACCTCCAAGCCACTGGCTTTAGCCACTTCTTTGCGAACGCTAGATTTCAATTTCAACGCTCTTTTGCTGGTCATGTCGCAGCGCCAACTGATCGGATAGCTGGCGAGGGATTGGAGCCGGCCCACTTCTAAGGGCCAATTACCCTTCCCCCTAGCCCCCGAGTTTTGGGGCAGCTGGAATGACAGCTGGCTTGAAACTAGCTTGTTTGCATACCGTGCCGACGTCGAGCGAGGCAGCTCTAGCTTCGAACCTCTTTGACGTGGCTACTCAGCCTGAACATCGAGAAACTGTGATCATCGACCATTCGCTGGCCTGCCTTAGCCTGGTTCCCTCAACTTTTTCCTTGATCTCCCCACCCTTCGGCCCTTCTACCCCCAACCGGCAGCCTGGTGCCGGTTGGTCTCCCTTGGGCCGGCAGCCGAATGCCGGCCTAGGGTGGGAGCGTGCCGCGGAGTGAGAAGTAGTACTTCGGTTTATCGGGCACCCGGCTCGAGCTAGCCAACGCATGGCTAACGAGCACTGTCTTCAATGTTTAGTTGAGCGACTTTCTATCGTTTACGATTTTTCTCCGCAGCTTTCCTTCGTATGTGGCCTGCCGGCTCCTACCCGTCCGGCTGCGCGGAGCCGGGAGATGGAGGTTGGGCTCGAGACCTACTTCATACATAGTACTCATCCGGCTGACGAGTAATCGATCGTTTTTAGGGCAGCCGGCTGTGGCTCGGTGCCCGGAGCCGGCTGCCGGTCAAGTGAATAACGCGGGAAGCAAAACATACACGAAGTGTTTTCCTCGGAGCCGGCCGTAACTAGCCGCTCTGTTATTCTTTATTCATTGACAAGTTTTTTCGGGGTACAAGCTTTTGCCTTAGCAGAAGAAAGGTCTTAGGAGACTGACATTCCAGGGACGCTCTATCCCCTTGTCAGAATTATCTGCCTTGTTCTTCCTGGGCTCTTGTGCATCAATGAGGTAGTATGCCCCATTGCCTAGAACCCGGCTGACAATGAACGGTCCCTCCCAGGGAGAGGACAGCTTGTGCATGCCTTTAGTGTTTTGGACCAGCCGGAGTATGAGATCTCCTTCGCAAAACGCGAGTGGACGGATCTTCCGGCTATGGTATCGTCGCAGCTGCTGCTGATAGAGCGCTGATCTGGCCAAGGCCTGCTCTTGTGCCTCCTTGAGGAGGTCGACGCCATCTTCACGAGCTTCTTTTGCTTACTTCTCTGTGTACAAGACAACTCTGGGCGCATCGAATTCGATATCAGTGGGCAGCACCGCTTCTGCTCCGTAGACCAAGAAGAAAGGCGTGAAGCCGACAGAGCGGTTTGGGGTGGTGCGCAGGCTCCAGAGTACTAAGGGCAGCTCTTCGACCTAACATCCAGCTGAACGCTCGAGAGGCTCGACCAACCTTGGTTTGATGCCGGCCAGGATCAGCCCATTCACTTTCTCCACTTGCCCATTAGACTGAGGATGCGCTACTGATGCTAAGTCCAGCCGGATGCCCTTCTGGCCGCAGTATTCTGCGAAGACTCCCTTTGCAAAGTTTGTCCCGTTGTCAGTGATGATGTTGTGGGGAACTCCATATCTCGTGATGATCTTGTTGAAGAACTTGATGGTGGACGAGCCGTCAAGTTTTTTGATTGGCTTGGCCTCGATCCACTTGGTGAACTTGTCCACTGCGACCAACAGATGCGTCAAGCCCCCGGGCGCGGTCTTGAATGGTCCTACCATGTCCAGGCCCCAGACAGCGAACGGCCAAGTGAGCGGGATGGTCTTGAGGGCTGCCGCTGGAGTGTTTCGATGCTTGGAGAAGCGCTGGCATCCGTTGCACTACTTCACCAGTTGTTCTGCGTCCTTCTGGGCCGTTGATGACCGACAAGTATAGGGAGTGTATCATAGTACTTTCGATAAATAAGAGTGTCGAACCCAACGAGGAGCAGAAGGTGTTGATTAGTGGCTTTGATCAAGGTTTCACTGTAAATACTAGCAAACAGGTTTTCAGAGGTATTTGGTAATGCAAATAAATAAAGTGCGAGTAAATAAAAGACAGTAGTAATAATTGTAGCAAGTGGCCCAATCCTTTTTTCAGCAAAGGACAAGCCGGTTGTGTAACTTATAATAACCAAACGTTCTCGAGGACACACGGGAGTTTCTGTTAAGAGCTTTCGCTTCATACCGCTAAGTAGTCTTTATTGGTTTGATAGGTGTTATGGGGGTGAACATGTGCTAGCGCACTACCCTTACTAGGATAAATACACACTTGTGATTATACCCCCTGCAAGCATCCGCAAATACAAGAAAGTAATTAAAATAAATCTAACCACAGCCTTAAACTCTAAGATCCTACGCTCCCTGGTGCAATGGTTTCCCAATGGAGGTTTAGGTTTCTGTCACTCCAGCAACCCCACAGTTGGTAGCCAAATACACAATGCATCTCACTAGGCCCATAAATGGTGAAGTATCATGTAGTCGACGTTCACATGACACCACTAGTGAAATAGCACCACAACAATATCAAACCATTAAAGATGTCTCAATAATAATTCACTACTAACATCTTGACTTCTCCCATGTCCTCAAGAACTAAACGAACTACTCACAAGACATCATATGGATCATGATCAGAGGTGAAATAATGGTAAATAACAATCTGAACTGAAAGGACACAGATGTCGCCTAGAGGGGGGGTGAATAGGCGATATCAAATTTTACGAATGGCTTGAACAAAAGCGGAATTAAACTAGCGTTTATTTTGTCAAGCACATAAAACCTAAATACACTAGGCTCACCTATGTGCACCAACAACTTATGCTAAGCAATACAAGTAACAAGGTGATAGCAAGATATATGACTTCAAGCACGAAGGCTATCACAAAGTAAAGTGCATAAGTAAAGAGCTCGGGTATAGAAATAACCGAGGCACGCGGAGACGATGATGTATTCCCGAGTTCCTCCCTTGAAAGGGAGTACGTCTCGTTGGAGGGGTGTGGTATCGCCACAAAGGCCTAACCAACGCCACAAAGGCCTCACCCTATTCTCCGGTGTGAGCTTGCGCCACAAAGGCCTAGCTCACTCTTCCACTAAGGGGTTCCTCAAGGCGGAACCGGGCCTTTACACAAATCTTGGGGCACGCATCCACAACTTAATTGGAGGCTCCCAAGGATAGCCACCAAGGCTCCACAAAGCCACAAAGCCGTCTAGGGTTCCAAGAACCCAAGAGTAATAAGCTCACAAACTTTCACTTACTCGAATCTCCGGGGAGAACTCAAACCGATGCAACCTATGCAATGGCAAGAGCACACAAAGTGCTCAAATCCTTCTCACTCAAATCCTACCAAACAACTAATGCTATGGAGAGATATGAGAGGAAGAACAAAGGAAATCCACAAAGAACTCCAAGATCTAGATCCCAAGATGTTCCCCTCACTTAGAGGAGAAATGGATTGGTGGAAATATAGATCTAGATCTCCTCTCTCTTTTCCCTCAAAAAGATGCAAGAATCATGGGAGGAATGGAGGAGGAAGGGCAAGCTTTGCAAAGTCAACAATGGAGGAGAGAGAAGCTCAAAATGTGTGCAGCCCAAGGTGGAAGAAGGGGTATTTATACCCCCCCACGAAATATGGCCGTTGCAGGACTTTAGGGGCGGATTATCCGGCCAAAATATGGCCGGAATATCCGTCTGGCCGGATTATCCGGCCCCCAGGCCGGATTATCCGCCCCCCATACTGGGTGACACCGACTCTGGTCCTTAGCAGAAATTTCGGAACGAAATTTTCGCCCCCAGGCCGGATTATCCGCCCCCCCTGGGCCGGAATATCCGCCCCCCTTACTGGGTGACGCCGAGCAGAAACTGCAATACGAAAACGGTGATAACTTTTTCATCCGGACTCCGTTTTCGATGATCTTGGGCTCGTTGGAATCACCACAACGAGCTCTACAACTTCATCCATAGAAACATCATAGTCCAACAAGGGAGTATAAAACCAAATGATGAAAGGTTTGACCTCACTTTGAAGGCAAACCGGTAAAACCTCCAAACATCAAAAACGCAATAAGAGCTTCATGCGAAATCCGTTTTTGATGAGCTAGAGCTTGTCATGGAAATAACCACAAGCTCTAGAACCTCACATGGATAAAACCCAAATAAGAACCAAGAAATATGATGCCAAGTATGCAAAGGTTTGAGCTCTCTCCGAACGATACAATTAAGTTACTCACTCGAGAGCCCCTCTTGATAGTACGGCTACCGATCCTATAACCCGGTCTCACAAATAACACCATGAGACCGGTAAGAAAGAAACCCTAACACTATCATACCTTTGCCTTGAGCATTCCACTTGAGGTGGATAAAGACGATCTTGATCTTCTCAAGTTGGACCACCTTTCTTGATTGAGCTTGCTTGGAGAAGTCTTGCGGATTGCTCCCCCATACTCTACTATGGAAGAGACTCTCTTTAATCATATCTTCACATATCCATGATCACAAGGTAGATGGCAAGCTTCAAGCATATGTTCTCTTCTAGTTGCTCATCTTGAACTTGCGCTTTGACTTGATCAATCCTCGAATCAATTCTTCTTTCTCCATAATGATGGTGTCTTGAGGATACACATGAGAGCTCACTCAATCTTATTCTTCAAGACACACTTAACATAAGCTCAACTCCCTTAAGACCAATCTTTAAATCACTCCTTGAATAACACCTTGGTCAACACATAATCTTCTTCTTACAACCTTGACTCCAACAAATGGTTCAAGCATTGTCTATGGACAAGTCCTACACATATAACTCAATGCAACCATTAGTCCATAGGGATTGTCATTAATTACCAAAACCACACATGGGGCTCGATATGATCTTTCATGAACATAAACCTTAATTCAACGGTTCCACTCAATAGCATCAACTACAAGAGTAATCAACATCAGGAAAGTTTCCCCTAAGAATATAACAAGATCCAACTCAAGATGTTACAGCGGGATGGCGTGGTGATGGTGGAGATGAAGGTGCTGGTGATGGAGATGATGATGATGATGATCCTGATGAAGTTCGGTGCGATGGTGATGACGATGGTGACGATCTCCCCTCTCCGGGAAGGAATTTCCCCGGTAGATTTTGTCTGCCGGAGAGCTTTTCTCTCTCTGGTGTTTTCTGCCCCGCAGAGGCGGCTGTGTCTCTCTCTGAGCCCCCCCTGACTTAGGTTTTCGGGGACGATGAAGTACGCGAAGGGGTGAGACCAGAAGTAGGCCAGGGCGCCCTCACACAGGGCCGGCGCGGCCAGGGGCCAGGCCGCGCCCCCTGTGGGTGAGGCTGCCCCCTGGCTCCTCTCTCCTTCCCCTTCTGGCTTCCGGAGTCTTTTGGTAAAATATAATTTTCTGGTATTTTTCTGGAATTTTCCTGATCTTCCAAAATATGGTGTCTTGACGGTCCTTTTCCAGCAGAATCCTAACTCCGGCAGCAAATCCTCCAATGATCATCAAACATGTAAAAACAGAGGAAATAACATAAGTATCATATCTAAATATGAAATATATCAATGAATAACAGTAAATTATGATACAAAATAGTGATGCAAAATGGACGTATCAACCCCCCCAAGCTTAGACCTCGCTTGTCCCCAAGCAAAAACTAAACTCGGTAACATGATCACAGGTTTATGGAGTGAAGTGTCCATAATCAAAATACGGACAAGAAGCATCACATTCACCAAAGGCACAAGTTATAATAGACAGCAATTCCCCTTTATATAATATAGACTTGCAATAAGTAAAGGGGATCATATATAAAGATGCACAAAATAAACTATAATTGGTGATGGCAAACCTTAGTTCTTGGTCAGAGAACAATGAACAACTATACTAGCCTATGAATGGTGCCTTTTTAAAACAGAGCTAATATAGCAAAAACCATATGCTCAACGAAACAAACTTTTTGCATTCATAGAAAGCTTTCAAAGATATATTCCTTCAGATAAATGCATTATATAAAACAAGGAAGATAGTAAACATGATTAAATGGATCAACATATGGATGAGTGAAACATAACAACTCAAATGCTTGCTTGAGATAGAGGGGAATAGGTTGACTCAACATAAAAGTAAAAGATAGGCCCTTCACAGAGGGAAGCAAGGATTAAACATGTGCTAGAGCTTTTCATTTTGCAAAATAGAGGTAAAAAGTTATTTTGAGAGGTGGTTGCTTTTGTCAACGACTAGCAACGGAGTTCTTGATATCTTCCATACTAAACAAGTGAGAGCGGTTCCGAGATGTTTGATTAATTGGCACATTGGTGCTCTTTTATAGCTTGGCACTCCTCCCCACCTTTTCCTTTCTCAAACCATGGCTAACCGATTCCATCGGGTGCCAACCAACTTTCACATACCTTGGAGGAGTGCTCTTTTCTTTTCTTTTTGAGATTATAATGGTCTGACCAGCTCCCTTGCAAAATTAGTGACGAGCAGATGAAGCTGCCTAGTCGAGGGGTACTTAATTTAGTATGGAAGATAACAAACCCATCCACTACGTCCTCATGAGCTAAAAACAGTGGCACAAAATGAGAAGTATTTGAAGGTTTTTGAAAGGTAGCACATGAAAATTTACTTGGAATGGCTTGAAATACCATGCATAGGAATTTATAGTGGACTCTTTGGAAGTAACTTGGTTTTTAGGAATTGGATGCACGAGAAGTATTTCCTCTCAGTACAGGTCTTTGGCTAGCAAGGCTAGGCAGCAAGCATAAGAGTTGCATGAAACAAACAAACATACATATAATAGGAACAATCATGCAAACTCCCTTGAAGGTACAATGATTTTAACTTTGAGAATAATAATGCTTATAAGCCAATCATGAAGGAAAACTGAAGTGATGTAACTACAAGCACTTCTTTCTTCTTTTCTACTCAAACCTCAAGGTAATGTTGCTACTGACCAAGCTAAGTTTGCCAAAACCAACTAAATTTACTCGTGCTCCCAAAGTGATACCAATACTAATCAACAAGATTAATCATATAAGAAACATTGCAAACTAAAATAAAGTATGCGGAAAGTAAACGATAAAACTTCTCATTAATATTTCATTACCGCAACTCACACCAAGGGATACATAGATAACTAACTAAGGAGGATACTTCCAAACTGCAAACTATTCTATAAGATAACTTCTTTATTCATGATATGACTCTACTTGAAAAGTAAATGAGTAAAAGGTAATGATGTGATACCGCGGCACTCCCCCAAGCTTTGAACAAGCCAAGGAGATGCCTATACCGATGATGAATTACTCTTTTGGTGGTGGCGGTGAGTCTTCATTGCTGTCATACTTCCAAGGCAGGGGTCCCCCATCAAGGAAGGATGTCTTGGTCTCCAATATCCTGAAACTTGCAGCAGTACTCATTTGTTGAAATCTAGCTTCATACTCACAATTTTGGTTCTGCAAGTCGTAGAGTTGTGCTTGTAATTGGCTAGTGGTCTCATGAAGCGAAAGGATATCCTTCCAGAGTTCTGTAGTCTCCTTCTTGTACTTGGTAACAAGCTCTTGGTTAATCCTATGGATGATATCCACCTCGCGTTCTGCCATCTTCTTGTATTTAAAAACTTCTTGTTCTAGTGCTTCCATCCTGGCTTCAAGACTTCCTTCCCCATTGGAGACTTGGACATCTTTGATCTGCAACTCCCCATCTTTGAGCAACAACTCCTTCGGGTGCATCTTCAGCTCCCTCATATACGGATTAATGGAATCCACAAGAGGGTTCTCCTCGGATGGACCGGACGAAGGCATTGTAACTCCAAAGCTGAGAAAAATCCCTGACAGAAACAGCTAGAAACAAAACACGACGAGAAAACGATATACAGACCTCGGGGACTCCGGGGGGTTATATAAGCGAAAATTATACATCAAAACGAAATCACAGGAGGAAACCGGGACGGAAACAAGTTCTGAGGTGCTCTCACACCAGGGCGGCGCGGCCAGGGGTGGGCCCGCGCCCCCTGTGTGTGAGGAGCACACGGACTCCTTTTCCTGCCCGTTTTCGTCTCGTGATTTTTCATATTTAGTAAAAACAGCAAAAATAATAAAGGAAGAGTTATTCGCGAAACTTCTCTGACTAGAACTGTTACCTATTCGAAAACGAACTTTGCAGGTTCCTGCAATTTGTCTTGGATGAAATCTTTTGGAGAAACTGTTTCAATAACATCAACATCTTCATTATAAGAATCTCCAGTAATATAATGTTTGAGTCTTTGCCCATTCACCACTTGTGTAGTATCATCTTTCAATGAAGCAATCTTAATAGCACCTGAGCGGTACACTTCAATAATAACATATGGTCCTTCCCATTTAGAGAGTAATTTCCCTGCAAAAAATCTGAGACAAGACCTATACAATAGAACTTTCTCACCAACATGAAACTCTCTCTTAAGGATTCTCTTATCATGCCATTGCTTGACTTTCTCTTTGAAAAGTCTGGCATTCTCATACGCTTCGTTTCTCCACTCGTCTAGAGAACTCAAATCTAACAACCTTTTCTTACCGGCTAGTTTAAAATCTCTATTAAGCTCTTTCACTGCCCAAAAAACTCTGTGTTCTAATTCTAAAGGCAAGTGACACGCTTTTCCGTAAACCATCTTATAAGGAGACATACCCATGGGGTTCTTATAAGCAGTTCTATAAGCCCATAAAGCATCGTTTAACTTACTAGCCCAATTTTTCCTAGATCTATTGACAGTCTTCTGCAAGATAGACTTGATTTCTCTATTAGAAAGCTCTACCTGCCCACTAGTTTGGGGATGATAAGCAGAAGCAATTCTATGATTAACATCATATTTAGCAAGAGTTTTTCTAAAACTGCCATGAATAAAATGAGAACCTCCATCAGTCATAAGATATCTAGGCACACCAAACCTAGGAAAAATAACATCTTTAAGCATTTTTAACGAGGTCTCACCATCGGCACTCTTTATAGGTATGGCTTCTACCCATTTAGTAACATAATCAATAGCAACAAGTATGTGGGTATAGCCTTTTGAAGGAGGAAAAGGACCCATAAAGTCAAATCCCCAACAATCAAATGGTTCAATAACAAGAGTGTAATTCATAGGCATTTCATTGCGTCTAGAAATATTACCAACTCTTTGACATTCATCACAAGATAAAACATACCTTCTAGCATCTTTAAAGAGGGTTGGCCAATAAAAACCTGATTGTAGAACCTTCTGTGCGGTTCTATCTCCAGCATGATGCCCCCCATAAGCACTACCATGGCATTTTCTTAATATCTCTTGTTGCTCATATTACGGTACGCATCTTTGCATAATACCATCAACTCCTTCTTTATATAAATGTGGGTCATCCCAAAAGTAATGCCTCAAATCATAGAAGAATTTTCTTCTTTGCTGAGCTGTAAAGGTTGGAGGCAAATACTTGGAAACAATAAAGTTAGCATAATCAGCATACCAAGGAAGGTCTCGCGAAGTTACATTTACAGCAGCTAACTATTCATTTGGAAAACTATCATTAACAGGAATAGGATCAAAAGAAATGTTTTCCAATCTAGACAAGTTGTCAGCCACATGATTTTCAGCACCTTTCCTATCTACGATATGCAAATCAAATTCTTGTAAAAGCAACACCCATCTAATAAGCCTAGGCTTAGCATCTTTCTTAGTCATAAGATATCTAATAGCAGCGCGATCAGCATGAATAGTAACTTTAGAATCAACAATGTAAGATCTAAACTTATCACATGCAAAAACAACAGCAAGAAACTCTTTTTCAGTAGTAGCATAATTCTTTTGAGCAGCATCAAGAGTCTTACTAGCATAATGAATAACATTCAACTTATAATCTACTCGCTGTCCAAGAACAGCACCAACAACAAAATCACTAGCATCACACATAATTTCAAAAGGTAAATTCCAATCAGGTGGTTGAACAATAGGAGCAGTAGTTAAAGCCTTCTTAAGAGTTTCAAAAGCTTCCTTACAATCATCATCAAAGACAAATGGTACATCTTTTTGAAGAAGATTAGTAAGAGGCTTTGAAATCTTAGAGAAATCTTTAATAAACCTCCTATAGAAACCAGCATGACCAAGAACACTACAAATACCTTTAACATCTCTGGGACAGGGCATTTTCTCAATTGCCTCCACTTTTGCTCTGTCAACTTCAATACCTCTTTCATAAATTTTATGTCCAAGGATAATTCCTTCATTTACCATAAAGTGGCATTTCTCCTAGTTAAGAACAAGGTTAGTTTCTTCACATCTCTGCAAAACTTTATCAAGGTTGTGCAAACAGTTATCAAAAGAAGTTCCATAGACAGAAAAATTGTCCATGAAGACCTCCACAATTTCCTCACAAAAACCATGAAAAATAGCAGACATGCATCTTTGAAAAGTAGCAGGAGCATTGCATAAACCAAACAGCATACGTCTATAAGCATAAGTTCCATAAGGACAAGTAAAAGTGGTTTTCTCTTGGTCTTCCTTTTTAACAGCAATTTGAGAAAAACCAGAATAACCATCAAGGAAACAAAAATGAGTCTTCTTAGATAACCTTTCTAACATATGATCTATAAACGGTAAAGGATAATGATCTTTCTTAGTAACTTTGTTTACCTTCCTATAATCAATGCACATCCTATAACCAACTACTACCCTTTGAGGAATAAGCTCGTTATTCTCATTAGGCACAATAGTCATACCTCCTTTCTTAGGAACACAATGAACATGACTAACCCATCTACTATCAGCAATAGGATAAATAATACTAGCATCAAGGAGCTTTAATACCTCATTTCTTACCACATCCTTCATCTTGGGAATTAAGCTGCGTTGATGCTCCACAACTGGCTTCGCGTCTTTCTCCATTTTAATGGCATGCTGACATAAAGTGGGGCAAATTCCTTTTAAATCATCAAGAGTATATCCCATAGCTCCTCGGTGTTTCCTCAATATCTCCAATAATCTTTACTCTTCCTTTCCTGAAAGTTTAGAGCTAATAATAACAGGATATATTTTCTTATCATCTATATAAGCATATTTAAGATTATCAGGCAAAGGTTTTAATTCAAAAACAGGATCTTCCTTAGGCGGCAAAGTGGTACCAAGATCCTCCACAGGTAGATTGTGCTTAATCAGCGGCTGTTGACGAATGAAAATGTCGTCAATCTCTTCTCTTTTCTTACTGAAAACATCACTTTCATGATCTTCCATGAATTGCTGCAAAGTATTATTAGGAGCAAGGGCAATAGAAGCAAGCTGTTCAACTCGAAAATTTTCATTAGGCGTGTCATTTTCATAAGAAGTCTTAGCAAACTTGGAAAAATTAAACTCATAAGACTCTCCATTAAACTTAGTAAAAAAAATCTCCTTCTTACAATCTATCACAGCGCCACAAGTGTTCAAAAAGGGTCTACCAAAAATAATAGGACAAGTTTTACTAGCCTCCTTACCAAGTACTAGAAAATCAGTAGGGTATTTAGTCTTACCGCAAAGAACTTCCACATCTCGAACAATACCAAGAGGCCAAACCGTCTCTCTGTTAGCAAGCTGAACAACCACATCAATATCTTCAAGTTCACAAGCGCCAATCGCATGCATAATTTCTTTGTAAAGCTCTAAAGGAATAGCACTTGCACTAGCACCAATATCACATAAACCATAATAGCAATGATCTCCAATCCTGACAGAAATAACAGGAACACTTGTTTTCCTATACTTTTTAGGATGAGAGATAATGTTAGAAGCATCTTCACAAAAAAGAATATATTCATCCCCTACATCTTTAGTAACAAGATCCTTCAATATAGCTATAGGAGACTTAACAGTAATTTGCTCATCAGGTTCTACAACTTTCTTAGTACTTTTATTAGACACACTTACCAAAGTAGAATACTTCTTTACCTTAGCAGGGAAAGGTGTCTTCTCAAAATAAGGTTCAGGCACAATGCTATCAACAGTACAAACTTCAGTAGCTGCAGCAGGTATATGACTAATAGAATCTTTATAAGGCGCATGATATTTGTTCCAATCTTTCTTTGGAACATCAAGATAAGAGGCAAAGGCCTTAAGACAATTAGCAAGTATTTGAGAATCAAGACCATAAGCAGTGCTAACACTATGAAAGTCATCAGTTCCCATAAAAGTTTTAATGCATTCATAATCATAGGTTATACCTGACTTCCTACCTTTGTTGTTTTCTCATCCTTCAGCATTCTCTTGTATACGGTCAAGAAGTTTCCACTTAGCATCTTCTTTCATATGAGTAAATGATCCAAAGCAAGAAGCATCCAAATAATCCTTATCAGGAAGAGTAAGCCGCGCATAAAAATTATCAATAACAATATTATTGGGGAGCTCATGAATGGGGCATTTGAGCATTAGTAACTTCAATCTCCCCCACGCTTGGGCAATACTTTCTCCATCATGAGGCCAAAAATTATATATCCGATTACGGTCTTTATGAATTTCACTTGGAGGATAAAACTTGGAATAAAAGAGAGGTACAATGTCCTCCCATGCCATAGATGGACCATCTTGGAGCAGTCGATACCACTCCTCAGCTCTGCCTTTCAATGATAAAGAGAATAGCTTCTTCTTGACCTGGCTTGGTGAAATACCTGCACACCTAAACAACTCGCATAATTCATGTATAAATAATAAGTGATCACCCGGATGGACAGTTCCATCTCCTGAATAGCTGTTATCCATAATACGCCCAACAATTTTCATAGGTATTTTAAAAGGATCAACTTCAGCAGGTGGTGGCGGTGGTGGTTCATCCACATGTGCAGTAGTGGTAGAAGTGTTCCCAAATAGGAAACCAAATGGAGAATTCTCCATAGCAGAGTAAAATAAAAATAAAAGACAAAATAAAAACAATACTCACAGCGACGGTTACCTTTACCAATTCCACTCTTCAATAGCGCTACACTCCCCGGCAACGGCGCCAGAAAATAGTCTTGATGACCCACAAGTATAGGGGGTGTATCGTAGTACTTTCGATAAATAAGAGTGTCAAACCCAACGAGGAGCAGAAGGTGTTGATTAGTGGCTTTGATCAAGGTTTCACTGTAAATACTAGCAAACAGGTTTTCAGAGGTATTTGGTAATGCAAATAAATAAAGTGCGAGTAAATAAAAGATAGTAGTAATAATTGCAGCAAGTGGCCCAATCCTTTCTTCAGCAAAGGACAAGCCGGTTATGTAACTTATAATAACCAAATGTTCTCGAGGACACACAGGAGTTTCTGTCAAGAGCTTTTGCTTCATACCCCTAAGTAGTCTTTATTGGTTTGATAGGTGTTATGGGGGTGAACCTGTGCTAGCGCACTACCCTTACTAGGATAAATACACACTTGTGATTATACCCCCTGCAAGCATCCGCAAATACAAGAAAGTAATTAAGATAAATCTAACCACAACCTTAAACTCTAAGATCCTACGCTCCCTGGTGCAATGGTTTCCCAATGGAGGTTTAGGTTTCTGTCACTCCAGCAACCCCACAATTGGTAGCCAAATACACAATGCATCTCACTAGGCCCATAAATGGTGAAGTATCATGTAGTCAACGTTCACATGACACCACTAGTAAAATAGCACCACAACAATATCAAACCATTAAAGATGTCTCAACAATAATTCACTACTAACATCTTGACTTCTCCCATGTCCTCAAGAACTAAACGAACTACTCACAAGGCATCATATGGATCATGATTAGAGGTGAAATAATGGTAAATAACAATCTGAACATAAACCTTAATTCAACGGTTCCACTCAATAGCATCAACTACAAGAGTAATCAACACCGGGAAAGTTTCCCCTAAGAATATAACAAGATCCAACTCAAGATGTTACAGCGGGATGGCATGGTGATGGTGGAGATGAAGGTGCTGGTGATGGAGATGATGATGATGATGATCCTGATGAAGTCCGGTGCGATGGTGATGACGATGGCGATGATCTCCCCTCTCCGGGAAGGAATTTCCCCGGCAGATTTTGCCTACCGGAGAGCTTTTCTCTCTCTGGTGTTTTCCGCCCCGCAGAGGCGGCTGTGTCTCTCTCTGAGCCCCCCTTGACTTAGGTTTTCGGGGACGATGAAGTACGTGAAGGGGCGAGACCAGAAGTGGGCCAGGGCGCCCTCACACAGGGCCAGCGCGGCCAGGGGCCATGCCGCGCCCCCAGTGCATGAGGCTGCCCCCTGGCTCCTCTCTCCTTCCCCTTCTGGATTCCAGAGTCTTTTGGTAAAATATAATTTTCTGGTATTTTTCTGGAATTTTCCTGATCTTCCAAAATATGGTGTCTTGACGGTCCTTTTCCAGCAGAATCCTGACTCCGGCAGCAAATCCTCCAATGATCATCAAACATGTAAAAACAGAGGAAATAACATAAGTATCATATCTAAATATGAAATATATCAATGAATAACAGTAAATTATGATACAAAATAGTGATGCAAAATGGATGTATCAGCCGTCGGCCAGTAGAAACTATGGCGGAAGGCTTTGGCCACCAAGGCTCTGGAAGATGCGTGATGCCCGCACTCCCCTTGATGTATTTCTCTCAGCAGCTCTATCCCTTCTTCCGGCTCGATGCACTTCTGGAAGATTCCTGACACGCTGCGCTTGTGTAGCTCGCTGTTGATGATGGTGTACGCTAGCGCACGACATTGAAGTCGCCTAGCTTCCGCTTCGTCTTGAGGCAAGTTCCCAGTGATGAGGTGGTTGGAGAATGGTTCCGCCCAGGATGGTATCTCCCGTATGTGGAAGACACTGGCGACAAGGGGATCAGCAGCCCCCGGGTCCATCGTCATGCCGACTTCGTTCGGTTGGCCGGCTGTGGGGGCCATCCTGGAGACGGCAGCCCCTGAGTCCTTCATCGAGCCGGCCGCACTGGGCTGGCCGGCTGCTTCCTTTAGCCCCGAGGCGGCAGCCCCCGAGTCTGGTGGCGGCGCCTGAGCCGGAGCAGGGTCTCTGGGCACATAGATGGAGGTGGACTCCGGCGAGGGCTTGATGGATGGCTTGTGGATGATTTCCAACGACAGCCCAGCCGGGATATCTTGCTTGGTGGAGCCAATCTTGGACAGCCGGTCCGCTTCATCGTTGTTTGCCCTAGGGACATGATGGAACTCGCAGCCCTCAAAGAATCCGCAGAGCTGCTGCACGTAGAAGCGATAGGAGGCCATGTTGGCGTCCTTGGCCTCCCATTCCCTAGAGACCTGGTGCACCACTAGGTCAGAGTCTCCGAAACAGAGGATTCTCCGGATGCCAATCTCCTTGGCCAGCTTGAGCCCATGCACCAAGGCCTCGTATTCCGTGACGTTGTTCGACGCGCGGAAGTGCATCTACAACACGTACTGCAGCTTGTCTCCCTTAGGAGAGGTGAGGACGACACCGGCTCCCAAGCCCCCGAGCATCTCTGAGCCATCGAAGTTCATATGCCAGTAGGTGGAGTCTGGAGCCGGCGGCAAGTACTGGTGCTCTCCCCAATCGGCGAAGAAGTCTGCTATGATCTGGGACTTGATCGTCGTCCTGGGCTTATATTGAATGGTATGAGCAGCGAGCTCAATCGCCCATTTGGCCACCCTACCAGTTGGATCTTTGCACCCTATTATCTTCGAGAGTGGAGTGGTGCTCACCACCGTGATAGGGTGCTCCTCGAAGTAGTGCTTCAGCTTCCTGGCCACCATGTACACGCCGTACACGACCTTCTGGTAGTGCGGGTAGTTTTGCTTGGAGAGAGTGAGCACCTCACTCAAGTAATACACCGGGCGCTGAACCGGTAGCTCCTTGCCTTCCTCGGTGTGCTCCACCATGATCACAACGCTGATGACTCACGGAGTAGCTGCGATGTAGAGCAGCATTGGCTCCCGCGGAGCTGGCGCTGCCAAGATTGGCGCGGCAGACAAGGCTCGCTTGAGGTCGTTGAAGGCATCATCAGCGCGCTGGGACCAAACGAAATGGTCCGTCTTCTTCATCAGCTGGTATAGCGGCATGGCTTTCTCCTCGAGCCGGCTGACAAACCGGCTAAGCGAGGCCAAGCATCCAGCAAACTTCTGCACATCTCTAAGCTGGGTGGGCGGCTCTAGGGCCTCGATGGCTTTTATCTTTGAGGGGTTAGCATCGATCCCTCGCTGGGAAACGATATAACCTAGGAGCTGTCCAGCCGGCACACCAAAGGTGCACTTCTCAGGATTGAGCTTCATGCGATAGTGCCGCAGGTTGGTGAAGGTCTCCTTGAGATCGTCCAGGAGCGTGCCACTCTGCTTAGTCTTCACCACCACGTCGTCCACGTAAGCATGTACGTTCCGCCCAATCTGCCCTTGCAGACATCGCTGCACGGTTCGCTGGTAAGTAGCTCCAGTGTTCTTCAAGCTGAATGGCATGGTGACATAGCAGTAGGCTCCAGATGGGGTGATGAAGGATGTCTTGATCTGATCCGGCTGGTAGAGCGGGATCTGTGATAGCCTGAATAGGCGTCCAGGAAGGACAGCAGGTCGCAACCGGCTGTGGAATTGATCACCTGGTCGATGCGTGGTAGCTCGAAGGGATCCTTGGGGCAAGCCTTGTTGAGGCTAGTGTAGTCGATACACATGCGCCAAGTGTTGTTCTTCTTCAGGACCAAGACTGGGTTCGCCAGCCAGTCAGGGTAGAAAACCTCCATGATGAAGCCGGCTGCGAGGAGCCGGGCGATCACCTCGCCGATGGCTTTCCTTTTCTCTTCTGCAAAGCGCCGCAGCGTTTGCTTGACCGACTTGGCGTCCGGCCGGATATTGAATGAGTGCTCAGCCAGCTCCCTCGGCACACCTGGCATATCTTTTGGAGACCATGCGAAGATGTCCTGATTCTCATGGAGGAAGCTGGTGAGCTCGCTTTCCTATTTAGCAGAAAGGCCACCGCCGATGATGACGAACTTGGAGGGATCGTTCTCGTCCAACAGGATCTTCTTGGTGTCGTTGGCCGGCTTGAACTGCTCCACTGGCGACTGGCGAGCCGGCACATCTTGCTGGGTTAACTCCACGCGATGGAGGAGTTGCCGCTTCTCCTCGGCGATGACCAACGCTTCCGCCAGCTGCGAGCTCTCCTTGGCGCACGCTCTTGACTTCTTGAAGCTTCCCGAAACTGTGATCACGCCCCTGGGCCCTGGGAGCTTCATCTTCAGATAGGCGTAGTGCGGCACCGCCATGAACTTGGCCAGGGCTGGACAGCCAAGCAGTGCATGGTAAGGACTGCTGAGGTCCACCACCTCGAACCAGATGGGCTCGCGGCGGCTATTTCCCTTCTCCCCAAAGAGAACCTCTAGCTGCACCCTGCCCATAGGGGTGCACGAATGCCCAGGCACGATGCCATGGAAGGTGAACCGGCTCAGTTTCAGCTGAGCAAGCGGGATGCCCAGCTTCTCCATTGAGCTTCGGTAAAGAAGGTTGATGCTGTTGCCGCCGTCGATGAGCACGCGGGAGAACCGGCATGTGTGCGTATCAAAGCATATGACGGGGTCCAGGACCAAGGCATATTCTCCAGGGCTGGGCATCAGTCACAGATGATCTTCGCGTCCCCAGGTGATGGCCGCCTTGGACCAATGCATGAATTGGGGTTCTGCAAGCATGGCGGCGTTCACCTCCGCCTCGTGCCAAAGGTCGTTCCTTTTGTCTTTGCCCGGGGTAGTAAAGATGTGATATTGCTCAACATCCGCCGGAAAGTCATCCTCGCCTTGATCCGGATCGTCGGCAGCCGGCTCATGTTGCTGGTCCTCCTGACCTCCAGCCGGCTGCGCCTGCGAGACTCCAGGGAGCTGCTGAGCGCACTGCTCCAGTTCTCTCATGAAGCGGCACTAACGCATGGAGTGGGTCACTTCCCTGCCAGGGGTGCTGTCGAATTTGCATGGCTGGTCAAGTGCAGCATCGAGGGTGTACTTGCCCTCCTTGCGCCCCTGACCGCCGCCAGCAGCCCCCTAGCCTCCTTGGTCGGTAGCCGCTCGCTTTGAGCTAGTAGGTCCCCTGGGGAGCATCTTCATGTGGTCAAGCCACAGATGGATGTGTAGGGCCGGCTGGTGAGCTTGAGGTTCCAGCCCTGGCGTCGGCGCCGGGACTAGGCGCGGCCTGCCAGCTCCGCCAGCCTGCTGGGCACGATGACCTCGGGTGTTACTGCTCGGAGCGCGACCACCCTGTCCGCGCCCCCCATAGCCTAGGCTTGTCGATGGCGACCGCTGGACCTGGCTAGGGCCTGCGGCAACGAGTCCATGGCCGCGCTGCTGGCCGTGGACAAGCTCGTCCGGCGCGTCTCCATGCGCGTCGTAGAACTCGCGGAGCGTGGTGCTCATGCGACGCCGAGCAGTCTCTTCCTCGGCCGCCCTGCTGAGGAGGACGAGGCGCGTCCGTTCCAGGGCCTCCGCAACCTGGGCGGAGTTGATGCCGCGGTCGAGTGGTGCGCGCAGGTCCACGACGGCGACGTCCGAGGTGTCCTGCTCTGGGAGTGGAGCGTTCTGCTCCTGCAGAGGAAGGCGTTCGAGCGGCGGGCGCGCGGAGCGCGGTGAGTCGCCGCCCTCCTCGTCTCCCAGGACCATCACTTCGACCATGGCACCAAAGTCGCAGCTTTCGCCGCAGCTCGAGCCTCCGTCGCTGAGAGGGTCAAGGACGTCGGTTACCTCCTCCGGGAAGGGCTTGACGACGTAGAAGCGGTGGCCGCCGACGTCGAGGAAGGAGCCGCTGTCGCCGAAGCCATTCTTGAAGCAGGCCAAGTTGTCGCTGACGCAGTCGAGGGTGCCGAACCTCCAGACAAGGCCGAAGGCGACCCTCTCGCCGGGAATCGATGGGGATCCCGGCCAGAACTCGACTCCGGTCGTCGCTGTGCGTTGCCCCACGGTGGGCGCCAACTGTCGTGGGAATTTAGAGACAGTAGCCATGGGGATGGCTTATCAGAGGGGCTCGACGGTGTGCGACAATGGGTCCGGCTCGGGATTGTGCCAACAGAGACACCTCGATTTACCCAGGTTCAGGGCCCTCCACGCCGAAGGTAACACTTCTACTTCCTGCCTTGCTTTCTATTATCTTCACAGTGCTTAGAACGCTCCTCGAGCAGTTCGGTCTAGAGGAGGAAGAAGAAGATGGATTGGATCTCCCTAGACTAAGGGTCCAGACCCCCTTATATAGGCAGGGGTCTGGTTACAGATTAGGTGGCCGGCTGCCCGGCTGCCGGCTCCTCCGTGGCTGCGTCTTTGGCGTGATCCTCTGGCCTGCTCTGACGGTAGCCACTTTATAAAGTGGCTTTCCCCTTTGGACCGGCATCTGGGAGGCATATGCCCTCCCTTTTGCCTTGGATTCTTTCGTGGGGAGGACTCTTGCTCACTGATTGGTCAAGCCCGGGCGTGGCTTGCGTCACGTCCGTCCTTCACCTCTGTCGATCTTGTCGGGGCCAGGCCACTTTCGGCGAAGCAACCGTTGGAAGGGTCTTGTCGTCTTCGCCCGGCTCCAGCTCTCTTCGGTGGAGTCGCCAGCCGGCTGCTGGCGCAGCCGGCCCTTGGGCTAGAGCCGGTCTTCTTTGCCTAGCGCCGTGGGGATTTCTGGGACGCTAGCCGGCATACTGCGATGCCCTTGGCATACCCCTGAAGTCATCCCCACGACAAACGTCGTGGTGGTGCGCTGATCTGGTGGAAGAAGTGGTGCGACGGGGCGGTGCGGCGGCAATCTACTGGCGGTGGGCGACAATCGGGGAAATGTCCAAACCAAAATGCATCACAGGTGGTGTTTTTTTATTGAAACATTGATATCATTCCCAAACCGTTGCTTTCATGTATTCCATCAGTTCCAAATTAATTGACGCCAGTTTATCTGGATACGAGCACACTGAAACGTGTCCATATATCCGTATGTAGACAAATGTAGAAAAGGAGGTATTGGTAATTTCTTTGATCTGAATGGAACACGTCCCACCTAGCAAAAAAAGGGGTCGTGTCGAGTGTCGGTGCGCATGCGTGGGGTCTGAGCGTATGACTAACAAACAAAGGAAACACTGATGACGAACAGTAAACGGTTATTCAACTGTTTTAGAATCGACTATGACCTTGAAAAAAAAACATGCCGTCTGAAGAGGTAGGAGTATGTAAGAAGTTGCGTGTCATCAATACGGTTTAAACAAGCAGGAGCACCAGCACACCGGCATAGCTAGTTCCGACGACCACACAACAATTCCCTCCCTGCGTCGCCGCCTTTGTGGGGAGGCGACGGACGTGACTGTTCCTCGCCGCACAAATCTCATGCCCGATCGCGTCGTCTGCAATAGAAATCACCTCGTCAAGTCATCCATTCCTTCTGTCCGTGGTCGTCTGACTCGTCAACCAAGCGTCCAAGCGCTATAAAATATACCGTGTCATGGCACGTCGTCGCAGAGATTTTTCTTCCGCGAGAGGTGCAGCCCTGTGTGGGCAGTTCCCCAAGAAAGTTCTCTGACACGTGGGGATTCGCCTTGGGACAGAAGCAACTCGACAAGATTCAACCGGAGAGAGTATCATCGGTTGATCCCTCCTCTTGGTTAAGCGCGTTGACATTCTTTTTTGTACTCCTACGTTGACGACCTGATGTTGCAGCTGGCTGTTTGCTTTATCCGAACGGTAGTGATTTTGGTGGTTATCCTCTGATATAGGAGCATGTACAAGTCTTCTTGTTCTAGAACCGAAGATGTTGTTGTTGACTTGCGCGAGGAAAAGGTGCGAAAATACCAAATCTGCATTTGTATGCTTCGTCGAGTACCACGGCTATTTTTCTTTCTTCTGGAAACCATTTTTCGCAGATCGCTAGAGTTTTTAGAAATTTTTCAACTATTCCAAATGTGGTCATCGCGAGTATTAAACGCAATACTAAAACCTTTAGAGTACCACAGGCGCAAAACACTTGACGAGACTACACCCAAGCGGGTGTATTAATCATATAAAAAGGAACAACGAAGAACGGTAAATACTATCAACAAGGGGTGACAGCTCCCCAAGTTCACAAGGGACTACTCTCCGTCTATCCACTGCATCGGCTCCGGAAAGCTAAAGGAATCACTACGAAAAAGCCTAGCTAGACGTCACCTGCTATACTCCTCCCTAATACTCGATTCGATGGCCACCACCTCCGGTCGTGCCCCGTTGAAGACCACGTCATTACGGTGCCTCTAAATGCACCAGAAGATCAAAATGATGGCTGTCCAAAGATCTCGTTGAGTTGCCTTGGGGCAAGGCAAAGAGGTCCACCATCGAAGCAGGCCCACGTCAGCTGCCGGGAGCCAAGCAAGCCTATCCCACCGATTGAGAGTCCACACCCAAATCTCTCGGGCTATCACACATCCAAGGAGAAAGTGTTGAATCGTCTCCGGTTCTTGGTATCAATATTACCGCGAGAGTAGGCCGTATATATTTGACCGTGGCTGCTTGGCTTAGGTTGTAAATGTAATCTAAAACTATTTCTTAATCAATAAAATAGGCCAAGTTTTGTCTCATTTTAAAAAAAAATGCAGATCGATTTTCCAGCATCTAATTGGCTAGTGCTCTTGTCTGTAAAAAATATAATTAGTGCTCTTGGCCATGATCAAGAACTTTGGCTAATTCAAGCAGAGAGGAACTAGACAATGCTAGTGGGATCAAATTCTTGTTACAAAACAGACGAAATCGCTTTAATATGGTGGAATGTGCTGTTATTTCCGGATTACTACCAGTAAAGTATTCTTTCAACCAGCCCGGATCTGCAATCTACTAGTGCGTTGCAAAACCATGATGACTCGCCTCGATGTCTGCGCCATGGCGAGCTGCAGTGCCGCAATTGTCGATACCAAGGCGTGACAAGTGTCATCGGCTGTAGGCTGTAGCGCCTCGTAGCAGGGAGAGTCCTGCCACTCGACGAGAGGACAGCACAGTGACAGAGAGCAAAGGGGAGACGATGGCAGCGACGCGACCGGACTCTCCGAGGACGCACGCAGGTGCGACGACGGAACCGGAGCTAGCTAACGCCGTCAACGGCCGTGATCCAAGAACAGACAGGGATGCTTCCACGCTTCACTAAGTAATCAAGGTGTTTGACGACGGATTGATCTGATTTGATTGAAATCGCTAGTTGTGCCTAAACAAATGCGTTAGTCCAGACGAGGTGGCTGCTGGCCGGACTGATTCGATGTGTGGTGGCTATAAATTAACAAATGCGTCAGTCCAAGCCAACTGGCTGCTAAGTCCAGTGTGGAGCTCAAGGAACCGGGCGTCATTGGCTACCTGCGTACCCCGAGCATCATTACACGCAACAAAACTAAAGAGGTGGGTGAAAGGAAGCGATCCGATGACGCTGACTTTCAGATATGTCCACGGTAATATAATTGGGGAGCAGACTAATACCTCCTTTGATTTATAGGATAGGAATCCTAAAGGAATAGAAAATAGATAGGATTGGAATAGCATGCCTTACTAAATCCTATGGTCACAGGAATTTGCACATATACCTCTTTTGATTGCCCCAAAGGAATTTTTACATGAGTTTAGAGCTAATGCTTTTTCCCTACGATCCTAGGCTAGCGAATTGCTAAAGGATTTATTCCTACGAATCAAACTCATTGAAAAGGAAAAAATCCAAAGAATCCTAATCCTATGGAATTTCTGATCAATTCCTACAAATCAAAGGAGGCCTAAAGATATTATCCCACATCACCAACATAGACTATGCCACCGTATTTGAGATCCCTTTGGAAGTTCTCCTTAAAATTGATAGCATCCAAAGAGTTTTTTTTTTGAACGGCTAGTGACAAAGTCACCGGTGGGAAATGCAAAGTAAATTGGAATCAAGTTTGTAAGCTAAAAGAGTATGGAGGTCTCGGCATCCTAAATCTCACCAAATTCGCCTCCGTCTTGCGTGCTTTGGAATGCTTGGGCAGATAAACATAAACCTTGGATGGGACTTGGCAATCCTTGCATTGCCAATGACTGTGATCTTTTCGCTTCGGCCACAACGGTTATTGTGGGCATCGGGAAGAAGGCCCTTTTTGGGGAATCCACTTGGCTTGAAGGCATGCGAACAAAGAATATTGCACCAAAAATTTACGAGATTGCACATAAAAGAACATGCACGGTGAATGTGGCTCTTACAGATAGTTTTTGGGTTGATCAAATCAATACCCATCAAGGAATTACGGTGGAGCGCAATGTTCAGTTCTCCAAGATATGGGAGATGATTGAGGGTATTCAACTTAGCTTAGACTCTTTGGACAAGATTTCTTGGAAGTTTGGCAAAGATGCTAGCTACTCGGTGTCCTCGGCTTACAAGATGCAATTCTTGGGACAAACCTCATCAATGATGCCTGCATTGGTTTGGAAACCATGGGCACCCACTAAATGCAAGATTTTCTCTTGGTTGATCATCCAAAATCAAAGTGTGGACGTTGGATAGACTTGAACGTAGAGGATGGCAAAATTGTGGCCGGTGCAATCTTTGCAACCAAGTGCAAGAATCGGCCGCACGCCTACTTTTCAAATGTCGTTTCTCCATCCGCATTTGGTCATCCATCAAGGAATGGCTGGGACTAGAAGATATCCACCCTCAAGTGTGGAATGTGAGGCACACCGTCAAGGCTTGGTGGACCGAAGAGATCCTAAAGAGGGGCCCCTCAAGAAAGGCTTTTGCCTCCCTTGCTATGCTTGTTTCTTGGGAGATTTGGAAGGAGCGAAGTTTTTAGCAACAAATATTCAACCGCGACGATGCTTGTAGAGAAAATCAAAGGAGAAGTTGCTCTATGGAGCATTGCGGTAGCGAAAGCGATTAGTAATATCGTGTCATGAGAGTAATTTTATTATTTTTGGACCTTGGCTTTCTTGCCAAGGTCGTGCTTGTAAGACCTCTAAAACCTTCTTCTTAATCGATGAAATGGCAAAAAAATTGCCGCGTTTAAAAAAATACGGTGTAACGGGGCTTGGTTATCCGGTGCAGAAGCAGCCAGTCCGGATAGTAAGAGCTCTAATAAGAGGCAGGTGTAACTTTCAAAGTCACACATAGATATATGCGAGTGCGGTCATTCCGGTCACTGAATAATGTGCAATGCACAACGAAATACATTTTTTTTGGGCGGCTCTATCTAAACTACTATCTTCTCGAGCAACCTCTCTTCGAAGAAACACATGTCTTCGAAAAAAAAGGCATAATAGGGTTTCATTCACTTTATTTTCTAACATCCCACAATAGCATTTGTCTTTCCTACAACTTATTACCATGCACTTTTTTGCCCCCTTTCAATGCTATCCTCCTACTTTGCACAACCAGTCGTGCCAACCGGGGCCTCAGCTCATCGATGTCTTCCTGCTCATCTCATGCAATGCATGTTCATCTCCATTAGAGGTGAGCATCGACACACCCAGAACATGCCATGCGTATAAACTAGAAGTGCAAATATTACTTTTCTACCGTACATATGTGTCTCTTCCCCCTCCCCTCCCCACCCTATTTTTCATCTCTTTGTATCTTGCCTACTCTCCACCCACTTGTTCCTCTTCAGGTCGTCCTCTTCCTCGGAATGAGTTGTCCGTCCTCCAATTATGCCTCCCCTGCCCCGATTAATTGTCTGATCCACCCTGATACACAGGAAGCAACCATTTCTCTATGTGGATTTTCATAAGTATATCAAAGTCGAGTGGTGTATGTGAATATAGTGATTCAATGCTTGCTCATAATTGGAAACATTGTAGGGAACTCTTTCTTTGTTCAAAACCAAAGTCCACAACCATGTTCCAAATTATGATAGAGAGTGGCATTGGAAAAAAGGCGAGTCACGTCTTCAGAGCAGAAACTATTCTCGTTCTCATTTTCACCAAACTTAGCAATAAAATATTATTCTTCAAAAAAGGGGGTAAATTTCAACTTCATATATTTGTGGGAAGCTTACAAATAGTACAATTTTTCTTTAGTTTAAGATAGTGGGTTCTGGCATAAATTGGTTCGAACTAGTAGTGTACTAGTGTTTTCCTTTTTTTGGCACATCTGTAAACAATATAAGTAGACGGAGTCACCAAAAATGTCATCAAGCAAAGCAAACCTCAGCGCTTACCTCTGAAAATGGCCATGGTCAACAAGTTGTCGCCTTGACCGTTAACTTTGACCTCCCTGCCAGCCAACGCCGTTAAAACCCACGTCACTGCGGGCAGTTTCCATTAACTGCCCAGACAAACAGACGAAAACGAAAGGCTCCATTGTCCCGGCAGTTAACTCCTCTGCAAAACCCTCGAACCTTCTCTCCTCTCCCGTCTTCTTTCTCACGGGCGGGAACAAGAACGGAGCCGCCGTCTTGACCCAGCGGATCAACGACCTTTATAATCTCTTTTCCTTTCCCCATACGGCTTGTCGCGCAAGCCGCTGCTGAATTTTCTGTTCCGCTGTTGGCAGATTCCCGCGAAAGCGAGGACGAGCGATTTATTTTCATTCTTTCTTGCCCTGTCCTCCCTTTCCCTTGTGCTCTCCGTCCTGCAAAAGATTCGGAAAGTTTCAGTTCCGGCGGCGGCCGTTCTTGATTCTTGCCGGTAGAGGTCGCCGTTCTTGGCCGGCGGCGAGTGGTCCGTGGATGTGACGGGGGAGCGGCGACGGTCGATCGATGGGCACGGTGAAGGCGTGGGTGGCGGAGAACTACACGGGGACCATGGGGTCGATGCAGAACTCGCTGCAGGTCGCCTACGTGGTCTTCTCCTTCTGCGCCGCCTTCTTCCTCGGCGGCATCAAAGGCATGTGCTAAATCTCGTCTCGCTGTTCCTGTTCCCGCGCCGAGTTTTGGTTTGGCTCATTTCTTCTTCCTGGTTGGGGAAATGGCTGTGCAGCGATGGTGGTCGGCCCGGTGGCGGCGGCGCTGATGATACTGGGAAACGTCGGCGTGATACTCGTGCTCTTCCCGGCGCACGTCTGGTGGACCATCTACTCGGTCATCAAGTAAGTAAGCCGCGAACTCGAACGAAATTAGTTAATCTCCTCTGTTTTTGCGTAAGAACAGAGCATTTCACGGGGTTCGTCAGAAAAGAAAAACAGAGCATTTTCTGAATGTTCAGGGGCAAGTTTTGACTCTTCCTTGCGATTTCTGCTGCCAATTTTCAACTTTTAGTCGGCGAATCAAATGTTCCACCTGACCCGAGAATAGTTAATTAATCGCTCAACTGATTGATCATGTTGTCTGCATTCTGAACCTAGGACGGACCGCATCAACGCGGGCCTGAAGCTGGCGGTGGCCATCGCGCTGCCGGTGCTGTTCGGCCTGTGGCTTGGCCTGGGCATCTTCGGCAGTGCCCTGGTGGCTCTCGGCTACGGCTTCTTCACCCCCTGGATCTCCACCTTCGAGGCGTTCCGGCAGGAGAGCGAGTCCCAGAAGTTCGTCCATGGCATTACGGTAAGGACACGCACGACCACCTGAACGTCTTCAGAATGTCTTCTGACTGAGATGGGTGGTTCGGGTTTGTGCAGGACGGGACGTGGGGAACGATCAAGGGCAGCTGCACGGTGGTGAGGGACTTCGCGGACATGTGCTTCCACTCCTACCCCCTCTACCTCGAGGAGCTTCGGCAGTGCTCCGAGGACCGCCAGCCCCACTCCATAAGGTATTTCCTTCCTTGTTGCCCTGCTAGCTAGATCGCCTCTGTCCAAAGCTGTTCAGGATTAGTCTGCTCCGAGTGACAGAGATGGCATCGCCATGAGAAAAAGACGTGCTTGTTTGGAGTAATATTTCTGCTTGAAAAACTATACCCCTGACAGCACGTCATGTTAGAATGTCAATAAGTACGGTAAAAAAAAATCCCTATGGAGTCTGGTTCTGCGCGCTGTCATGGCCGCTGCAAATTACATACAGTTGACTGAATTTTAACATCGTATTCAGAAAAATGTTCTTTTTCGAGGAAGCCTGAATTTTTTTGGTTGTTATGTGCAGGCTGCTGGATGTGCCTTTGTGTATACTGGTCGGCGTCCTGGGGCTGGCGGTGGACATACCGCTGTACACGGTGATCGCGCTGATCAAGAGCCCCTACATGCTCTTCAAGGGCTGGCAGAGGCTGCTGCACGACCTCATCAGCCGCGAGGGCCCCTTCCTGGAGACGGTCTGCGTGCCCATCGCCGGCCTGGCCATCCTCTTCTGGCCCCTCGTCGTGGTCGGGAGCGTCCTACTCGCCGTCGTCTCCAGCATTTTCGTGGGGCTCTACGGGGCTGTCATCGTCTACCAGGTTGCTATCTCTGCCACTGTGGCTCTGCCGTGCCATTTCTTGCCCATACCTTGCGTGTCCAGCCGCGAAAGAGACTGTCTGATGTGCTCAACATCGTGTGCCGTGGCCCGATCGCAGGAGAAGTCGTTCCAAAGGGGAGTTTCCTACGTGGTGACAATGGTGGCGGAGTTCGACGAGTACACCAATGACTGGCTTTACCTTCGTGAAGGGACAGTTCTTCCAAAGTAAGTGCTACAATTTCTTCCATTGCTGTTGAAAACCTTGTGTTGTACGGAGTACTTTGCTATGTGCTTCTTAGTTACTCACTGTGCAAATGTTTTCTTCTAGGCCGTCTTATCGGAAGAGAAAAGCATCTGATTCTGCGGAGTTCTCCGTCCGGCCAAATGTTTCGGTTAAGGGAGGCGACTACCCTAGCACTTCCAGTGAAGCACCGGCAATGCTGGTTCCAACTTTGGTTCCGGCGAGATCGGTTCGAGAGGCCATACAGGAGGTCAAAATGGTCCAGGTCCGTTCATCACCTCACATTTGTTAAATTCTTAACATTCCCTCTCTTATTCGCACCCAAAAGAACGTCACTGTATACAGCTCCCTCTTTCAGAAAAATCTCTGAAAGATACTCAAACTTGGTAACAAGTGCGTGCATTCAATGCCTCAGTACCATAATTCTTTTCCATGTGTCTGGAAAGAAAGGGCAATGCATATACTTGAATGTGTACTCCATGAGTCTGGAGTATACATTTTTATGCTTGCATTCATGCTGTTGTAGATAGGTGAGCTAGTCCCAAGTGAGGTAACGCCATAAAAATGGTACCATCAAAGCAGAGATTGTCAAGTCTCTTTTAGTTGTTGGGTCCATGGTCTTTTAGATAAGGTGTACTACTTCTTATTGAGGAAATGTTGTAAATGCAAGGAAGACATAACAGAAGGAATAGTTAAACAGTGTATCTTCTGAATTTATTATCCCTTAGATTTTGGTGGGTACAATTTAAATGAGGCGCTGTGAAGATGTGTCCATTAAAGGAAGCGGAAATTCATTTTGGCTCCCATGTGCATATGCTCCCTCTACCGAAAAGACACATTTCGTATTTTATGTGTGTGCGTAAAGTATTGCGAAAAACAGATACTTCTTGGGGGCTGAAAAGACAAAATATGTCTCGTGAAAAAGCCTTAATTTAGCACCAAAAATTGTCTTTATTCATAGCCACAGGAAAACTCAATTTTCGTGAAATGGCATTGTGAGCATGTGTAATATGGAGATCTACGTGCGGAATTTTGTTTCAAATTTTTTGACATTTCGAAACACGATTGAAATATATTTCACATAAAGAGAGTGTATGCACATGGGAGCCAAAACACCACTCACGGAAGCGGATCAATACTGGCTGTTTGATCTTACAAGATTGTATGGTAGCTACTGACCTTGCCAGTGGCCACAATTAGAATATATACACTGATTAAAAAGTACGAGAACTTGGCAGCTCCTTTTACCCTAAAAAAGGTGTAAGACTAACAAAAAGCAGCCATATCCAGTTTAGTTTGCTTGTTTTATCTTAGTAAAAACTTTAACCAGGGAAAGCATATGGGTTTATGATTTTGATGACACTACATTGTTTGTGTCTGAAGCCTTAATTGTTTTTGTTATACAACTGTAGCCGGCTAGCCGCTCTAATATACATATGTCTAACATGTCATTTTGAATATAAGTCCTGCCTGAATTCCTAATGTATCTCCTTGATTTACAGATATGGGGAAATATGATGAAGTCCTGCGAGATGAGGGGCAGGGATCTATTGAATTTGAATGTCATAACCACAGCTGATCTGACTGACTGGTTAAAGGGCAGTGGCAATGAAACGATAAACCTGGGACTAACTTCTTACTCTCTGCTGTGCACCGTCCTCCAGTCAATCAGGGCTGGTTCCTCAGGGCTACTGCTAGACAACGGCATCGAGGTCGATCAGCAAAACCGGCCCCAAGACCTGTTGCTAGACTGGTTCTTCCATCCTGTGTTAGTGCTGAAAGATCAGATACAGGCCCTAAAAATGACAGAGCATGACGTGAGATTCTTGGAGAAGCTGACTCTTTTCGTCGGGAATTTAGCAAATGCAGATTTGTGGGATAACGGTGCCCAAACCCCCCAGGATCCTGTAAGGACAGCGCAGATTCAGGCAATCAGTAGAAGGTATGCTGTTCTGTAACAACTGCTGTTTCTGTCGGTTCGCGTGGCGTTTTATTTATCTGAATATCTGATGCTGCCGCTGTTAACTCGCAGGATGGTCGGATTAGTGAGGAGCATGTCCAAGTTCCCGACGCACCGGAGGAGATACAGGCACGTCGTGAAGCTACTCGTCGCCTACTCCGTGGAGCGGGAAGGGTCGTTGGGATCGTCGGTATCGGGCCAATCCATCTTCGAGATAACACATCTGGAAGTGTAGATTCATGTCATCTTCAGAGATCAGGAGCAGATAGTTGTCCCGTCTTTTCGTTCTTTTTGTTCAGTACATATTCATTCGCACGCCGTTTTTGTTTGTGCCTCTCCTGTTTCAAGCCTAGGAGCTTTTGTCAATGTGTATAGTTTGTGCTGAAAATTCAGACACGAGTCATCCGTTGTGTTGTACATCCTTGTATATATGCTTCTTCTTTTTTTGGGTTCTTCGTGCACTGCGTCGGTGTCAAGCTGTGTGTGTATCTGTGTGGAGATCAGCTGGCATGATGGTGCCTGTATCTTTGTTGGCGAGAATTCGTCTTGTTTGACGGGGCCAAAATCTGACGAGATCTTGAGGAAAATCACATGCAGGCACGAAGCAGCCAGCTGCCACACAATAACTGGACCCATCGTTGTCCTGGCTATAAACATCCCTGGACACATAATATTCTTCTCCGTTTTGTCAATAATCCCGGCGAGATTCACGGGGAATTAAGCCAGGTTTGATCTTATTGTCATTTTTAAACACGATCGGTTTTAGTCTCTTGCTAGGAGCCTAGGACAGTACTTCCGTCCCGTGTCCGGTGTCAGAATATATACCAGCTGGGGAGAGAAGATAGGATTTGTCCCCGAGAACGGGTTCACATTTTCCTTTTCAAGAACTTGAAATTGCTAATCGAGCTTGGGTAGGGTTCACATCGTAATGGCATTTTCTAGTAATGTTGTCGGGGCCTCTCGCTATATATATGTTGACGGTATGCAGGAACTAGAGTACTAAAATTATGAGTCATTAGATCTTGATGCGATGGATTTGAGGATGTCCACACTTCTTTGTTTATATCCTGTAATACAAATATGCACCACGGCATTTTGAATTAAAGAACCAACAATATTTGCAGACTAAATTCATGTCCTGTTGAGTAGTAATGTTGGGCTTATTAGAGATCTATGCAATAGTTTTTGTACAGATGTGGCATTATCAGTATGCAGTATGCAGCATGCAGATGATACTTTTATGTTCATGATTACTAATGTTAGATCTGATGTTAATTCGAAATGGATGTTGACATGTTTTGAACATCTGTCTGGGATGAGAATTTATACTTCATACAAGTGACCTTATTTCCGCTGGTAATGAAGTTGGCGACATTGAGACTTATGTAGAGTTTTTTCAGCGTGTGGTTGGAAACTTTCTCATAAAATACCTAGGATTCCGGTCCTCTTTATCATTGCAAGATTAGGAGATAGGAGAAATGATATGCAACCTGCAGTGGACAAGATGTTGGCTAGAATTGCATGATGGAGGGTGGCTTATGAGACTATGTTGGTACTGATTAGAGCATGCATGTTAAGCAAGTATCCCAATCCGTATCTTATCTTTTTTTTAACTTTCTAAAGGGGCTTTGGACTTGATGAGCACACAATGGCCAGTTGGCTATGGTTGCAAAATCCAAAAACTAGAGAGAGGTGTTATGAATATACAACCTGGAGGCAACATAGGCATGGGAGGAAGAAAAGAACCAAAACCCTAAACCAAGAGACCAATAACCCATGATGCTTCCTTTGTTGATACTTGATCCAGAGGACCAGAACGTTAAATCTTTAGCCGTTGTTTTGCATAGTCTGTTTTTGACATTGAGAAACCCTATCGTTTCTAGACAAGACAAGTCGGATTAAAAGTAAGATAAATATTTATACTAGACAATTTTACTTCTTTACAACATGAAGCCACTTACCCTTAACTAATTCCTAATATATGCAACCTAGCATTTTCTCTTTGATATCTACCACAAAATAACATTGCTAGACAATATCAACCTCAAAGTCTTTCATGTACAGATCAAACACTCATATATCATCATAAATACACAAACCCCAAAGTATAACAATATTTGAAACCTAGCATTTATCTCTTAGATATCTACCACAAAATAACATTGCTAGGCAATATCAACCTCAAAGTCTTTCCTGCATATATCAAACACTTGTCTATCATCATAAATACACAAACCCCAGGGAATAAGAATATTTTATCATGGAAATGTCTTTTATTTTAGTGTGGGAATTTTCAGAAAACCTAATATCGTGTGAATCTAAATATATTAATAGTATTAAAAAATCATTCCATCTACAAATTAATTTGTGGCACTTAGATATATTAGGTTTTTTGCTTGTCTAAGTATCTACAAATGTCTTGATGCATGGGTTCTACAATGCACATGATTCTAATAAATATCTTAATAAATATTTCTAAAGAATATAATATTTTTTCCTTAGTTTCAAAGTTAATTTTTTTTCTAGTAGATGGGTGGTGTGTTTCTGAATCCAATTCTCTCATCTCTCTTGTTAAGGTAAAAACCGAACGATACACTACAAAAAGCCACCCATAGCCGGCTGATTTTTTGAACGACACAAGCAAAATTAGCTTGCAAACGTTTTTACTAGCAAATGCTAGTTCTTGACGGTTATCAAGGGGGGCAGATAATCTACATATATATCGTTATTCTTCGTCTGTTGTCACCTCTTCAGTGGATGGACAATTGCGACCAATTTACGGAGGTCCGTACATGATTGAAGGATAAGGCGAGGGATATTTTTTCACTATAAGGGTGGCCGCATAATCTACGGATTGGTCCTCCACTTTTACCTTACATGATTTATAATTGCTCAATTCGATATGTATTTTTTCTGGTTTGATTGTTACTTGTAGATGACTGTGTGCATCTTAGTTATGTAGAGACCGAATGTATTGCTTAACTTGAGTAATAAAGCGCACATTATAAAAAAAATCAAGGAGCGGATATTCATGCACCGTGATAGACTTCATACCAGCACAAAATAGTGACGTGGTAGGTCGAATACAAGAGCGACGTTTTTATGCCGTGCTCGGTGGACATGAGCATTACCGCCGATGGGAGTGATGTACAGTGCTCAAGAAATGTCTTGCTGACTAGCGTGGCTCAGCAACACAGAGCCTAATATGTACATTATAAGCCCTAAGGGCATCACCAGCGTCTCGACGCATTCGGACCGCGGCTGTCTAAATCGGTTCAAAAATGACCGAGCGCTAGAAAAATATGACCCAGCGGTCCGACACATTTTTAACCGAGGCATCCACAGCGACGCAAACGCGGCCCTAATTTGGACGCGTTTGCACGAAGCAGACAGCTGCTACACAATAACTGGACCCATCATTATCGTGGCTATAAACATCCCTGATCCCTTACATAATTTTCTTCTCCGTTTTGTCAATCCCGGCGAGATTCAAGGGGAATTAAGCCCGGTTTGATCATATATTGTCCTTTTAAAATACGATTGGTTTTATTCAGTTTAAGATTTTCTGGTTAAAAACTCCGTCTCCCGTACTCAGCCGCCGCCTCTCTTGACCTAGCCTCTATCTCTCCTCCTACTCCACCGTAGATTGGTTCCCCCTCCTCCGGCCGGCCTCGCCGGTGTCAGGAGGGGTGGGGAACCTGATCTATGAGTGGAGGTTTTGATAAAAATAGTCTTTTTACAAGATTAGATTAGGGTTTAGTAGCCATCTTCTTGTGGCCTCTGTCAATGGAGATGGCATCATCGACAATAATTGATCTCCGACCCTTCGATCGACGACGAGATCTTCCTCCCGGCGTCAATGGTGGTGTTAGAAGATTAAACTCCTTTAGGTATGGTCCTTCAGATCTTGCTTCGCCAGATCGATTTTGGATCTTTTCTCTTGGTTGCCGCGAGGAGAATTATCCTCGCAGTATTTATCCCGGCGGCTACATCCTCGACAATGGTGATTCGTACCCTCGACTCCCCAGCGACGTCGATTAAGTTGTCCGGTTATTTTGCCCTGACATACTGGTGTTGGTACTCTTGCCGATGTGGATTGACTACTTCAATGGTTGTGCGCGTGCACGTAGCCTTGGCATTGCGGCTCAAATTAAAATTATGGGAGAACCTCCATTGGTATTTACAGGTTTATGGTTTGGTATCTATCTTGGGCTGCCTTCAAAAAAGTACAAGATTGTGTCATGGAAGTAGAAAGAATTTGAAGACCTCGAAGATTTGCTAGTTTCTTTTAGACTTTATTTTGTAATCGTCAAAGACAGCTCATGTAACTCTATCATGTACTATTTGTTGCTATAAATATATGTGGTACTGATTTTCAAAAAAAAAATACGATCGGTTTTCGTCTCTTGCTAGTAGAACTTTCTTCAGTACATTGCTCGTAGTACTTCCCGTGTTTCCATTTCACCATTTGGAGGGTACTGCGTTGAGTATACCAGCTGGGGAGAGAAGATAAGTTTTGTCCATGAGAATGGGTTCACGGTTTCCTTTCCAAGAACTTAAATTGCTTTTTTTTAGATCAGAACTTAAATTGCTAATCGAGCTTGCCGCGTAGTGGACATGGGTTCACATCGTTAGCCAGCGGCATTGTGTTTTCGTTATGCTGTCAGAGCCTCTCGGTATTATTATTTTTACCTTAAAGAAAACATACTAATATCAACAAGATACCAAGTACACCCTAAAACATTAATGTCAAACCTAATCGAGACATCAACACACATCCAAAGAAGAAAGAAGAAAAAAGAACCTTGCCACATGGATCAATCATTCGTAGCAATACAACACCCGGACTATAGAAGAGGTTCTCTAAAAGTGATGCTTCCAAGAAGGAAACAGTGCTCAAGCATTATCAATGTCCAATCGAACATTGTAGGTTTCACCTAGAAAAATTTCGAGCTCTCCAGACAATGCCTTTAACAAGGAAGCATTCACATTTCCAGATAAAAACCAATCAACAAGGCTGGATCAAGCGTTTTTATCCTAAATATCGAGACACGATACTCGAAAAACACCATAAAAATTTAAGCCTGCCCATGTTGCAATCACAAGGCTCACATGCAACGGGTGTGCAGTCTCCATAGGAAGAATCTCCAACCATGCTCGCACAGTAGCTTGTGAAGCAATGTCTTCATACCCGCCTCAACCATTACTTAGCAATCTCCAACTTGAGCCATCGAGACCATCCAGTATTCCAATCAAAAGTCGTCCTAACATTTCTTGACTCTGTCAACGTTGTGGAGCGCAATTGTCGAACTGTCCCATGGTGTCAGCGAGAAAGCGGAGCTTTGTGACCCCCTCCCCCCTCGAGGCCCTTGGGTTGATAGTTGCGGATCTGCACGCCCAGATCCTATCCAATCTAGATGTCTAGGAGCGCCAAGCCATGAAGACCGCCGGCCTAGAAATCTAGAACTCGTCGGTGGCCAGATCGAGGACGATTGACAACATGTAGAGCCACAACATCATAAAGACAAAAACATGTAGCTCATACAACCTATAAAGATCAATGTTTATGGATACATCAGATCAAGATACCACCACAAACCCATGGTCTTGAAGGAGATATGCCATAGAGAAAAATAATAAAGTGTGTTTTTATTATCATATCTCATCTATTAATAATATATTATATGTCATGCTATAACTGTATTAAGCGAAACATACACGTGTGGCATATAACAAACCGATCCCTATTAGCCTCTATTCGACTAGCTCATTGATCAACTGATGATCAGGGTTTTCTGATCATGGAGATTTATGTCAATTGACAATGAGGTCATGTAAGAACATGATGGACACGCACCCAACATTAGTATTGCGATGAGATCAGTAACATAGTTCGAACATTGTACTACCTCCATCCCAAGGCTTAAGGCTTATATTTTTTGCAAAGTGAAAATAAGTAAAGTTTGACCAAACTAATAAAAGAATCTATCAACAAATATAATATTTTGTAGATACCACATAAAAATAGATTTCACTATCTATCTAGCTAATGATATTAATTTTGTATTTTGTATGTTAATGATTTTTGATAAAAGCTTAGTCAAACTTTTTTTTGAAACGGCAACAGTGGGAGAGAATCCCACTGCAATTTTTCAATTTATAAGAACCAAAGTGTATGTACAAAATTTACAAGATCTCAAGTGAGATAAGCAAGGGTAGCAATCTAAAAAAACACAAAAGAGAACTATACACTAATGTTGTGTTTGCAACCAGTTTCTAAAATTCTCAGCATATTTATTTTTTCATTCTATAGCTGAGCATTTGTAGTTCTTGAAGGTAAATTGCCTTCCAGGCATTGAATCTTGGATTCTGGTCATTGAAGATCTTGTTATTTCTGACAATCCAGATACTCCAGGCTCCAAGAATTATTATATCCATCGAGAAGGGAAATTTTAACTTATCTCTAATTTCAGAGATACTTTCCAGTACTGAGGGACATCCATTTCTTTGGGGACAAATATGATTCCAACAGTTTGAGGCAAAGGGGCAAGAACAGAATAGGTGGAAGAGGGTTTTTTCATGATTGGACTCACAGTTGACACAGAGATAGGAATGGAGATTAAAATTCTTTCTTCCCAGAAGGTTTCTGGTATTTAATCTGTCATGCAGAAGAATCTAGAAGAAAAACTTATGTCTAGCCTGGTATGAAGATTTCCAAATCCAAGAGAAATGAGGAGGAGTCTGTTGCTCGCCATTCATTAGGAGGTAACCTTTTTGGCAGAATAAGTGTCACTTCCCCAAATATATGACCATGAATCCAAATTGCCCCGCTGGATGAAGCTTTCAGTGTTGTTACAGAGCTCTTCCATTTTTAGAAATTCCTCATAGGCTTGCTGAGAAAGTGGCAGATGGAAAAGATCTTGCAGATATTCTTGACTGACAGCATCTTTAACTGTTATATTGAAATCTTTAGCATAAGTCACCAAGTGGGGAAACTTTTGGTGATGGCAAACATCCTGCCAAAGGTCAGTCCAGAAGAGAACTGTGGATCCATTTCCAGCTTTGCAACATGCCATTCCTTTATATAGATCAAGTAGCTTTAAGTGAGACTTCCACCAAAAGAAACCAACATTTATCTTGTCAGGCAGATTTCCATTACTGTAATAGGAGTCCCAAATTAAATTAACCCAAGGAACATCATGCCTGTTATAGAGTTTATCCAGGTTTTTTAACAGTAGAGCTTTGATTTGTATGGAGAGATTTAGCACCCCAAGTCCCCCTTGATTTTTTGGCTTGCAAATTTTGTCCCATGAGATCAAGGCATTTCCTCTTCCCTGTACCTCATGATTTTTCTTTATCCATAAACAATGCCTCATATATTTGACCATTTGCTCTAGAATTGCCACTGTAATTTCCACACAGCACATGAAGAAGATTGGCAGAGAGGAAAGAACCGATTTGACAAGTTCCAACTTTCCCCCATAGTTTAGGAAATCAGCAATTCCACAAAGTCTTCTCTCCACTCTACAAACCATGGGAAGAAAATACTCCAGAGTTGGCTTGGTAATTCCCAAAGGAAGTCCTAAATAAGTAAAAGGGAAACTTCTAGTTTTACAGCTTAAAGTGCTGGCAAAGTGAACTAATCTCTCTGACTCCATGTTGATTGGATACATGCTGGATTTTTGATAGTTCACTCCGAGGCCAGTAGATTCAGCAAAAGTATGTAGAATAGCCTTCAAACAAATCAATTGTTTTGCATCATTAGGCAAAACAATTAATGTATCGTCTGCATACTGGATCACTGGAAAATCTGTGCAAGAGCCACATCTCAGGGGAGCAGTAAGATTTCCTTGCACCATTGCCTTGTTGAGGATTGTTTGCAGCAGATTAGCAGCCAACACAAAGAGGAGGGGGGAGAGTGGGTCACCCTGCCTTACCCCCCCTTCTGCAATAGAATTTTTCCCTGACACTCCATTTAGAAGAATAGCTGAAGTACCAGAAGAAAGCAGTAGCTCAATCCATTTGATCCATTTATTCCCAAAGCCTCTAGCTTTAAGAATATCCAAAATGGTAGTGTGCTCAATTTTGTCGAAGGCCTTTTCAAAATCCAGCTTTAGCACAACGATTTCTTTCTTTGATTGATGGCATTGGAAAAGATATTCAAATGCCCATCTAAGGCAGTCATGAATTGACCTTTTCTTCAGAAAACCATATTGATTCTTGTGGACCAATTTAAGGATCACTTTTTGCAGCCTGTTAGCCAACAACTTTGTTAAGATTTTGAGCACACTATTTAGGAGAGAAATGGGTCTGAAATCATTCGCTGAAGAAGGAGATTCAGCCTTTGGAATAAGAGTTATCGGTGATGAATTTATACTTTCCAGATTAATCTTCTCATCAAAGAAATCTTGAATGAGACATTTTATATTAGGACCAATTATTGGCCAGCATGCCTTAATGAATTCATTGTTAAAACCATCAGGCCCTGGAGATTTCTCATTTGGCAATTGCTTTATTGTTTCCTCAATCTCCTTATCAGTAAAAGGAGCTTCCAAATTATCCAATAACTGGCTATCAATAGATCCTCCAAAGATTTAATGCAAGTTGAATTTCATGGTAAGATTATCAGAGGTACCCATTCTCTCTTTGAATGCCTTCCATAGAATATCTGCTTTTCCCTCATGATCTATAATTTTAGTCTCCTTTTCCTTCAGCATGGCAATGTAGTTATGCCTATAGTTGATGGTGGCCTTGGTATGGAAAAATCTTATATTAGCATCTCCAAGTTTGACCCATTTGATATTTCCCCTCTGCTTCCAGTAAGCTTTTTGATCTTGGAGTAGAGAGATGACATGTGACTTTAGAAGATCTCTTAAATTCCACTCATAATCATTGAGAGCTCTTATTTCCTCAAAGTTATCTAGCATTTCAATGACAGAGTTAACTTTTTCAATCCGTTTCTTTAGACAAGGGAGATTCTTTGACCAGATCGTTAGGGCCCTTCTCACATTTTTGAACTTGGCATTTATCCTTTTTGCACTATTGGTGAAGGTCACATGAATGTTCCAAGCATATTTGACAATATCTATTAAAGCACTATGTTGAAGCCAATAATTTTCAAATCTGAAGAGCTTGGCTCTTGGGATTTTTGTCCCGATAGAAATCACACATGGGAGATGATCAGAAGTTGGCTTTACCAGGGGATAAACAAACATTGTCAAACTTAACATAGTTTGACTTTCTAAAAAAATATAGGCCTTAAGCCTTGGGATGGAGGTAGTAATTAACTAAAAAACAAAGTAACCCAATCCTTTGACTGTGAGATCCTCCAAAGGAGCTTCCAAATTATCCAATAACTGGCTATCAATAGATCCTCCAAAGATTTCATGCAAGTTTAATTTCATGGTAAGATTATCAGAGGTACCCATTCTCTCTTTGAAGGCCTTCCATAGAATATCTGCTTTTCCCTCATGATCTGTAATTTCAGTCTCCTTTTCCTTCAGCATGGCAATGTAGTTATGCCTATAGTTGATGGTGGCCTTGGTATGGAAAAATCTTGTATTAACATCTCCTAGTTTGACCCATTTGATTTTTTTCCTCTGCTTCTAGTAAGCTTTTTTTTATCTTGGAGTAGAGAGATGACATGTGACTTTAGAAGATCTCTTAAATTCCACTCATAATCATTGAGATCTCTTATTTCCTCAAAGTTATCTAGCATTTCAATGACAAAGTTAACTTTTTCAATCTGTTTCTTTAGACAAGGGAGACTCTTTGACCAGATCTTTAGGGCCCTTCTCACATTTTTGAACTTAGCATTTATCCTTTTTGCACTGATGGTGAAGGTCACAGGAATGTTCCAAGCATTTTTTACAATATCTGTGAAAGCACTGTGTTGAAGCCAATAATTTTCAAATCTGAAGAGCTTGGCTCTTGGGATTTTTGTCCCAATAGAAATCACACATGGGAGATGATCAGAAGTTGGCTTTACCAGGGGATAAACAAACTTAGTCAAACTTAACATAGTTTGACTTTCTAAAAAATATATAGGCCTTAAGCCTTGGGATGGAGGAAGTAATTAACTAAAAAACAAAGTAACCCAATCCTTAGACTGTGAGATCACATCTAATCACTACGTCCGGTGGATACTTTGATTATATCAACCGTCATTTCCATGATAGGGTGACTGAAAAAGTGTCTTCGGATATTCCAAGGGTGTGGGTTGAGGCGTGTGCACCAAGAGCAGGATTTGTCCATCCGCGTGACGGATTGATACTCTGGACCCACTCGGTGGCAGTTGCATCTACGAAGCTTGAAAGCGTATGACTAGGTCACGAGGATGCAATGTCATGAGAAGGAGTAAATAGATTTGTCGGTAACGAGATTGAACAAAATATAGAGATATCGATGATGGAATCTCAGAAAAATCTAGTATCATGAGACAAAGAGAGTGGAATATGATGTTTACGGATCAACAATGATTAATCGTGGAATGCACAGGGGTCAGCACGACTTTCCAGAGTCCACTATTGATCATTGATTGGACAAATGTCTTGATCATGTCTAGAGTATTTCCCGATCCGTAGGGTGGCACACTTAAGGGTATATGACGCTTAGGGAATGATTCGTGATTATTGGAAATAAGAAGGAGTTAACCGGAAATGTTCTGGATGATACCGAAAAGGTTCCGGTGTGATATCGGGAATGTTTCGGTGAGAGATAAATGCCAAGAAGTTATTAATTTATATGTTTAGTATTTAATTAATGTAATTAAATATTAAAAGGAAATTAATAAATAAATAAAAAGGGCTAATTCCTAATGGGCCACCATGTTGCAGCCCATTAAGGGGGTGGGCGGCCAAGGGCTGGCATGGGGCGCCCTAGAGTTTCCCATAGGGGCCGGCGGCCAAGGTGGTCCCTCCCTGGGGGAGGGCCATTGGGTGGAGGTGCTACCTACCCCCTCCACCTATACAAAGGCACCCCTAGCCCCTTGGCTCATTCATCTACCTGTCCTCTCCTCTTCTGCTTGGCTCCCTTGTTTGGAGTTGTGCCCACGAGCCAGAGGAAACTTCACCCTCCAGACGCTGTCGCGCTGCTAGATTTCCAGTCCGAGTCCTTCTTCTTCTTCTTCTTCTGCTTCTTTGCTGGACCCGAGCCCGGGGACGTCTATACATCGGACGTGTGTAGAAGTGCGGACATGCTGCCATTTGTGGCACTTGTCTTCATCGACCTATTCGACTACACGACCTTGAGGTCGGCTTCAGTTGTCTCTATCAAAAATGTTCGTGTGGTAACGTCTTTCCTACTTTCTATATTCAAAGGTATGAACACCAGCATTGCTCCGTTGCCTTACATCTACGTAAAATACATCATGGGATAGCATCATAGGAAATTTTTTGTTTTCAGCTACGAACCCCAACAGGGCTAGGGGTGGATTACTATCCCTTCATGTGGTGAAGAGAAAGCAGGTGACTGATGCGGCACGGTGTTGATGTAGATCACCGTCCAGTTGGAAACCCCAAGAGGAAGGTAAGATGAGTACAGCAGCAAATTTTTCCTCAGTAAGAAACCAAGGTTTGTCAGTCCAGTAGGAAAAAGCCAAACTCCAGAAGGTGATGCTTGCTAGCTTCGTGACACTCCAACAAGGGCGCCGTTAACGATACTTGTTAGCGCATCTTCAACTAGTAGCAACGCGGAACCTGCATACAACACAACCAAGAACTTTGCTCCCAACTTATGATGAGGTTGTCAATCTCACCGGTTTACTGTAAACAAAGGAATGAGCGTATCGAGTGGAAAGCAATGGTAGTATGCGAGAAAATAAACAGTGCGAGTAATAGTAAAATGGTGTAACAATGTAAAGGAATTTGGACCGGGGTCCACAGTTCACTAGTGGTGTCTCTCCATAAAATAAATAACAACATGCTGGGTAAACAAATTATAGTTGGGCAATTGATAGAATAAAGATAACGTGCATATGTCACGAGGATCACCTCCTGCTCGTCCTCGAGTAGGTAAGTGACAACAAAAGAATAATTTTTGAGGTGACATGCACCAACACAATCTTGATCATCTATGTAAAGCATTGAGTGCTGGGATCAAAAGAACTTAAAACATGGGCATGAAAGACATAATCTTGATAGAAGAAACTTAGCAACCATGTTATAACATGAAAAAGAACACAAATAAAAGATCATGAAAATGAAACAATGAAAGTCAAACGTGTGTTCAAATCATATGGAAAAACATAGCAAATGGTTTTTAGCTTGTCCTTCATGAGAGAGCAAAACATAAATGTTGGAATTATGCCCTAGAGGCAATAATAAAGATGTTATTATTATAATTCTTGTTCATGATAATGTTTATATTCCATGCTAGAATTGTATTAAGCGGAAACTTTAATACTTGTGTGGTTTACGAACAACACCGTGTCCCTAGTACGCCTCTATGGACTAGCTCATTGATTAATGATGGTTAAGGTTTCCTAACCATAGACATGAGTTGTCAATTAATAATGAGATCATGTCATTAGGAGAATGATGTGATGGACAGACCCAAATAAAGTACAACAATTAGATTGTGTCATTGTATTCATCTTTGCGAATCTTTTTCCTATGTCAAGTATTGTATTCCTTAGACCACGAGATAATGCAACTCCCTGGTATCGAAAGAAAGCTTTGAGGTCATCAAACGTCATCCTATGAAAGGGTGATCATAAAGGTGTCTCTCAGGTGATCAGAAAGTACTTGTTGGGTTGCATGTATCGAGATGGAATTTGTCCCTCCCAAGTCGGAGAGATATACTTCGGGCCCACTCGGTAATCGATATCAACACCGCTTGCAAGCACGTGGTTAAGGAGTTAATCACAAAGTGATATCGGATTACGGAACGAGTAAAGTACTTGCTGTGAACGAGATTGAACTAGTTATGTCGATACCGACAATCGAATCTCGGGCAAGTAAAATATCGCGAGACGAAGGGAATACATATACGGGATTAATTGAATTCTGGCATCGTGGTTCATCCGATATGATCATCGATGAATATGTGGGAGTCAATATGGGTTTCCAGATCCCGCTATTGATTATTGATAGAAGATCATGTCTGCATATTCTCGAACCCGTAGGGTCACACACTTAATGTGCATCGACGCTAGGATAGAATGGATAATTGGTTAATGATTTTTTGTCCGGAGTCTCGGATGAGATCCAGGACATCACGAGAGGTTTCAGAATGGTCCGGAGAATAAGATTCATATAAAGGAAAGCAGTTTTTGGATTCCGGAATCGTTTTGGAGTTTATCGGTATTGTATCAGAAGGTTCTAGAAGGTTCCAGAGTGGGGCCAACATGGGCCCACTTGACGGAGGCCTGCATGGGCCTAAGGGGAAGTGTCCTGGCCACTTTGGGCCAGGCGCACAAGGCCCCTAAGGCCCAGCCAGCCAGCCCTTAGGGGAAACCCTAAGGGAACCTTCCAGAAGGAAGGGGAAACTTGCCTCCCACTCTTCCCTCTTGGGCCGCCGCCCTAGGGCTTGGAGGAGGGGTCAAGGAGGCTGGCCAGCCTCCTATATAAGGAGGGGTAGGGGCACAGCCTCCCACCACCCCAACCCTAGCCGCCGGCCAACTGCTGCCCTCCAATCTCTCTCTCTCGCGACTACGCATAGGCGAAGCCCTGCCGCAGAAACTCTCCACCATAAGCACCACGCTGTCGTGCTGCAGATCCAATCTATCTCTCCACCATACTTGCTGGACCAAGGAAGGAGGAGATGTCATTGCGTCATACATGTGCATCTCTCGGAGGCGTCGCCACTTGCGGTGTTGGATCAGATCGGATCGCGGGGAGGAGAAGGCTAGTACGACTACATCATCCACGTTCTGTTGAACGTTTCCGCTGTGCGATTTCTTCAAGGGTATGAAGATCTCATCTATCTCTCTCATTGATTACATCTCCTAGATTAGATCTTGGCTTTCTTGTTCGCATCCGTAGAATTTTTTTGATTTACTATGCTACGAAACCCTTCAGTGGTATCAGAGCTAGATCTATGCGTAGATGTGTTTCGCGAGTAGAACGCAACATGCTTGTTGCGGGCGTTGATGTTTTCTGTTGCAAACCTCTATGTTGTGTATTTCTTATGGCGCGGCATAGTGAGATCGAAGCGGTCCAGGCCAACTTTACGCGACCTCGTTCGCGAGACCGGCTCCGCACCTGACGTGTGGCTTGTTCCACACATGCGGCTGGTGGATGCCAGTTTCTCTCACTATAGTAGTCATGAGATTTACAATAGATATTAGCAACCATAATATCACCGTTGTGGCTTTTCGTAGGTAAGAATTGTTCTTAACTTGTTACTCCCATAAGCCACGAAAAACATGCAACAACAAAGTAGAGGCGTCTAACTTGTTTTTGCAGGGAGTGTTTTGTGATATGGTATGGCCACAAGATGTGATGTGATATATATGATGTATGCGATGATCATGTTTTGTAATATTTCACGACTTGCATGTCGATGAGTTCACAACTGGCAGGAGCCATATGGTTGTCTTTATAATTGTGTATGACCTGCGTGTCAACTTCTTATACGCCATGTAATAGCTTTACTTTATCGCTAAGTAGTTAGCAATAGTTGTAGTTGCTATTCGTGGTGGAGGCAATCATGGTGGAGTGATGGAGATCATGTCGGCGTGCACAAGATGGAGATCATTGCACGGAGATTGGCTATACCATGTCACATAAAATTATACGCATGTGATGTTTATCTTTTATGTATCTTATTTTGCTTTGATCGCGACGGTAGCATTATAAGATGATTCCTCACTTAAATATCAAGATAAAATTGTGTTCTCCCCTCGTTTGCGCCGTTGCGAAAGTTCGTCATGTTCAAGCATCTCGTGATGATCGGGTGCTATAAGCTCTACGTTCATATACAACGGGTGCAAGCCAGTTTTTGCACATGCGGAGATACTTGGGTTTGACTTGATGAGCCTAGCATATACAGACATGGCCTCGGAACACAGAACCGAAAGGTTAAACATGAGTCATATGAATGATATGATCGACACTTGGTTGTCCACCATTGAAACCACATCTCTTCTCGTGAAGATCGGATTAGGTGTGATGAATTTGGATCGTGTTCACTAAACAACTTGAGGGATGTTGAATTTAGTGGGAGTTCATCTAGTAATTTGATTAAGTTGAACTAGTTATCATGAACATAGTCTAAATTGTACTTGCAATGTTGTATATCAAATGGCTAAGTCCAACTTCAACTTCAACGTGTTTGCTGAGAAAGAAAAGCTTAAAAACAATGGGTCTAACTTCACCAACTGGTTCCGCAATCTGAGGATCATTCTCGCTGGCGGACAAAAAGCTTATGTACTTGAGGAAGCGCTAGGTAACCCCCCTACTGCAACAGCGAAAACTGAAGAACTTGCTGACTTCAATTCTCACAGAGATGATTATGATGCGATCATGAGTACCATGTTGTTTTCTATGGAACTGGAACTTCAAAATTGTTTTGAGAAGTACCGTGGGCCTTATGAAATACTTGAGGAACTGAAAACCATGTTTCAGACTCAAGCCCGTTCTGAGAGATATGAGATCTCTGAGAAGTTCTTTAACTGCAAGATGGAGGAAGGGAGTTCCGTTAGTGAGCACGCCATTAAGATGTCGGGCTATACTCAACGCCTTGAGCAACTGGACTGCAAGATTCCAGAAGAGCTCAAGATTGACAGAGTTCTGCAATCACTCCCTCCTAGCTACAAAGGCTTTGTAGTTACTCACAATCAAATTGGTTCCACTGATACGATCACTGAGCTCTTCGCTAAGCTGAAAGCTGCAGAGGTGGATATCAAGAAAGATAATCATGTGTTGATGGTCAACAAGACCACTATCTTCAAGAAAGCTAAGGGTGCAAAGGGATCCTTCAAGAAAGGCAGCGGCAAGCGCGTTGCCCCTACTGAGAAGAAGCTCAAGTCTGGTCCTAAGCCGGACGTTGAGTGCTTCTATTGCAAGGACAAGGGTCACTGGAAACATAACTGTCTGAAGTACTTAGCGGACAAGAAGGCTGGCACCATCAAAGGTATATTTGATATACATGTTATTGATGTCTACCTTACTAGCGCTCGTTGTAGTGCCTGGGTATATGATACTAGTTCAGTTGCTAATATTTGTAACTCGAAACAGGAGCTACGGAATAGGCGGAGGCTAGCAAGGGATGAGGTGACGATGCGCGTCGGCAATGGATCAAAAGTTGATGTGATGGCCGTCGGCACGCTCTCCTTAGTTTTACCTTCGGGATTAGTTTTAAACCTTAATAAGTGTTATTATGTGCCTGCGTTGAGCATGAACATTATACCTAGATCGTGTTTATTGCAAGACGGTTATTCATTTAAGTCAGAGAATAATGGTTGTTCCATTTATATGAATAACATCTTTTATGGTCATGCACCTATTGTGAATGGTTTATTTCTTCTGAATCTCGAAAGCAATGAAACACACATCCATAACATTGAGGCTAAAAGATGCAAAGTAGATAGTGATAATCCAACTTATTTGTGGCACTGCCGTCTAGGTCATATTGGCATAAAACGCATGAAGAAACTCCATTCTGATGGACTTTTGGAGTCTCTTGATTTTGAATCATTTGACACGTGTGAGCCATGCCTCATGGGCAAGATGATCAAAACCCCGTTCTCCAGAATAATGGAGCGAGCAACGGACTTATTGGAAATCATACATACCGATGTGTGCGGACCAATGAGTATTTCGATGCGCGGTGGATATCGCTATTTTCTCACTTTCACTGATGACTTAAGTAGATATGGGTATGTCTATTTAATGAAACATAAATCTGAAACGTTTGAAAAGTTCAAAGAATTTCAGAACAAAGTGGAAAACCATCGTAACTGGAAAATTAAATTTCTACGATCCGATCGTGGAGGTGAATATTTGAGTTATGATTTTCTCACGCATCTTAAAGCAAGCGGAATCGTTTCACAACTCACACCACCTGGAACACCACAGCGCAATGGTGTGTCTGAACGCCGGAATCGAACTCTATTAGATATGGTTCCATCGATGATGTCTCTTACAGATTTACCGTTATCATTTTGGGGTTATGCATTAGAAACCGCTGCATTCACTTTAAATAGGGCACCATCTAAATCCGTTGAGACGACACCGTATGAACTATGGTTTGGTGCTAAACCTAAGCTGTCGTTTCTTAAAGTTTGGGGATGCGAAGCTTACGTCAAGAAGTTGATGCCGGACAAGCTCGAACACATAGCGGAGAAATGCATCTTTATAGGATACCCTAAGGAAACGATTGGGTATACCTTCTACCACAGATCCGAAGGCAAAGTCTTTGTTGCTAAGAACAGATCCTTTCTTGAGAAGGAGTTTCTCTCGAAAGAAGTGAGTGGGAGGAAGGTAGAGCTAGACGAGGTTATTGAACCTTCTCTCGAGTTGGAGAGTAGCGCAACACCCGAAGTTGTTCCGGCGCCGCCTGCACCAACGAGAGAGGAAGCTAATGACGAGGATCATGAAGCTTCGAACGATGCTACTACTGAACTTCGCAGGTCGACAAGGTCGTGTGCCACTCCTGAATGGTATGGCAACCCTGTCTTAACCGTCATGTTGTTAGACAACAATGAATCTGCAAACTATGAGGAAGCAATGATGAGCCCGGACTCTGAGAAATGGCTAGAGGCCATGAAATCCGAATTAGGATCCATGAGCAAAAACCAAGTATGGACTTTGGTGGACCCTCCTAGCGACCGTATGGCCGTTGAGTGCAAATGGATTTTCAAGAAGAAAACAGACGCGGATGGTAATGTTAATATCTATATGGCTCGGCTTGTCGCAAAAGGTTTTTGGCAAGTTCAAGGTGTTGACTACGATGAGACTTTCTCTCCCGTAGCGATGTTTAAGTCCATTTGGATTTTATTAGCAATTGCTGCGTTTCATGATTATGAAATTTGGCAGATGGATGTCAAGACTGCGTTCCTCAAGGGGAACATTGATGAAGAGTTGTATATGATGCAACCCAAAGGTTTTGTCGATCCTAAGGATGCTGATAAGGTGTGCAAACTTCAGCGTTCCATTTATGGGCTGAAGCAAGCATCTCGGAGTTGGAACCTTCATTTTGATCAAGTGATCAAGAGTTTTGGATTTGTTCCAAATTGCTACGAAGCTTGTATCTACAAGAAAGTGAGTGGGAGCTCGGTGACATTTTTAGTACTATATGTGGATGACATATTGATTATTGGAAATGACATCAATATGCTTAACGATGTGAAGAGTTATTTGAATAAATGTTTTTCAATGAAAGACCTAGGAGAAGCTGCTTATATATTAGGCATTAAGATCTATAGAGATAGACCAAGGCGCCTAATAGGTTTAAGCCAAAGTACATACCTAGACAAAGTTCTGAAAAGGTTCAGAATGGATAAAGCGAAGAAAGGTTCATTGCCCATGTTGTCAGGTAAGATATTGAGCAAGGCTAAGTGTCCAACTACGACAAAAGATAGAGAAACTATGAGCAAAGTGCCATATGCCTCGGCCATAGGTTCTATCATGTATGCCATGTTGTGTACTAGACCGGATGTGTCCAATGCTCTTAGTTTGATGAGCAGATACCAAAGTGATCCAGGAGTGGAACACTGGACAGCCGTAAAGAACATCCTAAAGTATTTAAATAGGACTAAAGAAATGTTCTTGGTCTATGGAGGTGATGAGCAGCTCGTCATAAAAGGTTACATCGACGCTAGTTTCGACACCGACCCGGATGATTCTAAATCTCAGACAGGATACGTTTATGTTTTGAATGGTGGAGCTGTGAGCTGGAGAAGCTACAAGCAAAGCATGATCACAGGATCTACAACTGAAGTGGAATACATGGCTGCTTCGGAAGCGTCAAGTGAAGGAGTTTGGATCAGGAACTTCATCACTGAGCTTGGTGTGGTTCCAAGTGCCTTGGACCCACTGGAGATATTGTGCGACAACACTGGCGCCATAACACTGGCTAAGGAACCAAGATATCATCTAAAGACTAAGCACATCAACCGCCGTTTCCATATAATTCGAGATTATATATCAGATGGAGATCTAAAGATTAACAAAGTACATACGGATCTGAATGTCGCAGATCCGTTGACTAAACCTCTTCCACGAGCAAAACATGATCAGCACCTTAATGCCATGGGTGTTAGACTGTTACCGGATGTAAACTAGATTATTGACTCTAGTGCAAGTGGGGGACTGTTGGAATTATTCTCTAGAGGCAATAATAAAGATGTTATTATTATAATTCTTGTTCATGATAATGTTTATATTCCATGCTAGAATTGTATTAAGCGGAAACTTTAATACTTGTGTGGTTTATGAATAACACCGTGTCCCTAGTACGCCTCTATGGACTAGCTCATTGATTAATGATGGTTAAGGTTTCCTAACCATAGACATGAGTTGTCAATTAATAATGAGATCATGTCATTAGGAGAATGATGTGATGGACAGACCCAAATAAAGCACAACAATTAGATCGTGTCATTGTGTTCATCTTTGCGAAGCTTTTTCCTATGTCAAGTATTGTATTCCTTAGACCATGAGATAATGCAACTCCCTGGTATCGGAAGAAAGCTTTGAGGTCATCAAATGTCATCCTATGAAAGGGTGATCATAAAGGTGTCTCTCAGGTGATCGGAAAGTACTTGTTGGGTTGCATGTATCGAGATGGAATTTGTCCCTCCCAAGTCGGAGAGATATACTTCGGGCCCACTCGGTAATCGATATCAACACCGCTTGCAAGCACGTGGTTAAGGAGTTAATCACAAAGTGATATCAGATTACAGAACGAGTAAAGTACTTGCTGTGAACGAGATTGAACTAGGTATGTCGATACCGACGATCGAATCTCAGGCAAGTAAAATATCGCGAGACGAAGGGAATACATATACGGGATTAATTGAATCCTGGCATCGTGGTTCATCTGATATGATCATCGATGAATATGTGGAAGTAAATATGGGTTTCCAGATCCCGCTATTGATTATTGATAGAAGATCATGTCTGCATATTCTCGAACCCGTAGGGTCATACACTTAACGTGCATCGACGCTAGGATAGAATGGATAATTGGTTAATGAGTTTTTGTTCGGAGTCTCGGATGAGATCCAAGACATCACGAGAGGTTCCGGAATGGTCCGGAGAATAAGATTCATATAAAGGAAAGCAGTTTTTGGATTCCAAAATCGTTTCAGAGTTTATCGGTATTGTACCGAAGGTTCTAGAAGGTTCCGGAGTGGGGCCAATGTGGGCCCACTTGACGGAGGCCTGCATGGGCCTAAGGTGAAGTGTCCTGGCCACTTTGGGCCAGGCGCACAAGGCCCCTAAGGCCCAGCCGGCCAGCCCTTAGGGGAAACCCTAAGGGAACCTTCCAGAAGGAAGGGGGAAACTTGCCCCCCACTCTTCCCTCTTGGGCCGCCGCCCTAGGGCTTGGAGGAGGGGTCAAGGGGGCCGGCCAGCCTCCTATATAAGGAGGGGTAGGGGCGCAGCCTCCCACCACCCCCAACCCTAGCCGCCGGCCAACTGCTGCCCTCCAATCTCTCTCTCGCGCGACTGCGCGTAGGCGAAGCCCTGTCGCAGAAACTCTCCACCATAAGCACCACGCCGTCGTGCTGCAGATCCAATCTATCTCTCCACCATACTTGCTGGACCAAGGAAGGAGGAGACGTCGTTGTGCCGTACATGTGCATCTCTCGGAGGCGTCGCCACTTGCGGTGTTGGATCAGATCGGATCGCGGGGAGGAGAAGGCTAGTACGACTACATCATCCACGTTCTGTTGAACGTTTCCGCTGTGCGATTTCTTCATGGGTATGAAGATCTCATCTATCTCTCTCGTTGATTACATCTCCTAGATTGGATCTTGGCTTTCTTGTTCGCATCCATAGAATTTTTTTGATTTACTATGCTACGAAACCCTTCAATAAATGCATAGGACACCTTCAAGTTTAAGAGGGCGACTAAATACAAATAATTTAAGAACAAGTGAAACCAAAATCATGAGTCAATCAATGATAAACTTTGGGACTATGCACATTAAACTCAGAATGACAACTATGCTCTCTTAGACGGTGCATAAAGATAGAAGGTGGAGACTCAACATAAAAGTAAAAGAAAGGCCCTTCGCAGAGGGAAGAAGTGATTGCAAGTTTTATAAACCTTCAAAAATTATGGTACTTACTAGCTTTGAGCTCTCATTGCCCCCATCATAGGCATCTTGAATGGTTAAAGTTAATGTGAGTACAATTATGAAGCATATGCTTGACAAATCATAAGTTCAAAACCTCGTGTCCCGTGAAGTACGAATACCCAAACCTCATGCTACTCGACTTAGAGTCCCAAGCAAGCTCTTGTCATTGTAAGTATACACGTATCATCGAGAACCGCCAACGGGGTACCTCCGTACCCGATGACATGGAACATGCCCACATCAAAATGATAGAACAAACAGACAATGAACACATCGACATCTCTTTTATTTACCATTGGTATAGCTTTTTATTTTGAGATGCATCGTCGAATGTCCACTATGGGCATGCTGTAAATTTCCACCATAAATTATGCATGGCTTGGATTAGCGGCCCAGGCATTTCTCTAACACGTATACAAACTCCATGATCCTGCAAGATTCCCAACTTATTTCACATCGCGAGTATCCATAAACAAAAGATCACGATATCAACTCAAATAAGAAGTGCAATGTTGAAAGCTTACCCCATGACGACATGGTTTGGCTAATTTCCAACTTACAACTTGCAAGCATAACAACTCAACATAAGAGAGCTACAATATCAAAATTTTAAGAACGAGAAAAGTAAAGTGTGCCATCAGGTTCGTGAGAGCTTTACTGACCAATTTTCGCATAACACCAAAAGAGTTTAATTTGAAGGATAGATAAAAGCAAGTCAAATATACTTTGGAATAGCAAATTGCTAATAGGTATGTATGGTGGACACATTGGAACAACTTGGTTTTTGGGAGTTGGATGCACGAGTAGAGCTCATAATCAGTACAAAATGAGGGCTAGCAAAAGACTGGGAGCGACCAACTAAGAGAGCAATAACGGCCATAATCATGCATAGCGATAAAACATCATTAAGAGAAACATAAGATGGCATCAAAAGTAAAAAACTAAATGATCATTGAGGCTTATGGCGACTTTGTATGAGTCAAACATGTTGTAAGCATGTGCCAAGTCAACCCAAATAAAGCATCAAGGAGAAAACCAAATTAATGCTTCTAAATAATAAAAACAACGCATGATTTTTTTCAAAGGCTCATTAAGCAATCTCAGTCATTTGAGACAAGTCAAGCTACAGCAAAACCACTAAGCATACTATCAAAACGACATCAAGCACGACATGCAAAAGTCTAAGCCGCAGTCTACACAAGCTCCTTTTTGTACCACTTTTTTGCATAAATTTTTTCTCTTTTCCAACACCATTCGAACCTTTTTGAAACAACTCTTCTAATGAAAAACAACATGGACCAGAGGTCAAAATACACCTTGATATAAAGATATAACAAGATCTGAACAAAAATCAAGGTGAAAAATGAAAGCTAAACGCAGTTCTAGAAAAAGAGAACACTCGTTGAACGATAAGAGTGAAAAATGGAGTGTTCTTGGCAATTGAAAAGCAAGGCAACTTCTCCAAAAGAAATTTGTTGGGGTCCAACCATTTATTGCAGCAAACAAAACTAAACAAAACTGAAAACTAAAACAACTGATGCTCCAAGAAAAATGCATAGTGCATGAAGCAATAAAAATATAGTGTGTTGAAAGGTGACCTGATTTTTGCCAGTGAAGAAGGGGTGCCTCGGGGGCATCCCCAAGCTTTGACGCTTGTACCTCTTGAATATTTCTTGGGGTGCATGGGCATCCCCAAGCTTGAGATTTTTTCCATTCTTCAACTCATCTCATCATTCTCCAATCCCTACACTTGAAAACTTCCTTCATACAAAACTAAACACAATTCTATTAGCAACATTAGTGTAAGCATAATAATGAATCAAACCCTTTTTGCTTCAGATTTCAACTCAAAACCACCACGTATAAAGCATATACTACTGTATCAACTTGCTTAAAAGTTCCGTGATCAAAATAACTCAAAAAGAAAGCGATAGAGAGGCAAACACAAATAGTGGCAGAAATATGTCAAAACAGAATAGCTGACAAAGGTCAATTTTTTCGAGGGTTTTTTGTTGCTCAAATCAAAAAGTGTATAACTAATGAAAGTTTGGATATAACCTGGGGCATATGGACAAGAAATCGTAGGTCAAAAATATATTCTGAGAATTTTCACGAATTTTTACGGCGCAGCACCGAAATCTGTTTCAGGACAGCAATATCCCCAAATCTTACCTCACTCAAATTAGAGTTTTCTCTTGGCACAACAACGAAATAGAAAGGATAAGGAGAGGTCATTACAGTAGTAATAACTTCCAAGACTCAAATAAAAGAAAAAGAACTGAAAGTAAAACAATGGGTTATCTCCCAAGAGTGCTTTTCTTTAACGCCTTTGAGCTAGGCGCAGAAAGGTGCAAATCAAGTAATATCAAAGGAAGCATTAAGATCCATTGCAGAAGTCTTTTCAATAAGGCATTGTATTGCATCCACATAAGTTTTTGAAGATCCCTCGTGGTCACGCTTTGGTTCACTCAAATCACTAAAAAGATTTTCAAGACAGATCCAATCAAAATTGTTTTCAAAAGCCTCATGCAATCCCAAGAGTTTGCTAGGTATTGGTACTTGGGTTTCTTCTTTGGTTGTACCAACAACATTAACAGGCGAACCAAGCATATTAAAGTGCTTAAAAACTTTCCTAGCTTCAATGGCAACATCTCTAAATTCTCTACGCAAAGTCTCCAAGATAAAATCTTTCTTTTCGGAGTCTTCAATATCATGAAGCTTAAGAAACATGTGTTGCATAAAAGGATTAAGGCTAGCAAACCTAGCTTCCAACATGTGAACTAAATAAGCAGAAGGAACTTCATAACTAGGAGCAAGCTCAGCCAAAGATTTATCCTCAACATCTTTATGTATGCTAATATGATTAAAGAACTCATCAATATTACTTTTCCCAATAATAGAACCACTACCTACTGAGAGGTCCTCCAAAACGTACTTAGGAAACAACATAATGAACTAAGAGTAATAATGTAACAACTATAAAGGAAACTAATTTTTTTGTGTTTTTGATAAAAATGATGCAAGCAAAAATAAAGTAAAGCAAAACAATAAACAAAGTAAAGGATGTGCGTGCGAAACTCCCCTTGCAGAAGTCTTCTTTTTCCCCGGCAATGGTGCTAGAAAATTAGCTTGATGCGGCACGGTGTTAATGTAGATCACCGTCCAGTTGGGAACCCCAAGAGGAAGGTATGATGAGTACAACAGCAAATTTTCCCTCAGTAAGAAACCAAGGTTTGTCAGTCCAGTAGGAAAAAGCCAAACTCCAGAAGGTGATGCTTGCTAGCTTTGTGACACTCCAACAAGGGCGCCGTTAATGATACTTGTTAGCGCGTCTTCAACTAGTAGCAACGCGGAACCTGCACACAACACAACCAAGAACTTTGCTCTCAACTTATGATGAGGTTGTCAATCTCACCGGTTTGCTATAAACAAAGGAATGAGCGTATCGAGTGGAAAGCAATGGTAGTATGTGAGAAAGTAAACAGTGCGAGTAATAGTAAAATGGTGTAACAATGTAAAAGAAATTGGACCGGGGTCCACAGTTCACTGATACGTCTCAAATGTATCTATAATTTTTGATGCCCCATGCTTGTTTTCACACCATTTGCTTAGTGTTTCGTTACACTTCGTGGCATTTTTATGCATTTTCTAGAACTAACCTATTAACGAGATAACACAGTGCCAGTTCCCTGTTTTTTGCTATTTTTGTGTTTCAGAAAAGTTACACAGGAAATATTCTCGGAATTGGACGATACAAAAGCCGAACATCCAGAAATTTACTGAAGCTTCCAGAGAATCGAAGAGGAGACGGAACGGAGCCAGGGGGTGGCCTCACCACCAGGGGCGCGGCCCAGGCCTGGCCGCGTCGCCCTGTGGTGAGCCCCACCTGGTCCACTTCTGACGCTGCCCCTTCGCCTATAAAGACCCCCCGACGGGAAAACCTAAAGACCCGATCACTTTTCCAGAAACCCATCGCGATCCACCGCCGTCGTCGACCCGAGATCGGGAGGGTCCAGATGCTCTTCCTGGCACCCTGCCGGAGAGGGGAATCGCCACCGGAGGTCGTCTTCATCGCCATGCTTGCCTCCGGCACGATGAGTGAGTAGTCTACCTTGGACTATGGGTCCATAGCAGTAGCTAGATGGTTGTCTTCTCCACCATGTGCTTCATGTTTAGATCTCGTGAGCTGCCTTACATGATCGAGATCACCATTATGTAATTCTACATGTTGTGTTTGTTGGGATCCGATGAATATTGGTGTTATGATTGAGTTGATGTGCTGAATATTATCTTATGTTATCTCTATGTTGTTTATGATCTTGCATGCTCTCCGTTGTTAGTAGCTATCTTGGCCGAGTAGATACTAGTGATTCCAAGAGGGGGTATTTATGCTCGATAGTTGGGTTCATGCCTCTATTTAATCTGGGGGAGTGACAGAAACCTCTAAGGGTGTAAATGTGTTGTTGCCACTAGGGAGAAAACAACATTCATATGTCCAAGGGCATATGCTTTGTTTACATTACACACTTTGCTTAATGCAGTTATCTGTTGTTCGCAACTTAATACTTGTGGAGTTCTCGGATTGATTCTCTAGAAGTGGATTACTAGTCATAGATGCAGTTGGATGGCGGTCTATGTATCTTGTTGTAATGCCCAAAGTAAATCTCATAGTGATCCTCTTGACATATCACGTTATCTTTATTCTATCAATTGCCCAACTGTAATTTGTTTACCCAGCATGTGTTATTTTATCTTATGGAGAGACACCACTAGTGAACTGTGGACCTCGGTCCAATTTGCTTTATATTGCTATCACCTGTTTACTTTACTCGCACTGTTTACTTTCTCGCATATTACTATTGCTTTCCACTCGATATGCTCATACCTTTGTTTACAGCAAACCGGTGAGATTAACAACCTCATCGTAAGTTGGGAGCAAAGTATTTGGTTGTGTTGAGTGCAGGTTCCACGTTGCTGCTCGCAAAGCAAAGCCTGGACGGGGCACCTTATAAATTGTCCGGAGCTGTCGTGAAGCTAGCAGGCATCACCTTCTTGAGTTTGGCTTTTTCCTGGATACGATAAACCTTGGTTTCGTACTGAGGGAAAAGCTTGCTGTTGTGCTCATCATACCTTCCTCTTGGGGTTCCCAACTGGACGGTGATTTACATCAACACACTGTGCCGCATCAAGACTCTTTTCTGGCGCCATTGCCGGGGAGAAAGAAGACTTCTGCAAGGGGAGTTTCGCACGCACATCCTTTACTTTGTTTAAGTTTTGCTTTACTTTATTTTTACTTGCATCGTTTTATAAAAAATACAAAAAAAACTATTCCTACTATAGTTGTTATTTTTGTTGGTCTGTTATTGTCTTGCTTTATCATGCTTTCTATCAATGGTTGGTTTCTTTGAAACTAAATCTTTTTGGCAAGGTGGGTTCACGGAAGAGCAGCAAAATTATTATGAGGAACACCGCTTGTCACAAAAAGGGAAACACTTATGGGAACAAATTGATAAATTGTATATCATTGCTAGAAATGTGTGCTCTACTTATAATGTTACTTATTGCTTTGATAAATCTTGTTGCTATAGGAGGTATAAACACCTCCCTTTTTAATGTGAGTATAACGATGATGTTACCATATCTTCTTATATTAATGGAAATTATGACTTTTATGATGTGGAACAAATTGAAGAATTTATTATTTGGAAGGGTGCATTCGAACTTGCTTATTTGCTTGAAAATACTGATGATGCACCTTATAAGTATGAGGTTTATGATATACTTAAATTTTGCTTTGATAATTACAAGGAATAAAATGGCTATATTCTTAAATATCATAATAGATTCTCTCCAACGGAAGAGACTAATGCCTTGAAGGAGCCTATGGAAGAAGAAATTGCTGAAATAGGAAGCTCATTGGATAAAAAAGAGGAGGAGAGTGATGATCAAGAGGAGGAAGAATGGAGCTACCCATGTCTACCTCCCAATAAGAGTAACTCTTTAACTAATACCTTATTTGATCGCCCTCCATGCTTAACAAAGGAGGGTGAGTGTGATATTTATATTGTTGAGTTTGTTCATGTTGCTACTGAAAATTATTATGAGAGAGGAAAATATGGTTGTTGGAATTCTCATATTACTAAAACACCTCTCTTTATATTGAAAGTTCCAAAGTTGCTCTTGTTTAATCTACCCATACTTGTGACTATGTGCTTCTTTGATTTATTTTCTTACAAGATTCCTATGCATAGGAAGTAGGTTAGACTTAAATGTGTTTTATATTTGCTTTTTGATGCTCTTTTTGGCTTCCATTCATATTTCTTATGTGAGCATCTTCTCAAATTACTGTGCATAGCTCAAAGGCGTTAAAGAAAAGCACTCTTGGGAGATAACCCAATGTTTACTTTCAGTTATTTTTCTTTTATTTGAGTCTTGGAAGTTATTACTACTATAATAACTGCTCCTTATCATTTTTATTTCGTTGGTGTGCCAAGAGAAGCCTCTAATTTGAGTGAGGTAAGATTTGGGGATGTTGCTGTCCTGAAACAGATTTCGGTGCTGCACCGTAAAAATTCGTGAAAATTCTCAGAATACCTTTTGGACCTGCGATTTCTTTGTGCATATGCCCCAGGTTATATCCAAACTTTCATTAGTTATACACTTTTTGATTTGAGCAACAGAAAACCCTCTAAAAATTCAACCTTTGTCAGCTGTTCTGTTTTGACAGATTTCTGCCAATATTTGTGTTTGCCACTCGATCGCTTTCTTTTTGAGTTCTTTTGATCACGGAACTTTTGGGGAAGTTGCTACAGTAGTATATGCTTTATATGTGGTGGTTTTGAGTTGAAACCTGAAGCAAAAATGGTTGATTCATTGCTATGCTTACACTAATGTTGCTAATAGAATAGTGTTTAGTTTTGTATGAAGGAAGTTTTCGAGTGTAGGGATTGGAGAATGATGAGATGAGTTGAAGAATGGAAAAAATCTCAAGCTTGGGGATGCCCATGTCACCCCAAGAAATATCCAAGAGGTACAAGCGTCAAAGCTTGGGGATGCCCCCGAGGCACCCCTTCTTCATCGGCAAAAATCAGGTCACCTTTCAACACTATATTTTTATTCCTTCATGCATTATGTGTTTTTCTTGGAGCGTCAGTTGTTTTTAGTTTTAAGTTTGTTTAGTTTTGTTTGCTGCAATAAATGGTTGGACCCCAACAAATTTCTTTTGGAGAAAGTTGCCTTGCTTTTCATTTGCCAAGAACACTCCATTTTTCACTCTTATCGTTTCAACAAGTGTTCTCTTTTTCTAGAACGGCGTTTAGCTTTTATTTTTCGCCTTGATTTTTGTTCAGATCTTGTTATATCTTTATATCAAGGTGTATTATGACCTCTGGTCCATGTTGGTTTTCATCAAAAGAGTTGTTTCAAAAAAGTTCGAATGGTGTTGGAAAAGAGAAAAAGCTTTATGCAAAAAAGTGGTACAAAAAGGAGCTTGTGTAGACTGCGGCCTAGGCTTTTGCATGTCGTGCTTGATGTCTTTTTGATAGTATGCTTAGTGGTTTTTGCCGTAGCATGACTTGTCTCAAATGACTGAGATTGCTTAATGAGCCTTTGAAAAAATCATGCGTTGTTTTAATTATTTGGAAGCATTATTTTGGTTTTCTCCTTGATGCTTTATTTGGGTTGACTTGGCGCATGCTCACACATGTTAGACTCATACAAAGTCGCCATAAGCCTCTTTGATCATTTAGTTTTTGAATTTTGATGTCATCTTATGCTTCTTTTAATGTCGCTTTGTCGCTTTGCATGATTATGGCCGTTATTGCTCTCTTAGTCGGTCGCTCCCAGTCTTTTGCTAGCCCTCGTTTTGTATTGAGTATGAGCTCTACTCGTGCATCCAACTCCCAAAAAACCAAGTTATTCCAATGTGTCCACCATACATACCTATTAGCAATTTGCTATTCCAAAGTACATTTGACTTGCTTTTATCTATCCTTCAAATTAAACTCTTTTTGGTGTTATGCAAAAATTGGTCAGTAAAGCTCTCACGAACCTGATGGCATACTTTACTTTTCTCGTTCTTAAAAATTTGACATTGTGGTTCTCTTATGTTGAGTTCTTATGCTTGCAAGTTGTAAGTTGGAAATTAGCCCAGCCATGCCGTCATGGGGCAAGCTTTCAACATTGCACTTTCTTTCATTTGAGTTGATATCGTGATCTTTTGTTTATGGATACTCGCGATGTGAAATAAGTTGAGAATCTTGTGGGATCATGGAGTTTTTATATGTGTTAGGGAAACGCCTGGGCCGCTAATCTAAGCCATGCATCATTCATGGTGGAAATTTACAACATGCCCATAGTGGACATTCGACGACGCATCTCAAAATAAAAAGCTATACCAATGGTAAATAAAAGAGATGTCGAGGTGTTCATTGTCTGTTTGTCTTGTCATTTTGATGTGGGCTTGTTCCATGTCATCGGGCAGAAGGTACACCATTGGCGGTTCTCGATGATACACATATATTTACAATGACAAGAGCTTGCTTGGGACTCTAAGTCGAGTAGCATGAGGTTTGGGTATTCATATTTCAAGGGACACGAGGTTTTCAACTTATGATTTGTCAAGCATATGCATCATAAGTGTATTCGCATTAACTTTAACCATTCAAGATGCCTATGATGGGGGCAATGAGAGCTCAAAGCTAGTAAGTACCATAATTTTTTAAGGTTTATAAAACTTGCAATCACTGCTTCCCTCCGCGAAGGGCCTTTCTTTTACTTTTATGTTGAGTCACCACCTTCTATCTTTATGCACCATCTAAGAGAGCATAGTTGTCATTCTTAGTATAATGTGCATTGTCCCAAAGTTTTCATTGATTGATTCATGATGTTGGTTTCACTTGTTCTTAAATTATTTGTATCTATTCGCCCTCTTAAACTTGAAGGTGTCCTATGCATTTATGTTTTGCTCTCTCATGAAGGACAAGCTGAAAACCATTTTTATGTTTCTCCATATGATTTGAACACATGTTTGACTTTCATTGTTTCATTTTCATGATCTTTTGTTTGTGTTCTTTATCGTGTTATGACATGGTTGCTAAGTTTCTTCTATCAATATTATGTCTTTCATGCCCATGTTTTAAGTTCTTTTGATCCCAGCGCACAACACTTACATAGATGATCAAGATTGTGTAGGTGCATGTCACCTCAAAAATTATTTCTTTTGTTATCACTTACCTACTCGAGGATGAGCAGAAGTTAAGCTTGGGGATGCTGATACGTCTCAAACGTATCTATAATTTTTGATGCTCCATGCTTGTTTTCACACCATTTGCTTAGTGTTTCGTTACACTTCGTGGCATTTTTATGCATTTTCCGAAACTAACCTATTAACGAGATGTCACAGTGCTAGTTCCCTGTTTTCTGCTATTTTTGTGTTTCAGAAAAGTTACACAGGAAATATTCTCGGAATTGGACAAAACAAAAGCCGAACATCCAGAAATTTACCGAAGCTTCAAGAGAACCGAAGAGGAGATGGAACGGAGCCAGGGGGTGGCCTCACCACTAGGGGGCGCGGCCCAGGGCCTGGCCACGCCGCCCTGTGGTGAGCCCCACCTGGTCCACTTCTGATGCTGCCCCTTCGCCTATAAAGACCCCCCGACGGGAAAAACCTAAAGACCCGATCGCTTTCCAGAAACCCATCGCGATCCACCGCCGTCGTCGATCCGAGATCGGGAGGGTCCAGAAGCTCTTCTCGGCACCCTGCCAGAGAGGGGAATCGCCATCAGAGGTCTTCTTCATCACCATGCTTGCCTCCGGCACGATGAGTGAGTAGTCTACCTTGGACTATGGGTCCATAGCAGTAGCTAGTTGGTTGTCTTCTCCGTTGTTAGTAGCTATCTTGGCCGAGTAGATACTAGTGACTCCAAGAGGGGGTATTTATGCTCGATAGTTGGGTTCATGCCTCTATTTAATCTGGGGGAGTGACAGAAACCTCTAAGGTTATAGATGTGCTGTTGCCACTAGGGAGAAAACAACATTCATATGTCCTAGGGCATATGCTTTATTTACATTACACACTTTGCTTAATGCAGTTATCTATTGTTCGCAACTTAATACTTGTGGAGTTCTCGGATTGATTCTCTGCGAGTGGATTATTAGTCATAGATGCAGTTGGATGGCGGTCTATGTATCTTGTTGTAATGCCCAGAGTAAATCTCATAGTGATCCTCTTGACATATCACGTTATCTTTATTCTATCAATTGCCCAACTGTAATTTGTTTACCCAGCATGTGTTATTTTATCTTATGGAGAGACACCACTAGTGAACTGTGGACCCCGGTCCAATTTCCTTTATATTGCTATCACCTGTTTACTTTACTCGCACTGTTTACGTTCTCGCATATTACTATTGCTTTCCACTCGATACGCTCATACATTTGTTTACAGCAAACCGGTGAGATTGATAACCTCATCATAAGTTGGGAGCAAAGTATTTGGTTGTGTTGTGTGCAGGTTCCACGTTGCCACTCGCAAAGCAAAGCCTGGACGAGGCGCCTTATAAATTGTCCGGAGCTGTTGTGAAGCTAGCAGGCATCACCTTCTTGAGTTTGGCTTTTTCCTGGATACAATAAAGCTTGGTTTCTTACTGAGAGAAAAGCTTGCTGATGTGCTCATCATACCTTCCTCTTGGGGTTCCTAACTGGACAGTGATTTACATCAACACACCATGCCGCATCATTCACTAGTGGTGTCTCTCCATAAAATAAATAACAACATGCTGGGTAAACAAATTACAGTTGGGCAATTGATAGAATAAAGATAACGTGCATATGTCACGAGGATCACTATGAGATTTACTCTGGGCATTACAACAAAATACATAGACCGCCATCCAACTGCATCTATGACTAATAATCCACTCGCGGGGAATCATCCGAGGACCCCGAAAGTATTAAGTTGCGAACAACAGATAACTGCATTAAGCAAAGTATGTAATGTAAACAAAACGAATGTCCCTGGACACAAGAATGTTGTTTTCTCCCTAGTGGCAACAACACATCTACAACCTTAGAGGTTTTTGTCACTCCCCCGGATTAAATAGAGGCATGAACCCAACTATCGAGCATAAATACCCCCTCTTGGAGTCACTAGTATCTACTTGGCCAATATAGCTACTAACAACGGAGAGCATGCAAGATCATAAACAACATAGAGATGACATAAGATAATATTCAGCACATCAACTTAACATAACACCAATATTCATCGGATCCCAACAAACACAACATGTAGAATTACACAAAGATGATCTCGATCATGTAAGGCAGCTCATGAAATCTAAACATGAAGCACATGGTGGAGAAGACAACCATCTAGCTACTGCTATGGACCCATAGTCCAAGGTAAACTACTCACTCATCACGCTGGAGGCAAGCATGGCGATGAAGAAGACCTCTGGTGGCGATTCCCCTCTCCGGCAGGGTGCCGAGAAGAGCTTCTGGACCCTCCCAATCTCGGGTCGATCACGGCGGCGGATCGCGATGTGTTTCTGGAAAATTGATCGGGTCTTTAGGTTTTTCCCGTCGGGGGGTCTTTATAGGCGAAGGGGCAGCGTCAGAGGTGGACCAGGGCGGTCTCACACATAGGAGGCGCGGCCAGGGGCTGGGCTGCGCCGCCATGTTGTGTGGCCGGCCCATGGCCCCCCTCTGTCTCCTCTCCGGACTTCTGGAAGCTTCGTTAAATATCTGGATGTTCGGCTTTTGTTTCGTCCAATTCCGAGAATATTTCTTGTGTAACTTTTCTGAAACACAAAAACAGCAGAAAACAGGGAACTGGCACTGTGGCATCTTGTTAATAGGTTAATTCCGGAAAATGCATAAAAATGCCACGAAGTGTAGCAAAACATTAAGCAAATGGTGTAAGAACAAGCATGGAGCATCAAAAATTATAGATACGTTTGAGACGTATCAGTGACCGCGAAAGCGGAGATAGACCAGAGCCAATTTGGACAACGGTTTCCTCATCCAGTTTTCCTCGAGCGGAGGTCTTCACAACCTCTATTTATGTTCAGCCTCGGTAGGGGTCCGTGTGCCATGATAAAATTTCCATGAGCCTATATATAGAGGTTTTAGTTCAAAACAAAGGCAACGATGAAAGTACCAACAAAATTTGATGCTTGAGGGGAGTTGTCCATTTTCCTAGCGATGTTAGTGAAGAAGAAGGCACTCCGCATTGGAGGCTCTGCATTGACTATAGGAAGTTGAATACCAGTACAATGAAAAACAAGTAATTACGTGGGTACGCCTGCCAGGGCCCATGGTATTGGTACCCCTAGTTTATATTCGGATTAAGGCCCATGAAGATTATGGCCCAAGTAAGGAGCCGACGGAAGAAAGACTTGAGTACGAAAACTAAATTCTAACCGACCTAGACTATGAGTTTGTAACATACTCGACTAGGACTCTGGGACCTAGCAACCTATATAAGGGGCCAGGAGGAGCCAGCGGAGGGGCACATTGATATCTAGCTTGTAACCCTAGATTTGTCTCAGTAATACAATTATATTCACCTTGTTTGTCTGCTTTACCTTCGAATTCATCCGACACACCTCTTTCCTCGATCTAAAGTCCTTTATCTGAGGACATTGCCTAGGCAAAACCGCATCAAGTACCATATAACAATCGTTGATGATCTTTCGGATGAATTACATGGCCCTTGGCGTGACTTGGGGATAGGATGAGAGGTGGGTTTCACCGACGTTCCTCTTTGTCAACCAGATTGTCCCCTCGGGGCATGAGGTGATGACCCTTTTCATCTTTGAAAACAAGGAATGCCAGATTTTCCCCAATTTTTTCATATCTAGAAGGTTCATGAAAGTTAAAAATACACGAAAGGGGTTTTCTGCTTCTAGAGTTAACATAAAATTAATAAAATTAGTGCAAATTCCCAATAAAAGTGGTAAATAACAATGAAAAAATTATCTTAAGTTTCAAAAGGACTATATACATACTGAACGTATCAGTGATCATGTTCCAGGTGGTGCATGAACAACAACATGATCATAGGTGCAAGAGATCCTGAAGTGTATTCTAGTGTTGTGGAGGATAAGGATGGGCAACACAAGAACCGATGATATCATATAGGTGATGGTCTGCAAAGGTATTCTGTTCTCCGTCAAAAATAAGTTACTATCGAAGGAAAATATGACAACTACATCCGAATGAACTATCTTGGTGACCAGCTCAAGAAACTCATCCTAAGTTCAATTTTCATATCTATTGAGCTTGTTGTCCTAGACGAACCAGTCATCGCGATAACACATGTGATATTTTGGATGTGTTTATGAGAGCACTCATGGTTGGTTGTGGGCACAAGACCAGTTAAATTAAAATTATGATATAAATTTATACGAAACAAATTTACTTCTTTACAACACCAGGTCACTTATTAACTCCTAATATATGCAACCTAACATTTGTCTCCATGATATCTACCAATATTAACCAAATAACAATGTTAGACAATATCAATCTCAAAGTCTTTCCTATATAGCTCAAACACTCGTCTATCATCATAAATACACAAAGCCCAAAGTATAACAACATTTTATCAATGGACACATATTTTATTTATAGTATGCTAATTTTTGGTAGACCTAATTCCATGTGAATCTAAACAAATGTTAATAGTATGAAAAATCAGATCCATCTACCAAATAATCTGTGGCACTTAGATATGTTAGGTTTTTGTTTGTCTATCCCAGTGTCTAAAAATATCATGATTCATGGGTTCTATAATGCACATGATAATGATAAATATCCTAATAAATATATGTAAAAATAATAATGTTTTGTCACAGTTTTAAATTTAACTTATTTCGAGTGGATGGGTTGTTTGTTTAATGTAAAAACGATAGCATTACCAATATAGGATCCCATTATTTCCCATTGTCATGAATCCAATATCTGGGGCAAGGTTTTAGTCACTCTGATACTTCCTTCTCCATTAATCATAACATAGTGCACACCATATGTGTTCCACTAATGTACGCGTACACTCATAAAACATCCATAAATTGTTGCATACAAAATAATATACAACCAATTTTCATGCCGTTTTGGACATCCAAAAATTGTTGCATAAACACTTTGGGCGTGTTTGGTTGCCTTGACCCATTTTGGACATCTGGGGATTATAGCCTAGTTCATGTTGCACGAGATAAAACACTGACTGGGCCTGCATGTACACTTCGTTTGATTGCCCAAAAAATATGTGGCTGCATGATGGCACAATTTATAACCAAACGCTCGAAATTTGGCAAAGTTGCTATTTATAGTTCAATACATCATGTTTGCCAATGGACTACCTATGGAAGATGTGTAAACATCAGAGAAGGCTATGGCGACAACGAAGGTAGTCAGAAGGTAATCAACCTTTAAGGGCCTGCTTGGTTGAGCATTTTTTTAGTCAAAACGCCGGTAATAATTACGGGCCGTAACTCCTCTTAGGATTAGCGATTGGTTGAGCATATTTTTCGCCGCTCCGTATTTTTCGCCCCGCGGTTTTCTGCATTGCTACCCCGGAAAGTTTAACGCACCTGCCGAGGTCCTGCTAGAAATCCGGCGGAATTAAGTGCACAACGAAAACGGAGCACGAAAAATATCCGACAGATGTAACAATCCGCCATTCCAAGCGAGGCCTAAGTTGGGTATCCCTCTGTAGATGACACGTACGGTGTGGAGGAAATTTCATGCAAAAGAATAACTTTATTGTTGAATTTTTGTCATCCAACCCATCAATTCGAGTAGAATGGTGTCCTCGAGCAAGATACCCTAACATCTTAGGGCCTCTTTGATTCATAGGATATGAAAATCAAAGGAATAGGAAAGGGATAGGAATAGGAAAGGATAGCATGTGCAAACCTTTCCTCGTTCCTTGTGCATAGGAATGAAAGAATGAGGTATGAGTGAATGTTTCATTTCCTGTATATTTTGCCTTGAAAGTGAGATCCAAAGGAAAAATTCCTCTAGTTTTCCTTTACACCTTTCCTATGAATCAAAGGGGTGAATAGTAGCAGCGTAGGAAAATTTCCCTATCCTATGAGTTACTTTCATATTTCCTCCAAATCAAAGGAGGCCTTATAGGGGATTATGAAGTGTAGCACAGTTGACAACTACAGTACTAGCATAATAGTAGAATACACCACTTTATGACATGCGTGATGATGTGATGACATCCATCATCCATTCGACGACCAGAGACCAGCGCGAGCAAGCTCTTGCCACGGCCGGCAAGTTAACAACGAATCGTTCCGCGCCATTGCCAGTCAGCACCAGCCGGCCTGCCATAATTTTCATCCCCAACCACCATCTAGAACAGAGAAATGAACCAAAGTCATCGAAAGAAACAGCCAAATGTGAAACAAGAAAGTGCCAACATCCAATAAGCAAATACAGACAAGCACTTCCTTGGTTTCATCCATCCATGTGAGCCGCTACTAATTTTATTAAAGCAAACGAAAACGAGAAGATGGCTCACCCTAACTACATTACATCCACTCTCAGTTTCAGCCAAGGGGGCTCGTTACGCCCGATTTGTTTCTGAAGCAGCGTGTCTTTGGTGTTGCTCTGAACTTTCAGAATATGTAGAAGGCACGGCCAACTGTCGGAGTACTTTTCCATGTCGTTTTCTCCTAGGTCCTCGCACTAACAATATAATGTACAGACTCATCATCGTTAAAATCCAAACTCGCTTGTGAACACACTCACCCACGGACCACGGTCAGTCACGGGACCGACTTGGCACGAGCAGAGGGGAGAAGTATCGCATGATCCCAAATTTCAAGACTCATTTCTCATTCCTTTTTCTTTTGGTACGACCCCTAGTGTTGTACGGAGGAACTTTGTTCGTTTATGTTTTGATAATGGAACCCGGCTTCAATATGGGGCATATGGATTTTTTTTCTCAAATTTTCTATATTTTTTTTTTACAAAATTAAGAGTATTCGCAAGATTTGTGTTTATAATCTTTAGAATTTTTTGTACCAAATATGAAATGCACATAGAGAAATACAGAAAAATATAACACAAATAGTGTCACATATAACACCAAATCTAGGACCCAACTCGAATTCGTGTCGACACACCTAGCTCCCCCTTTATTACGAGACCCGTGAGGAGAAGTGGAGATCCACCGCCGCCGTCTACCGACGCACCCCACACAACTTGGCCGAACTTCGAGCCCTTCCTCGCTCAAGTCGCCACCCCGTGCCCTCAAGCAAGCCAGGCCCCACTGATGGCGCGGAGCAAGACACATTACGGCAGCCGGCGCTAGATGTGTAGGGAAGAAACATGAGCTTGGACCAAAGCACACTTGGAGACAACAACTTGCCAGATGCAAGGCGGAAGAAGCCCTGTCTCCGCGCGAGCTTCACCTCATGGCGTCCTTTTTTTTTACATGTGATGGCCTCCTCTGGCAACGGCGGAGGAGGTGAGAGGTGGTGGCGGCGGCGGCTAAAGGTTGGGACGCCGCGTGAGCCGCCCTCCCAAGAGCGACGCGGGGGCCTATTTATTAATCCCTTTCATATATTTATGTAAACTTGTAAATTTAACTTTTAAGGAGAGGTATTGCAAATTTTGGAATCATGTGATATTTTCACCGAGAAGAGAGCTGCCGACACCTTGAAAAAAAAATCACAACCTCGTCCACGGCCGCGCCTCTGCCCAGTGCCCACCTGTGCCGCTGCCGCGCTTTGTTTACCTGCCGCGGCCGTTAAAAACGCACGGTATTCGGTCGCGTGGCCTGATTGGTGCAGTGTTTTCGTTTGTCCGGCCGGGGACGGCGCGCGTGGGAGCGGGCTGGATTTCCGCGTCTTGTTTCCTTCCTTTCTTTCTCTCTTGTAGCGGCGCCGCGCCCCATGTGAGCGCCGGGCCCTCCACTCTCCTCCCGCAAAGCTCCAGCTCGCGCCGCGCGCCCCGCCCAGGGAAAAAGGTTGGGACTTGGGGGCCGCCTGCCTGCCTGCCGCGCTTCCCCTTCACGACCACACCCAGCCAGCCAGGCACCGCCAGCGCTGAGACTCTCTCCTCCCTCAGCTCAGCTCGCCCCGCGCGCGTCCGTGCCAGCGATGCGCGCCCGATCCGGGGCCGGGATCTGACTACCTTCCGAGCATGTCGGCGGCGGCGGCGGAGGCGGAGGCGAGGACGCCGAGGCAGCGCCACGGGAGCATGACGCTGGAGGACCTGCTGCGGCGGGAGGCCACGGCGGAGCGGGCCGAGGCGACGGGGCGCGGGAGGCCGGTCCTCGCGGCGGGGCAGGCCGGGCGGGCCAGGAAGGGCGAGGACTACGCCATGCTCAAGCAGGGCCTCGAGCGCCACCCGGGCGCATCCTTCTCCGCCTTCGCCGTAAGTCCCGCTCCCTAGTCCCTCCCCTCCTGCATTCTACCCGTCTCACCCGGCCGGCGACGGCGATCTGCTCTGCCGCGGCGTCGTATACACGCCGTGTGATGTCGCCCCGCGGGGTCAACTTCAGATTTCTAAAGGGTGTCGTCTGGTTTTACTGCAGATGTTCGACGGCCACAACGGGGGCGCCGCCGCGGTGTACGCCAAGGAGAACCTCCTCCGCAATGTGCTCGGGTGCGTCCCCGCCGATCTCACCAGGGACGAGTGGCTCGCCGCGCTGCCCAGGGCGCTCGTCGCAGGATTCGTCAAGACTGACAAGGATTTCCAGACCAGAGGTGAAAATTCCGACCCCAACGGACTAATTAAGGCCCTCCGCAGACACAAGTACAACTATACTACTGGTTGCTGCCATATCTAGTACGCAGCTCTATGGCGAGCTCTAAGTTAAAGAGTCATTCAATTCAATTCAAATTCTGCGTGGGGACTAGCAGTACGGCACCTGAGCTGAATCTTGTATATCTACTCTCTCTCTGTCTATGCGTTTCAGCACATTCATCAGGGACAACCGTGACCCTTGTCATCATCGACGGCTCCGTTGTGACCGCCGCATCTGTTGGCGATTCACGCTGCGTCCTTGAGGCTGACGGTTCAGTTTACTATTTGTCGGCTGACCACCGCTTCGATGCTTGTGGAGAGGAGTAAGATCCTTGTATCACCATGCTTACCTTTCCTCTCATCATTGACATCGTTGGTTCTTATGACTTGTTGGTTTCGGTTTGTAGAGTTGGACGTGTAACTGAATGCGGGGGTGAAGTTGGAAGACTAAATGTTATTGGTGGAGCCGAGGTTTCGATCTTCGCCATTTGTCTCACTTCAAGTTTTCCCTCTATTTTATATTGCGGCAGCTAAGGAACTTTCCATCGTTGAATCTTCATATGTGCAATATTTCAACGAGTTTGTTAAAAGGTGTATCCTGGAAAGTTTTGTTATTCAAATTGTAGACTTTTCATCTGGTTATCAGGGCTTATTTTTATTTTAAGCTCTTTCCTTCTGTTTTGTTTCTTTCTAATTTGAATGGATGCCGTATTAATTGAACAAAGCACTTTCAACTGCTTACAAGTTCTCTTTTGGTTTAGAACTGCATTTCCATTTTCAGTGTACCAACTGAATTCTAATCAGTGTCACTGTACATACTGTCAACTTTTCACTGTTGACCTGAGTGGTTCATTTCAAAACTTTGCACTTGCACATGCCGCAAATCTTTTTCATAGGGTTTCTCTTAAAAAACAGTATTGTGTTTGAGAGCCTGATTCACACCTCTCGCTTGACCCTTGTTTCCTTCACTGTCCATCCAGATTGGGCCCATATCTTTTTCATAGGGTTTCTCTGAAAAAACAGTATTGTGTTTGAGAACCTGATTCACACCTCTCGCTTGACCCTTGTTTCCTTCACTGTCCATCCAGATTGGGCCCCTTCGATGTTGGCCAGGTGGTTTATGCCTATCAAGATCAATTGGTGATCAGGATGTAGGTGAATTCATCATTGCCGTTCCTTTTGTGAAGCAGATCAAGGTACACTGCCCTACAAAAATTCATATCACTTCTTTTCCACAATAATAGTGTTATAGTGATAGCAGATCAAGCACCAGAAATACTGTCTGGAGATACTTGTTCTCTTTGTCATCTGTATTTTTTGATAATTTCTGAAATGTCCCTTTTATACGTAATTTGATTGGCATGGGTGTCTCCGTACCCTATTGCAGGAAACACAAACTGTACAAAACAATCTGAAAAAAAAGTCATAGTTCTACAACATACTATCATATGGAAACATGCAAAATTTAGTGTACCACTTTGTGTATTTTTCATTTTTTGGTTGCATAGTGGTTACCACTTTGTGTATGTATTGTACAGTAATGCATTTGCAAATATAGAAAAAGTTGTCACAGTACAGAATTTGTCTGGTTGATAAATAGTTATAGTTTCATGATGTTTTGCAAGTGCGCATGTTATACACATTGTATATCTATATGGAATTCATGTTATTTTGAAATAAACAAGGCCCATTTTACAAAAGGGTGCGTCCTCACCCATGTGTGAAACAACCTTGTTCGTATAAATTAGTTTTGTTTTATAATTTTGTATCAAATTTTGAAATTACTAATGTCTTCTGATGTTTGCTGCAGCTATCTAGCACTGGAGGTCGTCTTATCATTTCAAGTGACGGTGTTTGGGACGCCTTGACTGCGGAAATGGCTTTTAGTTGCGCAAGAGGGCTTGCACCAGAGGCTGCAGCAGATCAGATTGTCAAAGTACACATTTCTTGTCATACAACCTGGAATCCTCAATTTGTACCTTTTTTGTCCAACTCTGAGCCAAGTGTTTGTCTCTTATTAATTTCAAGAATATTGTTATTTACTGTTGGATCTTTTACAGGAAGCAGTGGAATCAAAAGGATTAAGAGATGATACAACTTGTATTGTCATTGACATGATGCCGCCAGAAAAACCTAAATCCTCTATACAATCTCGAAAGAAGGCACGGAATGGCTTTAGTCTTATAAAAAATATATTTTGCAAGAAAAGAGCATCCGACTCATTATCTCATGCTGATACGGAACAAACTTCTGAGCCCGACTTGGTGGAGGAAGTCTTTGAGGATGGATGCCCATCGTTGTTAAGATGGTATGTTCCCTTGCTCCATCTTGTGAATGCTGCATAATAGTTCACACATAATTATATGGTGATTGGTGAACTTAAAGCTTCCAGTCTAATCAATAAACTATCATTTGGGGAACACTCCTTCACCACCTGTAATACTCCATCCGATCGGAAATAAGTGTCGGTGACTTAGTACAAACTTTGTACTAAGTACAAAATCACCAACACTTATTTCCGACCGGAGGTAGTAACATTCAATCAAATAGATTTGATCTGGAAGATATTACCTTTTGCAGTAACACCTTCTCATATTTCTCACAAAAAGAACATGTCCTCACATTCAACTTCAGACCTTTTTTCAACTCGAACATGCATCAGAATGCATTTCATTTGTACTAGAAGAAGCACACTGATGAGGCGCAATGAACTTAAAGAACCAAACCATGATAAAACTGAACCTATGCCAACCAGGTAACAAAGCAAAACAAAACAAAACCAAATCTATGCTACGCTAGAAATGGGGAAAAGAAATAAAAAACATAACAGTCCAGAGAAGACGTGTACTACAGGTCGGGTGGTGAAGGCATACTGAAGAGACCTTACTCTTCAGGCTGAAATTGTATATGCTGGAACAAAGGTTCTGTAACAATCGTTCGATGCTATACATATAATAAAAAAGTTCAGTTTGGTTGAGCACTGAGTATGTCTTTCTCTGATACTTCTGTTTCAAAATACATGCCCTTTTATCTTCTTAAAATTTTCTCAATATTTGTGTCCTAGTGACTTCTAATGCAGTTTTATCCACCATAGTATTGAACCAGAACTTCACACAATTATCGATAGTGAAGAAAAAAATCAAGTTTTAAACCCTTAACTATGGCAAAAGTTCACTTGTCAATTCTGAACTCAGAACCATTTAAAATGCAAAACTCGTACTATTGAAACAGTCAACATTTCACTGTCAAGTGGTTTTGACTGACGTGGATGCCATATGTCCACAACCTCACTGCCCTGCCATGTCACCTGAAACTACTAGTTAAACCCACCTCTGGTTAAAAATGTGGAACATTTTAACATTCAAAAGAAGAAAAAGATATGCAGGCGAACACCATATGAAGTTAAACGACTTGCCGGTTGGGTCTCGTCTAAACTTTATGATTGCTAGTCCCTATTCTGACATTTTATTTCTGGTAAATGCAGGCTAGACTCTGAATACCCAGTCCGAAATATGTTCAAGCTTTTCGTATGTGCAATTTGTCAAGTAGAGCTAGAGACTGGTCAGGGGATATCAATACACGAGGGTTTGTCAAAGCAAGGAAAGCAGTCCCCCTGGGATGGTCCGTTCCTTTGTCACAGTTGCCAGGAGAAGAAAGAAGCAATGGAGGGAAAGCGTCCCTCACGAGGTATGCCTCTTCCCACTCTACTGTAGTATTTATCACTTTGCAAGCCACATTCCGAATAAACCTTCCCATACCTGCAGATTCCTCCTCCATAAATAGCGGTTCAAGCGAGTAGTAACCAAGGGCAAGAGTCATCCTGAACCAACCATCTAACAATGTGCCGAAAGACCTATGCATAGCTGACATTTGGCTTTCTTGCAACGGTTGATCTGTTAGATGGATAATCATGGAGTTAGGATACAAAGTGAACAACCGGATTAACTGGGCGGAGGTGCCTGTGTTGAAGAGCCTATACACTACTGAAGTGAAAGATACCCATTACCCTGTGTGTTGACATTAACATCTTCAGTGGGCCTTCTAGCAGTGGCATATAAACAGGCCAAAGGCCTGTTAATTAAGAACGGCCAATCTCTTTTATGGTCGACCATCATGTAAATTATCCATCGCATAGAGTGTGACACATAGCCGTGCCATTGTATTTCTCAAGTAGGGTTAGTTGCGAGATTCTTAAATTCATTTTTGGGCAGATCTAAGCTACGGCCACTTGCCCGTTACCTACTAGGAGCATGCCTTATTCAACACTGTAATTAAAACCTGAGGAGATTGTGACAGAGTGCAAACATCTATGAATATCTGGCATGACAGCCTCTTCAACATGTTTGCAATGTAAAGTAGTACTTCCTCCGATCTATAATGAGTGTTGCTGACTTAGTACAAACTTTGTACTAAATCAATCACCGACACTTACTATGGATTGGAGGGAGTACCATTTGTGCTAGGAAATTGGCAGCAATTCCTGGCTTGAGTTGCCACTGTTGGCATTTTTCTGAAGGTCGTTGCTGGCTTGCTACCAATCTGCACCTGTAGGCCATATCACCGTGCGCCTGTACTAAGCACTTGCCATGTGAGGTGATGCCACGGTGCGGGTTCAACACATGTATGCTGGTTGTTCTACTCCGCATACCCCCCTACCTTCCTTGTGATTGGCAGCTCACTCTTCCAATCCAACCTGCAATTTCTTTACGGCCATGAGCTTCTTGAGGATTTAGTGCAATTTATTTACGGCCATGAGCTTCTTGAGGATTTAGGGCCTGTTTGGTTCCTAGCCACACTTTGCCAAGCTAAAGTTTGGCTGCCACAGTTTAGTTGGTATGTGTTTGGTTTTTGTCACATTTTGACTAGTAATATTTTATTCTCAGTGTGGCCCATTTGTCATAGAGTTATTGTTGTTGCAACTTTTGCTAAAGTTTGGCTTCATATTTTGTTGCCACACTTTTTGTGGGTGTCATACTTTTATGGCTAGCCACACTTTGGCTTGGCAAAATATTGTCAGGAACCAAACAGGCCCTTAACAATATGGCCACTTTGCCTAGCCTCCAAGCTTCGAAGCATTGACCTGAATATACGCAGGATTTGCATAGCCGTCGCTTGCACGCTGCCTGTGCTATAGCCTAGCATGGCTGGCTTCGAAACCATAACATCGCCGTTGGATGTGCATCAAGCGGCTGAGGTCTAGCGAGGTGTTTGATTTGGTCAGTTCGCACTAGCTTACGGTGGAATTATGCTTGCCACTTTACCCCGCGTTACTCATGGCGTCCATGGGGGCACACAGTGAACGAGGTCAACGTGCTCTTATCTTTCGCAATGTAGGCCATGAAACAAGGAGGGCCAAAACAAAAAGAAACAACGGGGCGCATATATAATGATTATAGATTCTTAGGGCACCTCTAGAATTGCATGCATTCTTAGGTTGCATGAGTGTATAAGGCCATTGGTAATTTGGTACGGTATAGGGAGGAAAGTAGCCCGGTTTCATTCCACATAAACTTTGCTTCATGAAGGTGCAAGCCGTTGCAACTCGCATTTTTAGTCCATTCCGAATGTGTAATTAACCAGATGAAACAGATCGGATCGATCACCATATCGCTCTTGTGTGCACCAGCTTCCTCCTAGTAGCTACCTAGCCTGCCTGCCATTGATACTCAAGATGGAGAACGGCAAGACCTCCGATGAGAGGCCCTCGTCCGGCGCTGTGCGGCCGTTGGTGCTAGTAATGTTCGCGGTGAGCTTGATGGCCCTGCCGCTCATGGCCACATGGGTCTCGCCCGGAGCCCGGCTATTCTTAAGCGCCGGTATGTTGATCCCCTGACTGAATAGAGGAGTTCTCACTTGCATGTCATGTCAGCATACCAAGTCATTCTGGAACTATATGTAGTGCCCCGCCACGGCCTAGGCCGCGCCGGCCCCTCGGCAGCGATGCCGGACACCCGCGACCGGCTCCTCGGCGGCCTCCTCTCGCCGGACTTCGACGACGGCTCCTGCCTCAGCCGCTACCGCGCCTCGTTCTACCGCCAGCCGTCACCCCACAACCTGTCCTCGCACCTCGTCTCGCGCCTCCGACGCTACGAGTCCCACCACCGCCTATGCGGGCCCGGCACTCCGGCCTACTCGCGCGCCGTCGCCCGCCTGCGCGACTCCAACAGTACTACCACCAGCTCCGACACGGCCGCTGACGACGGCGCCAAGTGCAGCTACATCGTCTGGATCCCCCAGGCGGGCCTCGGCAACCGCGTCATCTCCACCGCCGCCGCCTTCCTCTACGCGCTGCTCACCGACCGCGTCCTCCTCGTCCACCACCCCGCCGACCTCGACGACATCTTCTGCGAGCCCTTCCCCGGCCCCAGCACCTGGGTGCTCCCGGAGAAAGACTTCCCCATCCCGGACATCGACGGCTTCAGCATCCGCACCCCGGAGAGCCTCGGCAACGCGGTGGGCCGTCACGAGGCGTACAGGGACCCGCCGCCGCCGTGGATGTACGTCCACCTGCAGAACAACTACAACCTCAACGACGGGCGCTTCTTCTGCGACGACGGGCAGGACGCGGTGCGCGGCGTGCGCTGGATCCTGCTCCGCTCCGACAACTACTTCGTGCCGGGCCTCTTCCTGATCCCGCGGTTCGAGCAAGAGCTGGACCGCCTCTTCCCGCGCCGCGACGCCGTGTTCCACCACCTCGGACGGTACCTGATCCACCCGAGCAACACGGTGTGGGCCATGGTGGCGCGGTACCACAGCTCGTACCTCGCCCCGGCGGAGGAGCGGGTGGGCATCCAGGTGCGCGACTTCAAGTTCGTGCCCATCTCCGCCGACGACCGCTACGGCCAGATCATCTCATGCGCGCACCGCGAGGGCATCCTGCCCGCCGTCGTCGACAACGGAACCTCCGCCGCCGCTGGCCCCGATGATCGCCCGGAGACGACAACGAAGCGCAAGGCCGTGCTCGTCGTGTCTCTGCGCGGGGAGTACTACGATAAGCTCAGCAGCCTGTACTACGAGCACGGCGCGGCGGGGGGCGCGGCGGTGAGCGTGTTCCAGCCGACGCACCTGGGCGCGCAGCACACGGAGGAGCGGCATCACAACCAGAAGGCGTTCGCGGAGATGGTGCTGCTGAGCTTCTCGGACGTGGTGATCACGTCGGCCGCCTCCACGTTCGGGTACGTCAGCCAGGGGCTGGCCGGGCTGAGGCCCTGGGTGCTCATGACCCCCGTCGACGGGAAGGCCCCCGAGCCGCCGTGCCGTCTGGCCCCAACAATCGAACCCTGCTTCCACAACGCGCCGCAGTTCGAGTGCAAAACTAGGAAGCGCGGTGACAGCGGCAGGGTGGTGCCGCACGTCCGGCACTGCGAGGATTATCCGAGTGGCATTCAGTTGTTGGTGGACTAACTCAGCTTGGGTTTTAATTTGGGGATCGTGGTGTTCATCTTGGGGGCTACAATTTGGTGGAATTATTTTGATATTATAAACGGTTTTGACAATCCTCAATCAACGAATTTTTATTGTATTTCTTACTAAGTATCAGTCAGCACCGAGAACAGGTTGTACAGCCGATCCTAGGTTGAGATCCCAGCAAGAATTTTACATTTTATAAAAACTTAGATGTGGCAAACAATACATTTTTTTCAACTGGTGTATCAATTTCTTTAGCCAAGCCGTTGATAAAATGCTAATTCGAAGACTAGCCAACCCACACTATATCCACAACGCACAGCTCTCCTCGTCAATGTACCCTCCACCCTTGATTGCCCAAGGAGTTGGCGAGTGGGTGGCAGGACTTGGACAGACCCATGTACATAGCACGCCTCAAGGTTCAATCTGAGCGGCGTACATGGCACCTCGGAGGTTCAATCCTGAGCACTAGAAAAGCCAGAGAACCACAACCGAACCCCGTGCTTCCAAGGTCTGTGCTGTGCCTCCAAAATGATGCTTCAAAGGAAGACATGATCAATGTGTTTTTGTCTTTAGACGGATCGGATTGGATTTTGCCTTTACCGTATCTTCTACCATATGTTTTTGTCGGATTCAGAGCGGAGCGGATAATGACCAGATGCGGATTCGGAAATGGATATATCTGAGTGCGAATTTGGAGCAGAAATGGAGCGAATTCAGAGCAGAAACAAAACTAATCGGATCGGTAGGTTTAAAAGTAGTTAATAACCATACAACCAAGAATACAAAGAATAAAAATGATAACATGATAAAATGAATAAATATAACATAAATAATAATGTACACACATGACCTAAGGTAACATATACACATGTTTAAGTAGCCTAGTAACCAAATAAACCTCTAATCTCTACGGTACAATGACTATGTAAGTATGTTGAATGATTAGCTAACGACTCGGCAACTTACTAACTACTAGATGTCCTATATTATCTTAACCTTTTTGGGGGAAAATTGGATTATTCGGTAAAAACCATCGGATTATCCTAATTAATTTTCGGATAATCCATATTTAACGCTATACCATATCCTATATCGTATCCGGGTGTACAGTCCGGAATCGGTTATCCTTATCCGTCATATTTCTATAAATCGGATATGGATTCTTAAAAATGGATTCGGTGACGGATTTGATATGGAAATTATCTTATCTGTTTACATCCCTAGTTACCATTCTTATCAGGTGGATATAAAAAATAAAACTATGTTATAGAAAATGTGCTATGTTATCTTAACCTTTTCGTGGGAAAATCGGATTATTCGATAAAAAACCATCAGATTATCCTAATTAATTTTTGGATAATCCATATTTAACGCCATACCATATCCTATATCGTATCCGGGTGTTCAGCCCGGAATCGGTTATTCTTATCCGTCAGATTTCTATAAATCGGATATGGATTCTTAAAAACGGATTCGGTGACGGATTTGATATGGAAATTATCTTATCTGTTTACATCCCTAGTTACCATTCTTATCAGGTGGATATAAAAAATAAAACTATGTTATAGAAAATGTGCTATGTTATCTTAACCTTTTCGTGGGAAAATCGGATTATTCGGTAAAAAACCATCGGATTATCCTAATTAATTTTTGGATAATCCATATTTAACGCCATACCATATCCTATATCGTATCCGGGTGTTCAGTCCGGAATCGGTTATCCTTATCCGTCAGATTTCTATAAATCGGATATGGATTCTTAAAAATGGATTCGGTGACGGATTTGATATGGAAATTATCTTATCTGTTTACATCCCTAGTTACCATTCTTATCAGGTGGATATAAAAAATAAAACTATGTTATAGAAAATGAGCAATACTAAACAAAAGTAAATGTCATATAAGAAAAACCTCTCTCGTCCCAATCTACATGCCGTTTCTTTGTAGGATTCATCATCACTACTATTACTAGTTGAATGTCCAATGGGCACTCCAGTCTGAATTTAATTTCATCAAGTACTACTGAAGATATTCATGGAACTTTCTCTGGAGAGATGCTAAGTATTCAACTAAAAAGGTTTATAGTGCTCTGGCTGGCATATTTGCTACTCCTAAACGTATCCTAGGCATCTGGAAGACTTGCAGCGTTCCCAGACAGAAATCTTGAAGATTGAACCCCAAGGATTTGATGAAAAAAAAAAGAAATTTCATGTGAATTTCTCAGACTGTGTTCTTATGTGATCTGATGCATCTATTCTTCGAATGCAGCTTCAGTCAGAGTTTTTGGTGGGGCTCTGGGGATTGAATGGAACCCTGATAATGGCATGTACATTGTGATTCAAGATGCTAGAAATAGATACTCGACGATTTCATGATGGAGATCTTCATCACAGGTTGCTGGAGTTTATCGGAACATCGAAATAATGCTATCTTCAATGCCATTTTTTCCCTCTGTCAATTGGACTAAGTCTCCCACCATTGCATATTCCCCCATTTTAAAATAAAACAGAAAATGATGCAACACAGTTTTTTCCTACTGTATTTGTGTTAAAATAAAAGGAAATTCAAGTTTCTTTCGTAGCATGGGTAAACATAATAGCTAGATCCATGCGTTGCTACGGTATTTCTCAAATTATAAAATTTATTAAAACTACGAAAAACGATCATTAAAATCCATGAACACATCCGGTGGGCATTTACGTTGCTGAAATGTCTGTACATAGATGATGTATTGCTACATAAACACAAAGAAATTGAGTGGTATAAGGATGCAGATACCTAAAATGTGTACACTTTCGGGATGAGCACGTCCAATCGCAGGCGAGCAGTCCACGCCAACCAGCAATTGCACACATTTGAATTCAGTAAACGACTAGAATCGGGCTAGATTTCACAGTGCAAGGTAACCATATAAAACGAGACAAATAACAGGTGGTGCTGTTGAGTAATAACATATGTAGGTAGCAGATAAGCTTGCATATCCGATGCTCACAAAGAAGCAGGTTCATACATAACATGGCCTGGCCACATAACAAGTTTTTGAAATGGGGAAAACTAAACCAGTACCTACTGGCATCATGCTAGATACTTCAACGGGAAAAGCACTCAAGGAAATCAGGTGCCAGCGATGGGAGCTGGAGCACCGGTGCCGACACCACCACCAGGACGACCGCCAACACCACCAGGAGCCCCAGCAAAACCAGCAGGACGAGGAGCTTGGCCCCCAGGTCTTTCCTCCTGCAAGCCATAAGGCACAACAACATTATACAGGGTAGAAATCACAGCAATAAATGATGTTCCAGCAAAAAAGAGGTATCAACACAATACTAAGTACTGCTTGTTTTCGGTGTATCCTACACTTAGCACCAAACCCACATTAACACAACTTCAGTAGCATTTCAGGTAACAGAAGTGCTGCAAAGCACCACAAGCTCTGCAAAAGGCTTGTTTTCATTATGTTTCAGTAAGATAAATTGGACAAGGATAATGCAAGTTGTAGTAGAAGCATTGGACTAAGCACGCAAATAAGATGTTGGCTAGCGTGCCCACCATTAACCTGAAGAAGCTAAAGACCTGGAGCATCGTGGGAACTAATGATGTAAGCAACAGGGAAAGAGGAGACCAAACTATACGTTGGAAACCTCGGCACTCTTGCTTTGATAATTCAAAACTGGGTGAAGGTTTTTTACCAAGAAATTTATATTCAGTTGACTCAAACCCACAACAACAAAACTTAAGTAGCAATTCAGGTAACAGAAGTGCTGCAAAGCACCATATGCTCTGCAAAAAGCTGGAAATTCCCAAAGAAATAGATGCTGCAAGGATGTTTTCTGTACATACTCTACCTACTAATGAAACCTGAAGCCACAGTTGCTGGACCGTTCAAAAAGAATATATATACTGGCATGTAAACATATGTTGGCAAGTATTCGTACCATGAACCTAAGAGAAAACAATCGACAAATGCTATAGGCCACAGGGAAAAATAAGAAATCAGATTTGTACCATCAGATTGCTTTTGCTTCCCAGATCAAGTATTCAGTTGACAAAAAAAGGTACAAAGACAGACAAGGAGCCCATACCTTGGGGCGGAAGCGTCGCGGCGGTGCTCGATTCTTCCTGTTTTCACTGGAGCGGACACGGACTTGGTGCTGGTGGATTGCACAGCCGACGCATGAATGGATCTTCTCATAAATCTTTGGCAGAACATAACCTGCAAAGAAAAACTCGTCAATCATGCCACAAACGAAACAAAAGCTCGAAACTTTGGAGTCACAAGACGATCAGAAAACATGGGCGAAACTATATTTCCAAGTTGCAGTCTTGCAAGACTACAGCGTGGTTGGGATCACTGATCCAGCAGTTAAAAGCAAAACAATCAAAGAGGAAGCAAAAACGCACCATCAAAGACGCACGCCTCCTGTAGATCTCTCATGGCTGCCAGCTCCACGACGTTCGACACCCGGAACCTCTTGATCGCCTTGTCCTGCGCCACCAAAGAAACCCATCCATAATCAACAGACTGACACGGCGATTCGCGCACAAGGAGGCTGTTTTGGACAACGGGCGCATGATCTGAGCTTACCTTTGGGACGCACTTGGCGCAGTTGTTGCAGCGGACGAACTTGACGTGGCCGCGGCCATGCTTGTTGCGGCCGTGGTTGCGGCGCTTGACGGTCTGTGGTAGGAAGCGAGAGAGCGCGCGTGTCAGACCGGCATTCGACCGCACGACGGAGTAGGTTGGAAGTTCGGGCGATCGGATCTTACCATGGCGAGGCGAGGCGAGGCGAGGGCGAGGAGGAGCGCGCGAGGTCGGCGGCGGCGTCTTCGAGCGAGGCTCCGAAGTCTCCGGGTCCTGGTCCGGTCCTTGTGTAGGGTTTGGCTCCCAGGGGGCGGCGGCGTGGCCCTTATATAACCGGTGGGAGGTAGCCTGGTAGTAGCATCTAAGCGGTTCGTTTGTGGATCGACGGTCCACGTTGTGAGGCTCGTGAGTGGAAGCAAATGCGCATTTATTGTATCTGTGCTTTGCGTTTGCAACATGTCGAAACTCTATTAAATGTACTACTCCCTCTGTTTTAAAATATAAGATATTTTAGGTTTGTGAAGCAAATGTATTTAGACATATTTTAGTGTGTGTATTCGAGTGAACCTACACACTAAAACATGTCTAAATACATTTGCTTTACAAAACTAAAACATCTTATATTTCGAAATGGAGGGAGTATTTCAGAAAAGAATCTACTCCCTCTGTGCCGGTATATAAGTCTCGCGCGTATCTCTAGGTTGCCATTTTGATCAATATTATATAAGATATATACTACAAAATGTATATCACTAGAAACTTTAGATTATGTACTTTTTAATGGTATAATTTTTATATTATATTTATTAAAATGACGATCTAGGAGTACGCGCAGGACCTAGAAAGAAGTAGTTAGTATTAAATGCATGAGAGAAAGAAGACTCGTATTCTTTTTCTTCTTGAAATAAAGAAACACATTGAGGGCTCCTTTAATTCATAGCATAGGAAAAATGTATGAATAGAAAACATGTAGAATTGGGATGATATGTCCATCAGAATCCTACGAACAAAGGAATTGGTATAGGAATTTTTCTATGAGGTCCAACCTCATGTTATTTTCCTATAAAATTTACACTACTCCCTCCATTCCGGTGTATAAGTCTTGCGCGTATCCCTAGGTTATCATTTTGACTAATCCATATCTAATAATAAAAGACGCAAGGGTTCCATGGTTTGGTTCTTCCGTCAATTTAGTTTCGTACGTCGCACTGATTTTTTTCCTTCCTACGACGCACGGTCTAATTGTTTCGTCCGGCTTGGTGCGTCGCGCAAGGGGAGCCATCACGTATGTCAATCAAACTCTGATCCGAAGCGAATAGAGTTCTTTAAGAAAAAGAAACCGAATAGATCTTGGCCTCTGAGAAAACAAGATAATATAAATAAAACCTGAGATCGGGGAGGCTAGATCGATCATAGCTAAGGGCAACAACGATGGAGTTCAGGTGGTATGCCGATCTGGATGACTCGCCAAAAGGCCATGGCCTTGCCAATACCGATCTCACCGTAAAACCCAGCGAGAGGAGCCAAGTCGCGTGCGGTCGTAGGGCCCGTGGTCTGCAATGAGCAGCTGTTTTGGTGCAGTTTCTTTGAATAGGGAGCAACAATTCAAAATGAGTTGCACTCCTGCAGTTTGGCGCAATGGGCTTCCACCACCCATGCTGAGGGAACGAAGTAACCGCGCGACGGGCCGACAGACTGCGGTTGGGCGGGCACCGTTGGCTTCCCAACAGAGTGAACGAAACAACACGTGATGAGCCGAGGCCCGAGGAGCTGCAGTCCGGCGTTGGCTCACTTATGGATAGAACGAAGCACAGCTCCAACCACCTGATCGTGCTCATTGCTAATTTGCTGAACGAGCGAAGTACTATGAGAGTACGAGGCCGTATATTGCCGTATATGAAATTTTATCTCAAAGCAGCAGCGAGACAGGGGGAGATCAGAAGCGAGCGGTGCATAAACAGCAGCACGGGCTACATGCGGGCCAGTTTTACAGTACCTTTTACTTGTCATAGGTGAGGGACAAGTATGATTCCATCTAACAGCTCAGGTAGTTCTTCTGAGATTGGGCCCAACTGGCCCAGCAATTGTAGTTCTTTAAAAAAATTGACGAACATTTAGGATTCTAGGACCCAACTCCACCCGATCCGCCGCCGGTCTATCCCGCAGGCGCGCCGCCACCGCCGATGCCTCCACCCGACCTGCCACCATCTCCTCACTCCATATGTGCATCCGCCACCACCGCAGCCGCCGAATCCCCTGTCGATTCAAAGAAAAAAGATCACAATGAAACGCGCCATGTACATGTCGCCGCTGCCTCCGCCGCCGACTCTAGCCTGCACGCTGACGGCGTCGACGCCGGACGACACGCCCAAGGTGGATGGCGACGGTCGCGCCTTCTCCAGCCTGCACACCTGCGTCGTGACTCCAGCCTGTACGCCGCCTCCGCCGCTGACTCCAGTCTCCAGCCTGCACGCCTCCGCCGCTGACTCCAGCTTGCATGGCTCCGGCGCCGATGCCAGCCGCCCGCACCACAACGCCTTCAGCGGTTCGGCTGCCATCCATTGCTCCTGCCCGCATGCCGCCAATGCTTTCGAACTAAACTTCTAAACCTAGTTTTTGAATGTCTAAATATTCAGTCCATGTACTGTAGCTCGCCGCCATGATACTGCAGGCCACCACCGTTGCTACTGCCAAGGTCCATAGCATTTTTGAGTCCTCCAGCTCCTCTGGTTACTTGCTATGGCATTCGTGTAGTAAAAGGATGCGGTCATGGCGTCATGCTCATCCCCGGCCGAGCTAGTCGAATCGATTTAGAGTTAGGATTGTTTTATTTTCGAACATATCACTCAGTGTGTTGGGCTGTGTTGGGCCAGGCCGGTCTACGGAAACTTTTGTGCGGTACGGATTTTACCCTTGCCAGGTGATCAGTATGAATCATACTCCTACTTGTTATCTTTTTGGTATCAGTATGGATTGTTATAGGCTTTTGGATGGTCTAAAATGGATGGCTATTATTTATTTAAGGGTACCACAAAACACCTCTACATGCGCACAAGCACTAAGTAGAGCGGCTCGAGCTGCCGCTCGCCGGAGTGATCGCCATCTCGGTTACATCCCTCGTAGCTCACCCGCGTGGGCTCCGTAGCCGAGGAGCTGCCTCCCTTAGCTCGTGAACGGGGACGGTAGCCGCTGTCGTCAGAGGCCATATAGATTCAGTCGAATGTCGATCCAGTCGGAGGCCGTTGGCTACTGCTACGACTACACGTCTTGCCGGAAACCCGATAGAACAACGCGCCCGGTCGCTCGCGAATTGGGCACATGCTTTCTCTATTCGCAAGCTAGAGGATCTGGGGATCGGACGCTAATTTTTCCAAGAGTATTAATCCATGAGGTGTTTTGTGGTATCCTTAAATAAATAATAGCCATCCATTTTAGACCATCCAAAGGCCTATAACAATCCATACTGGTACCAAAAAGATAACAAGTAGGAGTATGATTCATACTGATCACAGGCTAGGAACACGATGATGATGAGCACGCTACCAGATCATAGCTGAGAACGAACACGCTACCAAGAACGAGCGCGCCAGATCATAGCTGATAACGAACACGCTCCAAGCCAAGAAGCTAGGCAGTAGCTCTTAACAACAAGAAATATTCTTCACATGACGCACACACCAGCTCCACCTTGTGGTTCTCCCCATAGCTCGTAAAATCTCACCCAAAGGAGCAAATTATCTTAGTTTGAGGAATCTGTGGCTTGCTCTGTTGATCGTGGTCTCCGCTGCGTCAAAGTAGAGGAGGGGGGAGGATGGCGTCGAAGTGGCGGAAGGAGGACCACGATGAAATAAATATGTCAACGTCTATATGAATCAGGTGGCATCAGACTAAATATAACCAGTAGCAACGCACGGACATGTGTCCTAGTGTAATATAATATATATACTATGAAATATATATCACTAGAAACTTCCGATTATGTACTTTCTAATGGTATAATTTTTATGTTATAAAATTTATATTATATTTGTCAAAATAACGATCTAGAGATACGCGCAGGACCTATACACCGGGACGGAGGGAGTACAAGATTCCTATAGGATTATTTCCTATAGGATAGAATCCTATGAATCAAACGACTTTCACAAGAAAATTTCTATAGAATCTCAATCCTCCACAAATCCTTTAAGAATCCTATGAATCAAAGGAGCCCGGAATTAGAAATCGCCAGCAAAAGAGTTGATTAGAAATTCACGGATGGCATAGGCATGGCCATGGTGATCACTACTGTAACATTGACACTCAGCACACTGACCATGTACATTGGCATTTTGCAGAATTGAAAGAACTACATGGAGTCGCCGCAGTAGCTCGTAATTGTGCTCCCCAAGGTGCAGCTCAAGCCAGAAATTCCAGACCTGATGGATGTTGTCGACAAGATGGACCTTCCAAGAAGACATATGGGGTGTCCTCCAAGATCACTATGCCCTGGACAGGGTGCCACGATTCTACGTGCAATTGAGCCCTAACAACCTCAAGTCTCTCTTCATGCCAGCAATGAAGACGAATATGGTGAAGAAGCTAAGGATCAAGAAGTAGGTAGTGAAGATGCCTATCCAGGCTAGTCAATGGTGCGAGGACATGATGCGGATGGAGTAGCACTCCGGCAGGCTCGTCTTCTTCAAGGGCTAAAAGGACTTCGGCTTTAAGTCAAGATGGAGGTTAGCAACATGCTGGTGTTCATGAACAAGAACAACGGCTTCCTAATGCAAATGCACATGGATGGCACATCTGTGGAAGTGGTGTGTGACTGCGCCAAGCATGCCGACCATCGTCGTGCCACTTTGAAAGGACACGGATGTCGCCTAGAGGGGGGGTGAACACTAGTGGGAAAAGGCTTATAGATAGATGTTTTACTAGTGGAGCACATTAATCAATATGCTCCACTAGTATTTACTAGTGGCGCATTATCAAATATGCTCCACTGATAATTTTGTTACTAGTGGCGCATTCTTCTCGAAATGCGCCACCAATACGTCTGTGGGACCCACCAGAAGGGTCGTCGACAAAATATCTTGGCTTATCAATGGCGCATTTGCAATATGCGCCACGCATATTTAACCCTTTAGTGGCGCATATTATGCATAATGTGCCACTGATAAGTCTGTGGGACCCACCTGGGCCCCACTGGCCTGACCCCTGCCAGTGTTATGCGTGGCTCATACAGAAATATGCGCCACTGATAAATAAAATATCAATGGCGCATATTGCTATATGCGCCACACATAGCTAGTGGGGCCCACACCTCTGAAAAGGTGGCAGACTTATCAGTGGCGCATTTTGTTCAATATGCGCCACTGATAAGGTCGGCCAGATCTATAAGTTGGCAGCCCCACCACTACCATTTAATTCTTCTCCATCCAACACCAAACTAGATCTAGGTCGTCCTCCTCCTCCCCACCACCTCAATTTCTCCATTCTTGCCTCCATTCTTGGTTTTTAAACCTACTTTGCTCCATAGTTTTGAGAGGGGAAGCCTCTCTAAGTTGTAGATCTACTAAACCAACTAGGTGAGTTGTTGGAGGACATGCATGTGGATGTTTTATGTGGCCGGTGGACGTCTCGCGTGCGTTGTACACGCATGCATGCTTGTGTGTGGTGCATAAATGTTTACAGGTGACGAAGAAGCAAGAGCATGTTGCTTGCTACGGCGTGGTGCATGGATGTTTGCCGAAATGTTGATTAACTTCCGTTTCGGCAAATTTGTGCACTACCCATACGTCCTATTTTTAGGAGAGGTCATGCCGAATTTTTCCGGTGACCATGCATGCATGCATGCATGTGTGTATGTGTGTGTGTGAGCACATGATGATGTGTGATTCTAAGGTACTCTCTTTTCTCTATACCGCGCAGGCAACCATGGTCAGACACATGAGCGAAGGTCAAGTGGCTAGATACAAGGAACGCGCGGTGGCCGATATGAGGATGAACAAGAGGACCCACATAAGATGTCCGTGTCGAACATGCAAACTCGGGAGCTTACTCGACCCTGATTCCGCAGACCTGGAGAGTCACCTGCTCACGCGTGGTTTCATGCCCGGCTATGATTCTGAAGATGACGAGGACGTCAACAATGGTGTTTCTGAAGACGAGGGTGTACAAGATGATCATCATGAAGGAGATGGCGGCGGCGGACATGATGATGATCATCACGAAGGATATGGCGGCGGCGGACATGATGATGATCATCACGAAGGAGATGGCGGCGACGAACATGATGATGATGGAGAAGACGCGGCGTCGACGGGCACACAGACATGACTAACCTCAGCCTTGCAGGACCCACATGTTCAGGAACTGCTCCTCAAGGAGACGAGCAATGCGAAAGCTGCTGCCAGAGAGAAAGCCAGGCTGGAGCAGATGGAGATTGACGGGAAAACTCCGTTGTTTCCTGGGTGCCGACCCAAGGATACACGCTTGAGCGTCACGCTCAAGGCTCTGGAGATGAAGGCGGAAAGCAAATGGACCGACGTAAGCTTCAATAAAAACATGAGATTCTGGCAAAAACGTCTTCCCAAAGGAAACACGTGTCCAACTAATATCGAGGAGGCCAAGAAAATCGTGTGCCCTCTAGACATGCCATACGTTAAGTACCACACCTGCATCAATGATTGTGCACTTTATCGGGATGAGTACGCGGAGAGAACCACATGTCCGGTGTGCGGCCAAGGACGATACAAGATTGGGAACAAGAAAGTACCTCGGAAAGTGGTATGGTACTTTCCTATCATTCCCCGTCTGCAGCGGTATTTCGTAGACCCTAAGGAAGCAAAGCTCATGCGATGGCACGCGGATAGGAAGAAGACCAAAGATGATCCGCATAAGGGCAAGATCCTGACACACCCTTCGGACGCTAGCCAGTGGAACACACTTGACATTGACTTCCATGAGTTCGGGGCCGATCCAAGGAACATCAGGCTTGGTATGAGCACCAATGGACTCAATCCGTTTGGCAACCAGAGTAGCACGCACAGTACCTGGCCCGTGTTTGTATGGCCGTACAACCTCCCTCCATGGTTGTGCACCAAGCAGAGATATGTACACATGTGTATTCTGATTCAGGGGCCAAAACAGCCAGGTGTCGACATGCATTTGTATCTCGGGCTGTTGAAAGAAGAGCTAGCCACGCCGTGGGAGACACCTCCTCGTACGTGGGATGCATACTCAGAAGATTATTTCCCTTTGAGAGTCGCGTTGTTCACAACGGTGCAGGAATATCCAGGTTACAGTTACGTCTCTGGCCAGGTGAACCACGGACACAACGCATGTGTCAGGTGCATGGATAAGACCCCACATCTCCAGCTACCAAGGGATCCAGGTTCCTCGAAGACCGTGTTCCAACGGACTCGGATGTGGCTTCGAATGGATCACCCGTGGAGAAAGTGCGGAGACCTGTTCAACGGTAAAGAAGAGCTTGAAAAAGCCCCACGTCCGAGGAGCGGTGAAGTAATCGACGACATGCTGGAAAACTGGGAAGAGTGCCCTTTGCCGGGAAAGAAGCGTCCGAGGACAAAGCCGCTGCATGGTGTGTGGAAAGCGAGGTCTGTTTTCTGGGACCTGCCGTACTGGAAATACCTCCACACGCCCCATAGCCTTGATGTCATGCACATCACGAAGAACGTATGTGAGAGTCTGCTGGCCACTATCGTCAACATGCCGGATAGGACCAAGGATGGGCCAAAGGCAAGACACGACCTGGAATTCCTTGGCAACAAGAAAGAACTTCATGGTCCGCCCGATAACAATGATGATGATGATGAGACGATGGACGAAGATACTCAGGGTCCCCGCAAGAGGGCTAAGAGGAGGGATATGGTGTTTCCCGCTGCCTGCTTCACTCTAAGTGAGAAGGAGCTCGAGCAGTTTTTTAAGTGCCTCCTAGGAGTTAAAGTTTCTCACGGTTACTCCGGGAACATAGACAGATATCTGGATGAAGCAAAGAAGAGGTTCAGCGGGATGAAGTCTCACGACTGTCACATGTTGATGACACAGATACTTCCCGTTGCGATCCGAGGGATAATGGACGAGCATGTCCGTGAGACGTTGTTTGGCCTCTGCAACTTCTTCGACGTCATCTCGAGGAAATCTATCGGCTTGAAGCAGCTCGACGCGCTGCAAGAAGAGACCATCGTGATACTGTGCGAGCTTGAGATTTACTTCCCGCCCGCGTTCTTTGATATCATGGTGCATCTGCTCGTCCATCTCGTGGATGACATCATTCATCTCGGTCCGACATTCCTGCACAACATGATGCCGTTCGAAAGGCTGAATGGTGTTATCAAAGGATTCGTTCGCAATAGGTCCCGTCCAGATGGAAGCATCGCCAAGGGCTTTCTGACCTACGAGTGTGTCTCGTTTTGCCAGAATTATCTACGCACCGAGGAGGACGACACGAACGACCCTGTTGGTCTACCCAAAAGGACGCACCTCGGTAGGCTTGCCGGATATGGTCACCGCGAGGGTTTTCGCGCCTTGCATGTCAGCGCGAAGGGTCGACGCCCCGACTTTGTCCGGGCACACCTCGTCGCGCTACAGCACATCGAATTGGTTGACCCTTGGGTGGAGGAGCACAAAAGCTTTGTAGAGCAGAAGTTCATTGACCTAGGTCGGCCGAGGAAGAAGGAAGACGTAACAAGAGAGCACAACTCCAGCTTCCCGGCTTGGTTCAAGGAAAAGCTTCACGGCCTGCAGTCGACGCCTTCTACGGAGGATGAAAAACTAATTTTTGCATTATCACAGGGCCCCGGGCACAACATGAGGACATATCAGGCCTACGACATCAACGGATACAGATTCTACACCGAGGAAAGGGACAGGAGTAGCGAATATCAGAACTCAGGAGTAACGATGCTATCCTATGCCGATGACGAAGCCACCGTCAAGGAAAGATTCTTCGGAAGGATCGAGGAGATCTGGGAGCTCGACTATGCCGGAGAGAAGGTGCCGATGTTCCGTGTCAGATGGGCCAAGAGCGTCCAGAAAGAGGGCCGGTATTTCACCACCATGGTTATACCCGATGCCTCCGCGAAGAACGCCTCCGCAAAAAATGAGCCATGGGTACTCGCAAGCCAAGTTGACCAATGCTTCTTCATCACCGACCCGTCAAAGCCAAGCCATGTTGTCGTGAGGAGGGGCAAGAGGAGCATCATCGGAATGGAAGGACCCGCCAACGACCAAGACTTAGAAAAGAACGGCGATCCAAAGATCGAAGAGGAATTCGACAAGTACTTCGACAAGCCGACTACCGCATGAAGAAGGAAGAACACCCTACCTACTAAAGGTTGTCCATTCACGAGAAGAAACCTCAACATTCCCGGCCTAAAGTATTCAACAAACGCGAGGAAGAAGGGCAAGAAGATTGCAAAGAGACGCTAGCTCTAGCTAGCTAGCGCGGAATCGAGATCATGACATTTTTTGTGTGATGTACATGACGATATATATATTCGTGGTTTCTTGAATAAACTATTATGATACTCGCAAATAAAGTGAACAAAAAGTTTCTAAGTATTCGTGTATATTAATTAGTGTTTTTATTAGTTACTAATAAATTTTGAAGTAGTTAGTATTTGTTACTATTAAAAAAATGTAAAAAAAATTGTGAGGCAACCAGGAGTCGAGCCCTGGATGCCCCAGACGTAGCACAGAGAGCTGTACCACTGAGCCAAACTAGTATTGTTGTCATATGGGTGAGCGTCGCGATATTTGACTAAGTGTGACACTTAGCCAAATATCGGTTCAGGCCACAACGATCGATTTCTTCCCCACCACATTTCCTCCCACGCGCCTCCTCTTCCCTAGTAACCCTAGCCGCCGCCGGTCAAAGCCGCCGCCGCCGCTCAAAGCCCTCACTCGAAGCCCCCGGTCAAAGCCGCCGTCGCCGCTCGAAGCTGCCGATCGAAGCCCCCGGTCGAAGCCCCATCCTCGCCTAGTCGAAGCCGCCGTCGCTGCTCGAAGCCCCATCCTCGCCCGCTCGAAGACGTTGCCATCGCCTTCGCCGTCGCATCTCCTCCGTCTCCTTCCCCGCGGCAGCAGGCTTCCCCGCGGCGGCGCAGGTATCGCCCACCTCTTCCCTAGCTCCGTCCTCCTCCGCCCTCCTTCCTGTCCACAGATCGTGCCCATGGATCTTAAAAACAAATCAGAGTGGTGTGTGCTGTGTGGATATGGTCGGTTCAGTATGTTGATAGATATTTGATCCTTCGCGTGCTTGCAAGCATCATGTTTCTCATCACACTGATCTCACAGCTAGCAATGTTCTGTCAAAGTTGCTCATTGTTCCAGCACGCCCTATGCCCCTATGCTTTGTGTTGTTGATTCAGACACATGTTGTCACTGTGTGGGGTAGTATATGCATAAGCGCAGATCGATTAGACACAATCCATGCATAAGGTTCTTTGGTTATCGTCAAGCAATAGGCTGGCAATGCAAGCTTGCTGAAATTCGTTATGTGGGAGGCTGGGTCTGCTTTGGTTTCCTTCTCTTGGGAACAATCGAACGGATATCACTGGTAGTTAGTATTACATCTACAACTTGGATGGTTTTATACTTCTTTTTTATGTTGTACTATATGCCAAGAACTTGGGCATTGTGAATTTTCATGTTTTATAATTTCCAAATTTGTTCTGAGAGAACTGTATCAATTACATACCTTTCTGAATTACCTGTATCAATTATATTAACTGACAACACTAGTCTGATTCCGTGTCGCCACTAACTGAATCTTAACAGAAACTAGCTAACTAACTGAAGCCTATTACTGGAATTAACAGTCTGTCTGTTTCAGAATTGTGATATTTTTCTTCTGGGAGCATAATTAACTTGTATATGCTTTTGTAGGTTCCGCCATGGTGCGCCGCAAGATCACCACCTACGCCATGATGAGCCGACGCCCACCACCACCCCCTCCCCCTCCGACGCCGCCTCCAACGCCGCCACCTCCAGCGTCCAACGGCGAGGAGGAAGAAGTCCCCGAGGTGGACTACCCGGAGGACGAAGAAGAGAACGACCGCCTGGAGGCGGAAGCCCAGGCGGAGATCGACGACATGGAGTGGGCCATCTCAGACCCCGAGAATGAAGAACAGGCGGCCATCCACGCCTCGTGGCGTTCTCTGTGGATGGAGAACAAGGAGGCGGCGCGCGACGACGAGTGGGATGGCCTACTTCTTGAGTCGGGGCTCAAGGAGTCGCGCGACCGCCACACGACGGAGGAGGGAGCGCGCGGCTTCATGGAGTTGGAGCGGCGGCGCCTCTTGGCGCTGCTCGCGGAGGACTCCGGTCGCCTCCACAAGATTGTGGAGGATGACTTCCTCCCCGCCCCCGCCGCCGCACGAGATGCTCGATCGGGCCTAGCAGCGACGAAGAAGGGGGCCAACGACGATGAGGTGGGCCCCTCTAGGCGCTAGAACTTTTTTTTCATATTATGAACTGCTTATATATGATCGATCGTCATCCATGCTATGTTTTATTCTAGGCTTATGAATCCTTGCCATAGTATTTGTGATCATGCAAGCATGTTTTTAAACTTTGTCATTCCTTTCGTTGCATAACATATATACTCCATTCTAGGCTTATATATGATCGATCGTCATCCATGCTATGATTTATTCTAGGCTTATGAATCCTTGCCATAGTATTTGTGATCATGCAAGCATGTTTTTGAACTTTGTCATTCCTTTCATTGCATAACATATATACTCCATTCTAGGCTTATATATGATCGATCGTCATCCATGCTATGTTTTATTCTAGGCTTATGAATCCTTGCCATAGTATTTGTGATCATGCAAGCATGTTTTTGAACTATGTCATTCCTTTTGTTGCATAACATATATACTCCATTCTAGGCTTATATATGATCGATCGTCATCCATGCTATGTTTTATTCTAGGCTTATGAATCCTTGCCATAGTATTTGTGATCATGCAAGCATGTTTTTGAACTTTATCATTCCTTTCGTTGCATAACATATATACTTCATGTCTATAGAGAGATGGCGAAGTGGTACGTGGTGTACAGTGGTCGGGTTCTAGGAGTCTACGAGGACTGGGAGGACTGCCAGGCACAGGTGACCAACTTCAGCGGCAACCGCTACAAAGGGTACAAGACAAGAGAGCTCGCGGTGTCCAAGTGGAGGAGACACGTGTGGAAGAAGAATCGGATGAAGTTCTTGATCATGGTCTCGATCTTGCTCATCGTCGTCGCCGGTGTGATCTATTCGAACTTTCTTTTTGATGTTGGACTTGCTTATATATGATCGATCGGCATCCATGCTATGTTTTATTCTAGGCTTATGAATCCTTGCCATAGTATTTGTGATCATGCAAGCATGTTTTTGCACTTTGTCATTCCTTTCGTTGCATAACATATATACTACATGTCTATAGAGAGATGGCGAAGTGGTACGTGGTGTACAGTGGTCGGGTTCCAAGAGTCTACGAGGAGTGGAAGGACTGCCAGGCACAGGCCGGTGACCAACTTCAGCAGCAACTGCTACAAAGGGTACAAGACAAGAGAGCTCGCGGTCTCCAAGTGGAGGAGACACGAACCGGTCTTGCTCACCATTGCGGGTGTAGTCTACTCGGTCTTTTGGTGAGATGTGTAGTGTGTGTAATGTGTAATGTGTGTAATGCATGGACTTGGGCTATATATGCTCTAACACTTCTAATATTCGGGAACTTTGTCACTATTATGGATCTAATTGTTTGTGATGATGATATATTTGTTTTATACTGCATGTTGTGTATTCTACAGTTATATTGTATACCTATATATATTCTTGTGCATTGCTGTGTATAAATACCAGAAAATATCAGTTTTTTTTGGACTTGTACGAAATATCAGTGGCGCATATTATAGGTGTTTAGTGGCGCATTATGTATTGGTGGCGCATATAGCAATATGCGCCACTCATAAGACACTAATGGCGCATATGCTATATGCGCCACCAATATTCAACATATGCATGGCGCATATTGACATGCGCCACCAATAAACTGTTATTAGTGGCGTGGCATTGGTGGCGCATCCCATATGCGCCACGCATATGCCAAAATGGTGCGCCACCAATAGGCCTTTTTCCACTAGTGGAATAGGCGATTTAAAACTTTTACGAGTGGCTTCACAAATGCGGAATAAAAACTAACGTTTAATTTGTCAAGCATATAAAACCTAAACAAACTAGGTTTTCCTATGTGCACCAACAACTTATGCTAAACAAGATAAGCAACTATGTGATAGCAAGATATATATAACTTCAAGCACGAAGGCTATCACAAAGTAAATTGCATAAGTAAAGGAGCTCGGATATAGAAATAACCGAGGCACGCGGAGACAACGATGTATCCCGAAGTTCACACCCTTGCGGGTGCTAATCTCCGTTGGAGCTGTGTCGAGGCACAAGGCTCCCCAAACGCCACGGAGGCTCACCGTAATCTCCTCGAGCCCTCCCACCAAGATGGAAGACCTGATCCACTATGGGACCCTTGAGGGCGGTCACCGAACCCACACAAAGCTTGGGGATACTCCACAACTTAATTGGAGGCTCCCAAATCCACAAAGCCACTGAGATTGAGGCACACTCCACAACTCAATTGGAGGCTCCCAATAATCGCCATGGAGGCACCACAAAGCTTGGGAAGATCTCCACAACTTAATTGGAGGTCCCCAAGAAATCCACTAAGCCATCTAGGGTTCCAAGAACCCAAGAGGAAATAAGCTTCTTGCTTTCACCACCGAATCTCCGAGGAGAACTCAAACCGATGCACCAAATGCAATGGCAAGAACACACGAAGTGCTCAAATCCTTCTCTCCCAAATCCTACCAAAGCAACAAATGCTATGGAGGGATATGAGAGGAAGAACAAGGAGGAAATCCACAAAAAACTCCAAGATCTAGATCCAATAGGTTCCCCTCACTTAGAGGAGAAAGTGATTGGTGGAAATGTAGATCTAGATCTCCTCTCTCTTTTCCCTTAAAAAGATGCAAGAAACATGGAGGGAATGGAGGAGGGAGGGCAAGCTTTGAAGGTCAACAATGGAGGAGAGAGAAGCCCAAAAACATGGTTGGTTCAAGGAGGAAGAAGGGTATTTATAGGTGGGGAAAATCTGGCCGTTGGAAGCAAATCGCGCCAAAGTTCGGTCGTAAGTCCGGCGCCGCCGGACTTTAGGACGGACGGTCCGGCGGACAGTCTGGCGGTCGCCAAAAAGCCTCCCAGTAGTGCGGTTCGGCGGGCCGCCGGATTTTTCCGGTCTGGGGCCTGATTTCCCGGCCTAGAGTCCGGCCCGGCCGGACCTGGGGCCAAACTTACCGCCAAGAAAAAACATCAACACGAAAACGGCCATAACTTTTGCATCCGGACTCCGTTTTCGATGAACTTGGGCTCGTTGGAATCAACACAATGAGCTCTACACCTTCATCCATAGAAACATCATAGTCCAACAAAGGAGGATGAAACCAAATGATAAAATGTTTGACTAAGCTATAAAGAAGAACCGGTAAAACCTCCAAACACCAAAAACACAATAAGAGTTCCATACGAAATCCGTTTTTGATGAGCTAGAGCTTGTCATGGAAATAACCACAAGCTCTAGAACCTCACATGGAAAAAATCCAAATAAGAACCAAGAAAGATAATGCCAAGTATGCAAAGGTTTGAGCTCTCTTTGAACGAAACAATTAAGTTACTCACTCGAGAGCCCCTCTTGATAGTACGACTATCGATCCTAAACCCGGTCTTCCACACTATGAGACCGGTAAGAAATAAACCCTATCAAGAATATACCATTGCCTTGCACATTCCACTTGAGCTAGATGGTGACGATCTTGATCTTCTCAAGTTAGACTACCTTTCTTGATTGCGCTTGCTCGGTGAAGTCTTGCGGATTGCTCCCCCATACATCACTATGGGAGAGACACTAGAGAAATATCTTCATATGTACATTACCACCAAATGGACACCGAGCTTCAAGCAAATGATATCTTCTAGAAGCCTATCTTAAACTTCCGCTTCGACTTGATCAACATTGCACTTCATCATCTTCTTTCATAATGATGATGTCTTGAGAATGCACATGAGAGCTCACTCCATCTTATTCCTCAAGACACACTCTATATAGGCTCAACTCCCTTATAACCAATCTTCGGATCACTCCTTGGATAACACCTTGATCATCACATAATATTCTTTATATTCAACTTCTTACAACCTTGAACCCAACATAGGATCAAGCGTTGTCTATGGACAAGTCCTACAAATATAACTCAATGCAAACATTAGTCCATAGGGAATGTTATTAATTACCAAAACCACACATGGGGGCACATGCTCTTTCAATCTCCCCCATTTTGGTAATTGATGACAATCTCTTTGAGAGGGTTTATATAATGAATTTAAAGAACTAAGATGGTTACACTAACATCAATTACTACAAAAGTAAGTGATGCTAGTAAAACCATCATATATAGAGCAAACTCCCCCACAATCTATGCACGTATGAATGAACTTGAATTTCATTGCATAGATTGCCAACCAATGTTGTTGGTGGAGTTTACACTATATATACTCACCCATGCAAAGCATGGAAGGCAAATGCTTAAGAACAAAACCAAAGCATGAAGCCCAATTCCCTTCAAACCCTCGAAACTTCTCCCCCATTGGCATCCATTGCCAAAATGGGCGGAAAGGCTTAGAAGGCCAATATTGTGAGAGTTCCTCCTCAAGGTGTGCATGGCCCAAAAAGAGTGAAAACACATGCACAAATCCAAGGACAAAAATTTGGAGGAAATCATCCTATATTAAGGATCAAATATTGCAAACAAAAAGGATGACATGATGGTAATTAAAACTTCCAACAAATGAAGGTAGCAATCAAAAGATCCAAAAGCAAATCAAATAAAGATATTATGATAAGACCAAAACAATGCTTTAAATAAAATGAAGAAGCTCCCCAAGGTACGTGCACAAGATAGACTTTTTGTATTTCAAAACAATTTGCACAACATGGAATCCTCACTCCCTCACTATCATTTAAAAGCAACCATTAGCAAGAGATCATAGAAAAGACAATATGCTTAACACTTGTATCAAGGAAATGATTGAGAAACAAGTAAGGAACCGACATATTAAATGGCTCAACCAAAGGAATGTGTGATAGGAATGACAAAGCATATTATAAGACTAGTACAAGGATGCACAAAGAGCATCCACATAGTCCTCAATGAATGATATTTCTTAGAATTCCATCCCAACACACAAGGTTTAAATAAGATATCAAATAAGGAGATATCATCTCTCATGTGTATAAGTTTCTAAGTAGACAACATCACAAAGATAATTATCACCGAGAAACATATACACATAAAATAGATACAATGAATAGAACATGATATCCAAACAAGTTCATGCAATATACCAATGAGATTTTTACTTTTAAAGCATGACCAAGGGTTCAATATATCTAATTGCATATTGCAAAACTTCAACCACAATCATGTCAAAGACATCACAAATATCAACAAGGGAAAGAAGATAGTTGGGATGTTTTGAGAAAAGCAACAAGTATCATGAGTAAGTATACCAAAAGGAAGAACCAAATTTGCACTTTCATCAATATTGCACATGTGAGGAACTTGAGGAATTGATATGCAATAGAATTGCTAGATAGACATATTTGGGAAGGGTGAATCATGAGCATGATTTTATATATTCCCCAAAAAATGCACTCATCTCAAATTACTCACATTTTCAATAAAGAGTTTTCATTAAGATCTTTGCAAATAAAGATTTTCATGCCATGAAATGACCCACACAAGGTTAGATGCTATAAAAGTATGCATGAATATGATACTTATTACCAAGATATCATTGGAAGGATATAGTAGATAGGAGTTCTTCAATAATCCTAGCTTGCCACAAATTATCAACTAGTCACTGCTTCATCCTTATTATTGAGACAAGCACCAACATATCTCCCATGTACCTAAAACATATTCAAGTACAATATGGTCCCCAAACTCATTGGGTCCAAAGTAGTTAGAGACACTACAATATATAGGACAAGCTCCACAAAAATATGTGCATATAGATATGAACTTGAATTTCATGCACATCTTAGCCGAATTAGGATTTCTTGGATTGTACCCTATATATTGGATCAAAGAAAGCAAAGCATGCCATATACTATGTAGTAAGTAAATATGCATGCTAAAAACTTCCAAGGGCCAAAGGGAGATACAATTTGGACGAAACACCAAGAAGACCAAAGAGTCACACGAAGGTGTGAAAAACCCAAAAGTTGTCCAAATTATATCAAAGAATCAATTCAACACAAGATTGACTCCAAAGTCCACCAAGTGAACAAAGCAAATACCAATGAGCATAAAGAATCACTAAAAGACACATGCCCAAAGACTTATCTCATTTAAGAAAAAGAGCAAAATCAAGAAAAGAGATAGCCATTCTCCCAAAGAGAGCAAGGTTCCAATCAAACAAACCAAACTCTCCACTCTTTTATGATGGCACACTAAGTACCAAAAACAAAAAGATTTGTCTTCCAACAATAACCAATACCAATTGAAATAAGCCGCAAGAGTATGTTATAGAAAATATAGGAGAGCTCCCCCAAGATTAGTGCATTATTTATGATTTTGCATTTGAATACAAAATGCACACAAATGGGATCATCATCTCTACCTACATTAAGAATAACACAAAACAAATTCAACAAAATAAAATGGACTCACAAGAGTCAAGGAAGACAATGGGAAATAAAACAAATACATTTCTTGGCAAGAGATAAGGTAATTAAAAGCAATAGCCAATGTAAAGATGATCAATATATATATACCACAAGACAAAGTACCAATTGTTCAAGGACGAGAGGTATTTGGAGTTATTAATTTCTCGGTGGTATTTTACACATAAATCCAAGATCATCTTCACAACAAGAAGCATATGAAAAGGATAAGAATTAAACACCATGCTATAGAAGATATTCTTGATAAACTCAAATAGTTAAACAATCACGCAAAGCAATGATTAGGATAACTTGAAGCAAATGGTTTTCCAATTTTAATGTAGAATTCCACGTTTTAGGAAAATCCTACCAAGAATGAATCTCACAAACAAGATCCAAAGCAAGAGCAATAAAACAATTTGGAAAAATGAAACTTGTTTGAGCAAACATGTCACATAGAAGAAAGATAATTTGCAATATCAACACTATGTAACACATTTATTGGTTTGTAGTATGCACAAAGCATATTACTCCCCCATAATGTGATAGAGCATTTATTTTCACAAGAGGCAAATAAAATTCAATATGAGAAGATTAATGGACATTATAGAATTTGAATTTCTCATGAACATGACATACCACATAGAGACTAGATAAATTCAAGGGATTTCTATTTTCGTGCCCCTGGGACGTTAGTTGTACTCAGTTTTCCCCAGCCGCTTAGTTTTTTCTCAGTTTTCCCCTCGCTCTAGTTTAAAACCCCTCGCAGACGCTCGGACGGGAGGTTTGCCGTTTAGTTGACCGTTCCGTGCTGACGTGTGGGGCCGCGTCGTGTGGGGCCACGTCGCGTGGGGCTGGTAGAACGGGACCGCGTGGGACAGGACGAGACCGCGTTTGGTTGTACGTGAGAGCTCGGTTTTGTCTCTCTCGGCCCAAATTGGCATTTTTCATAGCGCCTTTTTCCCCTCTCTCTCTGTTACAGTTCTCTCTCTTTTCACCAAATTAGTATCAAATCTAGAGAAACTTCTATCTCTGTCTTTCTTTAATGATTGTTGCCTTTTTGCCCTCGTTTTTTGCCCAATATGTTAACAAATCTAGTAGCAAATCTAGAAGCTAGTAGAGGATAAATTCACAGCAGCATAATAAATCGAGAAAATATAGGAAAAGCTGCATACAGCAGCCAACATAGCATATATATATATATATTCAGGACAGATCCAACAGTACTACCGATCCCTAGATCCAACATAAGCTACATTTTACATGGGATTAAGCTTGGAGGCTGCGCAGGTGAATCCCAAGTGCTTTGTGTTTGGCCATGAACGCATGCACGTTCACGGTCGTTCCAACTCTAGCGCCGCCAGTGGCACTGCCAAGGGATTCGGCATGGTTCACCAGGCAGTTGAAGTCGGTGGCGCGGAGCCTCCTGTTGCAGAAGGGGCACCTGTAAACGCCTCGAGCAAAGTAGCGATCGTAATGGCCGGACTGCAGCCTCCTGAGGACGTGACGAGTCTTGGTGTGGAAGGACTCGTCGTCGTTGTCGACGTCGCTGCTCTGCACCTGTCACGTAGCACCAAAGATCAAAAAACACGGAGTCAATTGCAGCGATGATGGAACAGAGAGTGAACAAAAGATCATGATGATAATATGGGCACGAAAAAAAGAAGCCTCAGTTACATTGGACACACTTATATCCAGGATTTGGGTCAGTGAACCAAAGATCATGCACAACAAATTTGTACACACCAATTGTTCACAGACCAAACCCTGAATCAATTTGTGCCCAAATATTCATCATCATCGGCACAAATTAACGGGATGGAATTGATTACTCACATAAGTTAACCGAATCGTAAACAAAAGCAAATCACAAACACTAATAACGCTAGATCTATCATAAAAGGATTGAACTAGGAACAGACGAACCCTAATAACGCTAGATCTATCATAAAAGGATTGAACTAGGAACAGACGAACAATAATATCGCTAGATCTAACACAAAAGGATTGAAATGGCATAAGAACAAGGGAACAAAGGGTTACCTCCGGGTAGTCGTCGACGATGCTGGTGTCGTAGGGGTTCGCCGGCGCGACGTACGGCACTGGTTCGTACGGGTCTTCGTATAGGTCCCAATCGACGGGGGCCTGGACGGGTGCCTGGACGGGGGCCTGGACGGGGGCGGCGGCCATTGCGCCGGCGGCTGATGCGCCGGGGCCTACATTGGAAGCAGCGATGGGGGCCTGAACGGGGCCGGTGGCCGATGCGCCGGCGGCCGATGCGCCGGCGGCTACGTCGGCAATGGGCATCTCATGCTTCTCCATCGCCGGGGTTTTTTCTTAGGGGTTTTTTCGACGCGAAGTGGAGAAGATGATGGGACAGGAGAGGCGGTTGCAGTGAGAATGAGAGAGTGGGCAAGCATCGAGAGAGAGAAAGAGGGGCTCTATAAAGACGAAGGTGGCGTTTGGTGTACCGCAACACGCGTCCGCTATGCACGGCTGCAGCGTGCACCGCGACACGAGGCTAACCCTTCGACGTTTGGTGTACTTAGTTCTACCCTCGGGCCTTATTCAGAAATTTTATATGCACTCAGTTTTCCCCTCGAGTACTAGACTGGCAAGTGCAATATACTCAGTTCTACCCTCAAGTAGCTGGTCAACAGAGAGTCAACAAATGAGATTAACATAGCTAATTGAGTCATTTCATGCGCAAAAAAATCCAAAAAAATAAAAACATAGTGGCACCTACTCATGGAGTCTTCCTACGCAACCTGCCACCTTAACCAACATAGATAAATCATGTTTTACCACAAATTGCCACTTCTCATAATCACTAGTAGCTATGAAGATGCATGGTTTTCCACTCAAACCCCTTTGCAAAACATTTTCCCCAAAACATAGTTTATCTAAATGAGGCCATAATTGTCACACTCATGTATATTTGAATTGCAAATAATTTGATGTAGCCCAATATGAATTATATTGTACAAAACACGCATTTTTCATTTTGTAATTATTTTATTTGAATCCCTTAGTCTATTTACTATTTATGTGCCCTTGGTTTCTTAGTACTACTCAGTTTTGCCCTCAAGTACTGTCACAAATGCTCACAGAAACCCAAACTTATCCTGATTGGTTGAGCAGTTGTCACACGGATCGACTCCACCAACCGTTGATCCACTGATCTAACGGGCAGTATACCCCTATCCGTCTCTTCGTGGCCACCCCTCTCTCTCTCTCTCTTCGTGGCCACCCCTCTCTCTCTGTCGGTGGATCAACGGTTGGTGGAGTTGATCCGTGTGCATTTATGGATTATTTTACCACGTAACTATATTCCCTCTATTTATGCATTATTTTCCACGATTTAAAAATGTTAAACTAAAAAGTGGTAAACAAGAGACATACATATTTATCACCCCTATTATCAACTATCTTTAGCATTCCTTTTCTTTTAGGGAATTTAGTTTTGGTAATTTGAAATGGCCCAAAAGTGGTATAATTTTGGTAGAAACATGAGACATACATGTTTGGCATATTTCGGGCATTTCGGTGAATGAATTATTTATCACCCCCCTAACAATTATCAACTTTCTTTAGCATTCCTTTTCTTTTAGGGAAAATAGTTTTGGCAATTTGAAACGGCCCAAAAATGGTATAATTCTGGTAGAAACATGAGACATACATATTTGGCATATTTGTGGGATTTCGGTAAATGGATTATTTATCATCCCTCTAACAATTATCAACTATCTTTAGCATTCCTTTTCTTTTAGGGAATATAGTTTTGGCAATTTGAAATGGCCCAAAAATGGTATAATTCTGGTAGAAACATGAGACATACATATTTGGCGTATTTGTGGGATTTCGGTGAATGGATTATTTATCACCCCTCTAACAATTATCAACTTTCTTTAGCATTCCTTTTCTTTTAGGGAATATAGTTTGGGATATAGTTTTGGTTATTTGAAACATCCCAAAAGTGGTATAATTTTGGTATAAACATGAGACATACATATTTGTCACCCCTCTAACAATTATCAACTATCCTTAGCATTCCTATTTTTTTGGTAATTTCGGTGAATGCACACACTAACTTTGAAAACAACTACAAGTACATGTAACTGAATAATGGATTTGTAACAAGGGATCCCTTGTAATAACTTCTAGCGCTTGACGAGCAATGATAAGAATCCGATCGCAATTATACAACAAAAAAAACAACCAGCCATCAGATTAGCTTGCTTCTTCAACTCGATCAGCTGCTTTAACTGCTTGTTCATTTTCTTCAGTTCTCCCTTCACTTCCACCAGTTCTGCATTGGGAGCATTAGGCATAATCGGGACGGCCCCTCTCTCCACCGCATTCTCTACAGCAAGTACCCCCCCCCCCTCCCAAATTGCGCTCCCCAATACCGCCAATTGATTCCTGCAATTTAAGCCTCTGAACGTACACATCGATCCACTCGAAATACATGCATTTCTTCAGGATCTGAAAACAACAACGTGAACCCTAAATCCCAAATTCGAGGGAATAACAAGAAAATTGAGAGAAAACAGAGCAATTGGAGCGAGATCTAACCTTATCCCCCTCTCTATATGGCAAGCTCTCGCATGCAAGGAACTCACGTCCACAGTTGCCATTGTCGTTCGTCTTACAGATCGACCGCTTCAGAGGCTCTTGGCGTGGGCAGTCAGGGCATCTTGTCAAAGGCACGGGTCCATACTGCGGCCATGAAGAACGGGAGGTCGAAGAGAAACTAGACATCACCCGCCTGCCGGGGAAGGGCTGCCGCTGCCGGAGAAGAAGAACAATGGGGCGCGGGGAAAGAAGGGGGAAGCAATGGCACGGGCACGGGCGCGGGGCTGGCTCAGGCTCCCATTTTGCAACGGGCACCTGGGTAAGCTGTGGGTCCGGCGCGCTAACGTGGACAAGTTGCGGGTCCCACGATGATCTGGATAAGTGGAGGCGTGTCCACTGTGGGGCACCAACAGTGGCCCCACTTGCCAGCACCAACCAACGGTCAACTTAACGGGATTCCTCCCGTCCGAGCGTCTGCGAGGGGTTTCAAACTAGAGCGAGGGGAAAACTGGGGAAAAGTTAAGCGGCTGGGGAAAACTGAGTACAACTAACGACCTGAGGGCACGAAAATAGAAATCCCTAAATTTAAATATCGACACTAAGTAGTATTCCTCATGTGCACACATATTTAGGATTGTGAAGTGCCAAAGCATATCACTCCTCCAAAATGGGATAGTCCATTAGTCTCTCAAAAGAGCCAAATAATATAAAAGAAGATGCAATAGGCTCAAACACAAACATACATACATGGTGTGCAAACCCACAAGTACATACTTGATTAATCAAAATAAACCAAGTAGGTAGCACAACATATACCAACACATGTAATGGAACACAACCAACACATGCAAAAGGGGCAAGTAACTTTCAATGTAGATAAGTTGAGTACATGTTACCGCAAAGAGGAACATTAGATATATGATATAAATAAGATAATCCAATTGACTTGAGTTGAGACAATATATTGATGAAGATCCCTTAATTCTTCATGATATAGCCAAGTCTCCAATGCCCTCCATCAAACACCTATTGATCAAGTTTTGGTGTGTTGGTCCCCAACCAACTTGGGTCCTAAGAGGTTAGTCACAATAGGCTTGGCCACCCAAATGGTTCTTTTCTTGACACCACATTGAGTGCCAATAAATTTGGCAAACACATTGCCAACCTTATCTTTGCAAAGGGAATAAGCATCATCAATTATGATAGGGTTAGATGAGTTACCCATAGTGCATGAAGAAGATAGATGACCCTTTTCACGGCATATGTAGCATGTTCTTTTCTTCACCTTCTCACTTGATTTCTCCACAATGGGAGAATTAGCTTGATTCTTCTTGGGAAGTGACCTTTCTTCAACACGAGGTTGAGCATAGCCTTGAACTTGAGGCCGCTTCCCTTGTTGCTTCTCAACTAGTGCCTTCATCTTCAAAGGGCAAGATCTAACATGGTGCCCTTCAATTTTGCACTTGAAGCAAACAATCTTGGCCGGATCTTTGACTTGTCCTTGGCCCTTCTTATTCTTGTTAACCTTGGACTTATTCTTGTTGTTGGAGATGAACCCAAGTCCACTCTTGTCATTGGGGGATTTTTGTACACTCAACATATTGTCGAGTTTGGATTTCCCTTCATGACACTTTACCAAGTCTTTCTTCAATGAAGTGACTTGGGCCTTGAGCTCTTCGATTTCCTCTACATGGTTAGTAACAACACAAGTACTAGAGGAAGTAGAAACTTTATTGTTAGAGCAACAAGGAAAGGAAAGCAATTCATCATAAGATGTAGCAATGTTATAAGTGGATGAATTACTAGGACTAGCACAAGGCAATATGGCATTTTGAGAAGTAGTGCAAGTGTCCACATGAGGCTCACTAGATGTTACCTTTGACATAATAGCCTCATGAGCTAATTTTAGCCTATCATGGGAAGCTAGAAGATCCTCATGGGAGCTAGAGAGCTTTCCATGTTTTTCTTCCAATTTCCCGCAATTGCTAGTTAGCAAATCAAGTTGAGCCCTTAGCTCAACATTCTCCTTCAAGATGGATGCTTCACAAGAAGTAGAGTTAGTAGCACAAGCATCATCACTATTGGAAAGCGGAGAAGGCAATTTAGTAAGCTCATTTGAATTTGAAGCTTTAAGTTGCTCATGCGACTCAGTGAGAATGATGGGCTCACATGAAATGACCCTAGAGTCATTGTTAAGAAGCACAACATTCTCAAGGAGTTTAGCATAAGTAACTACAAGCTCTTCATATTTAGTTTCAAAATCATTTGCCACCACAAGAGTTCTATCATAGGATTTCTTTATTTTAGATAACTCTAAAGTAAAGGTCTCCTCAAGAGATTCCTTGGTGGTTTGTTCTTCTTCTAGAGCTTCTTTTAGATCCGCGATCTCATCCGCGTAACCACGGGCATGACCTTGCATTTTAGAAATGGTATTCTCATGCTCCTCAATAATTTTATTGCTCTCGGTGGCAATTGCCAAAATCTTATAGAAGTAAGAGCAAGCAATTTTATTCTTACGAATGGCATGAAAAAATATCTCACTCTTCTCAAATAAAGAGGCAAAGTCATCATCCTCTTCTTCATTATCCTCATCATCATCACTAGATATATTGGGTTCCAAAGTAGGAGTTACCTTTGAAGACCTAGCCATAAGGCACATGTGGGAACCAAGAGATGATGAAGAAGAATCACTTGAAGCTCTAATTAAAATCTTGTCTTGGCCCATGGAATAATTGTTTTCCTCTACATTGTTAGACACACAACAACTAGAGGAAGTAGATATAATTGTATCATGGAAACAAGACAAATCAAGCATATCATCATGAGATTTATTCATGCAACTTGCACATGATATGCAAGGACTATCAACACAAGCATGTAAAGCATTTATGATGCTAGAAGTGTTTAAGTCCAAAGATGAAGCATTGCAATGAGATAGATATAAACGGTCATCACAAGTAAGCTTGCTATCAACATTGCAATATCCATCACCACTCACCATAATGTTACCTTGTGTCTTGCCACACATTGGTGAACTGGATGAGAGTTCATCACGGCCGAAAGTGGAGGGAATACAATCATCATCAATAATGTTGGACACATCATATTTTTCTTGAATCTTTGTCCAAAACTCATGAGCATTATAGAAAGGCATGATTGCATAAATAACTGCATTGCTCACAACATCGAAAAGCACATTAGTAGCTCGAGAATTAAGATAAGAATTTTTCTTCTCCTCTAAAGATAGATTTTGGCAATCCTTAGGAGGAGAAAAACCCATATCTAAAATTCTCTCTATATTTGGGTCCATATCATGAAAATGATTAAGCATACAAATTTTCCATAAATCATAATTAGTGCCATCAAATATAAAGGTGTCATTGTGCACTAATCCCCTAGCCGACATCTTTGCTCTCAAGGTGATGAAGCCTTAAAATGAGAGACCTCGCTCTGATACCAATTGAAAGGACACGGATGTTGCCTAGAGGGGGGTGAATAGGCGATTTAAAACTTTTACGAGTGGCTTGACAAATGCGGAATAAAACTAACGTTTAATTTGCCAAGCATACAAAACCTAAACAAACTAGGTTCACCTATGTGCACCAACAACTTATGCTAAACAAGATAAGCAACTATGTGATAGCAAGATATATATATAACTTTAAGCACGAAGGCTATCACAAAGTAAATTGCATAAGTAAAGGAGCTCGGGTATAGAAATAACCGAGGCATGCGGAGACAACGGTGTATCCCGAAGTTCACACCCTTGCGGGTGCTAATCTCCGTTGGAGCGGTGTGGAGGCACAAGGCTCCCCAAACGCCACGGAGGCTCACCATAATCTCCTCGAGCCCTCCCACCAAGATGGAAGACCCGATCCACTATGGGACCCTTGAGGGCGGTCACCGAACCTGCACAAAGCTTGGGGATACTCCACAACTTAATTGGAGGCTCCCAAATCCACAAAGCCACTGAGATTGGGGCACACTCCACAACTCAATTGGAGGCTCCCAATAATCGCCACGGAGGCACCACAAAGCTTGGGAAGATCTCCATAACTTAATTGAAGGTCCCCAAGAAATCCACTAAGCCGTCTAGGGTTCCAAGAACCCAAGAGGAAATAAGCTTCTTGCTTTCACCACCAAATCTCCGAGGAGAACTCAAACTGATGCACCAAATGCAATGGCAAGAACACACGAAGTGCTCAAATCCTTATCTCCCAAATCCTACCAAAGCAACAAATGCTATGGAGGGATATGAGAGGAAGAACAAGGAGGAAATCCACAAAGAACTTCAAGATCTAGATCCAATAGGTTCCCCTCACTTAGAGGAGAAAGTGATTGGTGGAAATGTAGATCTAGATCTCCTCTCTCTTTTCCCTTAAAAAGATGCAAGAAACATGGAGGGAATGGAGGAGGGAGGGCAAGCTTTGAAGGTCAACAATGGAGGAGAGAGAAGCCCAAAAACATGGTTGGTTCAAGGAGGAAGAAGGGTATTTATAGGTGGGGAAAATCTGGCCGTTGAAAGCAAATCAGGCCAAAGTCCGGCCGTAAGTCCGGCGCCGCCGGACTTTAGGCCGGATGGTCCAGCGGACAGTTCGGCGGTTGCCAAAAAGCCTCCCAGTAGTGCGGTTCGGCGGGCCGCCGGATTTTTCTGGTCTGGGGCCGGATTTCCCGGCCTAGAGTCCGGCCCGGCCGGACCTGGGGCCAAACTTACCGCCAAGAAAAAACATCAACACGAAAACGGCCATAACTTTTGCATCCGGACTCCGTTTTCGATGAACTTGGGCTTGTTGGAATCACCACAACGAGCTCTACAACTTCATACATAGAAACATCATAGTCCAACAAAGGAGGATGAAACCAAATGATAAAATGTTTGACTAAGCTATAAAGAAGAACCGGTAAAACCTCCAAACACCAAAAACGCAATAAGAGTTCCATACAAAATCTGTTTTTGATGAGCTAGAGCTTGTCATGGAAATAACCAAAAGCTCTAGAACCTCACATGGAAAAAAAATCCAAATAAGAACCAAGAAAGATAATGCCAAGTATGCAAAGGTTTGAGCTCTCTTCGAACGAAACAATTAAGTTACTCACTCGAGAGCCCCTCTTGATAGTATGGCTATCGATCCTAAACCCGGTCTTCCACACTATGAGACCGGTAAGAAAGAAACCCTATCAAGAACATACCTTTGCCTTGCACATTCCACTTGAGCTAGATGGTGACGATCTTGATCTTCTCAAGTTAGACTACCTTTCTTGATTGCGCTTGCTCGGTGAAGTCTTGCGGATTGCTCCCCCATACATCACTATGGGAGAGACACTAGAGAAATATCTTCATATGTCCATTACCACCAAATGGACACCGAGCTTCAAGCAAATAATATCTTCTAGAAGCTTATCTTGAACTTCCGCTTCGACTTGATCAACATTGCACTTCATCATCTTCTATCATAATGATGATGTCTTGAGAATGCACATGAGAGCTCACTCCATCTTATTCCTCAAGACACACTCTATATAGGCTCAACTCCCTTATAACCAATCTTTGGATCACTCCTTGAATAACACCTTGATCATCATATAATCTTCTTTATATTTAACTTCTTACAACCTTGAACCCAACATATGGATCAAGCGTTGTCTACGGACAAGTCCTACAAATATAACTCAATGCAAACATTAGTCCATAGGGATTGTCATTAATTACCAAAACCACACATGGGGGCACATGCTCTTTCACACTTGATCCGCCTTCTGAAGATGTTCAAAGAATAGAGTGGAGAAATATGATGTTGTGGTTTATTACTAATGCTAGCCCGCCATGGTTTATGTCTTGTTATTAGTAGTTGGATTGTGTCTGATCCACCTGATAGGTAGGTAAGTACTCAGTTAGTTGTTAATATGCTATCTAGTATGCTTGTTAGTTCTGCTATATTCTGTGTGCTGCTAATGTTGGGTGGTATCGTAAGCTCACCACATTTAAAAGAGGTGAGCAGATAGCACATGCATGTGCTACAAGGTGGCAACCAAACGTATGTGTGTTGTATCAGCTCAACTGCAACTGAATTTGTAGGCAACCAAACAATGTGGCACCTAGATGTTCACTGATATAACCCAGGCCAGCAAACGAACTGGAGAACATGACCAAAATGTCGTTTTGGACGAGTCATGCCCCAGGAGCGCAAAAAGGATCAGCCTACCAAACACGCCCTTTGTAACCTTTTGTGTGTTGTATATTTTCTCTATGCTATTATGCCCCTAAGATGTACTTGCTCAGAGTAGCAGTTGGTTGTACAAATATGTACTACTCCCTCCAATCCAAATTAATTATCATAGTTTTTAAAAGGGTTAAGTGCACTTTTGGTCCCTTAAGTGTTGTAAAAGTCCAACTTTAGTCCCTCAACTATTTTTAGTCTAAAACTAGTCCCCAAACACTTAATTAGGTCTACTTATCATCCCTGCCATCGGTTTTTGACCGGTTTTTTACCTTTTTGTGCCACGCTGGAAAGTTTTAGTAGGATTTTATCAAGGTAGGCTCATCTGAACGTGGGGATCCATTGTCCTCGATCAATATTGCCCTCTTGATCTCTTAACAAACCCTCTCTAAATGGTCTAGTCTATGAAGACGGAGGTGTGATGGAGCTAATCTACGATCTTTGACTCGAAACTATCGTCCATAGAATGCAGACGCCATATAGGGCGGACGTCCAAGGAGGTAGGGTCATTGATTAGCTCCATCACACCTCCATTTGCATAGACTCAGCCATTAGCTAGGGTTTGTTAAGAGATCGAGAGGGCAATGTTGATCGAGGACAACATATCCCCATTGTAAGGGTAAATTGCCCCTAAGTGTGTTTTTGGTAATTAATGACAATCCCTATGGACTAATGTTTTCATTGAGCTTTTTGTGAAGGAATTGTTCATAGGAATTGCTTGAAGTCTATGTGTTGGATTCAAAGCTTGGATGCCATGAAGATAATGATATATCTTAAGTATTGGCATCAAGATCATTGAATAGAAGAGATAAATCCAATATGATCAAGAAGAAGAAATAAAGATGTAGTTCTTGTGTAGAACTCAAGTAATCCATGCTCTAGCTTATGTGCTAAGCCAAGGAGTCTCAAGATCTTGAGAGTTTGGTTACATGAGAAGAATTCAAGATATGGCTCTATATCGAGGTCATGATGGTCTCATGAGTTGAGATATGATTGACTAATACCTAGAGCATGCAATCAAATGAAGAATTTTTTATGTGGCTCAAGATATTGTGATAGAGCATGAGAAGATTCAAGGTTGACCAAGGCAAAGATCAAAGATTGGATTCTAGTTTGGTCAACACATGAAGCATAAGGAATGTGCCACATGGGACCAATCGGTCTTGTGGTATGCTATGGTTTATCAATTATGCTTTGTGAACTAACCCATTACATATGTGTGTTTGTGTTGTCTATGTGGGTTAGGTATTGTGTCATGGATATGCATCACTAGTGAGATTTCATATAGCCCATGAAAGGATGACATCAAGTGGTGGTTGTCATCAAGGTTGAGAAGTACAAGTTTCAAGATAAGCATCTCGAGAAGATCATATGCTTGAAGCTTGTCATCCATTTGGTGATAATGGAATTGTGAAGACATGCCTTAGTAAAGGTATCCCATAGTGGTGTATGGGGGAGCATATTGGAAGTCTTCATGAAGCAACAATGATCAAGTTAAGCATTCCGGCTTGACAGAAGCATGAAGCATCATCATCAAGATCAAGAGGGGTGCGCAAGGCAAAGGTTTGTCCTTGCTAGGTTTTCCTTTTACCGGTCTCAAGGTGTTTGTTGGGAGACCGGGTTATAGGATAGATAGCCGCACTATCAAGAGGGGCATTCGGTTGGGTAACTTGATCACATCGTCTTCGAGAGCTCAATCCTTTGCATACTTTGTATCTTCCTAGTTTGTTGCTTCTTGGTGTTTCTCCATGTGAGGTTCTTGTGCTTGTTGCTAGCTTTCCAACAAGTCCAAGTTCATCGAAAACGGAATCCGTATGCATCTTTTATCACGTTTTCGAGTTTGTAGGTTTTACCGGTTCTTTCTTAAAAGAGGTTTTCACCTCTTCTTATTTGGTATTTTATCTCTTAATACTTCTTGGGTTTTATGGTCTCCATTGGATAGATATTTTTCTTATATTTTCAAAAAGCCCAAGTTTGCTAAAATCCGAGTCCGGATGTGAAAGTTATCGCATTTTTTGTGAGGCTATTTTCTGCCGGTTCCGAGCTCGGTTTGGACCGGAAATTCAACCGAAAATCAACCGAAAAGTTGCAGAACTGTTTTCTTATATTTTCGGTTTTGGCTTGGTTTAAACCGGAAATTCAACCGAGAATTCAACCGAGAATTTCCGGTCCAACCGAGAATTCAACCGGAAATTTCCGGTCCAACCGGAAATTCAACCGGAAATCCAGTTTCGCCCCAAACGGCTAGTTTTTCTTGAGGACTATAAAAGGGGTCTTCTTCCCCAAATGTTTTAGAGTTCTTGAGCACGAAATACACCTCCATTGTTGACCCTCTTGAGCTTGCTCCCTCTCTTTTCCCTCCAATGATTCTTGCATATTTTTGAGGGATTTGGAAGAGGAGATCTAGATCTACAACTCCACCAATCAATTCCTCCTCTAAGTGAGGGGAACCCATTGGATATAGATCTTGAGGTCATTGGTTGACCTCCACCCTTGTTATTCCTCTCTAACTCCTCCATAGCATTTGTTGCCTTGGTGGTATTTGGGAGAGAAGGATTTGAGCACTTCCCCTTGTGTTCTTGCTTTGCATCCTTGCATAGTGTTGAGCTCTCCATTATGATTTGTTTGAGTGAGAGACCGTGAGCTTATTACTCTTGGAGGGTGACCTCCTAGTTGGCTTGGTGGTTGGTGCCTCGGTGACCTCTTCGTGGAAGATTGTGAAGAGGCCCGGGCCTCCCCTTCGTGGGAGTTGTGAAGTGGTTGTGGAGCTTGCCATCTCTGGAGTGGAGGAAAAGCTAACCATAAGAAGGGGTCCCTAGCTTCGTGGGGGACTCGGAGAAGAAGGTGAGTCTTCGTGGCGTTCGGGGGCCTTCGTGGTTACCCGCATCTCTCCAACGGTGATTAGCTTACTTTATGTAAGTGAACATCGGGATACATCTTCGTCTCCGCGTGCCTCGATTATCTCTATACCCGAGTTTATTTCCTTGTGATAGCCATCGTACTTGAAGTACTTATATCTTGTGCTATCTTGCTTAGCTCTAGTTGTTGTTGGTGCACTTAGTTGAACCTAGCTTATTTAGGTTTTGTGCTTGTAAAATAAACGTTAGTTTAATTCTGCATTCTTACAAGCCAAATCTGTAATAGTTTTTAAAACGCCTATTCACCCCCCCCCCCTCTAGGCGACATCTCGTCCTTTCAATTGGTATCAGAGCAAGGTCTCTCCTTGTTTAGGCTTCACCGCCTTGAGAGTAAAGATGTCGGCTAGTTATTTAGTGCATAATGACACAATTATTTTTGATGGCACAAATTATATGCTATGGAGAAATCGCATGCTTTCTAATCTTCGGACTTTGTGTCCAAATATAGAGCGATTTCTAGATGTACGTTTTTCTCCTCTGATGGATCTTCAAAATCTATCTATTGAGGATGAGAAAAAATTACATCTTAAAGCTCAAGTATCTATTAAAATTTTATTGTCTGTGAGCTCCATAGTTTATGTTTGCTTGATGGGTTCAAAGTGCAAGACGTCTCATGAGATATGGACCAAGCTAGAAGAGTCATTTGGTGGGTCCATTTCTCTTGAGGTTGAAAGTGAACCCAAGGAGCTCTCTTCACCTTCACATCATGAAGAGCTCCAAGTTGCTTCCACATCCGGTCGTGATTGTCGTTCAATCTCTTCCACTTCACCAACATGTGACGCTTCACAAGGTAATGATATGGTGAGTGGAGAAATCGTATGTGATGATGGTATCTTTGTTCTTTGCACCAATGATTATATTTCTATAAATCCTAATGGTGTAGAGAGTTTGGACCTAAACACTTCTTGCAAGAAATTCTTTACTCACTATTGTGTTAAAGGTCCTTGCATATCTCCTAGAATTTGCTTGCTTAAATTTTGTAATGATATGCTTGTTTCTAGTTGTGACCATACTCAAAATAATTCTATTTCCTCTAGTTGTTGTATGACTAACCATGTAGAGGAAATTAAAGAAAAATTGGGTCACATAATCAAAGAAGAAATCAATAGAAGAACCAAGAAGGTTTCTATCAAGAGAAGGCAATGCTATGAATGCCACGAGTATGGACATCTCGCAAGGGCTTGTACTACACTCGAAAATGAAGAATGTACTTCTATTGATGTTCCATCATCATCTACGCAAGTTCACATGTGCCTTATGGCAAGCGGTTCAAAGGTAACTCCTACTTTGAATCCCGACACATCTCCTTATAATGAGAGTGATGATGACGATGATGATAATGAAGCTTTCTTGCATGAGATGGGAATTGTGTATGCCTCTCTTCGTGGTAATAATGATGCTTGTGCTAAAGTCGAACACTTAATGGAAACCTTGTTTGAACACAAGGAGACCATTAAGGAATTGAACTCCCTTGTTAATGAGGGGAAATGGAGATTTAATCTCCTCAAGCAAGAGCTATCCGAAGAGAAGCATACTAATTCTTCCCTATCTCAATCTATTAAATCTTGTGAGCTTGCTAATGCTAAATCTATGAATGATGCTTGTGCTACTAACTCTACTTCTTGTGAAGCATCTATATTAAAGGAGAATGTTGAGCTAAGGGCTCAACTTAAGTTGCTAACAAGCAATTATAAGAAATTGGAGGAAAGCCATGAAAAGCTCTCGGGCTCTCATGGGGATCTCCTAATCTCTTATAATGGGCTAAAATTAGCTCATGAGGCAAGTATCACTAAGGAAATATCTTATGAGCCTCATTTGGACATTAGCACTACTTTGAACCAAAATGCTATATTACCATGTGGTTGTCCTAGTAATTTGTCTAGGCATAATATTGCTACATCTTGTGATGAATTACTTGCTATGCCTTGTTGCTCTAACAATGAAGCTTCTACTTCCTCTAGTACTTGTATTACTACTAACCTTGTAGAGGAAATCAAAGAGCTCAAGGCCCAAGTCACTAGTTTGGAGAAAGACTTGGAGAAGCGTCATGAAGAGAAATCCACACTCGATAATATTTTGAGTGTGCAAAAATCCCCTAATGACAAGAGTGGACTTGGATTCAACTCCAATGACAAGAACAAGTCCAAGAGCAACAAGAAGAAGAAGGGCCAAGACCAAGTCAAGAATTTGTCCAAGATTGTTTGCTTCAAGTGCAAGATTGACGGGCATCATGTGAGATCTTGCCCATTGAAGAAGAAGCACTTGAGTGAGAAGCAATAAGGGAAGCGGCCACAAGGTCAAGCTCAAGCACGACCGCAAGTTGAAGATATGCCACTTCCCAAGAAGAAACAAGATGAAGCTTCCCAAATCAAGAATTCAACAAAGAAGAGAAAGGGAAGCACTTGTTGCTATATTTGTCGTGAGAAGGGGCACTTTGCTTCTTCATGCTTAAGCGGTACCTTATCTAATCCTATAATTGTTGATGATGATTATTCTCTTAGGAAAGATAAGGATGGTAATGTGTTTGCCAAGTTTGTTGGAACTCAAAGTGGTGCCAAGAAAAGGACCATTTGGGTTGCCAAGCCTATTGTGACTAACCTCTTAGGACCCAACTTGGTTGGGGACCAACAAGCTAAAACTTGATCAATAGGTGTTTGTGGAGGGCATTGGATACTTGGCTACCTCATGAAGAATTAAGGGATCTTCATTAATTTTATTTCATCAAGCTAAGTCATTGACACTATCATTTTATATCCAATGTGCCTCTTTGCGGTAACTTGTACTTAACCTCTTTATATTGTAAGTTACTTGCTCTTTATATTGTAAGTTACTTGCCCCTTTGCATATTTTGGTTTTGTACCAAGTATGTGTTTGTATATGTTGTTCCTTATACCTACTTATCTTGTGTATTCGAGTAGGTGTTGGTTGTTTGGCACATCATATACTTGTGTGTTTGCTTTGAGCCTCTAATGCATCTTGTTGGTATCTTATTTGGCTCTTATTGAGTGATTAATGGAACATCCCATTTTGGGGGAGTGATTTTCCATGGGCACCTCACAATCCTATAAATGCGTGCACATGAGTAATACCACTTAGTATTGATATTGCAAGATTACCTAGTCTCTATGTGGTATGACATGCTCATGAGAAATTCAAATTCTATATCTCCATCAATTATCTCTAGTTGGATTTTATTTGCCTCTTGTAGTAAAGAATTGAATATCACATTATGGGGGAGTAATATGCCTTGTGCATATCACAATCCTAGGAAATGTGAACTTTTGAGGTATTGCCACTTAGTGTTGATATTGTTAATTATCTTGTTCCTAGGTGGCATGTTTGCTCAAACAAGCTTCGCTCTCTCTTAAAAGATTTTATAGCTAATTTCTTTTGTCTTGGTTTGAGTAAGAATTCTTGGTGCGGTTTCACTCAAATATATATATATATATCATAAGTAGGAAGCCGTTTGCTTCTAGTTACTCTAATCATTGCTTTGCATGATTGTTTGACTATTTTTGGAGCTACCAAGAATCCTTTTTCGTGCATGGTGCTTAATTTGAATATTTAACCATATGCCTTTTATTGTGAAGTTGATCTTGAATATCTTTGCAAAACTCCACCGGAAAAATAATTCCAATATAAACTTCTTGTCTTTGACAATTGGTATTCGTATATATATGCGTGGTAATTCCTCTAGATCATCTTCACCTTGGAATTTGCCTCTTATTGCCCATATTTCTTGCCAAGAAATTTTTTTACTCCCGTTGTCTTATTGCCTTCTTGAGGATCTTTTTGCTTGACTTTGTCTCATCTCTTGATCCCCATCAAGTGTGTGTTGATGTAAGACAAACCATTTTTTTGGTACTTGTGCCATTGTGAAAAGTGTAGAGGGTTTGGTTTATTTGTTGGAACCTTGCTCTTTTGGGAGTTAGTTATCTCATTCCTTCTTCTATGATTTATTTGCTTGAATGAGATAAATATTTGAGCATGTGTGTTTTTTTATATTTCTTTCTTGCTCAATGAGTTGTTAGGTTCATTTGTTGAATTTTGTTGAATAAATCATTTGTTGATTTGTTCCTTTGATATCATTTGGACAACAAATGTGTTTTACCACACCTTTTATACCTACTTGTACTCTTGGTGTTTTTGTCTAAATTGTATCTTCTTTGGATCTTGAAAGATAGGTGCATGCATATTCTATTTATGCTTAATTTTGTATCTTAGTAGCTTTCTTTGATCCAATACATATGTTATACTCCATCAAATCCTAAATGGCTAAGATGTGCATGAAATTCAAATTTCATCTCTAACTATGCACATATTTATATGGAGTCTATCATATGTATTGTGGCTAGTCTAACCACTTTGGACCCAATAAGTTTGGGGTCAAGATGTACTTGAATGTGTCTTAGGTACATTGGAGATGCAATGGATGCTTGTCTCGTTTATAAGGAAGGTGTTATCACCATATGATTATTGGAGCCAAGCTAGGATGATCGGTGAACTCTTATCTACTACATCACACCATTGCTATCTCGGTAACAAGTATAACATCCATGCATACTTTTCTAGCATCCCAACTCTTGTAGGTTGGTTCTTGGCATGATAATATTTATTTGCAAATGTTGCGGTTCTTGCAAAGGTCTTATAAAGAAATATATTTATTTCATATGTGAGCAAGTTGAGATGATTGCATATGATGGGAAGTATATAAAATCATGTTTATGATTCACCAATCCCAAATATGCCTTTTTAGCAATTTATTGCGTATTAATTCCTCAACGCTCTCTCATGTGCAATATAGATAATGTTTCAAGTTGTACCCTTCTTTATTATGCTTGTTGCCTTTCAAAGCATCCCGGCTATCTTTTGATCCCTTATTGCTAGTTGTGATGACTTTGATGATTTTGCGTGGGGAGTTTATTAATATACCATAATGGAAAATGGAGCCTTGAGCTATATATGCTTTCTAGCAAAGCTATTTGGTATATTCTATGACTCTCTCTTGGATATCATGTCTTTCTTAATTTCAACTAACCTCTTATGCATACATGTTCCTTTGTGGATTGTTCAACATGATTTTTTTGTCCACTTAGAATGTATATGCATAGAAGTGTTAATATCTTCCCTTGATATCCTTGTTCTTTTCCGACCATCTTTCTTATAAATTTGGTTTTTGATGGCATTGGTAAGAACTTGATTTATGAGTGCTTGTTTATTCTTTTTTGCTTCTTCTCGCACTCATATCTCGTGAATCGTTTTTGGACAAAAGCTCAATTTGATAAGCGTATCGACTCTTTTGTTTATCTCGTGCTTATGGTTGTTTTTAAATGATATATAGGGAGTGAGGATTCCATGTTTGTGCATATTGTATTCAAATGCAAAAAAAACAAATTTGTGCACGAACCTTGGGGAGCTTCCTTATTTCATTTAAAGCACTTATTGGCTCTTATCATCATATCTTCTTGTGTCCAATTGGTTCTTTGGATCTCTTGATTACTTGCTTGCTTCATTAGTTGAAGCTTCCTTCACCATGTCATCTTTTTGCAATCTTTGATCCTCAATATGGTTTGACTTCCTTCAAATATTGTTAATTGGATAAGTGCATATGATTTCACTCATTTTATGAGAAATGCACATCTTGGGGAGGAACTCATACTATATTGTCCTTCTAAATTCCTTCATCCATTTTGGCAATCGTTGCCAATGGGGGAGAAGTTTAGAGGGTTTAAGGGAAATTGTTTTTATACTTAAGTTTGGTTTGTGCTTAAGTGTTTGCCTTTCATGCATCTCTTCTTTGTTAGATGTTTTGCATGGTTGAATATATAGTGTAAACTCCATCAAAGGTTTACCTTGACAATATATGCAATGAAATTCAAGTTCATCACACGTGCATATATTGTGGGGGAGTTTTCTCTATATAGTTTGGTTGTACTCACATCAACCATATTCGTTGTAGTTTATGTGAGTATAATTGAGTTTGATATGCGGTAGTAGCTTCGTGTTACTTGACCATATCAAATACAACCTCTTGTATGCAATTTATTCCCGGATAAGTTGCATATTAGTTCCTATCATTCATTATATAAACCCTCTTGTTGAGATTGTCATCAATTACCAAAATGGGGGAGATTGTAAGGGTAAATTGCCCCTAAGTGTGTTTTTAGTAATTAATGACAATCCCTATGGACCAATGTTTTCATTGAGCTTTTTGTGAAGGAATTGTTCATAGGAATTGCTTGAAGTCTATGTGTTGGATTCAAAGCTTGGATGCCATGAAGATAATGATATATCTTAAGTATTGGCATCAAGATCATTGAATAGAAGAGATGAATCCAATATGATCAAGAAGAAGAAATAAAGATGTAGTTCTTGTGTAGAACTCAAGTAATCCATGCTCTAGCTTATGTGCTAAGCCAAGGAGTCTCAAGATCTTGAGAGTTTGGTTACATGAGAAGAATTTAAGATATGGCTCTATGTCGAGGTCATGATGGTCTCATGAGTTGAGATATGATTGACTAATACCTAGAGCATGCAATCAAATGAAGAATTCTTTATGTGGCTCAAGATATTGTGATAGAGCATGAGAAGATTCAAGGTTGACCAAGGCAAAGATCAAAGATTGGATTCTAGTTTGGTCAACACATGAAGCATAAGGAATGTGCCACATGGGACCAATCGGTCTTGTGGTATGGTATGGTTTATCAATTATGCTTTGTGAACTAACCCATTACATATGTGTGTTTGTGTTGTCTATGTGGGTTAGGTATTGTGTCATGGATATGCATCACTAGTGAGATTTCATATAGCCCATGAAAGGATGACATCAAGTGGTGGTTGTCATCAAGGTTGAGAAGTGCAAGTTTCAAGATAAGCATCTCGAGAAGATCATATGCTTGAAGCTTGTCATCCATTTGGTGATAATGGAATTGTGAAGACATGCCTTAGTAAAGATATCCCATAGTGGTGTATGGGGGAGCATATTGGAAGTCTTCATGAAGCAACAATGATCAAGTTAAGCATTCTGGCTTGACGGAAGCATGAAGCATCATCATCAAGATCAAGAGGGGTGCGCAAGGCAAAGGTTTGTCCTTGCTAGGTTTTCCTTTTACCGGTCTCAAGGTGTTTGTTGGGAGACCGGGTTATAGGATAGATAGCCGCACTATCAAGAGGGGCCTTCGGTTGGGTAACTTGATCACATCGTCTTAGAGAGCTCAATCCTTTGCATACTTTGCATCTTCCTAGTTTGTTGCTTCTTGGTGTTTCTCCATGTGAGGTTCTTGTGCTTGTTGCTAGCTTTCCAATAAGTCCAAGTTCATCGAAAACGGAATCCGTATGCATCTTTTATCACGTTTTCGAGTTTGTAGGTTTTACCGGTTCTTTCTTAAAAGAGGTTTTCACCTCTTCTTATTTGGTATTTTATCTCTTACTACTTCTTGGGTTTTATGGTCTCCATTGGATAGATATTTTTCTTAGCTTTTCAAAAAGCCCAAGTTTGCTAAAATCCGAGTCCGGATGTGAAAGTTATCGCATTTTTCGTGAGGCTATTTTCTGCCGGTTCCGAGCTCGGTTTGGACCGGAAATTCAACCGAAAATCAACCGAAAAGTTGCAGAACTGTTTTCTTATATTTTCGGTTTTGGCTCGGTTTAAACCGGAAATTCAACCGAGAATTCAACCGGAAATTTCCGGTCCAACCGGGAATTCAACCGGAAATCCAGTTTCGCCCCAAACGGCTAGTTTTCCTTGAGGACTATAAAAGGGGTCTTCTTCCCCAAATGTTTTAGAGTTCTTGAGCATGAAATACACCTCTATTGTTGACCCTCTTGAGCTTGCTCCCTCTCTCTTCCCTCCAATGATTATTGCATATTTTTGAGGGATTTGGAAGAGGAGATCTAGATCTACAACTCCACCAATCAATTCCTCCTCTAAGTGAGGGGAACCCATTGGATCTAGATCTTGAGGTCATTGGTTGACCTCCACCCTTGTTCTTCCTCTCTAACTCCTCCATAGCATTTGTTGCCTTGGTGGGATTTGGGAGAGAAGGATTTGAGCACTTCCCCTTGTGTTCTTGCTTTGCATCCTTGCATAGTGTTGAGCTCTCCATTACGATTTGTTCGAGTGAGAGACCGTGAGCTTGTTACTCTTGGAGGGTGACCTCCTAGTTGGCTTGGCGGTTGGTGCCTCGGTGACCTCTTCGTGGAAGATTGTGAAGAGGCCCGGGCCTCCCCTTCGTGGGAGTTGTGAAGTGGTTGTGGAGCTTGCCATCTCCGGAGTGGAGGAAAAGCTAACCATAAGAAGGGGTCCCTAGCTTCGTGGGGGACTCGGAGAAGAAGGTGAGCCTTCGTGGCGTTCGGGGGCCTTCGTGGTTACCCGCATCTCTCCAACGGTGATTAGCTTAGTTTATGTAAGTGAACATCGGGATACATCTTCGTCTCCGCGTGCCTCGATTATCTCTATACCCGAGTTTATTTCCTTGTGATAGCCATCGTACTTGAAGTACTTATATCTTGTGCTATCTTGCTTAGCTCTAGTTGTTGTTGGTGCACTTAGTTGAGCCTAGCTTATTTAGGTTTTGTGCTTGTAAAATAAACGTTAGTTTAATTCCGCATTCTTACAAGCCAAATCCGTAATAGTTTTTAAAACGCCTATTCACCCCCCCCCCCCCTCTAGGCGACATCTCGTCCTTTCACCCATGTTTAGATGAGCCTACCTCGATAAAATCTTGCCAAACACTATCCAGTGTGGCACAAAAATGTAAAAAAACTGATCAAAACCGTTGTCAGGAATGATAAGTAGACCTAATTAAGTGTTTGGGGGGCAGTTTTAGACTAAAAAATGTTAAGGGACCAAAGTTAGACTTTGGCAACACTTGAGGGACCAAAAGTGCACTTAACCCTTTTTAAAACGAGCGAACGTACACACTAACCAAATTTGACCAAAGATGCGATAACTAATTTGAATCGGAGGGAGTAATATAACTCATTATGTCTTCTATTTGTTTCTAATTCGGTATTACATTTCTTGGTTCAAGCAAAAGGAAAAATCTAGAAAGAAACAAGATATACAAATGGCATCAAAATCTATGCAGTGCAGATAGCAACAGTATCTGCGGTTTACATAACTAAATATCTACATAACAATCTCATTTCTATATCTACATATGGGAATTTTTACTCATCAGAGAATGAAATTATTCATGAGTCAAATGATATAATTATTCGTCTAAGAATGAATTTGTTCGCAAGAAAGAGCTATACTGACACTTGAGTGTAATGGCAAACATAATCAAGTTTGGGACTGAGTTTATCTTCAGGTTTTCGATCTCTGCGATTGCATTTTTTTTATCAGATTCTAACCTTTACAACTGATTCATGAGCAACAACAGAAATATTTTTCATCAGCCAGATTAAACGGAACACACACATCACTTTCCACACGTACTGGATTTATGCAAACTTCAAGATCTCCCTGCACCACTTCTACAATGCCCCTTACCCCTCTCTTAGATAAATTTGTCTACACATTTTCTAGCCCCGAAGAGAAAAGTGTTGTGAATGGGAAAAAAAAGGCAAGCGTTTAAATTCTTGGATAAAACAGGTAGTATATGAATCGCGCCCAAAATGACACAATGTCACATTAGGGAGCAGACTGTGCTGCACCATGTGAGATACAGAATTCAAGCCCAAATTACACGTAGGGGGCATGGACTATGTAGTATGTAGCCACAGACTACAGGTTTACAAATAACAATTTCTTTCATCTGAATGACTCCTGCATGAAAACTCAGCCAGCACTGTCAGAATGACGAAATACCTGATGCTTGTCGCAGTTTTTCATAGGAAACCCAGAACACAAACTGCCATGGACCAAGCCTGGCCCACGTAGGTAAGAAACCCTTCCACAATGCTGTTGCACCCTCATACTTGACGGTCTTGACCAAACAATCGTAAGAATTCCTGTATAGAGGTTTAGCCTCCTGGCCCTGGTCCATCATCCTAGTTTTGATCACATCCGCTGGGCAGCTCAATGTAGTTGCAGCCAGACCAGAGGCAACGGAGGCCAATGTGTGAGCATACAGATTATCGTTGCAGATCTGCTTGCGAATGATGAAATGCTTTGCCTGGTCATAGCAGGTCAACTCGCCCATGTTGACGAGAAATGCTCGCTGGGCATTAGGAGCAACCCCCTTCCAAAGTCCTAAGAAGCCTTCAGCACGCATGATTTTCGTGAAGGCATCTAATATCCCTGTATACCGTGGTTGAATGCCTTGGCTCAACAATCTGCTGTCTGCTTGCATCCTTACCTTTATCAGATCAGTGGGGCTTGCCAGCACCTGCACTGCAGAGCAGTAGGAACATTAAGTATTGTGTTAGGTAGTGATATATTTGGCAAAGAAAAAAGTTGCAGCTATTAAGATACCATAATTCTACATCCAACAGATAGCCATGCTGATCACTGAATGTTGATCACTCAATGTCTTTTTCATTGTACAAATATCATTCTTTTTGAGGATACAATCATACAGGTATCATTTATATAACATAAAGAGTGTGCTGAACTGCTGGTTGGTCCTGGACTGTGGACTCTAGATGGAAGAGAATAATCAAGCATCGTGATACATATCGAGATATATTCACAAATTTGCATCTGACCATACAAAACACCTCGCCCCAGGAATTTGGCTATTTGGAATATCTATTATGATTTGCATGCTCATTTTTGTACGCAAGCATGTTTGGTCTTGAAACCAAACAGTGAGATTTGTGATTTAAGGGCAAGGATCAAAAGCTAATTATGCCTTTCTCTCTCAATAATGTACATGAGAGCTGGGCGCCATATATGAAAGCATAGGAGAGCGCAAACCTAAATTACAAACTGTTAGCATGGCTAAGATATATGTCTAATGGTGTAACTTCACCCAAACAACAACAACATTAAAACCTCTTTTCCAAGCAAATTGGGTACTAGGCTAGATAGAAACCCAACAGAAACATAAGCATGATGCTTTGTCCATAGATGTAAAATAATGATGATGCTTAACACTATTTGGAATTCAACAGATTGTCCTGATATCCAACATAGTCTCCTATGGTAACATCCATGCTAGTTTCGGACCAACATTCTGGCCAAGTCTCAGTACTATTGTAACTTCTAACAACCCAGTTCATCCTAGCAGGATAGCACAAATCAGAACATCCCAGATTTTCACCTAAAAACCTTCCCTGATTAACTAACTGCACATCAACTCTTGTACATTTCAGAACAGAGCACCTCCTAGGCTCCTACCCTGACGTAACAAGACAGATCTGATTGCGGGGACATGTTACCTGCGCGACAACGCCGGAGACTCCCCCAGCAATCGCCTTCTCGAGAAGGCCCACCTCCCGCCCCCCGCCGGCGAGGGAGGACCGGAGGCGCTCGTAGCCGACGATGCGGAGAGGAGTGTAGAAGAGGTGCCGGAGGACAGCGGGGGAGAGTCCCCGGTAGAGACCCCCGTCGCGGACGAGCTCCCCGGCGACGCGTAAGACGCCGCCGCCGCCGCCGCCGCCGCCGCCACCGGGGCTGCGGTGGAGCTGGAGGCGGATCTTGAGGGCATCGATGGGGAAGGTGGAAACCTCCGCGGCTGCGGCCGAGACCGAGGAGAGGGAGATCTTGGCTAGGGTCCCGCGGCGGCCGCCTTCGCCGGCGGTTGACATGGCTTGCGAGGACAGACACCTCACTCTCAGCGTACCGGTGGAGTAAACGCTTACCAGCGTAAATCTGGGCCGAAGAAGGATGATCCAACGGCTATGGAGAAATTGCTCCCCAGATCCCTTCACCTCGACGGCAACCGCCGCGGCGGCGAAGTTTCACGGTAGACGCGTCGGAGACCACCGCGTGGCTGCGATTCGCTGCTATGATCCCGAGGTTAAACTGCTGAATATTACTTCTGTCTCAGTAAAACTGCTGAATATTACTCCTCTCGCTCTCCCAATTTCCCAAAACAAGGGAAATTATACAAGTGTAAGTACAGTACACTTTCGACTTGATGATATACAATATTAACATGTCTATTATCTGCAATATGAACAAGTGTTAACAGCGCAAACAATGTATTACAGTGGCAACTGCTAAAATTTGCCTATCCCTATTGTACACCTCAATTCTTTTTTCGTAGAACTGCAAGGTAGTTTTGTCAGAAGCTATTCAAAATCCTGTAATGGGATATCTGGATGAAGTGCAAAATTTACAATATTTTTTCTTTCCTTGGCAGCTATCTCCTTTCTGTGATGCAATGTCGGCTGTTTACTGAATGCTGTACAGTGGCTAATGACAGGGGTTCACTGAAGTCTCCATTCATGCTGCCTGCAGAACTTCACCCCCTCCCCTCGCTGATTCGTATGGAAGCGTGTTCAGCACCTTCACCCGGAACATAGCCTGAAAATTTACACAAAAAGCGATGAGAGTTTTGGATTCAGAATTGAGCATTTTACGAGATTGGTGATGAGCAGGATCAGCAGCCAGATAGGAAGTAAGCCAAGTTAATTAAGGAGAAAAAGAGAGGAGGCACGACGAGCGGAGTAATGCTGGCTACCTTCTTATCTGAACCAAACTCAATCGCATCTGAGGGGTGGAATCGAACTGGAAAGTTTGGAGGTAAGCGGAAACGTCTACCTTCATTGCTGCAGTGTCCACATGGAAATGAGTGAATCACATGTAAATATTTGAATTCTCGCGCAAGAGAATATAGAATCAGGCTGCTTTTAGAACTTACTCGTTAAACCATGTACCATGCTCACTTCCGAGATCGGTCAAATAGAAGGCCTTGTTCTTGCATGTGATAGTAGCGTGGATTTCTGATATCTGCAAGGAAGTTCAACAGATAAAAGGGAAGTTAACAAGTTTATCAAAAAGAAAGAAAAAATCAAGTATTCGTAAAGCTGAGTTGAAAGTTCTTGAGTGCAGCCATGTAGACACAGCATGTACCATGGTTTCAACTAAGAAACAGGTTACACTAATAATTTGCAACATCTTTTTGGTTACTTACTTGTGGCAAAGGCAACGACAAGGAAGAATCGGAATTGCTAGGATCTGGCCGGCTTCTGCAAAAAGCATACATACAATTGTATATTCCGCAATGCCTCAGATAACAATGTGTGGTATAAAGAGGAACATTTTCCTATGTAGACCTACCCAATAGAGAGTGTCCTCTGTTCGTCCCTGATCAAACGAATGGGCTGCGAGGCGGAGTTGACGCCAGAGCTCATAGGGAAGAGATACCACCTGTGGATAGTGTTACTCAGATAACTACTTACAAGGTTGCTGACAGGATTTAATGAAACATAGTTGACTCAAACTGGAACCAGAGGATAAGTAATGAACGCACTCTCCACCCATAGCTTGTTCCAATGCATCATCATCCTGAAACCATTGACCAAGCTGGTCGTTTGCCTACAGTTGGATGCTAAATGTCAGGAATGGTCACATAGTTTTCCATTTTTACATGTACATGTCTTTTATGAACATACCTTGTCGGAAAGTCGGCAACTTAATGGTCTTCCCTCTAGCTTTGAGCTGTATATCAAATACAAATTTTATTTCCCATTCCATAATGATCAGTAGATGGAGATTAGGAAAAAACAATTGGGAAGGCTTCTGTGTAGTGACATGTCTAGTACTAATAAAGATCAAGTACTATTTACAGATTCCGTCACATAGGAATCGAAATAAAAACAATGTTATAGCTCAAAAGAATCACCTGTTGCCACCTAAAACCCAGCTCAGCATCAAAGGCATTCCAAACTTGATGAAGAATCTCCCGCCAACTCTTCCAGGATGTGGTATCCTCAAATTTGTCAAAAACTACATGAAACAGATACCAACATATATATATATATATTTAGTTTGCATTTTCCGGTAATGCTCTTATGACACCGGTAATTTAATTTCAGACCCTGTTTTTCTTTTGTGGAAACAGCAGCTCTGTTGATTTTTTATAATTTTTTGGCTTTTATATATGTACAGAGCTAACTAATATGTACAAAAGGAAGAAATTGCAAACCCTATATCATACATCTAATGAGGAAAAGTTGTGAATGAGCACCATGCCACCTACACCATCACTAACTTACTTTTTTTTTGTTCACCCAAACTATCTAAAAGATATAGGGGTGTAGGTGTCATGGTGCTTAGAAAAATGCTACTCCCTCCGATCGGAAATAAGTGTCGACACTTATTTCCGATCGGAAGGAGTACTCAATAAGGAAAAGAATGGGTGGCATACTCAAGTTTATTTTCGCTGACAGACAAAAGCCAACTAAGTGTGTTCAGAAGTACAAAATTGTGTAGTTCTTGACATACCGATAATGGTCCTAGACCCACACCCAGGTATGGTCTATAAGTGGTAGCCATGATTGCAGCCATTCTTGCCAATCCATGTATTATAGCAACACGTAGCCTTCTCTCCTTCTCATAACTGCAACCAAACATGCAAACGAATGTTGTGCTCATCAGTGAACCTGCTAAGGACTACAACTGAAAAAACTAAACATAATAATAGGAAAACTTTGGAGTTGGATTCGATTGAAATATAATCTTGTTTTCCAATATTTGCTAAAAGCAATATCATCCAAATAAAACTAACATGTTACAACGCAAGGAAAGAATGGTTACCTCCTCAAGGAGGAAACAACATCCACAGGAGTTCTAGACTTGACACTCTCCTGCCAGGCCTTCTCAAGCTCTACAGCCAGCTGGTAACCATCCTATAACAAGAAGTGATAAAAGTTACTTCAGATCAGCAAGTACTATATCTGACAACACCAAGGCAAGAAATCCATCAACCATGCTGATTTACAGATAGTGATCATGATATCATAGCTATGGGTGAGTAAGCAATTCTGTACCTCAATAGCCATGCAGCCACCTTGACCCAGATTTGGCTGCATAGCATGGACAGAGTCACCAAGCAAGGTGACACGACCTTTACCCCAGTTGATAGTAGGCGGCCGGTCATATATATCCCGGCGAAGAATTGCTTCCTCGTCAGTTGCATTTAGCAGATCTATGACATTATCACACCAACCACTAAATAACTCGAGCAATCTTTCCTTTTTGCCTGTCAAGATAAAGCATTAGTAAGGACACAAGGCATATCAGATATACTTCCATCATTCGAATCGTAACTTAGACGTAGGTTTCATTTAACTAACTTAGCACAGAAGTTTCATTCTGTGCACTCACCATTTTCAGGATCAGTACCACCAGCAGGTTCCTTGTGAAATGCATACCACTGCATTTTGCCAGCACCAACATCTGATGAGACGAAATATTGTTTGTGACCAAGAAACACACGGTACCTTCAACAGAGGGAGAACATAATGATCACGTTAGTATGTCCTAACAGAGGGAACAACAATACTCATTGTTGGATCCAGCCACATACCCAACTGTGTCGATATCTGGAGGTACAAAGTCTGCAATTCCGGTGTAGCAAGTGTATTCTGAATAAGATGCTTCTGTTTGCCCAAAAAGCGATTTCCTCACCTATCAGTTGAAGAAAATCTCAATTCAGGCTCCTAAAAAACATCTCAATCAGGTCAACTTCGTTCCTCTTTTAGAAGGCAAGTAGCTACATTTACCTTTGACCATATGCCATCTGCGCCAACCAAAAGATCACCTTCGAATTTCCGCCCATCCTCCAGTATGGCAGTAACCTGCACTCCAGTAAATCATACAAGCATTAGAGTTCTCTGTAGCATTGTGATCCAATTTTCTACTGAGATGGCCACTAATACCCAACTGTTCATTCACCTTATCGCCATCGTCTGTAAAATCAACAACATGGCAGTCGTTCATTATAGCATCATCGCCGACGGCGCGAGCGAGAATCTGCTGCAGCGTCATGCGGCTAACGACCCTTGTGACTGGGAGTCCTCTCTCAGCCGCAGGAGTGAAGGTGTCGAACTTGATGTACCTGAATACCAACATGGCTCAGTCAAATGGATGCCTCCGGCAAGTGAATGATGATCTTAAAGCTGATCAACATCGAATCAAAAAATGCACTAGAGTAAGCTCAAGTGTATGCAACTCTTTAGTTATATATAAATCAACATCAATAATTAAGCAACAAATTACATTTCTATTATTCATTCGATCGTATCGCTATCATTGACACCATAGGCCAGCGGTTAACGATCCTAACGTGAGCTGTACCTGTATTATTGTTGGCTATGCTATGAGTGAGTACTAAAGAAGGTACTCCCTCCGATCGAGAATAACTGTCGGTAACTTTGTACTAGCTTAGTACAAAATTTATACTAAATGCCTGACAGTTATTTCCGATCAGAGGGAGTAAGTACCAAGTGCCGTTGATGTACGCGAACAAAGTCTTCTCGCGCTAAAATAGCCAAAGAGAAATCCAAGCAATTCTAAGCAGCCGCCTCTGTCACCGGAACGACTTTGTTCGACTCGTGAATAAAATTATTATTACCAGGAGCCGGTGACGCCGTCGACGATCCCGTTGACGCGGTCGCCGGTGATGCACCCGGCGTCCATGACCTCGTCGGCCGCGGGCATGTCGATGGCCTCCAGGACCGCCAGCGCGTTGCTCTGCAGCTGGATGGGCCCCCGGTATTTGCCCTCCCCGCGGACGGCGCTGACGTCCCGCTCCAGCACGAGCACCTCGAAGCCCTTCCGCCTGGCCGCGAGCGCGAAGACCAGGCCGCCGATCCCGCCGCCGGCGACCAGCACGCGCGGCCTGCGGCCCGGCGCCGGCGCCGGCGCGGGCATTGCCGCGTGGTGGACGGCCTGATCCGCTGTGCACCTCACGGTGCCGGAGAGGCGTCGCGGCGCGCGCGGGGAGCGGAGGGTGGGTGTGCGGAGTGTTCGGGGCGAGGTTGAGGTGGAGGTGGAGGGGGACCGGGCGGAGATCGCCGTGGGGGAGGCGCGCGTGCAGCTTGAGCTTGGCATGGCAGTGGAATTGGGGCGGGAGCTTATCTCGGCGGGAGAAGCAGACAGGACTGGAAGCTGCTAAGCTTGGGATGAGCTTGCTGCCGGTCGGTATTGACTCTCCTCTGTCCTCTGCAAGGTCGGTCAACTCAGTGGACATGCGCTCGAGCTGCAAATGCACCTGGAGCTTTCCGCGGGCAGGCCGGCTTTTCTACAGGAAGAGAAAGATCTTCTCGGCAGGCTAGCCTGGGGATCGGGATGGGAGCGGCAACGATCCAAGAAGTGATAGACACATGGGGGTGGGCAGGGCTCCGGTACTCGCGACCACACCGAGAAATGGTTTCATTGGGCGAGAAGGGGACTGTACCTGTACGGCAGCACCGATCAGATAACGAAATTTATGGGACCCGACGCGGGGAGCGCACACCGGGCACTGAAACTGAGGAATTTCTAGCGGAGGTGAGCCAGGTCGGCGGTGAACGTCGCTCTCGGCCGGGACGGCGGGACCGGCAGGCGGCAGTGTCATGGGGAGGCGAGTGCGGCCGCGGATTGGCGCCTCGGTGCGTTTGGGCGGTGAGCAACGTGGCGGCCGTTGCTCGGCGCAGCGGGGCACCCAGAGCAGAGGGCGAATGGAAAGCGGCCGCGCGGAGGCGGTCAACCAATTATGCAAAGCAACTCTGTCGGGATTCCTTCTTTTGCCCTGCCGGGTGGGGCGGGCGGCGGGGTGTCGAGCTACCTGGGAAATGGGCACGTTCTTGTTCGTCCACCCGCTCCGGCGTGGTGGTCGTGGGGTCACCACAGAAAATTATTTGGTGGCGCACGTTACTCAGTCACTAACTAACTGATTTTGTTAAGCTCCACGGTCTAGCAATTGATAAGCTGAACCTAGCGCGACAGCGCGAGCATGAAGCTGCAAGCTCCAGGGCGCAGGTCCGCCCAGCACAAGCGAAGCAGAGCTAGCGAGCGGGAGGTCCAAATCAAGGAAGCGAACACGGCGACTGGCTTGGCGTAGCGTACCAGGAGCCGGAGATGCCGTCGACGAGGCCGTTGATGCGGTCGCCGGTGACGCAGCCCTCACGCATCACCTCCTCGGCGACCGACATGTCGATGGCCTCAAGCGCCGCCAGCGCGTTGCTCTGGATCTGGATGGGACCGCGGTACTGCCCCTCACCGCGCACCGCGCTGATGTCCCGCTCGAACACCGTCACATCGTACCCCTTCCGCCGCGCCGCCAGCGCGAACACCAGCCCGCCGATGCCGCCGCCCGCCACCAGCACCCGCGGCTTCTTCCCGACGCCCGTCGACGATGGCGCAGGCGCGGTCTCCGCGACGGCCGCGTTCGCGGCCACCAGCCTGGCGCCGCGCGCCGCCCTCTGACGCTGCGGGGCCGCGAGGACTAGGCCGCTCTGGTGCGGCGCCGGGTGCTCATCGTGGCAGAAGAGGTGCGTCTTCGCGGCGGAGGTGGCGGAGAGGAGCGCCATGGGCATGGACCCCCAGTGGTCCGAGCTCGCGCGTGCTGCAGAAGGAGAAGACGTTGGGCGAGTAGAGGTGGAGCTGTGGCCGGAGGGGAGGTGTTGTAAGGCTGCGTTTCGTTGCTTCTAGAACCTCGGGGCTCGGAGTTTGTGGAGACTGGAGAGGAGTGAAGCTGTGAAGGGGAGGCCGGGAGGGGACTGGTGGTGCTGAGGGGAGAACGAGCCGTAGCCAATCGCTCGATTCCATTTGGAAGGTCGGATCATGGTGGCCCAGGATTTTATCTTGCCGTGTCTTCCACATCCTCTGCGCGGGCAACACAAGCTTGTGCAGCACTAGATGATAATCTGGAAATTCAGTTTGGTACATAGAATCGTATGATTCCGTCACTTAAACCATTTTAAAAATAACAAAAAATCCTGAACAAAAATAAATTGCGCTTACGTATCGACATTCTATGATAATCGAGTTATACTGTGACTTCTACTATTCCCCTCCTTTTTCATATTAGATTCGATGAATTGTACTAAATTAGCGACAACTAGATATGAAACATAGGGAATAATAGATAATCGAGCTAGTTCAGTGTACTGTGTGTATCCCATGTTTCGGGTTGTCAATTTGTAAATGAACTGGAGATTTTGATTGTTGAATTGTAACTAATAGATCACATATTTTATAAACTAAGATTTAATAACGACTAGTATAATTGAGCTAGTTCAGTATAATGTGTGTATCCCATGTTTCGGGTTCTCAATTTGTAAATCAACTGAAGATTTTGATTGTTAAGTTTTATCTAGTGAAAATAAGTCACATGTTCTCTGAAGATTTTGATTGTTGAGTATAATTTAGATGGTTGCTTTGCTCTGATCCCTCCACTTGAGTGCCATCGAACATTTGCCGGATTGCTCCGTGTTAAGGGAGGCAGTAGAGGAAATTTTTCCTCTCATTTTATTTGCATGTGTCTGCCTTGCATTTGCATTACTTCTCGTAATGTATTTCTAGATGTGGAGTCTGTCCTGTTGCTCTCTAATATGTTCACTTTCTAACAACTGGCTACCTCGCATAATTTCTCAGTCTGCATATATTTTCAGGGTATTTTTCATCCGGTCAGATACAGAGAGTCCCCACACCTTTGGGCAGCACTAGGCTGCCACAGGGGATCACGAAAACAACTAGAGAAGCACGCAAGAAGACGTGGCAGATTGCTATTTCATAGGAGTTTTGAGATCTTTTCCCCGTTGGTGTATGGCTCCGCTTGTTCTCCCGATGGAGTGCCTGTTTCCGAGAACGACAGTCCAACATATCTGGCGTTCTCCTACCTAGTTTTTGGTCTCAAATAAGGCGAACCATTTGATTTTTACTTGGTCGATTGCACAACTGTACGCGATACCCAGATCTGCGGCTATGTCGACAAGGTAATTCCCCCGTACAGGGAGTGCTTGGTTAATGCACAATCGCCAGTCCATGTCAGCAATTGTGGAAACTCGATGGCAAATTGTTGGCAGTCAAAACACGGCAAGCACGACGGTCAGTCAATGCACTGCTGTTAAAATTTTCAGCTAAAACAAGCGTTAAATTTCACACCGCAAGAACACTCTTGAAACTGAGGAAGACATCACCCTTCACAGAACAGCAGTGTTAACACACAGGATAAATCCAGCAACTCGTATCATTAGGCAATTATGCAAAGATTTCGGTACAGCTTTTACTGCCAAAATGACATAAATTAAGAAGGGAGGAGGCCATGGTTTCAAGACAACCCATCCTTCACCAGACGACTATCTACTGAACATTGTTCCTAAACTGCCTCGACATCCTAATTACCAGGGTTGCAACGAAGCATTCCTGAAAATAATCCTTTGCTCTTAAGAGGATGAGCTATTTCGTCATCATCCAATTTGGCGCCAAAAAATGTTGTTAGAGATTAAGTATGGAATCCAGCCTCAGCCCTTCAGCTGCTCTCCAGCAGCAGCAGGTGTTGGAGCAACTCCACCAGTTGTTGGCCTGGACAAGGCAAGCTCGATTAAGTCGCCATGAACTATATGGCATATCAATAAGGGGAGACGTGTCAACAAAACATGAAATACTTACAATCCCACCATCACTTTGAACGCATCATAGATACCCCACTGAGCTCCGGTGAGAGTACCGATCATCACGATCCGCAAAGGGAGTCCACGCGTGAACAGACCCCACAGACCAAGCTTCTTCACAGCCTGCACATGTAATAAGAGATATAATTAAGCAAAAAATTCCAAGACAAACATACAAAGAAGTTCGAAACTGCACACAAAGTAGAAAGCTCACATCACCAACAGTTGCGCCCTGAGCATTGTTAAGAAACGATACAAGGTTGTCCGCTGGGTGCGAAACTATTGCACAGAACACTCCAGCAACATAACCACCTGCGAAGCTCACTCCAAGCTGGAGAGGCTTGCTGCACTCACTTTTGGGGGCAGGAATTGCATACTTGTAGATCATCTCAACAATTGTCTCAAAAGAGGCAAATTTCATCATTGTGTCTGCATTGTATAAAAGGATTAGATTAGTTTTTAAACTTCAGCAAAATAGCAGTTTGATAACTACAGCATTCTTAGAGCTCCAGTGTTTAGAGCCAAAACAGAAAATCTTCAATATGCGTATTTAAACTAAAAGAGCAAATTCTCTACAGCATAACAGTATGTAATGTATCTTTTCAAAAATATAATCCACGTAATTGGAGTTCCATTCTAGTATAGCAGAGAGAACTCAAGCAGTGTGGATAATCTTTATATGCACACATAAAATCTTGAAAATCATTGAGTGATTCCAAGAAGAACAAGACAATGTGCAACAAGGAGCTCATGTACCAGAAAAGCAATACTGGAGTTGAAATTAAAGAATGTGTTAAAGACTGAACAAGTAGTAAAAGATTTCTGCACACTCAAAAAATATACACCACTTAATTGGAGTTTCACTCCAGAATAGCAGAGAGAACTCAAGCAGTTGTGGAAGATCTATATATGCACATAAATAAACTTGAAAATCATCATCTGAATTCAAGACTAATAAGACAATGTGCAACAAGGAATTAATCTACTAGAAAACCAATACTGTAGTTGAAATGGAATAATGTGTTCAAAGTCTGAACAAGTAGTAATGATTGCTGCACACACAATACATATACGCCACTTAATTGGAGTTTCACTCCAGAGTAACAGAGAGAACTCAAGCAGTTGTGGATGATCTATATATGCACAAACAAAAACCTTGAATATCATGATCTGATTTCAGGAACAATAAGACTGTGCAACAAGGAGTTAATGAACTAGAAAACCTATACTGGGGTTGAAATGAAGGAATGTGTTAAAAGACTGAATAAGTAGTAATTATTGCACAAAAAGATATACGCCACTTAATTGGAGTTTCACTCCAGAAATAGCAGAGAGAACTCAAGCAGTTGTGGATGATCAATATATGCACATACATAAGCCTTGAAAATCATGATCTGATTTCAAGAATAACAAGACTATGTGCAACAAGAAAAAAGTTTACTCTACCAAATCTATAACAGAATTGCCCTGATACATGTGCTAACAACAGCTTGGGGAGCACCCAATTCCTACTGGGCACAGGTAAGACATAACTAAATTGCACTGCAACACAAATCATAATTAAACATAATTCCTATACAAAGTAAGACAAATTGATTTTTCATCGGGAAGAAAGACATTATCCAAACCTAGTTATCCACAATGGAAAAAGATCAAGTAAATAGTGTACACCACTCCATTTCGAGCCTATGCCCAGTTAATGTTATAATGGTCATATCTCAAGCAGTGTGAAAACATCTCTATATGCACACATAAAATCTTGGAGATCATACTGTGATCCCAAGAAGAACGGTGTGCAAGTAAATGCCTGACTTTGATGCCTATGTAAATAGTTAGGTGATGTTAATTACAGAAATATATAGTCCATAGTTGAAAACTGGGTGCAAGACAATAAGTTGTCATTAATTTACTACAATGCATCCCTGTTAACAAATCAGGTTATCATCATCACAAGTACTCTTAAGGAGCGCAATTTATCCCCCAATAACTGTATAGCCTAGTTTTCAAGATCTACAACTACATATGATCTATGGTAGCAGATGTCTCCAATGGTGCCAAACATTGTAAAAAAAACAGAAGGAAAGAAATTCGTGGTGAGATTAAGCAGGGAACAGAAACGTACATGGAATTTGCCTGCCCCAGAGTGGAACGATCCCCTTGTACAATCTGCATACACGACATTGTTTCATAAGAGTGAGGTTACAGTTACAGAGAACAATACTTACAATATTTTGCTCGCTTGCCTCAACTTACCCAGCATATCCTTCAGCCTTCACAAACTTAGGGAGCCCATCAGACAAACCTCTGGCAAAGCCAGGCTGCGTCTGCACACGAACCTTGACAGCCTCCATCGGGCAGAGGGCAACATCTGCAATGACCTCAGCTGAAGCAGAGCCAGCAAGATAGATCAAAGTCTTGTACTTGGCTGCATTCTCAGGTCCAGCAATATCCGAGTAGTACTTCTTGAAGAACTCGTAGAAACCGAATTTACACGCGCCTTGGCCACTGTAACCTATCAAAGTAGGCACCCAGCCTCTGAAGAAACCCCTCGCCCCTTGCTCTTTCAAGAGAACACCAAATCCTGAAGAGATGCTCTTGTACTTGGCTGGATTAATCTGGTAAAACAGGCAAGGCACAATGCTGTTACTAACTGATTCACAACAGTGATATAACATAGGCTACAGATCAAGTACTACAAAGCACGCAATGGTCGAGCATAAATTAATTCAAACCATAGATAGGAATCATGAGACTTGCAAAATGAACGAACAAAAATCTCACGAGGAACGCATGCCAGTCGCACCAATACAAGAATATGCTAGGTCTACGACTTCATTGTCAAATAGGATGCGATTAAGAACTACATGAAAAATACTGGCGCGTCGCATAGACAGCCAAGTTACAAGAGAAGCTTACCTGCATATTGCACTTAACCAGGTCGAGCGGCGTGACGGCCATGTGCGTGAGACCGCAGCTGGCGATGCCGCCGGCCGTGCACGCCGCGTAGAACGCCGGCGAGTAGAGCTCGATCCCGCGCGCCGGCTCGACAGGCGAGTGCGCCCACACCGCCGGCTTCGCGGCTGCCGCGTCGGTCGGCACGACGATCCCGCGGCCACCCAGGCCAGCGGCGGCCGAGAAGGAGGACGAGGTGGCGGTGGTGGTGGAGCCAGCGGCGACGGGGACCGCATACAGGAAGCTGGGCAGAAGCGCGTTGCGCGAGCTCTCGGAGACGGCCATGGCTGCTGCGGGACGGTGCGCGCTCGCGGCTGCTGCGGGAGGAGGGGGGTGGCCGGTGTGTAGGTGGGGGAACGGAGACGAGCGTGAGGCTCGCCGCCACTTGCTCGCGGGGAGGGAGACGGAGACCGGTGGCTGCGCGATTTGTTAGGGCATCTCGCTCCAAGGAAGGTTTTATAAGGAAGGGGGGATGGGCACCTTCTCTTCGTGCTAGATGGGCCGCCCTGCTTGTCCAGCCCGCTAACGAAAGCTTCTCTGGAAATAAAGCCCACTCACTGCAGATTTTGTCCTAATGGGTATCCGGCCCACCTGCCAGTCTGTCACTTCCGATGAAAGATTAGGGAAGATATTGATGAGGTGGTGGATCCCATTTGGGATTTGCCAGTAGGGGAGATGAGTCCCATTAAAGAATGGAACTGGGGAGGATAGGAAATATTAGGAAGAAATTAAAAGGTTAGAATAGAAATACTACCTTCGTTCTAAGGAATAAGGCGTCTTCGTTTTGCGTGTTTTTTCTTTGACCAAGATTTACTTTAAATATATAAAGAATGTTGGTGTAAAATTAGGTGAACATAATGGGTTGAGTCTTGATGATAGAGAGTTGTATATTGATTACAAAGATGCTCTAAATGAGTTAGTCAAAGAAGATAATATTAAATGTTCACGGGGCAGAAGGTGTTGACCTTAAATTAGGACAACACTGCATTAAATACTTTATGACCAAAGCTAGTGGGAGGAAAAGGATAACAAAAAAATTCAGCTAAAATATGGAGATGATATTATTGAAGGGGGTGATCAGTTGCTTTCTGCCATTGAGTTTTGTAAAACTCCGTTGGGCAATTAGAAAGAACTAGTTTATCTCTGAGTCTTGATTTTCCACATATGTTAAGTGTAGAGAAAAATGATGAAATTGCTAAGGAATTCTCCATGGAAGAGATCAAGGATATTGTATGCTCATGAGCACACAACAAGAGTCCTGGCCCTGGTGGCTTCCTGGGGAATTTTACCAACTCTTTTGGGACCAAGTTAAAGTGCCACTTAAAAAACCTCTTTGACACCTTTACCAATGGTAACATATACATAGGTAGATTAAATTATGGAACTATTAATGATGTGGGCATTGCCCTTCGGGTACCCACGGATTAGTATACCTGGCCTGGCCTATTATGGAGGTGGACACGCACAAGGGCTCGACAAGATTGAACCCGCATGATTATATCGACTTGGAGATGAAGAAAGGCAATCCCAATATGTATTTGACTAGAACACTTGTAACCCTAGCCTGGTTGTATATATAAAGCCAGGCAGGAGCGCCCCTAGAGACACATCATCTCAGATTATACGCTACTCATACAACATAGATTAGACAGAGGTTAGTGATACGTCTCAAACGTATCTATAATTTTTTATGCTCCATGCTTGTTTATGCACATTTGCTTTGTGTTTTGTTTACACTTCGTGGCATTTTTATGCATTTTTTGGAACTAACATATTAACAAGATGCCACAGTGCCAGTTCCCTATTTTCTGCTTTTTTGTGTGTTTCACAAAAGTTACACAGGAAATGTTCTCGGAATTGGACGAAACAAAGGTTGAACTCCCTAATTACCTGACACGAAGACGGAGTCCAAAGGAGAGCAGGAGGCGGACCAGAGGCCGGCCACACCTGTTGGTGGCGCGGGCCCCCCTGGCCGCGCCACTAGGGGGTGTGACCGCCTGGTCCGCCCCCTAGCATTGCCCTTCCGCCTATATATTCTCCTCGACGAGCAAACCCTAAGGGCCCAAACTCTTTTCCAGAAAATATACTGCAAGCCGCCACCATCGTTGACGCGAGATCGGAAGGGTCCAAAAGCTCTTCCTGGCACCCTGCCAGAGAGGGAAATTGATACGTCTCAAATATATCTATAATTTTTTATGCTCCATGCTTGTTTTTACACAATTTGCCTTGTGTTTCGTTACACTTCGTGGCGTTTTTATGCGATTTCCAGAACTAACCTATTGACAAGATGCCACAGTGTCAGTTCCCTGTTTTCTGCTGTTTTTGTGTTTCAGAAAAGCTACACAGGAAATATTCTCGGAATTGGACGAAACAAGTTCCAGAAGTCTTATTTTTTTCCGGACGAAGGACGAGGACCAAACGAGAGCCGAAGGGGGGCCAGGGGTTGCCCTCACACCAGGGTGGCGTGGCCCATGCCCTGGCCGCGCCCCCTATGTGGGAGGAGTCCCTGGCAGCCCCCTTGAAAGAGCATGGAGCCCCCATGTGTGGTTTTGGTAATTAATGACAATCTCTATGGACTAATGTTTGCATTGAGTTATATTTGTAGGACATGTCCATAGACAATGCTTGAACCATATGTTGGCTTCAAGGTTGTAAGAAGGATCAAATGAAGAACTTTAAGTGATGACCATTGTGTTATTCAAGGAAATATCGAAAGAATGGTCATATGAGAATTGAGCTTATTGCAACTATGTCTTGAAGAATATAATTGAGTGGACATTTGTGTTTACCTTCAAGACATCATCATCATGAAGGAAGAAGGAAGGATACAAGGTTGATCAAGTCAAAGTGATGAAGAACTTTAAGTGATGACCAATGTGTTATTCAAGGAAATATCGGAAGAATGGTCATATGAGAATTGAGCTTATTGCAACTATGTCTTGAAGAATATAATTGAGTGGACATTTGTGTTTACCTTCAAGACATCATCATCATGAAGGAAGAAGGAAGGATACAAGGCTAGGATATTATTAAGTGGTGATCATCTTCATGGATGATAAGTCAAGTTCAAGATATGCCATCTCAAGGAGATTATATGCTTGATGCATGTATTCTATTTGGTGGTAATGTCTATGTGAAGATATTCCTAAGAGAGTCTTTCCCATATTGATTTATGGGGGAGCAATTCGCAAGACTTCACCAAGCAATCAAGATCAAGAAAGGTGTTCCAACTTGAGGAAGACAAGATGGTCATAATCTAGCTCAAGTTGAATGCACAAGGAAAAGGTATGTTCTTGATAGGGTTTCCTTCTTACCGGTCTCTTGTGTTAGTTTGGAGACCGGGTTATAGGATTGGTAGCCGTACTATCAAGAGGGGCTCTCGAGTGAGTAACTTAACCGCATCGTTCGAAGAGAGCTCAAACCTTTGCATATTTGCCATCATCTTTCTTGGTTCTTATTTGGCTTTTATCCATGTGAGGTTTTAGAGCTTGTGGTTAATTCCATGACAAGCTCTAACTCATCAAAAAGGGATTTTGCATGAAACACTCATTGTGTTTTTGGTGTTTGGAGGTTTTACCGGTTCGACTTTGAAGAGAGGTCAAACCTCTCATCATTTGGTTTTATCCTCCCTTGTTGGACTATGATGTTTCTATGCATATACTTGTAGAGCTCGTTGTTGTGATTCCAACGAGCCCAAGATCATCAAAAACGGAGTCCGGATGCTCAAGTTATGGTCGTTTTCGTGTTGGTGTTTCTGCCAGTTTTTGGTGGCCGGAGTCTCCGGCCCGAGACGCAAAGTCTCCGGCCCAACTCCGGCCTGGCACCTGCTTAGTCCGTCCTGAGGCCCCCGAATGACCCCGGGGCACCGGAGACTCCGGCCCAGGGGCGGAGACTCCGGCCCTGGAGTCACTTAGGGCGGAGACTCCGGTCCTCTAGGCCGGAGACTCCGGCCCTAGTGCCCAGCAACGGCTAGTTTTCGTGGGGGACCTATAAAAGGCCCCCTTCTTCCTCCTTGGGCTGGTTGGCTTCCTATTCTATCTCTCCTCCATTGTTGACCTTGAAGCTTTGCTCTATCTCTCAATCCCTCCAATGATTCTTGCATCTTCTTGAGGGAAAAGAGAGAGGAGATCTAGATCTATCTTTCCACCAATCAAAATCTCCTCTAAGTGAGGGGAACCATTGGGATCTAGATCTTGGAGTTCATTTGTTGATTTCCTTTGTTCTTCCTCTTATATCTCTCCATAGCATTAGTTGCTTTGGTAGGATTTGAGTAAGAAGGATTTGAGCACTTTGTGTGCTCTTGCCATTGCATTTGGTGCATCGGTTTGAGTTCTCCTCGGAGATTCGGTAAGTGGAAGTTGTGAGCTTATTACTCTTGGGTTCTTGGAACCCTAGACGGCTTAGTGGCCTTTGTGGCATATACTTGGGGCCTCCAATTAAGTTGTGGAGATTCCCCAACCTTTGTGGTGCCTTTGTGGCAATTCTTGGGAGCCTCCAATTAAGTTGTGGAGATTGCCCCAAGCTTGTACGGGTTCGGTGACCGCCCTCAAGTGTTCCATAGTGGATCGTGGCATCTTGCTTTGTGCGAGGGCGCGAGGAGAATAAGGTGAGCCTTTGTGGCGTTTGGTGTGTAGCGTGCCTCCGCATCTTGAGGTGAGCCTTTGTGGCATTTGGTGAGCATTGTGCTACCACATCTCAAGGTGAGGCCTTTGTGGCGTTCGGAGTGCATTAAGCCGCCACACCTCTCCAACGGAGACTAGCTTCCTTTGGAAGTGAACTTCGGGATACATCTTCGTCTCCTTCGTGCCTCGGTAACTCTTATCCGAGCTCCACTACTTATGCACTTCATTTGTGATAGCCATCGTGCTTGAAGTTATATACCTTGCTACTTGTCTTGCTTAACATAAGTTGTTGGTACACATAGGTGAGCCTAGTTTATTAGGTTTTGTAAGCTTGTCAAATTAAACATTAGTTTATTTCCGCATTTGTACAAGCCTTTCGTAAAAGTTTTAATCGCCTATTCACCCCCCCCCCCTCTAGGCGACATCTGTGTCCTTTCAATTGGTATCAGAGCTAGGTCTCTCAATTTAGGCTTCACCGCCTTGAGAGCAAAGATGTCGGCTAGGGGATTAGTGCACAATGACACTTTTATATTCGATGGCACAAATTATGATACTTGGAAAATTCACATGCTTAATTATTTTCGGGTCATGGACCCATCTATGGAGCAAATTGTAGATGCGGGTTTTTCTCCTCCAAAGGATACTCAAAATCTATCTTTAGAGGATAAGAAAAACTTGTATCTCAATGCTCAAGCTTCTCATGTGATTGTTAATGCTTTGAGCGATGTAGTTACCTTCTCCTTCACACCTTTTCGGAGCGCTCATGAGATATGGACAAAGCTTCAAGAAAAATATAGTTTGTCCAAGATTATTGGGGATGATTGTATTCCTTCCACTTCCGGCCGTGATGAACTTTCATCCACTTCACCAAAGTGTGGCAAGACACAAGGTAATGATATGGTGAGTGGTGATGAAACTTGCAATGGTGATAGTATGCTTACTTTTGATGATCCTTCATCTCTATCTCATTGCAATGCTTCATCTTTGGACTTAAACACTTCTAGCACCATAAATGCTTTATATGCTTGTGTTAGTCCTTGCATATCATGTGTAAGTTGCTTAAATAAATCTCATGATGATATGCTTGCTCTGTCTAGTGGCCATGATAAAAATGCCTCTATTTCCTCTAGTCTTTGTGTGGCTAACAATTTAGAGGAAACCGGAGATTCTATTGGCCAAGACAAAATTTTGATTGGAGCTTCAAGTAATTCATCCTCATCATCATCTCTCGGTTCCCACATATGTCTTATGGCTAGGGATTCAAAGGTAACTCCTTCTTTGGAACCCACTATATCTAGTGATCATGAAGAAGAGGATGATTATGTTGCCTCTTTAAAAAAGAAGGGAGAAATAGTCTTTCTTGCTATTGGTAAGAAGAACAAAATTGCTTGCTCTAACTTTGTTGATATTTTGGTTGCTGCTATTGAGAGCCAGAAAATTATTGATGAGCTTCAATCTCATGATGAAGAGCAAGAAGCAACTATTGAGAATCTTCATAGTCTTGCCAATGATTTTAAAGAGACTCTTTTAAAAGAACAAAGCTCCAATGATAGAGCTCTTGAGGTGGCAAATGATTTAAAATTAAAAAATGATAAGCTTGTTTTTGTTAATGCTAAACTTCTTGAGGATGTTGAGCACCTCAAAAATGGATCTAGGGACATTGAGAGTGTGCTCACCAAACTCACCGAGTCACATGAGCAACTAAAAGCTTCTTATTTAAAAGAGTGTTCCAAGTTGCCTTCTCCTCTTTCGGTTAATCATGATGCTTGTGCTACTAACTCTAATTCTTGTGAAGCATCTATCTTGAAGGAGAATGTTGAGCTAAGGGCTCAACTTGAGTTGCTAACTAGCAAGTATGGGATATTGGAAGAAAATCATGAAAAGCTATCTAGCTCTAATGAGGATCTTCGAGTGTCCCATGCTCGCCTAAAGTTAGCTTATGAGGATATGTCTACAAAGGTAACATCTTGTGAACCTCATGTGGTCACTAGCACTACTTCCCAAAAAGCTATATTGCCATGTGCTAGTCCTCGTAATTCATCCACTCATACTATTGCTACATCTTGTGATGAATTACTCTCCTTGCCTTGTTGCTCTAACAATATAGCTTCTACTTCCTCTAGTTCTTGTATTGTAACTAACCATGTAGAGGAAATTAAAGAGCTCGAGGCCCAAGTCACTTTGTTGAAGAAAGACTTGGTAAAAAGTCATGAAGGGAAGTCCAAACTTGACAAGATGTTGAGTGCACAAAAATTCCCCAATGACAAGAGTGGACTTGGATTTATCTCCAACAATAAGAAGAAGTCCAAACTCTTCAAGAAGAAGAAGGGCCAAGAGAAAGTCAAGGATCCGGCTAAGATTGTTTGCTTCAAGTGCAAAATTGAAGGGCATCATGTTAGGTCTTGCCCATTGAAGAAGAAGCATCTAAGTGAGAAGCAACAAGGGAAGCGGCCTCAAGCTCAAACTCAAGTCCTTCCTCAAGATGAAGAAAAGCTTCCTCCTAAGAAGAATCAACCCAATGCTCCCATTGTGGAGAAATCAAATGAGAAGAAAGGAAAGATAAGATCTTGCTACATATGCCGTGAGAAGGGTCACCTTTCTTCTACTTGCTCTATTGGTAACTCATCCAACCCTATCATAATCAATGATGCTTATTCACTTTGCAAGGATAAGGTTGGAAATGTGTTTGCCAAATTTGTTGGTACTCAAAGTGGTGTCAAGAAAAGAACCATTTGGGTTGCCAAACCTATTGTGACTAACCTCTTAGGACCCAACTTGGTTGGGGACCAACAAGCCAAAACTTGATCAATAGGTGTCTAATGGAGGGCATTGGAGACTTGGCTATATCATGAAGAATTAAGGGATCTTCATTAATTATATTGTCTCAAGTCAAGTCAATTGGATTATCTTATTTCTATCATATATCCATTGTTCCTCCTTGCGGTAACATGTATTCAACTTATCTACATTGAAAGTTACTCGCCCCTTTGCATGTGTTTGGTTTTGTATCTTGCATGTGTTTGTATATGTTGTGCTCCCCACTTGCTTTATTTTGAGTAATCAATTATGTGCTTGTTGGTTGCACACCATGTACGGTTGTTACTATTGAGCCTATTGCATCTTGATCTATCTTCTTGGCTCTTGGGAGTGATTAATGGACCATCCCATTTTGGGGGAGTGATATGCTTTGGCACTTCACAATCCTAAAAATGTGTGTACATGAGGAATACCACTTAGTGTTGATATTTAAAGATTATCTAGTCTCTATGTGGTATGTCATTTTCATGAGAAATTCAAATTCTATAATGTCCATTAATCATCTTGTTGGATTCTATTTGCCTCTTGTTGGTAAAGTTTAATTTTCTAGGTTTGGAGATTCCATTGGTTCTACCCCGGAGACTCCGGTGGTTCTACCCCGGAGACTCCGGTGGTTCTACCCCGGAGACTCCGGTGGTTCTACCCCGGAGACTCCGGTGGTTCTACCCCGGAGACTCCGGCCCCCCTTGGAATTTCCGAGCCCTATGGAAATTGACTTTAACAACTTATTTGAAAATTGGTTTTATCACATTATGGGGGAGTATTGTGCTTTGCGCATATTACAAATCCATGAAATGTGTATATTTGAGGTTGTGTCACATAGTGTTGATATTGTAAACTATCTTGCTTCTATGTGGCATGTTTTCTCGAACAAGTTCCAATTTGCCAAATTGTTTATTGCTCTTGTTTTGGATCTTGTTTGTGAGATACTTTCTTGATAGGGTTTTCCTAAAATGTGGAATACTACATCAAAGTTGGAAAACCATTTGCTTCAAGCTATCCTAATCATTGCTTTGCATGATTGTTTAACTATTTGAATCTATCAAGAATATCTTTGTTTGGCATGGTGCTTAATTCTTATACTTTTCATATGCTCATTTTTTGTGAAGATGATCTTGGATTCATGTGTAAACTACCACCGGAAATAACTCCATATACCTCTTCTCCTTGGAAAATTGGTAATCTATCATGTGGTATTTTTTATATTGATCATCTTCACTTTGGCTATTGCTTTTAATTGCCTTATCTCTCGCCAAGAAATGTATTTTCTTTAACTCCCATTGTCTTTCTTGACTCTTGTGATTCCATTTGATTTTGTTAAATTTATTTTGTGTTATTTCTATGTAGGTAGATGTGATGATCCCATTTGTGTGCATTTTGTATTCAAATGCAAAATCATAAATAATGCACTAATCTTGGGGGAGCTCTCCTATATTTGTTATAACACACTCTTGTGCTTATTTCAATTGGTTTTGATTATTGTTGGAAGTAAAATCTTTTCTTTTTGGTACTTAGTGTGCCATCATAAAAAGTGTGGAGAGTTTGGTTTGTTGTTGGAACCTTGCTCTCTTTGGGAGTTGCTTATCTCATTCCTTGTAATTTGTTTTTCACTCTTAAAATGAGATATGTCTTTGAGCATGTGTGTCTTAGTTATCCTTTATGCTCATTGGCTTTTGCTTAGTTCACTAGTTGAACTTTGGAGTCAATCTTGTGTTGATTTGATTCTTTGATATAATTTGGACAACCTTTTGTGGCCTCACAATTTCGTGTGACTTCTTGGTCTTCTTGGTGCTTTGTTCAAATTGTATCTCGCTTTGGCTCTTGAAAGTGTTGTGCATGCATTCTTACTAAATGTATAATTTATGGCATGCTTTGCTTTCGTTGATCCAATATATAGGCAAAACTCTATCAAATCCTAAATTGGCTAAGTTGTGCATGAAATTCAAGTTCATATCTGTATGCACATATTTATGTGGAGTTTGTCCTATATATTGTAGTTTCTCTAACTACTTTGGACCCAATGAGTTTTGGGGACCATCTTGTACTTGAACTTTGTTTTAGGTACATGAAGATATATTGGTGCTTGTCTCAATAATAAGGATGAAGTGGTGACTAAATGATAATTTGAGGCAAGCTAGGATTATTGAAGAACTCCTATCTACTACATCCTACCTTTAATATCTCGGTAACAAGTATCTTATCATGCATACTTTTCTAGTATCCAACCTTGTGTAGGTTGTTTCATGGCATGGAAAATCATTATTTGCAAATGTTGTGCTTCTTGCAAAGGTCTTAATGAAACCTCTTTATTGCAATTGTGAGTAATTTGAGATGAGTGCATATTATTGGGAACATATAAAATCATGCTCATGATTCTCCTATCCCATATATGTCAATTTAGCAATTTTATTGCATATCAATTCCTCAAGTTCTCACTTGTGCAATATGGTTGAAAGTGTAAATTTATTACTTTCTTTTGGTATTCATCTTTGTGATACTTGTTGCTTTTCTCAAAGCATCCCAACTATCTTCTTTCCCTTGTTGATATTTGTGATGTCTTTGACTTGTTTGTGGTTGAAGTTCATCAATATACAATAAGAAAATTTGAGCCTTTGGCCGTGCTTTAAAAGCAAAATTCTCATTGGTATATTGCATGACTTCATTTTGGATATCATGTTCTATTCTTAGTATCTATTTCGTGTGTACATATTTCTTTGTGATAATTATCTTTGTGATGTTGTCTACTTAGAAACTATACACATGAGAGATGATATCTCCTTATTTGATATCTTATTTGAACCTTATGTGTTGGGATGGAATGCTAAGCAATTTCATTCATTGAAGACTATGTGGATGCTCTATGCTTATCCTTGTATTAGTCTTATAATATGCTTTGTCATTCATATCTCACATTCCTTTGGTTGAGCCTTTTAATATGTTGTCCCTTGCTTGTTACTCAACCATTTGTTTGATGCAAGTGTTAAGCTTAATTTCTTCTCTATGATCTCTTGCAAATGGTTGCGTTTTAAATGTTATTGAGGGAGTGAGGATTCCATGTTGTGCAAATTGTATTCAAATGCAAACATTCCATTTTTTTGCACGTACCTTGGGGAGCTTCCTCATTTCATTTAAAGCACCATTTTGCGGTTATCATAGTAATTGACTTCACTTGGTATCATTTTGTTTTGAATAATATTGAGGGAGTGATGATTCCATGTTTATGCACCTCATACTTTAATTCAAATAGAATATTTTGTGCACAAACCTTGGGGAGCTTCCTCATATTATTTAGAGCACCCTTTTGGTCTTATCATAATATCTTTATTCGATTTGTTCTTTGGATCGATTGATTGCTCTCTTCATTTGTTGAAGTTTATCCACCATGTGATCTTATTTTATTTGCAATCTTTGATCCTCAATATAGGTTGATTTCCTCCGAGTTTTCATATTTGGATATGTGCATATTTTTTCAATTATACTTTTGGTTTATGCACACATTATGGAGGAACTCTCACTATATTGGCCTTCTAAGTTTTTCTGCCCATTTCGGCAATTGGTGCCAATGGGGGAGAAGTTTCGAGGGTTTAAAGGGAATTGGGTTTTATGCTTTGGTTTTGTTCTTAAGCATTTGCCTTTCATGCTTTGCATGGTTGAGTATATAGAGGAAACTCCACCAACAACCTTGGTTGGCAATATATCCAATGAAATCAAGATCATTCACACGTGCATAGATTGTGGGGGAGTTTGCTCTATATATGGTGGTTTTACTAACATCACATACTTTTGTAGTATTTGATGTTAGTGCAACCATTTTGGTTCTTTAAATTCATTATATAAACCCTCTTAAAGAGATTGTCATCAATTACCAAAATGGGGGAGATTGAAAGAGCATGGAGCCCCCATGTGTGGTTTTGGTAATTAATGACAATCTCTATGGACTAATGTTTGCATTGAGTTATATTTGTAGGACATGTCCATAGACAATGCTTGAACCATATGTTGGCTTCAAGGTTGTAAGAAGGATCAAATGAAGAACTTTAAGTGATGACCATTGTGTTATTCAAGGAAATATCGAAAGAATGGTCATATGAGAATTGAGCTTATTGCAACTATGTCTTGAAGAATATAATTGAGTGGACATTTGTGTTTACCTTCAAGACATCATCATCATGAAGGAAGAAGGAAGGATACAAGGTTGATCAAGTCAAAGTGATGAAGAACTTTAAGTGATGACCAATGTGTTATTCAAGGAAATATCGGAAGAATGGTCATATGAGAATTGAGCTTATTGCAACTATGTCTTGAAGAATATAATTGAGTGGACATTTGTGTTTACCTTCAAGACATCATCATCATGAAGGAAGAAGGAAGGATACAAGGCTAGGATATTATTAAGTGGTGATCATCTTCATGGATGATAAGTCAAGTTCAAGATATGCCATCTCAAGGAGATTATATGCTTGATGCATGTATTCTATTTGGTGGTAATGTCTATGTGAAGATATTCCTAAGAGAGTCTTTCCCATATTGATTTATGGGGGAGCAATTCGCAAGACTTCACCAAGCAATCAAGATCAAGAAAGGTGTTCCAACTTGAGGAAGACAAGATGGTCATAATCTAGCTCAAGTTGAATGCACAAGGAAAAGGTATGTTCTTGATAGGGTTTCCTTCTTACCGGTCTCTTGTGTTAGTTTGGAGACCGGGTTATAGGATTGGTAGCCGTACTATCAAGAGGGGCTCTCGAGTGAGTAACTTAACCGCATCGTTCGAAGAGAGCTCAAACCTTTGCATATTTGCCATCATCTTTCTTGGTTCTTATTTGGCTTTTATCCATGTGAGGTTTTAGAGCTTGTGGTTAATTCCATGACAAGCTCTAACTCATCAAAAAGGGATTTTGCATGAAACACTCATTGTGTTTTTGGTGTTTGGAGGTTTTACCGGTTCGACTTTGAAGAGAGGTCAAACCTCTCATCATTTGGTTTTATCCTCCCTTGTTGGACTATGATGTTTCTATGCATATACTTGTAGAGCTCGTTGTTGTGATTCCAACGAGCCCAAGATCATCAAAAACGGAGTCCGGATGCTCAAGTTATGGTCGTTTTCGTGTTGGTGTTTCTGCCAGTTTTTGGTGGCCGGAGTCTCCGGCCCGAGACGCAAAGTCTCCGGCCCAACTCCGGCCTGGCACCTGCTTAGTCCGTCCTGAGGCCCCCGAATGACCCCGGGGCACCGGAGACTCCGGCCCAGGGGCGGAGACTCCGGCCCTGGAGTCACTTAGGGCGGAGACTCCGGTCCTCTAGGCCGGAGACTCCGGCCCTAGTGCCCAGCAACGGCTAGTTTTCGTGGGGGACCTATAAAAGGCCCCCTTCTTCCTCCTTGGGCTGGTTGGCTTCCTATTCTATCTCTCCTCCATTGTTGACCTTGAAGCTTTGCTCTATCTCTCAATCCCTCCAATGATTCTTGCATCTTCTTGAGGGAAAAGAGAGAGGAGATCTAGATCTATCTTTCCACCAATCAAAATCTCCTCTAAGTGAGGGGAACCATTGGGATCTAGATCTTGGAGTTCATTTGTTGATTTCCTTTGTTCTTCCTCTTATATCTCTCCATAGCATTAGTTGCTTTGGTAGGATTTGAGTAAGAAGGATTTGAGCACTTTGTGTGCTCTTGCCATTGCATTTGGTGCATCGGTTTGAGTTCTCCTCGGAGATTCGGTAAGTGGAAGTTGTGAGCTTATTACTCTTGGGTTCTTGGAACCCTAGACGGCTTAGTGGCCTTTGTGGCATATACTTGGGGCCTCCAATTAAGTTGTGGAGATTCCCCAACCTTTGTGGTGCCTTTGTGGCAATTCTTGGGAGCCTCCAATTAAGTTGTGGAGATTGCCCCAAGCTTGTACGGGTTCGGTGACCGCCCTCAAGTGTTCCATAGTGGATCGTGGCATCTTGCTTTGTGCGAGGGCGCGAGGAGAATAAGGTGAGCCTTTGTGGCGTTTGGTGTGTAGCGTGCCTCCGCATCTTGAGGTGAGCCTTTGTGGCATTTGGTGAGCATTGTGCTACCACATCTCAAGGTGAGGCCTTTGTGGCGTTCGGAGTGCATTAAGCCGCCACACCTCTCCAACGGAGACTAGCTTCCTTTGGAAGTGAACTTCGGGATACATCTTCGTCTCCTTCGTGCCTCGGTAACTCTTATCCGAGCTCCACTACTTATGCACTTCATTTGTGATAGCCATCGTGCTTGAAGTTATATACCTTGCTACTTGTCTTGCTTAACATAAGTTGTTGGTACACATAGGTGAGCCTAGTTTATTAGGTTTTGTAAGCTTGTCAAATTAAACATTAGTTTATTTCCGCATTTGTACAAGCCTTTCGTAAAAGTTTTAATCGCCTATTCACCCCCCCCCTCTAGGCGACATCTGTGTCCTTTCACCCCTGACGACGCCCCTTCGCCTATATAAAGCCTCGGGATGGAAAACCCTAAGGGAGTCGGCAATTTTCCAGATAGAGTTCCGTAGCTCCGCCGCCGCCGTCAACAAATTTCGGGGGACAGAAGTCTCTGTTCCGGCACCCTGCCGGGACGGGGAAGTGCCCCCGGAGCCATCTCCATCAGTCTCCATTGCCGTCTCCACCGTGTCCATCGACCTCACCGCCATCTCCATCAACCTTGCTGTCTCCTATGATGAGGAGGGAGTAGTTCTCCCCCGGGGCTGAGGGCTCTACCGGTAGCTATGTGGTTCACCTCTCTCTCTCATGATGTGATCGTGAGCTTTGTATCATGTTGAATAAGTAGATGTTACTCTTCTTCATTATGTGTACTCTAGTGTGTTATTAAAGTAATCTATTCCTCCTGCCATGGTGTAACGGTGACAGTGCGTGCATCATGGTGGTACTTGGTCTAGGCTACGATTGTGATCTTTTATGGATTATGAGAATAATTATCACTATGATAGTATTGAAGTGATCTATTCCTCCTTTCATGGTGTAATGTTGACAGTGTGTGCACCGTGTTAGTACTTGGTCTAAGTTGCAATAATATTTATCTTGAGTTGTGATTTGATTTGGATATCTCTATGAGTGGTGTTTGTCAAGTACTTGATGAACTTTAAGGGGTGCTTCTGTAGCCACTACGCAATGATTAGTGTTGTTCAATAGGAGAGTAATTCAGAGTACCATAGTGAAGAGAAGTTATTTATTTGTTCAATTATGTTATATTTGTTGGGAGTGTGTCCACTAGTGAAAGTATGATCCATAGGCCTTGTTTCCAAGCATTGCACACCATTTACTTCCTGTTTTGTTACATGTTTGCTCACAGCGATATTTATTTCAGATCACATTTGCTACTTATAATCATCACTACTACTTGTATTTCACTATCTCTTCGCCAAACTAGTGCACCTATACATCTGACAAGTGTATTGGGTGTGTTGGGGACACAAGAGACTTTCTGTATCGTAATTGTAGGGTTGCTTGAGAGGGATAGCTTTGACCTCTTCCTCCCTGAGTTCGATAAACCTTGGGTGATCCACTTAAGGGAAACTTGCTGCTGTTCTACAAACCTCTGCACTTGGAGGCCCAACACTGTCTACAAGAACAGACGCGTGCGTAGACATCAAGCTCTTTTCTGGCGCCGTTGCCGGGGAGGTAAGGTAAAAGGTACTCACATTCTTTGGCTACTAAGTCTTTTAGTTGCTGGTGAGTGCTCGAAGTTATTTCCTTTAGATTCTGCAATTACATCTTTTTGTTTCTTGTTTTTATTTTCACTAGTTAGGCTTAATAGAAAATAAAGAGTTCTCTAGTCTTTTTCCTGAGTTTAGATATGAAGTGTTTGAAGAGAAAATTGAAAAACCTTTGGAGCTTAATTTGCATGCTAATAGTGATGTTAGTATGATTGCTTTGAACACTCGTATTGCTAATGCTATAGAAAAGTCTAAGCTTGGGGAAGCTGGTTTTGTTAAGCATGATATTTTTAGTTCCCCAGCTTTAGTGGAGAAAGTTTGCTCTCATGATATTTTATCTCCCCTATGTGATGTTCCTTCTTATGATGATATGTTTGAAGAATATGCTTTGCGAAATAGCTGTTCTTTAGCTTGTGATGATACTAAACCTCTAGTTTATGATGGCTATGATGATGGGTATAATATTTTCAGTTCACCTACTATTGAGGATAAAATTAGTTATGATTACAATATGCCTCCTATTTATGATGATTATGGTGATGAGAATAATTATTCTATTGAATTTGCTCCTACTACTATTGTTCCTGTGGTGAGTATTAATCCTTCTATGCATGTGGCTCATGATAGAGATGCTTTATGTGATAGTTATATTGTTAGTTCTATTCATGATAGTACTGCAAGTTATTATGAGAGAGGGAAACATGGCTTGATGGATCTCAACAATATTAAGTTTCTCCTCTTTATGTTGCAAATCTTGAAGTGGCACTTGTTTTATCTATCCATGCTTGCTACTATGTGCCTCGTTGATTTATTTTCTTATAAGATTCCTATGCATATGAAGTGGTTTAGATTTAAATGTCTTTCATATCTGCTTTTTGATGCTCTCTATTGCTTTAAGTTCCTATATGGCGCCTTTGCCTCAAGCTCTTATATGGCGCCCACATGAGCATCTTTGCAAATTACTGCGCCTAGCTCAAAGGCGTTAAAGAAAAGCCCTCTTGGGAGATAACCCAATGTTTTATTTACAGTACTTTTTCTTTTATTTGAGTCTTGGAAGTTATTACTACTGTAATAACTGCTCCTTATCCTTTTTATTTTGTTGTTGTGCCAAGAGAAGCCTCTAATTTGAGTGAGGTAAGATTTGGGGATGTTGCTGTCCTGAAACAGTTTTCGGTGCTGCACCATAAAAATTCGTGAAAATTCTCTGTATATATTTTGGACCTTAGATTTCTTGTGCATATGCCCCAGGTTATATCCAAACTTTCATTAGTTGAACACTTTTTGATTTGAGCAACAGAAAACCCCTCAAAAATTCGACCTTTGTCAGCTGTTCTGTTTTGACAGATTTCTGCCACTATTTGTGTTTGCCGCTTTATCACTTTCTTTTTGAGTTCTTTTGATCACGGAACTTTTGGGGAAGTTACTACAGTAGTATATGCTTAATATGTGGTGGTTTTAGGTTGAAACCTGAAGCAAAAAGGGTTGATTCTATGTTATGCTTATACTAATGTTGCTAATAGATTTGTGTTCAGTTTTGTATGAAGGAAGTTTTCAAGTGTAGGGATCGGAGAATGATGAGATGAGATGAAGAATGGACAAAATCTCAAGCTTGGGGATGCCCATGCATCACCCCAAGAAATATCCAAGAAGTACAAGCGTCAAAGCTTGGGGATGCCCCCGAGGCACCCCTTTCTTCATCGGCAAAAATCAGGTCACCTTTCAAGACACTATATTTTTATTGCTTCATGCACTATGTGTTTTTCTTTGAGCGTCAGTTGTTTTAGTTTTCAGTATTAGTTTAGTTTAGTCTGCTGCAATAAATGGTTAGATCACATCATGTTTATTTTGGAGGAGATGAACTCGTTTTTCATTTGCCAAGAACACTCTAGTTTTCACTCTTATCGTTCAACGAGTGTTCTCTTTTTCTGCTACTGCGTTTAGCTTGCATTTTTCGCCTTGATTTTTGTTCAGATCTTGTTTTATCTTTGCATCAAGGTGTATTTGGACCTCTGGTATATGTTTGGTTTTCCTCAAAAGAGTTTCCTCAAAAAGGTTTTAATGGTGTTGGAAAAGAGAAAAAGCTTTTTGCAAAAAAGTGGTACAAGAAGGAGCTTGTGTAGACTTCGGCTTAGGCTTTTTCATATCATGCTTGATGTCTTTTTGATAGTATGCTTAGTGGTTTTGCTGTAGCATAACTTGTCTCAAATAACTGAGATTGCTTAATGAGCCTTTGAAAAATCATGCGTTGTTTTTATTATATGGAAGCATTTATTTGGTTTTCTCCTTTGATGCTTTATTTGGGTTGACTTGGTGCATGCTTACACCATGTTGACTATAAAAATAAGTCGCCTATAGCCTCTATGATCATTTAGTTTTTGACTTTTGATGCCATCTTATGCTTTTTTTAATGTTGTTTTGTCGCTATGCATGATTATGGCCGTTATTGCTCTCTTAGTTGGTCGCTCCCAGTCTTTTGCTAGCCCTCATTTTGTACTGAGTATGAGCTCTACTCGTGCATCCAACTCCCAAAAACCAAGTTTGCCATTGTGTCCACTATAAATTCCTATGCATGGTATTTGTAAGCCATTCTAAGTAAATTTTCATGTGCTACCTTTCAAAAACCTTTAAAATACTTCTCGTTTTGTGACACTGTTTTCAGCTCATGGGGACGTAGTGGTCGGATTTGCTATCTTCCATATTGCTTATTCCAAAAATAAAAAATAAAGAGAAAAAAAGAAAGAAAAAAGGCACTCCTCCATGGTATGTGAATGTTGGTCGGCACCCGATGGAATCGGTTAGCCATGGTTTGAGAAAGGAAAAAAAGGTGGGGAGGAGTGCCAAGCTTTATAAAAGAGCACAAAAGTGCCAATCTCTCTCTCAAAAACTTGCTTCATTTTTGTATGGAAGATAGTAAGAACCCCATTGCCAGTCGTTGATAAAGACAACCACCTCTCAAAACCAATTTTTATCTCTCTGTTTTACAAATGAAAAGCTCTAGCACATGTTTAATCACTGCTTCCCTCTGCGAAGGGCCTTTCTTTTACTTTTATGTTGAGTCACCACCTTCTATCTTTATGCACCGTCTATGAGAGCATAGTTGTCATTCTAAGTATAATGTGCATTGTCCCAAAGTTTATCATTGATTGATTCATGACTATGGTTTCACTTGTTCCTAAATTATTTGTATCTAGTCGCCCTCTTAAACTTGAAGGTGTCCTATGCATTTATGTTTTGCTCTCCATGAAGGACAAGCTGAAACCATTTATATGTCTTTCCATATGATTTGAACACACGTTTGACTTTCATTGTTTCATTATTCATGATCTTTTATTTGTGTTCTTTTTCATGTTATAACATGGTTGCCAAGTTTCTATTATCAAGATTATATCTTTCATGCCTATGTTTTAAGTTCTTTGATCTCAGCACTCAATGCTTTACCTATATGATCAAAGTTGTGATGGTGCATGTCACCTCAAAAATTATTTCTTTTGTTATCACTTACCTACTCGAGGACGAGCAGGAGTTAAGCTTGGGGATGCTGATACGTCTCAAACGTATCTATAATTTTTGATGCTCCATGCTTGTTTTTACACCATTTGCCTTGTGTTTCGTTACACTTCGCGGCGTTTTTATGCGATTTCCGGAACTAACCTATTGACAAGATGCCACAGTGTCAGTTCCCTGTTTTCTGCTGTTTTTATGTTTCAGAAAAGCTACACAGGAAATATTCTCAGAATTGGACGAAACAAGTTCCAGAAGTCTTATTTTTCCCGGACGAAGGACGAGGACCAAACGAGAGCCGGAGGGGGGCCAGGGGTTGCCCTCACACCAGGGTGGCGCGGCCCAGGCCCTGGCCGCGCCCCCTATGTGGGAGGAGTCCCTAGCAGCCCCCTGACGACGCCCCTTCGCCTATATAAAGCCTCGGGACGGAAAACCCTAAGGGAGTCGGCAATTTTCCAGAAAGAGTTCCGTAGCTCCGCCGCCGCCGTCAACAAATTTCGGGGGACAGAAGTCTCTATTCCGGCACCCTGCCGGGATGGGGAAGTGCCCCCGGAGCCATCTCCATCGGTCTCCATCGCCATCTCCATCGACCTCACCGCCATCTCCATCAACCTTGCTGTCTCCTATGATGAGGAGGGAGTAGTTCTCCCCCGGGGCTGAGGGCTCTACCGGTAGCTATGTGGTTCACCTCTCTCTCCCATGATGTGATATTTATGTGATCGTGAGCTTTGTATCATGTTGAATAAGTAGATGTTACTCTTCTTCATTATGTGTACTCTAGTGTGTTATTAAAGTAATCTATTCCTCCTGCCATGGTGTAACGGTGACAGTGCGTGCATCATGGTGGTACTTGGTCTAGGCTACGATTGTGATCTTTTATGGATTATGAGAATAATTATCACTATGATAGTATTGAAGTGATCTATTCCTCCTTTCATGGTGTAATGTTGACAGTGTGTGCACCGTGTTAGTACTTGGTCTAAGTTGCAATAATATTTATCTTGAGTTGTGATTTGATTTGGATATCTCTATGAGTGGTGTTTGTCAAGTACTTGATGAACTTTAAGGGGTGCTTCTGTAGCCACTACGCAATGATTAGTGTTGTTCAATAGGAGAGTAATTCAGAGTACCATAGTGAAGAGAAGTTATTTATTTGTTCAATTATGTTATATTTGTTGGGAGTGTGTCCACTAGTGAAAGTATGATCCCTAGGCCTTGTTTCCAAGCATTGCACACCGTTTACTTCCTGTTTTGTTACATGTTTGCTCGCAGCGATATTTATTTCAGATCACATTTGCTGCTTATAATCATCACTACTACTTGTATTTCACTATCTCTTCGCCGAACTAGTGCACCTATACATCTGACAAGTGTATTGGGTGTGTTGGGGACACAAGAGACTTTCTGTATCGTAATTGCAGGGTTGCTTGAGAGGAATAGCTTTGACCTCTTCCTCCCTGAGTTCGATAAACCTTGGGTGATCCACTTAAGGGAAACTTGCTGCTGTTCTACAAACCTCTGCACTTGGAGGCCCAACACTGTCTACAAGAACAGACGCGTGCGTAGACATCAGGAATCACCATCGAAGGCCTTCTTCATTACCATGTCTGCCTCTGGAGTGATGTGTGAGTAGTCTACCTTGGACTATGGGTCCATAGCAGTAGCTAGATGGATGTTTTCTCCTCCTAGTGCTTCATGTTTATATCTTGTGAGCTACCTATCATGATCAAGATCATCCTTATGTAAATCTACATGTTGTGTTTGTTGGGATCCGATGAATATTGAGTACTATGTCAAGTTGATTTGTGATTTATCATCTCTATGTTGTTTATGATCTTGCATACTCTCCATTGCTAGTAGATATCTTGGCCGAGTAGATGCTAGTGACTCCAAGAGGGAGTATTTATGCTCGATAGTGGGTTTATGCCTCTAGTAATCGGGGAGAGTAACAACAACTTCTAAGGTTGTAGATGTGTTGTTGCTACTAGGGAGAAAATAACAATCTTGTGTTCAAGGACATTTGTATTGTTTACATTACACACTTTGCTTAAGGCGATAATCTGTTGCTTGCAACTTAATACCCAACGGTTGTTCGGATGATATCCGGCGGGTGGATTATTAGTCATAGATGCAGTTGGATTACGGTCTATGTATTATGTTGTAATGCCCAAGTAAATCTCATAGTGATCCTCATGACATGTACATGCATTGTTTGCATTCTTTATTATGTCAATTGCTCAACTGTAATTTGTTCACCCAGCATGTTATTTATCTTTATGGAGAGACACCTCTAGTAAACTGTGGACCCCGGTCCATTCTTTTATATTCATATTACCATTTACTTTCTACAAGCATTATTTAATTTTTTGCAAACAAATATCTTTTACCACACGATACGTTTAATCCTTTGTTTACAGCAAACCGGTGAGATTGACAACCTCACTGCTAGTTTGGGCAAAATACTTTGGTTGTGTTGTGTGCAGGTTCCACGTTGGTGGTGGTGCAGAGCTATGCCCCTGATAAGGCGTCATATATAAATTGTCTGGAGCCATCGCCAAGCCAGCAAGCATCAACCTTCGGAAGTTGGTTTTTTCTCCTACTGGTTCGATTAAACCTTGGTTTCATACTGAGGGAAACTTGCCGCTGTGCTCATCATACCTTCCTCTTGGGGTTCCCAACTGGGTGGCTAGCACCGCCAATCAAGCATTTTTCTGGTGTCGTTGCCAGGGAGAAAGAGGATTTCTGTAAGGGGAGTCTCTCGCTTTCAATCTTTTACTTTGCTATTGTTTTTCTTACTTTATTTACTTTATTTTTGCTTGCATCTTTTTTATCAAAAATACAAAAAAAATAGTTCCTTTATAGTTGTTATTTTTGCTTGTCTGCTTTTAGTCTTGCTAGAATGAGTACTCCTGAGAACACCAAGTTGTGTGAATTTACTAGCACAAACAACAATGATTTCATCTGCACTCCTATTGAGCCACCTGCTCCTGAGACAAATTTTTATGAGATTAAACCTGCTTTGTTGAATCTTGTTATGAAAGAGCAATTTTCTGGTGTTAGTACTGATGATGCTGCAGCTCATCTCAACAATTTTGTTGAGCTATGTGAGATGCAAAAGTATAAGGATGTAGATGGTGATATTATTAAGCTTAAGTTGTTTTCTTTCTCTTTAAGAGGAAGAGCTAAGGATTGGTTGTTATCTTTGCCTAGAAATAGTATTGATTCTTGGGTTAAGTGCAAGGATGCTTTTATTGGAAAATATTATCCTCCCGCTAAGATTATATCTTTGAGAAGTGATATTATGAATTTTAAACAGTTTGATAATGAACATGTTGCTCAAGCTTGGGAAAGAATGAAATCTTTGATAAAGAATTGTCACACTCATGGACTGACTACTTGAATGATTATCCAAACCTTTTATGCAGGACTAAATTTTGTTCAAGAAATCTCTTAGATTCAGTTGTTGGAGGTACCTTTATGTCCGTCGTCGTGGTGAACGAGCATATGCCACAGGGTGGCTTAAGTTGGGGCTGACTGTACACTGGGGCAAACCCGGCCCAAGGAAGGATAATCTGGCCTAGCAAGGGGAATCCCGGCCTGGGCAAGAGGAATCCTGGCCTCAGCCCACCGGAACAGGATAATCCCGGCCTAGGAATGGCGGCCTGACTAAGCTGGCCTGGAGGAAACGTCGGCCTGGGCGCGCTCGCCCGTCCTGGGCGCGCCGGCCCAGCCGGGGGAGGAAGAACCGGCCCAGCCGGGGTGGAGATGCTCTGGCCCAGCCTGGGGAGCGACCCGAGCCCAGCCGGGAGGGAGCGACACCGGCCCAGCCAGGAGGGAGCGGACCAGACCAGCCGGGGAGAGGAGCGGACCCTGGCCCAGCCGAGGTGGAGACGCCGTCCCAGCCAGGTTTGGTTGAACTATGCCGGCCCAGTGCTATTGGCGGTATTGATGATGTAAATCACCGTCCAGTTGGGAACCCCAAGAGGAAGGTATGATGAGTAAAGCAACAAGTTTTTCCCTCAGTAAGAAACCAAGGTTTATCGAATCCAGGAAAAAGCCAAACTCCAGAAGGTGATGCTGGATAGCTTAGTGACACTCCAACAAGGGCGCCATTAACGATACTTGTTATTGTGTCTTCAATTAGCAGCAACGTGGAACCTGCACACAACACAACCAAGTACTTTGCTCCCAACTTACGATGAGGTTGTCAATCTCACCGGTTTGCTGTAAACAAAGGAATGAGCGTATCGAGTGGAAAGCAATAGTAGTATGCAAGAAAGTAAATAGTACGAGTAAAGTAAACAGGTGATAGCAATATAAAGGAAATTGGACCGGGGTCCACAGTTCACTAGTGGTGTCTCTCCATAAGATAAATAACAACATGCTGGGTAAACAAATTACAGTTGGGCAATTAATAGAATAAAGATAATGTGCATATGTTGAGAGGATCACTATGAGATTTACTCTGGGCATTACAACAAGATACATAGACCACCATCCAACTGCATCTATGACTAATAATCCACTCGTGGGGAATCATCCAAGGACCCCTTGAGTATTAAGTTGCGAACAACAGATAACTGCATTAAGCAAAGTGTGTAATGTAAACAAAGCATATGCCCTTGGACATAAGAATGTTGTTTTCTCTCTAGTGGCAACAGCACATCTACAACCTTAGAGGTTTCTGTCACTCCCCCAGATTAAATAGAGGCATGAACCCAACTATCGAGCATAAATACTCCCTCTTGGAGTCACTAGTATCTACTTGGCCAAGATAGCTACTAACAACGGAGAGCATGCAAGATCATAAACAACATAGAGATAACATAAGATAATATTTAGCACATCAACTCAATCATAACACCAATATTCATCGGATCCCAACAAACACAACATATAGAATTACATAAAGGTAGTCTCGATCATGTAAGGCAGCTCACGAGATCTAAATATGAAGCACATGGTGGAGAAGACAACCAACTAGCTACTGTTATGGACCCATAGTCCAAGGTAGACTACTCACTCATCGCGCCAGAGGCAAGCATGGCGATGAAGAAGACCTCCGGTGGCGATTCCCCTCTCCGGCAGGGTGCTGGGAAGAGCTTCTGGACCCTCCCGATCTCGGGTCGATGACGGCGGATCGCGATGTGTTTCTGGAAAAGTGATCGGGTGTTTAGGTTTTTCCCGTCAGGGGGTCTTTATAGGCAAAGGGGCAGCATCAGAAGTGGACCAGGTGGGGCTCAGCATAGGGCGGCGCGGCCAGGCCCTGGGCCGCGCCCCCTGGTGGTGAGACCACCCCTGGCTCGGCTCCGTCTCCTCTTCGGTCCTCTGGAAGCTTCGTTAAATATCTGGATGTTCTGCTTTTGTTTCGTCCAATTCCGAGAATATTTCCTGTGTAACTTTTCTGAAACACAAAAACAGCAGAAAACAGGGAACTGGCACTGTGGCATCTCGTTAATAGGTTAGTTCCAGAAAATGCATAAGAATGTCACGAAGTGTAACGAAACACTAAGCAAATGGTATAAAAACAAGCATGGAGTATCAAAAATTATAGATACATTTGAGACGTATCACCCAGCTGGCCATATACCGGCCTGGGCTCTTTTATGCCGGCCCGAGAAGAGGTTAATCTGGCCTGGGAATAACATGACCAAGCCGGATTTGCAATATGCCGGCCCAGTCTGCTGATTACTTGCTTTTAAATATTCATGCACATATAACTTGACATATAATATATATATTAGTCATATAAAAGAGGGTACTTTGGTATACCTGCGGTTGTATCCCCGACATTAGCCCCCGAGGCTGTGGGGGACTCGCAGAGTCGCGCACAGGCTTCAACAGAAATATACCAAAGTCCCAAGCTAGTATACTCATGAAGCTGATATGCTGGCCTGCATAGGCGAATTTTATCTCATGCCATCATAAGCAATGTCTTATGAATTCATCTACGTGATATGCTAGCCTTCATGGGCTATCTCAGAATACTATTGTGCCATCTTTGGCTATAACGACACTTTGCCTCTTGGGTTGCTTTGCCTCTTGGGCTACTTTGCCTCTTAGGCTTGCCTCTTGGGCTACTTTGCCTCTTAGGCTTGCCTCTTGGGCTATTTTGCCTCTTAGGCTACTTTGCCTCTTGGGCTTACCTCTTGGGCTACTTTGCCTCTTGGGCTTGCCTCTTGGGCTACTTTGCCTCTTGGGCTGCTTATCGACACTTTGCCTCTTGGGCTATGTCTCATCGACATGGTCTACTTTGACAATGCCGGAATACTGATATGCCTCTTGGGTTGTGCCATCACTGGGCACTTGTTAGTATGTCAAATGATAAGTTATGTTAATATGTCAAACCGGGATACTCTGTAAGACCGGATATGATAAGAGATATGATATTTGTTAGCTTTGAGATCGATGTCTCGATATATTACTGAGCCAGAATTGGTGATGACTGAAGTGATTATACAATGTCGTGATATGCTGGCATGCTGAAATAAACGGCGATATGAGTTACTGATTGATTCCTTGATATGCTAGCAAATCGAAATAATCGGTGATTGGAGATTTTGATCGATGCCATGATATATCGGCAAACAGAAACAAATGTGACTTAAGATTTTATTCGATGCCCTGATATGCTGGCAAACTAAAATACATGTGACCTGACATTTAAATTGAAGCCATAGTGGTATAATAGTGATCTCTTCTCGGTAACGACAATATGGAGAGTCATAGCCGGGTAATAGATATATATACAATGAGATGTCCAACCTATTCTGTAGTCATACTAAAAGACATAGCACTGGTCATAGCATTTGGCATATTGCAATCTAGCATATGGAGTTTGGCATATAGCACATAGCATTTGGCATATAACACTTGATATAGAACGCATAGTACTTAGCATATAGCATATAAAATATAACACTTAGCATATAGACTGGGATATAGCAGTTTGACATATAGCATCTAAGATTGACATATAAGCTAACTTGGCAACTCACAGGAAATATTTGGCATTCAAGTGCCGGCATATAAATGCAGGTATACTATAACTGGCATGCAAGATTTGACATAGAGCATATAACAACTGATACTGAGATTGGCCTATAACTGATATGACTGTAAACTCATAGTAGGTAGCACATGGTACTTGACATACAAAAACTGACATATGAAATTTGGCATATGACAGCCGGCATATAGCACATAGCAAATAGCCAAAATAGATACTAGACTTGACATAGCATATAGCAACAATAGTCTCTATGCAAGGTGGTAGTCATAGCATTTAGCATAGTAGTAGATATTGAACTTGATATATCAACTGGCATACTGATTCTAGCACTGTAACAGATATACAGACTTGACATATATAAAGACATAGAATTTGACATAGCGAAATGCTTACAGTAATAGATACTAAGTCTAAGATATGAGATTTCTTCTAAGGCATAAAACTTGACATGCTAATGCTAGTATACAAAACCGGCATATAATAAGATAAGGCAAACTTTACTTAAGAATGTAGACATATAAACTGATACTTACGAAACTATTGCAGCAGACATATGTAGCACTTGGCATAAAAACAGACATACAGGAGAAACACTGGAAAGCATATATGCAAGCAAGTATACTAATTTAAACTAGAACAGTAGTATAGCATTGGCTGGCTAGGCTCATGCCTAGCCCCCGAGTTATTTTTTCTACTTAGGATATAACAAACTTGACTAAACTGACTAGCCCCCGGGTTGACACACTCAATCCTGGGGAAACCAATAAATACTCACTACGAAGCGCTAGTCTCTGAATACTAAATGGGATCAACTTACTAAAATGTACAGCACATGCTTCACATCAAACATATACTTGCTTTTTCTTCTACATAAATGGAGGAGAAAACGGAAATAAAGCTTTAGCGGCTCAGTTTTAAAGAAACTTACCTACACAAGCAGCCTTGTAAGCGTCAGCCTGCCAAGGGCGATCTCGGCCCAGCAGAAACGAGCTTACCACCGATTTATCTGGCGCAACCGGAGTTGGAACATAGGCCTAGCCTAGCCAGGTTTCCAGTGCTGGCCCAGGCCGGGATTTGCCTGAACTGGCCCAGCCGGGGCTTGCTGCACGCCGGCCCAGCCAGGATTGACCTGCATTGCCGGCCCAGCCAGGGCTCGCCGCACGCCGGCCCAGCCTGCTTTGCCGGCCCAGCCGGGGCTCGCCGCATGCTGGCCCAGCCGCGGGGAGCCAGGATTGGAGCAGAATTCCGGCCTAGCCGGGGCTTGCAGTGCGCCAGCCTAGTCGGGACTCGGCTCACGCCGAGACTGAGGGAGCTCCGGCAGCCTAGCCGGGCCCATGCTGTCTGCGCCGGCCGGAAGAGGCTGGATTTGGCCCAAAACCTGCATATCTCGGCCAGAAAAGGCCAGAACCTGTCTATGCCGGCCCACGGATGGAAATGCCGGCCAGAAAACACAAATGCTGGCCAGGGGAGTGCTGGAGTCGACCCCGGCCCCACCTATGTCGGTCGGGACATATATATGCCGGCCCGAGGAAGCCGAGTGCCGGCCCGGAGATGCCGATGTAGATCCGGGACAGCCGTATGCCGGCCTGGGCGAGTTGATGTCGGCCCGGGAAGCTGAAGAAGACTTGAAGTGCTCGGAGGCAATGCTGATGTCGAGCCCCCGAGCTGACGAAGAAGATCCCGTCCAGATGTAATCCTACCAGCGCTTTTATCTACCCCACGGTGGGCGCCAAATGTCGTCGTGGTGAACGAGCATATGCCACAGGGTGGCTTAAGTTGGGGCCGACTATACACTGGCGGATCCGGAGGAGGGAAGGCGCGGTGAAGACCACGCACAGAACACACTGCAAACACACCGAGCTACCCAGGTTCGGGGCACTCGTGAGGAGGTAACACCCCTACTCCTATATGTCTGATCTATATGAGCTACACATGAGAGCTACAATGGTGCTCCTTGAGCTGTATATCTTGCCTGTCTAAGGCTGCACTGGGCAGGAGCTAAACAGCTAGTGCTACTGAGGAAGGAGAGCTCCCATGGAGCGAGAAAGAAGTGAGCCTCCTCTAGAGGCTGGGCTGATTGATGCTACCGAGTTGATGAAGTAAATAACCGGCCAGTTGGAAACCCCAAGAGAAGGTTTGATGAAGATAGCAGCAAGTTTTCCCTCAGTTAAGAAACCAAGGTATGTCGATCAGGAGAAGAGCAGATAATACGATTGAAGGTGATGCAGACTGGCTTAGCGACAGCTTCGGACAATTTATATATGGCGCCTCGTCCAAGCTTTGCTTTGCTAGCAGCAACGTGGAACCTGCACACACACAACCAAGTACTTTGTTCCCAACTTGCGATGAGGTTGTCAATCTCACTGGTTTGCTTGAAACAAAGGTTATAAGCGTATCGAGTGGAAAACAGTAGAAGTATGCGAGTAAAGTAAACAATGCGAGTAAAGTAAACAGGTGATAGCAATATGATGGAAATAGGACCGGGGTCCACAGTTCACTAGTGGTGTCTCTCCATAAGATAAATAACACATGCTGGGTAAACAAATTATAGTTGGGCAATTGATAGAATAAAGATAAACGTGATATGTCAAGAAGATCACTATGCAATTTACTCTGGGCATTACAACAAAATACATAGACCGCCATCCAACTGCATCTATGACTAATAATCCACTTGTGGCGAATCAATCCGAGAACTCCACAAGTATTAAGTTGCGAACAACAGATAATTACATTAAGCAAAGTGTGTAATGTAAACAAAGCATATGCCTGATACGTCCAATTTGCATCACTATTTTGTATCATAATTTACTGTTATTCATTGATATATTTCATATTTAGATATGATACTTATGTTATTTCCTTTGTTTTCACATGTTTGATGATCATCGGAGGAGTTGCTGCCGAAGTCAGGATTCTGCTGGAAAAAGGACCATCAAGAGACCATATTTTGAAGATCAGGAAAATTCCAGAAAAATACCCAGAAATTATAATTTCCCAGAAGACTCACGGAGCCAGAAGGAGGGGTCGAGAGAGGCCAGGGGGGCCCCACACGCTAGGGTGGCGCGGCCAGCCCCCTGGCCGCGCCAGCCCTGTGTGAGGGAGCCCTGGCCCACTTCTGGTCTCGCCCCTTTGCGTACATCATCGTCCCCGAAAACCTAAGTCAAGGGAGGGGGGCTCAGAGTGAGACACAGCCGCCTCTGCGGGGCGGAGAACACAGAGAGAGAAAGCTCTCCGGCAGGGAGAAATCTGCCGGGGAAATTCCTTCCCGGAGAGGGGAGATCGTCGCCATCATCATCACCATCGCACCGGACTTCATCGGGATCATCATCGTCATCATCTCCATCACCAGCACCTTCATCTCCACCATCACCTCGCCATCCCGCTGTAACATCTTGAGTTGGATCTTGTTATATTCATAGGGGAAACTTTCCCGGTGTTGATTACTCTTGTAGTTGATGCTATTGAGTGGAACCGTTGAATTAAGGTTTATGTTCAGATTGTTATTTACCATTATTTCACCTCTGATCATGATCCATATGATGTCTTGTGAGTAGTTCGTTTAGTTCTTGAGGACATGGGAGAAGTCAAGATGTTAGTAGTGAATTATTGTTAAGAAATATTTAATGGTTTGATATTGTTGTGGTGCTATTTCACTAGTGGTGTCATGTGAACGTTGACTACATGATACTTCACCATTTATGGGCCTAGTGAGATGCATTGTGTATTTGGTCACCGATTGTGGGGTTGCTGGAGTGACAGAAACCTAAACCTCCGTTGGGAAACCATTGCACCAGGGAGCGTAGGATCATAGAGTTTAAGGCTGTGGTTAGATTTATCTTAATTACTTTCTTGTATTTGCGGATGCTTGCAAGGGGTATAATCACAAGTGTGTATTTATCCTAGTAAGGGTAGTGCGCTAGCACAGGTTCACCCCCATAACACTTACCAAATCAATAAATACTATTGGCTCTATGAAGCGAAAGCTCTTGACAGAAAACTCCCGTGTGTCCTCGAGAACGTTTGGTTATTATAAGAACACAACCGGCTTGTCCTTTGCTGAAGAAAGGATTGGGCCACTTGCTGCAACTGTTACTACTGTCTTTTACTTACTCGTACTTTATTTACTCGTATTACCAAATACTCCTGAAAACCTGTTTGCTAGTATTTACAGTGAGTCCTTGATCAAAACTGCTCATCAACACCTTCTGCTCCTCGTTGGGTTCGACACTCTTATTTATCGAAAGTACTACGATACACCCCTTATACTTGTGGGTCATCAATGCCCTCGAGCATATGAATGTTGTTTTCTCCCTAGTAGCAACAACACATCTACAACCTTAGAGGTTTCTGTCACTCCCCCAGATTAAATAGAGGCATGAACCCACTATCGAGCATAAATACCCCATCTTGGAGTCACTAGCAACTACTCGGCCAAGATAGCTACTAACAACGGAGAGCATGCAAGATCATAAACAACATAGAGATAACAAAAGATATATTTCAGTATAGCAACTCAATCATAACACCACTATTCATTGGATCCCAACAAACCAAACATGTAGAATTACATAACGGTGATCTCAATCATGTAGGGCAGCTCATGAGATCTAAACATGAAGCACATGGTGGAGGAGACAACCATCTAGCTACTGCTATGGACCCAGAGTCCAAGGTAGACTACTCACTCATCGCTCTGGAGGCAAGCTAGGCGATGAAGAAGACCTCCGGTGGCGATTCCCCTCTCTGGCAGGGTGCCGGGAAGAGCTTCTGGACCCTCCCGATCTTCGGGTCGACGGCGGCGGCGGATCGCGATGTGTTTTGGAAAAGTGATCGAGTCCTTAGGTTTTTTCCGTCGGGGGGTCTTTATAGGCGAAGGGGCATCGTCAGGAGTGGACCGAGGCGGTCTCACACGTAGGGGGCGCGGCCAGGGCCAGGGCCGCGCCGCCCTAGTGTGTGGCCACCTCGTGGCCCCACTCCATCTCCTCTTCGGATCTCTAGAAGCTTCCGGGAAAAATAAGACTTCAGGAACTTGTTTCGTCCAATTCCGAGAATATTTCCTGTGTATCACTTCTGAAACACAAAAACAGCAGAAAACAGGGAACTGGCACTGTGGCGACTTGTTAATAGGTTAGTTCCGGAAAATGCATAAAAGTGCCACGAAGTGTAACGAAACAGTAGGTAAATGGTGTAAAAACAAGCATGGAGCATCAAAAATTATAGATACGTTGGAGACGTATCAAGCATCCCCAAGCTTAACTCCTGCTCGTCCTCGAGTAGGTAAGTGATAACAAAAGAATAATTTTTGAGGTGACATGCACCTACACAATCTTGATCATATATGTAAGCATTTGTGAGCTAGGATCATAAGAACTTAAAACATGGGCATGAAGATATAATCATGACAATAAGAACTTAGCAACCATGTTGTAAACATGTAAATGAACACAAACAAAAGATCATGAAAATGAAACAATGAAAGTCAAACGTGTGTTCAAATCATAAGGAAAAACATACAAATGGTTTTCAGCTTGTCCTTCATGGAGAGCAAAACATAAATGCATAGGACACCTTCAAGTTTAAGAGGGCGACTAGATACAAATAATTTGAGAACAAGTGAAACCAACAATATGAATCAATCAATAAAAACTTTGGGACAATGCACATTATACTAAGAATGACAACTTTGCTATCTTATGGTGCATAAAGAAAGAAGGTGGTGACTCAACATAAAAGTAAAAGAAAGGCCCTTCGTAGAGGGAAGCAGTGATTGCAAGTTTTATAACCTTCAAAAATTATGGTACTTACCGGCTTTGAGCTCTCATTGCCCCCATCATAAGCATCTTGAATGGTTAGAGTTAATGCGAGAACAATTATGATGCATATGCTTGACAAATCATAAGTCGAAAACCTCGTGTCCCGTGAATACGAGTACCCAAACCTCATGCTACTCAACTTAGAGTCCCAAGCAAGGCTCTTGTCATCGTAAGTATATATGCATCATCGAAAATCGCCAATGGGGTACCTCCGTGCCCGATGACATGGAACAAGCCCACATCAAAATGACAGGACAAGCAGACAATGAACACCTCGACATCTCTTTTATTTGCCATTTGTTTAGCTTTTTATTGTGAGATGCGTCGTCGAATGTCCACCATGGGTATGCTGCAAATTTCCACCATGAATTGTGCATGGCTTAGATTGGCGGCCCAGGCGTTTCCCTAATACATATACAAACTCCATGATCCCCACAAGATTCCCAATTCATTTCACACCGCGGGCATCCATAAACAAAAGATCATGATATCAACTCAAATAAGAAGTGCAATGTTGAAAGCTTGCCCCATGACAGCATGGATGGGCTAGAATCCAACTTACAACTTGCAAGCATAACAACTCAACATAAGAGACCACAATGTCAAATTTTTAAGAACAGGAGAAAGTAAAGTGTGCCTTCCGGTTCGTGAGAGCTTTACTGACCAATTTTTGCATAACACTGGTAAGAGTTTAATTTGAAGAGAAGATAAAAGCAAGTCAAATTTACTTGGAATAGCAAATTGCTAATAGGTATGTATGGTGGACACTTTGACAAACTTGGTTTTTAGGAGTTGGATGCACGAGTAGAGCTCATACTCAGTACAAGGCGAGGGCTAGCAAAAGACTGGGAGCGACCAACTAAGAGAGCAATAATGGCCATAATCATGCAAAGCGACAAAGCGACATTAAAAGAAGCATAAGATAGCATCAAAAGTAAAAAACTAAATGATCATAGAGGCTATTGGCGACTTTGTAAGAGTCTAACATGTGTGAGCATGCGCCAAGTCAACCCAAATAAAGCATCAAGGAGAAAACCAAAATAATGCTTCCAAATAATAAAAACAACGCATGATTTTTTTTCAAAGGCTCATTAAGCAATCTCAGTTATTTGAGACAAGTCATGCTACAGCAAAACCACTAAGCATACTATCAAAAATACATCAAGCACGACATGAAAAAGTCTAAGCCGCAGTCTACACAAGCTCCTTCTTGTACCACTTTTTTGCATAAAGCTTTTTCTCTTTTCCAACACCATTTGAAATTTTTAAAGACACCTCTTTTGATGAAAACCAATAAAGATCAGAGGCAAAAATACACCTTGATGAAAAGATATGACAAGGTCTGAACGCAAATCAAGGCGAAAACGAAAACCAAAAGCAGTAGCAGAAAAAAGAAGAACACTCGTTGAAATTGTAAGAATGAAAACTAGAGTGTTCTTGGCAAATGAAAAGGAGTACATCTCCTCCAAAAGAAATTTGTTGTTGTCCAACCATTTATTGAAGCAAACAAAACTAAACTAACTAAGAAACTAAAACAACTGACGCTCCAAGAAAAACACATAGTGCATGAAGCAATAAAAATATAGTGTTTTGAAAGGTGACCTAATTTTTGCCGATGAAGAAGGGGTGCCTCGGGGGCATACCCAAGCTTTGACGCTTGTACTTCTTGGATATTTCTTGGGGTGATGCATGGGCATCCCCAAGCTTGAGCTTTTGTCCATTCTTCAACTCATCTCATCATTCTCCAATCTCTACACTTGAAAACTTCCTTCATACAAAACTAAACATAATTCTATTAGCAACATTAGTGCAAGCATAACATATAATCAACCTCTTTTTGCTTCAGGTTTCAACCCAAAACCACCACATATAAAGTATATACTACTGTAGCAACTTCCCCAAAAGTTCCATGATCAAAAGAACTCAAAAAGAAAGCGATAAAGCAGCAAAAACGAATAGTGGCAGAAATCTGTCAAAACAGAACAGCTGACAAAGGTCGAATTTTTGAGGGGTTTTCTGTTGCTCAAATCAAAAAGTGTTCAACTAACGAAAGTTTGGATATAACCTGGGGCATATGCACAAGAAATAGGAGGTCCAAAAGATATACAGAGAATTCATACGAATTTGTACGGTGCAGCACCGAAAACAGTTTTAGGACAGCAACATCCCCAAATCTTTACCTCACTCGAATTAGAGGCTTCTCTTGTCACAACAATAAAATAAAAAAGGATAAGGAGCGGTCATTACAGTAGTAATGACTTCCAAGACTCAAATAAAAGAAAAAGTACTGGAAGTAAAACATTGGGTTATCTCCCAAGAGTGCTTTTCTTTAACGCCTTTGAGCTAGGCGCAGAAAATTGCGAATCAAGTAACATCAAGTGATGAAGCATCAATTACCTCAGTAGGCTCTTTGGAAGTTCCCGCAAATGATTCAACCTGCAAGTCACTCTTAGTGGAACTAAAAATCTTACCAATTTTAAGAACATGTTGAGGTTTAAGCGCAGAAACCTTGGGAATATACATAAATTTTTGCTCTTTTCCAACAAACACTTTCTCTTTCTTAAATTTAAGAGAAGAGAAGATTAAACTAAGAGTTTCCATAGACTCCTCTAGTTTACCAATCCTTAAATTTTGATTATCAAGAGTAGTGCTAGCCTCTAAAATGGTGATTCTCTTACCAATATTTTCTATTAATTCACTAACTCGGCTAGCATTTTCTAGGATACTTGGCAAACTTTTCTCTAAAGAGCTGAGCCTTTCTACCACCTCCTCCAAGGTGGTCTCAGTTTTAGCAACATGAATAGGTGGTATTCCCACTAAACTTTCAATTATAGTGCATGCTTCTCCAGCGGGAGTAACCAGAAAATTACCTCCTGTAAGAGTATCGAGAACATACCTATTCCAACTAGATATACCAACATAAAAATTTCTAAGGAGGATCGTGGTAGAGTGCTTTTTGGTACACCTATGATGAGCATTGTTAATACGATACCAGGCATCTTTTAAACTTTCTCCCCCTTGTTGCTTAAAACTACGAACTTCTACTTCAGGATTACTCATTTAGCAAAGACTAAGAGCAAGAAAATAAAAGCAACTATCAAGGATTCTAATTTTTTTGGATTTTTGATATAAAACGATGCAAGTAAAAATAAAGTAAAGCAAAACTTAAAACAAAGTAAAGGATGTGCGTGCGAAAAACTCCCCTTGCAGAGGTCTTCCACTCTTCCCCGGCAACGGCACCAGAAAGAGCTTGATGCTACCGAGTTGATGAAGTAAATAACCGGCCAGTTGGAAACCCCAAGAGAAGGTTTGATGAAGATAGCAGCAAGTTTTCCCTCAGTTAAGAAACCAAGGTATGTCGATCAGGAGAAGTGCAGACAATACGACTGAAGGTGATGCAGACTGGCTTAGCGACAGCTTCGGACAATTTATATATGGCGCCTCGTCCAAGCTTTGCTTTGCTAGCAGCAACGTGGAACCTGCACACACACAACCAAGTACTTTGTTCCCAACTTGCGATGAGATTGTCAATCTCACCGGTTTGCTTGAAACAAAGGTTATGATCGTATCGAGTGGAAAATAGTAGAAGTATGCGAGTAAAGTAAACAGTGCGAGTAAAGTAAATAGGTGATAGCAATATGATGGAAATAGGGCCGGGGTCCACAGTTCACTAGTGGTGTCTCTCCATAAGATAAATAACACATGCTGGGTAAACAAATTACAGTTGGACAATTGATAGAATAAAGATAAACGTGATATGTCAAGAAGATCACTATGCGATTTACTCTGGGCATTACAACAAAATACATAGACCGCCATCCAACTGCATCTATGACTAATAATCCACTTGTGGCGAATCAATCCGAGAACTCCACAAGTATTAAGTTGCGAACAACAGATAATTGCATTAAGCAAAGTGTGTAATGTAAACAAAGCATATGCCCTCGAGCATATGAATGTTGTTTTCTCCCTAGTAGCAACAGAACATCTACAACCTTAGAGGTTTCTGTCACTCCCCCAGATTAAATAGAGGCATGAACCCACTATCGAGCATAAATACCCCCTCTTGGAGTCACTAGCAACTACTCGGCCAAGATAGCTACTAACAACGGAGAGCATGCAAGATCATAAACAACATAGAGATAACAAAAGATATATTTCAGTATAGCAACTCAATCATAACACCAATATTCATCGGATCCCAACAAACCAAACATGTAGAATTACATAACGGTGATCTCAATCATGTAGGGCAGCTCATGAGATCTAAACATGAAGCACATGGTGGAGGAGACAACCATCTAGCTACTGCTATGGACCCATAGTCCAAGGTAGCCTACTCACTCATCGCTCGGAGGCAAGCATGGCAATGAAGAAGACCTCCAGTGGTGATTCCCCTCTCTGGCAGGGTGCCGGGAAGAGCTTCTGGACCCTCCCGATCTTCGGGTCAACGGCGGCGGCGGATCGCGATGTGTTCTGGAAAAGTGATCGGGTCCTTAGGTTTTTTCCGTCGGGGGGTCTTTATAGGCGAAGGGGCATCGTCAGGAGTGGACCGAGGCGGTCTCACATATAGGGGGCGCGGCCAGGGCCTGGGCCGCGCCGCCCTGGTGTGTGGCCACCTCGTGGCTCCACTCCGTCTCCTCTTTGGATCTCTAGAAGCTTCCGGGGAAAATAAGACTTCCGGAACTTGTTTCGTCCAATTCCGAGAATATTTCCTGTGTATAACTTCTGAAACACAAAAACAGCAGAAAACAGGGAACTGGCACTATGGCGACTTGTTAATAGGTTAGTTCCGGAAAATGCATAAAAGTGCCACAAAGTGTAACAAAACAGTAGGCAAATGGTGTAAAAACAAGCATGGAGCATCACAAATTATAGATACGTTGGAGATGTATCACTGATCGTTCCCCCTGGTGCCCCTTATATAGGGTGCCCAGGGGACAAGGGATGCCCCACTAAACACTGTACATGTACTGCTGCTGAGTTGACTACTGGGGTCTTGTCAGCACTGTGGCCTGCATCAGCACGGTACCGTCCTTGGTACTATGCACTGCATCATGGTCATGGGCTTGTCCCATCTTGTCTGCCCTTGGTGCCCTTGTCTTTGTCTTCTAGCGTGTGTCTTCTAGATCTCCATGTCACTAGTCTTATCCTCTCCTGAGGATAAGGCTGGCTATAGCTGATGTAGAGTATGCTGGTCTGAGCCAAGGGGCGTCCCAAGACCAGCATATAACGATGGAGGATGTGCCAGTCTGAGCCAAGGGGCGTCCCAAGACTGGCACAGAGTGATGAAGTCAATACCGAATGATGGAAATGTCTCGGAATGGATGAATCTCGACCTCCAAGGGGCAAACCCGGCCCAAGGAAGGATAATCCGACCTGGCAAGGGGAATCCCGGCCTGGGCAAGAGGAATCCCGGCCTTGGCCCACCGGAACAGGAGAATCCCGGCCTGTGAATGGCGGCCTAGCTAAGCCGGCCTGGAGGAAACGTCGGCCTAGCCAAGCTTGGGCGCGCCGGCCCAGCCGAGGGAGGAAGAACCGGCCCAGCCGGGGTGGAGATGCTCCGGCCGAGCCTAGGGAGTGACCCCGGCCCAGCCGGGAGGGAGCGACACCAGCCTAGCCGGGAAGGGAGCAGACCGGCCCAGCCGAGGAGAGGAGCGGACCCTGGCCCAACCGGGGTGGAGACGCCGGCCCAGCCGGGTTTGGCCGAACTGTGCCGGCCCAGCTGGCCATATACCAGCCTGGGCTCTTTTATGCCGGCCCGGGAAGAGGTTAATCCAGCCTGGGAATAACATGACCAGGCCGGATTTGCAATATGTCAGCCCAGTCTGCTGATTACTTGCTTTTAAATATTCCTGCACATATAACTTGACATAATATATATATATTAGTCATATAAAAGAGGGTACTTTGGTATACCCGGGGTCGTACCCCGACAATGTCCATTACCTTGGGCGCCGCAACAAAGCTTCTTGATAATATGATGGTAAATTATTCTGAGTGGCACACCAAGAGAGCTCCACAAGGTAAGAAGGTAAATTCTGTCGAAGAAACCTCTTCCTTGAGTGATAAGATTGATACCATTATGGCTATGCTTGTTAATGATAGAGCTCATGTTGATCCTAGTAATATTCCTTTAGCCTCTTTGGTTGCTCAAGAAGATCATGTTGATGTAAACTTCATTAGAAATAATAATTTTGACAATAGTGCTTATAGGAACAATTTTGCTAGCAACAATTATAGGACGTATCCTTCTACCAATGGTAATGGTTATGGCAATTCTTATGGTAATTCCTCCAACAACAATAGGGGCGCGCCCTCTGATCTTGAAGTCATGCTCAAAGACTTCATTAGTAAACAAACTACTTTTAATAAGTCTGTTGAGGAAAAGTTGGGTAAAATTGATGTTCTTGCTTCTAAAGTTGATAGCCTTGCTCTTGATGTTGAACTTCTGAAACTAAAGGTTTTGCCTCATGATGTGAAAGAAAGCAAGACTTTGAATGCCATTCAGGTTAAGATTGATAATAATGTTAGGATGTTAGCAGAATTGCATGCTAGGTGGGAAAAAGAAGATGAGATGGCTAGAAATATGAAGGTTTGTACTATTACCACCACTAGTGATGTTGTTTCAAATGCTATCAATCCTCTTACTATGATTGGTGTAGAGAAAATTCCTACTCCTTGTGTGAAAATGCCTAAAACTACAGAATTTTTTTCTAATAAAAGTGCTGAATTTTTTTGGAGTATGGGAGACAATAGTTCTACTACCTTTAATGATTTTGATGTTGATGGTTGCAATATTTCTGAAGTAATTTTGTTCTTGCAAAAGCTTGCTAGAAGTCCTAATGCTAGTTCTATGAATGTTGCTTTTACAAAACATATTACGAATGCTCTCATGCAAATTAGAGAGGATAAGTTGAAATAAAAAGTTTCTATCCCTAAGAAGTTAGAAGATGGTCGGGAGCTGACGAGGGTTAACTCGACAAATGTCCTAGATGAAGGACTTAGGATTGGGGAGATAGGGCATCGGATGAACTCGAAGGTAAAAGTCAGTCAAACAAGGTGTGTATCGAAAGTAAACGTGGGTGTAGAACCTGGCTTGCTTTCAATCTGTCCCTCACCGTCCCCTCCTGGCCCCTATATATAGATGGCCAGGTCTCGAGGATCGGGAGGGATCCGATACAGATTACAATATTGACATACGACATGAACTCGTATTTCGACTAGTATTACAATTGGGCCTAGCTAAACGGGCCTAAGGGGTACTCAACTGACGGTCTCTATTATCTATACCCTTGTCAGTAGCCCCCGAGATTCTACCAAAATTGTAGATTCGGGTTGAATCTCAAATCTTCAATTCTTCGACTTGATCAAATACTTGACTTATTTAGATCTTCAAATCTTCGACTTGGTCTTTCGACTTATCTTTTATTATAATGTCTCGCAAGGGGTTTTGATGAACAAGCCTGACAACTCTGACGGATCAAGAGGCCAGTTAACTGCCAGAACAGATACTTGTCACCTACTTCAAATTCAATCCCCTTGGACTTGAATTCAGGAAACCGGTCAAACCCATTCTTTTGCCGCATTTAGGACTTACAAAGAATGAGTCCCAGTGGTTCTCAGGGTACCCAGTGCGTCCACCAGGATTTTTCTTCGCGTCGTAGACACGGATACATACCAGCAGAGCGCATCCATATGCGTATACCGGGCCACACATGAAGGATCCTGGGGTCTTACCTTCATGATATATTTCAACCACGACATTCAAGTTTTGTCGCAATGACGCAACTCGAGAATCCTGGGGTCTTACCTTCATGATATATTTCAACCACGACATTTAAGTTTTGTCGCAATGACGCAACTCGAGAATCATATTTCACAGCCTTGTTTGACTATTTCAATATACAAAACATTTGAGTTATCCTTTGGAACTCTCATAAATAGCTCTCGATGGGAGTAATCGATGTTTTATTTTGTCGACAATGTAGTCAAAGGTCATTTTTGACAAGATACAACTGATTGCACCTAAAACCATTTGTGCACCAGCTGGCTCTTTATTTATCAGCGTCTGCTCTGCTCCTTTTTATCGACTTCTTTCGATCGGGTGCGCGACAGCGCTCACGATGGGAGTAGCCCCCGAGGCTATAGCCAAATTTTGTCGGGTATAGGCTCAAAACTACAGACGTACCTATGCCATATATTCTGTCTTGCGATATTTGTCGACGTATCTCGCCCTTCTGGTAATTCTTCTCTTCTTTTTGGTATGACTTAAGCCCCCGAGTCCAAAACGAGGTATGCTATGCTTCTTAATAGATAACTTCTTCTCTATTTGTTTTTCCTCGTACCTTCTCTTTTGATACGTTGATCTTTCTTTTATCGTCGCTGGGCAGCATATAAGAGCCTGTAACATATTTTGGACCGTACCCTTGTAAAGGCCCATTAATGCATACTTATAAATAAAGCACGTCTAGCGAGGGTAAAAACCCTAATCCAGTCATTAGCTTCTCCTTCCGCCGCATCATCTTCTTCCTCTTCAACTCATCTAGGGCTTTCCCGATGTTTCGTCGAATTCTTCGAGTTTCTCTTTCATAACTTCTGTTGCTATGAGACTGACCGGCGAGTTTACCTCGCTAGAAGAGCCTACGGATGACTCAGATGCTGTGATTCTCTCGGTTTTGCTTGCCGACGGACCTGCTTTCGTCGGATCCGAAAGGCGAGGTGAACCCAAAGGTCCGATGTAGAAGCTCAAACTTCCGAACGTCAGCTCCATCTCTTGATCTTCGTCGACTTCTGGATTGCTACTAGCTAAAAATGAAAAAGCCGTCGAATTCATGATTCCAACGCCCAGAGTCCCCACGGTCGGTGCCAATTGACGAGGGTTAACTCGACAAATGTCCTAGATGAAGGACTTAGGATTTGGGAGATAGGGCGTCGGATGAACTCGAAGGTAAAAGTCAGTCAAACAAGGTGTGTATCGAAAGTAAATGTGGGTGTAGAACCTGGCTTGCTTTCAATCTGTCCCTCACCGTCCCCTCCTGGCCCCTATATATAGATGGCCAGGTCTCGAGGATCGGGAGGGATCCGATACAGATTACAATATCGACATATGATATGAACTCGTATTTCGACTAGTATTACAATTGGGCCTAGCTAAACGGGCCTCAGGGGTACTCAACTGACGGGCTCTATTATCTATACCCTTATCAAGAGCCCATCATTGAGATGAATGTGAATGATTTTGATTGTAATGCCTTATGTGATCTTGGTGCAAGCATTTCTATTATGCCTAGAAAGATTTATGATATGCTTGGTTTACCACCTCTTGAAAATTGTTATTTTGATGTACCTCTTGCTGATGTTGCTAAGAAGAAACCTTTGGGAAGGATTAATGATGTTCTTATTATGGTTAAAAATAACCTTGTTCCCGTTGATTTCCTTGTTTTCGATATTGAATGCAATGCTTCTTGTCCTATTATTTTAGGAAGACCTTTTCTTAGAACTGTTGGTGTTGTTATTGATATGAAGGAAGGCACCATTAAATATCAATTCCCACTCAAAAAAGGTATGGAACACTTCCCTAGAAAGAGAAAGAAATTACTTTTTGACTCTATCCTTAGAGCAAATTATGAACTTGATGCTTCATCACTTGAAATTACTTGATTTCCACTTTCTGCGCCTAGCTCAAATGCGTTAAAGAAAAGCACTCTTGGGAGATAACCCAATGTTTTTTTAGTACTTTTTATTTTTTGTTGAGTCTTGGAAGTTATTACTACTGTAATGACCTCTCCTTATCTTTTTTTATTTTTATTTCATTTTTGTGCCAAGAAGAACCTCTAATTGGAGGAAGGTAAGATTTGGGGAAGTTGCTATGCTGAAACAAATTTCTGCGATGTACCGTAAAAATTTGTGAACACTCGAACGTCTTTTTGATCTGTGATTTCTTGTGCACATGCCCTAGGTTATTGTCTAACTTTTATTAGTTTTTCACTTTTCGATTTGAGCAACAAAAGAGTTTCAAAAAAATCGATCTTTACTAGCTGTTCTGTTTTGACAGATTTTTGCCACTATTTGTGTTTGCCTCTTGATCTCTTTCTTTTTGAGTTCTTTTGATCAGGGAACTTTTGAGGAAGTTGCTATAGTAGCTTATGCTTTAATGGGTGTTATACTTGAGTTGAAACTGAACCAAAGTGTGGATTTACTATCTTGCATACACTAATGTTGCTAATAAGAATTGTGTGAAGTTTTATATGAAGGAAGTTTTCAAGTGTAGGGAAAGGAGAATGATGAGATGAGATGAATTATGGACAAAAGCTCAAGCTTGGGGATGCCCATGTCATCCCAAGAAATGTCCAAGAAGTACAAGCATCAAAGCTTGGGGATGCCCCGAGGCAACCCTTCTTCATCGACAAAATATCAGGTCATCTTTCAAGACACTATATTTTTATTGCTTCATATATTATGCGTTTTTCTTGGAGCGTCTTTATTTTTGCTTTCAGTTTTGTTTTGTTTGCTGCAATAAATGGTTGGACCCCAACATGTTTCTTTTGGAGAAGAAACACTCTGTTTTCATTGCCAAGAACACTCTAGTTTTCACTCTTATCGTTCAACGAGTGTTCTCTTTTCTAGTATTGCGTTTAGCTTTCATTTTTCACCTTGATTTTTATTCAGAACTTGTTAGTTCTTTGTAGTTAGGTGTGTTTAGACCTTTGGTCTTTGTTGGTTTTCATATTTACGAGTTGTTTCAAAAAGGGTTGATTGGTGTTGGAAAAGAGTAAAAAGTTTCATGATTATAGTGGTACAAATGGGAGCTTGTTTAGACTGTGGCTTAGACTTTTGCATGTCATGCTTGATGTTATTTTGATTATATGCTTAGTAGTTTTTGTTGTAGCATGACTTGTCTCAAATGACTGAGATTGCTTAATGTGCCTTTGAAAGAATCATGCGTTGTTTTTATTATATGGGAGCATATTATTGTGGTATTCTCCTTTGATGCTTTATTTGGGTTGACTTGGCGTATGCTTACACCATGTTTGACTTTAACCAGTTGCCTTAAGCCTCTATGATCATTTGGTTTTTGACTTGTGATACCAGTTTATGCTTTGGTTAATAATGTTTTGTCGCTATGCATGATTATGGCCGTTATTGCTCTCTTAGTTGGTCGCTCCCAGTCTTTTGCTAGCTGCTGTGTGTGGTTAACGTGGGAGCAGACTGTCCTTGTGCGTGGTGGATAACCAGCCCGTTGGAAACCCCAAGAGGAAGGTATGATGAGTATAGCAGCTAGTTTTCCCTTAGTTAAGAAACCAAGGTTTAATATCGATCTTGGAGAGGAGAGACAAACGACTGAAGGTGATGCGGAACCTGCACACACACAACCAAGTACTTTGTTCCCAACTTGCGATGAGGTTGTCAATCTCACCGGTTTGCTTGAAACAAAGATTATGAGCGTATCGAGTGGAAAATAATATAGTATGCGAGTAAAGTAAACAGTATGAGTAAAATAAACAGGTGATAGCAATATGATGTAAATAGGACCGGGGTCCACAGTTCACTAGTGGTGTATCTCCATAGATAAAATAACACATGCTGGGTAAACAAATTACAGTTGGGCAATTGATAGAATAAAGATAAACGTGATATGTCAAGAAGATCACTATGAGATTTACTCTGGGCATTACAACAAAATACATAGACCGCCATCCAACTGCATCTATGACTAATAATCCACTCCCGAGGATATCAATCCGAACACCCCAGAAGTATTAAGTTGCGAACAACAGATAATTGCATTAAGCAAAGTGTGTAATGTAAACAAAGCATATGCCCTTGAGCATATGAATGTTGTTTTCTCCCTAGTAGCAACAACACATCTACAACCTTAGAGGTTTCTGTCACTCCCCCAGATTAAATAGAGGCATGAACCCACTATCGAGCATAAATACCCCCTCTTGGAGTCACTAGCAACTATTCGGCCAAGATAGCTACTAACAACGGAGAGCATGCAAGATCATAAACAACATAGAGATAACAAAAGATAATATTCAGTACAACAACTTAATCATAAACACCAATATTCATCGGATCCCAACAAACCAAACATGTAGAATTACATAACGGTAATCTCAATCATGTAGGGCAGCTCATGAGATCTAAACATGAAGCACATGGTGGAGAAGACAACCATCTAGCTACTGCTATGGACCCATAGTCCAAGGTAGACTACTCACTCATCGCTCCGGAGGCAAGCATGGCGATGAAGAAGACCTCCGGTGGCGATTCCCCTCTCCGGCAGGGTGTCGGGAAGAGCTTCTGGACCCTCCCGATCTTCGGGTCGACGGCGGCGGTGGATCGCGATGTGTTCTGGAAATCTGATCGGGTACTTAGATTTTTTCCGTCGGGGGGTCTTTATAGGCGAAGGGGTGATGTCAGAGGAGGAGCCAGGCGCCCTCACGCGGGGCCCGCGCGGCCAGGGGCCTGGCCGCGCCACCCCTGCGTGTGGGGCCCTGGTGGCCCCCCTCCTACTCTCCTTCGGATCTCTAGAAGCTTCCGGGTAAAATAAGACTTCAGGAACTTGTTTCGTCCAATTCCGAGAATATTTCCTGTGTATCACTTCTGAAACACAAAAACAACAGAAAACAAGAAACTGGCACTGTGGCAACTCGTTAATAGGTTAGTTCCGAAAATTGCATAAAAGTGCCACAAAGTGTAACGAAACAATAGACAAATGGTGTAAAAACAAGCATGGAGCATCAAAAATTATAGATACGTTGGAGACGTATCAAGCATCCCCAAGCTTAACTCCTGCTCGTCCTCGAGTAGGTAAGTGATAACAAAAGAATAATTTTTGAGGTGACATGCACCTACACAATCTTGATCATATATGTAAGCATTTGTGAGCTAGGATCATAAGAACTTAAAACATGGGCATGAAGATATAATCATGACAATAAGAACTTAGCAACCATGTTGTAAACATGTAAATCAACACAAACAAAAGATCATGAAAATGAAACAATGAAAGTCAAACGTGTGTTCAAATCATAAGGAAAAACATACAAATGGTTTTCAGCTTGTCCTTCAAAGAGAGCAAAACATAAATGCATAGGACACCTTCAAGTTTAAGAGGGCGACTAGATACAAATAATTTAAGAACAACTGAAACCGACAATATGAATCAATCAATGAACTTTGGGACAATGCATATCACACTAAGAATGACAACTATGCTCTCTTAATGGTGCATAAAGAAAGAAGGTGGTGACTCAACATAAAAGTAAAAGAAAGGCCCTTCGCAGAGGGAAGCAGTGATTGCAAGTTTTATAACCTTCAAAAATTATGGTACTTACCGGCTTTGAGCTCTCATTGCCCCCATCATAAGCATCTTGAATGGTTAAAGTTAATGCGAGAACAATTATGATGCATATGCTTGACAAATCATAAGTTGAAGACCTCGTGCCCCGTGAATACGAGTACCCAAACCTCATGCTACTTTACTTAGAGTCCCAAGTAAGGCTCTTGTCATTGTAAGTATATGCATATCATTGAGAACCGCCAATGGGGTACCTCCGTGCCCGATGACATGGAACAATCCCACACCAAAATGACAGGACAAGCAGACAATGAACACCTCGACATCTCTTTTATTTGCCTTTTGTTTAGCTTTTTATTATGAGATGCGTCGTCGAATGTTCACCATGGGTATGCTGCAAATTTCCACCATGAATTATGCATGGCTTAGATTGGCGGCCCGGCGTTTCCCTAACACATATACAAACTCCATGATCCCCACAAGATTCCCAATTCATTTCACACCGCGGGCATCCATAAACAAAAGATCACGATATCAACTCAAATAAGAAGTGCAATGTTGAAAGCTTGCCCCATGACAGCATGGATGGGCTAGAATCCAACTTACAACTTGCAAGCATAACAACTCAACATAAGAGACCACAATGTCAATTTTTTAAGAACAGGAAAAAGTAAAGTGTGCCTTCCGATTCGTGAGAGCTTTACTGACCGAATTTCGCATAACACTGGTAAGAGTTTAATTTGAAGAGAAAATAAAAGCAAGTCAAATTTACTTGGAATAGCAAATTGCTAGTAGGTATGTATGGTGGACACTTTGGAAAACTTTGGCTTTTAGGAGTTGGATGCATGAGTAGAGCTCATACTCAGTACAAGGTGAGGGCTAGCAAAAGACTAGGAGCGACCAACTAAGAGAGCAGTAATGGCCATAATCATGCAATGCGACAAAGCGACATTAAAAGAAGCATAAGATGGCATCAAAAGTCAAAAATAAAATTATCATAGAGGCTATTGGCGACTTTGTAAGAGTCTAACATCTGTGAGCATGCGCCAAGTCAACCCAAATAAAGCATCAAGGAGAAAACCAAAATAATGCTTCCATACAATAAAAACAATGCATGATTTTTTCAAAGGCTCATTAAGCAATCTCAGTTATTTGAGACAAGTCATGCTACAGCAAAACCACTAAGCATACTATCAAAAAGACATCAAGCATGACATGAAAAAGGCTAAGCCACAGTCTACGCAAGCTCCTTCTTGTACCACTATTTTGCACAAAGCTTTTTCTCGTTTCCAACACCATTTGAAATTTTTATAAACACCTCTTTTGATGAAAACCAATAAATATCAGAGGCAAAAATACACCTTGATGAAAATATTTGACAAGGTCTAAACGCAAATCAAGGCGAAAATGAAAACCAAAAGCAGTAGCAGAAAAAGAAGAACACTCGGTGAAATTGTAAGAATGAAAAACGGAGTGTTCTTGGCAAATGAAAACGAGTACATCTCCTCCAAAGGAAATTTGTTGGGGTCCAACCATTTATTGCAGCAAACAAACAAACTAAACAACTAAGAAAACAAAAACAACTGACGCTCCAAGAAAAACACATAGTGCATGAAGCAATAAAAATATAGTGTTTTGAAAGGTGACCTGATTTTTGCCGATGAAGAAGGGGTGCCTCGGGGGCATCCCCAAGCTTTGACACTTGTACTTCTTGGATATTTCTTGGGTGATGCATGGGCATCCCCAAGCTTGAGCTTTTGTCCATTCTTCACTCATCTCATCATTCTCCAATCCCTACACTTGAAAACTTCCTTCATACAAAACTAAACACAATTCTATTAGCAACATTAGTGTAAGCATAACATATAATCAACCTCTTTTTGCTTCAGGTTTCAACTCAAAACCATCACATATATAGCAAATACTACTGTAGCAACCTCCCAAAAAGTTCCGTGATCAAAAGAACTCAAAAGAAAGCGATAAAGTGGCAAACACAAATATTGGCAGAAATCTGTCAAAACTGAACATCTGACAAAGGTCGAATTTTTGAGGGATTTTATGTTGCTCAAATCAAAAAGTGTTAAACTTACAAAAGTTTGGATATAACCTGGGGCATATGCACAATAAATCGCAGGTCCAAAAGATAAACAGAGAATTTATACGAATTTTTACGGTACAGCACCAAAAACAGTTTCAGGACAGCAACATCCCCAAATCTTTACCTCGCTCAAATTAGAGGCTTCTCTTGGCACAAAAACGAAATAAACAAGATAAGGAGCGGTCATTACAGTAGTAATGACTTCCAAGACTCAAATAAAAGAAAAAGTACTGAAAAGAAAACATTGGATTATCTCCCAAGAGTGCTTTTCTTTAACGCCTTTGAGCTAGGCGCAGAAAATTGCGAATCAAGTAACATCAAGTGATGAAGCATCAAGCTCATAATTTGCTCTAAGAATAGAGTCAAAAATTAATTTCTTCCTTTTCCTAGGGAAGTGTTCCATACCTTTCTTTAGTGGGAATTGATATTTGATGGTGCCTTCCCTCATATCAATGATGGCACCTACAGTTTGAAGAAAGGGTCTTCCCAAAATAATAGGACATGAAGCATGGCATTCAACGTCCATAACAAGAAAATCAACGGGAACAAGGTTATTGTTAACCACAATAAGAACATCATTAATTCTTCCCAAAGGTTTCTTCTTAGCAACATCAGCAATAGGAACATCAAAATAACACTTTTCAAGCGGTGGTAAATCAAGCATGTCATAAATCTTTCTAGGCATGATAGAAATACTAGCACCTAGATCACATAAAGCATGGCAATCATAACCATTAACATGCATATCAATGATGGGTTCCCAACCATCTTCTAACTTCTTGGGAACAGAGGCTTTTTGCTTCAACTTTTCATCCCTAATCTTTATGAGAGCATTGGTAATATGCTTAGTAAAAGCAATATTTAAAGAACTAGCATTGGGAGTCAAAGCAAGATTTTGCATGAACAAAATAACTTCAGATATATTGCAGCCATAAACATCAAAATCATTAAAAGAAATAGAGCTATCATCTCCTACACTCCGAAAAATTTTAGCACTCTTTTGAGAAAAAGTTTTGGCAGTTTTAGGTTTTTTAACACAAGGAGTGGGAGTTTTCTCTACACCAATCAAAGTAAGAGGATTGCTACCAGTAGGAGCAACATAATTAGAGGTAGTAATAGTACATACCTTCATCTCTCTAGCCATCTAATCTTCTCTTTCCCACCTGGCATGCAATTCCGCTAACAATCTAATATTTTCATCAATTCCAACTTGAATAGCATTAGCGGTAGCAAAAGGATCAGGCTTAGCGGACATTCTATTAACCAAAGAAGATTGCACATTAGACAATAATGAAATATCGGTTTCAGCTTTGGAAACCTTAGTTTGCAATTCAGGAATAGCCTTGTTTAAATTTTCAAGTTGATGACTAATAGTCCTCAACAGAGCTGATTGCTCCTCCATAGTCTTGGTGAAAGCCCTGTTCTACTCATATTGCACCTGCATAAAATTCTTGGTAGCCTTTTCAAGTTCAAAAATTCTTTCTTCACTAGGTATTTTAGGTCTACCAAGATAGCTATTATCACCATTAGAAGGAAATGGTCTATAATTGTTACTAGCAAAATTGTTCCTATAAGCATTGTTGTTAAAATTATTGTTTCTAATGAAATTCACATCAACATGCTCTTCTTGAGCAACCAGAGAGGCCAAAGGAACATTATTAGGATCAACATGAGTCCTATCATTAGCAAGCATAGCCATAATGGTATCAATCTTATCACTTAAGGAAGAGGTTTCCTCAACAGAATTTACCTTCTTACCTTGTGGAGCTCTCTCGGTGTGCCATTCGGAATAATTTACCATCATGTTGTCAAGTAGCTTTGTTGCAGCGCCCAAGGTAAGGGACATAAAAGTGCCTCCAGCAGCTGAATCAAGTAGGTTCCTTGAAGAAAAATTCAGTCCTGCATAAAAAGTTTGGATAATCATCCAAGTAGTCAGTCCATGAGTGGGGCAATTCTTTATCATAGATTTTATTCTTTCCCATGCTTGAGCAACATGTTCATTATCAAACTGAGTAAACTTCATAATATTGTTGCGCAAGGATATAATCTTAGTAGGAGGATAGTATCTACCAATAAAAGCATCCTTACACTTAGCCCATGAATCAATACTATTCTTAGTCAAAGACAGCAACCAATCTTTAGCTTTTCCTCTCAAAGAAAAAGGAAACAACTTGAGCTTAATAATATCACTATCAACATCCTTATATTTCTGCATCTCACATAGCTCAACAAAATTGTTGAGATGAGCTGCAGCATCTTCAGTACTAGCACCAGAAAATTGCTCTTTCATAACAAGGTTCAATTAAGCAGGCTTAATCTCATTAAAGTTTGCAGCAGGAGCAGGTGGTGCAATAGGAGTGCAGATAAAATCACTATTGTTCGTGCTAGTAAAGTCACACAACTTGGTGTTTTCAGGATTGGCCATTTTAGCAAAACGAAAGTAAACAAGTAAAAACAACTACCAAGGATTCTAATTTTTTTTTTTGGGTTTTTGATAAAAAACGATGCAGGTACAATAAATAAAGTAAAGCAAAACAATAACAAAGTAAAGGATGTGTGTGCGAAAAACTCCCCTCGCAGAAGTCTTCTCTTCCTCCCCAGCAACGGCGCCAGAAAATTAGCTGCTGCGTGTGGTTAACGTGGGAGCAGACTGTCCTTGTGCGTGGTGGATAACCAGCCCGTTGGGAACCCCAAGAGGAAGGTATGATGAGTATAGCAGCTAGTTTTCCCTCAGTTAAGAAACCAAGGTTTAATATCGATCTTGGAGAGGAGAGACAAACGACTGAAGGTGATGCGGAACCTGCACACACACAACCAAGTACTTTGTTCCCAACTTGCGATGAGGTTGTCAATCTCACCGGTTTGCTTGAAACAAAGATTATGAGCGTATCGAGTGGAAAACAATATAGTATGCGAGTAAAGTAAACAGTACGAGTAAAGTAAACAGGTGATAGCAATATGATGTAAATAGGACCGGGGTCCACATTTCACTAGTGGTGTCTCTCCATAGATAAAATAACACATGCTGGGTAAACAAATTACAGTTGGGCAATTGATAGAATAAAGATAAACGTGATATGTCAAGAAGATCACTATGAGATTTACTTTGGGCATTACAACAAAATACATAGACCGCCATCCAACTGCATCTATGACTAATAATCCACTCTCGGGGATATCAATCCGAACACCCCAGAAGTATTAAGTTGCGAACAACAGATAATTGCATTAAGCAAAGTGTGTAATGTAAACAAAGCATATGTCCTTGAGCATATGAATGTTGTTTTCTCCCTAGTAGCAATAGCACATCTACAACCTTAGAGGTTTCTGTCACTCCCCCAAATTAAATAGAGGCATGAACCCACTATCGATCATAAATACCCCCTCTTGGAGTCAGTAGCAACTACTCGGCCAAGATAGCTACTAACAACGGAGAGCATGCAAGATCATAAACAACATAGAGATAACAAAAGATAATATTCAGTACAACAACTTAATCATAAACACCAATATTCATCGGATCCCAACAAACCAAACATGTAGAATTACATAACGGTGATCTCAATCATGTAGGGCAGCTCATGAGATCTAAACATGAAGCACATGGTGGATAAGACAACCATCTAGCTACTGCTATGGACCCATAGTCCAAGGTAGACTACTCACTCATCGCTCCGGAGGCAAGCATGGCGATGAAGAAGACCTCCGGTGGCGATTCCCCTCTCCGGCAAGGTGCCGGGAAGAGCTTCTGGACCCTCCCGATCTTCGGGTCGACAGCGGCGGCGGATCGCGATGTGTTCTGGAAATCTGATCGGGTACTTAGGTTTTTTCCGTCGGGGGGGTTTTATAGGCGAAGGGGCGATGCCAGAGGAGGAGCCAGGCGCCCTCACGCGGGGCCCGCGCGATCAGGGGCCTGGCCGCGCCACCCCTGCGTGTGGGGCCCTGGTGGCCCCCCTCCTACTCTCCTTCAGATCTCTGGAAGCTTCCGGGTAAAATAAGACTTCAGGAACTTGTTTCGTCCAATTCCGAGAATATTTCATGTGTATCACTTCTGAAACACAAAAACATCAGAAAACAGGAAACTGGCACTATGGCAACTCGTTAATAGGTTAGTTCCCAAAAATGCATAAAAGTGCCACGAAGTGTAACGAAACAACTGACAAATGGTGTAAAAACAAGCATGGAGCATCAAAAATTATAGATACGTTGGAGACATATCACTAGCCTTCATCTGTACTGAGAGGGAATACTTCTCGTGCATCCAAATACCAAAAACCAAGTTATTCCAAAGAGTCCACTATAAATTCCTATGCATGGTATTTTAAAGCCATTCCAAGTAAATTTTTGATGTGCTACCTTTCAAAAAACTCTTCAAAATAATTCTCATTTTGTGACACTGTTTTCAGCTCATGGGGACGTAGTGGTCGGATTTGCTATCTTCCATATTGTAATATTTCAAAAAAGAAAAAAAAAGAAAAAAAGAAAAGAAAAGAAAAAAGGCACTCCTCCATGGTATGTGAAAGTTGGTGGGCACCCAAGGTTTATCGAACTCAGGGAGGAAGAGGTCAAAGCTATCCCTCTCAAGCAACCCTGCAATTACGATACAGAAAGTCTCTTGTGTCCCCAACACACCCAATACACTTGTCAGATGTATAGGTGCACTAGTTCGGCGAAGAGATAGTGAAATACAAGTAGTAGTGATGATTATAAGTAGCAAATGTGATTTGAAGTAAATATCGCTGCGAGCAAACATGTAACAAAATAGGAAGTAAACGGTGTCCAATGCTTGGAAACAAGGCTTAGGAATCATACTTTCGCTAGTGGACACACTCCCAACAAACATAACATAATTGAACAAATAAATAACTTCTCTTCACTATGGTACTCTGAATTACTCTCCTATTGAATAACACTAATCATTGCGTAGGGCTACGAAGCACTCCTTAAAGTTCATCAAGTACTTGACAAACACCACTCATAGAGATATCCAAATCAAACCACAACTCAAGATAAATATTATTGCAACTTAGACCAAGTACTAACACGGTGCACACACTGTCAACATTACACCATGAAAGGAGGAAAAGATCACTTCAATACTATCATAGTGATAATTATTCTCATAATCCATAAGAGATCACAATCATAGCCTAGACCAAGTACCACCACGATGCACGCACTGTCATCGTTACACCATGGCAGGAGGAATAGATTACTTTAATAACACACTAGAGTACACATAATGAAGAAGAGTAACATCTACTTATTCAACATGATACAAAGCTCACGATCACATAAAGATCACATCATGGGAGAGAGAGGTGAACCACATAGCTACTGGTAGAGCCCTCAGCCCCGGGGATGAACTACTCCCTCCTCATCATAGGAGACAACAAGGTTGATGGAGATGGCGGTGAGGTCGATGGAGACGGCGGAGACGGCGATGGAGACCGATGGAGATGGCTCCGGGGGCACTTCCCCGTCCCAACAGGGTGCCGGAACAGAGACTTCTGTCCCCCGAAATTTGGCTTCGACGGCGGCGGCGCTGCGGAACTGTTCTGGAAATTTCGCCGACTCCCCTAGGGTTTTCTGTCCCGAGGTTTTATATAGGCGAAGGGGCGTCATCAGGGGGCAGCCAGGGGCTCCTCACACCAGGTGGGCACGGCCAGGGGCTGGGCCGCGCCCCCTACGTGTGAGGGCGGCCTCTGGCCCCCCTCCGGCTCTCTTTCGGTCTTCGGGAAGCTTCTGGGAAAAATAAGACTTCTGGAACTTGTTTCGTCCAATTCCGATAATATTTCCTATGTAGCTTTTCTGAAACACAAAAACAGCAGAAAACAGGGAACTGGCACTGTGGCATCTTGTCAATAGGTTAGTTCCGGAAATCGCATAAAAACGCCACGAAGTGTAACGAAACACAAGGCAAATGGTGTAAAAACAAGCATGGAGCATCAAAAATTATAGATACGTTTGAGACGTATCAGCATCCCCAAGCTTAACTCCTGCTCGTCCTCGAGTAGGTAAGTGATAACAAAAGAAATAATTTTTGAGGTGACATGCACCATCACAATCTTGATCATAAAGGTAAAGCATTGAGTGCTGAGATCAAAGAACTTAAAACATGGGCATGAAAGATGTAATCTTGATAGAAGAAACTTAGCAACCATTTTATAACATGAAAATGAACATAAACAAAAGATCATGAATAATGAAACAATGAAAGTCAAATGTGTGTTCAAATCATAAGGAAAAACATACAAATGGTTTTCAGCTTGTCCTTCATAGAGAGCAAAACATAAATGCATAGGACACCTTCAAGTTTAAGAGGGCGACTAGATACAAATAATTTGAGAACAAGTGAAACCAACAATATGAATCAATCAATGAAAACTTTGGGACAATGTACATTATACTCAGAATGACAACTATGCTCTCTTAATGGTGCATAAAGGTAGAAGGTGGTGACTCAACATAAAAGTAAAAGAAAGGCCCTTCGCAGAGGGAAGCAGTGATTAAACATGTGCTAGATCTTTTCATTTGTAAAACAGAGAGATAAAAATTGGTTTTGAGAGGTGGTTGTCTTTGTCAAAGACTAGCAATGGGGTTCTTACTATCTTCCATACAAAAATGAAGCAAGTTTTTGAGAGAGAGATTGGCACTTTTGTGCTCTTTTTATAAAGCTTGGCACTCCTCCCCACCTTTTTTCCTTTCTCAAACCATGGCTAACCGATTCCATCGGGTGCCCACCAACATTCACATACCATGAAGGAGTGCCTTTTTTTCTTTTTCTTTTTGGAATAAGCAATATGGAAGATAGCAAATCCGACCACTACGTCCCCATGAGCTGAAAACAATGTCACAAAACGAGAAGTATTTTGAAGGTTTTTGAAAGGTAGTACATGAAAATTTACTTAGAATGGCTTGCAAATACCATGCATAGGAATTTATAGTGGACACAATGGCAAACTTGGTTTTTGGGAGTTGGATGCACGAGTAGAGCTCATACTCAGTACAAAATGAGGGCTAGCAAAAGACTGGGAGCGACCAACTAAGAGAGCAATAACGGCCATAATCATGCAAAGCGACAAAGCAATATTAAAAGAAGCATAAGATGGCACCAAAAGTCAAAAACTAAATGATCATAGGGGCTATTGGCGACTTTGTATGAGTCTAACATGTGCGAGCATGCGCCAAGTCAACCCAAATAAAGCATCAAGGAGAAAACCAAAATAATGCTTCCAAACGATAAAAACAACGCATGATTTTTTCAAAGGCTCATTAAGCAATCTCAGTTATTTGAGACAAGTCATGCTACAGCAAAACCACTAAGCATACTATCAAAAAGAGATCAAGCACAACATGCAAAAGCCTAGGCCGCAGTCTACATAAGCTCCTTCTTGTACCACTTTTTTGCATAAAGCTTTTTCTCTTTTCCAACACCATTAAAAAAATTTATAAACACCTCTTTTGATGAATACCAATAAAGATCAGAGGCAAAAATACACCTTGATGAAAAGATATAACAAGATCTAAACACAAATCAAGGCGAAAAATGCAAGCTAAACCCAGTAGCAGAAAAAGAGAACACTCATTGAAACGATAGGAGTGAAAAGCGAGTTCATCTCCTCCAAAAGAAACATGATGTGATCTAACCATTTATTGCAGCAAACAAAGCAAAAGAAAACTGAAAACTAAAACAACTGACGCTCCAAGAAAAACGCATAGTGCATGAAGCAATAAAAATATAGTGTTTTGAAAGGTGACCTGATTTTTGCCGATGAAGAAGGGGGTGCCTTGGGGGCATCCCCAAGCTTTGATGCTTGTACCTCTTGGATATTTCTTGGGGGTTGCATGGGCATCCCCAAGCTTGAGCTTTTGTCCATTCTTCATCTCATCTCATCATTCTCCAATCCCTACACTTGAAAACTTCCTTCATACAAAACTGAACACAATTCTATTAGCAACATTAGTGTAGGCATAACATATAATAAACCTATTTTTTGCTTCAGGTTTCATCCCAAAACCACCACATATTAAGTATATACTACTGTAGCAACTTCCCCAAAAGTTCCGTGATCAAAAGAACTCAAAAAGAAAGCGATAAAGTGGCAAACACAAATATTGGCAGAAATCTGTCAAAACAGAACAGCTGACAAAGGTCGAATTTTTAGAGCGTTTTCTGTTACTCAAATCAAAAAGTGTTCAACTAATGAAAGTTTTGATATAACCTGGGGTATATGCACAAGAAACCGCAGGTCCAAAAGATATACAGAGAATTTTCACGAATTTTTACGGTACAGCACCGAAAACAGTTTCAGGACAGCAACATCCCCAAATCTTACCTCGCTCAAATTAGAGGCTTCTCTTGGCACAACAATGAAATAAAAAGGATAAGGAGCGGTTATTACAGTAGTAATAACTTCCGAGACTCAAATAAAGAAAAAGTACTGAAAATAAAACAATGGGTTATCTCCCAAGAGTGCTTTTCTTTAACGCCTTTGAGCTAGGCGCAGTAATTTGCAAAGATGCTCATGTGGGCGCCATATAAGAGCTTGAGGTAAAGGCGCCATATAGGAACTTAAAGCAAGAGAGAGCATCAAAAAGTAAATATGAAAGACATTTAAATCTAACCCACTTCCTATGCATAGGAATCTTGTAAGAAAATAAATCAACGAGGCACATAGTAGCAAGCATGGATAGATAAAACAAGTGCCACTTCAAGATTTGCAACATAAAGAGGGGAAACTTAATATTGTTGAGATCCATCAAACCATGTTTCCCTCTCTCATAATAACTTTCAGTAGCATCATGAATAGAACTAACAATATAACTATCACATAAAGCATCCCTATCATGAGCCACATGCATAAAAGAATTAATACTCACCACAGGAACAATAGTAGTAGGAGCAAATTCAATAGAATAATTATTCTCATCACCGTAATCATTATAAATAGGAGGCATATTGTAATCATAACTAATTTTATCCTCAATAGTAGGTGAACTGAAAATATTATACTCATCATCATAGCCATCATAAACTAGAGGTTTAGTATCATCACAAGCTAAAGAACAGCTATTTCGCAAAGCATATTCTTCAAACATATCATCATAAGAAGGAACATCACATATGGGAGATAAAATATTATCAGAGCAAACTTTCTCCACTAAAGCTGGGGAACTAAAAATATCATGCTTAACAAAACCAGCTTCCCCAAGCTTAGACTTTTCTATAGCATTAGCAACAACGGTGTTCAAAGCATTCATACTAACAATACTATTAGCACGCAAATTAAGGTCCAAAGGTTTTTCAATTTTCTCTTCCAGAAAGTCTCTTGTCTCCCCAACACACCCAATACACTTGTCAGATGTATAGGTGCACTAGTTCGGCGAAGAGATAGTGAAATACAAGTAGCAGTGATGATTATAAGTAGCAAATGTGATTTGAAGTAAATATCGCTGCGAGCAAACATGTAACAAAACAGGAAGTAAACGGTGTGCAATGCTTGGAAACAAGGCCTAGGAATCATACTTTCGCTAGTGGACACACTCCCAACAAATATAACATAATTGAACAAATAAATAACTTCTCTTCACTATGATACTCTGAATTACTCTCCTATTGAATAACACTAATCATTGCGTAGGGCTACGAAGCACTCCTTAAAGTTCATCAAGTACTTGACAAACACCACTCATAGAGATATCCAAATCAAATCACAACTCAAGATAAATATCATTGCAACTTAGACCAAGTACTAACACGGTGCACACACTGTCAACATTAAACCATGAAAGGAGGAAATGATCACTTCAATACTATCATAGTGATAATTATTCTCATAATCCATAAGAGATCACAATCGTAGCCTAGACCAAGTACCACCACGATGCACGCACTGTCACCGTTACACCATGGCAGGAGGAATAGATTACTTTAATAACACACTAGAGTACACATAATGAAGAAGAGTAACATCTACTTATTCAACATGATACAAAGCTCACGATCACATAAAGATCACATCATGGGAGAGAGAGGTGAACCACATAGCTACCGGTAGAGCCCTCAGCCCCGGGGATGAACTACTCCCTCCTCATCATAGGAGACAACAAGGTTGATGGAGATGGCGGTGAGGTCAATGGATACGGCGGAGACGGCGATGGGGACCGATGGAGATGGCTCCGGGGGAACTTCTCCGTCCCGGCAGGGTGCCGGAACAGAGACTTCTGTCCCCCGAAATTTGGCTTCGACGGCGGCGGCGCTGCGGAACTGTTCTGGAAATTTCGCCGACCCCCGTAGGGTTTTCTGTCCCGAGGCTTTATATAGGCGAAGGGGCGTCATCAGGGGGCAGCCAGGGGCTCCTCACACTAGGTGGGCGCGGCCAGGGGCTGGGCCGCGCCCCTACATGTGAGGGCGGCCTGTGCCCCCCCTTCGGCTCTCTTTCGGTCTTCGGGAAGCTTCCGAGAAAAATAAGACTTCTGGAACTTGTTTCGTCCAATTCTGAGAATATTTCCTATGTAGCTTTTCTGAAACACAAAAACAGTAGAAAACAGGGAACTGGCACTGTGGCATCTTGTCAATAGGTTAGTTCCGGAAATCGCATAAAAACGCCACGAAGTGTAACGAAACACAAGGCAAATGGTGTAAAAACAAGCATGGAGCATCAAAAATTATAGATACGTTTGAGACGTATCAGGTATCACCACCGGAGGCCTTCTTTATCACCATGTCTGCCTCCGGAGTGATGTGTGAGTAGTCTACCTTGGACTACGGGTCCATAGCACTAGCTAGATGGATGTCTTCTCCTCCTTGTGCTTCATGTTTAGATCTTGTGAGCTGCCTATCATGATCAAGATCCTCGTTATGTAATTCTACATGTTGTGTTTGTTGGGATCTGATGAATATTGAGTACTATGTCAAGTTGATTTGTGATTGATCATCTCTATGTTGTTTATGATCTTGCATGCTCTCCGTTGCTAGTAGATATCTTGGCCGAATAGATGCTAGTGACTCCAAGAGGGAGTATTTATGCTCGATAGTGGGTTCATGCCTCTAGTAATCTGGGAGAGTGACAACAACTTCTAAGGTTGTAGATGTGCTGTTGCGACTAGGGAGAAAACAACAATCTTGTGTTCAAGGACATTTGTATTGTTTACATTACACACTTTGCTTAAGGCGATAATCTGTTGCTTGCAACTTAATACCCAACGGTTGTTCGGATGATATCTGGCGGGTGGATTATTAATTAGTCATATATGCAGTTGGATTACGGTCTATGTATTATGTTGTAATGCCCAAGTGAATCTCATAGTGATCCTCATGACATGTACATGCATTGTTTGCATTCTTTATTCTATCAATTGCCCAACTGTAATTTGTTCACCCAGCATGTTATTTATCTTTATGGAGAGACACCTCTAGTGAACTGTGGACCCCGGTCCATTCTTTTACATTCATATTACCGTTTACTTTCTACAAGCATTATTTACTTTTTTGCAAACAAATATCTTTTACCACACGATACGTTTAATCCTTTGTTTACAGCAAACCGGTGAGATTGACAACCTCACTGCTAATTGGGGCAAAGTACTTTGGTTGTGTTGTGTGCAGGTTCCACGTTGGTACTGGTGCAGAGCTACGCCCCAAATAAGGCGCCATATATAAATTATCTGGAGCCATCGCCAAGCCAGCAAGCATCAACCTTCGGAAGTTGGTTCTTTCTCCTACTGGTTCGATTAAACCTTGGTTTCGTACTGATGTAAATCACCGTCCAGTTGGGAACCCCAAGAGGAAGGTATGATGAGCACAACAGCAAGTCTTTCCCTCAGTAAGAAACCAAGGTTTAATCGTATCCAGGAAAAAGCCAAACTCCAGAAGGTGATGCCTGCTAGCCTACTAACACTCCAACAAGGGCGCTGTTTACGACACTTGTTGACACATCTTCAACTAGTAGCAACGCGGAACCTACACACAACACAACCAAGTACTTTGTTCCCAACTTACGATGAGGTTGTCAATCTCACCAGTTTGCTTGAAACAAAGGGTATGAGCGTATCGAGTGGAAAGTAATAGTAGTATGCAAGTAAAGTAAACTGTGCGAGTAAAGTAAACAGGTGATAGCAATATAATGGAAATAGGACTGGGGTCCACAGTTCACTAGTGGTGTCTCTCCATAAGATAAAATAACACATGCTGGGTAAACAAATTACAGTTGGGCAATTAATAGAATAAAGACAATGTGCATATGTCGAGAAGATCACTATGAGATTTACTCTGGGCATTATAACAAGATACATAGACCACCATCCAACTGCATCTATGACTAATAATCCACTTGTGGCAAATCAATCCGTGAACTCCACAAGTATTAAGTTGCGAACAATAGATAACTGCATTAAGCAAAGTGTGTAATGTAAACAAAGCATATGCCCTTGAGCATATGAATGTTGTTTTCTCCCTAGTGGCAACAGCACATCTACAACCTTAGAGGTTTCTGTCACTCCCCCAGATTAAATAGATGCATGAACCCAACTATCGAGCATAAATACCCCCTCTTGGAGTCACTAGCAACTACTCGGCCAAGATAGCTACTAACAACGGAGAGCATGCAAGATCATAAACAACATAGAGATAACATAAGATAATATTCAGCACATCAACTCAATCATAACACCAATATTCATCGGATCCCAACAAACACAACATGTAGAATTACATAACGGTGATCTCGATCATGTAAAGCAGCTCACGAGATCTAAACATGAAGCACATGGTGGAGAAGACAACCATCTAGCTACTGCTATGGACCCATAGTCCAAGGTAGACTACTCACTCATCGCGCCAGAGGCAAGCATGGCGATGAAGAAGACCTCCGGTGGCGATTCCCCTCTCTGGCAGGGTGCCGGGAAGAGCTTCTGGACCCTCTCGATCTCGGGTCGATGACGGTGGTGGATTGCGATGTGTTTCTTGAAAAGTGATCGGGTATTTAGGTTTTTCCCGTCGGGGGGTCTTTATAGGCGAAGGGGCATCGTCAGAAGTGGACCGAGGCAGCCACACACATAGGGTTCTCTAGAAGCTTCGGTGAATTTCTGGATATTTGGCTTTTGTTTTGTCTAATTCCGAGAATATTTCTAGTGTAACTTTTCTGAAACATAAAAACAGCAGAAAACACGGAACTGACACTGTGGCATCTCGTTAATAGGTTAGTTCCAGAAAATGCATAAAAACGCCACGAAGTGTAACGAAACACTAAGCAAATGGTATAAAAACAAGCATGGAGCATCAAAAATTATAGATACGTTTGAAATGTATCTGGGTTCCCAAATGGGTGGCTAGCACCGCCAATCTGTTAGACATACACAACTCCGCCTATGGTGGCTTCAGGTAACCACCATTGTGATCATATACTAAATTGCTAGCAAGACGCAGCGATCCTCCACCGCGGGGACGTGAACCTAGGTACGTCGTGTGCCACCTCGCTCCCGGAATCTCCATCGTTGCCTTTCCCCCGATCCAAGGTCCTACATCTAGGACATTGACGAGGCCAATCCTTGTTAATTATCCTAATAAATAAATGTGATGATGCTTTGACAATCCAAAAGTTCTGGGCAATCAGTCTGATGAATGATAGTCTGAAGATCATCACAAAAGGGGTGAACAACCGTTTGGCTATTGTAACTGATGATATAATATATAAGACACAAACTGCTTTTATGAAAAATAGATTCAATATGGAAGGTGTGTGATACGTCTCCAACGTATCTATAATTTTTGATGCTCCATGCTTGTTTTTACATCATTTGTCTATTGTTTCGTTACACTTAGTGGCACTTTTATGCATTTTCCGGAACTAACCTATTAACGAGTTGCCACAGTGCCAGTTTCCTGTTTTCTGCTGTTTTTGTGTTTCAGAAGTGATACACAGGAAATATTATCAGAATTGGACGAAACAAGTTCCTGAAGTCTTATTTTTCCCGGAAGCTTCCAGAGATCCGAAGAAGAGTCGGAGGGGACCCACCAGGGCCCCACACGCAGGGGCGGCGCAGCCAGGCCCCTGGCCACGCGGGCCCCGCGTGAGGGCGCCTGGCTCCCCCTCTGACGACGCCCCTGTTGGAATTATGCCCTAGAGGCAATAATAAAGATGTTATTATTATAATTCTTGTTCATGATAATGTTTATATTCCATGCTAGAATTGTATTAAGCGGAAACTTTAATACTTGTGTGGTTTATGAACAACACCGTGTCCCTAGTACGCCTCTATGGACTAGCTCATTGATTAATGATGGTTAAGGTTTCCTAACCATAGACATGAGTTGTCAATTAATAATGAGATCATATCATTAGGAGAATGATGTGATGGACAGACCCAAATAAAGCAGAGCAATTAGATCGTATCATTGTGTTCATCTCTGTGAAGCTTTTTCCTATGTCAAGTATTGTATTCCTTAGACCATGAGATAATACAACTCCCTGGTATCGGAAGAAAGCTTTGAGGTCATCAAACGTCATCCTATGTCAGGGTGATCATAAAGGTGTCTCTCAGGTGATCGGAAAGTACTTGTTGGGTTGTATGTATCGAGATGGAATTTGTCCCTCCCGAGTCGGAGAGATATACTTCAGGCCCACTCGGTAATCGATATCAACACCGCTTGCAAGCACATGGTTAAGGAGTTAATCACAAAGTGATATCGGATTACAGAACGAGTAAAGTACTTGCTGTGAACGAGATTGAACTAGGTATGCCGATACCGACGATCGAATCTCGGGCGAGTAAAATATCGTGTGACGAAGGGAATACATATACGGGATTAATTGAATCCTGACATCATGGTTCATCCGATATGATCATCGATGAATATGTGGGAGTCAATATGGGTTTCCAGATCCCGCTGTTGATTATTGATAGAAGATCATGTCTGCATATTCTCGAACCCGTAGGGTCACACACTTAACGTGCATCGACGCTAGGATAGAATGGATAATTGGTTTATGAGTTTTTGTTCGGAGTCTCGGATGAGATCCAGGACATCACGAGAGGTTCCGGAATGGTCCGGAGAATAAGATTCATATAAAGGAAAGCAGTTTTTGGATTCCGGAATCGTTTCGGAGTTTATCGGTATTGTACCGGAAGGTTCTAGAAGGTTCCGGAGTGGGACCATGATGTTTACGCACTTCTATTCTTGTAGACACTTGTTGGGCCTCCAAGTGCAGAGGTTTGTAGAACAGCAGCAAGTTTCCCTTAAGTGGATCACCCAAGGTTTATCGAACTCAGGGAGGTTAGAGGTCAAAGCTATCCCTCTCAAGCAACCCTGCAATTACGATACAGAAAGTCTCTTGTGTCCCCAACACACCCAATACACTTGTCAGATGTATAGGTGCACTAGTTCGGCGAAGAGATAATGAAATACAAGTGGTATGGATGATTATAAGTAGTAACTGTGGTATGAAATAAATATCGCTGCGAGCAAACAAGTAATAAAATAGCAAGTAAACGGTGTGCAATGCTTGGAAATAAGGCCTAGGGATCATACTTTCACTAGTGGACACACTCCCAACAATATAACATGATTGAACAAATAAATAACTTCTCTCCACGATGGTACTCTGAATTACTCTCCTATTGAATAACACTAATCATTGCGTAGTGGCTACAGAAGCACCCCTTAAAGTTCATCAAGTACTTGACAAACACCACTCATAGAGACATCCAAATCAGATCACAATTCAAGATAGAAATCATTGCAACTTAGACCAAGTACTAACACGGTGCACACACTGTCAACATTACACCATGAAAGGAGGAATAGATCACTCAATACTATCATAGTAATAATTACTCTCATAATCCACAAGAGATCACGATCATAGCCTAAACCAAGTACCACCACGATGCACGCACTGTCACCATTACACCATGGCAGGAGGAATAGATTACTTTAATAACATCACTAGAGTACACTATAATAATTAAGCATAGGAGTAGCATAATATCTGAATAATAACATCTACTTGTTCAACATGATACAAAGCTCACGATCACATAAAGATCACATCATGGGAGAGAGAGGTGAACCACATAGCTACCGGTAGAGCCCTCAGCCCCGGGGATGAACTACTCCCTCCTCATCATAGGAGACAGCAAGGTTGATGGAGATGGCGGTGAGGTCGATGGAGACGGCGGAGACGGCGATGGAGACCGATGGAGATGGCTCCGGGGGCACTTCCCCATCCCGGCAGGGTGCCGGAACAAAGACTTCTGTCCCCCGAAATTCGTCGACGATGGCGGCGGAGCTGCGGAACTATTTCTGGAAAATTGCCGAATCCTTTAGAGTTTTCCGTCCCGAGGCTTTATATAGGCGAAGGGGCGTCACGAGAGGGCAGCCAGGGGCTCCTCACACATGGGTGGCGCGGCCAGGGCCTGGGCCGCGCCACCCTAGTGTGAGGGCAGGCTCTGGCCCCTCTCCGGCTCTCTTTCGGATGTCTGGATGCTCCCGGGTAAAATAAGACTTCAGGAACTTGTTTCATCCAATTCCAAGAATATTTCCTGTGTATCACTCTGAAACACAAAAACAGCAGAAAACAGGGAACTGGCACTGTGGCAACTCGTTAATAGGTTAGTTCCGGAAAATGCATAAAAGTGCCACTAATTGTAACGAAACAATAGGCAAATGGTGTAAAAACAAGCATGGAGCATCAAAAATTATAGATACGTTTGAGACGTATCAGACCAACGTGGGCCCACTTGTCGGAGGCCTGCATGGGCCTAAGGGGAAGTGTCCTGGCCACTTTGGGCCAGGCGCACAAGGCCCCTAAGGCCCAGCCGGCCAGCCCTTAGGGGAAACCCTAAGGGAACCTTCCAGAAGAGGGGGGGGAAGACTTGCCCCCTACTCTTCCCCCTTGGCCACCGCCCTAGGGCTTGGAGGAGGGGCCAAGGCAGCCGGCCAGCCCCCCATATAAGGGGGGGCAGGGGCGCAACCCCCTTCCACTCCAACCCTAGCCGCCGGCCAACTGCTGCCCCTCCACCTCTCTCTCTCGCGACTGTGCGTAGGCGAAGCCCTGCCGCAGAAACTCTCCACCATAAGCACCACGCCGTCGTGCTGCAGATCCAATCTATCTCTCCACCATACTTGCTGGACCAAGGAAGGAGGAGACGTCGCTGCACCGTACGTGTGCATCTCTCGGAGGCGCCGCCACTTGCGGCGTAGGATCGGATCGGATCGCGGGGAGGAGACGGCTAGTACGACTACATCATCCACGTTCTGTTGAACGTTTCCGCTGTGCGATTTCTTCAAGGGTATGGAGATCTCATCTACCTCTCTCGTTGATCACATCTCCTAGATTAGATCTTGGCTTTCTTGTTCGCATCCGTAGGATTTTTTTTGATTTACTATGCTGCGAAACCCTTCAGTGGTATCAGAGCTAGATCTTTGCGTAGATGTGTTTCACAAGTAGAACGCAACATGCTTGTTGTGGGCGTTGATGTTTTCTGTTGCAAACCTCTTTGTTTTGTATTTCTTATGGCGCGACATAGTGAGATCGAAGCGGTCCAGGCCAACTTTACGCGACCTCGTTCGCGAGACCGGCTCCGCACTTGACGTGTGGCTTGTTCCATACATGCGGCTGGTGGATGCCAGTTTCTCTCACTATAGTAGTTATGAGATTTACAACGGATGTTAGCAACCATAATATCACCGTTGTGGCTTTTCGTAGGTAAGAATCGTTCTTAACTTGTTACTCCCATAAGCCACGTAAAACATGCAACAACAAAGTAGAGGCGTCTAACTTGTTTTTGCAGGGAGTGTTTTGTGATATGGTATGGCCCAAGACATGATGTGTATGAATTGAGATGTATGCGATGATCATGTTTTGTAATCTTTCACGACTTGCATGTCGATGAGTTCACAACCGGCAGGAGCCATATGGTTGTCTTTATAATTGTGTATGACCTGCGTGTCAACTTCTTATACGCCATGTAATAGCTTTACTTTATCGCTAAGTAGTTAGCAATAGTTGTAGTTGCTATTCGTGGTGGAGGCAATCATGGTGGAGTGATGGAGATCATGCCGGCGTGCACAAGATGGAGATCATGGCGCGGAGATTGGCTATACCATGTCACATAAAATTATATGCATGTGATGTTTATCCTTTTATGTATCTTATTATGCTTAGATCGTGACGGTAGCATTATAAGATGATTCCTCACTTAAAGATCAAGATAAAATTGTGTTCTCCCCTCGTATGCGCCGTTGCGAAAGTTTGTCGTTTTCAAGCATCTCGTGATGATCGGGTGCTATAAACTCTACGTTCACATACAATGGGTGCAAGCCAGTTTTGCACACGCGGAAATACTTGGGTTTGACTTGACGAGCCTAGCATGTACAGACATGGCCCCGGAACACACGAACCGAAAGGTTAAACATGAGTCATATGAATGATATGATCGACACTTTGTTGTCCACCATTGAAACCACATCTCTTCTCGTGAAGATCGGATTAGGTGTGGTGAATTTGGATCGTGTTCACTAAACAACTTGAGGGATGTTGAATTTAGTGGGAGTTCATCTAGTAATTTGATTAAGTTGAACTAGTTATCATGAACATAGTCTAAATTGTACTTCCAATGTTGTAGATCAAATGGCTAAGTCCAACTTCAACTTCAACGTGTTTGCTGAGAAATAAAAGCTTAAGAACAATGGGTCTAACTTCACCAACTGGTTCCGCAATCTGAGAATCATTCTCGCTGGCGGACAAGAAGCCTATGTACTTGAGGAAGCGTTAGGTGGCACCCCTGCTGCAACAGCGAAAACTGAAGAACTTGCTGACTTCAATGCTCGCAGAGATGATTGTGATGCGATTATTAGTACCATGCTGTTTTCTCTGGAACCGGAACTTCAAAATCGTTTTGAGAAGTACCATGGGCCTTATGAGATTCTTGAGGAACTAAAAATCATGTTTCAGACTCAAGCCCGTTCTGAGAGATATGAGATCTCTGAGAAGTTCTTTAACTGCAAGATGGAGGAAGGGAGTTCCGTTAGTGAGCACGCCATTAAGATGTCGGGCTACACTCAACGCCTTGAGCAACTGGACTGCAAGATTCCAGAGGAGCTCAAGATTGACAGAGTTCTGCAATCACTCCCTCCTAGCTACAAAGGCTTTGTAGTTACTCACAATCAAATTGGTTCCACTGATACGATCACTGAGCTCTTCGCAAAGCTTAAAGCTGCGGAGGTGGATATCAAGAAAGACAATCATGTGTTGATGGTCAACAAAACCACTAGCTTTAAGAAAGCTAAGGGTGCAAAGGGATCCTTCCAGAAAGGCAACGGCAAGCGCGTTGCCCCTGCTGAGAAGAAGCTCAAGTCTGGACCTAAGCCGGACACTGAGTGCTTCTATTGCAAGGACAAGGGTCACTGGAAATGCAACTGTCCGAAGTACTTAGCAGACAAGAAGGCTGGCACCATTAAAGGTATATTTGATATACATGTTATTGATGTTTACCTTACTAGCGCTCGTTGTAGTGCCTGGGTATATGATACTGGTTCAGTTGCTAATATTTGTAACTCGAAACAGGAGCTACGGAATAGACGACGGCTAGCAAGAGATGAGGTGATGATGCGCGTTGGCAATGGATCAAAAGTTGATGTGATGGCCGTCGGCACGCTCTCCTTAGTTTTACCTTCGGGATTAGTTTTAAACCTTAATAAATGTTATTATGTGCCTGCGTTGAGCATGAACATTATATCTGGATCGTGTTTATTGCAAGACGGTTATTCATTTAAATCTGAGAATAATGGTTGTTCTATTTATATGAATAACATCTTTTATGGTCATGCACCTGTTGTGAATGGTTTATTTCTTCTGAATCTCGAAAGCAATGAAACGCACATCCATAACATTGAGGCTAAGAGATGCAAAGTAGATAGTGATAATCCAACTTATTTGTGGCACTGCCGTCTAGGTCATATTGGTGTAAAACGCATGAAGAAACTCCATTCTGATGGACTTTTGGAGTCTCTTGATTTTGAATCATTTGACACGTGCGAGCCGTGCCTCATGGCAAGATGATCAAAACCCCGTTCTCCGGCATAATGGAGCGAGCAACGGACTTGTTGGAAATCATACATACCGATGTGTGCGGACCAATGAGTATTTCAACGCGCGGTGGATATCGCTATTTTCTCACTTTTACTGATGACTTAAGTAGATATGGGTATATCTATTTAATGAAACATAAATCTGAAACGTTTGAAAAGTTCAAAGAATTTCAGAACGAAGTGGAAAACCATCGTAACAGGAAAATTAAATTTCTGCGATCCGATCGTGGAGGTGAGTATTTGAGTTATGATTTTCTCACGCATCTTAAAGCAAGCGGAATCGTTTCGCAACTCACGCCACCCAGAACACCACAGCGCAATGGTGTGTCTGAACGCCAGAATCGAACTCTATTAGATATGGTGCGATCGATGATGTCTCTTACAGATTTGCCGTTATCATTTTGGGGTTATGCATTAGAAACCGCTGCATTCACTTTAAATAGGGCACCATCTAAATCCGTTGAGACGACACCGTATGAACTATGGTTTGGTGCTAAACCTAAGTTGTCGTTTCTTAAAGTTTGGGGATGCGAAGCTTACGTCAAGAAGTTGATGTCGGACAAGCTCGAACCCAAAGCGGAGAAATGCGTCTTCATAGGATACCCTAAGGAAACGATTGGGTATACCTTCTACCACAGATCCGAAGGCAAAGTGTTTGTTGCAAAGAACGGATCCTTTCTTGAGAAGGAGTTTCTCTCGAAAGAAGTGAGTGGGAGGAAGGTAGAGCTAGCCGAGGTTATTGAACCTTCTCTCGAGTTGGAGAGTAGCGCAGCACCTAAAGTTGTTCCGGTGCCGTCTGCACCAACAAGAGAGGAAGCTAATGACGAGGATCATGAAACTTCGAACGATGCTACTACTGAACTTTGCAGGTCGACAAGGTCACGTGCCACTCCTGAATGGTACGGGAACCCTGTCTTAACCGTCTTGTTGTTAGACAACAGTGAACCTGCGAACTATGAGGAAGCGATGCTGAGCCCAGACTCTGAGAAATGGCTAGAGGCCATGAAATCCGAATTGGGATCCATGAGCGAAAACCAAGTATGGACTTTGGTGGACCCTCCTAGCGACCGTAAGGCCGTTGAGTGCAAATGGATTTTCAAGAAGAAAACGGACGCGGATGGTAATGTTACTGTCTATAAAGCTCGGCTTGTCACAAAAGGTTTTCGGCAAGTTCAAGGTGTTGACTACGATGAGACTTTCTCTCCCGTAGTGATGTTTAAGTCCATTCGGATTTTATTAGCAATTGCTACGTTTCATGATTATGAAATATGGCAGATGGATGTCAAGACTGCGTTCCTCAATGGCAACATTGATGAAGAGTTGTATATGATGCAGCCCGAAGGTTTTGTCGATCCTAAGGATGCTAATAAGGTGTGCAACCTTCAGCGTTCTATTTATGGACTGAAGCAAGCATCTCGGAGTTGGAACCTTCGTTTTGATCAAGTGATCAAGAGTTTTGGATTTGTTCCAAATTGCTACGAAGCTTGTATCTACAAGAAAGTGAGTGGGAGCTCGGTGACATTTTTAGTACTATATGTGGATGAAATATTGATTATTGGAAATGACATCGGCATGCTTAACGATGTGAAGAGTTATTTGAATAAATGTTTTTCAATGAAAGATCTAGGAGAAGCTGCTTATATATTAGGCATCAAAATCTATAGAGATAGAGAAAGACGCCTAATAGCTTTAAGCCAAAGTACATACCTGGACAAAGTTCTGAAAAGGTTCAGAATGGATAAAGCAAAGAAAGGTTTATTGCCCATGTTGTCAGGTAAGATATTGAGCAAGGCTTAGTGTCCAGCTACGGTAAAAGATAGAGAAACTATGAGCAAAGTGCCATATGCCTCGGCCATAGGTTCTATCATGTATGCCATGCTGTGTACTAGACCGGATGTGTCCAATGCTCTTAGTTTGACGAGCAGATACCAAAGTGATCCAGGAGTGGAACACTGGACAGCCGTAAAGAACATCCTAAAGTATTTAAATAGGACTAAAGAAATGTTCTTGGTCTATGGAGGTGATGAGGAGCTCGTCGTAAAAGGTTACGTCGACGCTAGTTTCGACACCGACCCGGATGATTCTAAATCTCAGACAGGATACGTTTATATTTTGAATGGTGGAGCTGTGAGCTGGAGAAGCTACAAGCAAAGCGTGATCACGGGATCTACAACAGAAGCGGAATACATGGATGCTTCAGAAGCATCAAGTGAAGGAGTTTGGATCAGAAACTTCATCACTGAGCTTGGTGTGGTTCCAAATGCATTGGACCCACTGGAGATATTGTGTGACAACACTGGCGCCATAGCACTGGCTAAGGAACCAAGATATCATCCAAAGACCAAGCACATCAACCGCCGGTTCCATATAATTCGAGATTATATAGCAGATGGAGATCTGAAGATTGGCAAAGTACATACGGATCTGAATGTCGCAGATCCGTTGACTAAACCTCTTCCACGAGCAAAACATGATCAGCACCTTAATGCCATGGGTGTTAGATTGTTACCAGATGTAAACTAGATTAATGACTCTAGTGCAAGTGGGAGACTGTTGGAATTATGCCCTAGAGGAAATAATAAAGATGTTATTATTATAATTCTTGTTCATGATAATGTTTATATTCCATGCTAGAATTGTATTAAGCGGAAACTTTAATACTTGTGTGGTTTATGAACAACACCGTGTCCCTAGTACGCCTCTATGGACTAGCTCATTGATTAATGATGGTTAAGGTTTCCTAACCATAGACATGAGTTGTCAATTAATAATGAGATCATATCATTAGGAGAATGATGTGATGGACAGACCCAAATAAAGCAGAGCAATTAGATCGTATCATTGTGTTCATCTTTGCGAAGCTTTTTACTATGTCAAGTATTGTATTCCTTAGACCATGAGATAATACAACTCCCTGGTATCGGAAGAAAGCTTTGAGGTCATCAAACGTCATCCTATGTGAGGGTGATCATAAAGGTGTCTCTCAGGTGATCGGAAAGTACTTGTTGGGTTGTATGTATCGAGATGGAATTTGTCCCTCCCGAGTCGGAGAGATATACTCCAGGCCCACTCGGTAATCGATATCAACACCGCTTGCAAGCACGTGGTTAAGGAGTTAATCACAAAGTGATATCGGATTATGGAACGAGTAAAGTACTTGCTGTGAACGAGATTGAACTAGGTATGCCGATACCGACGATCGAATCTCGGGCGAGTAAAATATCGTGCGACGAAGGGAATACATATATGGGATTAATTGAATCCTGACATCGTGGTTCATCCGATATGATCATCGATGAATATGTGGGAGTCAATATGGGTTTCCAGATCCCGCTGTTGATTATTGATAGAAGATCATGTCTGCATATTCTCGAACCCGTAGGGTCACACACTTAACGTGCATCGACGCTAGGATAGAATGGATAATTGGTTTATGAGTTTTTGTTCGGAGTCTCGGATGAGATCCAGGACATCACGAGAGGTTCCGAAATGGTCCGAAGAATAAGATTCATATAAAGGAAAGCAGTTTTTGGATTCCGGAATCGTTTCGGAGTTTATCGGTATTGTACCGGAAGGTTCTAGAAGGTTCCGGAGTGGGACCAACGTGGGCCCACTTGTCGGAGGCCTGCATGGGCCTAAGGGGAAGTGTCCTGGCCACTTTGGGCCAGGCGCACAAGGCCCCTAAGGCCCAGCCGGCCAGCCCTTAGGGGAAACCCTAAGGGAACCTTCCAGAAGAGGGGGGGAAGACTTGCCCCCTACTCTTCCCCCTTGGCCGCCGCCCTAGGGCTTGGAGGAGGGGCCAAGGCAGCCGGCCAGCCCCCCATATAAGGGGGGGAAGGGGCGCAGCCCCCTCCCACTCCAACCCTAGCCGCCGGCCAACTGCTGCCCCTCCACCTCTCTCTCTCGCGACTGTGCGTAGGCGAAGCCCTGCCGCAGAAACTCTCCACCATAAGCACCACGCCGTCGTGCTGCAGATCCAATCTATCTCTCCACCATACTTGCTGGACCAAGGAAGGAGGAGACGTCGCTGCACCGTACGTGTGCATCTCTCGGAGGCGCCGCCACTTGCGGCGTAGGATCGGATCGGATCGCGGGGAGGAGACGGCTAGTACGACTACATCATCCACGTTCTGTTGAACGTTTCCGCCGTGCGATTTCTTCAAGGGTATGAAGATCTCATCTACCTCTCTCGTTGATCACATCTCCTAGATTAGATCTTGGCTTTCTTGTTCGCATCCGTAGGATTTTTTTTGATTTACTATGCTGCGAAACCCTTCAGCCCCTTCGCCTATAAAGACCCCCCGACGGAAAAAACCTAAGTACCCGATCAGATTTCCAGAACACATCGCGATCCGCCGCCACCGTCGACCCGAAGATCGGGAGGGTCCAGAAGCTCTTCCCGGCACCCTGCCGGAGAGGGGAATCGCCACCGGAGGTCTTCTTCATCGCCATGCTTGCCTCCGGAGCGATGAGTGAGTAGTCTACCTTGGACTATGGGTCCATAGCAGTAGCTAGATGGTTGTCTCCTCCACCATGTGCTTCATGTTTAGATCTCATGAGCTGCCCTACATGATTGAGATCACCGTTATGTAATTCTACATGTTTGGTTTGTTGGGATCCGATGAATATTGGTGTTTATGATTAAGTTGCTGTACTGAATTATATCTTTTGTTATCTCTATGTTGTTTATGATCTTGCATGCTCTCCGTTGTTAGTAGCTATCTTGGCCGAGTAGTTGCTAGTGACTCCAAGAGGGGGTATTTATGCTCGATAGTGGGTTCATGCCTCTATTTCACCTAAGGGAGTGACAGAAACCTCTAAGGTGGTAGATGTGCTGTTGCTACTAGGGAGAAAACAACATTCATATGCTCAAGGGCATATGCTTTGTTTACATTACACACTTTGCTTAATGCAATTATCTGTTGTTCGTAACTTAATACTACTGGGGTGTTCGGATTGATATCCCCGGGAGTGGATTATTAGTCATAGATGCAGTTGGATGGCGGTCTATGTATTTTGTTGTAATGCCCAGAGTAAATCTCATAGTGATCTTCTTGACATATCACGTTTATCTTTATTCTATCAATTTCCCAACTGTAATTTGTTTACCCAGCATGTGTTATTTTATCTATAGAGAGACACCACTAGTGAACTGTGGACCCCGGTCCCATTTCCATCATATTGCTATCACCTGTTTACTTTACTCGCACTGTTTACTTTACTCGCATACTATATTGTTTTCCACTCGATACGCTCATAATCTTTGTTTTAAGCAAACCGGTGAGATTGACAACCTCATCGCAAGTTGGGAACAAAGTACTTGGTTGTGTTGTGTGCAGGTTCCGCGTTGCTACTGGCCGAAGACGAGTCAACAAGTATCGTTAACGGCGCCCTTGTTGGAGTGTTACTAAGCCAGTCTGCATCACCTTCAGTTGTTTGCCTCTCCTCTCCTGACCGATATTAAACCTTGGTTTCTTAAACTGAGGGAAAACTAGCTGCTATACTCATCATACCTTCCTCTTGGGGTTCCCAACGGGCTGGTTATTTACCACGCACAAGGACCGTCTGCTTCCACACCATCAACCGGTAGCAGCTTCTTTTCTGGCGCCGTTGCCGGGAGGAAGAGAAGACTTCTGCGAGGGCAGTTTTTTTCGCACACACATCCTTTACTTTGTTTTATTGTTTTGCTTTACTTTATTTTATTTTACCTGCATTGCTTTTTATCAAAAACCCAAAAAAATTAGAATCCTTGGTAGTTGTTATTTCTTTACTTTAGTTTATCATGTTGATCCCTAAGTACGTTCTGGAGGACCTCTCAGTAGGTAGTGGTTCGATTATTGGCAAAAGTAACATTGAGGAGTTCTTTAATCACATTAGTATGCATAAGGAAGTTGAGGAAAAGTGTTTGGTTGAGTTAGCTCCTAGCTATGAAGTTGCTTCTGCTCATTTAGTTCACATGTTAGAAGATAGGTTTGCTAGTCTTAATCCTTTTATGCAATACATGTTCCTTAAGCTTCACGAAATTGAAGATCCCGAAAAGAAAGCTTTTATCTTAAAAACTTTGCGCATAGAATTTAGAGATGTTGCAAGTGAGGCTAGGAAAGTTTTTAAGAAGTTTAATAAGCTTGGCTCACCTATAGAGGTTGTTGGTACACCTGATAATTTTAAAGTACCAATACCTTATGAACTTATAGGAATTCATGATGCCTGGGAAAAGAATTCCAGTTGAATTTGCCCTGAAAATCCTTTCGATGAAAGTAGTGTGCCAAAGCGTGATCATAAAGGATTTTCAAAAACTCAGTTGAACATATTTTACTTCATTGTTGAAAAGATCTCTGCAGTTGATCTTAATGCTTCATCACTTGATATTACTTGATTCGCAATTTGCTGCGCCTAGCTCAAATGCGTTAAAGAAAAGCACTCTTGGGAGATAACCCAACGTTTTCTTTTCAGTACTTTTTATTTTATTTGAGTCTTGGAAGTCATTACTACTGTAATGACCGCTCCTTATCTTGTTTATTTTGTTTTTGTGCCAAGAGAAGCCTCTAATTCGAGTGAGGTAAAGATTTGGGGATGTTGCTGTCCTGAAACTGTTTTCGGTGCTGCACCATAAAAATTCGTGAAAATTCTCTGTATATCTTTTGGTCCTGCGATTTCTTGTGCATATGCCCCAGGTTATATCCAAACTTTTGTTAGTTGAACACTTTTTGATTTGAGCAACAGAAAATCCCTCAAAATTTCGACCTTTGTCAGCTGTTCAGTTTTGACAGATTTCTGCCAATATTTGTGTTTGCCACTTTATCGCTTACTTTTGAGTTCTTTTGATCATGGAACTTTTGGGGAGGTTGCTACAGTAGTATTTGCTATATATGTGGTGGTTTTGAGTTGAAACCTGAAGCAAATAGAGGATTGATTATATGTTATGCTTACACAAATGTTGCTAATAGATTTGTGTTTAGTTTTGTATGAAGGAAGTTTCCAAGTGTAGGGATTGGAGAATGATGAGATGAGTTGAAGAATGGACAAAAGCTCAAGCTTGGGGATGCCCATGCATCACCCCAAGAAATATCCAAGAAGTACAAGCGTCAAAGCTTGGGGATGCCCCCGAGGCACCCCTTCTTCATCGGCAAAAATCAGGTCACCTTTCAAAACACTATATTTTTATTGCTTCATGCACTATGTGTTTTTCTTGGAGCGTCAGTTGTTTTAGTTTTCTTAGTTAGTTTAGTTTGTTTGTTTGCTGTAATAAATGGTTGGACCCCAACAAATTTCTTTTGGAGAATTTGCCTTGCTTTTCATTTGCCAAGAACGCTCTAGTTTTCACTCTTATTAAAAATCGAGCGTTCTTCTTTTTCTGCTACTGCTTTTGGTTTTCGTTTTCGCCTTGATTTGCGTTCATACCTTGCCATATCTTTTCATCAAGGTGTATTTTTGCCTCTGATCTTTATTGGTTTTCATCAAAAGAGGTGTTTATAAAAATTTCAAATGGTATTGGAAAAGAGAAAAAGCTTTGTGCAAAATAGTGGTACAAGAAGGAGCTTGTGTAGACTGCGGCTTAGGCTTTTTCATGTCATGCTTGATGTCTTTTTGATAGTATGCTTAGTGGTTTTGCTGTAGCATGACTTGTCTCAAATAACTGAGATTGCTTACTGAGCCTTTGAAAAAATCATGCGTTGTTTTTATTGTATGGAAGCATTATTTTGGTTTTCTCCTTGATGCTTTATTTGAGTTGACTTGGCGCATGCTCACACATGTTAGACTCTTACAAAGTCCCCAATAACCTTCATGATCATTTAGTTTTTTGACTTTTGATGCCATCTTATGCTTCTTTTAATGTCGCTTTGTCGCTTTGCATGATTATGGCCATTATTGCTCTCTTAGTTGGTCGCTCCCAGTCTTTTGCTAGCCCTCGCCTTGTACTGAATATGAGCTCTACTCGTGCATCCAACTCCTAAAAGCCAAAGTTTTCCAAAGTGTCCACCATACATACCTACTAGCAATTTGCTATTCCAAGTAAATTTGACTTGCTTTTATTTTCTCTTCAAATTAAACTCTTACTAGTGTTATGCGAAATTCGGTTAGTAAAGCTCTCACGAACCGGAAGGCACACTTTACTTTTTCCTGTTCTTAAAAAATTGACATTGTGGTCTCTTATGTTGAGTTGTTATGCTTGCAAGTTGTAAGTTGGATTCTAGCCCATCCATGCTGTCATGGGGCAAGCTTTCAACATTGCACTTCTTATTTGAGTTGATATCGTGATCTTTTGTTTATGGATGCCCGCGATGTGAAATGAATTGGGAATCTTGTGGGGATCATGGAGTTTGTATATGTGTTAGGGAAATGCCGGGCCGCCAATCTAAGCCATGCATAATTCATGGTGGAAATTTGCAGCATACCCATGGTGAACATTCGACGACGCATCTCACAATAAAAAGCTAAACAAAAGGCAAATAAAAGAGATGTCGAGGTGTTCATTGTCTGCTTGTCCTGTCATTTTGGTGTGGGCTTATTCCATGTCATCGGGCACGGAGGTACCCCATTGGCGGTTCTCAATGATATGCATATACTTACAATGACAAGAGCCTTGCTTGGGACTCTAAGTAAAGTAGCATGAGGTTTGGGTACTCGTATTCACGGGGCACGAGGTTTTTAACTTATGATTTGTCAAGCATATGCATCATAATTGTTCTCGCATTAACTTTAACCATTCAAGATGCTTATGATGGGGGCAATGAGAGCTCAAAGCCGGTAAGTACCATAATTTTTGAAGGTTATAAAACTTGCAATCACTGCTTCCCTCTGCGAAGGGCCTTTCTTTTACTTTTATGTTGAGTCACCACCTTCTTTCTTTATGCACCATTAAGAGAGCATAGTTGTCATTCTTAGTGTGATATGCATTATCCCAAAGTTCATTGATTGATTCATAATGTCGGTTTCAGTTGTTCTTAAATTATCTGTATCTAGTCGCCCTCTTAAACTTGAAGGTGTCCTATGCATTTATGTTTTGCTCTCTTTGAAGGACAAGCTGAAAACCATTTGTATGTTTTTCCTTATGATTTGAACACACGTTTGACTTTCATTGTTTCATTTTCATGATCTTTTGTTTGTGTTCATTTACATGTTTACAACATGGTTGCTAAGTTCTTATTGTCATGATTATATCTTCATGCCCATGTTTTAAGTTCTTATGATCCCAGCTCACCGTCGACCCGAAGATCGGGAGGGTCCAGAAGCTCTTCCCGGCACCCTGCCGGAGAGGGGAATCGCCACCGGAGGTCTTCTTCATCGCCATGCTTGCCTCCGGAGCGATGAATGAGTAGTCTACCTTGGACTATGGGTCCATAGCAGTAGCTAGATGGTTGTCTCCTCCACCATGTGCTTCATGTTTAGATCTCATGAGCTGCCCTACATGATTGAGATCACCGTTATGTAATTCTACATGTTTGGTTTGTTGGGATTCGATGAATATTGGTGTTTATGATTAAGTTGCTGTACTGAATTATATCTTTTGTTATCTCTATGTTGTTTATGATCTTGCATGCTCTCCGTTGTTAGTAGCTATCTTGGCCGAGTAGTTGCTAGTGACTCCAAGAGGGGGTATTTATGCTCGATAGTGGGTTCATGCCTCTATTTCACCTGGGGGAGTGACAGAAACCTCTAAGGTGGTAGATGTGCTGTTGCTACTAGGGAGAAAACAACATTCATATGCTCAAGGGCATATGCTTTGTTTACATTACACACTTTGCTTAATGCAATTATCTGTTGTTCGCAACTTAATACTACTGGGGTGTTCGGATTGATATCCCCGGGAGTGGATTATTAGTCATAGATGCAGTTGGATGGCGGTCTATGTATTTTGTTGTAATGCCCAGAGTAAATCTCATAGTGATCTTCTTGACATATCACGTTTATCTTTATTCTATCAATTGCCCAACTGTAATTTGTTTACCCAACATGTGTTATTTTATCTATAGAGAGACACCACTAGTGAACTGTGGACCCCGGTCCTATTTCCATCATATTGCTATCACCTGTTTACTTTACTCGCACTGTTTACTTTACTCGCACTGTTTACTTTACTCGCATACTATATTGTTTTCCACTCGATACGCTCATAATCTTTGTTTCAAGCAAACCGGTGAGATTGACAACCTCATCGCAACTTGGGAACAAAGTACTTGGTTGTGTTGTGTGCAGGTTCCGCGTTGCTACTAGCCGAAGACGAGTCAACAAGTATCGTTAACGGCGCCCTTGTTGGAGTGTTACTAAGCCAGTCCGCATCACCTTCAGTTGTTTGCCTCTCCTCTCCTGACCGATATTAAACCTTGGTTTCTTAAACTGAGGGAAAACTAGCTGCTATACTCATCATACCTTCCTCTTGGGGTTCCCAACGGACTGGTTATTTACCACGCACAAGGACCGTCTGCTTCCACACCATCAACCGGTAGCAGTGTGGTGGTTCTTCATGAGGTTATGAAGAAAAAACTGGTGTGCATTTCAAAGTGGACTTTGAAAAAGCATACGACAATGTTAATTGGGCTTTATTGTATAATGTTATGGTTAAGAAAGTTTTTCACACAAGGTTAATGACCTAATTTTTTGTATCATTACAAGCGGAAAATTTAATATAAAATTAATGTTGGAATTATGCCCTAGAGGCAATAATAAATGAAGTTATAATTGTAATTTTTGTTCATGATAATGTTTGTATTCCATGCTAGAATTGTATTAAGCAGAAAAATTATACTTGCATGGTTTATTAACACACCGTGTCCCTAGTATGCCTCTATGGACTAGATCATTGATTAATGATAGTTAAGGTTTCCTAACCATAGACATGAGTTGTCAATTAATAATAAGGTTATGTCATTAGGAGAATGACGTGATGGATAGATCTAATTAAGCACAACAACTAGATCATGTCACTGTGTTCAAAATTGCGTAGCATTTCCTATGTTAGTATCATGTTCCTTAGACCATGAGATAATGCAACTCCTGGTACCGGAAGAGAGCTTTGAGTTCATCAAACGTCACGCCGTAACAGGGTGATCATAAAGGTGTCTCTTAGGTAATCCTAAAGTACTTGTTGGGTTGTATGTATCGAGATTGGGATTTGTTCCTCCCGTGACAGGAGAGATCTACTCCGGGCCCACTATGTAATCAATATCAACACCGCTTGCAAGCACGTGGTTAAGGAGTTAATTATAAGGTGATATTGAATTACGAAACAAGAAAAGAGTCTTGTTGTGAACAAGACTGAACTAGGTATGACGATGATGAGTGCATTTTGAAGCATGTTTACTTATCATTGTTTGCATTAGTAGCAGTAAGATTTTGGTATTTTATTGCGCTCGCACGCTGATGTCTACGCACGTGTCTGTTCTTGTAGACAGTGTTGGGCCTCCAAGTGCAGAGGTTTGTAGAGCAGCAACAAGTTTCCCTTAAGTGGATCACCCAAGGTTTATCGAACTCAGGGAGGAAGAGGTCAAAGCTATCCCTCTCAACCAACCCTGCAATTACGATACAGAAAGTCTCTTGTGTCCCCAACACACCCAATACACTTGTCAGATGTATAGGTGCACTAGTTCGGCGAAGAGATAGTGAAATACAAGTAGTAGTGATGATTATGAGTAGTAAACACAATCTGAAATAAAAATGGCAGCAAGCAAACATGTAACAAAACAGGACGTAAACGGTGTGCAAAGATTGGAAACAAGGCCTAGGGATCATACTTTCACTAGTGGACACACTCCCAACAAATATAATATAATTGAACCAATAGATACTATCATCAATATGCAACTCAAAATAATTCTCCAATAGAAAACATACACTAATCATGCGTAGGGCTACGAAGCACTCCTCAAAGTCCATATGTACCCAAACTAGATTGTCCCACACTATCACCGTGAACGCACTAGATGGTTCCAACAAACACCAACATTTCATAGAGACATTAACCAAAAAGATACACATGATGCACACACTAGTCACCTTTACACCATGATACAAGGTATCTCCGGAGAGTACAATAATAAAGCATAGGAGTAGCATAATATCTGAATAATAACATCTACCAATTCAACTAGATACAAAGCTCATGATCACATAAAGATCACATAAAGATCACATCATGGGAGAGAGAGGTGAACCACATAGCTACCGGTAGAGCCCTCGGCCCCGGGGGAGAACTACTCCCTCCTCATCATAGGAGACAGCAAGGTTGATGGAGATGGCGGTGAGATTGATGGAGACGATGGAGACGGCGATGGAGATCGATGGAGATGGCTCCGGGGGCACTTCCCCGTCCCGGCAGGGTGCCGCAACAGAGACTTATATCCCCCGAAATTTGTCTTCGATGGCGGCGGCGCTGCGGAACTGTTTTGGGAAAAACGCCGATTGTTTTAGGGTTCTCTGTCCCGAGGCTTCTTATAGGCGAAGGGGCGTCGTCAGGAGGCGACCAGGGGCTCCACACCACAGGTGGGCGCGACCAGGGCCTAGGACGCGCCCCCTCATGGTGTGGCCAGCCTCTGACCCCTCTCCGGCTCCCGTTTGGTCCTCGTCCTTCGTCCGGGTAAAATAAGACTTCTGGAACTTGTTTCGTCCAATTCCGAGAATATTTCCTGTGTAGCTTTTCTGAAACACAAAAACAGCAGAAAACAGGGAACTGGCACTGTGGCATCTTGTTAGTAGGTTAGTTCCGAAAATCGCATAAAAACGCCACGAAGTGTAACGAAACACAAGGCAAATGGTGTAAAAACAAGCATGGAGCATCAAAAATTATAGATACATTTGAGACGTATCACACGCACCTTTCTGCTAGTTTCAAACACCAAATGGAAGGAGCATGGACACAAACAATGGAATCATCATTTTTGGACAGAAATATGTTGATTGGAGTCCATTAAAACCTTAATTACAATTATTCTCGCACCCGAGAGAAAGCCAACCAAGTAATGAAACGATAGAAGCTTTGGCGACCACTGGTACAGCCGCAAACTGCTTATACAGCCCAGTCGTACCATGCGTCAGACGCGCTGCCTGGTCAAATACTTTCACCCCGTGTAGACGGATCAGAGATCTGACATTCGTAGACACCAGAACTCGTAGAAACCTCACCTTTAGAAGTCAAGGTGGCAACGGGGATGGGGAGATCTGGGGGCACACACCATACCCGCCCCGATCCCCGCTGATCCTCGTCCCTACTAGTCCCCGTTACGCTACCGGGGACGAAATGGCCCCCATCCTCGAAACTATCGGGTACCCGCCCCCCATCGGGGACTCCACGGGGAGATCAACACGACCTTCTCGCTGGTGGACGCTGAGCCACCAACTTGCCGCCAGCCAGTCACCAGCCTTCCTGCGGTCGTGCGGTCATCCTCTAGCCGCAATTTGAAAAACAAACAAAGCAACCTCAGCAGAGATGGAGAGGGAGGTGGATAGATTTAGCAGCATCATTAGTCAATCTTGAAGCAATAGAGAATGAGAGGAAGCCTTAGGGAGGTGCTGGGCGAGGTGGACGTTGGGGAAGGATGGAACGGGTGGAAGTTGTCATTGGCGGTGGGTAAGGAAGGGCTAGCAGAGAACGAGAGGGAGGTGGATCGAGTGAGGATTGGGGAACGGTACATGGCGGCTGGGAGTGGGAGGGTGATGGCGTGGGACTTGACTCAAGTCAGCTGAGTAGAGATTTTAGGTCAAAAAATGTCCCAGCTCCCACAAGTCAGTACTTTGGCGGGTATCCATGGAGCCTCCATGGGGCGATTTTGCCCCCAATCCCCGCCCCGTTAAGCCATCGGGTACCCACCAACGTATCCCCATGGGGACAATTTGCCCCCCATCCCCGGTTTTTAGCGGGGATATACCCGCGGATACCCGCCCCCATGGGGAAAACTGCCATCTTAATCTAGAAGGGATTTGGAGGGGGAACTAGTAGAAGGGCACCGATCTTCACCGCCATCGGGATCCAAGGAGGATTGGGCATCATCACCATCACCAACTACTGCATCTCCATCATATACATCTCCCCCATGTTATTCATCCATTTCGCTGTTATGATGATGTTGCTACCCTCTATGTGTGAGTAGATCCCTTAGTTCTTGGGTAGATGGTGAAACCCTAGCCAAGTTTATGATATGAATAAAGATGTTTTATGCTTTCCTTTATAAATTTTTGTGTTAATTGTCTCTCTTGATATTGTATGAAGTCGACCATGCAATAATTGCCTTTATGGATGAGAGAGGGTATTACTGGCCGACTTGTGGCAGTGAGGAGGCATCACCGTAACACCCTCACGCTGAGCCCCTATCACAACCCATCGGGGGATTTAAGAAGACTCACTGAACCTATCCATGATCATGGAACCATGGGAAGCCCTTAATTATAGTGTATTGCGGTGATTTTCCAGGTATGATTGTTGTGGTCATGAGGGGTGGTTGACACTGATGATTCATGAGCAATCACCCATATAGGAGCTTCTCCCATACACATATATAAAATAAAGACTAGAACTATCCTAATTATGATTACTCCTATGCTAGTGATAGAATTAAAACCCCTCAGAACGCTTTAGCCCTCTGCAGTTTTATTAGCCATTTACATCACATTGTTATCTATCTTGTTAGTTACTTTACTTTATTTGTTACTACTTTAAAACTCGTTTCATTTTTTCTTGAAATCAAAGGTAGCCTTGTACATTCTTTTGTAATTTTAGCTAAGAGTATCTTCGATTGCAGCTAGTAGGCTCTTTGTGGGATCGATATCTTTATTTTGAAACTAGCTACAACAATCTGTGCACTTGCAGACATCAGGCGATACCAACGATCGAATCTCGGGCAAGTAAAATATCGCGAGATAGAGAGAATACTGATATGGGATTAATTAAATCCTAACATCATGGTTCATCTGATATGATTATCACAAAATGTGTGGGAGTCCATATAGATTTCCATATCCCTATTGATTATTGATAGAGATTATGTCAGCACATTTTTGAACACGTAGGGTCACACACATAACATGCATCAGCGTTAGGGTCAAATGGATAATTGGTAAACGAGTTTTTGTTTGGAGTCTTAGATGAGATCTAGGACATCATGAGAGGTTCTCGAATGGCTCAGAGAATGAGATTCATATAAGGAAAGTCCTTTTTAGGGTTTCAGAAAAGTTCCAGACTTTTTCGGTATTGAATCGGGATGATTCTAGAGTGGGGCCCACATGATTGGGTGGGACCACATGGGCCCATGATGGCCCATGCGGCTAGCCTAGGTGGCCTCATGGGGGTAGGTGAAGTGATAAAGGTCATATCTTGTTTAAATTAAAGAGATAAGATTTTTTTCCGTTTAACAAAGAGATAAAGGAGTAAGGGCCAAATTTTCCCCAAACCCACCTAGGGCGCCGACCCTAGCTTGGGGAGGGGGCAGCCCTGGTGGACCACCCCTCTAATAAAGAGGGGTAGGGGCACAATCCCTCCTCACCCAAACCCTAGCCGCCCCTGCTGCCCCTCTCTCTCTCTCTCACACACACTCTCTCTTTCTCCAAAACCGCGCGTAGGCAAAGCCCTGCCCGCGGAAACTATTATCCACCATAGCACCACACCATCGTGTTGCATATACTATTCACCACTCCACCACATCTCCCTCGACCAAGGAGGAGGAGTCATCGCTGTGCTGCACGTGTGCAACTCTCCGAGGCGTCGTTCGTTGTGACGCTTGGATCGGATCGAGGAAGAACACCCTAGTTTGACTACGAAGAAGACCATACCTTCCCGTACATAACCGTTGTGCGATTTCTTCAAGGGTATGAAGGACTCATCTCCTCTCTCGTTGTTCCTCATCTCGTAGCTTAGATCTTGGCTTTCTTGTTCGCTTCCGTAGGAATTTTTTTATTTACTATGATGTGTGTCCCTTCAAATAAATGACAAACTTGGTGCCTATTTCAACACTCATAGAGGTGTGAGACAGGGGGATCCCATGTCTCTAATCCCTTTTAACATTTCTATTGACTCAATGAGCACCATGTAAAAAATGCACAAGAGAATAGGTTTATCATAGGGTTGGTGCCTCATTTGCAGGAGAATGGCATTTCTATTCTCTAGTATGCGGATGACACAATATTTTTGTTGGGTGAGGGGTTTGAAAATTCTAGAAATTTAAAGTTCATGCTTTGCCTTGTTTGAAAATATTTTTTTTTCTCAAAAGTGAGGTTGATTGTCTAGGCAAGTGTATTGAACATGCAAATGTCTATGAAGAGATCTTCACCTGTAAATCTGGTACGCATCCCCTTAAATACCTGCTGAGGAAAAAACGGAAAAGGAACTAGGTTGTTGGCAAGGAAAGATGTTAGATATAGGATGAAGAATCATTCTCTTGAACTCATGTCTTACTTCCATCATTTTCTACATGATGTCCTATTATAAGCTTCATGTAGGTGTGAGAAAAAATGTGACATTTATAGAGGGAGGTTACTTTGGCAAGAGGAACAAAGGAATAGAAAATATCATCTGGTGAATTGGGAGACTATCTGTTCCCCAAAAGATCTGTGTGGCTTGGGGGTTTTGAACCTTGAATTAATGAATATTATCCTTTTATGTAAATGATTGTGGAAGTTAGAGAATGAGGATGGAAATTGGCAAAGGCTTTTAAAGAAAAAAATACCTTGGGACTGAGACTCTATCTCAGGTGCAACCTAAACCTGGCATGTCCCAGTTCTGGACAAGGCTAATGAAAGTTAAACATATTTTCTATAAGTTTTCTGATAGGATCTTGGTATCAGGAAATAAGACAAGTTTCTAGGAAGATACATGGTATCAAAGAAGTCCTTTGTGTGAGAGGTTTCCTAGATTGTATGACTTGTCTTTTAATAAAGGTATCAAGGTAGAGAGGGTGGTGAGATCTTTTGGATCTTGTTTAGCTTTCAGAAGAACTCTATGGGGTGATCTGGCAAAATATTGGTTTGATCTTTTAACCACCATTCATAATGTTAATACGTGTGTGTGTGAGAGAGATGATAGGGTGAGATGGAGGTTAGGACAGAAGGGTATCACTGTTAAATCTTTATACAATGCTCTACAGGTTAAGAGGCCTGATAGAGCTTTTAAGCAACTACGGTGTATGAAATTACGTGGGAAAATTAAGATTTTCCTTTGGGTGATAATGTGGGGAAGAACACTAACAAAAGATAATTGGGCAAAAGAGGATGGAATGGGTTGAAGCAATGCATGTTCTGTACATCAGATGAAAGCATTTCATATCTTGTCCCATTGCTAGATATGTTTGGTCTACTTTCCAATGTGCTTTTGACTCACCCATGCAATCTAGAAGCTGTTTTGAGTTGGGATCTTGGGTGGACAAATTCAAGGAGACTAAAAAGTTTCTGTTAAAATCTTCTAAGCAACAATCTTTTGATCTATTTGGAAAGCTAGATACAGAGTCTGCTTTGATAATCTATTGCCTCATAATCCTTGTGAAGTCTTGTACCAGATTTATCACTGGATTGATTATTGGGGTGAATTGCAGAAATCAAAGGTGCAGGAAACGCTACGACGAAGCATTAATCTGTTGAAGATGGTGATCCGAGACGTGTTCAACCGATCGAGGGTATGAGCACCGCTATGTTGAAGAATATATAGTGAATAATCTTCGTCAGTCTGTGTGTGAATTTGAAGAATATATAGTGAATAATCTTCATCGGTCTGTGTGTGAATTTTGCTAAAGTCAGGGAATAAAGCCGTGATCGGTATTGTAATAGCTTCAGTAGTTTGCACTTGTTTGGTTTCTGCTTTTAAAAAACTGGAAACTGAACTACTACCTCTATTTCGATTTAAAGGGCCTACACGTATCCCTATATTGTCAATTTGACTAATAAAATATAAATTATATAACATAAAAATTATACTAGAAACTAGAAGATTCAAAATTTATAATGATATATTATTGTAATATATATCTTATATTACGTTGTTTAAATTAATAACCTAAAACTACGTATAGGCCCTTTAAACCAGAATGGAGGGAGTACCGTGACAGGTAGGAGTTGTAATGATTGTTGTAGAACTCTTGTTTTGTTAATGATGAAGCGGGGGCAAATCCCTTTATTTTTTTAAAGAAAACTTCCATTGAAAGACGAAACGGCCCCGTGCACGGTGCACCCGTACTCCCGTCCACGAAGTGGGTGGGGTTTTGCCATAAGAAGGTGGCTCGGCTTCAGTGAGAGTGTGTCCTTCTCCCTTCCTCCCCCAAAATCCTCCCCAAAACGGAAAACCAGAAGCCGCGGCGAGTTCCCCGAGGCAATCGCCGTCGATGAAGCGGGCGAGCACCGATTCCGGCGGCGGATTTCCCGGAGGAGGTGGATCGGGGTGGGAGGCGAGGAGGGAGGGGCCTAATGGCGGCGGCTGGAAAGGGAGAGCACCGCCGGCGCCCGTGGTGAAATGGTCGCACGCGGAGGCCATGAAGAAGAAGCCTAGAGTTGGCGGGGAATCGGACGCGGTCGGAGCCGACGAGGCCGGGGAGGAAATGTACGACTGGAGGTGGGCGGAGGCGGTGAGCCCGGAGATACTGGCGCTGGTCCTGCGGGGCAGGCTCCCCGCCGACGAGATCGCGCGCGGCCCGGCGGCGGTGTGCAGGGCGTGGAGGGTGGCCGCCGCGTCGCCGGACATGTGGGGGGACGTCGACATCGAGGCCTGGTGCCGCCGCGTCAACTGCCGCGTCAAGGCCGACGCCGCCGTGCGCCGCGTCGTTGCTCGCGCGCAGGGCACGCTCCGGCGGCTCTCCGCCTACCGCGTCGGGGACCCCGCTCTTGCCTACCTCGCTTCCTCGTAAGTCGCGATTCCCCCTTCGCCTGGCCCAAAATCATGGTTCTTACTTGGGAGTAATTTACAATTCTAGGAGAAAGGAGGCTGCACTAACATGTTCATGTCTTGTTGTTTCTTCTAAGTTCCAAGCTAGCATGACGGGCCCCTGACTTGGAGAATGCACTCCTTCTACTACATTAGAATCGATTAATGTCTTTTTCCCTATATATTTTTGTGCCATATTTGCGCCACATTTAGAATTGTGGTGCAATGACTGCTAACAAAATTTTCAAATTTGCATCAATTGTTTGGACCTGTGAGAAGTAATTTATTTCGTGTACAAGTCAATTGCTTTGAAGCTCTAGAGTTTTCCACAGGAGTGCTGCTGCTACTAGAGATTTTGTTGTTTTATGCATCAGTGATCACACTGTAAAATCCATGTGTAAACTTTTTTTTTTCGAAATGGGGGCATGCCCCGGACTTTGCATCAACAGAGGCATACGGCCTTTTTATTACTTTATTTCGGCAGCAATGTAGTACAGAGATTATTACAACTCATGGGTCACATAAAGTTGAAACATGGATGAACCATCTAAAAATTAAGAACAAAGCTATGCGGCAACACATTATAGCATTATCATAGAATCACGACGCCAGCCGAATTGGTTGAATAAATCCCGAGCAACCGTCTCCAAACGGTTGCACCCAGAATCCATGGCCTCCCGCTGCTCCACTAGTTGGAGATAGGACCACGTACGGATGAGCTCTTGTGTTGTTAAACACGAAATCATTTTGTAAATTCCATAAAGCCACAAAATTGCACATACCCCCAGCCGAATTTGTTTCATTTCGTTTTTGGCAACACCTTGCGGCCAATTACCAAACAAATTTGTAATATTTTTGGGTGGTGTTAAACTGAAGGTCATATGCACAAGGCGCCAAATTATCCTAGCTAGAGGGTACTCGAAAAAAAGATGTTGGATTGACTCATCTTGGTCACAAAAATAACATTTTTATTACCTTGCCAATTTCGTTTTGCTAGGTTATCTTTAGTGTAGATCACTTTTCTATGGAGGAACCACATGAAGTTCTTGATCTTCAATGGAACTTTCATTTTCCAAATGTATTTCTGCAGGTATTTATTATGATCATTCATATAATCTAGGTTCATGGATTTAACAGAAAAAGAACCCGAAGTTGATAATGCCCAGACGAAGACATCATGTTCGGTAGAAAGTTGTACTTGCATCAGCATTTGGACTAATTGTAACCATTGTGAGCAATTACCTGTTAGAGCTCTACTAAAAGTGATATGCAGTGGAACTTAACTTAAAACACTTGCCAAGGAAACTTGTTTTTGTTGCGCAATGTTAAATAAAGTAAGAAATTGTTGAGCTAGCAGATTGTCCCCTAACCACGTATCTTCCCAGAAGCTTGTGTTCTCACTGTTTCCAACTTTAAAAGAACCTCTGCTAAAAAAATCTTCTTTGGCTTTCATTAAACCTTGCCAAAACGGAGAGTCCAACGGCTTTGCCATAACTTGGGATAATGTCTTAGAGTGCAGATATTTATTATGAATTATTTCCTGCCAAACCCCTTCCTCATTCATCAGTTTAAATAGCCATTTGCTAAGTAAACATTTTTTCTTGTTCTAAAACTTTGATCCCCAAACCACCTTGGTCTTTGGGACGAAAAATAATATTCCACTTAGTTAATCTATTCTTACGTTTATGACCATCACTTTGCCAGAAGAAGTGTGATCTATAAAAGTCAAACTTTTTTCTTACCCCTTTGGGTATTTCAAAAAGGATAGCGTAAACATGGGTAGACTAGTTAGGACCGAATTAATTAATATCAATTTGTCTTCATAGGACAGCAACTTATCGATCCAACTAGCTAACTTTGATTCAGAGCGGTCTTCCATTGGTTTCCATTCACCATTTTTCAATTTGCGAAAATGAGAAGTTTGTAACTCACATCTGTGAATTTATCTTTTCGAGCACAATTCCTGTGTTTTGTAGTCCTAGAATCTGACTTGGAGATCAAAGGGCAGGGCCATGTTTTTTAGTGACTACATGGAACACGCGCACATGCATATGCACATGCCATTGTAAGCGCAATCCCCAATAGCGGACTGTAATTCATCGTGGGGCATCTGGGTATGTGCAAATGTGAACAACATGACTCTGACTTAGTGGTCATAACCTGGAGCTCCTGATCTGAAGACATGATTTTCCTGTTCTCACTATGCGGCTTGTTGTCGAGTTGGAAAGAATGGTAATTTCCATTGTGGGTTTTATGATGTATGCATATTGTTACATGGCATTAGGGATGCAAACCTTCATTTTCTCTAAATTAAAATGAGAACCACTACTTTCTAAGGATCCCGCTCTGGTTTTCCCCAGGCCTGTTTGACTCTTTCCATGTGAAGAAAATCACCACCGACTCACAAATATCTATTTCTTTATAACACACATCGCATACTGCTGAATTTGTACTTCTTCAGTTTAGAACTAAGTAGCATAGAGAATTAATATACTCGTACAACAGTGTACTTGAATATTTCTCTATAGCATTTTTTGTGATGCGGCTTAACATTTACTATATCTTCTCCTTTCTGTTGTAAGCTGGAATATGGTGCCTAATTTGGTATCGATGAGACTGCTGACTGTGATGCTTTATTTTCATTGCACAGTGGGAAGATGCTTAATGTCCTACAAATCCCGATGAGTGAGATATCTGATCAAATTGTGGAGAAGTACGCCGACTGCTTTCCTGCTCTAAGAGTGTTGGACATCAGCAACTGTCTGAAAATCACATCGAGAGGCATCGAAGCAATAGGCCGGCACTGCAGGTCACTTGTTCAGCTGAAGAGGAACATGCCTCCTCCACCGCCTCCTCAAGGCAACAATGCAGCACCTATCGTGGTTGAAGACGAGGCCTTGGCAATTGCGAATACCATGCCGATGCTCAAACGGCTGGAGCTTCCATATGGTTTGTTCAGTGATATCGGGCTTGATGCTATCCTCACCAAATGCCCTCTGCTTTCTACACTCGACATACTTGGTAGCCTGAACGTCAGGCTTGACGGTGACATTGAGGACAGGTGCTGCGCTCTCGAGTCATTCAGGGAGCCATGGGAGCCTGAGTACGCCGAATACTCGAGCACCGGCAGTGATTATGAGAATGATGACGCTGACAGTGATGATTGACTTTATGTTGTACAAGATCCAAGGGGCGCAACAGTTGGTGATTTGGGGGTTTATCTGATGATTGATGATTCTATTGGAGAAGCAAACAGCAAGCTTCCTTTTGTTAATATTTTACTGTCTGTCTTCTGGTGTTATTCCTCGGCACTTGCATTATTGATTGTGTAGATTGTTGCTGCAACATTACTTGGAGAAAATGATGAGCTTGGTGTAATTGTGTTCTTAAGTTATTGCTTGGCAATTGGGGTGCAGATTGTTCCTGCAATGTTATTTATGCTTTTGCTCTAACAGATTCTAGGATTGAAAATGCTGGTCCCCTCTTGATGGTTTTGTGAATTTTGTCAGTTCTGCTTGATGTAGTCCGAATTGTGTGGAACAATGCGCCTTGATTGCATGATCTGGTCTTTTGGGACAGCCAATTGGTTATTACTTTCCTGACGAACAGAAGTGCATTAAGACTGACAGTTACGACTCAACCAATTGTGAATTGCAAACTTGGCAACTGAGAAAGAAACATTGACAAACACTAAAATTTCTGAAACTCAATGAAAACTCAAAATTTTGTTTGGTATTGGCAGGGGCGCGCGAACACGTACCCCCTCTACCACAAATTATGACGTCCAGTCTCCTATAGGAGATGGTAAGCCAGCGTATCCACTATGTGCAATGTAGACCGCTAGCCTAGACCATGACCCTTCTTGATCGGCCATAGACCCCGTCCAGGTAAGTATGTTTAAAGGTTGCACCTTGCCTTCTCTTTATAGCGTGAGCTCCTCCTCAAACCTCATTAAACAGGCGATGTGGTACTAAATCAAACCAAAGGAGCGGCACCTTCCGTGTAGTCTGCTGATTTCGGGCCGACGATTTTGAACGAGACACGGCTTGTGGGCTTTTGCATGTTACCAGGAGGCCCATCTAGGCTGTAAGGGCCCAGTTCGAGGCTTTCGCAGTCGGTGCCGATTGTCACCAAGAGTCCAAGACCAATCAGAGAAGTGTGTAGGTAGGTACCAACTGTCACTGCATACACCTCTCGTTTCCGCCGGAGAAAGGGAGGAAGACGGCGGCGGCGGCGGCATGGTGATGTGGGTGTTCGGCTACGGGTCCCTGGTGTGGAACCCGGGCTTCGCCTACGACGCCCGCCTCGTCGGCTTCGTCCGGGACTACCGCCGCGTCTTCTACCAGGGTAACTGACCCGCCCGAACCTTTCGCAGTTCTTCTCAGACCTCTCTCGTTGACCCTTTGGCTGAATTTTTTGATTGAGTCGGCAGGGAGCACGGACCACAGGGGCACGCCGGAGTTCCCAGGGAGGACCGTCACGCTCGAGCACCAGCCCGGGTCGACATGCGTACGGCTCCCCTCAACTCTGTTCTCGCCAAGCTCTCTTTTCGTGTCATGGCACTCGCAAAGCAAAAACCTGATTTAGGATGACCCGCTACTGTTAGATACCTGGACTTTTGGTTCTTTCTTGTCAGTGAGTTATAGTTAGTGAATCATAAGATGCTACACTATTGCTTGATCAGATTATAAGACAACGATTTTATTATGTGCCTGAGGTCATCCTAGGAGAAACATATACTAGCGCCTAAAACGATTTTGTGATCTTTAGACAAATAGGTTGAAATGGTCAGTATTAGCTGATCTCAGATAAATTGTGAAAACCTAGAATGGGTTTAGTAAATCTGTAGCCACATGTGAAATCTTTGCATTACCCTTCCCCCATATTGTCATGTTATTCTCTATCTGTTCCATGTGTGATCTCCTTATCGAAAAATAATAATGTGTGATCTGGCATCTTCGTTGACGGTGTTAGATTTGATTTTACATGTGAATTTCTTTTGTACAACTGCAGTGGGGAGTTGCTTACAAAATTTCCAAGGAGAAGGATAAGGAGACAGCTTTGGAGGTAAAAGAGCACACGCACGAAAACAGAGTATTCAGATACACTTTGTTCACCAATGGCTGTATTCATTACCTGATTATGCACTTGTGCACAATTACTCCATGGTTGGAGTAATTCTTTTGTTTTGTTGTACCTGTCGTAGTGGATAAATAGTCGTACCCTGAGGAAAGCAACGTATTCATTTTAAAATATCTTCAGCTGCCTTTGTTTAGATGGTACATTTAGCAAGACTGATTATCAAAGTAATAATGCCCTTGATCAGTGTTCGCATATACTGACCTTGAGTTGCTTACCTTTCTTCTACTGGCTATTTACCTTCAGATTTGTATTGCAGTATCTAGAAGTAAGAGAGAAGCAATATGATGAGAAGGTTTACCTTGACTTGTACACAGTAAGATATGAATATAAATTACTTAAATTATTTCCCTTCTTCCAGAATGTTCAGTGTGTAATTACTGATATGTTTCGATATGTTTAGGACTCTTCCCCCAAAACACCAGCAATCCAAAATATGATGGTGTAAGTAGTTTTGTAGTCTTAAAATGAGCTCTCGGCAGAACTGTTTTGCAAAAATCTGATGCCAATTCTACCTACAGGTATTTAGCTACAACAAATAAGGAGGCCAACGAAAACTATCTGGGTCCTGCTCCATTGGAAGAAATGGCCAAGTAATGCACCTCTTTAACACAAGCATTAATTTGTTTGAACTGAAAATGTGTTTAATTTTTTATGATAATATGTGGCTTTATGCCATGTTCAGGCAAATCTACCTTGCTGAAGGCCCAACTGGACCTAACAAAGAGTATCTGTTTAAACTCGAGGATGCGTTAAACAAAATAGGTAAGGTCACCATTTATGTTTTCTTTTCGTAATAGAGAAGTGCAAATTTGTTCATTTTTTTTGTGTTCATGGTAGGGGTTGTGGATCAGCATGTTGTGGATTTGGCTAAGGCTGTGCGCGAGTATTCAGACGACATATTGTCCAACTAAGATATTGCATTTCACCCTTCTCATTTGGTGGGTGAAAACTATGAAGTTAGGAGTGATTTTTGCGGAAACATCTCTTCTTTTTTTCTGTAATAAGATCTGAACTGACTGTGAGTTGTGAATATATTCATGTCCATCCTTAGGTGGAAGTACAATATTCTCAGTGAATACTTACATAAGGGAAATGAGAATGAGATATTATTATTCTTTCCATTTTATTTTCACTGAAGGGGTTCAGAAAAGTAGAATGAGCCAAAATCATTGAATTCTTTCGCTGCGACGAATGTCCACGTCCTGTGGATGTAGACTCACACATTTCCTTCATTTGCAGTTTGCCAAAAGCCATGCCCCAACACAATTGTAGTGTATACATGTCTGACGATAAATGACTATTACTTTCTTTAATCTTGTTACAATATGCGGCCAAAAGTGTACTCATATATGCAAAAATCATGTTTCTATGTTTTGGTAACTCTTATTTGTAGTGAGTGGAGTGGTTACTCTCTTTGGGTCCTGACTCCTCACTGTCTAGTTCAGCTTTCAGAATGTTCAGAAAAGCTAGCTAAATGCAGAGCATATCAGTATATATCTATCCCCTTCGATGTGCAATTTTTCCATAGGTCAATAATAATAGAAAGAATCACGATACTACTAGCGAGTACAAGACGATTCCTCATCTACGGCATGGACTCGCAGGTGGTCTTGACGAAGGTGATCCTCTGCCGGCGCAGGTTGTACATGACCTGCATGTTCTGCTGCTGGTAGTTGCCGAGGATGGACACCCCGTCCGTCTTGCCCATCATGAGGCACATCATCCCGCTCTGCCTGTCCTCCACGAACACCTGCTCCTTCTCAAACCTCACCCACTCCCCTTCGAACGCCATGGACACCGGCGGCGCGTACACGCGGCTCATCGGCACCCCCTCCGGCAGGATGAAGCAGAGGTCCAGCCCCAGGCTCGACCCGGACCCGCGCGGCAGCCTGATCTCCTCCTCCAGGTCGTCCACCAGCTCGTCGTACAGCGACTCCTCCAGGAACGTGATCGTCGACGCGATGTCGATGATCATCCCGTACGCGTCCGGCCCCGTCCTGCCGTCGTCGGATACGGGAGGAGACGCCACCACGCTGGAGTTGGAACCAGGCGTCGTCGTCGTCGCGTTGTTCCTGCTGCTGCTCCGGACCATTGCCATGGCCCTGTCGCCGATGGACAGCCCGTCGAGGTTGAGGTAGTAGTAGGACGGGTACCGCGAGTTGGTCGACATCGGCACCACGATCTTGTCCGACGCGTTGCGCACGGCGGTGGCGTCGGCGCCGAGGACCAGCCTCCCCGCGCTCCTGGACACGGGCGGGGGCAGGCAGTACATGAACCTCCGGATCGAGAGCTGCGACACCAGCGAGAGGGGCCCGCGGCCGAGGCCCACGACGCCCGACACCTGCGGCGGCGGGCCGCCGGCGCTGGAGCTGCTGCAGCCGAAGACGACGCCGCGGAACACGTCGTCGCCCATGGCCAGCCTGTCGACGGCCAGCGTGCCCCTCGTCGTGGAGTTCCCGCCGTACGTGTAGGTGTACTGGCACACGTCGTCCTCGTCGTCGCCGCTATTGCCGCTGTTGCCGCACCGATGGGTGTCCAGCTCGTCGCAGGTGTCGCTGTTGCACGGCACGACGGCGTAGGTGGTGGAGGCCACGGGGTTGAAGACGGGGTCCAGCTGCTTGTAGCACTTGACGCAGGGCTGGCACTGCGTCCAGATGAGGTCGCTGGCCGTGTCGATGGCCCCCGTGAAGCCGTGCTGCGGCGTGCCCAGGCCGAGCTTCACCAGGTACTCGCCGCCGGCCGACAGCACGGGAGCATCGGCCACCACGACCTTGCGGCTGCTGGACGGGGACAGGCGGGGCGTGATGCTGGCCAGACGGTCCCTGCTGCGCTGGATGGCGCGCCGGAGGAGCTCGTGGTCGGTGAGGTTGAGGCTTTCGGTGTCCACGGCGTCGACCCGGGCGAGCTCGAGGTGGTAGGATTGTCGCAGCGGCGGCAAGCAGTACGTTGCCGGAAGGACGAGGAGGGTGAGGAAGAGTAGCGGTAGCATGGAGTCCATGCCGATGCACGCTGTATGGTAATGGTGGACTGACATGCACGACGACGTACGACAAATTGCGTGTGCGTGCTGGTCAGTAGTTTAAGTACATCATGCAGCGGTAATTAATTGTTCCGTACTTGTCTGAAGGCACAGAAAGGCAGTGAACGAAAGCTGAACTGGTTGAGGGTAGCATCGCCTGACATCCTTGTGTTCTTTGCACGTGTGATTTTATTACTTTCCATTTCCCTCTGTTTTTTGCAAATTAACAGTAGATTAGATGGTAACTAAGTGTTTAGGAGATAGATGATTTTGGATGTACAGCTAGATCCAGTCATCAACTGTAGCGTGATCCTGCCACGAGTCAAGCCTGCCAAGTGTTTCCTGCTTGTAATAGACTTGTTAAGTTTGAAAAAACTACTAGTTGATGTTATCGTCTTAAAAGTCAGGTTGCGTTTTCTGTAATGCTGGCTAGAGTAGTTCTTGCACTCTCGTGGCAGTCCCAACCCCTCACAGCTGCCTGATGTGTCGGTTGCCTCAGGGAGCGAGGGCATGGATGGGAACTCAGACCGAGTGCTAGAGACCACAACTGATTTGCCTCTGATCGTGGAGCATGTGAAGGTGGATGTGCCGACGACCTTGAGCTTGCCTGAGCAATCGAATGTGTCTCCCACACCCATTCCTCCTTCGCCGCCACATAGTTCCGATCCTCTTGTCACGAAAGAGATTTGTGATTTGCTTAGCAGATTGGATGTTCTTATTCCTGGACTTGGAAGGTCGATTGCTTGCCTCCTAACAGGGACGCCAATCAAGGAAAAAATTAAGAAGGTGGGTGCTGGCCTTCGGACCGGCATTCGAAAGGAGAAGTCACTTGGGTACAACAAGAGTGTTAACACAGGGAAGACGTCTGCGGCTACTTGATGGATGATCCTCGGTTTCATCTCGTCCTCTCGGAATCTGTTACCTTGTGTTGCCATTTTCTTTTTGTTGAGGTGTTGCTTTCAAGGGTATTGTTGGGTTGTTCAAGTGTAAGGGTGGGTAGCTATGGTGTGTTGGGAGAGCTAGGCGGTTGGAGAGCCGAGGAGTGTCTTGCTTTGGAAGTAGTCTGCATATGGTAGTTGTTGTAACGGTTTTCGCCCGGTTTTCCGTTAATTAACTAGGAAATTCTCTTCTTCTTAATTAATAGATTGAGGCAAATCTTTTGCCTCCGTTTCAAAAAAATAAAATTTATTGATGAACTTCTAGTTTTGGAAATTTATAATAAGGAGTTAACGTGAGAATTTTAGTCTCCACATGAACACATCTTAGACCGTCAGATTGTATAGTGTACCTTCACGGACATACCTAGGTTTTTTACTTTTCATTTGGTACCTTAGTCTTCACAAGTTTCCAAAGTGACAACTCCAAAGGTGCTAAAATTGTAGGGAAAAAAAAGGTGACCTCAAAGGTCTCCCAAGTATCCCGTAATAATGAGCCAAGTAGCAGTAAGGATCACACTTCATTTTCAAATGTGATTCTCATATACAACTGATTTATAATGTTCTAAGATTCATTCACATCATGTGCAATTGGAGTACCCTTCTTGTGCCTCAAACACATCAATTTCTTGATCAAGAAAATTTTGTTGGTACTTTTTTGTCGGAATAGAACTCCTCTTGTTTCTGCCATAAGGTGTCTGCATGTATCTCATCAATGATATGATTCAAAACATTGTCATTGACCCACTTCCAAATGAACCCATAAACTTAGCGATGAAGTACCTCCCACTGATCTTCCTTCATGTCCTTGAGCATCTCAGTGGAGAACACTGGCTTCCAGTTGAAAGAACACATATGTCGCCTAGGGGAGGTGAATAGGCGATATAAACTTTTACGAATGGCTTGAACAAAAGCGGAATTAAACTTGTGTTTATTTTTACAAAACCTAAATAAACTAGGCTCACCTATGTGCACCAACAATTTATGCTAAGCAAAGTAAAAAGGTGACATCAAGACATATGACTTCAAGCACGAAGGCTATCACAATGTAAAGTGCATAAGTAAAGAGCTCGGGAATAGTCATAACTGAGGTACATAGAGACGGTGATAGATTTTCGAGTTCCTCCCCTCTAGGGGAGTACGTCTCATTGAAGGGGTGTTGTTGCCGCAAAGGCCTAACCAATGCCACAAAGGCCTCACCCTATTCTCCGTGAACTTACGCCACAAAGGCCTAGTTCACTTTTCTACTAAGGGATTTCCTTCAAGGCGGAAATCGGGCATTTACATAAAACTTGGGGCACACATCCATAACTTAATTAGAGGCACCCAAGAATAGCCACCAAGGCACCATAAAGCCACAAAGCCTTTTAGGGTTCCAAGAACCCAAGAGTAATAAGCTTACTTACTTTCACTTCCCTGAATCTACGAAGAGACCTCAAACCAATGCAACCTATAGAAGGGAAGAGCACACAAAGTGCTCAAATCCTTCTCACCCAAATCCCACCAAATCAACTAATGCTATAGATAGATATGAGAGAAAGAACAAAGAAAATCCACAAAGAACTCTAAGATCTAGATCCACTATGTTCCCCTCACTTAGAGGAGAGAGATGGATTGGTGGAAATATAGATCTAGATCTCCTCTCACTTTCCCTAAAAGATATGAAAGAATATTGGGAGAAATTGAGAGAGTGGCAAGCTTTCCAAGGTCCAACAATGGAGAAGAGAGAGAAAATGAAGCAACCAGCCCAAAGGGGAAGAAGTGGGCCTTTTACAGGTCTCCCCATGAAATATGACCGTTGTAGCCAAGCCATTTTAGTTTGGAAATTTCCTGCCAAATAGCCAGGCAAATTGCCGGCCCCCCATATCTAAGCGGTAGCACCACCTCGGGCTTCAAAAAGGCAGAAAAACATCGGCAATTTCCGGCCCATGGAAATTTCCGACAGGCAACCCGGAAATTCCAGCCACCCTGAAACTGGCAGAAACACCAAAATGAAAACGGCAATATCTTGAGTATCTGGACTCCATTTTCAATTATCCTGGGCTCGTTGGAAACACAACAGCTAGCTCTACAACTTTATGCAGAGAAAAATCATATTCCAACCAATTAGGATAAAACCAAATGATGAAAGGTTTGACCTCTCTTCAAAGACGAAATGGTAAAACCTCCAATCACCAAAAATGTAATAAGTGTTTTATGCGAAATTTATTTTTGATGAGCTAGAGCTTGTCATGGAAATAACCACAATCTATAGAACCTCACATGGATAAAACCCAAATAAGAACCAACAAAGATGATTCCAAGTATGCAAAGGTTTGAGCTCTCTCTGAACAATGCGATTAAGTTACTCGAGCCTCTTGATAGTACGGCTACCGATCCTATAACCCGGTCTCCCAACTAACATCATGAGACCGCTAAGAAACAAACCCTATCAATATCATACCTTTGCCTTGCACATAATCCAATTGAGCTAGATAATGGTGATCTTGATCTTCTCAAGTTGGACCACCTTTCTTGATTGTGCTTGCTCGGTGAAGTCTTGCGGATTGCTCCCTCATACTCCACTATGGGAGAGACTCTAGTAGAAATATCTTCACATGTCCACTATCACCAAATAGACACCAAGCTTCAAGCATATGATATCTTCTAGATACCTATCTTGAACTTGCACTTTCACTTGATCAATTCTTGAATCAATTCTTCTTTGTCTCTAATGATGGTGTCTTGAAGATACACATGAGAGCTCACTCAATCTTATTCTTCAAGATACACTTGATATAGACTCAACTCCCTTATGACCAATCTTCGGATCACTCCTTGAATAACACATTGGTCATCACATAATCTTCTTCATTGTCTTCTTCTTACAACCTTAAATCCAACATATGGTTCAAGCATTGTCTATGAACAAGTCCTACAAACATAACTCAATGCAACCATTAGTATATTAGGGATTGTCATAAATTACTAAAACCACAGATGGGGGCTTCATGCTCTTCCACCAGTATTCCTTCACATGCATCAGATCTTCATCTTGCCCTTTCAAGCTTGATAAAAATTCTTCAGTTGTATGCTTCCAAGAAACAAAGATGGCATTGATCTATTCATTTAGTGTGCTAGAAGCGCAAGGACCTGAATTTGACGATTATGTCTACTTGTCCGCGGACGACACCCGTGGTGTGATACGTCTCCAATGTATCTATAATTTTGATGCTCCATGCTTGTTTTTACACCATTTGCCTAATGTTTCGTTACACTTCGTGGCACTTTTATGCATTTTCCGGAACTAACCTATTAACGAGTTGCCACAGTGACAGTTCCCTGTTTTCTGCTGTTTTTGTGTTTCAGAAGTGATACACAGGAAATATTCTCGGAATTGGACGAAACAAGTTCCCGAAGTCTTATTTTACCCGGAAGCTTCCAGAGATCCGAAGGAGAGTAGGAGGGGGGCCACTAGGGCCCCACATGCAGGGCTGGCACGGCCAGGGCCTGGGCCGCGCCACCCTGGCGTGAGGGCGCCTGGCCCCTCCTCTGACATCGCCCCTTCGCCTATAAAGACCCCCCGATGGAAAAAACCTAAGTACCCGATCACTTTTCCAGAACACATCGCGATCCGCCGCCGCCGTCGACCCGAAGATCGGGAGGGTCCAGAAGCTCTTCCCGGCACCCTGCCGGAGAGGGGAATCGTCACCGGAGGTCTTCTTCGTCGCCATGCTTGCCTCCGGAGCGATGAGTGAGTAGTCTACCTTGGACTATGGGTCCATAGCAGTAGCTAGATGGTTGTCTTCTCCACCATGTGCTTCATGTTTAGATCTCATGAGCTGCCCTATATGATTGAGATCACTGTTATGTAATTCTACATGTTTGGTTTATTGGAATCGGATGAATATTGGTGTTTATGATTGAGTTGTTGTACTGAATATTATCTTTTGTTATCTCTATGTTGTTTATGATCTTGCATGCTGTTGACAATCGTCTTTGGCTTACAAAGAAGATACCTTAAGATGGCCTCAAATGAGAAAATAATAGTTGAGAAAGTTGTGCGTCTCGTCGAAACAAGCAACATTGGTTTTTGGATCATCTCAATCCGAGGTCATATGCAATTTCTAGGGTCAAACCAAAAAAGCTGGAACAGAGGCTAGCTAGTACAAGTACTAGCGAATTTCTGTGATTTCGTAACCCAAAGCCGAGGCTGACTAGTACAAGTACTAGTCGCGCTCTGTACATGCCGAAATCAGATAAAATTCAGAAATCGATGGAAAAGACCCTTCAGACTATCTCGGATGGAAAAGTGGCCAACATAAAAGTTTCTTCGTTTTTTCGAGACGAACAACTTTGTGGTTTACGGGATTTCGATCCGAGGTCGTTTACTGCCTCAAAACAGACCCAGAATATACAGACAAGTTTTTGACCAAACAGTTTTGGAAAGTTCGGACCCACCCATCCAAATTCGACCCAAACTAGGGTTTTGGACGTGAATCCAGCCCTCTTTCTTGCACGGGAAGTCCAGTCGCTCCATATATACATGAGGGGTGACGACCGATTGAACAACAACACACAATCGCAAAAACCAATCTACAAACCTCTATTTTTTCTCTCTCGCCCTTGTTTTCTGCTCATCGTTCATCGGTGTTCTTCGTGTTGGAGAGCTTCGATCTGCGAAGTCCTAGGGGCGGGCGAACCGACCTAGGGCAGCCCATCACCGCCGTGTGCCCAGACGGGGTCTCTCCCGGGTGTGTGGGGTTTCGGGTCTTCAAAAGAGCTCGCCGGATTGTCCTGCGTATCGCGCTTCCGGCTAGCCTCCTCCGGCGACGTGTCCTGTGTATCGCGCTCGACGTCGGAGGTACACGGTGACGTGTTCGTGTGCGAACACACTTTTTGGCGACTCCGCTGGGGAGATCATCATGTCGAGCGGTATACCCCAGCCTGCTAAAGTTAGCGCCAAAAACATCATCAAGCCTAGTTTTGATGATCTTTCGGCGGATCAGCGCGAATCCTACGAGGCGCTGAAGAAGCAGTGTCTAGAGCAACTCGAGGCGCTGGAGCTGAAGCGCAAGGAGGAGTTCGAAGCTTTGAAGAAGAGGCAAGAGGAGGAAGATAGGGAGATGTTCCTTGCAAGCTTCAAGAAGGACCGCCATGGGGCTGTCACCTCGCTTGGAGACATCCAACTTCCACCAATGCTCGGCGATCCAGTCGAGCCCTCTGTAAGTACTAGCGTATTTTCTAGTGATCAATTGGCTGCAATTAATCATTATGCTACTGAATCAAGTCGTCAAGCCTATGATGCTATGATAGAATACATAAAAGCTAGTAATAATAAGCCTCATGATACTTTTGGTAATGTTAGTGCTAATGCTGCTGTTGAAAACCCTAGCCATACATTACCTAGCACATCGGTGTTTCCTCAGGGCATGCCGATGAATCCTTACATTAGCCAAGATGGTCAGATTGTAACCGCGCCAACATACCATACTCCTATTAGAAGTGTGCCTTATTCGGCAATTCCGCCGAACCAGGACACACGTCCTGCGGCCACAGTCACGGCGCCGAATTTTAATTCGGTACCAGCAGCGCGAGTAAACTCCACGGCTAATAATTCTGTTGTTCCTGCACAAGTACCACAAACAAATTCGTCTGCCATAGACGAAAACATGGCCACACTTAGGTCAGAATTGCAGAAGATGTTCTATGATAACTTCGGAATTGAGTCGAAGCCTGTAAGCCGGATGTATCAAAAGCCTTATCCGGAATATTTTGATTCTTTACCATACCCCCAGGGTTACAAAGTGCCTGATTTTGCTAAATTTAATGGGGTAGATAGTAAAACGACTTGGGAACATGTTAGTCAATATTTAGCATAGTTAGGAGAAGCTGGCAATAGTGATCCTTTAAAAGTGCATTTGTTTCCCTTGTCTTTAACTGGTACTGCTTTTTCATGGTTTTCTGCTTTACCTTATAGTTCTATTAATACTTGGTATCACCTAGAAAATAAATTCCATGAGCATTTTTATAGCGGTGATAATGAGCTTAAGTTGTCACATCTTACATCGGTTAAACAAAAGCATGATGAGTCAGTTACTGATTATGTCAAAAGATTTAGAGATACTAAGAACCGATGTTACAGTTTAGTAATTACTGAAAGAGACATGGCAGACTTAGTGCTCAATGGTTTAAGAACTTACATTAAAGAAAAAATTGAAGGTTATGAGTTCTTAAATGTTAGTCAAGTTTTGCAAAGGGCTCTGGCCCAAGAAAGCCGAGGCAAAGAAACAAAAGATATGCATAGGTCAAAGTCTGATCGTCCTCGCATAAATACTGTTGGATATAATAGTGAAAATTCGGACGATGAGGCTGATATTTATGCTGCAGAATTTGTTTGGCCCTCAAAGGCCAAACCTTATATTTGTGATGCTCTTAAGCCGATTCGCAAGAATCGTGAAGATGAGATGACATTCAGTTTTGATGTAGCCAAATGTGATAGGATATTTGATGCTATGTTAAAAGATAAATACATTCGTTTGTCTCACACTATACCGCCGTTTGAGGAGTTAAAACGGCGCGCTTATTGCAAATATCATAATTCATTTTCTCATGCTACTAATGATTGCAACATTTTTCGGCGATAGATACAATCGGCTATCAATGATGGACGATTGAGCTTTGCTGATATGCAAATTGACAAGCAGCCATTCCCAATGAATACTTTGGAGCTGCATGGAAAGAAAGTCTTAATTCGGCCAGAGACGGCCGGATCTGCTAATAAAGATAATGTTGTTGTTGGTGAACCCAGGAACAACAAGGAAAATAACAAGGTCTTGGGAAGGGAGATTGTTCTTGGAAAGCAACCTGATGGCAAGGAGACATTGAAGATCACTATAAAAAATCCTGCACCCGGGGGGCAACCAAAAGAACAAGGTGATGTGCGTGCCAAGTTCATCAAGCCCAAGAGTCCAAAAGTTGGCAAGTGGAAGACCAATGAGGTCAAGGCGCAGCGCAAGCAGATCAAGCCAACTTTTGATATGTTAATGTCTAAGTATGCAAACCAAGCGACCGGTTCTAACTCAAACCGGTCATCTCATGTGAAACGTCCATGGTCACCTCCAAGAGAGAGATATCCAAGACACTCAAGGCCGTATGGTCAGTGGGTGCCAGGGCCATGGATGGCGCCGCCACCATATGCACCGTATTACTACAATGGAGGATGGATGCAGCCCCCAATGGTGCCATATGCTTTTCATCCAGGATGGGCAGCACCCAGGAAATCTGTGCATGACAGGATCACTCGACCTGTTCGAGACTGTTTGAGTTATAATACTAATCGGTCACATCCAAAATCTTCAGAGGCTGCTGAGAAGGAGCGACGTCCTATGTCGCCATGTGCTGAAACTTCAGAGTCTGGCAAGCAACAAGGAAAGAATCCTAATGTCAGCTCAATCATAGTGGGCACACAAGCGTTGAAACTCAAAGAGCCGGTTGATATTGATAAACCGGCTAGTTCTGATAAGGCTATACTGACTATTCAGCCAAGGTCCTCGGCTAATGGTCACGAAGCTAGCACAAGCAAAGCCAAGCCGAGGGACCCTAAATATACTCAGCCTAAGTGGTGTCCTCTTGGATTGACAAAAACCAAGAAAAGGAGGCTGCAGCGCATGAGGAATCAAGAGAAGGTGGAGAATGAAGCTCGCCCAATGCCTTCTAAGAAGTGGGTACGTAAGCAAGTGGAAGATACCACAGTTCCCATGATAATCACAACAGTTCTGACACCATCTCAGGAGGGGAGCACGAGCATTGTTACTACACCACCTCCTACACCTCCTTCAACTGATGAAATTCTAGAGGAAACTCCCGCACCGGAAGATGATGAGGAATTGGTGGACTATGAGAGCTCGCCAACTAGGGAAGGTATGGATATGAATATGGTTTATTATTTACCCTCTGAATTTCGTGCCATAGATGAAGAAGGGAAGGTAGCACAGCTGGACTTTGGGCCCAAGAATGCCGTCTTTGAGAAGCCAAAAGAACCGGTGAAACACTTGAAACCATTATATGTCAAGGGACACATTAATGGGTCGCCGGTTGCTAGAATGGTGGCGCTGTAGTGAATCTTATGCCATATTCGGTTTTCAAGAAGTTGGGGCTTGATGAGAATGATTTAATGAAGACCAACATGGTGCTTAATGGGTTTGAAGGTAAAGAAAAAACTGAGGCCAAAGGTGTCATGAGTGTAGAGCTCACCGTGGGAAGCAAATCTTTGGGCACCGCCTTCTTTATTGCTGAGGTGCAAGGTAATTACAATGTCATATTAGGCCGCGATTGGCTCCATGCAAACCAATGTGTGCCATCTACTTTGCATCAGTTCTTGATACAGTGGGTTGATGATGAAGTTGAGGTAGTCTATGCTGATAATTCATCATGCATTGCTTTGGCTGATTCACCGGTGGATCGGCAACATCCTAATGCTACTTGTTTGATGGGGCGTAATCTTTCAGATTTTGATTTTCTTAGTGCCACAAAGAATGGCTTTGTGCCTGTATCTTTAAAGCCGATTTATAGTAATCGGCTCCCAAACATGTGATTTAAATGGATCCCAACGAAGAGTGGTTGCAGAAGAGGCTTGTAGAATATCGGTCCAGTGGGAACGATATGTATGAGTCAATTGAAGAATTAGATGATATGGATAAGTTGGGACAAGGTTTTACATCGGCTGATCCATTGGAAGAAGTAGATATAGGAGATGGTTTAATTCCTAGGCCGACGTTTGTAAACAAAAATCTGAAAGCCGATTATAAGAATATGTTAATCGGGCTGTTAAAAGAATATGTCGATTGCTTTGCATGGGAGTATCATGAGATGCCTGGTTTGAGCCGGGATTTAGTTGAGCATCGATTGCCTATCAAAGCCGGTTTTAGACCTTATAAACAACCGGCCCAAAAATTCAATCCTAAAATGTATGACCGGATCAAGGAGGAGATCAGTCATTTGCTTAAAGCTAATTTTATTAAACCTTGCAGGTATGCAGATTGGATTTCTAATATTGTACCTGTGGAGAAAAAAGGATCAAGCAAGTTGAGGGTGTGTATTGATTTCAGGGATCTAAATAGAGCTACACCCAAAGATGAGTATCCTATGCCAATAGCTGATATGCTTATTAATGATGCCTCTGGTAATAAAGTTATTAGTTTTCTTGATGGCAATGCGGGGTATAACCAAATTTTTATGGCCGAAGAGGATGCATTCAAAACAGCCTTTCGGTGCCCTGGCTTTGTTGGTTTATTTGAGTGGACGGTAATGACCTTTGGGTTGAAAAACGCCGGTGCCACATATCAGCGGGCTATGAATTTAATATTTCATGATTTGCTTGGGGTCATACTTGAAGTCTATATTGATGATATTGTTGTCAAATCGGATGCTAATAAATCTCATTTAGCCGATTTGCGCTTAGCTTTTGAGAGGATGAGGAAGTATGGGCTCAAGATGAATCCTTTGAAGTGTGCTTTTGGTGTATCGGCTGGGAAATTCTTGGGTTTTAGTATACATCAACATGGCATAGAGATTGATCCACAGAAGATAGAGGCTATCCAGAAAATAGAAGCACCGAAATGCAAGAAAGATATGCAGAAATTCCTTGGCAAGGTTAATTATTTGAGGCGATTCATAGTGAATTTGTCAGGGAAGGTTGATGCATTTACTCCTATTCTTTGGTTAAAGAATGATGATGATTTTACCTGGGGGGCAAAACAGCAAGAGGCATTCGAAAATATCAAGCTTTGTTTGTCTACTCCGCTGGTATTGAAGGCGCCCAAACATGGAGAGATTTTTAGGCTCTATATCGCTGCGGAGGAAGACATTATTGGTGCTGTTTTGACCCAAGAGACCGAAGGAAAGGAACATGTCATAACTTATTTGAGTCGGCATTTACTGGATGCCGAGACAAGGTATACTTTTATTGAGAAATTATGCTTGTGCTTGTATTTTGCTTGTACTAAGTTAAGGCATTATTTATTGTCTAGCATGTGCGTTGTTGCTTGTCAAACCGATGTCATTAAATATATGTTGCATAGACCAATTCTTAGTGGTAGGATTGGTAAATGGGCTTATGCTTTAATTGAATATGATTTGGCTTATGAATCTTTGAAATCTATGAAAGGCCAAATCGTTGCTAATTTTATTGTTGAACATCAGATTGATAGTGAGCATGATATTGATATTAGCCTTGTCTCTTTAATACCGCGGAGATTATATTTTGATGGTTCAGTCTGTAACAATGGCCAAGGTGTTGGTGTTGTTTATATATCTCCTCATGGTGCTGTGTTTGAAGCCTTATGCCACTTAGAATATTCTTGCACAAACAATCAAGCCGAATATGAAGCTTTACTATTCGGACTAGAACTTTTAACTGCTGTAGGTGCTACACATATTGAGGCTTATGGTGATTCGTTGTTAGTAGTTCAGCAAATATCCAAGGTTTGCCAATGCTTAGACGAATCACTTAATATGTATCTTGATAAATGTCTAGACATAATTTCTACCTTGGATTATTTTAGCATTGCTCATATATCTAGACAGGATAATTGGAATGCAAATGAGTTAGCACAACAAGCATCTGGCTACCATGTTGATCGTGGTGTTTTTCATATATCTTATAAGCCGATGTTTGCTCTTGCTGACGTAGGTAAGACCGAATTAAAGCCCATTGATTCGGTCACTAATGAAGGATCTAGTGCAGGTGAAAACAAAGATTGGAGAAGGCCTATTGTTGAATATTTGCAGGATCCTAGCAGGAGGACGGATAGGGCTGTTCGGCGGATTGCTTTCAAATATGTTTTGATAGATGATAATCTTTATCGCTGAACAGTTGATGGTATTCTCTTGAAGTGTTTGGATGAAGACCAAGCAAGGGTCGCTATGGGGGAGGTACATGAAGGTATCTGTGGTACTCATCAGTCGGCGCACAAGATGAAGTGGTTACTACGACGTGCAGGTTTTTTGGCCGACGATGATAAATGATTGCTTCAGATATTATAAAGGATGCGAAGCTTGTCAAAAGTTTGGTGATATTCAGTTGGCTCCTGCTGCTATGTTGAATCCTATTATCAAGCCGTGGCCATTTAGAGGTTGGGGATTGGATTTCATTGGCATGATTCATCCTTCTTCTTCGAAAGGGCATCGGTTCGTGTTGGTAGCCACTGATTATTTTACCAAATGGTCTGAAGCAATACCTCTCAGGAATATGACCCATAAGGAGGTGATCCAATTCATAACTGAGCACATTATACATAGATTCGGCGTTCCTCAAACTTTGACCACAGATCAGGGTTCATCATTTATGGCAAAGGAAGTAAAAGAATTCGCCGAATCATATAAGATAAAGATGCTCAATTCATCTCCATATTATGCTCAAGCTAATGGACAAGCTGAATCTAGCAATAAAACTTTGATCAAGCTCATCAAGAAGAAGATTGAAGATCATCCAAGGAGATGGCATGAAGTGTTGTCTGAAGCTTTGTGGGCGCATAGGATTTCAAGGCATGGTGCAACAAAAGTAACTCCATATGAGCTCGTGTATGGGCAAGAAGCCATTTTACCAGTAGAGGTGAATCTGGCTGCTTTGAGGTTCGCTAAGCAAAATGATTTATCGGCGGTGGATTTTCATAACTTAATGATGGATAACATTGATGAAGTTGCCGATAAACGTCTAATTGCTCTAAGAGACATAGAGAAGGAGAAATTACGGGTAGCAAGAGCATATAACAAAAAGGTAAAATTGAAGAGCTTCCAGGTTGGTGACCTAGTGTGGAAGGTAATCCTGCCAGTTGGTTCAAAAGACAGAAAATTTGGCAAATGGTCTCCGAGCTGGGAGGGTCCTTTCAAGGTCATGAGAGTAGTTCCTGGAAATTCATATTTGGTTGAATCTATGGAGGGAAATTTATTACCTCGAGCTCTCAATGGAAGATATCTAAAGAAGTTTTACCCGAGCGTGTGGCAAGAAGCTTAAACACACATATGGCCGATATACAATTATCGCCCTTAGCATACATGGCCGATATAGAGTTATCGCCCTAAGAACAGATGGCCGATGGAGTGTTGACATCGTCCTTAGACAAAATGTGGTGCAAGTTATTTTTCGGCACGCAAGTATTGCCGAAAAACAGGGGGGCATGTGTTGACAACCATTTTTGGCTTACAAAGAAGATACCTTAAGATGGCCTCAAATGAGAAAATAATAGTTGAGAAAGTTGTGCGTCTCGTCGAAGCAAGCAACTTTGGTTTCTGGATCATCTCAATCCGAGGTCATATGCAATTTCTAGGGTCAAACCAAAAAAGCTGGAACAGAGGCTAGCTAGTACAAGTACTAGCGAATTTCTGTGATTTTGTAGCCCAAAGCCGAGGCTGACTAGTACAAGTACTAGTCGCGCTCTGTACATGCCGAAATCAGATAAAATTCAGAAATCGATGGAAAAGACCCTTCAGACTATCTCGGATGGAAAAGTGGCCAACACAAAAGTTCTTCGTTTTTTTGAGACGAACAACTTTGTGGTTTACGGGATTTCGATCCGAGGTCGTTTACTGCCTCAAAACAGACCCGGAATATACAGACAAGTTTTTGACCGAACAGTTTTGGAAAGTTCGGACCCACCCATCCAAATTCGACCCAAACTAGGGTTTTGGACGTGAATCCAGCCCTCTTTCTTGCACGGGAAGTCCAGCCGCTCCATATATACATGAGGGGTGACGGCCGATTGAACAACAACACACAATCGCAAAAACCAATCTACAAACCTCTATTTTTTTCTCTCTCGCCCTTGTTTTCTGCTCATCGTTCATCGGTGTTCTTCGTGTTGGAGAGCTTCGATCTGCGAAGTCCTAGGGGCGGGCGAACCGACCTAGGGCAGCCCATCACCGCCGTGCGCCCAGACGGGCTCTCTCCCGGGTGTGTGGGGTTTTGGGTCTTCAAAAGAGCTCGCCGGATTGTCCTGCGTATCGCGCTTCCGGCTAGCCTCCTCCGGCGACGTGTCCTGCGTATCGCGCTCGACGTCGGAGGTACACGGTGACGTGTTCGTGTGCGAACACATGCTCTCCGTTGTTAGTAGCTATCTTGGCCAAGTAGTTGCTAGTGACTCCAAGAGGGGGTATTTATGCTCGATAGTGGGTTCATGCCTCTATTTAAATTGGGGGAGTGACAGAAACCTCTAAGGTTGTAGATGTGTTGTTGCTACTAGGGAGAAAACAACATTCATATGCTCAAGGGCATATGCTTTGTTTACATTACACACTTTGCTTAATGCAATTATCTGTTGTTCGCAACTTAATACTTGTGGAGTTCTCGGATTGATTCGCCACAAGTGGATTATTAGTCATAGATGCAGTTGGATGGCGGTCTATGTATCTTGTTGTAATGCCCAGAGTAAATCTCATAGTGATCTTCTTGACATATCACGTTTATCTTTATTCTATCAATTGCCCAACTGTAATTTGTTTACCCAGCATGTGTTATTTATCTTATGGAGAGACACCAGTAGTGAACTGTGGACCCCGGTCCTATTTCCATCATATTGCTATCACCTGTTTACTTTACTCGCATTGTTTACTTTACTCGCATACTCTATTGTTTACTCGATACGCTCATAACTTTTGTTTCAAGCAAACCGGTGAGATTGACAACCTCATCGCAAGTTGGGAACGAAGTACTTGGTTGTGTTGTGTGCAGATTCCGCGTTGCAGCTAGCAAGCAAAGCTTGGACGAGGCGCCATATATAAATTGTCCGAAGCTGTCACAAGCTAGCAAGCATCACCTTCAGTCGTCTGTCTCTCCTCTCCAAGAACGATTAAACCTTGGTTTCTTAACTGAGGGAAAACTAGCTGCTATACTCATCATACCTTCCTCTTGGGGTTCCCAACTGGCTGGTCATTCACCAAGCACAAGGAATCTTCTGGTGCCGTCACCCACGCGCCAACAACTAATTTTCTGGCGCCGTTGCCGGGGAACGCAGAAGAATAATCTCCCTCGTCAGCTGGGCGCCATCAACCAGTAGCAGCTAATTTTCTGGCGCCGTTGCCGGGGAGGAAGTAGAAGACTTCTGCAAGGGGAGTTTTCGCACACACATCCTTTACTTTGTTATTGCTTTGCTTTACTTTATTTATTTTACCTGCATCGTTTTATATCAAAAACCCAAAAAAATTAGAATCCTTGGTAGTTGTTATTTCTTTACTTTTAGTTCATCATGTTGATCCCTAAGTACGTTCTGGAGGACCTCTCAGTAGGTAGTGGTTCGATTATTGGAAAAAGTAACATTGAGGAGTTCTTTAATCACATTAGTATGCATGAGGAAGTTGAGGATAAATCTTTGGTGAGCTAGCTCCTAGTATTGAAGTTGCTTCTGCTTATTTGATTCACATGTTGGAAACTAGGTTTGCTAGTCTTAATCCTTTTATGCAATACATGTTCCTTAAGCTTCATGAATTTGAAGATCCTAAAAAGAAAGCTTTTATCTTGGAAGATTTGCGCATAGAATTTAGAGATGTTGCAATTGAGGCTAGGAAAGTTTTTAAGAAGTTTGATAAGCTTGGCTCACCTGTGGTGGTTGTTGGTACACCCGATGATATTAGAGTGCCAATACCTTATGAACTTATAGAAATTCATGATGCTTGGGAAAAGAATTCCAGTTGGATTTGCCCTGAAAATCCTTTCGATGAAAGTAGTGTGCCAAAGCATGATCATAAAGGATTTTCAAAAACTCAGTTGAACACATTTTCCTTCATTGTTGAAAAGATCTATGCAGTTGATCTTAATGCTTCATCACTTGATGTTACTTGATTCGCAATTTTCTGCGCCTAGCTCAAAGGCGTTAAGGAAAAGCACTCTTGGGAGATAACCCAATGTTTTATTTTCAGTACTTTTTCTTTTATTTGAGTCTTGGAAGTCATTACTACTGTAATGACCGCTCCTTATCTTGTTTATTTTGTTTTTGTGCCAAGAGAAGCCTCTAATTTGAGTGAGGTAAAAATTTGGGGATGTTGCTGTCCTAAAACTGTTTTTGGTGCTGCACCGTAAAAATTCGTATAAATTCTCTGTATATCTTTTGGACCTGAGATTTCTTGTGCATATGACCCAGGTTATATCCAAACTTTTGTTAGCTGAACACTTTTTGATTTGAGCAACAGAAAACCCCTCAAAAATTCGACCTTTGTCAGCTGTTCAGTTTTGACAGATTTCTGCCAATATTTGTGTTTGCCACTTTATCGCTTTCTTTTGAGTTCTTTTGATCATGGAAATTTTTGAGAAGTTGCTACAGTAGTATTATATATATATGTGGTGGTTTTGAGTTGAAACCTGAAGCAAAAAGAGGTTGATTATATGTTATGCTTGCACTAATGTTGCTAATAGAATTGTGTTTAGTTTTGTATGAAGGAAGTTTTTAAGTGTAGGGATTGGAGAATGATGAGATGAGTTGAAGAATTGACAAAAACTCAAGCTTGGGAATGCCCATGCATCACCCCAAGAAATATCCAAGAAGTACAAGCGTCAAAGCTTGGGGATGCCCCCGAGGCACCCCTTCTTCATCGGCAAAAATCAGGTCACCTTTCAAAACACTATATTTTTATTGCTTCATGCACTATGTGTTTTTCTTGGAGCGTCAGTTGTTTTGGTTTTCTTAGTTGGTTTAGTTAGTTTGTTTGCTGCAATAAATGGTTGGACCCCAACAAATTTCTTTTGGAGGAGATGTACTCGTTTTTATTCGCAAAGAACACTCCGTTTTTCATTCTTACAATTTCACCGGGTGTTCTTCTTTTTCCGCTACTGCTTTTGGTTTTCGTTTTCGCCTTGATTTGCGTTCAGATCTTCTTATATCTTTTCATCAAGGTGTATTTTTTCCTCTGATCTTTATTGGTTTTCATCAAAAGAGGTGTCTTTAAAAATTTCAAATGGTGTTGGAAAAGAGAAAAACTTTGTGCAAAATAGTGGTACAAGAAGGAGCTTGTGTAGACTGCGGCTTAGGCTTTTTCATGTCATGCTTGATGTCTTTTTGATAGTATGCTTAGTGGTTTTGCTGTAGCATGACTTGTATCAAATAACTGAGATTGCTTAATGAGCCTTTGAAAAAATCATGCGTTGTTTTTATTGTATGGAAGCATTATTTTGGTTTTCTCCTTGATGCTTTATTTGGGTTGACTTGGCGCATGCTCACACATGTTAGACTCTTACAAAGTCGCCAATAGCCTCTATGATCATTTAGTTTTTGACTTTTGATGCCATCTTATGCTTCTTTTAATATCGCTTTGTCGCTTTGCATGATTATGGCCATTATTGCTCTCTTAGTTGGTCGCTCCCAGTCTTTTGCTAGCCCTCGCCTTGTACTGAGTATGAGCTCTACTCGTGCATCCAACTCCTAAAAGCCAAAGTTTTCCAAAGTGTCCATCATACATACCTACTAGCAATTTGCTATTCCAAGTAAATTTGACTTGCTTTTATTTTCTCTTCAAATTAAACTCTTACCAGTGTTATGCGAAATTCGGTCAGTAAAGCTCTCACAAACCGGAAGGCACACTTTACTTTTTCCTGTTCTTAAAATTTTGACATTGTGGTCTCTTATGTTGAGTTGTTATGCTTGCAAGTTGTAAGTTGGAGACTAGCCCAGTCATGCAGTCATGGGCAAGCTTTCAACATTGCACTTCTTATTTGAGTTGATATCGTGATCTTTTGTTTATGGATGCCCGCGGTGTGAAATAAATTGGGAATCTTGTGGGGATCATGGAGTTTGTATATGTGTTAAGGAAACGCCGGGCCGCTAATCTAAGACATGCATAATTCATGGTGGAAATTTGCAGCATACCCATGGTGAACATTCGACGACGCATCTCACAATAAAAAGCTAAACAAATGGCAAATAAAAGAGATATCAAGGTGTTCATTGTCTGCTTGTCCTGTCATTTTGGTGTGGGCTTGTTCCATGTCATCGGGCACGGAGGTACCCCATTGGCGGTTCTCAATGATATGCATATACTTACAATGACAAGAGCCTTGCTTGGGACTCTAAGTAAAGTAGCATGAGGTTTGGGTACTCGTATTCACGGGGCACGAGGTTTTCAACTTATGATTTGTCAAGCATATGCATCATAATTGTTCTCGCATTAACTTTAACCATCCAAGATGCTTATGATGGGGGCAATGAGAGCTCAAAGCCGGTAAGTACCATAATTTTTGAAGGTTATAAAACTTGCAATCACTGCTTCCCTCTGCGAAGGGCCTTTCTTCTACTTTTATGTTGAGTCACCACCTTCTATCTTTATGCACCATTAAGAGAGCATAGTTGTCATTCTTAGTGTAATATGCATTGTCCTAAAGTTTTTATTGATTGATTCATATTGTTGGTTTCACTTGTTCTCAAATTATTTGTATCAAGTCGCCCACTTAAACTTGAAGGTGTCCCATGCATTTATGTTTTGCTCTCTTTGAAGGACAAGCCGAAAACCATTTGTATGTTTTTCCTTATGATTTGAACACATGTTTGACTTTCATTGTTTCATTTTCATGATCTTTTGTTTGTGTTCATTTGCATGTTTACAACATGGTTGCTAAGTTCTTATTGTCAAGATTATATCTTCATGCCCATGTTTTAAGTTCTTTTGATCCCAGCTCACAAATGCTTACATATATGATCAAGATTGTGTAGGTGCATGTCACCTCAAAAATTATTCTTTTGTTATCACTTACCTACTTGAGGATGAGCAGGAGTTAAGCTTGGGGATGCTTGATACGTCTCCAACATATCTATAATTTTTGATGCTCCATGCTTGTTTTTATACCATTTGCCTAATGTTTCGTTACACTTCGTGGCACTTTTATGCATTTTCCGGAACTAACCTATTAACGAGTTGCCACAGTGCCAGTTCCCTATTTTCTGCTATTTTTGTGTTTTAGAAGTGATACACAGGAAATATTCTCGGAATTGGACGAAACAAGTTCCTGAAGTCTTATTTTACCCGGAAGCTTCCAGAGATCCGAAGGAGAATAGGAGGGGGGCCACCATGGCCCCACACGCAGGGCTGGTGTGGCCAGGGCCTGGGCCGCGCCACCCTGGCGTGAGGGCGCCTGGCCCCTCCTTTGACATCGCCCCTTCGCCTATAAAGACCCCCCGACGGAAAAAACCTAAGTACCCGATCACTTTTCTAGAACACATCGTGATCCGCCGCCGCCGTCGACCCGAAGATCGGGAGGGTCCAGAAGCTCTTCCCGGCACCCTGCCGGAGAGGGGAATCGCCACCGGAAGTCTTCTTCATCGCCATGCTTGCCTCCGGAGCGATGAGTGAGTAGTCTACCTTGGACTATGGGTCCATCGCAGTAGCTAGATGGTTGTCTTCTCCACCATGTGCTTCATGTTTAGATCTCATGAGCTGCCCTACATGATTGAGATCACCGTTATGTAATTCTACATGTTTGGTTTGTTGGGATCCGATGAATATTGGTGTTTATGATTGAGTTGCTATACTGAATATTATCTTTTGTTATCTCTATGTTGTTTATGATCTTGCATGCTCTCCGTTGTTAGTAGCTATCTTGGCTGAGTAGTTGCTAGTGACTCCAAGAGGGGGTATTTATGCTCGATAGTGGGTTCATGCCTCTATTTAACCTGGGGGAGTGACAGAAACCTCTAAGGTTGTAGATGTGCTGTTGCTACTAGGGAGAAAACAAGATTCATATGCTCAAGGGCATATGCTTTGTTTACATTACACACTTTGCTTAATGCAATTATCTGTTGTTCGCAACTTAATACTTGTGGAGTTCTCAGATTGATTCGCCACAAGTGGATTATTAGTCATAGATGCAGTTGGATGGCGGTCTATGTATCTTGTTGTAATGCCCAGAGTAAATCTCATAGTGATCTTCTTGACATATCACGTTTATCTTTATTCTATCAATTGCCCAACTGTAATTTGTTTACCCAGCATGTGTTATTTATCTTATGGAGAGACACCACTAGTGAACTGTGGACCCCGGTCCTATTTCCATCATATTGCTATCACCTGTTTACTTTACTCGCATTGTTTACTTTACTCGCATACTCTATTGTTTTCCACTCGATACGCTCATAACCTTTGTTTCAAGCAAACCGGTGAGATTGACAACCTCATCGCAAGTTGGGAACGAAGTACTTGGTTGTGCTGTGTGCAGATTCCGCGTTGCAGCTAGCAAGCAAAGCTTGGACGAGGCGCCATATATAAATTGTCCGAAGCTGTCGCAAGCTAGCAAGCATCACCTTCAGTCGTCTGTCTCTCCTCTCCAAGAACGATTAAACCTTGGTTTCTTAACTGAGGGAAAACTAGCTGCTATACTCATCATACCTTCCTCTTGGGGTTCCCAACTGGCTGGTCATTCACCACGCACAAGGAATCTTCTGGTGCCGTCACCCACGCACCAGCATGGTGGTGTCCTGTTAGCGTGGAAGAGTCGGACAGTGACTGTCAATGATCCCATGTTCACCACAAACATACTAACTGCGAAGGTCATGATTGGCAACACCATTCCTTGGTGGATCTCTGTGGTCTATGGGCCACAAGAGGATGATGAAAAAATTGCGTTCCTATAGGAACTACATGATGTGCGAAGAGCCTGCACTGGCCCCTAGATGCTTTGTGGTGATTTCAATCTAATTTACCGAGATGAGGATAAAAACAATAGCAACCTGGACTAGAGGATGATGGGTCGGTTCCACTGTTGCATCAATGCCCTGGCGCTCAAAGAGGTGTACCTCAACGGACGCTGCTACACATGGACCAATGGACAGATGCCGCCCGCGCTTGTCCTTCTTGACCGCGTCCTCTGCACCTCTGATTGGGAGGAAATTGCTGGCGAATGCCACCTTAGATGACTCACATCTGAAAGAGCATGTCTCCTCTAATTGAATTTTGGTGTTTGTTAACAATACGATTTTATCTAATCTTGTGCGTTTGATATTTATAGGTCCACTCAATATTTGCACAAGCTATTGTTTTATCCCTGTATGGATCTCAGAATCTTCTATCTTAAATCAAGGGATATTTATATTGTGGAAGGTCTCAATGTGTCAAGGTGGAGGAGGACTTTTCCAGCCATTTCCGCATTTGCCTGGACAAGCCAGCTTTTTCCGGTGCCTGGCCGGAAAAAGCCCCCCCCCCCAGAATTTTCGGAACCACGAGTGGTGCTACCTCTCTGATGGGAGGGCCAGACTTTTGTCCAGACTTTTCTCTAGAAAAAGCCGGTGGCCGGCTTTTTCCGGCCCCTGGCCGTCTTTAGCCGGTGTAAGTTACCTTCAACGGTAACATTTCGGCAGGGGGTATAAATACCCCCCTTCTTCCTCCTCAAGACTTGCTCGAGCTGCATAGTGTTGACCTCCATTGTTGAAGCCACCAAGCTACAAGATCTCCCCCCTCAACCCACCAAAGCCTTTGATCTTTGGAGAATCAAAGGAGGAGGCCTTGATCTACATCCTCACCGAAGCGATTTACTTTCCCCTCTCATTTGCTTGAGGGATTTGTGTCTTGGGTTCCCTTGTGTCCCAAGATCTTGATTTGTGTATTTGATATCTTGCTACTTGTTGTTTGACAGCATTGTGTTGTGCTTGGGAGCCTCCAATTCGATTGTGGATGCGTGCCCCAAGATTGTAAAGGCTGGTTCCGCCTTGAGGAATCCCTTAGTGGAAAGTGAGCTATACCTTTGTGGCGGAAGCTTGCACCGGAGATTAGGGTGAGCCTTTGTGGCGTTGGTTAGGCCTTTGTGGCAACCACACATCTCCAACGTAGACGTACTTCCCCTAAAAACGAAGGAACTACGGGAATTACATCCGTGTCTCCGTGTGCTCCACTCTCGGTTACCTCTATCCTTTATTGCCTTTATACATTATATCTTGCTTAGCTTGCTAGTTGTCATATAGGTAAATTCACCCTAGTTGCATATCTAGAGAATTTACCTTTTGTGTCAAGCCTAAATTGAAAAAGAATTAAAATTTGAGTAGCACCTATTCACCCCCCTCTAGGTGCCCTTACGATCCGTTCAACATCCATGATATCTGACCACATCCCTCTAATGTTGGACTGTTCTCCCACGATGTTGGCACATCGCTGTTTTCACTTTGAAGACTACTGGTTGCGGCTCGAGGGTTTTCAGGACACAATCTCGATGGCGTGGCTCTCGGTAAATGATGCTGATACCTTATGTGCATGAGGCTAAGGATGTAGGCCACAACTCGCACTCTAACTAGCTGGAGCACCAAGTCAGTGGGCGACGTCAAGTACAAAATGGCTATTTCAAGAGAACTAATCCTAAAATTTGACAAAACCAGGGAGGATCGCACACTCATGCCGCACGAATCTTGGCTGTATAGAGGTCTGAAGCTGTCATACCTGGGTTATGCGTCAGTCGAGCGAACAATTGTATGACAAAGGGCTCGGGTTGCAATGCTCAAGGATGGAGATGCGAATATGGCATTTTACCACAGACAATGCTTGTATCGGTGACAGAAAAATCACATCTACAGCATATCCACTCCGGACCGCATACTGACGGACGCCTTTGATATGGCCCAGGCCGCTTTCTTGCACTTTGACGGGCTACTTGGCATAGTCGTCGTTCAAGATAGAACGCTGAACCTCGAGCAGCTGATTGATACATTAGAGGGCTTAGAAGACCTGGAGGAGTCATTCACTGAAGTGGAGGTATGGAATACAATCAAACGCTTGTCAGCACGTAAAGCATCAGGGCCTGACGGCTTCACGGTAGAGTTTCTATGCGCTTGCTGGGGAATCGTCAAGCAAGATTTCATGGCCTTGTTCCAGCAGCTCTATGACTTGCGAGGGCGAGGTTTCCATGTACTCAATCAGGCGTTGCTGACCCTCTTGCCGAAGCAACCAGATGCACAGGCCCTCGGCGACTTTCGCCCGATCAGCCTCATCCACCTAGTCACCAAAGTCTTTGCCAAAGTTTAATCCCTACGGCTAGCACCCAAGCTTGACGACATTGTGAGCAAAAATCAAAACACATTGATCGGAGGGAGAAGTCTCCATGACAACTTCATCCTTGTCAACCAATCAATGCGGTTACTCCACCTGCATGCGCCTAGGGTACTGCTCAAACTGGACCTAGCGAAGACCTTCGACTCCATCTCATGGTCCTTTCTGTTTGAGGTCTTCCGGCAGTACGGGTTTGGCAACAGATTCCTAGACGGGCTTGCCATACTACTATCTTCTTCTAGTACCCGGATCCTGATCAATGGTGCTCCTGGTCCTCCAATCTGGCATCAGCGGGGACTACGGCAAGGGGACCCATTGGCCCTGCAACTATTTGTGCTCGCGGTGGACATGCTTGGACGGTTGATCAAACGAGCTATGGAGGCAGGCATCCTGCAGCAGTTGCACCTGCGCCAAAGCATCTCAGAGATATCCCTATATGCAAATGTTGTGGTACTTTTTTGCCACTCGTCGTGCCAAGACGCCGAGGCAATCAAGGCAATCCTGTAGCTGTTCAGGACCTCTTCTGGCTTAATGGTGAACTATGCAAAGAGCTCGGCAACTATGTTGCATTGTGAGTCGGCGAATGCCATGATGATCACAAACACGCTGGGCTGCCGCATCGCAGAGCTGCCATTTCCTTACCTGGGCATCCCTCTTATTGTTGGACACCCAACTGTAGCGCAACTTCAGCCAGTCGTGGACAATACTGCTGGCATGCTTCCCTCATGGAAATCAAAGCTCATGAACAAGGCCGGTAGGCTCGCATTTGTCAAGTCCGTGCCATACCCATCCACCAGATCATGGCGCTTAAACCACCAAAGAAGATCCTCAAACTCCACGAGAAGATATAGAGAGTTTTCTATGGGAAGGTAAAACTGAAGCAACCGGCGGAAACTGTCATGTGAACTGGCGCACGGTGAGCAGGCCCATCTCTCTTGGCGGTCTGGGAGTCCAAGATATAGAGCATGCAAGCCTTGAGCTAAGGCTATGATGGCAATGGTTTGCCAAGACGGACAGAGACCGGTCCTGGAGTGGACTGGACTTACAATTTGACGAAGAGGAGCAAGACCTCTTCCATGCCTCCACATACACGATCATCAGCAATGGGCAAACAACCAATTTTTGGGAAGACCGGTGGATCGATGGCAAATCGGTACGTGAGATTGCCCTATAGCTATACGCCTGCATCCCCAAGCGATGCCGCAAAGCAAGGTTAGTGGCTGACAGACTGATTGGAAACACATGTGCCCGAGACATCTATGGCACCATAGGGATTACAGAGATTGGTCAGTACCTATTTCTATGGAGACAGATTGAGCACCTAATGCTCTCTGAACAGCCAGACAAGTTGATATGGAAATGGACACTGAACGGCGTGTACTCAGCACAATCGGCCTACCTCGCCACGTTCCAGGGATCTACTTCCTACAACTCATGAGGCTGATCTGGAAGACTTGGGCACCTCCTTGTGTCAAATTCTTCCATTGGCTAGCCAATAAGGACCGCTGCTGAACTGCCAAGAGACTGCGTCGTCATTGCCTGCAGCACCACCCGTGCTGCCTCCTCTGCGACCAAGAGCCAGAGAGCATGCACCATCTACTGATTGCCTGCCCTTTCGCCAGGCAAGCTTGGCATGATGTACTCTCCTGGTTGCGGCTGACATGCCAACCTCCTCACCAGGAAGCCTCCCTCAACGATTGGTGGATCAACGCCAGACAAGCAACACCTAAAATCCTACACAAAGGTTTAGTTTCAGTAACGCTACTGACCACTTGGATGATCTGGAAGGAATGCAACCCTTGCGTTTTTTATGGCGAGCAACCTTATGTCCAACGGCTACGAAAGGATCAAAACTGTTGTGGTTTCGTCAACAGATCTGCCATAGGGGTAGGTATATGGTGGTTTGTGGAAGGGAGTGAACACGGTGGAGCAATCCGGGACGATGGTAGCACGAGTTTACCCAGCTTCAGATCCCGCAATGGTGGCGAGACCCTACGTGCTGCTATAATTCACTATATGGCAACAAGTGCTCAGTTACAATGATGAGGTTGGCTGTTTCGCTATGCGATTGGCCGTACGACTAAGTTGTGCCTCAAGGGCTTCTCCACGCCGGCTTATAAAGGCGCCTGGCATGGGCAACACGATGGTACCGGAGCGGATACAACTTGGAGTCCTAGACTAAGTCCTATGCGTGTACTATAAGGCAACCCACCATGGGCCTGTCTATGGATCCGCCATGAGCTCCTGCATCCAATACCGCCATGGTCTTTCCAGCAACTGGGCCGCCCGGTAGGCAATCCGCCATACCACCCTGATGGGCCACCCTGGCTTGCTAGTTTAGGACTACGTCGCTGGTATACCTATTTGGTATATCCCCAACAGTAGCCCCCAGGGAACTTCAAGATCGCCATCTCCATCCGCCATGCCTTGTTTTTGGTGAAGTTCATACATCATAGCTCATCTTCTTTTTTGCGTCTGGATGGCGGTTCTTGATGTTCCTCTTTTCTTCATCTCTCAATCCGCCATAAATAGCGGATCATGCGACGTAGTTTCAATTCAGCGAGATTTCTGGGATCCGTTAGATCATACCATAAAAATCCGCTGTAACTTTTGGCACATAATTCCTTCTAGGGCAAGATTCATAGCATACGTACTGTTAACAATAGTTACTGTTTTACCCTTGGACACGTGTAGCCGATCTAGGGTTTTCGCGATCAGGATGAACGATACTAATGGCGGGCACATATCTCGAGGCCCGGGGCCTATATATACCCCGGCCGCTCACCCCCGGCTAGTTCACACTTCATTCACCCCTGCACATTCTCTCTCCTCAGCGCCACCACGAGAGCTCCGCGATCTCTACGAGCCACCGCCCGGAGTTCTTCGTCGACGGTCGTTTTTCCGCTACAAGCTGGCTTCATCTTCCTCTTCTTCTTTTGAGATCCTGGACATCATTTCCGCCACACCTCTTGCCGCCATGGATCTTGAATCACCCCATCAGGCCGCAGCGTCTGAAGCTACTGAGAGTTCAACAAGGTCATCAGACACGGAATCCGCTATACCTGAAACCTTGGGAGGTAGCTGGGATCCCTGCAACCTGGACGAAGGAACCTTGTCTTCTTTGGAGCAAGAGGGACAGATAGCAGCCAAGGAAATCTTGAGATGGCGAGTAGATCCTGGAGCAGCCATGCCCGCCCCTTCAGATGGAGAGATCGTGATGCTCAAATCCCACATCGACCAAGGCTTCAGCCTTCCGCCATCCTACTTCTTAAAGGGCGTGCTTTGGCATTACAGGTTATAGCTACACCACATTGCCCCGAATAGCTTCACTATCATAGCAGGATTTGTCGCGCTGTGCGAAGGATATCTGGGTATCTATCCACGCGGAGACTTATTCCACTTGTATTTCAATATCCGCCATAACCGGGATGCAAATGGAGACCCTCGCAACTGCGGATCAGTCTCATTTGTTCCTCGTAGCGGGAAATCATACCCTTATATCAAACCGCATAATTCTGCAAAGGGATGGCGGGGATCTTTCTTCTATCAAGCTGACCAGGCCCCTCCTGAAAGGAAGTACGGCCTGTGGTCTTTTGTTGATGGCCCCGCCAAGGAGCAGGATAGCTGGGGCGTTATGGACGATTTTACCATGGATGACGAATGCCAACTCTGCTCACGACGGATTTCCAAACTTGTATTTTCTAGACTGACAGGTGCAGACACCATCCATTGCTGGATCTCACGGCGGATTCAGCCTCTTCAATACCGCTCTGCCCTGATGTGCGAGTATAGCGGAATTGACGATCCTCAACGCTACTCCAAGGAGGAATTGTCTTCCGAAGAGATCGAGCGTCGAATCCGCAACATCATCAAGGTGGGGCGAGATGAGAAGTTGGGGCTGAAGATTCCCATGTACGAGAACGGCAATTGTCCAGAGGTGAGTGCCTTCCTGTTCCGCTATAATCGTTTATTTTTCTTGACTAACTTGCATTTTCCTGCAGCTTTTCTTCCTTCCCCCTTCCGAGCTGAGCCATCTGGTCCGCTATCCCCGATCGAAGGAACTCACCGATGATGAGGACGAGACATCCTCATCTCCAAAAAGACAGAAGTTGGCAGAAGAGGAGACTATGGCGGAGGAGCCCGTGGCAACTGTACACTGTGGTGTTCGCGGCTCGGGCAGGCGCATACACGGCTTAGGCAAGAGAGTCATCTCCCGCCATCCGTCCCCATCACTACGCGGCCACCTGGAGACTGTTCCCGAGCACTCCCCTACTATCAAGCTGCCATAACGGAAGTAAGAAAGATAATCTTTCAATTTCACACCATCTCTAACTTGACTTATTCTGATCTGTGACTTTGCGCATAGGAGGAGGAAAACTGCTGGCCAAAAGCCTCCAAAGACAAAACCATCTCCTGCAATTGTTCCACCTACGCCGATGCTCCTATCCGCCCCACTGGACCTTCCACTTCTTCCCAAAAGGCTAGCAAGATGGCGGATGCCTCGACAAAGGATGCCAGGCCCTCCGCCAATCCTGTTAAGGGCCGAAAGAAGGTAAGTTTTGGCGGAAAGGCAGTCGAGATGGGCGCGGGAGTTGGAGAGGCTTCAAAATGGAAAAAGAAGGCAGATGCTCTTTTCCGTCTTGATTGCCTGCAGGAGGAGGCCAGCAACCATGTGTCAACCACTATGTCGTCTTTTGTCCAGAGAACCAGTATCGTGAAAGAGGTATGTACTCCCAGTAGCCCCCGAGCAACATGGCGGATTTTCGTAGATGATCCGTTATGGTGCTCTAAGAGAAACTACTTTAAATTTTGCATAGTATAGCCCCCGAGTGCCATCATATTCTGCGGTGCTCTTAGAGAACTTAAATTTTGCACTGAGTAGCCCCCGAGCGTTATGGCGGATAACTGTCCGGCATAAATCTCTAAGAAGACTAAAAAATCATCATGAGTAGCCCCCGAGCATTATGGCGGCTGGCTATCCGGCATAAAGCTCTAAGAGTGACTAACACATAATATCATTTTATCAGAATTACAAGAAAGTTGTGGAGGACCTGGTCCAATTCGTGAGCTCGCAGGAGAAGGAGCTGGCGGAAAAGAGCACGCTCATGGCGGACTTGCAGAAGCAGCTCGAGAATAGCGGTAATTTTCTTTTGCCGTTGATAAGTTTAAGTACCTTTATGCTAGCCGATCAATACTCTGCTATTATTTCCGCCATGCAGATGCTGCCAAGCTGAAGTCCACACTCGAGGGGGTGGAAAAGGGCCATGCTATCGTGATGGAGGGGTTGCACCAGAAGCTCCAAAAATCTTTGGCCTCGAATACCCTCCTTGAAGAGAATCAAGGACCAGGAACGCCAGAACCGCCAGAAGCAAAAGGAGGTAGAGGATCTCCGTAAAGCCGCCGCTGAGTTTGAAAAGCGGCCGGATGGCTTCAACGAGGTCCTCGATCATTTCCAGAAGACTTTGCTAGGTAGCGATGGCTCTCCATACTATGTAGTTTGTAATAATATGCTATGTAGAGTATGACGCCTTGTTTGTTTCCGCTATGCAGTGACCCTGGAGCAAGGAGAGGTGGATTCCGCCACGGGCTTACGCATGGCCACCGATGCTGCAAAGAAGGAGCTGGATGGCCTTCTTAATGCTGGTCATCAGGCGTGCGGCAGCCTGCAGATAGCGGGTTCATCTGGCCTTTCCGCCATTAGACTCACCAAGAAGCTGTTACTCATGCCTGGGCTGGTGGCGGACTGGAAGCAGTCTTCCGCTCGGGGTGGTGCCAGAACTGCTCTAACTTTGGCAAAGGCCCACTACCCCGAGCTGGACCTAGACTTGATCACCTTCGGCATCCTGGAGAGCGGCGAGGACGGAGCGCCGGTGGACGAGGCTGCCATCCGGCAGAGCGTGCTAGGATATGATCAGCTTTGTGCCCTGGGCACTCAGCTGAATGTATACTATGAAGCATACGATCTGCCGGGGTCTCCAAGCCAAGCTTCGGCGTCGGTCTCTGCAGCCACTGCTGGTGCTGATGGCGGTGATGATGTTTCCTCTGCTGTTCTGCCATCTTAAGTTATACCCTGCAATGTGGTAGGAAGAAACAATGCATCAATTCGGCCCCTGAGTGGGTCTGTAAGTTTAAACTTTAAACTGCGTGTATGCTTGTACTATGCCTGATCTGCCTGTGGCGGATCAGAGAATGTTTTTGAACTTGTGGCATAGTTTTATCAAGTCTTGTAAGTGGTTTATGTGCAAGAAAACTGCCAGGCCTATTTTTATGCAACTTGCAGCAGTTTGACATGCTAAAAAAAACAACACTTTGAAAAAAAAATCACGCGTAGGATTATGCAATCCGCCATCTGGCTCTTTGTGCTTGACTTTTCGTGAGATGGCAAAATCTTTGCACGAACAATCCACCAGGGCGACGATACTTAATAGCAACCGTCCAAAACCCTTAGCAGATAGCGGCTTAGATCGTCAAAAAGTCACTACTCGGGAATCCACACAAAGAACATCAGATGGAGATTAAAACATAAATATGCTACGCGGACCGCTTATGGCAGATTTTAAAAAGACACAAGTGCAGAGCACAATTGTGCAAAGGTTCCATACGATCTAAATGAACAATAAAGGAGGTAAAAGACTCAGAAAAAAATCAAGAGTGAACCAGATGCTTTGTTCCATTGATCATATAGAGGTGCCTGTTACATAGCCTAGATAAGTGCTAAGTGTAGAAAGGACGTAGCTGTGCGATGTTCCATGGACGATCTGTTTCGTCGTAGATATCGTCAGGGTCTCTTCGTTTGTGCTTCTTACTGGGTCGCTTATCTCGCTCGCGAATATCAACGAGGTAGTAGGAACCATTCAGTAGAGCTTTGCTGATGACGAAGGGTCCTTCCCAATGCGGGGATAGCTTGTGTGACTTCTGCTATTTGAGGCGTAGCACCAGGTCCCCTTCTTTGAACGAGCGTTTGCGAACTCGGCGGCTATGATAGCGATGGAGGTTTTGCTGGTAGATGGCAGATCTCTGGGCTGCTAGGTTTCGTTCTTCTTCCAGCAGGTCCACAGATAGTTGTCTGGACGCTTCTGCAGCTTCTTTCTCATAGGCCTCGACTCTTGGAGAATTGTATTGTACATCACTTGGCAGGATTGCCTCTACTCTATAGACTAAGAAGAAAGGGTTGAGGCCCGTTGATCTGTTTGGCGTGGTCCGTAGACTCCATAGCACAGATGGCAACTCTTCTGCCCAGGCTCCTGCTGCTCTATGTAGCGGTGCTTCTAGGCGTGGCTTGATCCCTGACATGATTAGTCCGTTGGTCCTCTCAACTTGGCCATTGGACTGTGGATGTGCCACAGATGCAAGGTCAAGGCGGATTCCGTTGTGATGGCAGTATTCTTCAACTTCTCCCTGAGACAAGTTAGTGCCGTTGTCGGTGATGATGCTATGTGGGATGCCGAATCTAACCACAATGTCCTTGACAAATTTTAGGGCGGTTTTGCCATCAAGTTTCCTAATGGGCTTAGCTTCCACCTACTTCGTGAATTTGTCTACCGCTACCAAGAGGTGCGCAAATCACGAAGGTGCTATTTTTAGCGGACCCACCATGTCCAGCCCCCAGACCGCAAAAGGCCAAGTTATAGGTATCGTGTGCAGTGCCGTGGCGGGCATGTGGGTTTGCTTGGAGTACATCTGGCAACCTTGGCAGAGCTCCACGATACGGTCTGCATCTCCCTTGGCTGTTGGCTAGTAGAACCCATGGTGGAATACCTTGGCTACTAGGGATCTGGTGGCGGTGTGATGCCCGCATTCGCCTTCGTGGATGTCCCTTAGTATTTCAATTCCGTCCACTTGGGATATGCACTTCATGAATACTCCCGAGGTGCTTTGCTTGTAGAGCTGGCCATCTATGATGGTGTATGCTTTTGCTCTACGCTCAATTTGTCTCTTTTGGACTTCGTCTTCGGGTAGTTTCTTGTTCGTCAGATACTCCAGGTAGGGCTCTGCCCATGGCGGGTTGCTTGGCAGAACCGCCATAACAGGGGAGCTTGCTAGTTCTAGATTTTCTGGATCCACCATCTTGACCGATGGTACGTGCAGGTGCTCGAGGAATACGCCTGGCGGGACTGCCTTGCGGCTAGACCCTAGCTTGGACAGGGTGTCGGCTGCCATGTTATCCTCTCGCCGTACGTGCTTTATGTCATAGCCGAGGAAACTTTTGGCCATCTCGTCCACTTTGTCTCTGTAGGCCGCCTTGACTTTGTTCCGAGCCTTGTATGTGCCAGCCACCTGCTGAGCGACAAGGTCAGAGTCTCCACAACACATAATGTATTGTACACCGATCTCCTTTGCAAAGCGTAGCCCATGCAGTAGTGCTTCATACTCCGCGATGTTGTTGGTGGTGGGGAAGTGGATCTGGAGAACGTAGTTGAGCTCATCTCCCTTAGGGGATTTGAGTGTCACTCCAGCCCCCGAGCCATGTAGCAGCTTTGAACCATCAAAGTGCATCACCTAATGCTCTAGTTCTGGGACGGGTGTAGTCTCTTGCGCTTCCTTCCAATCCGCCATGAATTTGGCCAAAGCCTGAGATTTGATGGTGGTGCGAGGCTTGTAGTCGATGTCGAAGGAGGCCAGTTCGATGCCCCACTTTGTAACTCGTCCTGTTGCGTCGTTGTTGTTGATGATGTCCTTCAGTGGAGCCTTGCTCACCACTGTGATCTTATGGTCATAGAAGTAATGTCGTAACTTATGAGAAGCTAGGAAAACTCCGTATGCCAACTTTTAGTAGTGGGGGTAGCGCTGCTTGGATTCCGTTAGGACCTCGCTGACATAGTAGACTGGTCTCTGTACGCCATACTCCTGCGCTTCTTCCTTGCGTTCTACCACGATGACGATGCTGACGACCCTGTTGGTTGCCGCCATGTATAGTAACATGGGCTCCTGGTCTTCGGGAGCTGCTAGGACTGGTGCAGTGGATAGCACTCTCTTCAGATCCTTAAGCGCAGCGTCTGCCTCATCGGTCCAGATGAATTCGTCTGATTTCTTCATCAGCTTATAGAGTGACAAAGCCTTCTCGCCAAGACAACTGATGAATCTGCTCACTGCTGCCACGCAGCCTGTGAGTCGCTGTACGTCCTTCAAGTCATTAGGCCGGGAGATTTCAAGGATAGCCTTGATTTTCTCTGGGTTGACTTCAATACCGCGGTGGGAGACGATGAATCCTAGGAGTTGTCCAGGTGGTACCCCAAAGACGCACTTCGTGGGGTTGAGCATCATGTTGTACTTCCTTAGGTTATTGAAGGTTTCCTGCAAATCCGCTATAAGGTCGTCCTGCTTCTTGGACATGACGGCGATGTCATCCATGTATGCGTGGATGTTGCGTTCAATTTGATCCGTCAGGCACTTTTGCATGGTGTGTTGGTACGTCGCTCCTGCGTTCTTCAGATCGAATGGCATTGTCACATAGCAATATGTGCCATAAGGTGTTACAAACGAGGTAGCGAGCTGATCGGACTCCTTCATCTTGATCTGGTGGTAACCTGAGTAGGCATCTAAGAAACACAACAGCTCTGATCCCGCCGTTGAGTCAATGACTTGGTCAATGCGAGGCAAGGGAAAAGGGTCTTTGGGACATGCTTTGTTCAGGCCGGTGTAATCTACACACATACGCAGAACCTTTGTGTTTTTCTTAGGAACTAACACGGGATTTGCCACCCACTTTGTATGGATCACTTCTTTGATGAAGCTTGCTTTCAACAGCTTGGAAATTTCCTTTGCTATGGCGCGGCGCTTCTCATCTCCGAAGCGTCTCATTGCTTGTCTTACTGGCTTGGAGCTAGGAATTATTTGTAGGGCATGCTCGGCGAGTTCCCTGGGTACACCTGTCATGTCAGATGGCTGCCATGCGAAGATGTCCCGGTTCTCATGGAGGAACTCGACGAGCGCGCTTTCCTATTTGGGGGACAGGTTTGTCCCTATTGAGGTGGTCTTGGCGGCATCGCCAGCGACAAGTTCCACCTGCTTGGTATCAACTGTAGGCTTGAAGGTGGGCGGGGAGGCGGATACTTCCTGCTTGGATGCCGGCATCTCCACGGGGTCCGTGGCGGCATGGATTTCCTTGAACTCCTCGCCGAAGAACACTGCTTCCACGAAGGCGGCTTCTCCGTCCTCGCACTCCTTGGCCTTTCTAAAGCTGCCATAAACTGTGATGATGCCTTCAGGCCCTGGCATTTTTAGCTGGTTGTAGATGTAGCATGGCCTGGCGTGAAAGCTGTGGAAGGCGGGGCGGCCGAAGATCACGTGGTATGTACTCTTGAAAGGGACCACCTCAAAAGTTATGGGCTCTTTGCGGTAGTTATTTTCATCGCCGAAGGCAACCTTGAGGGTGATGGACCCGAGGGACTTTGCTTGGCGGCCAGGAACCACTCCATAGAAGGTGACAGCACTATGGCGGAGTTGGGTCTTGGTAAGGCCTAGCTTTGTCAGGGTTTCCACGTACATGATGTTCAGGCTACTTCCGCCATCCATCAGGCACTTGGAGAACTCGTAGCCTTGGATCAGGGGGTTAACCACCATGGCGTAGTATCCATCGGGGATGTGCTCTGGGTGATCTTCGCGGCTCCATTGCACCGGCATCTCGGACCATCGGACGTACTGGCGGACTTTTGGTACAGTGGCATTTAGGGAGCGCATGGCGGCTCGCTGTGCCTTAGCCGTGGGAGGTCCAAGGAAGGTATGGAATGCTCCCTTCTTGGTGCTCTTGTATGGGTTGCCCGTGCTAGTTCCACCCTCTGCCTTTTCGGCGGGTTTTGGCGCGGGGTCTTCATCCATATCGCTGCTATCCTTGGACTCCTTTTCCTTGTCCGCTTTTCCTTTGCCACGAGGCCGTTGTCGCCGGGTGCGTTTGTAGCCAGCTTCTTGGTCCGCCTTGAGGTCGTTGACAAATTTGCAGTTCCGGTTGGTGTGGTTGCACTTTCCTGAAGCATCCCGATGGGCGAAGCATGGCATGTCGCGGTATTCGTCATAGGACACAGGTGCAGCTGGCGCCGTAGCGGGAGCTGGGGAGCTTTGCAGCTGGCCGCTGCTGGAACCTCGTCCCCGGCCGCATTGGCTGCTCTGTTCTTTGTCAGAGAAGGTTGTGGCCACCATTTCCGGGGTTTGCTGCTCTTCTGGCGGATTCTTCCGTTTGTTGCTAATGTTCCGCTTTCCGGTGTTCTGGATGGCGAAAGCCTTCAAAGATTCGCGGGCGTCATTGACGGCGGCCGTGTAGTTGCTTGCAATGGTGATCATGGAATTTAGGGTTAGTTTCCCTTCGTTCCTTTCTCGTAACAGGCGACGGCGGAGTAACTGGCCTCTCTCCAAACTATCAATGAATGCGAGGATGGCGGAATCATCGGTAACCCCTTCACAGGAGTTCTTCATATCCAGCCAACGTGCGAGGAAAGTTTGGGAGGTCTCGTCATCTGCTCGCCGACACCGTTGGAGGTCACCTATATTGTGAGGTCTCTTGTAGGTACCCTCAAAGTTTTCAGTGAACGCAGTCTGCATGTCAAACCAGGTTTGGATGGAATTTTCCGCCAAGTCGTTGATCCACTGCCGCGCTTTGCCGGATAGCATCAGGGGCAGATAGCGGACAACAACATTGGGTGATCCCCCTGCGAACTGCACTGCGTTGAAGTAGTCTTGCAGCCAAGTTAAGGGCATGTCGACTCCGTTGTACTGGCGGATCTTTTTCTCGATCTTGAACCCATGTGGGATGGGCTCATCACGAATCCGTTGTCCAAAGCACTTCGGGCCGAGGAAGAAGGCTGTTTGAGACTTGGCAATCTCGTTTAAGTGGGTACGCGCGTCGCATGGCTTCTTGTCCTGCGGATCTTTCTGGAAGGCGCGTGACCTGGCTGGGCCGCCACCGCCACCGCCGCCGCCATGGGGGCTGCTTGGTGGGGATGGTGAAGGGTCACACCTTTTACTCTCGACGTCCTGCAATGGATCTCTGCAACTGCGACGGCTTCCCTCTGCACTTCGTGGAGCTGGGTCATCGTCATGGCGGCGGGAGCCCTGCCCTTTGTCATCGCGGCGGCGTGAAGAGCGATGCTTATCCTTGTCGCCATTGCGATGCACGTCATCGTCATGGCGAGATGGTTCCCTATGCCTAGACCCGCCATCCCGACTGGTTTCATGCCGTGGCGGCTCATCTCTCCGGCCAGCGTCACGACTCCTTCCTTGCTTGCCATCATTATCGCGTATGACAATTCCTCCCTGTGGGATTTCGAACGTCTTGTACTTTGGTGGCGGCATGTTGGACTTATGGCGAGGTTGGGCCTTGTCTTGGTGGTATCCGTAAGCAGGGTAGTTCTTGTGGGGTGGCGATGGATTTCTTTGATGGCCCTTGCCATGTGGCTTATCATCGGAGGATATTGGGATGGCATCTGCCCTGTTGCGAGCTTCTCTTCTTCGGACTTTTGAGGATCCGGTGTGAGATTCGTTATCAGGACGGGTACCATAGTTTCCATTACCCCAAGCTTTGGAGGCAGTACTGGACCTGCATAGTGTGGGATCAGATTCAAGCCGTCGTGATGACGTAGCCTTCTCCTGCTGCACCAATGCTTTGGTCATCAGTTTTACCGCCGTCTCTAGGGCTGCTGGGCTTTTATTATGCTCCAATAGCTCCTTTGCGGCCACAATGTTCTCAACGGGCGTAGCCCTGACTTCATCGCGGCTCTTGTCCACATATGGCAGATTCTTGATATACATCCTGGCCAGAGTTTCTGCTGTTGGCATGGTGAACTCAAGGTTTTGTGCCAGCTGCGGGTCGCCTCCCTCATTCATTTGATTCTGGATGAGAGTAACGTACTTCTCCTCCATGTTCCTTGTGCGTTTCAGCGTGTCTTGAGCTTTAGCAATGTCGCCATATAGCTTTTCGCCCATCTTCTCGACTTGCTTTGCTTCCTTGAGGATTGCTCGCCTTTTCTTCTCGAGATCGTTCACGTCTCTGACATAGTCAGGGGTGATTGGATCTCCTAGAGTTCCATAGACGACCTTGTCCAGCGAGGTCATGAAGTCTTCTGGGTGATGCACCACGGGGATGGCGGGTTGCAGAGGCCTGGGGCCGCCCTTGATCTCGGGAAGTTGTTCCGTGGCGGGATCGGCGGCTGGTGGCGGGTTACCCTGCTCTTTGCCGGCATCTCCATCATGGGCTGCCTGAGATGGCGGATCACCAGTTGTCTGCCCAGCGTCATCTCCTTTGTTGGTCATGAACACCTGCTTGGTGGCTGCGTTCTACTCTTCAAGTGCTTGCTGAGCTAATTCCACCTCGATTCTTCTCATGGCGGCATCATAATGATCAGAGTCATAGCCTTTGCTATCCCAGTCATCCGATTCACCACTTTCGTTAAGTGCCTCTAGGATGGATTCACCTGGGCTGTCATCTCCATTGGAGGCAGATCTCGAAGTGGTTCCTGCGAAAGCAACAAGGCAATACCGCGGTGCTTCTAATGCCAGATTGCTCATGGCGGATTCAGAGCGGTCCTCCACCACTTCCTCCACTTCTAGGGCGGGTTGGGTGGAATTGTTTTTCAGATTCGATCTAGATAACTTGGAAAGTTCCAGATCAGATGATTCCTCCTCCGTATCCAGCTCGAAAGCGGTCCGTTTGGGGGTTTCAGCCATACCAATCCGCCGGAAATTGGTTTCCATGGCGGGGGTAAGGTCTGTTTCTCCGATGAAGATGTGGATGTCTCCGATCGGAACGATGGTAAATCGGGTAGGGTCTTCTCTAGCCGGCACCCAGAGGTTATCCGCTGGGACAATGGGGAAGCTGGAATCATAAAGGACTCGCCCGATGGCGATGGTGTCGCCGATGCCTGCGAAGGCGGATCCCTCCTGGATTCGTGCTCCTGACGCGTTATGCCCCATGGTGGGCGCCAACTGTCGTGGATTCGTCAATAGATCTGCCATAGGGGTAGGTATATGGCGGTTTGTGGAAGGGGGTGAACATGGTGGAGCGATCCGGGATGGTGGTAGCACGAGTTTACCCAGCTTCAGATCCCGCAACGGTGGCGAGACCCTACGTGCTGCTATAATTCACTATATGGCAACAAGTGCTCGGTTACAATGATGAGGTTGGCTGTTTCGCTATGCGATTGGCCATACGACTAAGTTGTGGCTCAAGGGCTTCTCCACGCCGGCTTATAAAGGCGCCTGGCGTGGGCAACACGATGGTACCGGAGTGGATACAACTTGGAGTCCTAGACTAAGTCCTATGCGTGTACTACAAGGAAACCCGCCATGGGCCTGTCTACGGATCCGCCATGAGCTCCTGCGTCCAATACCGCCATGGTCTTTCCAGCAACTGGGCCACCCGGTAGGCAATCCGCCATACCACCCTGATGGGCCACCCTGGCTTGCTGGTTTAGGACTACGTCGCTGGTATACCTATTTGGTATATCCCCAACAAAAACTGAGGCCAAACTTTGGGCGACAGCAGGAGCTACTGGCCTACGAGTAGTCCTCCCCATGAATTGGGATGTGCATTAATTTGCTACAACCTAAACTGTAACCAGCCTCCTAGGAGGCGTGCAATAGTAAACCATAATTTGTATGATTCAATGATATTATTATGTTTGTATTCACTTCCACTTGTCACACATGCAAACTGCATAGCCCAAAAAAATCATGCTATGAAACTTGAATCCAAATTGAACCTCGACTCTAATACCACTTTGTTGGGGGCAAGGAGAGGTAACACACAACCTCCACTAGCATTTAAAGAGGATAGTTTCATTTAGTAGCTATGCAATATAAACAATAAAGACAAGAAAATTAAATGCACAAGTGACATACATATTTACGTGAAAAAACTCCTCAAGTTGAGGAGGGAAGAACCACGGGTATGGACCAACCGGTCCACCCAAGTTCTACTAAGAGCTACCTAGGTACATAGTCTTCTCTAGAATCTCTAGAGACTTACAACACACTTGTAGCAGTCTGAATTAAACAATACCACTCTCATATCTGATGCTCCACTGACCCAAATATCAAATCAGCTAGATCAAAGTACTCAAAGAAAGGAGCAAGCACACCAAGTTTGGATCCAATCCAATCATGTTAGGAGTCCCAACACTAGATTGAAGCAAAAATTGTCAAAAATTAGAAATCTAACAGAAGCCATCTCTCCTTCTTCCTCTCTTCTCACTGTGGGAGGGTGTGATAACACACAAGAACATCACAACCTCCATGTGAAAGGACATGGCCCATAAGAAATGCACAAATATGGGCCCATCGGGTGCTGAGGTAAATTTATTTTAGGATATGGGCTCATACAAATGTAGTGAGAATCATGGGCAGACGAGTGTGATTTAATTGGCCATTGTCCAGATAGCACGAGCAAGTGACATGACCGTGCTCCTAGGCCAGATAGAAAGTTGAACACATGCATGATAGAATCTGCCTCCGGATACAAGCCAAGGGGAATCTTAGTCAGCATGAGATAATTTTCGAGTTGTTGCTTTCTATGCATATGATGTAGATTTTATAGAAATATTTCTTTTTTAAGGAAACCATGAGCTTTATTAATTAGACAATAATATTCTTACAATCATCCACAATCAGAGATGACACGCAGGTTGATGATGACTTACGTAACACACCCGAAGACTCACACTTGCCTAATTGCGCTAAATTATGCACTACTTTATTGCACTCATGGTCAACTTTGCGGATAATAATGTCTGGATGAAGTCTCGGGAGCTCCTAGATTTCACTGTAAATGCACTAGTGGGATGATCTATCAACCTAGTCTAAAGCAACAGCTTGCAACACACGGCTACAGTCTGTTTCAATAGTAGCTGGCCACAAATGCTGATCAATGACATCACTAGGCCACGGTAGTCATTTCAGGGCACTTTGTTAGAGGCATGTTTCAAAGTGCCCTTAAAAGCTCCAATCCAGGGCACTTTTTTACGAACTGCCCTTAATTACCATCATTTCAGGGCACTTTCATAAAATGCCCTCAAATCTTATGCATTCACGGCACTTTTCTGAAAGTGCCCTAAAATGTACATAGCATTCAGGGCACTTTGATAAAATGCCCTGAATTCTATATAGCATTCAGGGCACATTTCTGAAATGCCCCAGAAACTATATAGCATTCAGGGCACTTTGATCAAATGCCACAGAAACTATATAGCATTCATGGCACTTTGATCAAATGCCCTGAAAGCATATAGCATTCAGGGCACTTTGATCAAATGCCCTTGAAGTTCAAAGCTGCAAAATCACATCATACAAGCCAGTAATAAACACACTTCAGCACGCCAGGATAGACATATTACATACATATTACAGACATATTACACATTAAAGTTCAACAGTTACCGACGCATAGTAGAGTACCGACACATTAAAGTTCAACATGCTTAAGTAACAACAGTGATCCAACTGTTGTTACTTGACAAAACGGCGCAGCATGTTAAGCCAAACCTAGTACTAATCAGGGAGTTTGGATTATTCCTCTGTGCCATAACACTGTCCAAAATTGCACAGCAGGATAATCCAAACAACAAGTTCTTCATCATAACACTGTCCATCATAAGTACTAACAACAGTTAGCACAGCCAGGGCACTTATATATAAGGCTATCTAACTTACCATTCTTGATGGAGTCACTCATGAGCCCTCCACAGGCAGAGTGACATCCTACCATCCTGCAGCAGGTCGAAGAGAAATAGGTAGACTTTACCCTCCTTGATCTCGAGCTTCCTCATGGCCCTTGCCCATCCACTAGAGATTTGCGCCCTCTTCCTGTTTCTTCCCATCTTCAGGACACCCTCATACGCCCTGTCGTGGGTGGGGCTCTGAATCACTACAGTGAGAGGCCTTTGCAGATGCATTTTAAGGCAACTTGCTGTGTACTGCTTTGAGAACTCCTGCAAACATAAATTAAGTTTGTTTCAGTTATCAATTACATGTACTTAAAGTAAATATTAGCTTAGCAAGTTCATTAACTTGAAATAAAACATTTACTTTCAGATAAGCAATTTTTAAGTCCATGCATACATACTAGCAAGTTTACATTAAAATAGTAAGATTGTTTTAGAATTTCTGAGCTAATATTTATTCCTTGCAAAACATAAATGAACTAAACTACCAGTTGTTACTTGGAAACAATCTAGATGCAGAACCTTGCTATCAAACTATGTTACAGCCACACACACAAATAACAGAGGATAGTAAACTATGTTTCAGTTATCAATTACAAATGAGATAAGTTTGTTTCAGTTATCAATTACATGTGCTCAAAGTAAATATTAGCTGAGCAAGTTCATTAATTTGAAATAAAATATTTACTTCCAGATAAGCAAGTTTGTGTACAAAATAATATAATTGATCACAATGTTAGATACTTTCAGAAGAGCTAGTACATGAATTTATAAAAGAATTAACAACAAGATTTCAAATTACCATCTTGCTTTTCCTAGGAATGACAGTTGAGCTTGACATCTTGTACACATAAATCTTGAATGGATCATTTGGGTCATAATCTTCAGTGTAGCCTTCCAAGAAATGAACTTGGTGTTCTGCCAGCCACATGTTGTTCCCATAGAAGCAATGGCTGTCAAAAGGTTCATTCCCAGGAATTTTAGGTCCTACAATATCATTTAAAGCAAATACCATTAGTTCTCAAAAATAATGACAGGTAGTAATAGGAATAGTTTGAGCTCTCTAAGAATAAATGATTCTGCAACTCATACCTCTACGGAGTAGGACTGGGCCAGCTTCAAAGCTTTCATCAGAACTTGATCCACCGCTCATCTCGACGATCTCATTGTCAGGATCCATCTAGCAACATAATTTCATATTAGTTCGAAGCTTCAAGTTCAAATGAACATGAAGTGCATGCTACACTAGAATTCCAATCAGTAGACAGAGGCAAAGGAGAATGCAAAAAGACATGCATGTTCAAATCTACAAAAATATGAACGATATATGACTCCAATCAACCTTGCAAGCTACACTAGAATTCCAATCAGCAGACAGAGGCAGAGGAGAATGCAAAAACATGACATGCTTGTTCAGATCTAATTTTTTTTCAAAGATCAACAAAGATATGACTCCAATCAACCTTGCAAGCTACACTAGAATTCCAATCAGCAGTCAGAGGCAGAGGAGACTGCAAAAATCATGTTCAGATATACAAAATTATCAATGATCTACAAAGATATGACTCCAATCAACCTTGCAAAAACAGATCTACAATATCAGGTTTTAGGGTGGGGTTTATTTCTCCACAGCAAATCTGCAAGAGACATTCGGCGACACGACGAAATGAAGGAATGGTGAGGGGATTGGGGAGTTCTGGAGTACCTTCTCTCTTGCTAGGTGGTCGTCGGAGTGTGCTCCGGTCGGCTTGGTCGCCGCTGCAATCGCCTCTGGAGTCGCCGATGCAGTCGTCGCCGCAACCGCTGGGGAGGTGGAAACCTAGCGAGTGGGGGCAAGTGGCGTTTGGATTAGGGTTAGGAGAGGACCCCGGCCTTTTATGTACTCGTGTTTTGCAAAGAGAACCCTATGTCTTTTTAGTTTTGTTTCAGTAGATGATTTGAATTTTCAAATGCTGTAGAATAGATCTTTTAATTGAATTAAAGCTTGAGCTTCATTTTTTGATTGAAATTTAGAATTTAATATAGTTTTTTATTTGCATTGTACTATATTCATTGAGTATGCTGGATTGATATTTTAGTTACTGTGAAGACTTTTGCGGCGAGGACGACGACGACTCCTTCGGCATGAAATCATCCATAAGTAAATTGGTAATAATTTAAAAAAGCTATCTGAAATAAATTAATAGATTACAAAACAACATGTAATCATCCCTAACAAAGTTCACAATAATAAAAAATTGGTGTTTGAAATAAAACTACAGATTACAACACAACATGTAATCTTCCCTAACAAATTTCACAATAATTAAAAAGTGATGTCTGAAATAAAACTTCCTAAAGTAAACTTATTTCAATGAACTCCAGAGACAATTCACCAATCTCTGTCGCGCTTCTTCAGAGGCATGTCCTTCCAGAGAGAAAAGAAGCCCCTCTCGACAACATCCAGCCTCCTATAAGTCTCGTAGGTTGCGTATGCATCCCTGGCAGCATACTCCAGATGTTTCGGTGGAAGGGGAGGTGGGTTGACCCACATCTGATGCTCCTTGTACCCAAAGCCATCCTTCATGTTCTTGTAGTACTTGTCAATGATTGCTCTAGCAACATCCTTGAGACCTTGGGTACACTTACCCTCTTTGTTGTCGGGGTCTCTCCAAACACGCTGAATGTCCTTGAATCTACTAATGTAGATCCTAGACTGTGAAAGCACACTGCTATCTTCAGTAGTACAAAACCCCACAAAGGTGTAGTCCCAACTACGGAAGAATTGATGCAACATTTCACATGGTGCATCGGCGTGGCAGATGTGATACACCAAAACTTCAGTACCCACACATGTCTAAATAAATGAAGAAAAAATATGATTGAAATCAGGATCATAAATGGCAGCCGACGAAAACTAGAATTTACCATGTGACAGGGAAAAAATAAAACAAAAATTCACTAGCATCACAGTTGAACTTAAAGAGATATACAAAAACAAATGGATGCCCACACTAATCTTAAATTTTGTTCCACTAGATTCAAAAGTGGCAGCTCCGAGAGAAACCATAATTTTACATGTGATAGAAACGGGTGATAACAGAAGTTCACTATCAGGAAAGTTGAAGTTCACATTTGATATGTGTGATCATGTAGTATTGCATAACAACTGATAGGAGAAAAACAAAACAAAAATCAAACCTGAATGAGAGCAGCCTTCTTTGGATTCATGTAGTGGTTCCTAGATTTGGTGTACTCAACATCGACACCAACAATCCTGAGACCAACATCTTCTTCCTCATGCAGAATAGATTAGATCTTAGTGATCCAAGCTTCAACAATTGGAGCAGAATTGGTGTACATTACTTTCACTTTGGTATTCCCATGGACATCTATGGTAAACTCTCTAGTATAAGGTTTAGGTGTGGGAGGAGGTTGAGGACCCCAGGGAGGAAAGTCGGCTTCTTCAGCCATGGTGGTGCGATAGAAGAGAATATAGAGAGATAATCGAGTAAACAGGAGAGACCTAGAAAACATGATGAGGGATATACCCTCTTATATAGATCGTGTCAAACTAAAAGATGAGAAAAATAAGGAGAGATAAGATAACTACCAATAATTCAGAGTAGTTATCTAGTAAACAAAAACAAATTCAGTTACATATCCAAACGACGCACTTGGCTCGCCTGGCCCATTTGAGTATGTTTGGCCCATAATAGTTCGACAGGCAACTAATAAACTGCTACTCCTAAACGGCCAAAAAAATTCATACCAATGGGAAAACAGCAAATAAAACTAGGAAAATGTTGGCTAGGTGCCTATGTTCTGATTGCATTGTACTTCAGAACAATGAAGGCATGCTAGCCATGTATTGGAACAGATTCATCTATAAACTAGTAAATGACTAGATATCACAAGCTTAAAAGACTTACATATATAACTGGACTAGTGTTCACAACACAGGACATCAGACTGTAAATGGTTCTACTTATTACAGAATAGGATGGTAGTCACTGACTTCACATTACTACTTACTACAGAACTTCACAACTAGTGTTCACAACATAGGACATCAGACTGTAAATGGTTCTACTTATTACAGAACAGGATGGTAGTCACTGACTTCACATTACTACTTACTACAGAACTTCACACTTCTACTTTTAACAGGTCTGCCATTCAGTCAACTCCCTACTCCTCTAGCCTTGTAATATGCAACTTCAGCCAAGCCATTTCATCCCTTTTAGACTCTGGAAGGAATCTAGTGTCTTTGAAGGAGAACATGCAGATGTCTCCTACTTTAAGCATGAATGCCCTGATTGCATATAGCCAGCCAATTGAAATCTGTGCCTTCCCAGAATGATCTCGTCGTAGACGACAGTACTTGGTTTCAGTACTGGTAGATGATGTCACAGAGAGGACTACTTCTTGTTCCTTCCTTGGTATTCCATTCCTCAAACTATGTTCTGACAGCATGAACCTTAATAGGAAAGCACTGGTGTATTCCATGGAGAACTCCTACAGAAGAATATGTTAGGTTAACCCTTGAGAACTCAAAATAACTATTCAAATATTCAAATGATACAAACTAACCATCTTCCCACAAAAAGGTGCAAGGAAGCTCTTTGTCAGGGTGCAGACATAGCCTTTGACTGCTGACCTTAGTATTTTTTTCAACAACTGCTCTTAACTGGGTTGCTTGGGAAAAATTCATCTCCACTATGTTGCCAAATATGCAGTTGTTATCAAACAATTCATACCCACCATATCCAGGGCCTACATGACAAGTTTGAGTGAATTATGAAATTTTTGTATTAAGTTTGAGAAGACAGAGACAAGCAACCATTCAGCAACCATACCTCGAATTGTTATCTTCTTGGTCTCATCAATAAGTTCCTCATCACTTATATAATAATCTTCATCACTTATGTAATCATCTTCTGGCTCAATGTAATCATCTTCTGGCTCAATGTAATCATCTTCTAGCTCAAAGTAGTCATCAGAATCAATGTTTTCCTCATGAGAATCAATGTTATCCTTTTCAAAATTATCTTCATTGTTGTCAATATCAGGATAGAGTCAGAACATGATAATTTAGCTAAATCATTTGCAAACCCTAACAAGAAACATAAACTTCAAGATAACCATTATCCTAAATTTACTAAAGAGAGGAGAGAAGGGAGTCCTACTGGAGGGGTGGAGGCGCAGAGCCCACCTTGGGGTCTATGTGCTGTGGGATTAGGGGTGGTGATTCTGGCTCAAGCTTGACCATCTCCACCTTCAGCTGGGCTAAAGGATCCCGACGTCTCCCTTGAAGCATCCTCTCATCCTTGAAGCTAAACATCCAAACATCTCCCTCCTGAAGTTGGAATTCCTTGACAACATAATTCCATCCAACAGATATCTCTGAGCAACCATTGGTCTGTAAATTTAGCCTACAGTACTTCTTAACTTTGCTTGCTATTGTGGTGACAGCTATACTGCCAACTTGTGTTCTAGCAGGCACATAAATGTTGAATGGTGTCATCATGAACAGCAAGAGATACTGGTTTGTGTATTGCAGATTGAATTCCTAAAAAATGAAAAAAGGAAGTCAATTTAATTCTGCATGTACTGATAGCAGTAGAATAGGGAATGTGCTTGACAGGAAATTAAAAATGGGAATGCAACTTGAATGGCAGATGTAACACAATGGCCATGAACTCACCATCTTTGGCTCAGAGGCCATGCCATTTTCTCTTGTTATTGTGCATATGTACTCCTTAATAGGAGGTCTTGGTAGATCTTCAACAAGGCTTCTAAGTTGCATTGGTTGGTGAAAATTCAGTTGAACAACATTGCCAAAGACACTGTTCTTGTCAAATGACTCATCTCCTACATATCCAGGACCTAAATGCCAAGGTTGTACATTTTGTTACAATCATGCAAAAGCAAATACAAATTTTTTCCTACTGTTCTAAATGGAACATTGTAATTAATTTTACCATATAGGGATTCATACCTCTAATTATGATTTCTGAAAGATCTTCCTCAGTGAAGTCATCAGTCATGTTTGCATCCCTGACATTAGTAAATTATAAGTAAGCAAATGTGACACACATATTCAAACATTTGAAATCCTAACACAAGCCTGAGTAAATTATAAGTAAGTAAATTATAACTGCAGTTAAATCCTGGCACACATAGGGGGCATTCAAACATTTTGTGACACACATAGATTTAAATTTATTTTGAACAAATGTGATACACATATTAAAACAAAAATTTACCACTATGTTACTTAGAAATTTCACAAGCTAACTTACTTAGAAAATTCACAAACACATCAATTGAACAAATTCATAGTCCATCAATATGTCTTGCAGATTAGTGCGACAAGGCACATAATTTGAGCACTATCTTACTTAGAAATTTCACAAGCTAACTTACTTACAAAATTCACAAACACATCAATTGAACAAATTCATAGTCCATCAATATTTCCTGCCTGAAAATATCTTTGAGCTTAGAGGGGAGTAGAGAGGGGAAAAGGGAGACATACTAGAAGGGAGGCGCAGAGGTGGCGCTCCTAGATCTTGTTGTCGATGCAGTGGATCGAGGCACGATGAAGGCGGCATTCCCAACCGCAAATGAGAAGTTGGCGGTCCAGGCCGCCGCGGTGGAGAAGAGCGATGGGGTGGCGGCCCCGGGAAGGATGCCGAGGTGGAGACGGCGGTCCATCAGAGCCATTGTGGATGCCTGGAAGGACACCTGGAAGGATGCCGTGGTTTCGCCGGCGGAGAAAGAAATGGACGCTTCGGCTAGGGTTAGGGTTATATTGGGGGCGGTGGCGTGGTTTTGCAGATGGGCACCTTGTGAACAGACTAAATTATTGGGGGCATTATATGTGAAACAAACTAAGTACGGTGCCAATGGGGAAGGACTTATACGTAATTAAAAATATTTGTTGGTTTTGTAGGCAAAACACCATAATATATATTTGCTCTTTATCTCTCGTCCACTCACTCTCTCACTCTCTCTCTCTCATTAGAAAGACGCCGCCGCACAACTCTCCGGCGCCGCAGCCGCAGAAAGCTCCGCACCGCCGGTGATCTTCTCATTTGTCCCTTTTTCACACTTTCCCCAATATGGCCTCCTCTAGATATGATGAATTGATCCCTTGTGGCTGGATTAGTAGATCTGTTATGGTTCTCGGTAGGGTTCTAGATATGATGAATAGATCCACCAACAGTAGTTTAATTAGTTGATGACATGTTTGCAGATGGGCACATGTAAGGAAGATCCTATCAATATATGTAGTGATGATCCATCTGGCGAATCATTTGATGACAATGAAATTTCTAGCCCAGGGCTAGTGTCAGCTTGGGAATTTAGAGGTATGTGCAATTCCAGTAGCCAAAGGCCAGTAGTGGCACCAACAATTTAACTGTGCTAGTATGTGCAAATCTAGTAGTGACACCATGATTTTGAATTGTAGGCCCTAAGAATTTGGGCACAAAATTCTTTGATGAGCATTGCATGTTTGGCAATGACATGGAACTATCTCAAGAACACCGAGAGTTTCTTGAAGACTTCTGTGAAAATGCTGATGAAAATCACATGAAGTTTTATGTGCATAAGATGACACATTCAAATATTATCAAAAATAAATGCAAAATGGTGAGATGATTTGCAAATTTAATGTACACATTATTGAAGCTATTGGTTTTTTTAGATTTAGTATTTATTTTTCAAATACTGTTGTGCCAGGAATTTGGATCTACCTTCACTAAAAGGTATCTAAAGGAGCTCCTAGATGAACCTGTGGAAGTGAAAGCTAAATATCTTACAGGAAATCAGAAGAGTATATTAGTACTGAAGATGGCAAAGCACAAAGAAAATGCCCATATGACATCTGGATGGCATGAAGCTGTCAGGAAATACAATATAAGAAAAGGAGAGATCATACTCTTCTGCTTTACTCCCAAGAAAAAGGGTCAGCTTGATCTGCTTATTGTTGGTTTACCTGTAAATGAACAGCAGACAAGTGGAGATGAGTAGACAAGTGGAGATGAATAACAGACAAGTGAAGATGAACAGCAAACAAGTGAAGATGGAGATTACATGAGTGAAGATGTAGATAAGATGAGTGAAGATGATCAATAGATGAGTGAAGGAGGAGATGACATGAGTGCAGATGTCCAAGAGATAAGTAAAGAAAAACAACAGATCGTTGAAGAGGATCAAGAAATGGAAGTGACAATAAGTATGTCAGTAAAATATGTTGTCTATACATATAATTCCTATTCTTGCCTATATAATTAAATTTGTTGTCTGTATGTTAACGTGAAGCTGCCTTATATCCATCTTGGACAAATACTTATGAATCTGCTCTTGTAATTTAAGTGTGCTAGTATTCATGTTAAAGGAGTAGTGCTATCTAACCCATACTTATGAATCTTGCAACCTTATATTCATCTAGGACCAGTGTGCAATGGACATGAAGACGAATGGTACCATGGAGAGTTCATATTTGGGAACACGGTTAAGGTGTCTTCTAAACAAATTAGTTATATGAAGAAATCTCTTTGGAACCCAAGACCTCGAATCAAACCTTATGTTGACAGGTTGACAGGTGCTACTGCTCCAAATGATTTCACTTTGGTAGGTTTTTGACTATTTTGCATTTAGTTCAATCTTCATCCAAGGTAATTGTAGTTGACACTCTTTGGCTTGCTCTATTTCAGGAATTTAAAAAGAGTTACACAGATGACTTCCTACTACGGTTCCTAGATCGGCCACTAATTATAGTTGTGAACTACATAACAAGCCTCAAGACATGCTATGCTCAGATAAGCTACAGCAAGTCAGGAAAAGCTGTGATCCAGATTGGGTGGTATGATGCTATGCAAAAGCACAATCTAAAAGTGAATGATCTCTGTATCTTCACTTTTATGGATGAAAGGAATTTCACCAAAAAAGACCCTCATTCTTGGCTTAGACTGGTGATTGAAGTAGTTGTAGAGTGACTAGCTTGCCATCTTTTAGATGCAGTGATGCAGTATATATGAACTGTCTGGTGAAGTTGGTAGTACTTATATTATTTTGTGTAATGTGAACTATGTGGTGAAGTTGGTTCTTATAATTATTTATCTAGTATGCATGACTGGATTAATGTGAACTGGATTAATATTTGTTCTCAAAAGCCATTAACCTTGCACAAGGTCATCACATAATCTAGGAAACAAAGTCCTGAAGCAAAATAACATAGATAATTGTCTTTTACACTTTCACCACTTTTGCAGAATAAGCATGTCAACCATAACCACAAACCACATACTTTAAAAACATTGAAAAAGTTCAACATGAAGAGCACCACAGAGCTATAGAGGACAGGAAGATAGCTGTTCTGGAAGCCAAATACACTGCAGAAGTCAAGAGAGTAGAGGAGAATGCAAAAAAGGAAGCTTGAACAATAGAAGAGGAAGGCAGAGTTAGCAGAAGAAAATGCTAGGCTTGCTGCTCATAAAAGAGAGAAGAAAATGTATGATGTAGAGGTCAACAGGAAAGGAAGGATGGAGACTAGGAAGATAATTGCAGAGGCAAAGAAGGAACTAGCTGAAGAAACTTGATGAACAGAAGAAGCAAGCAGCAGAGGAGGGAGCTGCAAAAAGAGCTAGGTTTTCAGAAGAACTGATGTTGACTGAAGAAAATTAACATGTTTGATGAGCTCAGATAGATGTACAATGGCAGTGCATGTCTTCTGTGCTTCCATGCTTGTTTGTAGTAATTTAGGTTAAGTAATCCTGGAAGTTGAACATACATGTGCCTTCCTATAATAATTTAGCAAACCTGTGCTTCTTATGGTACTTGAGGATCTGTCAAACATATATTTCATCACTGTTATGTGCTTCATGATTGGACCCGATTCATTTCTAGGATTTCACAAAGACATAGTTGCATCAAGACATACTTGGTTCATACAGAACACACTGGTTCATACACAACTGCATCAATCCAGTAATTGGTTCATACATAACTGGTAGACAGAAAGTACCCAGCCAGGCGGCCAACCACACTTGTCAGCCCCAGACACACCCCAGACACAAAGACAACAAGTACTTAATACAAACCAAGGCACAGCACGCAGGGTGGAGAAATAGTTCAGGAATGCTAGTAATAAGATAGGATAGCAGGAGATCAGTTGTCGATGTTGCGCACATGAAGGACAATGCCTTCTTCCCTGCAGTCAAGCAAAACCACAAGTACTGATCCAACAGCAATTTGGTTTGTATTGCAGAAATGCATCAATGCGTCCTCATCAAGGTGGAAAGCAACCTTGCCTCCTCTGATTGAGTACTTGCCAACAACTGGTTCATTGGAATGCCTGCTGTCAAAAAGAACTTCTCCATTCCTTGGGTATTTGAAACCATACAGAATCTGTTTTGGCATTGACTGTGAAATAAAAGACCAAACAAGAATAATCAGATCATAAGGTAAAAGAAAAAAACAGTTTGAATAATTGAAAAAATAAAACAACTAGAAAAATATATAAATAGAACATCTGAGATCAAACAGATATCAATTACTAGAGGAAAAAGAGAAATTACCAGACATCTCTGCTGTAGGTCAATGTTCTGAACTCTGTGAACAAAGAACTGCAGTTCATCGATTGCATGATCATCATACCCAAGGTTGTTTACTTCCTTAAGTATTTCAAATGATATTGATGCCATATCTGGTTCATCAATTTCAGCCATATCAGAGAAAAAAGTCTTGAATAAAGGGACTTTAATACTGTCAGGCAGGAACTGAAGACCTGCATATAATTTAGCACTGTTTATAAGAATGACAGTCCAGAAAACAGAAACAGATTGAACAAAATAATAACAAAATTGCAGAATAAAACTATATACCTTCGACTCTATCAAATGGCTTGTTTGTCCCATTTGGTTTACCAACAGTTATTTCAAAAACATTTTCAACAAATGCTTGTTCATAACAAAGCAGGTCATCATCTTCATCATCACTGTCATCAGCAATCTCTTCTTCCTCCCGCAGGGTGAAAGTCACAACATCACCAGCGTTCACACCATGCGACAATATAAGGTCATACCAAAAGGGACCCATTATAAATGTCCTCGTTGCATCTTTTCGAAGGTACAACTCAAATCTATGAGCTCCAGCAGCGCAATGCATCCACTTGTCAGCAAAGTCATTCAAACGCTCTTTGAAATGACACGGAACAGCCTGTTTAATAAAAGAAAACAAGATGTAAACAAAAAAGTTAGGGCAGTGTGGAACTAAAAAGATGTAAAAAGTTCAATATATAGAATCAGTATAAATAAAATATTTTACTGGTAAAATAGAAAACAGTACTTACCAAATACTAATCAAAGGTGAATGGCCTATTTGATCGACGACAATTCCCAATGGGTTGATAACAGGTTTTCCAAGTCCATCCTGTCCCTGGTAGACATACCGGATAAAGGTCCATCTATAAAAAATAACAAACAGAACAAACCATACTTAATTAGTACCCATAATTTAAATAAGAAAAACTCAAAAACTGCATTCAACATAAAGAGTGTGTACTTGCAAATAAAAATACTAATTCATGACAAAGAAGGGATAATTGACATGAATAAGATGATGGATTAGTTCCTTACATATTTCCAAAAAAGATAAAAACGTTCCTACTTATAAATGAACTAGCAATTTTATAATATCCTACTTAAGAACCTTCCATTTTATTGTGAAAACAAAAAAATGATGGATTAATTACTTACAAAGTACAAAAGCATTAAAAATCCTAGTTGAAAAAATCATTGCATTTAGTAAACATGAGTGCTTCCACAGCATACTAAAAAGGCATTTTCTATATAACATCTTATTACTAGTTTGAACTCACATCCAGAGAAATGGTAAGCTTCAACTAGTTTGCACTACTTGACAGCACAAGAAGAAAACAAACAGCAAAGAGCAAAAGTCCACCTTTTCTGTGAAAATGCAATCCGATGGAACACTAACCAGAAACATATAAACATATTTAAAAAAACCCTACATCATGGTTTTTCATTTTACTCACTTCTATTGTTTCATACTACAAAAACATCCTCAAACATAAAAACCCTAACCCATTGTACAGACATCACAAAAATATGAAAACTGAAAAACACATGTACTCACAGGAGGGGAAGGAAAAAAATTGGGCAGAATAATGTTGTTGGACAAATAAGAGAAGATGAACCACAAAACCAAGCAAAATCCCTAGATAATGTACTATAATCCTCGATAGATCTACCAGTTTAAAGATCCGATATCATCTAGCGCAAGAGGGATAACACAGAAGACATGAAGGGGACACAAATACCTCAGAGTAGATTTTGCCTGCAGTTAAAATCGACCGGCAAAAAATTTGTCCTCCTTTCCAACTTCCTCTCCGCCACCTACAGTCGACACACACATTTCAGATTCAAGACAGTAAAAATCGCTAGTAGATAATAGAAAAAGATCAGAAGAGAAACCCTAGTGAGAAGCAGGCGGAGTGGAGGCGATGTTTTCTGTCGCAGAGAGTGAGAGAAGCAGGCGGAGAGAGTGAGAGAAGCAGGCGGAGTGGGGGTGGGAGTGGAGGCAAGGGGGAAAAGGATGCTAGATGAACTGCCGCCGCCGACGTCTCGTATCCACTCGACGCGTGGAGAAAACGGGAACTCCTCTATACTATCTATGACATGTGGGCCCAACATGTCATAGCTATCTCCTCCGACGCGACGCGACACACTCGATTACTTCGTGTCCACTCCGCCTCCGCCGCGACACCCAGGTCCGCCACCGCCATCGCCTCCGCCTCGACACCCAGGTCCGCCACCGTCGCCTACACCTCGACACCCAGCTCTGCCTCTGCCCCCGCGACACCCAGCTCCGCCTTTGCCCCTGTGACACGAAGCGCATCGACACCCAGGCGACACCCAGCTCCCCCTCCGTCGACCTGGAACTCGAGATCCGCGGCCGCTGAGATCCACCGATCTAGAACTGGACTCGAGATCCGCGACCGTTGAGATCCGCCGCATCCGCCTCTACACCCAGGTCCGACACATCAACCAGAACCTGGAACTCGACCTGGACCTGGACCTACAACTCCACCACCGTTGATGGATCCACGCAGCACCCGTCGTCCATCTGGTAATTTTGCTCATTTTTGATCTGCATTGAATTTAGTTGATAAGCTGTGATTAGTGTAAATTGCAATTGCACACTACAATTTCAGTCATGTAATTGCAATGTGTTATTCATGAATAGGAACTTTGCATTGCTGATTGCGTAGGAATTTGAGTTGTGATTAGTAATTTAAAAATGGACAAGTCATGGATGAGTGCACCTAGGTCAACAGTTGAGTACGATGAAGGGGTTAGCAATTTCATCGAGTTTGCAATTGAGAAAGCTGGCATGGTACACAGATTGCTATGCCCTTGCAACCAATGTCTCAACAGGTATTGGTTGGTTCATAGTCAGGTTAGGGAGCACTTAGTCTATCATGGCTTCATGATTGGTTATTCCACATGGGTTTTCCATGGAGAAGATTTTCAACATAATGAACCTAAAGAAGAGTTAGAAACTGAATATGCTGACCATGATGAGATTGACAGCATGCTTCTAGAAGGCTATGGAATGTATGACACTGCTACTTTTGGTTCAGAAGAAGATGAAGATGATGATCAGGGAGATGAAGAAGTAGAATTACAATTTGATGCTGAAACATATAGGAAACTAGATGGCAGTAGTGAATTGTACACTGGGTGTAAGAAGTTCTCTAAGCTGCAATTTCTAGTGAAGCTACTGAACATCAAAAACATTTGGGGAATACCAAATGGTTGTTTTTATGCCTTTCTGTCTTTAATTAAAGAAGCACTCCTTGAAGGCCAGGATCTACCTAACAATTTCCATGCTTCAAGAAAATACATCAAAGATGTTGGAGTAGGATATGAAAGTATACATGCATGCAAACATGACTGCATAATGTACAGAGGGAGATATTCACAAGTAGAACAATGCCCAGTCTGCAAAACAAGTAGATGGAAATCTATTAAAACTAGAATAGATGGTAAAAGAGTGTACAAGACACCAGATAAGGTTATCAGGCATTTCAAGCTGAAACACAGAGTTAGGAGACTGTTCTTGTCATAAAAAATAGCTCCTGACATGGTTTGGCACAGCACTGGCAGGACTAAGGATGGTCTGTTGAGGCATCCAGCAGATTCACCAGCCTAGAAATCATTTGATGAGCAACACCAATGGTTTAGTGCTGAACCAAGGAACATTAGATTTGCCCTTGCAACAGATGGATTTAATCCATTCAAATCCAAGAACATTTCATATAGTATTTGGCCTATTGTTCTTATTCCATACAACTTACCTCCATGGATATGCATGAAGCAGTCTAATTTTATATTGAATGTGATTGTGCATGGGAGAAAGTCACCTGGAAAGGAGATGGATGTGTATATGCAATTGACAATTGAAGATCTTCAAGAGTTTTGGAAACCTGGGGTCTGGACATATGATGTTGTGGTTGGCAAGAAGTTTGAGCTACATGCTGCTTTGCTATGGACTATAAGTGACTGGCTTGGAAAAGGCTGCTTAAGTGGTGAGAGTCTGAATATTTGCTCTCACTGCCTAACAAACACTTGCAGAAGGTATTTGAAACATGGGAAGAAAATGTCCTACATGGGTCACAGAAGATTTTTGGATGAAGACCATGAATTCAGATATGATGAAGATTCTTTTAGTGGGAAGCCTGAACATAGAGAGCCACCAATTCAGCCAACAGGCCTTGAAATTTCTCAGATGATTGCAGCTGTGCACACTAGTTATGGAAAGCTACAGAAACAGCAGAGAGGCAAGAGAAAAAAAAAGTGCAGCAGAAGTGGAGGAGAAAGATGATGTGTATGTACACAGTGTGGAGTGTACGTTCAAAAAGAGAAGTGTGTTTTTCCAACTAGAGTATTGGGAAAAACTTGAACTGAGACACAATCTAGATATCATGCATGTAGAGAAGAATGTATTTGATAATATTGTGAACACAATCCTAGATGTTGATAAGAGAACCAAGGATAATTTCAAGACTAGACTAGACCTACAGGACATGAACATAAGAGCTGGGCTCCATGTTGATTTGACTGGAACTAGACCAGTAATACCTCGAGCCATTTATCATCTGAGTATTCCAGGAAAGAAGATTTTCTTGAAGGCTCTGAAATATGCAAGATTTCCAGAAGGATATGCTTCAAAAAAAAATCACAAGGTGGATTTAGATGACAACATGATTCATGAGTTGAAAAGCCATGATTGCCACATAATCATGATAGACTTGTTGCCATTGGCTCTATTTAGGTCACTGCCAGAAAGTGTAGCTAAGCCACTTGCTAGACTTAGCAAATACTTCAAGTCTCTGTATGGAAAAGTGGTTTCTGTCAAAGAAATGATGAAGTGGGAAAATGAGATACCTATTATCTTATGTGAAATGGAGAAGATATTTCCACCTTCTTTTTTTGATATAATGGTGCATCTAGTGATCCACCTTGCAAAAGAAGTGAGAATAGGTGGTCCAATACAGTACAAATCCATGTGGTCAATGGAGAGGTTCATTGGCAAGTTGGCAAACATGGTGCACACAACAAGCTATCCAGAAGGGTCCATTGCTGAAGGGTACATATTTGATGAGGGTCTGACTTTCTGCTCCAGGTATCTGCATGATTGTCCAACCAAGTCAAACAGGAATTGTACAATTGATGAAGACTTGAATCCAATTCCTACATCAAAGGATCTACCATATTTGAGATTAGTGGGAAGGCCACTTTCATCATTTGCAGTAACTCAACTGGATAGAGTCTCATGGGTACAAGCACAGAGATGTGTACTCATGAGCTATCCACATATATCTGAGTATGCCAAGTGAGTGACTGAATTATTGTAGGAAATGAATAATTCAGATCCTAATAGGTACTAAATTTTTTTGGAAAATGTGTAGGAAGCATAAGCAAGAAATTGCTTTAGGACAAGGTAGGAAGAAGTCAAAGAGGGAAATAGAGAGAGGACATCACACACATTTCCACACTTGGTTTGTGAAACATGTAAGTGAACTACAAAATTTGAGTTTGTAGTGTGCAAAGTTTAAAAATTGTCATAGTAAAACTAATATACTTACTACTATCCTCGTAGGTACAAGATTTGATTGCACTCGGAGTGGTAATTCCTTCAGAAGTTAGGGTTTTAGCTTTGAAACCATATATGATGGTCCAAAACTATTCAAGCTACTGTGTTAACAGCTGCACTTTTCAAACAAGTGCCTATGGAAAAGGGAAAGCAACACAGTGTGATGGTGTTTCAGTAGTTGCAAAGACTACAAGCTTTGCTAGTTCAAAGGATAAAAACCCAGCACTAGGAGATATAACATATTATGGTAGGATAAATGAAATTATAGAAATGAACTACTCAAATGAAGGAAGTGTAGTTCTATTCAAGTGTGACTGGGTGAAACAAAATGGAGTTAGGGATTTCAACGATTTTGGAATCATACAAGTTAATTTTAACCACTTGTATGGTGCACATGAAGTGAACTCTGAACCATACATTCTTGCTAGTCAAGCAACACAAATTTATTATGTGCAAGATCCTGTTGAATCTGATTGGCAAACTGTAATTTGCCCAACAATAAGGGATTACTATGATATGGAGTCAAAGCTTGATGATGAAAATTAGAGTGAATTTTGTGAGTGATTTGTATTTCCTGTTGTCCATTGAAAACTATGTCATGGGTGATGCTTTACTGATATAATATGTCTATTGTTTGTAGGGAGTACATTTGTAGATAGTCAGGACAGAAGACTTGAGGACATGAACATGAAGCTAATTGCACTAAATGTGCCAGAACCAGTGATTCGTGAAATGAATATTAGGAAACCTGCAGATGAAAGAGGAGTCTACTTCGAAGAGCCAAAAGTAACTTTCTCTAAACACATTATGAGTTTAGGTGTATATGTGCTTTGTACCATAATATGTTGGACTGATTCAGACTATGTAACTGCAGCTTAATCAAATGTCTGAACAAGAGTACAAGTCAGATGGATTGTACCATGATGATGCTATGACACAATCACAAGAGTACGATTCAGATGAGACAAGGGATGATCAAAATGAACCCAATGTAGAAGAAGTTGAAGAAACTCAGATTGAATTTGATGGAAGGCAGCAGCAAGGTGGTGCAACAAGTGATAAAATGGAATTTCCTAATCCAACTAAAGGTGCATACAATGCTGATTACAATTACAGAGCATGATAAACTACCATATTCCATTACTGACATAGTAGTACTAATAAATTATTTTAACAGGGAAAAAAGATGGAGGTAGAGGACCAACAGAACTTAAAAAGTTTTGGAAGAAACATGGCCCCAACAACAAGATTAACCTGGCCTTTAACCATTTGGGTCAGCCCTGTGGAATGAAGACTCCAAAACTATCAAATTTCATAGGGTACTTAGTGAAGGGCAAATATGTGTCACTGGCAGCAACAAACTGGAAGAAAGTTCCACAAGAAGAGAAGGATAAGTTATGGTTGACAGTAAAGGTAATTTTTATGCCCTTTTTCTGAACATGTGATTGTAGTACTATTCTTTTAATTCCATTTAATACTGCTGTACAGGGGTTCTTTAACATTGATGATGTCCACAAAGAGTGGGTATTGAAATCAGCATCAAAAAAGTGGAGAACATTCAGAGGTCTGCTCAAGGTACTGTACTACAAAGCTGAGCTTTCTAGAAGGCAAAACATTGAGAATGGATGTCAAAATAGAATCCTAGATGATCAATGGGAGTACATGGTGGATTACTACAAGAAAGAAGAAGTGATGGTAAGTACAGTAAATGTTGAGTTATCATGAAAACTTTGCTGAATATTTGTCTGCTACTGAGGTTGTATATCAATTTTTTGTAGGTAATGTCAGACAGGAATAAAGTTACTAGGACCAATCAAGCAAATGCCTGTCACACAGCAGGATCAAGATGTTTTACAGTTATACATAACCAGATGGTAAGTCACACATCTTGGCACCTACAGTTATCCTGAAAATAGCTTCTGGCATCAAAGTTCTTATAGGAGGTGGAATTAGAAAAACTAGTATCTAGAGCTGAACTGTACCATGTTGTACATACAAATAGAGATGGAGAACCGGTTGATGTTTTTTCTAGGAAAAAAATTGTAAGTCAACAGTAAGATTATATTAGTAATTCTATGGAAAATTATATATGAGTTGTAATTTACTAATGTTACATCTATAATCTTTGTAGGCTGACATAACTAAGGAATTGAATGACAACCCTAATCTTCATGGTGAAGAGCACAGCTCTGGTGATCTTTACTCAACACTTTTTACTCAGTCAAGAAGAACTAGGATGCATGGGTTAGGACTAGTTGTTGGTGGCAAAACTAAACAAGTACTTGATCAAACACTTGCTGCCCTTAGAGAATCTAGGCAGGAGAATATGGAATTGAAGAGTCTCTTGAGACAAGTGATATCAAGCCAGAGAGCAGTGATTTTGAGGAGTGATAACATGGAAGAGAAGCTCAATTTAGTTATGGCAAGCCAAAAATAGACAACAAGTGAGACAGCAACTGGCAGCACTATAGAACATGAAGTACCACCAGTTATGTCAGGGGGATAACCCCCGGTAGGGTCAAGAGACTAGAAAGATACAAGGTCTATCGTTGACTTCATGCCGGTTGACCAAGGAAGGGCATGGCCGGAATATAGGAGCATCGGTCAGGCCGGCATATATATGTATCCCGGCTAATGTCCGGATATGCCGGATTACCCAGGATACTAACTGAGGAGTGCCAACATATACTTAGATATGCCGGCCTAACTTATATGTTATATCGTGCAGGAGCATGGTAAGCCGGATTACCCGACCTTCATAGGTTGTTGGTCCGGCATATATGTCCTGGATATGGCCAACGGTCGTATCCGGGATACAGAAGTCAGCTAAGATGTCATGTCCCTACAATCAAGGAGAGACTCTGCTCAGTATGGAGAGGGATCGTGTTGACAGGGTGCACAGTGGCTATCTACTCTCATTGTGCACAAGTACAGCCCTTACCTCATAGAGGTAAGGTCACAGTGCAGGAAGTACAAGGTACAGGGATATGAAGTCCCATCGAGAGCAATCAGGGAGAAAGTCAAGGGTCGCTGCCTTCGTCAGCAAGTCCTATTTGGGGTGTAGTCCGTGTCTTCTGGTCTCTTGTGACCGTTGTAACCCTGGCCACCACTATATAAGGTGGCACAGGGAACCCTAGTAGGGGGTTGGTCACTCTGTGTTCCTACACTCAGCAGTTCGTCTTCCTCCTCTAGCAGAGAGCTTGGAAGCATCATTGTTGTGTACTCCATCGATCCAAATATAAAACCAGTAGAGCAGGAGTAGGGGTGTTATCTCCTTACGAGAGCCCCGAACCTGGGTAGATCTGTGTTCCTTTCTGTCGTGCTTTTTAGCTCGTTCCCCTCTCCCGAATCCTCTAGCATCTAGTTCGGCCCCCATTTAAGCCATCCTATGGCATATGTTGTTTCACCACGACGACATTTGGCGCCCACCGTGGGGCTTTTCGATGTGCTGGGCGGAGTGTTTATTCGGACGGGGTCTGTGATAGCAGCTTCGGGAGTGCGCGTGGTCTTTGGCCTCGTCCAGAGGCTAGGCTCGCTCAGCTTCGTCAGTGACAACGCCGGATGTCTCGGCGGCCGGCCGTTCCCCAGGGATGGCCGGATCATGTCTTTCGGTTCCCACGAGGTGTACGTGGGGACTGAGAGAGTTTGAAGGGAAAAGGTGCTGGTGGTGGCGGATCCTCCGTCACATCGGCTGGCTCACGCTGGGCGTAGCGCTCGCTCAGTAGAGTCGGCCGAGGTAATGATGGCCGGCACATCAGTGCCGCCGGCAGATGGTGCCGGCAAGGCCGCAGTAGCAGTAGCAGGAGATACTCCCCCGGAGCCGCCGAAGGCCAAGAGGTCGGCGCGTCCTCCGTTGGACCGTGTCGAGAACCTGGCCGGCACTTCTGCTGTGCCGGCAAAGGGTCAGGTGCTTCTTCCCATCATCGATTGGCTTCTCGAGCCGGTGCGATCCGGCGATGACCCGGAGCAGACAAGGGAGGTCCTGGAGGGATCTCGCCAGGCCCTCATCGACGAGGCCCTGGCCATGCACCAGGAACGCGAGCGGTTTAACCGGCAACTCCGTGAGTATGAGGCAGCTCATGGTTTTACTCCTGTGGTAACCCGGCCTAGCCGGATAGATGAGGTTAGAACTAGAGGTAGAGATCTTAACACTGAGCTAGAAAAAGGTGCTAGTGGTAAGGGTCATACTGCAACTAGTACTGTGCCTAAGGCAATTTATAGCTCCCCAGTGAAGAACCTTAGAGCAGCAGCAGAGGTAGCTAAGGACTTATCTAATTTGTCTGGTGAAGCACTGCATGAGCAGCAAGCCCGGCTTAACCATCTTTTGTCTGAAGCTACTAAGCAGCAGGAGGCCTTTAAGAAGGCAAACCCAGGTGCCGGGGCATCCCAGTACATTGCGTCGGTGGGAGGTGCCGGTGCAAGGTCGAGGGGCGAAGCTTCGTCCCTGCATCCCAGTGCCCGGCGTGCCGGAAGTGTGACCTCTGGTCGCCGGGACAAGCAGATCCAAGTGTATGATCCGGCAATCGTCGGAAAGCAGGCAATAGTTCAGAAGAGTGCCAGCCAAGCTGACAAGTATGTCGGCCGCAAGGGTGCTGGCCAGAATGTGCCGGCCGGGCAAGGGGCAGTTTCGGCCGGAGGTGGCCGGAGTAACAGTGCAGCCCGGCGTCAGCAGCAGGGCGCCGGAGGTGCAGCGCAGCGGCAAGGTGCAGGTCAACCGGGACATCGAGAGAATGATGGGAATTCCGCCCTTGTCAGGGCGGGATATCAGCACCAGCATCAGCAAGGCCGGCAAAGTGAGCAGTATCAGCCGGAGCAGCAGCAGGAGAAAGTGATCGCGGGCCCAATTGCATCCCGGCTAGGACCTCGGTCCTTGGCAGCAAGTGATGCGCGCTTCAAGCTGGACAGGATTCACCAATCGGAGTTGGTGGAAAGGCAAGGAGCTCCGGGTCCTATGTGCTTTGGACCCCGGATTATGGGTGAGCCGGTACCTTACTATTTCCAGCTCGCGCGTGGCGCGAGGACATACAACGGCAGTACAAAGCCGAAAGATTGGTTGGAGGATTACTCCACCGCAGTGAACATTGCCGGAGGAAACCTCAGATGGGCGGTACGATATGTACCGCAAATGCTAGAAGGACCAGCCAGGATATGGCTGAATAATCTGCCGGCCGGAAGTATCAATGGCTGGGTTGATTTCGAAGAACAGTTTGTATCAAACTTCACCAGTACATATAAGAGGCCGAATCGTCCTCAGCAGCTGGCTAACTGCCGGCAGGGAGCGAATGAGACCGACCGAGACTATCTGACCAGATGGTGCACCTTGCGCAATTCCTGTGAAGGAGTTGTGGAGCAGCAGGCCATCATGTGGTTCGCTCATGGGTGCCGGCACGGCACCATGTTGTGGCAAAAGCTGCAGAGGGACATGCCAGCCACGCTGGCCGAGACAATCAAGATTGCCAATAGTTATGCTCTGGGAGACCCCATGCAGCCCACCCTTGATTCACAAGGACAGGGGCAGACCCAGCGGAACAATAGCAACACCGGGAGACCGGGGCAATTCTATCGCCCGGATAACCGGAACAAGAGGAGAGATGAGCGGCCGGATTTTCGGTATGGAGCGGCACAAGTAGCAGCGGTGGAGGAAGAGCAAGAGGGCGCCGGCAGTAGCCAACGCCCGAGATATGAGGGCTATCAGCAGCCTCAGCAGCAACAACCGCAGCAGCAAGCGCAGCCCTTCCAGAAGAAGAATGTCTGGATCAACAAGAATGCCGACGGAGCCGCCAGACAGAAGAAGCAGTGGCCGAAGTATACAGTGGGTCTGGCCATGGACAAGCCTTGTGTGTTTCACACGTTCCAGCCGGGTAAGCCGGCAAATCATTTGACGAGAAACTGTTCATGGCTGGACGACATATTAGCAGGTCGTGCAGGTCCCTGGGGACCGGCTAGGCCATCTATCCCGGCAGCTCCATCGCCGTTGACAGGTGCAAATACAGTTGCAGTCCCGCCCAAGCCGGTTAATCCCGGGAATCAGAGCAATGCCGGAAATGCCGGCGTAAATCAAATAGACCAGAGCTATAATCCGGAATATAGTGCCGGAGGCCTAGGAGCGGGCCGGAATGAGTACAAGGAGCACGATCAGAGCTACATGGTCTTTGAGACCGAAAGAACAGACAAGCAGAGCTTGTACCGGCGGTGTTTGGAGGTAAACGCCGTTATGTCAGCAGTTCCGAAGATGATGCATTGGTCTGACCAGGCCATTGGCTGGGACAGGGCAGATCATTCCAGGATCATGCCAAACCCCGGTGGGTATGCGCTAGTAATGGATCCGACATTTGTCGGGCCGGCTAATAACGTGAAGTTCAGCAAGGTCCTCATTGACAATGGGAGCAGCATCAATATCATGTATCGGGATACGATGCAGAAGCTGGGCATCAAGGAGAATATGCTGGAGCCAAGCAAGACTACATTCCACGGCATCGTGCCGGGACTTTCGTGTGCGCCGATGGGCAAGATCCGGATGGATGTCATGTTTGGCAGCCGGGATAACTACAGGGTGGAAAACCTCATGTTCGAGGTGGTTGATCTGGAAAGCCCCTACCATGCTTTGCTGGGGAGGCCGGCATTGGCAAAGTTCATGGCCTCTATGCATGTTGCGTACCTAAAGATGAAGATGCCGGGGCCTAGAGGGGCGATTACCATCATGGGTGATTACAAGCGTTCGATGGCATGTGCTACAGCCGGGTCTAACCTGGCCGAGACTCTGATCATTGCAGAGGAAAGGAAGAGGCTCAAGCGAGCAGTGGAAATTGCTAAGACGGTCGTGGCCGGCAAATCTATGTCGAGCATGGCAAATCCCGGTGGCAGTGCTTCTTTTCAAGTGGGCAAGGAAGTCAAAAAGGTGCCTCTGGATGAAGTTTTCCCGGAACGCCATGCCCTTGTCGGGGCAAGTTTGGATCCCAAATAGGAAAGCGAGCTCATCAGCTTCCTCCGTGAGAATCGGGATATCTTTGCATGGTCTACTTCAGACTTGCAGGGTGTGCCGAGGGAGCTCGCTGAGCACGCATTGCATGTGAGACCGGATGCTAAGCCGGTGAAGTAGCCGCTCCGGTGGAATGCAGGCGATAGAAGGAAAGCCATTTGGGATGAAGTGGCCAGGCTCTTAGCCTCCGGCTTTATCAAAGAAGTGCTTCATCCGGATTGGGTGTCTAATCCGGTTTTGGTGGAAAAGAAGAAGGATGAGCCCGCCATAGTGAAAGTATGGCGGATGTGTGTTGATTACACCAACTTGAACAAGGCATGCCCTAAAGATCCATTCCCGCTCCCTCGGATCGATCAAGTGATTGATTCCACAGCTGGATGTGAACTGCTATCATTTGTAGATGCCTATTCTGGTTTCCACCAGATCCCTTTGTATGAGCCGGATCAAATAAAGACATCCTTTATTACCCCGTACGGGGCTTATTGCTATCTCACTATGCCGTTCGGTTTAAGAAATGCCGGCGCAACTTACCAAAGGTGTATGCAAAAATGTTTGCACGATCAGATAGATAAAAATGTACAGGTATATGTCGACGATATCGTCATAAAGACCAAGGAGAGCAAGACTCTCATAGATGATCTCCGGGAAACCTTTGGAAACCTGAGGAGATTCCGGATGAAGTTGAATCCAGCTAAGTGTACCTTCGGTGTGCCGGCGGGCAAGTTGCTCGGCTTCCTTGTTTCCAGCCGGGGTATTGAGGTGAATCCCGACAAGATTCGTGCCATAGAAAGGATGAAGCCGCCGACAGATTTGAAGGAAGTACAGAAGTTCACTGGGTGCCTCGCATCCCTGAGCCGTTTCATAAGCCGGCTAGGAGAGAAAGCTTTGCCGTTATATTAGTTGATGAAGAAGTCCGACACATTTGTCTGGACAACACAAGCAGATGCAGCTTTCAAGGACTTGAAACAGATGTTGTCAACAACGCTGGTATTAGCGTCTCCGATGCCCCGTGAGCCAATGTTGCTCTATATAGCGGCAACCAATAGAGTCGTCAGTGCTGTGGTGGTAGTAGAGCGAGAGGAAGGAGGCAAAACCGTGCAGCGGCCGGTATATTATCTAAGTGAAGTCCTCTCCACCTCAAAGCAGAACTACCCCCACTATCAAAAGATGACTTATGGTGTCTATATGGCGGCCAAGAAGTTCAAGCATTACTTCCAAGAGCATCCAATCCGGGTAGTGGCCGAGGCCCCTATCTCGGAAATCATAAGTAACAAAGATGCCAGCGGCCGGATAGCAAAGTGGGCAATAGAGCTTTCACCATATACACCTCAGTATGATAAGAGGGATACAATCAAGTCCCAGGTGTTGGCTGACTTCTTTATTGACTGGGCCGAGATACAATATGAGCCACCATTGCCAGATGCAAATTATTGGAGGATGCATTTCGATGGGTCCAAGACAATACATGGCCTGGGTGCCGGCATAGTTCTCAATTCACCAAAGAATGACCAATTGAGATATGTCCTGCAGATTCATTTTGTAGCATCAAATAATGTGGCGGAATACGAGGCACTTGTGCATGGCCTGAAGGTGTCTAAGGACATAGGAATTCGTCGGATTATGTGTTTCGGTGATTCTGACTTAGTGATTCAGCAGTGTTCCGGAATATGGGATGCACATGATGCTAACATGGGATCCTACCGTTTCCTGGTGCAGCAGTTAAGTGGTTACTTTGAAGGTTGTGAGTTCCGGCATGTTCTCCGGGCTCAGAATGACGCAGCCAATGCATTGTCCAAGCTGGGATCGTCTAGAGATTCAATCCCGCCCGGCATTTCATTGGAGCATCTGAGGAAGCCGTCAATCAAGCCCTCGCCGGAATCATCGTCCATTTATGTCCCACCAAGTCCGGAGGAGGCAATTCCGATGGAGATAGATGCCGGAGCCAGGTCAGATAACCCGGGGACTATTTCCTCAGTCCCGGGGACTGGGCCGACATATGTTGTGAGTGCAGTATTCCGGAGCAGAACTAGGGGCAAGGGTAAAATGTACCAAGAGGTTATGCCGGTATACCCGGGGACTGCTCCGGCATACCCGGGGACTGATTCCTCAGTCCCGGGGACTTCGCAGCCCATGGAGATCGATTATGTGTCGGTCGAAATGATGGAGATAGATCAGGCAGTGTTCACTGTCAGGGAAGTGCCCTCATGGGCACGACCTATTATGGATTTCTTGGTGGATGGTCAAGTGCCGGCGGATGAAGCCGAGGCACGCCGGGTTGCAAGGAGATCCAAAGGATATACCATCATCAACAAGGAAATATATAAAAGAAGTGTCACCGGAGTATTGCAGAGGTGCGTTGAGTCTGCAGAAGGCCTGGAGATGCTCCGGGAAATTCATCAGGGGGAGTGTGGTCACCATGCTTCATCCAGAGCATTGGTGGCAAAGGTATTCCGGTATGGGTTTTATTGGCCGACGGCACTGCAAGATGCAGAAGGCTTGGTCCGGAAATGCAATGGGTGTCAGAGATACGCCCACCAGATTCATCAGCCGGCATCTGCCTTGAAGACTATCCCGATAACCTGGCCCTTTGCTGTTTGGGGCCTGGATATGGTCGGGGCTTTTAAGCCGGCCAGAGGAAAGATGACCCATATCCTGGTCATGGTGGACAAGTTCACCAAATGGATTGAAGTGAAGCCCATAAGCAAGTGTGATGGTCACACAGCAGTGAAATTCTTAAAAGATATAATCTTGAGATATGGTGTTCCTCATGGCATCATCACTGACAATGGGTCAAACTTTGCCCAAGGGCCATTTGCCAGATTTTGTGAGGAAGTGGGAATCTGGCTGGACATTGCGTCGGTCGCTCACCCTTGTACCAATGGCCAAGTAGAGAGGTCAAATGGGCTAGTATTATCCGGCATAAAACCCCGGCTGATAGAGCCACTAGAGAAAACTCCGGGATGTTGGCTAGATGAATTGCCAGCAGTACTTTGGAGTTTAAGGACAACTCCGAATAGGTCAACAGGCTACACACCATTTTTCCTGGTGTATGGAGCAGAAGCGGTGCTTCCAACAGATGTAATACATGATGCACCAAGAGTAGTGCTATATACTGAGGAAGAGGCTAAAGAAGCCAGGGAAAATGATGTGGATCTGCTGGAAGAAGCAAGAGAAGTAACACTGTCAAGAACATCAGTATATCAGCAGAACATCAGACGCTATCATGCGCAGAAGGTAAATCCAAGGAGATTCCAAGAGGGAGATCTAGTACTCCGGCTAAGGCAAGGAACAGAGGGCCGGCATAAGTTAACTCCTCCATGGGAGGGGCCATTCATTGTGAGCCGAGCTCTGCACAATGATGCCTATTATCTTATAGATGCGCAGGCCCCCAAGAAGGATAAGGCAGACAGGTCCGGAGAAGAAACCAAGAGACCATGGAACATAGCTCTACTCCGCCCCTTTTACTCCTGAGCAGCACAATGTATGTATTTCCATATTTTTCTTTGTGTGCCGGCGCTTTATGCCGGCACAAGACTAAGGAATGAAATGTCGGCATCCCGAAGAGAGCGGGCTATGCCTCCGAGATATATCGTTGTTTATTTTCAGTTTTTGCTATATGCCGGCTGGCTTGATTTGAATGTTTCCTATATCGGCCTAGTAATGTGTCGGCAACAAAGGCCGCTCTTCGACTCAGCTGCTGTCCGAAACCCGGCTTCATGGCTAGCAAGAGTAGATGTCGGAGATTGTCTACACATGGAAAACGGCTAAGGAAATGTAAAGCAAGCGAACCGACATTTTTGTAGATGCTAAAGTTAAAACTTGAAATGTCGGATGATTTGAAGTCTAAGTTTCAAAGTTAAAAGTACTGTATGTTCAATGAAGCAACCTTGAGACTCATACGTCGAAAGCCAAATAAGGTAGACAAGTAGCCAAGGTTGTGAAGTTGAGGAAACAGGAAAACAAACTCGGTGACTTAGCCAAAAGATGATCCGGCATTGATAACAAGCAAACCGAGATAAAACTTGCTCAGGTAGCAAACCAAAGGAAATTAAACGTATATCTTACAATTGCACCCGGCATTCCGGGGATCTGATAAAATTTAAAGTTTTTGCTGCTGCAAAGTCAAGGAGCAGGGGCAGAAGCAGAGCCGCCGGCTGGTGGAGCTGTAGCAGTGGAAATGTCGGCTTCAGGAGTGCCGGACCCAGCAGATGGAATGGAGCCATCACCTCCGCCCGGGACAGATGCCTGTTCTGGAGCATCAGTGTCGGCCTCTTCAGCTTCCTCTTCGTCTTGGCTGGAGTCGGAGCCCTCAGCATTAGCAGCATCCTTGGCATCGTCTGCTGTCTTTTCTGGCTCGCGGATGTCCCGGACAAAGGCATCGGTGTCGGCATAATCCACATAACTGTGGGCCAGTTCCCGCCGACGCCGGATGTGTTCCAGATCCATGGTCTAGATGGATCCTTCGCGCACAGTGCGCAAAGTCTCCAGATCAGCTTTTTTATACCAGGAGAGGAAGTAGCTGAGAGCTTCATCAGCTCCTACCCTCGCGCCGGAATCCCGCCATTCCCGGAGGCGAACCTTGGCAAGCTGCAGATCATTGCCGAGATCAACAGGATCAGTGGGCGTCCTTTGTCCCGGCCAGAGGGCAGAGAATGCCTCCTGGGCGCCATAAAAGAGTTCTTCTGTGTAGAGGGTCATGGCGTTCTTTCGGGATTGCAGGGCCAACAGCTGCTCCGACATGTCCCAGTTGGCCGAGTCAACTGGAACACCCCGGTTCTCTCGATCCAACTGCAGAGCCCTCTCAACGTCTTCGACGGAAGCGGGAAACATGTCTGAGGAATAGAAATAATGTTAGCAAAAGGGGATATATCGGCATAGATGGTATGCTGGAAAGGATCATGGTATGTCGGGCAGGATAAGGAAAAAAGGGATTTGAAGCTTACTGGCGAGGTCAGCATTGAGCTGTGCAACTGTGACTTCCCATTTCATTGCCTGCTCCTTCAAGCTAGACAGTTCAGCATGGGCGTTGGAGGCATCAGTCTCGGAGGTGACAAGCAGCTCCTGGGCCTTCTTGAGTTGACCCTCCCTCTGCTCCTTCTCCTCCAGAAGCTTGGCGATCCGGCCCTTCAACTGCTCTGTCTCGACCTTGTGAGCGGCATCCCGGTCGTCCAGTTGCTTGGCCACATCCACTGAGGACATACAGTCCTGGTGGCGTGCCTCCAGTGCAGCTTTATCATCTGAAAAGATTTGAAGTCAAAACAAGGTGAAGATAGAAAACAGGGACAAGAGATAAAGGATTTGAAGTATAAAGTGTCTATTCGGGTGACAGCAGGATCCGACATACCTGTCAGCTCCTTCACCCTCTTGACAAGCTCGGTGACTTGGGCTTCGGCACCAGCTGCGGAATGACGGAAAAAGGTTATGTGTCGGCATATTAAGGTGTGCCGGCAACAGGGTCTATGAAGAAAAAAGAAGGCAAGGCATCCGGCGTATATGTCGGACGAGTTTACCTTTCTGGCGCAGTTCCAGCAAGACCTTGCTATGTGCGTCAGATAGCTTCCGGTGCTCGCACACCAAGTCATGGAACATGTCGGCGCGTGTGTTGTTCATGCGCTGCAAAAGTGTTAGGATTTGAAAGGTTATGAGAAAAGTCTAGCATGCCAGTACAATTGAAGATTATACGAAATATTCATGCTGTTGAAGACCCGGCACAGGTGCTGCGCACCTATCCCGGCTCTCGGTGACTAGGATTTGAAGCTCGAGACGAGCTTATATCTCGGCCAAGAGGATTTGAAAAATAATTAAGATGTGAAATAGTTAGAGACCCGGCACAGGTGCTGCGCAACTATCCCGGCTCTCGGTGACTAGGATTTGAAGCTCGGATCGAGCTCATATGTCGGCAGTTAATTCAAGAGCAGCTAACTAAAAGAGTATTGGAAAATCCCGGATGTCCGTATCCCGGATAGCCGACATTTTCGGGGACTGGGGATATGTGTATAGGTAGAGAGGACTTACGTTGGTGGCATCGGCCAATTGGTGAAGTCTCTGCTGGAGGCTGAGGAGCTCGCAGGCAATCGGAATGGGCTTCGCGGCCAGGATGTCCGATGGATTGCCAGTGGCCGAGGCTTCGGCCATCTTCTTGCTCCTGGAATCCGATGTGTCCATATTGCCGGCGTCATTCCACCTGACACAGTGCTCCTTGAGAGACCCAAGGCTTTGGTCACTTTTCCTCTCCAGGGGGACGCGGCCCTCAAGTTCCGGCGTGTCGAAGAAGCTGGGCCGGTAGCCAGGCCGGGTTGCTGCCCTGCCGAGATGCAGGGCCAGGGCAGAGCTGGGCCGGGACGCTGCTTTAGAGGGAGCAGTGGCGGCGGATGGTGTGCCGGACTTGGTCGGCTGGAACTTGAGAGTGCCGGACTTGACCGGGGCAGAGGTCTTGTCCGGGATGGAAGTCTTGGCCGAGGCAGCGGTCTTGGCTGGTGCTGGAGTCTTCTCAGTAGAGGGAGTCTTGGGCGCGGGTTGTTCCGGCGCGGCCGGTGCAGCTTGGCCAGCAGAAGCAGGTTCCGGAGTAGTCCGGACTTCCGGCACTGCAGGGCCCTTTCCCTTGTTGTCTATGCCGGCGCTCTTGTTGCTTGCGCCGGCTTCTTCAGTTGTGCCGGCGTCGTTGGTGGGCGCGCCGGAGTCTGGGGCATCTTGGTGGGCTCCTGTGTCCATGTGGACATCAGAAGCCGAAGGTTCCTGTTGAGCCCCCGAGTCCATGTGGACGTCGGGGGCAGAGATATCTTGTTCCGGCGGAGGATCGTCCTTCGCCGGGGAGGTGGTCTTGTCAGGCGCAGGCGAAGATGCCGGCGCCGGGGAGGTCGTGTGACTAGCAGATGGTATGTCGGAGGTGGCAGTTTCCGCCGGCTTGGTAACCTTTGGGCCGCCACTCGAGCCAGAAGCTTGTTCCGGTGCAAGAGGAGCCCTGAAAGAGAGAAAACACCAAGTTAATAATCAAAGCAAGAGATATGTCGGAGGAAATGCAAAGAAAAGAAACTTACCCCGCGGCAACAGGCCTCTGTTTCTTCGGAATAGGCACGCCAACCTTCTGCCTCTTCTGTTGCTGAGGTGTGTCGGGCTGGGGCTTCACGCCTCGCTTCCGGCCGGTACGTCCGCCGGTGGAAGGAGGTCCCTGGTTCAGAGGGGCGGCGTCGACAACCATGTCGTCCGGGATAGCTGAGGACGGCATTGGAAAGGCGTAAGCAATAGGTTTTTCTGGAAAAGCATAAGCAAGAGGTGCCGGGCAGATAAACGTCTGGCAGTCTTCATAGGAGTCATCGTTACTCCGGTCTTGAGCGAAATGCCGGGATGAAGAGGCCTTACCCACGGCAGAGGCAGCACGGGTGTTCCGGGGCAGCTTGTCCCAGTGATCCGGATCTTCAGCATCCGCAACAGTGCGGTCTGCCGCGATCTGGATCCGGGAGTTCTCCATGGCCTGGAAGCTGAATTTCTGTATAGGAGCAAGGTCAATTGATCAAACAAAGGAATATGGCGGCAAATAGCAATGTCTTGGCCAAGCATGATATATGTCGGTAAATAAATATGTGTCAGCTTAATTATCTATGTGCCGGACGAGATATTATGTGTCGGTTAGGAGGGTTTACCGTTGGGGCGGGCTGATCCCGGCTATATGGTTCAAGTCCCCAGGCAAAGGTGGCCTGAGAGGACTTGCAGACGTCCTTGATCCGCCGCAGAATGTCGGCCGGAGTCAGCTCATGTGTAGAATGCCGGGTGGGGTCCATGGGCCCGCTCATCTGGCAGATTTTGTGTGACCGGCGCTGCAGAGGGGAGATGCGCCGGCTGATGAAGCATGCCACCAGATCTTGAGGGGTAAGGCCGGCATCCCGGAGCTTGCCCTTAACACGGTGGAGCGCGTTCACCGGCATCACCGAGTTCTTCGGGTTGTAGGTCCAGTTCTTCATAGCCAAGTGAGGCTCGTCCACAAATGGCGGCAGGTTGAGCAGATCCTCGTCGGTGGTGTTCTTGACGTAGAAGAAGCTTTTCTGCCACTTCTTGCAAGACTCGAGGAGTTCCACCTTGGGGAAGTCCGAGTCCTTCCGGGACATGATGGTGGCCGCGCCACAAAGGGTCATGGGGCGGTCCTTCTTCTCCTGGGCCGTCTCCGGCGGGTCATCCTTGCTCCGGGGCGGCTCTTGGACGACTTGCTTCCGCAGTTGGAAGTATTTCGCCCAAGCTTGGGTGAAGGGCTCTATGCCGGCGAAGCCTTCGCAAAAAGCAGCGAAGGCGGAGAGGATCATCATGGCATTGGCCGGGATATGGTGAGGTTGCAGGTCATAGGTGTCGAGGAAGTCCCGGTAGAAGTCCGATGCCGGCAGACCAAAGCCCCGCTCGAAGTGGGCGATGAAGACGACTCGTTCGTCGGGTTCAGGTGCCGGCATAGTCTCTCCCGTGGGAAGCCGGCACACGACGCCCTCCGGCACTCTCCTGGTGGATGTGACCCAGGATATGTCGGCCGGGGTAACCTCCGACCCCTCCCAGCCGGAGCGTCCTTGGACCCGGGCCGAGTTATCCTCCTCGGAGGCCGAGGTACCCGTCATGCTTGAGGAAGCCATCTGGATGGCCGAAACAAGGCGTGAGAGCCGGAGTCCCGTGATGTTAATCCTATCAAGGCCAGAGAAAAGGGGGAGGTTAGTCTCTCCGGCATACCGTTCTCGCCAATGTTAGCAGAAATAGAAGATCTACCGAGGCAGTTAAAACAAGAGATAAACATGGATATAATCCCTATGAAAGAACAGCTGTGAACTACAAAAGAATATCACTGGCAATGCTAATCGAGTCAGGGAGACATCAAGCAGAGAAACTACCGCAGATTCAAGTTAGCAAGGCTATCGGGGTATAGTTACAAAGAAGCAGGAGGGATGTAGAACAAGAACAGAGAAAGAGGAACTCACCAAAGCTTGGCCGGCGGCAATGGAGCGGCGGCGAGCGTGCAGAGGAAGGTCCGATCTCTCAGCAATGTCGCAGAGAGGAGCGGCGGTGTCGTCGACGATGGTGCCGGACGTCGGCAAGCGGAGGCGCCGGCGTGCAGGTGGGCGACGGCGGCGGCTTTCCTTCTCTGTTCCTCGGTCCGGCGGTGAAGCACAAGGGGCAGAGGAGCGGAGGAAGACGAAGACTGTGTGGGGGTAAAAAGAGCAAGTTTACCCCCACCCCCGTATTTATACCGAAGAGGCCAGGGTCGTGGGGATCGTGGGGAGTGTTCCACTACCCCGACCGTTTCCGCAGTAAGTCGCCACGTGGCGGCACGGAGTGGGGCGGCGGCTACTGTAACCGTGCCACTACGCAATGATGGTGGGGAGTAACTGCGCTGTGAACCGTCACATCGTGTGACCGTTCGACGTGGCAGGGCAGTTCCAAGTTTCGATGCGAACTGTCAGGCGTGGCTTCTCGAGGAAGTCTCGTCTATGTGTCGGCATGGCTGCCCGAAGGATAAGTTTCGTCCGGAATACCCTCAGGGCCGGCTGGATTAATTTTTGGAAAAGGAACAGTGGCCGGTATATACGTGGATGTCCCGGAATATAATCTGATCGTCGGGATATAAGGGAGAACCGGGGTATAATGAAAAGAAGATATGTTGAACCTGTCAAGGCTCCACAGTTATGACTGAGGAACCTCGGCAGCTTCGGGGACTAGTGTCAGGGGGATAACCCCCGGTAGGGTCAAGAGACTAGAAAGATACAAGGTCTATGGTTGACTTCATGCCGGTTGACCAAGGAAGGGCCTGGCCGGAATATAGGAGCATCGGCCAGGCCGGCATATATATGTATCCCGGCTAATGTCCGGATATGCCGGATTACCCAGGATACTAACTGAGGAGTGCCGGCATATACTTAGATATGCCGGCCTAACTTATATGTTATATCGTGCAGGAGCATGGTAAGCCGGATTACCCGACCTTCATAGGTCGTTGGTTCGGCATATATGTCCTGGATATGGCCAACGGTCGTATCCGGGATACAGAAGTCAGCTAAGATGTCATGTCCCTACAATCAAGGAGAGACTCTGCTCAGTATGGAGAGGGATCGTGTTGACAGGGTGCACAGTGGCTATCTACTCTCACTGTGCACAAGTACAGCCCTTACCTCACAGAGGTAAGGTCACAGTGCAGGAAGTACAAGGTACAGGGATATGAAGTCCCATCGAGAGCAATCAGGGAGAAAGTCAAGGGTCGCTGCCTTCGTTAGCAAGTCCTATTTGGGGTGTAGTCCGTGTCTTCTGGTCTCTTGTGACCGTTGTAACCCTGGCCACCACTATATTAGGTGGCACAGGGAACCCTAGTAGGGGGTTGGTCACTCTGTGTTCCTACACTCAGCAGTTCGTCTTCCTCCTCTAGTAGAGAGCTTGGAAGCATCATTGTTGTGTACTCCATCGATCCAAATATAAAACCAGTAGAGCAGGAGTAGGGGTGTTATCTCCTTACGAGAGCCCCGAACCTGGGTAGATCTGTGTTCCTTTCTGTCGTGCTTTTTAGCTCGTTCCCCTCTCCCGAATCCTCCAGCATCTAGTTCGGCCCCCATTTAAGCCATCCTATGGCATATGTTGTTTCACCACGACGACAAGTTAAGAAGGTCACAAACTTAGGAGGAGAAACAGACAAGGTTGTAGATGTTGAAACAATAGGAGCAGTCTCAGGATCATTAAAGCAGAGACCAAACTTAGAAGCATCTCCACAAAAAAGCAGAGATTCTGCAGTATCTGGAGTATTCAAAACAATAAAAGCAGCCGTCTCTGGAGCTAAGAATGTGTCAAACATAGGATCAGCAACAGAGAAAGCTAGAGAAGATGTAGCATCAGTGGCAACCAAAACTGTGAAAGCAACATCCTCAGGAGTAGCAATAAGAGTGTCAGCAACAGAGAAAGCTAGAGAAGAAGTGGCAGCAGTGGCAACCAAAACTGTGAAAGCAACATCCTTAGGAGCAGCTATCAGAGTGTCAGCAACAGAGAAAGCTAGAGAAGAAGTAGCAGCAGTGGCAACCAAAACTTTGAAAGCAACATCCTCAGGAGCAGCAATCAGAGTGTCAGCAATAGAGAAAGCTAGAGAAGAAGTAGCAGCAGTGGCAACCAAAATTGTGAAAGCAACATTCTCAGGAGCACCAATTAGAGAGTCAGCAACACAAAAGACTAGAGAAGATGTAGCAGTCTCTGGAGCACAAATGACATTGTCATCCACACAGAAGGCTATGGAAGATACAAGGAGTATGGATGCAGCTAAGAACATGTTACTTCTGAGCAAACAAACAACACAAGAACACCTACATAGGAAAGTATCTGTAGAGCAATTACCAACTGGCAAGGCTAAAGATGTTGTCGTTGCAACTAAACAAGTAGGAATGGCAACTAAGCACCAAGGAACCAATTCAACAGGAGAAGAAAACATAGATGAAACAGATAAAAGGAAAGCAACAAGGAAATTTAAAGCACCTGAATTGGTTAAGTCAAAAGCAGTAGAGAAGGCAAAAGAAATATCTGAAGAGGTTGAAATCATAAGTACAATCAAGAGAGAAAGGAAACTTTCCTACAAGGCACAGGAGATGGTATTCAAAAAAGTGAAGTTAGAGAAAATCGAGGAGAACATTGCATCACAGAAAGATAAGAATAGCTCTGCATCACAGAAAGAAAGTAACAACAAAAGGAAAAATATAAAGGTTTGTTAAAAATATTTCCTGCACCTATATAATCTGATGTAGTACAAGCTTCTGAATGTTGCATCTACTGCTTTGTTCTCTTCCTTTCCAAACTCAATTTAATAATTGCAGAGGAAGCTTCTGAATGTTCAGAGTATCTATCTTTTCCAACCTTAGTTTTTTTAAAACACAGAGAGAAAGTGATTGATCGTATATAATCTTATGTAGTAGCACTACTAGTGTAGTAGTGAAAATATCTGAAAATATTCATCCTGAACCTGTAATTAACTAACCTGTAATCTTATGTAGTAGCTCTATCTGTAAACCATTCCTTTATTTCTGTGGTGTAGATCTATGTTTTGTTATTGCTTTGTCATTTTGGTTTGTCACTTATCTGTACTTTTGTTACTTAAATGTTGTTTGTGCATCCTACAGGGTGAAAATATCAAAAAAGGAATGGAGGTTGGACTACTATCACCAAATAGTCTAGTTGTGGTAGCTATGGCTACAGTACAGAGCACAGAAGATGATGTTTTTGTTGAAGTGCTAGTTAACGTGATCTTCAGAACTAGTACTGTTCTACCTAAGCCAAAAGGAAGGATGATAAATATTGGTCAGGCGCAAGCACAGTGCATACCCTGGCCAAGGGTGATGGTAATTTGCCTTCCATGTTTGATATTTGTGACTTGTATGCATAACCTGGTTTGTATGCATTGGTTGTCTTATCATTTCTCTCTGTGAATGTAGTTGAAGACTAAGACTAGGACAGGGACTTCAGATGTCATGGACAACAAGAAGAGGAAAACAAGTTCACAAGGTACATTTCTATACTGCAAAGTTACAGTAAACCTAGTTTCATGATACCTTGTGATTTTTTTTGAAGCATGTCCCTCTGGAGATCTGAATGGTTGATTTGTTATGATTGATTTGTTATGGTTGATTTGTTATTCCAGTAAACCTAGTTTCAGTAAACCTAGTTTGAGAACTATCCTGATTATGGTTGCAGGTATAAACTAAGAAGGAAGATGTGAATCCTGCAGATTTTCTGTTATCTGATGCTGTTGAACAACAGGAATATCTGAATGTTGTAGAATTTCTGTAATCTAATGCTGTAGAGTTCCTGTAATTTGATGCTACATAGTTTCTATAATTTGATGTTGTCGACTTTGAGAACTGTTGTGTAGTGATGATTATGGCATTTTAAATTGTGTGAATTTCAGAATTTGAACTGTGTGAATTATAAAGACCGTTGCAGTGATGATTATGGCATTGGTTGCATTTGTGTAATCTGATGTTGTACTAAAACTATTGTTTACTGATAATTATGATACCGTGTAGTGGATTATGAGGTTAGCTTAATGATGATTTAAATCACAAAGCACAAATGCCCTGCAAAGTTTTGCCCTATAATGTTTTAGAGGCACTTTGATCAAATGCTCTCGAAACTTTTCAGGGCACTTTGATTGAATGCCCTAAATACTTTTCGGGGCACTTTGATTGAATGCCCTAAATACTTATCGGGGCACTTTGATTTAATGCCCTCAAAATTTTTTGGGGCACTTTGAACAAATGCCCTAAATACTTTTCGGGGCACTTTGAACAAATACCCTAAATACTTTTCGGGGCACTTTAAACAAATGCCCTAAATACTTTTCAGGGCACTTTGAACAAATGCCCTAAATACTTTTCGGGGCACTTTGAACAAATACCCTAAATACTTTTTGGGGCACTTTAAACAAATGCCCTAAATACTTTTCAGGGCACTTTGAACAAATGCCCTAAAGACTTTTTGGGGCACTTTAAACAAATGCCCTAAAAACTTTTCGGGGCACTAGGATCAAAGTGCCCTAAAGACTTTTAGAGACACGAGTAAATTCGGCACTTTGCTAAAGTGCCCTAAAAACTTTTGAGGGTACTTTTTTGACATTTAAGGGCACTTTGGAGTGCCCCTAAATCCCTACCATGACGTAGTGCATAGTCCCTCCAAGAAGGCGAGCGCTTCAGCCTGTTCTACGCTTTCACAACCTGGGAGGTACCACCAACTCGTGATTTTTGCAGTTCCAGTATTATCTCGAATAATCAGACCCAAACTGGCTTTCTTACTTGGCAAATCCCATCCACCATCGACATTGACCTTGGTACATCCTGCATCAGATGTTTGCCACTTTGAAACTATAATATATTTATTAGGATTAGGCAGTTCTGATCTGAAAACAACAGCCTTTCCTTTTGGATCTACCTGTTTCATTGTTGCAATATTGTAAGATTCCAAATAGTTCTATAGAAATTGAATTGATGCAGTTATTGAGGCTTTTCCATCACCATGTAATATGTTATTTCAGTGGTTCTAAACACGCCTTAAAAGAAAGAGCAGCTTTGGCCTTGTTTTTTCAGCTAGGACATTCTAAATCATTTGTAGAAACCAATCCTAGCCAGGTTTGTAAAGCTCTTGTTCTGGTGGTAGAGACCATACCTGTCGAAGTTGATCCCACAAGGCCCTATCTGGGGTTCACTGGATCAGCACATGATGTGCATCCTCGTTTGCTGCCCCATTTACAGTACATGTCGGCGGGGTCACTACTATGATCGCCAAGCCTCTGCATGTTGATGAACTGTCGTTGGTCAAGGAACCCTCCGGGGTGTTGATGAAGTTTGCTACCCCAGTGCCGCAGAAGATGAGGATGTCAGTGGTTCTTTACGTCAATGGTGTTGGTGCTAAAGTGGAAGTGGTACCCGAAGACCCCAAGTCTGGTTTTGCTGAGTCCCAACCTCCGACCCCTCCTCCACGTGGCCCGGATGATAAGGACGATCATGAGGATGAGGAAGACAACGACACGGAGCTGACTGGATCTGATGTTCACTGGAAGCATCACAAATCATCATCGGCAGCGGCCCCTCCTCCTCCCAAGGAACAACGCCCCAGCGCTCCTCGCACTGGGCGTCAAAAGACCATGGTGCACAAGCCCAAGCTTTCCAAACACAAGATCAGTTTCCCAAGGGGGAAACCTCCTCAGAGGGCTGAATTTGCCAGTGCTCCTGCTGCTTGCCCGGCCTCGCCGGTGATCTCAACTCCTGTGTCTGTATCCTCCAAGCTTCCAAGGTTTAACGAGTATGGGTCCAATTTGACGTGCTCCCCAACTTTCGCTGCCAAACTTGCTGCTGTGGCTTCCCCTGCTCCCCCATCTCCTCCTCATAAGAAGACGATCTCGCTGGTCTTTGTTTCTTCTCAAGACGAGGGGGAGGAGGTGTGAAATTTCACTGCGGATAAGGCCAGCAAGCTCTCTGAAGCTGATCGTCAAGAGATTGGGTGGGAGAGCCCGGATGAATGGGAATTCGAGAACGAGACTCTCGCTGAGCGCTGCAAAAAGCTCAATCTTCGCTGCCCTTTCCAGAAGCTGTTCGATGCTAAGAAGAAGGCCCTGATGCAGGAATCGCCGGTCTTCCCTGTTGCCCCTCAGCCCAAGATCTCTGCTTCGGCCCCCCCACTCGAGTGTCTGTCTCCGTCCTCCAAGATCTCCAGCACTAGTGCCTCGCCACCCAAGAATGCCCCGACTCCATCGTCTTCTGCTCGCTACAGTACCAGGACACAAGGATCCAAGTCTGAATCCATCCTTCAGAAAGTGGTGCGCGTGACGGCGGAGAAGAATGCGCCAGGTATGTCGCCTCTTCCGTCCTTGGTTTCCTCTGAGTTCGTCTTGTTGTCTTCGCGTTCCGATGCGCATCTTATTGTTGTGGCTGCGGATGTTGGCCTGGCCATCAATCCTTCTGTGGGTTCCCCGGAGGAGTTGCTGTCTTTGGTTCGCGCCAAGGAGGTTGCCCAAGCTCTGTTAGCTGCAGCGGTGGAAAAGAAGAGGTCCACTGCCCCGCCAGAGGGCGCTGGGGTAGCGTCTCCTCAGCCATCGGCGGCGGGAGCTAGGGCAGCTCCCGCGTTGCCTATCGTGACAGATATGCAGGGAGGTGGTAGTGGCTACCCCACCTGTGGTTCCTGCCAAGTCTCGCCAAAGGAAACAGCTTCCCGTTCAAGCTCTGGGTCCAAGAGTTAACCTGAGGAAAACCCCAGCCCGCCAAGCACGGGTCTCCAACCTAAGTTTACAATGAGAGCGCTCATCTAGAATTTTAGGGGTTTTGGCAACAGGGGTCGCCGAAACCAGCTGAAAGACTACCTTCGTAAGTATAAAGTTGACATTATCTTCTTACAAGAAACTATTAGGCAAGAATTCACCCTTCAAGAGCTCGAGGGTTTCGAATTTGGGGATAAATTTTACTGGACTTGGCTTCCAGCGGTGGGCCAGTCCGGGGGCATGCTCTTGGGCTTGCGTGACAGCACCTTCGAGGTCGGTGCTACTGATCAAGGGCTTTTCTTTCTTAGTGCTATGATTCTCCACAGGGCCTCCAGATTAATCTTTGAATTTATTGGTGTTTATGGCCCTGCGGACCATGCACGATCTAGGAGTTTTCTTGAGGAATTGGAGGTTAAGGTTGCTCTGTCCCAATACCCAGTGGTGGTGGCTGGTGACTTCAACTTGATCCGCGGCAGTGCAGATAAAAACAACTCAAACATTGACTAGGCTAGGGTTAGCCTCTTCAATGACTCGATTGCTAGAATGGACTTGGGTGAAATCAGACGCACGGGTGCACGTTTTACCTGGTCGAATAAGCAAGCCAATCCAGTGCGTAGTGTGCTTGACAGAGTTCTGGTTTCTGCTAGTTGGGAGGGTAGATTCCCTCTGGTTTCCCTGTGTGCGGAAACCAAAATTGGCTCTGACCACACTCCTTTAATTCTGGACTCTGGGGATGATGCTCCTCCCAGATCTTCTAGGTTCATTTTTGAAAATGGTTGGCTCATCGTTCAGGGGTTCAAAGACCTCTTGACTGCCAAGTGGAGGCAGTTGCTTGAGGATCCTAGATGTAGAAGGGACCCCGTGGAGGTCTGGCATGGGTTGTCAGTAGGGCTGCGCGGCTTTATAAAAGGTTGGAGTGCCAACCTAGGGAGTGACAGGAAGAAGGAGAAAGCCCTAATTCTCTCTTAGATTAGGGTGCTTGACGAAAGGGCAGATTCTGTTGGTCTCTCGGATGATGATTGGGCACTCCGTTACCACCTGGAAGAGTGCATTGTGTTGTTATATCAACGTGAGGAAGAGTACTGGAGACAGAGGGGTCGTATAAAGTGGACGCTACAGGGAGATGCAAACACCAAATATTTTCATGCAGTGGCCAATGGTAGGAGACGTAAGTGTACTATCTCCACTCTCGCCTCGGGTGATGGCTATGTCTCGGATAAATTGGGAATCCAGAAGCTGGTTTATGACTTTTATAGGGATTTGATGGGGTCTGAAGATATTTATCCAATTTCCTTAGTGCAAGGAATTTGGTCAGGGGGGCAGTGTGCCACCTCTGAGGACAATGATGCACTGATTAGATCCTTTCTGCCTGAGGAGCTTGATCAGGTGCTTAAAGAAACCAAGACAGACACTGCACCGGGCCCTGATGGCTTTCCTGTGATTTTCTTCAAATCTTTTTGGAATCTTGTGAAACCGTTAATTCTTCAATTACTCAATGGTTTTGCCCTTGGGGTGCTTGATGTTTCTCGGTTGAACTTTGGCATTCTTTCATTGATTCCTAAGGTTGTGGGAGCAGATGATATCAGACAGTTCAGACCTATTGCGCTCATTAACGTGATCTTCAAGCTAATCTCTAAGGCTTATGCCACCAGGTTATCGCCGATTGCCCATCGTGTCATTTCTTCCACCCAATCTGCTTTTATCAAGGGTCGCCTCATCCATGAGGGTGCCCTTGCCCTTCATGAAATAGTTCACGAGTTGAAAGTAAAGAAAACCAGAGCGGTGATCTTGAAGCTGGATTTTGAGAAAGCGTATGATAGGGTTAGCTGGGCCTTTCTCAGGGATGTTTTGATTCGAAAAGGCTTTGATTCAGGGGTGGTTCACCGTCTCATGCAGTTGGTCACTGGGGGGCAAACTGCCATCTCTATTAACGGGGAGATTGGTCCTTATTTTTGAAATAAAAGGGGAGTTCGCCAAGGGGATCCGATTTCCCCGCTTCTTTTTAACTTTATAGCAGATGCTCTTTCGATCATGCTGGATCATGCTAGCTCAGCGGGGCACATCAAGGGTGTTGTGTCCCACCTCGTAGACAACGGGGTTACTCACCTCCAGTACGCCGACGATATGATCCTTTTGATCGAGCTGGATGATTTAGCGATTGCCAACCTAAAATTTATACTAATCTGCTTTGAAATCCTCTCTGGCCTTAAAATAAACTTCTTCAAGTCAGAGGTTATTGTGACTGGGGTGTCGCAATTAGAGCAAGCTAGGGTTGCGCGCATGTTCAATTGTAAGGAGGGTAAATTTCCTATGTCGTATTTAGGGTTTCCTATAGCGGATAGGAAACTCACCATTGCGGATATGAACTATTTGGTAGAAACTGTTGGTCACAGAGTGGACCCTTGGCAGGGGCGTTTCTCGTCAGTTGCAGCTAGACACATCCTGACTAATGCCTCTTTGGCAAGCCTTCCCTCGCACTGTATGGGGCTTTTCCTGCTGGCTGAGGGAACCCATGCTGCTTTTGACAAAGTGCTGGCTAGATTCTTCTGGGAGGGTGTTGGGGAGAAGAGGAAGTATCATTGGCTTCGTTGGGAGGAGTGCTGTGTTCCGCAGATCATGGGGGGGGTCTGGGGCTTACTAATACTAGAGCGATGAACCTTGCCCTAATGTTAAAGTGGGTTTGGAGGATTCTTCAACCTGATACCCACAACTCCCTTTGGTTTAAAATCTTAGCTGCCAAATATCCTAACTCTATCTCTCTGTTTAGCTCTGGGAGCCAGGGTGGCTCCCAGTTCTGGAATAGTATTCTTAAGATTAGACATATTTTTAGATCTGGGGCTAGGTTTCATATTCAGAATGGGCGTGGTACGAGATTTTGGCTTGACCGGTGGCGAGGTGATGCCCCTTTGGCTACTAGGTTCCCTTCTCTCTTTGCTATTTGTTCTGATCAAACGATTTTGGTTAACCAGGCCCTCGAGGCCCCTCATCTGAATATCCATTTCCGTCGCTCGTTAAATCCGGCTGACCTAGAAAGTTGGTCTGCTCTCAGGGAGGAGCTGGCCCTGTGCAATCTCTCTGAAGGGCAGGACAGGGTGTCCTGGGCCCTTGAGCCCTCGGGGCTTTTTTCGGTAAACTCCATGTATAACCATCTCTTACAGGGGGCGGCTTGGCCCTGCGCCAAGTTTATTTGGAAGGCTAACCTTCCCTTGAAAATTAAGATCTTCACCTGGCAGCTTGCCATTAATCGCCTCCCTTGTACTGAACAAATTAACCATAGATTTGGCCCCTCGGATGGGCTTTGTGTGTTGTGTGGCCAGGTTGAATCGGCAGATCACATCTTCTTTGTTTGTGCCTTCGCTGCCTTCACGTGGAGTGGGGTTAGAGCTATTCTTCATGTTAACTGGAACCCCACGTCCTTTGCACAGTTTTTTCGCATTATTTGTGATCTCTCCCCTGCTCATGCGAGAGCAGTGTGGATTCTTTTCGCGGCTCAGAGCTGGGTGCTCTGGAATATCCACAATAAAATTGTGATGGAGCAGTCCTTTCCTAACCATCCCGCTGACTGTGTGCTTAAAACTTCTATTTTCTTGCAGCAATGGCGCCCTCTGCTCAAGCCTAAAGACCTGGCGGCTATGGAGATCCTGGACGACCTTCTTCGCAAACTCCACCAAGATACCAGACCTCCGCCGTCCCCAGGATCTACCATCTAGCTTAGTGCTGCATTTGCTGATCTAAGAACTCTGTCTTGTTTTGTATTAATTTGTGTGTCCACCTCTGCTGCAAGTGTTGCGCAGATTTCGGGTTTTTCGTCGTGAACTTCGTTGTTTAGTGCCCCAATGTGGGGTCCTGTTGCTGTAAACTCTTGGGCTTTATTAATTTAAAGTCGGGCAGCTATGCCTTTTATTCTAAAAAGTGACATGACCGTGGCAAAGCGTATCGTGTTGACTCCTAGGCCAGATAGAAAGTTGAACACATGCATGACAAAAGCCGCCTCCGGATACAAGCCAAGAGGAATCTTACTCAGCAGGAGATAATTGTGGAGTTGTTGCTTTCCATGCATATGATGTAGATTGTATAGAAATACATATTAAGCAAAGGCATTTTATAGTTTTTTGAATACCATGTACTAGATATTTCTTTCTATACACTGAATTTTTCATGTGTAGCGCCACATATAACACCAACAAGTTGATATTAATTGATCAGTGATCACCATCGTTCATATACAGATCCATCATTATCCATGGCCTATCGCCCTATCCCGTTAGGTACATACATACACCGACTCCATGCATGTCAAGGAGCCAGACGAGATGAATGTAACGGTGCACAAACCAACTAGTATTAACACACCATGCTCATGCACGGACACCCCGGCTAAGAATGTGCGCCGGGCGGGCGACGGGCGTGCCCTCACAACTTGGCGCACTCCACGGGCGCGAAGGAAAGCGTGTCGCCGCCGACGTCGTACACGAACTGGATGTTCTGCTGCTGGAAGTTGCCGATGATGGACAGGCCCCGCGACCCCATCACCGTCAGGCACAGCGCGCCGGACCCGGAGTCCAGCACCATGTAGTTCTCCGCCGGCAGGTCCAGGTCCGCGCCGTCGAAGTGGAGCACCAGCTTCGGCACCTCCACCTGGTCCACGCCGCTCGCCGGCGCCGCGAAGCACATGTCCAGCCCGATCCCCGACCCGTCCGCGGCCGGCAGCTTCATCTGCGCCGCGAAGGCCTTCTTGAGCGCGCGGTAGCCCTGCAGCTCCAGGTACGTGATCGACGTGCCGGAGTCGACGATCACTCCCCCTGTGCCGTCGTCCTGCACGGAGAACGCCGAGCTCGGCAGGGCGATGTGCGTCGATCCGACGGTCAGGCCCTTTAGATTCACGTAGTAGAAGGACGGCTGGCTCGGGTTCTTGACCAGCGGGGTGGTCTGCACGGACGACGCGGCCGCCGTCTTCGAGATGGCGGCGAGGGAGCCGAGGAGGAGCGGGCTCTTGCTGGTGTCGTCGAGGGAGGTGAGGCAGTAGGAGAACTTGTCGAGGCCGAGCTGCGAGACCAGCGAGAGCGGGCCCCGGCCGAGGCCAACGAGCCCCGCCCCCTGCGTGAACCCCTCGCCCTCGTTCGTGTCGCCGCAGCCGAAGGCGACACCGGGGAGCTTCGTCTTGGCCAGCGTGAAGGTTTCCGCTGCCAGGACGCCCTGCGTCGACGAGGAGTCGCCGTAGGTGTACGTGTAGCCGCACTTGGTCGCTGTCGTGCACTTGGAGGTGGGCAGGTCGCTGCAGAAGGAGCTGGAACACGGCAGCGCGGAGTAGGTGGACGACGACGACGGGTCGAACACCTGCGTGCTCTGGTTGAAGCACTCCACGCACGGCTTGCACTGCGTCCACACCAGGTCACTGCCGGTGTCGATGATGGCCGCGTACGGCAGCGCCGGCGTGCCGATGGACAGGTCCATCAGGAACTCGCCGTTCCCGGCGTGCACCGGCACCTGCAGGTCGGCTCCAGCTCCCGCGGCGGCTTTGCTGGACATCATCGGCACGCCCGTGGTCCGCGCGACGAGCCTCGACATGCGGTGGTGGCTCCGCCTGGCCGCCCGTCGCACCAGCTGCAGCTTCGTGTAGTTGCCGTGCGCGTCCACGTGCGTCAGAGGCACGCGCAGGCCCTTGAGCTGTCCCAGCTGGGACCTCGCGGCGAGGCCGCCGGTGGCGCAACTGGCGACGGTCGCCATAGCCACCAACAGTAGAAACCGTATCCGCGCATCCATTCTTCCCGCTTTCGACAAGTGCAAGAAGAAGAAAGCTGTAGCGCTTACTGATCGATCCTTGTATTGGACGAAGGCCTGGATTTATATTCGTGATCACATATAATCTACGATTCGGGTAGTTATAGTTAGGTTTGCTCTAGCAGCGACCGTGTCCAAATGATTCCTTCAAGTCTTAGCTTAAGCAACAAAGGGAAGCTGCGGGCTGTGGCAGAGAGCTGAGAAGTTGGAAAAGCTAGCTAGTGGCCAGCTGAAGGGAACCGTGTAGGAGGCTGATACGATCGGCACCTAATCTGAGGCGACAACTTCATCTCGCTGCTGCAAGCTTCTCCTTGGCGCCTGTCGCCACGGCGATAGAAAATTTGATTTGAGTACTACGTGTGTGATCAAGATGGCCTTTTAGGTCCATATGGTTAAGATTTTGGCCGGCCAGTGGATTTCGATTCGGAACATTCCTCCAAAATATTGCTTCTACTATATGAGCATACACTTTCTAGACGCGCTATGTCCATCGGTTGGACTGATGTGGATTTATGTACGGGCCTTGTGAAGTCTGGCATTATTTGACTTCTGAACGAAAAATAGTGGTGTGCTAGGTAGCCCAACATATAGATGGATGATGCCTGAGTTGGTGAGCGACCGGCGTCAGGTCCATTTAGAATTAGATTGTTCGGCCATTGTCCATGTTCTGATTCCAACGACGACATGAGTGGCCTAGCTGAGCTTGTTTCCCTTGCAAGTAATTCCGACAAGGATTTCTCTGTGCTGTGTATAATTAGGCGCACCTAGTTGATCGATGAGCATGCGATCTAATTATGAGTGAAAAGCGCCCAGATTTGGTCTGATGTAAAATGTACGAAATTCAAATAGAGGGTGTGACCGCGTAGGGTGTGTACGTGTGAGGGCCTTTTCGGAAAGAGAGAAGTTGTGCAAAGGTGTGCAAGGGAAATGGTCTACGAAAGCTGCGAGTAGTTGTCCAGGTGAGGAAGCCGATTACGCTAGAACTTGACCACAAGTCGTCAATTTTGGGTGTAGGTGAGAATGCCACAAAAAACAATTGAAAGCTGCGTTTCACCAATGAAGTGGTACATCACCCTGATTAGTTTCGTGATTAAGGGGCCATAGAATCTTTCCAGTAGATCGCCGCCCTCCGTTCTGCTGGGTCCCAAGCAGCAAGGGCAGGTGCCCAAACATAATGACGTGAAACTACGAATGACCGTATAATCTCATGACAAGCTACTGGATAACATTGTTGCCAAGAAGACAAAAATCAATCAAATGGGAAAGAAGAAGACGTATAGTATATGTGGAGAAAGCGATGTCTACGCGCTCTTTCATCACAAGTTGGAATGCATTGCCCCCACCTGAAGGCACTCAGGTGTCGAAAGTAGATGCAGCCTTTGGGTACTACACTCTCTGGCTGAGAACAATTCTACTTCTGCTTCTACGGCAACCAATAACAGAAGAGGCTAACAAAACAGTAATAACACAATAAGAGTTAAACAATCCGCCAGTTCATCAAACCCTGAAACTATAATCGGTAAATACCTAGTGATCAAACAGGATGTCGAGACATAATTACCCAATTCACCACACTATTCTAGTTAAATGACATATCTGAACAGCGATGTTCAGTATAAAACCACGGCGTGAGAAATTGAGCACCGCGGATCAAACAGAAGACATACATAGAGGAATAAGAAGATGAACACAAAATTTGCACAACTGAGATCACGATAATCACAGAGCGTCCTTTTCATGTAAAGATCAGTACTCTATTCCTTTCTTTTCTGAAACAAGGACAAGCTATGTGAAGTATAAAAAAAGAAGACAGCCTACTCTTTCCGAGCACCGCAGGCGCACAACTATGTGCGTCCAACACCAGGCTTTTCATACGGTATTCCTTCTGTGAAAATGAGAAAGAAACCTAAACCCTCTTTTCAGCAGGAAAAACATCAGCCTCGGGACAACTCCCCATAGAGCTGAAATTAACGGGGAAACTCGATCTGTTAAGCTAGAGAATCATCCATGGGAAATGAGGTCGTTACTGACCGAAACTCATCAGGATACAGTTTAAACTCCACAAGTTCTCAGCACAGCGACAACACTAGTAACTTTGTTTGATGGAGTTCTATCATTAGCCCCTACATTCCTCAAGCTTCTGCTGCAGCCTCAAGTTGTGCCTTAGCTACAAAAGAAAAGCAACTTATGTCACAACAAATGGTAACTACACAAGGTAAAATTTAATATGTGTGTGCATTCCTGATGTAGTGATGTGGATTACAAGTAAACTCAAATTGTACAGATGTGCACTACCACGCAAATGATATCAATATGGTCTCAAAACACAGTGGACCCTGACTATTAAAACTTATAAAAAACCCGGCGTTTTCTTCTCTCTATACCGCTTTCTGTGAACACCTGACTTTGGCCCCTTCCCATTAAAATTCATGTGGCAATCCATCTTGGGAGATGGCAAGCCACAATAAATGAGTTGAAAATTAAGTAAACCTGAAACAGATGTTTTGGCGAAACTTAAATAAGGGGGACTCAAACACTAAACCTAATGGAGACTTACAAAATAAATAAAAAACATGTAACATGTGTGTCCAAAGCCAAATAATGTTGATGAACTAGAATAAAAAAAATATTAAAACTTACACAATCAGCGATCTCTTCCTGCTTCAGAGGCGGAACTATCTCATCTTCTTTCCAGCCAAGAGATTTCAAGAAAGCCATTTCTTCTGGACTAGGCTCATCTTCAGTAGGGCAAGGTTCATCTTCCCATGCTACAATGGGCTCAACCGACAAACTACTTTTGCCATAGCTGGAGTCTGACTTCAGGGAAGCATTATTTCTATCTGTGGGTAGAATGGACAGAGCGGGTTCAGCCTTGTCTGCCTGAGGCACCATAGAAACATCATCAGCATCAGCAAGATCTGATGAAGAGTTGGCGTACTTGATGTCTGCAACAATCTCATGCAACCCCTCATAAATAACATCACGAGATTCTGAATGTGGCTTGATTCCCTCATTGTCGGAGAGGTGTCGCTGAGATCCATCACAAGAATTTGCATCCTCCCATGAACTACCTCCAGTTTCGGTACACTTGATGCCACTGTTAAACAAGGACAAATCAAGAGAAGGGTTCTTCTGCTCATGAATCAAGCTAGATGAGGACTCAATGCCAGATCCTGAACCATTTAAAGACTTGCTGCGCAGCAACTCAAAGAATCTATGCTTGTCCTTTGCACTTGCCTTTCTCTCACCTGATGAACCTTGTTGTAGATGCAAAGGGAGGCCGTTTGTGGCACCTTTAAGCTTTTGGTTGGCAATAGGCTTCTTCAGCGGTTCTACTGAAAAAGAACGACCTAGAACAGGGCTGGCGGGATCGCTGGTGCCATCTTTGGCAGTATTTGCAGCCCCATTCTGCTCACGGGTCAGGACTTGAAAGCTTCCTGATTGAGATGGCTTAACAAGCTCGGATTTGACTTGAGTACGAACAGAGCTGTTAGAAGGTTGTGCTGACAGTTGTTGTGCAGCCTTGACAGGACCATGAGAATCACCAGCTCTTGCACCTTTGATTTTTAACTTATCCGACAAACTTGATACCTGCAAAGCATTCTGGATGAATAAATGCCAGATCAAAATGTTGTTGTTTCCGTATAAGAGAACATCACTCCATAAATACGTGAAACAGAAACAGAAACACAGTTACAAGAAACACATGCAACATTGTGCCTGCAACCTGGTATGAGGAGGGAATTACATTTTTAAGTAAAAAGTGTAACACCCCATAAAACACAGACATGTCTGCACAAACTATGTGCTATTCCATGGATTGCATACTGAATGACACAATGCTGATCAAGTAATATACAAAAAGGAAGTGTGTGGTTGTTATGTCGTGCTGTGAAATATTGAAAGTTATGGTATCAAAAAGGATCTTTCAAGTAGTTAGCATATCCAGGAGAAGTAAAACAGAAGTATGGATAAGTCACTCCAATGCCAAACTAAGAAAAAAATGATCTCTAGATAAGCAGTAATATTGACAGACTAATGTACCCTCCGACCACTATTAATAACTGTCCTAAATACAAATGTATCTAGACACTAAAGTGCGTCCGGATACATCCGTATTAAGACAAGTAATAGTGGTCAGAGGGAGTATCATTTCTCCACTGCAACCCCAATAATATACTTCTCTTAATCTAAGTTCAGCAAAACATACAAGTAATCCACATGCACGATAATCCTAGGAATTTCTTTGATTAGTTCATAAGCCAAGCACATAGAAAAGTTTACAAAAGTTTACACTACCCGTGAAGTGCTTTGTCAGAACAAACACCTTATATGTAAAGGATATTTCATTTGCTTTAAACAAATTAACTGTACACATAAAATTGGTAAATCACCAACTTAGATTTCATAATCCAATGATATAACAACACAAATTAGCCCAACAGTGACTTTTAAACTTATGTTCTTTGTAAAGTAGTTTAGGTCCAAAGCACAAGAGTTATAACAGACGTAGGCAAATATTGAGCATGATAGACTTCTAAAACGGAAAAGTGCATATGTCCCAATTTCCAACATGTACATTCAGACAAACAACTAACCTGTGTGCATATTTAGGACATATTATGCGTGCATTTACATCGATTTATAATAGAAAGCACCAGCCTTTAGCAACACCGGAACAATTTTCAACATCTGCTTAGTGGATAATTGCACTTTGCAAAGAATATAAAGAAATTGAACCAACCAATGTCTATATCTTCTAACTATTTGAACACGATCACTAAATACATACGTAATTTAAGATCATAACATTTCAAGGACATTACGGAAGCAGATTCCCCACATAGAAACAAAATTTATGTGGTTGACCCACTTAAAACACTAGGATATAAATTCGTTGTTCATAGGCTCATAGCTAGACTACTTTATTACTTAAGGCAAAGAAGTTGGATAAAGTACAATTGCAAGTTGTTCAAGCCAGATCACTTGCCAGACAATATGGATGAGAGATCCTAAGTTTCAAAACAACCATGGTATAACATAAGACACAGTCAAAAACACAAGAAATATTAATCTTGCAACAAAGGCAGTATACGGCACATACAGATATTTTGTTTGACGAAGGCGTCAGAGGTCTTAGAATGCACTGCCTCAAAGTTCTTTCTTCAATCTTCTGAGCATCAATAGATAGCTGGGTAAAAAAATATTGTACAAAATATACTAGTTAGACAAAGTGACTGATGAGAAATATGATCATCATAAGTTGAAGGGAGTAAAAAACAAAGATATCATATTCATTATAAGTTAGACTACCTGGGGTGTGGAGGAATTTTTAAATGGTGTTTGCATTACTGTTTCAGCCATGCTTAATGGAGACCCACAGTTCGTCACTTCAAGCTGACTACTGGAATCAGGGCATGACAAAGCAGAAGAAACGTGGTTATTGCTTGGCTCACTAAGTCCAGGAACTTCTGCTAGCACCGAGTTCCAGCCATCAGGCGCAGAAACCAATGGTATACTCTGAATAGGGGTGCTAATTCCAGGAGATGGAACTCTACCAATGTCGTGCTTTCCATTGTTGTCCTCAGAACTAAGGTGTGGGAATTCTCGCTCAAAGGAGATACCACCAGTATCCTTACTAGATAGATTTACATTGTCCAAACTTACTCCAGCTGCCCGATTCAATGTGTCCAGCTTTGGACGAATACGATTAAGCCTATCGCTTTCCGGTCTGCATGAGCTAAAGGACCCAAAGCCATCACGCAAAGGATCATCTGGAAGACCCGGCCTACTCTCCCAATCACGGATATCAGAGTCCTTTTCGCACACTCTGTCTCTGTTGCTCCTTCCAAAACTGGCGTAGCCTCTTGACTTCACTGTGTCATCCCGGTCATGTCGTCTGGACACACTTGGGCCAGAACCCCTGCATGAAGAGGACTGTAGCGAGCTCCGTTCACGGTCGCGGGCTGATGATCGGTTTCTTGGAGAAGCACCCTTATCTTGATCACCTAAAGCATTCAAGCAAGACCTTAGCAAATGCACAGTAAAATCACAAGCTTAAAAAACAGTCAATTCAACAGGTGCATACAAAACCATGCAACACTACATCAAACCTACCAAAAAAGGTATTGAGAACAACAATAGTTGGTAACACAACAACTGGAAATTAATTCTTTTTTTCAAAAAAAAGGAAATTAATTCTTATACTAATACATAGTACAGAATAAAAGCTGCTGTAATAACGTAATATATAGTATGCAGTACAATCACTATCCCACACAACTGTCACACGATAATACATAGGTCAAAACAAGAACATGATCATCAGAAGAAGAAAAGAATTATAAAAAATGATAACTAAACTATGTGTAACTACAAGAGTATGCAACTGTGCAAGCCTCTGTGCCCAATAATTCCATCTGCCTAACCCAGCGGCAGCTAAGTCACACATTATGCACAGGTGAAAGCCTGGGACCTTATCTCCTTGCAGCAGGACAAGTCTAGTGTGCGTGGTTAACTCCCAGCGCCTCCTGCCTCCGAATGGTTCCCAAGCTACAACTGAGACTGAGCTCTTCACAAAAAGTTAATTATGTAAAATTGCGTCATTGACCTCTTGCTCATGAACTTTTATGTCGCACTTGTGTTGCGCTGCTTGCGCACAGTGAGATTGCAGAGACATTGCAGTGAAGTATAATTTTAATTTACTTCCAGTAAATGTTACTTTATATTCTTGACCATTAGCTTAATTTATATATGCTAGTCTGCTAATCAAAACAGGTTATGATACGAAATACCGGATCACATTTGCTTCTTACCCCCACATACTATTGCTTCTAGACTAATATGTTGCTGCTGCATTTACTAGGACACTAAATTGAATAATTACCATATCATGGTAAGTAACATGCATGTTCCACTGTATCAAGGAAAGAATGTCAACTGCCCTCAAAAAAAGGAAAGAATGTTAACTAGTGCTAAAGGCATTTTGCCTACGCCAAAAATGTTTCTATAAGTGGTTCTGCCTAATCCTGCCGTACACCCTAGCACATCTGAGTACTGCTGAGGAATTATAGTAACATGGTTAACCAATAGGAACCAGTAAATGTTCCTGTCCAACAAAAGTCTGAACTGAGTCCAGCTCGATAGCGAAATAGCTCCCAGTAAGAGATTTCCTGATAAAATCATTTCTGGATAAAATAATATCTAATTTAACACCGTTTATGCAGTTAAACCTAACACAAACTGACAGCCATCGGATAACAAACACCACAAGGCTGATGTAACCATTGTTTCCGAAGCCAGATTCCTCAACGACTACCGGAAGTCCACAAGCACTCATTTATAATGTGAAATATTATTCCAGGAAAATTATACTAAATAAAGAACTTCACAGTACATGGGTTACCCTTGGAAAAGGCTTATGCCAATAACGGTGATAGGAAGAGTGAAGAATGGTAATTGTGTACTAACTTCACCAAGCATAAACAAAAACCACTGCTAAGCATAGATAAGCCTATGCGCTAATACCAGCGGTTATAACATTATCCACTGTGACTAGAAACATCTCAGGTGTAAATCATACAGCAACAATTCCCATACATTCTCTAAACAGCACTAACTATCCCTTATTATGCATTAATATGGAAGATTGACAAGGAAAAGCAGCTCACCTGCACGAGGCGAAGTTCCTGCCCTGAGACCTGTGGCTGACACTGTCGGTGTGGCGACCGCGCGCACCAACCATTCAGGCTTCAGCGAGGGCTCACCTCTGTCCATGCCACGGGGCGGCGCTCACCATCTATACACCCTCAACAGCAGGAACCAGTCCGGCACAGTAATGAAACACCGCCACTGTCTTCCACTCCTCGCCTATCACTCTAGGCAGAGCCAACACACGATTCAATGGCGCATGCGCACACAAACGCCCACTCGGCGGCACCAAAACCTAGCCCCACAGGGGCGGATCTAGATGGTATGCCGGGTATGCAGCGGCACGCCCGGAAGTTGTGAAGGTCAGTGGGATTCCACTAGCCGCTGGACGAATAACAATCTGATACCTCAAACCCCAATGGCCAGAGACTGCGGACGGGGCGGAGACAGCACGAACGCGGTGCCCCGACGAGAGAGAACGGGAGCGGCGATGGCGGCGCCCCGCGTGAGAGACGCGGGTGTCTGGGGCGAGGGATTTGGGTCGCCGGCGGCGACGCTTCGGTACGGCGGCGGCTGTAGAGCAGGGTTGGTAGGTCGGAAGTGGGAGAACGAGATTGAGCGCCTCGGCGGACGGGCGACCAGCGGCGAGTCAGCCAACACTTCGGCGTACGTCGCCTAGGTTTCTCGCCGGGAAATCTGCGGAAGGCGGCGGCGCCGGAGAGATTGGGAAATTTCGTTGGGGCCGGTGGGGTTCCGGAAGGGATTGGGGAAGTTCCTGAGAAGGGATTTGGAGCGCCGATTTTTTCTTTTCCAGAGGATTTTGTGTCTATCGGAATTTTTGTGGGCTTGTGGATTTCGTGAGTGTGTTTGGGTTTGTGTGGTGTGTTTGTTCGTCTTTGGCAGGAGGGAGAGAAACCCTATGCAAAACTGTGACTTTCAGCGCTCTGATGTGTCTACCCTTTCTCCGGTGACGGTTGATAGCATATCTGGCTTTGATTGCCACGTTCTCTTCTCTTTTTCCTTTTTTATTTTATTTGGAAATTTTTGCTATTTGCAGAAACACACCGTAAATTTCCCCTTTTAATTTTAACACAAAAATGGTCACGTTACATGGCATATCTTGCCACGCCCATTTTTCTAAGCTTCGTCAAATTTTAAGAGATTTGTATAGACTTTTATAAAACCGGGTGGAGAGGGTATCTAAAAGCACAAGCAGATTAACACTAAATCGCTTTGACTTTGCGTTGAAAAGCCTAAATTTTGCTAGACGCGTAGTGCACCAATATGACTCTTTTTTGCGGGGGAGAGAGAATTTTATTAAGCTAAAGCAGAATTACAATCACTCGCAACCCCCTTTGATACATACATCCTAGGGAAAGCCTGTTAACCAAAGATCAGTTCTAACATGAATTTCTATTAAGTTTGGCTAGCTCATGGGCTACCACGTTTATCGCTCTACTAACCTTAAGAATTCTACTATCTCTTTTCCTAAGAAACTTTTGGATTCCATTGATTATGAGGCATGGACAGAAGTGTTAGGAGTGTTTTCGTTGATGAGAGTGATTGCCTCCGCACTATCTGTTTCAATTGTAAAATGTAGGTTCGTCCACTTCAGTGGATACAAGTTTGGCTTCACTAGCATTCGTTCCCTGGTGATCATGTAGGACCATGCCCACTCCAACACCATTAGCAGTATATGCTCCATCGATATTAAGCTTGGCTTCTCCACTGGCCGACGGCCTCCAGCTTTGTCTTGGTGACTTCTAGTCTTCCTTCTGTTTCTTTGGTTTCTTGAAGCCTCAATGTTCAACAATCACCATATTCCCTTTCTTAATATCTGCATTAGGAAACTGTTTAATCATCATAAGGGTTTTCAGGTAGCTAACCAGAAATCGGTGTGATCCTTCAGTTGGAGGACATGGTTTTTCATGTGTCATTTCAAGCTGAGCATCTGGAGACGAAGATAGACGACAGCGGAGGCCCGAGGCCCCAACGAGCTAGGGTGGCGCAACCTGGCAAGGGGCCCGTGCCACCTATGCTTGTTCGCCCCTAGGCCTCGTCTTGTTGACTTCTTCTTCAAGTATTTCTTGTGATAAAATATTAACGCTCCAAAAATTCCAGGTCAATTTGAGTCCCGGAAGGTCCATGAAACATAAAAATACGCAAAATAGAGTTTTCCTGTCATGTAGAGTTACAACCAAAATAAAGGGGATCGATAGAAAATCCCCATAAAATATTATAAAACATGATTATAACAAGTAATAACATTATAGTATATGGGAATATGCATCAATAAACTATAAAGTTCATGCATGTATTTTGCATGCAAAAACATCTCCAAGCTTAACCCATGCTCGTCCTCGAGTATGAAGGTGATAAATTCAAACTAGAACTTTGGAGTTTATTGCCTCTATGAAAATAACAAGTAGTAATACATATGATAGATGATTCACTCTTTAATGTACAGCAACAAGCAAATGAGATATAAAGTGGTACTTCTAATTCAACTCAATGATGTCCAACAATCAATAACATAGTGCAAAAACAAATGGAAGTACTATGAACATTAAACATGTAAGTGCTTATGCTTTGGAATTTTTCTTTCTTTCTTCTCTTTCTCTTGAATAAACAACCACTGAAAGTAAGTAGGGAGTATATGTGCCAAGCTTTAAAGCTAAAGAGAAAATGCAATTTTTGAGGATTGTGCAACCCAAGTCAACGGTAGTGAAGAGCAAATATGGTTTACATGATCAACACTTTACTAGTTGTAAGTCGCATACCCTGTGGTTAATAGTACCCCCACCTCGTGCTACTAAACTCTAGAATTACCATAGGCTTTCATCGTGTGCATATAGTTTCAACCAAGTGCTCGCAAAGGGGTACCTCCATGCCACCTGTATACAGTGCCTTCTAGATTTTCATCTTTTTGCAAAGGCAATACATACCGGGACAACGAGATAACAAACAAATAAACTCCTCTTAAAGTACTCAATTATATAATAAATTAAACTTGTTTAAGCTAATAAGGAAGTCCATGCTGAAACTTCTACCATGATTAGGCATAGTTTCGGTTAGCGCCCCAATTCTCCTCTCTAACAAATATGCACACTCGAATCTTTAACATGATAACTCCCACTCATTTCACACCGGAAAGATATGCATAACCCAAGGTGTATGACAACAACATAATTAAAGTTGGAAGTCTTGTTCCATGATAGCATGGTTTAACTTAACCCCAATTAATAAAATAACAAACATGCAACTTACATAAATGAACTTCACCGTAGATTGCTACTTTCCCATGAGCTTCGAATTGCACAATAAAAAGGAAATTTTGAATGTAAAGACATGGCACATATACTATACTTGGAATAGCATTTTGTTATGTAGGTAGGTATGGTGGAGATTTTGCGGAGAAGTATGGCTCAAGGTATTTGGATATACAAGTCTTTGCTTGCTTTTTCTTTTCTTTTTCTTTTCTTTTCTCGGTCATTGGAAAGGTATAAAAGACAAAGCATGCATAATGTCCATAATGCTACACATTTATTAATGAACTAAGTAACTCAAAGTTAACCATCAATGTGCAAAGAATAAATAGCACTCAATACGGCACTAGCAAATTACTATTCAATCAAAGCATATGAAGCATAGAACATAAGCATTACTTGTATTGCTACCTCCCTTTTATTCCCAACTTTTTCTCTCAATTCCCACAGTAGCTTTCTCATAATTATCAAGTAAACCTACAGGTGGTGGTCTATTTATTCAAAACAAAAAATACAAAAGAAAAACCAAAAACTAGATGTAAACGCTCCAAGTTTATGCAACGGTAAAATGGTGCTCAAAAAGCAAGGCAAGATTAGTATGCAAACCGAGGAGTTGATAGGTCTAGGGGGTTTCCATGGACATCCCCAAGCTTATGTTGTTATCCATTACTTAGATGACTCATTGCTCGATGATTATTCCTTCCCTGTGAAAAAACTTCACCACAAAACTATATCCCACCTCTTTTCTAGAGTGGCTGATATTAGAGGGCACAAAGATAATATAAGTGCTGCAAAGAAAATTCCAAATAAAATTTGGTGTAAGGTGTAGTCTTGATCTTGATCTTCTCAAGTTGGACTACCTTTCTTGATTGCGCTTGCTCGGTGAAGTCTTGCAGATTGCTCCCCCATACTTCACTATGGGAGAGACACTAGTAGAAATATCTTCACATGTCCGCTACCACCAAATGGACACCGAGCTTCAAGCAAATGATATCTTCTATATGCCTATCTTGAACTTGCGCTTCGACTTGATCAACATTGCACTTTATCTTCTTCCTTCATAATGATGATGTCTTGAGAATGCACATGAGATCTCACTCCATCTTATTCCTCAAGACACACTCTATATAGGCTCAACTCCCTTGATCATCACATAAACTTCTTTATTTGCAACTTCTTACAACCTTGAAACCAATATATGGCTCAAGCGTTGTCTACGGACAAGTTCTACAAATATAACTCGATGCAAACATTAGTCCATAGGGATTATCATTAATTACCAAAACCACACATGGGGGCAAATGCTCTTTCAATCTCCCCCATTTTAGTAATTGATGACAATCTCTTTGAGAGGGTTTATATAATGAATTTAAAGGACTAAGATGGTTACACTAACATCAAATACTACAAAAGTATGTGATGTTAGTAGAACCATCATATATAGAGCAAACTCCCCCACAATCTATGCATGTGTGAATGAACTTGAATTTCATTGCATATATTGCTAACCAATATTGTTGGTGGAGTTTCCACTATATATACTCAACCATGCAAAGCATGCAAGGCAAATGCTTAAGAACAAAACAAAAGCATGAAACCCAATTTTCAATTTAAATAAATAGCACAGGTCTATAGGAGTTACGGAAAAATATGAAAAAATCGTGCACTAAAAAGTGTTGCGCAAATTTCAGCATCTCCAAATAAGTATTGCAATCTTTTAACATACAAGATGGGTAAAACTTGGCACTTTATTTTTGCTACTGTAGACACACTAAAAAAAACTTTCTTGCTACAGCAGGGACACAAAAATAAGACTCAAATAAAATTACTCTCATCCAAGAGCAATAAAAATAAAACTGAAAAAAGTAAATACTACCGGGTTGCCTCCCGTAAAGCGCTTTTTTGTAGCCATATAGCTAGGCTTTTTAACTTATTGCTTTAAGATGGGCAAGTGTCATGATGGCACTTGTACTTCTGAACATTTACCCTCTTCCTTTAAAAATGATCCATACACTTCTTGTGTGGGAATTGGAATTTTGCATTTCCTTCTTTGGAGTCAATAACTGCACCTGTAATTCTCAAAAAGGGTCTATCAAGGATTATAGGACTCAAGGTATTGCTCCTCATGTCCATAATAATAAAATCTATAGGTACAAAATTCATATGGAGTTCAATCATAACATAATTTATTCTACCTAAGGCATGCTTGGTAGAATCATCGGCTATCAATAGATCAATATCACAATTTTCTAGTTTTTTTTAACAAGATTAAGTAAATCATATAGTTCTTTGGAGAGGATGTTTACGCTTGATCCCAAGTCTAAGATAGCATGGTGTGACTCTTTTCCTACAGCAATAAGTATTTTTGGGATCCATACATCCCAAGCTTAGATGGTATCATAGCCTCATTGTTATAGCGTTGTATTTTTTCCTTAATGACATGATTAGCTATATAGGATCCAAAACCGGTTTGATGAATATTAAAAGAAGGATCATTAGCAAAGCTTTGCAATACATTGATAAGTTCATTCAAACTACATTTATCAAGATCAAGTAGATGTTCTTTAATATTATCGGAGAGCATTTTTTACTTCCTCTACTTCTTTTTCTTTTACTTTAAAATCTTTATTTTTAATCAAGCTTCTCGTAAGTCCTAAAAACTCACTCATAAAAACTATCTTTGCATGAACGTTATAAATGAGGCTTTCTTTGACTTTTGCATGGTATTCTACATCCCTTACATTCTTTCCAAAATCATTGAAGCATTTGTTGTAATTCTTGAGCTTAGAACAAGTGCAAGTACAAAGATTACTTATTTCTTCCCTATTAGGAGCTTCTTTTATAACTTCTTGAAGTTTATTTGCTACTTCTTCTAGTTCTTTGTTAAATTGTTGAAGCTTAATTTCCTCCTTAGTCTTACCATAATTTCCAAACAAGCTAACCAAAGTGTATTTTGCAAAAGATGGGTCACCAGTAGATAAATGTCCATTTGTTAAACCATTTATGAATATCCTACCCCAAGCACTTATCCCATTGTAAAAACTTTTTATTATCAAACTTTGAGTGTGCATATTAGGGCTATTTCCTACATTCTCTTACATACGATACCAGACTTCCATCAGAGATTCTTCAGAATAATGTGTGAAACTTGTCACCTCATCATTTATGATTATCGTATTTTTGTTTGTGCTAGATGAAGCCAGTTAGAACAATTTTTATACTTTTTATGTAAATATGCAAAATAGGAAAAGACAAAAACAAAAACAAGAAAAAGAAAAAGAAAATTGTTTTTGCAAATCTAAAAGAGCGAGAAGACTCACAATGTTGTTATCTCCTCAAGCTTAGGTGATTGCCCGACGTGTGAAGAAGGTCTTGCGTCAGAGAATTGCCTTCAGTTGATGAAGATAGCAGTTGCGAATGCTTTCCTTTGTTCCCGGCAACGGCGCCAGAAAATAGTCTTGGTGACACTAAGCAAAGGTGCCAACTCGTCGGGACTCCAAGTGAAGAGTTGAAAGGACACATATGTCGCCTAGAGGGGGGGGGGTGAATAGGCGATATCAAATTTTACGAATGGCTTGAACAAAAGCGGAATTAAACTAGCGTTTATTTTGTCAAGCACACAAAACCTAAATAAACTAGGCTCACCTATGTGCACCAACAACTTATGCTAAGCAATACAAGTAACAAGGTGATAGCAAGATATATGACTTCAAGCACGAAGGCTATCACAATGTAAAGTGCATAAGTAAAGAGCTCGGGTATAGAAATAACCGAGGCACATGGAGACGATGATGTATTCCCGAGTTCCTCCCTTGAAAGGGAGTACGTCTCATTGGAGGGGTGTGGTATAGCCACAAAGGCCTAACCAATACCACACAGGCCTCACCCTATTCTCCGGTGTGAGCTTGCGCCACAAAGGCCTAGCTCACTCTTCCACTAAGGGGTTCCTCAAGGCGAAACCGGGCCTTTACATAAAGCTTGGGGCACGCATCCACAACTTAATTGGAGGCTCCCAAGAATAGCCACAAAGCCGTCTAGGGTTCCAAGAACCCAAGAGTAATAAGCTCACAAACTTTCACTTACTCGAATCTCCGGGGAGAACTCAAACCGATGCAACTTATGCAATGGCAAGAGCACACAAGGTGCTCAAATCCTTCTCACTCAGATCCTACCAAAGCAACTAATGCTATGGAGATATATGAGAGGAAGAACAAAGGAAATCTACAAAGAACTCCAAGATCTAGATCCTCTATGTTCCCCTCACTTAGAGGAGAGATGTGAAAGAGCATTTGCCCCCATGTGTGGTTTTGGTAATTAATGATAATCCCTATGGACTAATGTTTGCATCGAGTTATATTTGTAGAACTTGTCCATAGACAACGCTTGAGCCATATATTGGTTTCAAGGTTGTAAGAAGTTGCAAATAAAGAAGTTTATGTGATGATCAAGGGAGTTGAGCCTATATAGAGTGTGTCTTGAGGAATAAGATGGAGCGAGATCTCATGTGCATTCTCAAGACATCATCATTATGAAGGAAGAAGATGAAGTGCAATGTTGATCAAGTCGAAGCGCAAGTTCAAGATAGGCATATAGAAGATATCATTTGCTTGAAGCTCGGTGTCCATTTGGTGGTAGCGGACATGTGAAGATATTTCTACTAGTGTCTCTCCCATAGTGAAGTATGGGGGAGCAATCTGCAAGACTTCACCGAGCAAGCGCAATCAAGAAAGGTAGTCCAACTTGAGAAGATCAAGATCGTCACCATCTAGCTCAAGTGGAATGCGCAAGGCAAAGGTATGATTTTGATAGGGTTTCTTTCTTACCGGTCTCATAGTGTTTGGGAGACCGGGTTTTAGGATCGATAGCCGTACTATCAAGAGGGGCTCTCAAGTGAGTAACTTAATTGTATCGTTCGGAGAGAGCTCAAACCTTTGCATACTTGGCATTATCTTTCTTGGTTCTTATTTGGCTTTTATCCATGTGAGGTTCTAGAGCTTGTGGTTATTTCCATGACAAGCTCTAGGTCATCAAAAACGGATTTCGTATGGAACTCTTATTGCGTTTTTGGTGTTTGGAGGTTTTACCGGTTCTTCTTTATAGCTAAGTCAAACCTTTTATCATTTGGCTTCATCCTCCCTTATTGGACTATGATTTTTCTATGAATATAGTTGTAGAGCTTGTTTTGGTGATTCCAACGAGCCCAAGATCATCGAAAACGGAGTCCGGATGCAAAAGTTACAGGCGTTTTCGTACTGATGTTTTCCCCAGGGCCGGAAATTCCGCCCCCGAGACCGGAATTTCCGGGGGGCGGAAATTCCATAATTTCCGGCCCTGCGAAATTCTGCTAAGTCTTTTGTGGTGGAACCTGCAGTAGGGGGGGCGGAAATTTGGGCCGGAAATTTTATAAGGGGGGCGGAAATTCCGCCCCCGAGGCCGGAATTTCCGGGTTAAAAATCCTGTAACGGTCAGATTTCGTGCGGGGGCTATATAAAGCCCCTTCTTCCTCATTTGGAGGTTAGCTCTTCCATTTCTCTCTCCTCCATTGTTGACCTTGAAGAGCTTGCCCTTCCTCCCCATCCCTCCCACGTTTCTTGCATCTTTTTGAGGAAAAAGAGAGAGGAGATCTAGATCTACATTTCCACCAATCATTATCTCCTCTATGTGAGGGGAACCTATTGGATCTAGATCTTGGAGTTCTTTGTGGATTTCCTTCTTGTTCTTCCTCTCATATCCCTCCATAGCATTTGTTGCTTTGGTAGGATTTGGGAGAGAAGGATTTGAGCACTTCGTGTGTTCTTGCCATTGCATTTGGTGCATCGGTTTGAGTTCTCCTTGGAGATTCGGTTGTGAAAGTTTGTTGAGCTTTTTACTCTTGGGTTCTTGGAACCCTAGACGGCTTAGTGGCTTAGTGGTTACTTGGGGACCTCCAATTAAGTTGTGGAGATGTTCCCAAGCTTTGTGGTGCCTCCGTGGCAATTACTTGGGGACCTCCAATTAAGTTGTGGAGATCTTCCCAAGCTTTGTGGTGCCTCAGTGGCGATTCTTGGGAGCCTCCAATTGAGTTGTGGAGATTGCCCCAAGCTTGTACGGGTTCGGTGACCGCCCTCAAGTGTCCCATAGTGGTCGGGTCTTCCATCTTGGTGGGAGGGCTCGAGGAGATTACGGTGAGCCTCCGTGGCGTTTGGGGAGCCTTGTGCCTCCACACCGCTCCAACGGAGATTAGCACTCGCAAGGGTGTGAACTTCGGGATACATCGTTGTCTCCGCGTCCCTCGGTTATTTCTATACCCGAGCTCCTTTACTTATGCAATTTACTTTGTGATAGCCTTCGTGCTTGAAGTTATATATATATCTTGCTATCACATAGTTGCTTATCTTGTCTAGCATAAGTTGTTGGTGCACATAGGTGAACCTAGTTTTTTAGGTTTTGTATTCTTGGCAAATTAAACGTTAGTTTTATTCCGCATTTGTCAAGCCACTCGTAAAAGTTTTAAATCGCCTATTCACCCCCCCTCTAGGCGACATCCTTGTACTTTCAAGATGGATTGGTGGAAATATAGATCTAGATCTCCTCTCTCTTTTCCCTCAAAAATATGCAAGAATCATGGGAGGAATGGAGGAGGAAGGGCAAGCTTGCAAAGTCAACAATGGAGGAGAGAGAAGCCCAATTCGTGTACAGCCCAAGGAGGAAGAAGGGGTATTTATACCCCCCACGAAATATGGCCGTTGCAGGACTTGGAGGGGCGGATTATCCGGCCAAAGTATGGCCGGATTATCCAGCCAGCCGGATTATCCGGCCCCCTAGCCGGAATATCCGGCCCCATATCTGGGTGACGCCGAGCAAAGTCCCTAGCAGAAATTCCGAAATCTTTGAGGGGGGGGGGGGGATTATCCGGCCCCCTGGCCGGAATTTCCGGCCCCGTATCTGGGTGACGCCGAGCAGAAATTGCAATACGAAAACGGTGATAACTTTTTCATCCAGACTCCATTTTTGATGATCTTGGGCTCGTTGGAATCACCACAACGAGCTCTACAACTTCATCCATAGAAACATCATAATCCTAAAAAGGAGGATGAAACCAAATGATAAAAGGTTTGACTTCTCTTTGAAGACAAATCGGTAAAACCTCCAAACATAAAAAACGCAATAAGAGTTTCATGCGAAATCCGTTTTTGATGAGCTAGAGCTTGTCATGGAAATAACCACAAGCTCTAAAACCTCACATGGATAAAACCCAAATAAGAACCAAGAAAGATGATACCAAGTATGCAAAGGTTTGAGCTCTCTTCGAACGATACAATTAAGTTACTCACTCGAGAGCCCCTCTTGATAGAACGGCTACCGATCCTATAACCCGGTCTCACAAATAACACCATGAGACCGGTAAGAAAGAAACCATAACACTATCATACCTTTGCCTTGAGCATTCCACTTGAGGTGGATAAAGACGATCTTGATCTTCTCAAGTTGGACCACCTTTCTTGATTGAGCTTGCTTGGTGAAGTCTTGCGGATTTCTCCCCCATACTCTACTATGGAAGAGACTCTCTTTAATCATATCTTCACATATCCATGATCACAATATAGATGGCAAGCTTCAAGCATATGTTCTCTTCTAGTTGCTCATCTTGAACTTGCGCTTTGACTTGATCAATCCTCGAATCAATTCTTCTTTCTCCATAATGATGGTGTCTTGAGGATACACATGAGAGCTCACTCAATCTTATTCTTCAAGACACACTTGAGATAAGCTCAACTCCCTTAAGACCAATCTTTGGATCACTCCTTGAATAACACCTTGGTCAACACATAATCTTCTTCTTACAACCTTGACTCCAACAAATGGTTCAAGCATTGTCTATGGACAAGTCCTACACATATAACTCAATGCAACCATTAGTCCATAGGGATTGTCATTAATTACCAAAACCACACATGGGGCTCAATATGATCTTTCAATCTCCCCCATTTTGGTAATTGATGACAATCTCTTTGAGAGGGTTTATATAATGAATTCAAAGAACTAAAATGGTTATACTAACATCAAATACTACAAAAGTATGTGATGTTAGTAAAACCACCATATATAGAGCAAACTCCCCCACAATCTATGCACGTGTGAATGATCTTGATTTCATTGCATATATTGCCAACCAAGGTTGTTGGTGGAGTTTCCACTATATACTCAACCATGCAAAGAATGCAAGGCAAATGCTTAAGAACAAAACCAAAGCATAAAACCCAATTCCCTTTAAACCCTCAAAACTTCTCCCCCATTGGCATCCATTGCCAAAATGGGCGAAAAAAGCTTAGAAGGCCAATATAGTGAGAGTTCCTCCAAAACGGTGTGCATATCCAAAATAAATGAGTGAAAACACATGCACATATACAAAGGCAAATTTTTGAAGGAAATGAAACTATATCGAGGATCAAAGATTGCAAAAAAAATAAGATAACACGATGGATAAACTTCAACAAATGAAGAGAGCAATCAAACAATCCAAAGAACAAATTGAATAAAGATATTATGATAAGATCGAAAAGGTGCTCTAAATAATATGAGGAAGCTCTCCAAGGTGTGTGCACAAAATATTCTATTTGAGTTGAAGTATAAGGTGCACACACATGGAATCATCACTCCCTCAATATTATTCAAAACAAAATGATACCAAGTGAAATTAAATACTATGCTAACCGCAAAATGGTGCTTTAAATGAAATGAGGAAGCTCCCCAAGGTACGTGCAAAAATTGGAATGTTTGTATTTGAATACAATTTGCACAACATGGAGTCCTCACTCCCTCAATAACATTTAAAACGCAACTATTTGCAAGAGATCATAGAGAAGAAATTAAGCTTACACTTGCATCAAACAAATGGTTGAGCAACAAGCAAGGGACAATATATTAAAAGGCTCAACCAAAGGAATGTGTGATAGGAATGACAAAGAATATTATAAGACTAACACAAGGATAAGCATAGAGCATCCACATAGTCTTCAATGAATGATATTTCTTAGCATTCCATCCAAACACATAAGGTTCAAATAAGATATCAAATAATGAGATATCATCTCTCATGTGTATAAGTCTCCAAGTAGACAATATCACAAAGATAATTATCACAAAGAAACATATACACACAAAATAGATACTAAGAATAGAACAAGATATCCAAAATGAAGTCATGCAATATACCAATGAGATTTTTGCTTTTAAAGCATGGCCAAAGGCTCAATTTATCTTATTGTATATTGATGAACTTCAACCACAAACATGTCAAAGACATCGCAAATATCAACAAGGGAAATAAGATAGTTGGGATGCTTTGATAAAAACAACAAGTATCAAAACGAAGGATACCAAACGGAAGAAATAAATTTGCAATTTCATCATTTTTGCACATGTGAGCTTATTGAGGAATTGATATGCAAAAAGATTGCTGAGTTGACATATATGGGATAGGAGAATCATGAGCATGATTTTTATATGTTCCCAATAATATGTCCTCATCTCAACTTGCTCACATTTGCAATAAAGAGGTTTCATTAGAATCCTTGCAAAAAGCACAACATTTGCAAATAAAGATTTTCAATGCCATAAAACAACCTACACAAGGTTGGATACTAGAGAAGTATGCATGAAGAAGATACTTGTTACCGAGATATAATGGTAGGATGTAGTAGATAGGAGTTCTTCAATAATCCTAGCTTGCCTCAAATTATCATTTAGTCACCACTTCATCCTTATTATTGAGACAAGCACCAATATATATCCATGTACCTAAAACAAAGTTCAAGTACAAGATGGTCCCCAAACTCATTGGGTCTAAAGTAGTTAGAAACTACAACATATAGGACAAACTCCACATAAATATGTGCATATATATATATGAAATTGAATTTCATGCACATCTTAGCCAATTTAGGATTTGATGGAGCTTCTCCTATATATTTGATCAAAGAAAGCAAAGCATGCCATAAAGTATACATTTAGTAAATATGCATGCACATGACTTTCAAGAGCCAAAGGAGATACGATTTGGACAAAACACCAAGAAGGACAAGCGAGCACACAAAATTGTGAAGCTACAAAAGGTTGTCCAAATTATATCAAAGAATCAAATCAACACAAGATTGACTCCAAAGTTCAACTAGTGAACCAAGCAAAAGCCAATGAGCATAAAACATAACTAAAACACACATGCTCAAAGACATATCTCATTTTAAGAGTAAGAAATAAATAATAAGGAATGAGATCACCAACTCCCAAAGAGAGCAAGGTTCAAATAAACAAACCAAACTCTCCACACTTTTTATGATGGCACACTAAGTACCAAAAAGAAAAGATTTGTCTTCCAACAAAAAACCAATACCAATTGAAATAAGCACAAAGAGTGTGTTATAACAAATATAGGAGAGCTCCCCTAAGATTAGTGCATTATTTATGATTTTGTATTTGAATACAAAATGCACACAAGTGGGATCATCACATCTACCTACATATAAATAACACAAAACAAGTTCAACGAAATCAAATGGGATAACAAAAGTCATGGAAGACAATGGGAGCTAAAACAAATACATTTTTGGCTAGAGATAAGGCAATTAAAAGCAATAGCCAATGTAAAGATGATCAATATACATGTGCCACATGATATAGTACCAATTGTCCAAGAACAAGAGGTATTTGGATTTATTTCCCGGTGGTAGTTTACATATAAATCCAAGATCATCTTCACAACAAAGAAGCATACGGAGAAGGATAAGAATTAATCACCATGCTAAAGAAGATATTCTTGATAGACTCAAATAGTTAAACAATCATGCAAAGCAATGATTAAGATAACTTGAAGCTAATGGTTTTCCAACTTTGATGTAGCATTCCACTTTTTAGGAAAACCCTATCAAGAAAGTATCTCACAAACCAGATCCAAAACAAGAGCAATAAAACAATTTGGCAAATTGGAATTTGTTTGAGAAAACATGCCACATAGAAGCAAGATAATTTACAATATCAACACTATGTGACACAACCTCAAATATACACATTATATTGGTTTGTAGTATGCACAAAGCATATTACTCCCCCATAATGCGATAAAACATTTATTTTTCACAAGAGGCAAATAAAATCCAACAAGATGATTAATGGACATTATAGAATTTGAATTTCTCATGAGAATGACATACCACATAGAGACTAGATAATCTTTAAATATCAACACTAAGTGGTATTCCTCATGTACACACATTTTTAGGATTGTGAAGTGCAAAGCATATCACTCCCCCAAAATGGGATGGTCCAGTAATCTCTCACAAGAGCCAAGTAAGATAAAACAAGATGCAAAAGGCTCAACAAGAACAACCGTACATGGTGTGCAAACCAACATGCACATACTTGATTACTCAAAATGAAGCAAGTAGGAAGCACAACATATACAAACACATGCAAGATACAAAACCCAACACATGTAAAGGGGCGAGTAACTTTCAAGGTAGATAAGTTGAATACATGTTACCGCAAGGAGGAACATTGGATATATGATAGAAATAAGATAATCCAAATGACTTGACTTGAGAAAATATAATTGATGAAGATCCCTTATTTCTTCATGATATAGCCAAGTCTCCAATGCCCTCCAACAACACCTATTGTTCAAGTAATGGCTTGTTGGTCCCCAACCAAGTTGGGTCCTAAGAAGTTAGAAACAATAGGTTTGGCAACCCAAATGGTTCTTTTCTTGACACCACTTTGAGCACCAACAAATTTGGCAAACACATTGCCAACCTTATCCTTGCAAAGTGAATAAACATCTTCAATTATGATAGGGTTAGATGAGTTACTGATGTCTACGCACTTCTATTCCTGTAGACACTTGTTGGGCCTCCAAGTGCAGAGGTTTGTAGAACAGCAGCAAGTTTCCCTTAAGTGGATCACCCAAGGTTTATCGAACTCAGGGAGGTTAGAGGTCAAAGCTATCCCTCTCAAGCAACCCTGCAATTACGATACAGAAAGTCTCTTGTGTCCCCAACACACCCAATACACTTGTCAGATGTATAGGTGCACTAGTTCGGCGAAGAGATAGTGAAATACAAGTGGTATAGATGATTATAAGTAGCAAACGTGATGTGGAATAAAATATCGCTGCGAGCAAACAAGTAACAAAATAGCAAGTAAACGGTATGCAAAGCTTGGAAACAAGGCCTAGGGATCATACTTTCACTAGTGGACACACTCCCAACAATATAACATGAATGAACAAATAACTTCTCTTTGCTAAGGCACTATGAATTACTCTCCTATTGAATAACACTAATCATTGTGTAGTGGCTACAGAAGCACCCCTTAAAGTTCATCAAGTACTTGACAAACACCACTCATAGAGATATCCAAATCAGATCACAATTCAAGATAGAAATCATTGCAACTTAGACCAAGTACTAACACGGTGCACACACTGTCAACATTACACCATGAAAGGAGGAATAGATCACTCAAACTATCATAGCAATAATTATTCTCATAATCTACAAGAGATCATAATCATAGCCTAAACCAAGTACCACCATGATGCACGCACTGTCACCGTTACACCATAGCAGGAGGAATAGATTACTTTAATAACATCACTAGAGTACACAAAATATCTGAATAATAACATGTACTTGTTTAACATGATACAAAGCTCACGATCACATAAAGATCACATCATGGGAGAGAGAGGTGAACCACATAGCTACCGGTAGAGCCCTCAGCCCCAGGGATGAACTACTCCCTCCTCATCATAGGAGACAGCAAGGTTGATGGAGATGGCGGTGAGGTCGATGGAGACGGCGGAGACGGCGATGGAGACCGATGGAGATGGCTCCGGGGGCACTTCCCCGTCCCGGCAGGGTGTCGGAACAGAGACTTCTGTCCCCCGAAATTCGTCGGTGATGGCGGCGGAGCTGCGGAACTCTTTCTAGAAAATTGCCGACTCCCTTAGGGTTTTCTGTCCCGAGGCTTCTTATAGGCGAAGGGGCGATGTCAGAGGAGGGCCAGCGCCTCCTCACACATGGCTGGCGCGGCCAGGGGCCTAGCCGCGCCACTTGTGTGTGTGGGGCCCCTGTGGCCCACCTCCTACTCCTCTTCGGATCTCTGGAAGCTTCCGGGTAAAATAAGACTTCTGGCTTTGGTTTCGTCCAATTCCGAGAATATTTCCTGTGTATCACTTCTGAAACACAAAACAGCAGAAAACAGGGAACTGGCACTGTGGCACTTGTTAATAGGTTAGTTCCGGAAAATGCATAAAAGTGCCACTAAGTGTAACGAAACAATAGGCAAATGGTGTAAAAACAAGCATGGAGCATCAAAAATTATAGATACGTTTGAGACGTATCAAGCATCCCCAAGCTTAACTCCTGCTCGTCCTCGAGTAGGTAAGTGATAACAAAATAAATAATTTTTGAGGTGACATGCACCTACACAATCTTGATCATCTATGTAAGCATTTGTGAGCTGGGATCATTAGAACTTAAAACATGGGCATGAAGATATAATCATGACAATAAGAACTTAGCAACCATGTTGTAAACATGCAATTGAACACAAACAAAAGATCATGAAAATGAAACAATGAAAGTCAAACGTGTGTTCAAATCATAAGGAAAAACATACAAAAGGTTTTTAGCTTGTCCTTCAAAGAGAGCAAAACATAAATGCATAGGACACCTTCAAGTTTAAGAGGGCGACTAGATACAAATAATTTAAGAACAAGTGAAACCAACAATATGAGTCAATCAATGAACTTTGGGACAATGCATATCACACTAAGAATGACAACTATGCTCTCTTAATGGTGCATAAAGATAGAAGGTGGTGACTCAACATAAAAGTAAAAGAAAGGCCCTTCGCAGAGGGAAGCATTGATTAAGCATGTGCTAGAGCTTTTCATTTGTAAAACAGAGAGATAAAAATTGGTTTTGAGAGGTGGTTGTCTTTGTCAACGACTGGCAATGGGGTTCTTACTATCTTCCATACAAAAATGAAGTAAGTTTTTGAGAGAGAGATTGGCACTTTTGTGCTCTTTTATAAAACTTGGCACTCCTCCCCACCTTTTTCCTTTCACATACCATGGCTAACCGATTCCATCGGGTGCCCACCAACATTCACATTATTTGGAGGAGTGCCTTTTTTCTTTCTTTTTTTCTCTTTTTTTTTTCTTTTTTGGAATAAGCAATATGGAAGATAGCAAATCCGAGCACTACGTCCCCATGAGCTGAAAACAGTGTCACAAAACGAGAAGTGTTTTGAAGGTTTTTGAAAGGTAGCACATGAGAATTTACTTTGGAATGGCTTACAAATACCATGCATAGGAGTTTATAGTGGACACAATGGAAAACTTTGGCTTTTAGGAGTTGGATGCACGAGTAGAGCTCATACTCAGTACAAGGTGAGGGCTAGCAAAAGACTGGGAGCGACCAACTAAGAGAGCAATAATGGCCATAATCATGCAAAGCGACAAAGCAACATTAAAAGAAGCATAAGATGGCATCAAAAGTCAAAAACTAAATGATCATAGAGGCTATAGGCAACTTATTTTTGTAGTCAACATGGTGTAAGCATATGCTAAGTCAACCCAAATAAAGCATCAAAGGAGAAAACCAAATAAATGCTTCCATATAATAAAAACAACGCATGATTTTTTCAAAGGCTCATTAAGCAATCTCAGTTATTTGAGACAAGTCATGCTACAGCAAAACCACTAAGCATACTATCAAAAAGACATCAAGCACACCATGCAAAAGCCTAAGCCGCAGTCTACACAAGCTCCTTCTTGTACCACTTTTTTGCATAAAGCTTTTTCTCTTTTCCAACACCATTCAAACTTTTTTAATCTAACTCTTTTGAGGAAAACCAACATGGTCCAGAGGCAAAAATACACCTTGATAAATAAATATAAGAAGATCTGAATGCAAATCAAGGCGAAAACGAAAACCAAAAGCAGTAGCTGAAAAAGAGAACACTCATTGAAACGATAAGAGTGAAAAACAGAGTGTTCTTGGCAAATGAAAAACGAGTTCATCTCCTCCAAAGAAACATGATGTGATCTAACCATTTATTGCAGCAAACTAAACTAAACTAATACTGAAAACAAAAACAACTGACGCTCCAAGAAAAACGCATAATGCATGAAGCAATAAAAATATAGTGTTTTGAAAGGTGACCTGATTTTTGCCGATGAAGAAGGGGTGCCTCGGGGCATCCCCAAGCTTTGACGCTTGTACTTCTTGGATATTTCTTGGGGTGATGCATGGGCATCCCCAAGCTTGAGCTTTTGTCCATTCTTCAACTCATCTCATCATTCTCCAATCCCTACACTTGAAAACTTTCTTCATACAAAACTAAACACAAATCTATTAGCAACATTAGTGTAAGCATAACATATAATCAATCCTCTATTTGCTTCAGGTTTCAACTCAAAACCACCACATATATAGCAAATACTACTGTAGCAACCTCCCAAAAAGTTCCATGATCAAAAGAACTCAAAAGAAAGCGATAAAGTGGCAAACACAAATATTGGCAGAAATCTGTCAAAACTGAACAGCTGACAAAGGTCGAATTTTTGAGGGATTTTCTGTTGCTCAAATAAACAAGTGTTCAACTAACAAAAGTTTGGATATAACCTGGGGCATATGCACAAGAAATCGCAGGTCCAAAAGATAAACAGAGAATTTTCACGAATTTTTACGGTGCAGCACCGAAAACAGTTTCAGGACAGCAACATCCCCAAATCTTACCTCACTCAAATTAGAGGCTTCTCTTGGCACAACAACGAAATAAAAAGGATAAGGAGCGGTTATTACAGTAGTAATAACTTCCAAGACTCAAATAAAAGAAAAATTACTGAAAATAAACAATGGGTTATCTCCCAAGAGTGCTTTTCTTTAACGCCTTTGAGCTAGGCGCAGTAATTTGCAAAGATGCTCATGTGGGCGCCATATAAGAGCTTGAGGCAAAGGCGCCATATAGGAACTTAAAGCGAAAGAGAGCATCAAAAAGTATGTATAAAACACATTTAAATCTAAACCACTTCCTATGAAAAATAGTCTTGTAAAGAGACAAGTCATAAAAGCGCAAAGCAAAAAGCATAGGAAGGCAAAACAAGTACAACTTCAAGAATTGCAACATAAAGAGGGGAAACTCAATATTGTTGAGATTCATCAAACCATGTTTCCCTCTCTCATAATAACTTTCAGTAGCATCATGAATAGAACTAACAATATAACTATCACATAAAGCATCCCTATCATGAGCCACATGCATAAAAGAATTAATACTCACCACAGGAACAATAGTAGTAGGAGCATATTCAACAGAATAATTATTCTCATCACCATAATCATCATAAATAGGAGGCATATTGTAATCATAAATAATTTTATCCTCAATAGTAGGTGAACTGAAAATATTATACTCATCATCATAGCCATCATAAACTAGAGGTTTAGTACCATCACAAGCTAGAGAACAACTATTTTGCAAAGCATATTCCTCAAACATATCATCATAAGAAGGAACATCACATATGGGAGATAAAATATCACCAGAGCAAACTTTCTCCACTAAAGCTGGGGAACTAAAAATATCATGCTTAACAAAACCAGCTTCCCCAATTTTAGACTTTTCTATAGCATTAGCAACAACGGTGTTCAAAGCATTCATACTAACAACACTATTAGCATGCAAATTAAGCTCCAAAGGTTTTTCAATTTTCTCTTCAAACACTTCATATCTAAACTCAGGAAAAAGACTACAGAACTCTTTGTTTTCCATTAAGCCTAACTAGTGAAAATAAAAACAAGAAACAAAAAGGTGTAATTGCAGAATCTAAAGGAAATAACTCCGAGTACTCACACAGGAGGATGCGAGTACCTTTTACCTTACCTCCCCGGCAACGGCGCCAGAAAAGAGCTTGATGTCTACGCACTTCTATTCCTGTAGACACTTGTTGGGCCTCCAAGTGCAGAGGTTTGTAGAACAGCAGCAAGTTTCCCTTAAGTGGATCACCCAAGGTTTATCGAACTCAGGGAGGTTAGAGGTCAAAGCTATCCCTCTCAAGCAACCCTGCAATTACGATACAGAAAGTCTCTTGTGTCCCCAACACACCCAATACACTTGTCAGATGTATAGGTGCACTAGTTCGGCGAAGAGATAGTGAAATACAAGTGGTATAGATGATTATAAGTAGCAAACGTGATGTGGAATAAAATATCGCTGCGAGCAAACAAGTAACAAAATAGCAAGTAAACGGTATGCAAAGCTTGGAAACAAGGCCTAGGGATCATACTTTCACTAGTGGACACACTCCCAACAATATAACATGAATGAACAAATAACTTCTCTTTGCTAAGGCACTATGAATTACTCTCCTATTGAATAACACTAATCATTGTGTAGTGGCTACAGAAGCACCCCTTAAAGTTCATCAAGTACTTGACAAACACCACTCATAGAGATATCCAAATCAGATCACAATTCAAGATAGAAATCATTGCAACTTAGACCAAGTACTAACACGGTGCACACACTGTCAAAATTACACCATGAAAGGAGGAATAGATCACTCAAACTATCATAGCAATAATTATTCTCATAATCTACAAGAGATCATAATCATAGCCTAAACCAAGTACCACCATGATGCACGCACTATCACCGTTACACCATAGCAGGAGGAATAGATTACTTTAATAACATCACTAGAGTACACAAAATATCTGAATAATAACATGTACTTGTTTAACATGATACAAAGCTCACGATCACATAAAGATCACATCATGGGAGAGAGAGGTGAACCACATAGCTACAGGTAGAGCCCTCAGCCCCGGGGATGAACTACTCCCTCCTCATCATAGGAGACAGCAAGGTTGATGGAGATGGCGGTGAGGTCGATGGAGACGACGGAGACGGCGATGGAGACCGATGGAGATGGCTCCGGGGGCACTTCCCCGTCCCGGCAGGGTGCCGGAACAGAGACTTCTGTCCCCCGAAATTCGTCGGTGATGGCGGCGGAGCTGCGGAACTCTTTCTGGAAAATTGCCGACTCCCTTAGGGTTTTCCATCCCGAGGCTTCTTATAGGCGAAGGGGCGATGTCAGAGGAGGGCCAGGGCCTCCTCACACATGGCTAGCGCGGCAAGGGGCCTAGCCGCGCCACCTGTGTGTGTGGGGCCCCTGTGGCCCACCTCCTACTTCTCTTCGGATCTCTGGAAGCTTCCGGGTAAAATAAGACTTCTGGCTTTGGTTTCGTCCAATTCCGAGAATATTTCCTGTGTATCACTTCTGAAACACAAAAACAGCAGAAAACAGGGAACTGGCACTGTGGCACTTGTTAATAGGTTAGTTCCGGAAAATGCATAAAAGTGCCACTAAGTGTAACGAAACAATAGGCAAATGGTGTAAAAACAAGCATGGAGCATCAAAAATTATAGATACGTTTGAGACGTATCAGTTACCACTAGTGCATGAAGAAGATAGGTGACCCTTCTCATGGCATATGTAGCAAGTTCTCTTCTTCACCTTCTTCTCACTTAATTTCTCCACAAGGGGAGCATTAGCTTGATTTTTGTTGGGAAGTGACCTTTCTTCAACTCGAGGTTGAGCATGGGCTTGAACTTGAGGCCGCTTCCCTTGTTGCTTCTCACTAAGAGGCTTCTTCTTCAAAGAGCAAGATCTAACATGGTGCCCTTTAATTTTGCACTTGAAGCAAACAATCTTGGCCAAATTCTTGACTTGTTCTTGGCCCTTCTTCTTCTTGTATATTTTGGACTTCTTCTTGTTGTTAGAGATAAATCCAAGTCCACTCTTGTCATTGGGGGATTTTTGCACACTCAAGATCTTATTGAGTGTGGACTTCTCTTCATGAGGTTTTTCCAAGTCTTTCTTCAACGAAGTAACTTGGGCCTTGAGCTCTTTGATTTCCTCTACATGGTTAGTGACAACACAAGTACTAGAGGAAGTAGAGGCTACATTGTTAGAGCAACAAGGCAAGGAGGGTAATTCATCACTAGATGTAGCAATAGTATGAGTGGATGAATTACTAGGACTAGCACATGTCAATATAGCATTTTGAGAAATAGTGCTAGTGCCCACATGAGGCTCACAAGATGTTACCTTTATAGATATAGCCTCATGAGCTAACTTTAGGCGAGCATGGGACACTAGAAGATCCTCATTAGAGCTAGATAGCTTTTCATGACTTTCTTCCAATTTCCCATACTTGCTAGTTAGCAACTCAAGTTGAGCCCTTAGCTCAACATTCTCCTTCAAAATAGATGCTTCACAAGAATTAGAGTTAGTAGCACATGCATCATTATCATTACTAATAGGAGAAGACAACTTGGCAAGAGCGAGGTCACGTTCTTTAGTGAGTTTAGAAATAATTTCATTACATGACTCCTCAATGGATTCAAGCTTCTCCTCAAGAGAAACCCGAAGCTCTTGCTCTTCCTCTAGAGCATTTTTTAAATCATGGATATCATTGGCATACTCACGCTCAAGAGAAAACATTTTATCAATTTGTTCTTTCTTCATCTCAATGAGTTTCGTGCTCTCAATAGCACAACTCATGATTTCAAAGAAGTTGGGCAAAATATTTTTATGGTTATGCAAAGCATCAAAGACCACCTTACCCTTCTTATTTAAATATTCAATATAGTCCTCTTCATTTTCCTCATCCTCACCATTGTCCTCAACATCATTATGATTTGAAGACCTAGCCATAAGGCATATGTGGGAACCATGAGAAGAAGAAGATGAAGAAATACTTGAAGCTCCATTCAAGACCTTGTCTTGGCCCAAAGACTCTTCGGTTTCCTCTATATGGTTAGCATCACAAATACTATAGGAAATAGAAGCATTTGTATCATGGCAACAAGACAAAGCAAGCATATCATCATGATATTTATTCAAGAAATTTACACATGATATGCAAGGACTATCAACACAAGCATGTAAAACATTTATGGGGCTACAAGTGTTTAAGTCCAAAGATGAAGCATTGCAATGAGATAGAGATGAAGGATCATCAAAAGTAAGCATACTATCACCATTGCAAGTTTCATCACCACTCACCATATCATTACCTTGTGTCTTGCCACACTTTGGTGAAGTGGATGAAAGTTTATTGCGGCCGGAAGTGGAAGGAATACAATCATCCTCAATAATCTTGGACACACCATATTTTTCTTGAAGCTTTATCCATATCTCATGAGCGCTCCAAAAAGGCGTGATAGAGAAGGTAACTACATCGCTCAAAGCATTAACAATCACATGAGTAGCTTGAGCATTGAGATACAAGTTGTTCTCATCCTCTAAAGATAGATTTTGAGTATCCTTTGGAGGAGAAAAAACCCGCATCTACAATTCGCTCCATAGATGGGTCCATGACCCAAAAATAATTAAGCATGTGAATTTTCCAAGTATCATAATTTGTGCCATCGAATATAAAAGTGTCATTGTGCACTAATCCCCTAGCCGACATCTTTGCTCTCAAGGCGGTGAAGCCTAAAATGAGAGACCGGGCTCTGATACCAATTGAAAGGACACAGATGTCGCCTAGAGGGGGGGGGGTGAATAGGCGATATCAAATTTTACGAATGGCTTGAACAAAAGCGGAATTAAACTAGCGTTTATTTTGTCAAGCACACAAAACCTAAATAAACTAGGCTCACCTATGCGCACCAACAACTTATGCGAAGCAATACAAGTAACAAGGTGATAGCAAGATATATGACTTCAAGCACGAAGGCTATCACAATGTAAAGTGCATAAGTAAAGAGCTCGGGTATAGAAATAACCGAGGCACATGGAGACGATGATGTATTCCCGAGTTCGTCCCTTGAAAGGTAGTACGTCTCGTTGGAGGGGTGTGGTATCGCCACAAAGGCCTAACCAACGCCACACAGGCCTCACCCTATTCTCCAGTGTGAGCTTGCGCCACAAAGGCCTAGCTCACTCTTCCACTAAGGGGTTCCTCAAGGCGGAACCGGGCCTTTACACAAAGCTTGGGGCACGCATCCACAACTAAATTGGAGGCTCCCAAGAATAGCCACAAAGGCACCACAAAGCCACAAAGACGTCTAGGGTTCCAAGAACCCAAGAGTAATAAGCTCACAAACTTTCACTTACTCGAATCTCCGGGGAGAACTCAAACCGATGCAACTTATGCAATGGCAAGAGCACACAAGGTGCTCAAATCCTTCTCACTCAAATCCTACCAAAGCAACTAATGCTATGGAGAGATATGAGAGGAAGAACAAAGGAAATCTACAAAGAACTCCAAGATCTAGATCCTCTATGTTCCCCTCACTTAGAGGAGAGATGGATTGGTGGAAATATAGATCTAGATCTCCTCTCTCTTTTCCCTCAAAAATATGCAAGAATCATGGGAGGAATGGAGGAGGAAGGGCAAGCTTGCAAAGTCAACAATGGAGGAGAGAGAAGCCCAATTCGTGTACAGCCCAAGGAGGAAGAAGGGGTATTTATACCCCCCACGAAATATGGCCGTTGCAGGACTTGGAGGGGCGGATTATCCGGCCAAAGTATGGCCGGATTATCCGCCCCCCTGGCCGGAATATCCGGCCCCATATCTGGGTGACGCCGAGCAAAGTCCTTAGCAGAAATTCCGAAATCTTTGAGGGGGGGGGGATTATCCGGCCCCCTGGCCGGAATTTCCGGCCCCGTATCTGGGTGACGCCGAGCAGAAATTGCAATACGAAAACGGTGATAACTTTTTCATCCGGACTCCGTTTTTGATGATCTTGGGCTCGTTGGAATCACCACAACGAGCTATACAACTTCATCCATAAAAACATCATAGTCCTAAAAAGGAGGATGAAACCAAATGATAAAAGGTTTGACTTCTCTTTGAAGACAAATCGGTAAAACCTCCAAACATCAAAAACGCAATAAGAGTTTCATGCGAAATCCGTTTTTGATGAGCTAGAGCTTGTCATGGAAATAACCACAAGCTCTAAAACCTCACATGGATAAAACCTAAATAAGAACCAAGAAAGATGATGCCAAGTATGCAAAGGTTTGAGCTCTCTCTGAACGATACAATTAAGTTACTCACTCGAGAGCCCCTCTTGATAGAACGGCTACCGATCCTATAACCCGGTCTCACAAATAACACCATGAGACCGGTAAGAAAGAAACCCTAACACTATCATACCTTTGCCTTGAGCATTCCAGTTGAGGTGGATAAAGACGATCTTGATCTTCTCAAGTTGGACCACCTTTCTTGATTGAGCTTGCTTGGTGAAGTCTTGCGGATTGCTCCCCCATACTCTACTATGGAAGAGACTCTCTTTAATCATATCTTCACATATCCATAATCACAATATAGATGGCAAGCTTCAAGCATATGTTCTCTTCTAGTTGCTCATCTTGAACTTGCGCTTTGACTTGATCAATCCTCGAATCAATTCTTCTTTCTCCATAATGATGGTGTCTTGAGGATACACATGAGAGCTCACTCAATCTTATTCTTCAAGACACACTTGAGATAAGCTCAACTCCCTTAAGACCAATCTTTGGATCACTCCTTGAATAACACCTTGGTCAACACATAATCTTCTTCTTACAACCTTGACTCCAACAAATGGTTCAAGCATTGTCTATGGACAAGTCCTACACATATAACTCAATGCAACCATTAGTCCATAGGGATTATCATTAATTACCAAAACCACACATGGGGCTCAATATGATCTTTCAAGAGTGTTGTAGCAAGAGTAAATTTTCCCTACGAGGGAACTCGGGGTTTAATATCGAACTCTCGGGGAACAGTCAAAAAAGCTCTGCTCGTCCTTCTTCAAGCAACCTGCAAAACAGTCTCCTTGTCTTGTGTCCCCAACTCCACCTAGTGGTTGTCAAGCACAAGGTGTAAAAGTAAGTAAAACAAAATATGATAACAAATGCAATAAAGTAAAAAACAATGCAATAAAGTAAATATGATGCAGTAATGGTGTTTTTGGGTTTTGGTTGTGTATGAAAGAAAGTAAATATGTTTTTGTATTTTCGGAATAAAATGGTGCTGAAAATAAAAGTGTGTGTAAATGCGTCGGAAAGGTGTTTCTTATGGTTTAAATTGGACCAGGGTTCATGGGTTCACTTGCCTACTCTCTCGCAAAGTTGTGGTGGCATTAAGCGCAAAGCGGATGACCGAAATGTTGACATGATTTTTGTTATGTTATCTTGATAACATTCATATGGGCATCACATCCTAATTTAAAGATGATGCAACACATCTTACTTATACTCCACTAGAAAGGAATAAACTTCAAGCAATCTAGTATTAAAAATTAACAGAGTATAGCCTTAGGTACTTTGACATGATGTTGAACAACAAATATGTTACCACTTGGACATATTACGATAGAAACTGTGTCTATGAATGTCACTCAGGATTCTAAGCTGTCACCTAGAAAATAAAACATATGCATTCTTTTTATCCCTAGTGAGGTAACAATGGAAGAAGGTAAAATACCCTAGCAGATCATGAACATTGTCTCTATTCAATCAGTACTACCTAGTTACTCCATCTAATACACACCATCCCCCTCTTGCGCTCTCGCATACATGTTGGATCAGAACAAGTAATAAAGAATGGGTAATAATATGCATCTACTTATACATCAAGAACATAATAACATATCACATCTCATCAATCATCCAATAATATAAAAGATCCACCGCATAGGAATTACATAATATGCATCATAATCATATTTGGCAGCTCATATGATGTCTAAACATTGAAGCATAAGAGAGAAATAGGACAAGCTACTGCCACAAACCCATAGTCTAGAGGTGGACTACTCCATCTTCATGGCGGTGATGATGGTGTTGACGTCGGAGAGGGTGGAGAAGCATCCGTAGGCGACTCTGATAGTGTTTACCTCTCCAATCTTCACTAGAACAGCCTTTGTTTCTGTGTTTTGTGTTTCTCCGCCGCCCCTGATCGCGATCATCCAAGAGGGGGTATATATATATATGTGTTTTTAGGTCAAGCTGACCATCTAGAGACAAAGATGGACGGCAGTGGAGGCTCAAGGCCCCAACGAGCTAGGGTGGCGCTGCCTGGAAGGGGGCCCATGCCACCTATGCTCGTTCAGCCCCTAGGCCTCATCTCGTTGACGTCTTCTTCTTCTTCAGGTGTTTCTCATGATAAAATATTAACGCTCCAAAAATCCCAAGTCAATTTGAGTCCGGGAAGGTCCCTGAAACTAAAAAATACAGAAAACAGGGTTTTCCTGTCCTGCAGAGTTATAACCAAAATAAGGGTGATCGATAGAAAATCCCCATAAAACATGATTATAACAACTAATAACATTATAATATGTGAGAATATGCATCAATAAACTACAAAGTTCATGCATGTATTTTGATACATTAGTCGCCCATTAGGGAGCAAAAACAAGACATCCGCTACTGGGGATGCAGATGCTTCCCCTCATCCAGATATAGGTTTGGTCCATCCTATCTTGCCAGAGGAATCTGCCAAAAATATATTCTGTTTCTTTGCGTTTGCTGGCGCCCAATGTCGCGAACATCAGCGCCTTCCGCTGAAATTCGTTGAATTCATGGATGGTCAGGAGCTCCTTGAAGCTATTATCCGAGAAGTTTCTAGTGATGGATCGCCGTATGAATTGGAAGTGCATTATGACGGCGATGACAACATGTTCTTCAAAGGAGGTTGTCCATGTTTTGCTAAAGATTACAATCTGCATCAAGGCTGGATCTTGTCATTTAACTATCATTACGAGACTTCAAAGTTTGACGTCAAGATCTTCGATGGCACCTAATGCCAGAAGAAGTATAATCCTGCACCCAACTGAAGACACAAGATTTCTAGGGTTACCCTACTCCATGCAATAATTATGTAATCTTTACTATTTTGCTACCAACAATTGCACCCTTTGTCCAAGTTTGTTGCTCTTAAGTACCATATATGATCTTTTTTCATATATTATCATAGAAAAACCAAGGGAACTATGGTTTCGAGGTTTTCCTTTTATATATTTCGTGTAATGCCTTCTCCTATTTTATGATGAATTACATGTTGATTTGGCGCCTTTACGGTTGTGCCAATGATATGATGAGTATGCCGCATTTGCCTCAATCATACTAGTGAACTTGAATTTGCAATATATACAATCGTGGGATTTAGCCCCAGTGCGAATATAAGGAACAAACTCTCTGTTTAATTTTCTGATAGAAACAAGTACACACCTTGACCCAAAAACCCGACATGTGGCTGTTCTGGGTTTAGAGGGTCTGAGCTATATATAAAATATCGACTCACTAATTATTGCTAAAAATCCCATTAATTTATCACCTGGACGCTTATGCGTAAAAACGTCAAAGTTGTTCTGTGTTCCATGGATTGCCTTCGTCTTTGCCGGTTTTTTGTCCTGCAATCGGTATGTGATATGTCTCAAATGTATCTATAATTTTTGATGCTCCATGCTTGTTTATGCACCATTTGATTTGTGTTTTGTTACACTTCGTGGTGTTTTTATGCATTTTCCGAAACTAACCTATTAACGAGATGCCACAGTGCCAGTTCCCAGTTTTCTGCTATTTTTGTGTTTCAGAAAAGCTATACAAGAAATATTCTCGGAATTGGACGGAACAAAAGCCGAAGTTCCTATTTTTCCCGACACGAGACGGAGTCCAAAGCAGAGACGGAGGGGAGCCAGAGGGCGGCCACACCCCCCCCATGGTGCGGGCCACCCCCTGGCCGCGCTGGGGCCTGGTGTGGGCCCCTGGTCCACCTCCTAACGCCGCCCTTCCGCCTATATATTCCCCTCGACAGGAAAACCCTAAGGGCCCGATCAATTTTCCACAAAACATACTGCAAGCCATCGCCGTCATCGACGCGAGATCGGGAGGGTCCAGAAGCTCTTCCCGGTACCCTGCCGGAGAGGGGAATCATCGCAGGAGGCCTTCTTCATCACCATGCCTTCCTTCAGAGTGATGTGTGAGTAGTCTACCTTGGACTACAGGTCCATAGCAGTAGCTAGATGGTTGTCATCTCCTCCATGTGCTTCATGTTTAGATCTTGTGAGCTGCCTATCATGATCAAGATCATCGTTGTGTAATTTTACATGTTGTGTTTGTTGGGATCCGACGAATATTGGTATTTTTTCAAGTTGATCTATTGATTTATCATCTTTATGTTATCACTATGTTGTTTATGATCTTGCATGCTCTCTGTTGCTAGTAGATATCTTGGCCGAGTAGATGCTAGTGACACCAAGAGGGAGTATTTATGCTCGATAGTGGGTTCATGCCTCTAGTAACTTGGGGGAGTGACAGAAACCTCTAAAGTTGTAGATGTGCTGTTGCTACTAGGGAGAAAACAACAATCTTGTGTTCAAGGACATTTGTATTGTTTACATTACACACTTTGCTTAAGGCAATAATCTGTTGATTGCAACTTAATACCCAATAGTTGCTCGGATGACATCTGGCGGGTGGATTATTAGTCATAGATGCAGTTGGATTACAGTCTATGTATTATGTTGTAATGCCCAAGTGAATCTCATAGTGATCCTCATGATATTTGTACGCTTGCTTTATTCTATCAATTGCCCAACTGTAATTTGTTTACCCAGCATGTTATTTATCTTATGGAGAGACACCACTAGTGAACTGTGGACCCCGGTCCATTCTTTTACATTGTTATTACCATTTACCGTTTACTCACTTTATTTACATTCTTGCAAACTACTATCTTTTACCACTCGATACGCTTAATCCTTTATTTACAGCAAACCGGTGAGATTGACAACCTCACTGTAAGTTGGGGCAAAGTACTTGGTTGTGTAGTGTGCAGGTTCCACGTTGCTGCTGGTGCAAAGCTACACCCTAGACGAGGCGCCATATAAATTGTCTGGAGCTGTCGCAAAGCTAGCGAGCATCAACCTTCGGAAGTTGGTTCTTTCTCCTATTGGTTCGATAAACCTTGGTTTCGTACTGAGGGAAGACTTGCTGCTGTGCTCGTCGTACCTTCCTCTTGGGGTTCCCAACTGGGCGGACATCTACACGCCATCAGTATGCCCCTCCTAGGATTACTTCTGTGACGATATAAGATCCCAACCATGGCGGTTCTAGCTTGCCATGGCCATCTAGCTTTAGTCGACGTACCAAATATCCGACCATAAAAGATCAAGGTCGTACTCGATGGCTATGATAATTTTGAAGATTCTGTTGATATTGCGTGGATCTAGCCAACACAACATCTCTTGCTTTGTCAAGCGCGTCAACATCATCTTCAAAAGCTTCATTTGAAGTTGTTTCGTCATAATTAGACATTCTTGGGGCCTCATGAGTTGTTTCGACTGGAAGCACGGTAAATTATCATCAATTGCACCCTTAAGTGTATTACCCTACGGTTCGGGAATCCTCCAGATCCGATTGATGATCATTTACCAAAGAAGAGTCTCGGTAATGTCTGGAGTATTCCCGAACCATAGGGTAATACACTTAAGGGTTCGATGACATGTGAGATGTTTTTAGAATATCTGGAATTGTCAAAGTGTTGACAGGAGAAAGTCAGAAAGTTCCACAGAGATCCGAAAGTTGTTCCAAGTGTTCCGGAGAGAGTTTCGGAGCAGCGGGGATTAATTCAATAAGTAATTAATATTAATAAATGGAATTAATATTAAATATATTGAATTATTTAATTAATAAAGGCAGCCCACCTTAATGGGCTCTTCCCGAAGGGGATCCCACTAAGGCCTAGCCGCCCCCTTATTGGATAAAGGTTGGGGGCGCCTAGGGCATAGGGGTGGGCCAGATTGGGCCCAAGAGGGTGGCCCGACAGGGCTAGCCCTTGGCTTAGGCGCACCAAGGCTGCCCCCATCCCTTTAGTCCCACATTGCTAGTTGAAGGGAGGATGCCTCCTCCCTCCACCTATATAAAGGGACCCCTTGGAGGAGAGTTAGACACACATGGATTGAGGGAGCTCCTTGGAAGAGCTCTTCTCTGCCCCTAATGCGCCACCCTTCTCCTCTCTCTCTCTCTCTCTCTCTCTCTCTCTCTCTCTCGTGTGGCTCCCCGAAGGGTTGCATAGGAGCGAGGGCGACTCCACCGCTGCACGCCGAAGTGCTATGAGAATTTTGGATCGGATCCAAATCGGTCTACTTCCACAATCCCGACTGGATCCGAGATCCGAAAGGAGTCATAGTTCACCATATGTGTACAAGTACTACGAGGTGCTGCTCGTGTGGCACTAAGTCGTTGCGCCGGTATCATCGCACCGGTGTCGTGGCGTCGAGATCTTCACGACCTTGAGGTCGGCTACATCATCTTCATCGTCAACGCTTGTGCATGAGCATAATCCCCGCGTTCAATCTACGAGGGTACGTCTCCGAATATCCGTTAATCGTTACAACATTACTACTAGACAGATCTTGGGCAATTCGGGGTTGCGTAGCCAATAATTTTTTTGTTATTTGCACCGAACCCCAATAGTTGCGTCCTATTTGCTTTCCGAGGCAATTTTTGCATCATCCGCTGATAAGTTGCTCCCGCATTTTTTAGGCCAAAAGGCATGACTTGGTAGCAATACACTCCATATGGCGTCCAAAAAGGAAAGCCTTGCACAGCCCGCTATAGAGTTGAATATTTGGTCTATGCAAGGTAGTGGAAAGAGATCCTTTGGACAATGTTTGTTGAGAGCTGTATAGTCGACATAGACGCGTCGTATGTTGGTGTTTTTCTTTCGCGATCACTGGGTTGGATACCCAACTTGATGTTTTGATTTCCTTGATGAAGCCGACGTTTTCCAAGTGGTGAAGTTCAGCTGCTATTGCTTTGCGCTTTGGTTTATCAAATCGTCGAAGGGGTTGCTTTACTGGTCATGCTTTTGGATCCACATTTAATGCATGCTCGACGAGTTCCCTCGGAACACCTGGCATGTCTGATGGACACTTGGCAAAAATTTTCCAGCGCTCATGGAGGAACTCGACGAGCGCGCTTTCCTATGCAGGGTCCAAATCAACTGCTATGGATGTAGTCTTGTCTGGGTTGGCTGGGTGAACCCGAACTTTCTTGGAATCCCGTGTGGTATTGAAGGCCTGATCTGGCAGGGACCGACCTACGTCAGGTATCATGTTGTGATCAGTATCGCCCTTGAGTCTTGCGTATTCTGCTGTCATGCCAAAGGTTTGCGCCATTTTATGGAACTCTTTGTCGCATATATCTGAAACTTCGAAGCTTTCTTTGACTGTAATGATCCCGTTTGGTCCTGGGATTTTCAACACCAAATATGTGTAGTGAGGAACTGCCATGAAGCGTGAGATGGCCAGTCCATTACTTCGGATTCCATCTTTTCTCACCGAAAATTGTGTTGATTGCCAAAGCAAACGTTGAGTGCGATCTTTCCCAATAGGTAGTTGGCGCTTCATGGTACAATTCCATGGAAGAAACAGTCTATTGGTTGTAGGAACTCGAGGGAAATATTCATTGCCCTAAGGGTCTATGCGTATATTAAATTTATGCCACTTCCTGTGTCCATGAAGACTATGCCTATGTCATATCCTCCAATTTGCGCCTTCAGAACCATAGGTGCGTGCCCTGGTCAGGGCACTTTTGTCGGGTGGTCGTCCCTACTGAACCCAATTGTTTGGAACGGCCAGTTGAGATATTCCGTGGTAGCTCGAGGCGATGTCATGGACAGGTTTACCTGTCTAGATATGCTCCTCTGCTCTTTTCTTGACTTTGGTACCGACTGGATCATCGCGGATATGTGGCCCTTGGATTGTATGTATCCTCCATTACCCAAGCTTGGTTGTCCTTGGTTTGTTACGCCGCCGTGGCTGGACAGCGGTGGTGGTGGTGGCGCGTCGTATGCTACTGAACCGGGTGCTCCTGTGTACCCTTGATTCTGTGCTCCGTTTTGCTTCGATCCAATGGCTTTCTACAATTTCAGAAATGTTTGGCAGTCTCGCATCAGATGATTCGACACTCTTTTCCTGTAGACGTAAGCATAATGCATGTGACACGGTCCGTTCAGGATATCCTTGGGTGATTGGTTGTAGTCTCTCGCCATTCTTGGTCTGAAGGGCTTGCTGGTACATGACTCTTCCCTGTTGCCTGTGCGATAGCTATTTCTATGATTCTCGTTGTCGTTGTTTCTAATGTTGTCTCTATACCCTGCAGCCACCTGGTTGTGTGTTCCATAACTCTTGATGTTGCGCGATCTGCATTGTTGGTTATTGTACCGTTGAGATTTGTCGTCTTCCGATGATCGTGTCATTTTATTGTGGTAGGTGTCTTCACCATTCGCAAATCTGTTGGCTATATCCATTAGTTTTGACACTTTTCGGCTTCAAGCAACCCATCTCCTCGATGAATTCCGAACGACAAAGTCCAGAGATGAAGGGGTCGACTGCCCGTTCATCGGAGACATCTTTGGCTGAATTTTTGATAACGCTCCAGCGCTGGATATAGGAGTGAAGCGACTCGCCACTTCTCTGTACACAAGCTTTTATCTCTTTGATTGATGCTGGTCGTTTGTAGGTTGACCTAAAGTTGCTTGTAAACTGCCTTTCTAACTCAATACAGCTTCCAATAGAATCTCGGAGGAGCTTACTCAACCAAAGACCGTGCCGCGCCGGTGAGGTGTAGTTGCAAGCTTTGCATTGATGTTGCTTTGGAGCCCCCGACTATTTTTATGGCTTGAAGATAGTCTGACAGCTATGACTCGGGTTCTTGTGATCCGTCATATTTTTGTTGGTCATGTGGTAGCTTGAATCCTTTGGGTACTAGCGTTTTGCGAACCCGATAGGTAAAGCATGACGCACCCATCTCCGTTTCTTCGTCCTCGTAGTTGCCTTCATCCCACTCATAGCGAAATCTATTTACCCGTGCTTGCGTGATGATGTTCCTTGCGTCTTCGTCCGTGAGTTGCGATTTTCCTGCTAAGGTGACCTAGATCGGTATGACTGTCGTGCTTTGTTGTGCGGGGATCGAGATCTTCGACTTATCCTGCCTTGCTAGGGGCTATTATGTCTGCGTGGAGATCTATCTTGCCATGGGATTTCTCCCTGCTGTAGTTTATCGCCAATTAGCCCGAGGCATTGTATGGCGGTTCGGTGCTGGTTGTGTGGTTATGAGATAAGCTTGTGCTGCTACTAATGCTGCTTCGGGTGTCTTGGGCACAATATTTCCTCTTTCGCCGATTGACAAAAATGATGAGTCGAGATTTTGTGCACGATTTCCTCTGAGTCCTTGCTCCAAATTATCCTCATTAAGTTCCGGCCTATGGTGTCATCCTCCATTGGTGTGCGACGCGTTGTTGCGTTCTTCTCTCCATAGCCTGCTTGCTGCGCTGGCTGACTCGCGCCTTCTCCGTATCTCGCTTTTTCCAGTAACAGGCGCTTCTTTTGCTGATGGAAGGCGTACTGATACCCTATTAGGACTTATCTTGTCGAATCTGGTGGTATAACTGCGCCGTGATTGACTGCTGCTTTGATTGTCTGCCACTTTGCCGCTGAGAGATGAACTTTTTCCCTTGTTGCGATAGCTGACTCAGTTTCTCCTTCTGCTCTATGGTTGGCCCCTCGCTCCAAGTTGTGTGGGTTGATAATTGGGTTATTCTTGGTATCGAATTCCTCGGATGTGTCGTTTATTATAACACATACTTGATGTCGATTGCTGGTGCTGCGGCTGGAAACCGAGGAAAAGATGGTTTGCTCGTCGACGTAGAGCTCTAGTCTTGTCCTCCATGTGTCTTCAGGTTTGTCGGAGACATCGCCATAGCCGGCGGTGAAGTCCTCTTCGGGATAGTTGCTGATGTTGCCAGAGTTTCCTTTGAAATCCATATCCGAGTAACCCGACGATTCCTTCAAGTCCCAATTTTCCATGATTTCATCGAGTTTGTTGATTGCGTTTCCTTTGTTGTTCGTCGACTTCATGCTGACCGGCGAGTTTACCTCGTTAGATGAGCCCACCGATCTTTCTGAAGTCACCGCGATTGCGATTTTTCCTGCCAACGGACCCGAATTTGTTGGATCTGAAAGTCGAATCGAGCCTAGAGACCCAACGTGAAATTTGAAACTCCTGATCGTCAGGTCCATCTCCTGATCTAGGGTTGCAAAGACTGGAGCTAGGGTGGGTTGGTGGGGTTGAAAATCTACGGTTCCAAAGTTGACCTGGTTTCCATCGATCTTCGAGTTGCTCTTTGATGAAGGCCAAAAAGCCATAGAATTCATGATTCCAACGCCCAAGGTCCCCACGGTCGGCGCCAATTGACGAGGGTTTAATTTGACAAATGTCCTAGATGAAGGACTTAGGATCGGGGGAAGAGGACGTTAGATAAACTCAAAGGTAAAGATTCAGATAAACAGGACGATACTTGATGTGTATTGAGACAAAGCTTAGTATTACAGGCTAAATCTCGATGTGTTCCTGACCGGCCTCTCCTGTCCCGTATTTATGGGCCAGGTCTCGAGGATCCGGTCGGGTTCTATACAGACTCGTCGTATATGGCGGTTTACATATCGGTTTTTATACTCAAGTACAATATAATTCCGCTTCTATATTGGGCCTATGTTTCTATGGGCTTTTACCTAAATACACCCTAGGGGTACCAATATTATAGGCCTCGGTAGTCATATCCTTATCAGCGAGCAAGGAGCGTCTGATTGAAGAGGCGCATATCTCTAAAGCCAACACCGCCATAATCTTTCGGTCTTGGCATTATGTCCCATGCAACCCATTGTGTCTTCCTTTTCCCATTTTATGCACCACACCAGTACCTATGAATCATCTTTGTCAACTCATCACAAAGGCCGTGGGGTATGTCAGATGGTGTGAGTATGTCAGATGGTGTTAACGATATTCCCTTCTTTTCAGTTTATAAGGCTTGCACATACATCTAGGTAGCCAATTTGACTTGCATAAAATTAATTATTTAATATAAAAATTATATCGTTAGAAAATAGAACATCTAAGATTTTTAGTGATATATTTTTTATAATATTTACTATATATTAAGGTGATCAAATTAACGACCTAGATATATGTGCAAGCCTTATAAACTGAGAAGAAGGGAGTACTACCATTGTCTTAATTCTGAAGAATGATCAACCATAACTTCTTGAGGACAAAATAACGACACGAGAAAAACTTGATACTAACATTGATGTTACAACCGCCATGACAAGGCAGAAAAACCAGATAATTAACCGTCGGATCTAGTGTCAACGCTTTCTGGGAATATAACACCATCATTCCTCAGGAGTATGTTATGTACTTGCTTTATACCGGATTACAAGGCAATTGTGTATTTTGAGACAAACTTTGACATTTAATTTTAGACAAAAAAATAAGATACTCTCTACGTTCCTATATATAGGAGGTATATTTTTAAAAGAAAATTCCAAAATATAAAACTCTCGCCAAATTTACCACTGGATTTGTGGAGTAGTTGACTCTCGTACGACATATTCCACAAGCAAATCTGATCTGAAAGAGAGAAGATCAGGAGTTTTCTATTTTTCTCCATTTTCATGTCTAAAACCAACGAAAATTAATTGCCTAATACCTGTGCGTTAATATTCATGCAAAAATTATATTATTGGATTTATATTTAAAAGAACTTTCCAAAGGTATAATTTTTATGTCAAATATCTCATATTTTCTTGACTAAAATTAATAGTTAAAATTTATCTTAAAATACATACTCCCTCCGTTTTTAAATATAATATGTTTTAGGTTTATGAAGCAAATATATCTAGACATATTTTAATGTGTATATTCGAGTGAACCTACACACTAAAAGATGTCAGAACTGTTGTCTTCCAAGCAGAAGGAGTCTGGCAACCGCACGCACGCGGCGGTTCCTCCGTTCCAGAACCAGAAAACTCGCCGGCGATCTGGTCGCTCCCCTTCCTCTCCGACCGCCGTTTTGGCGTCGTGAGAGGGAGGGGAGCCCCGGTTCTCGTTTGTGTGTGTGTCTTAGTCCTAGGGTATCTAGGTTTTCGAGTTTCCTCTATCAACGTCATGGTGGAGCGGATGTTGATGGTGCTAGTTGGAATAATAGTCTCCCAACCCATGCTCCTGTTCGTCGAAGGCGACGCTGGCGCCGGCGAGAGGTTTGTGGAGCCCAAGCTGTTGGAGTGGCTTCGATCTGGCGTTGCGTCATGGCGTGGCGGCGGGGATAGACTGCTCGTGGAGTGCAGTGGGCTTGACTACTGTGTGTTTGCGGAAGACGGTGGGGGATCCGGCCGCCTTAAGGGTGGGGTGGCGCTGGCCCTGGATCCGGTGTTGAAGAAGCTTGGAGGGCTCCTCCGACCGATGTTCCTTATCGGGCTAGATCCAGTCTTATGGGACTGGTGGCTATCGCGGCTCGTTAACGCCTCTTGGCTAGGGGTTTCTTCAGCGCCAATGAGTGGACCAACTACGGGTGCTCCTCTTCTCCGACGACAGCGAAGGTTTGTGCTTGATAGTTGTGGTGATGGTAGGTTACAGCAGTACAACCAGTTGTATTCTCCTTACGTTATATTGCTTGTATTCGTACCAACTTTGTACCGTGATGTTTATCAATACAAGTAATATATGCCTACGGGCGTATATCATAAAAAAAAAAAGATGTCCAGCTATATTTGCTTCACAAAACTAAAACATCTTATATTTTGAAACGGAGGGAGTAGTTGCCTAATAATCCGGTATTGAGGGAATAGCAAAAAGCAATACCGCTTCATTTCAGATCGAATCCACAGTCCGGTATATCCAACTTTGAATCCGCAACCGATTATCATTCAATCCTCTCTAAATCTCAGAAAAAAAATATGGTACTAGCAAAACATCCAATCCGATCATTTCACAGCCTAGCTGTTTTTCTTTGTCTTCGTTAATTTTTTTTTCTTTGACAAAAAAACGCAGTAACTTTTGAACCAAGCGTCCTAGTAAATAATCCACCAAGGCATCAAACCTTGACATTACACTTGTATCTAAGGAGGTGGGATAAATACCTGATGGTCAAAATGAATGTCAAGCCATATTAACACAATTGACCACCCGTATAATAGCTAAATGCCATATCTGGATATGATGCTCCGCAAAAAATAACACGCAAAAATACTTCAGATCACATTTAAGTATTTAGCAGCCTATTGGGGGAGCAATTGAGCACCACAAATCAAACAAAGACACGAAGAGAGATATAAAAATAGTAAAGATATAGAGTGAGAAAAGGTTATGCAAAATTTGAGATCACGATAATCATACGCACGTCCATTTCATGTAGAGAACCAGTATTCTTTTCCTTTCTTTCTAAAACAAGGATAAGCCATGAGACATTGAGACGTATAAAAAGAAGACAACCTATTTTCTTTCTGGGCACAGCAGGCGCACAACTATGTGCCTCCAAGACCATACATGTTTTTTTTTTCATTCCGTATCCTTCTGGAAAATGAGAAAGAAAACCCTCAAACCTCTTCTCAGCAGGGAAAAACATCAGTCTACTCATGAAAACTCCCCACAAGCTGAACTGAGAAAATCTCACTTCGTTAACCCCATGACAGTCAATGTAGTTACCGAAACTCATCATGTTACAGCTTGTTCCCCAAAAGTTCTCAGCACGATGACTCCTATCATTAGCCTCTACACTCCTCAAGCTTCTGCTGCAGCCTCACGTTGTGTTTTATCTACAAAATAGTAGGAACTTATGTCACAACAAATGGTAGCTGCACATGGTAAGTTATAACAGGTATGGGTATTCAGAAAATTTAAAGGATACACACTACAATGTACTCCTTCCGATCCATATTAATTGTTGTTGATTTGGAATATTTAGACATATTTTATGAATAGATACATCCAAATATGCAACAACTAATATGGAACGAAGGGAGTAAATGATATTCCTATGGGTATCAAAACATCAACTGGCTCTCAATCCTTACTATATAAAGATCCCTGGACTCAACAGTCCCTTCTGCTAAATCCCGTGAATCATTCAGCATGACAATAAGTACAATGATGATGGCACGCAATACTTGCATGGCAAACTTAATCATCAGACCATTTTGCTGATTGGCAAACATTAAATCGATTTATAGAATAACTAATGCTGGGTGGAAGGATTTGGAGCTGTTTGGTGAATCTAGAGAATGGAAACCAAAAACCTACGAGTACCTATTGGAGACTAGTGAATTTAGTGTAATAAAAAACCTAAAGCATGTGACTTGTGTTTTGAAAGCCAAATAATATTAACGAACAAGAATAGGAAACATAACAAAACTTACACAATCAGCAATCTCTTCCTGTTTCAGAGGTGGAACTATCTCGTCTTCTTTCCAGCCAAGAGATTTCAGGAAAGCCATTTCTTCTGGACTAGGTTCATCTTCACTAGGATATGGTTCCTCTTCCATGGCTACAATGGGCTCAAACAATAAACAGGCATTGTCATAGCTGGAGTCTGACTTTGTGGACACAGCGGCTTCAGCCTTGTCTTTCTGAGGCACCATAGATACATCTTTAGCATCACGAAAATCTGATGAAGAGTTGGGTACCGCGTTGTCAGCATCAACCCCATGCAACCCCTCATAAAAAACATCACGAGGTTCCGAAGATGACTTGATTTCCTCATTGTCAGAGAGGTGTCGCTGAGATCCATCAAAAGAATTTGCATCCTCGCAGGAATTACTTCCAGATTCGATAGATTGGATTCCGCCACTAAACAAGGACAAATCAAGAGAAGGGTTCTTCTGCTCATCGGTCAATCTAGATGAGGACTCTATACCAGTGCTAGAACCATTTAAAGACTTGCTCCGCAACAACTCAAAGAACTTATGCTTGTCTTTTGCAATTGATTTTCTCTCACCAAACGGACCTTGTTGTAGCTGCATAGGGAGGCCATTTGCCACACCTTTGAGCTTCTGGTTGACAATGGGTTTTTTCAGTGGTTCTACTGACGAAGATCGAGCTAGAATAGGGCTCACTGGATTGCTAGTGCAGTTTTTGGCAGTATTTCCAGCACCATTCTGCTCACGGGTCAAGACTTGAAAGCATCCTGATTGAGATGGCTTGACAAGCTCAGATTTGACTGGAGTACGAACAGAGTTACTAGATGGCTGTGCTGACAGTTGTGGTGAAGTCTTGGTAGCACCATTAGAATCCCCAGCTCTTGCACCTTTAATTTTAAACTTGTCTGACAAACCAGATACCTGCAAAACACATTCTGAATAAATTAGTGCAAATCAAAGTGTTATTCTTTCAGTACAAGACAACCACTCGATAAGTGAAACAATACAGCCAAAAGAAAACACATTCAGGTTTGAAAATATCTTCATCCTGGTAAGGAGAGTAATTACATTTTAATTTTAAAAAATGCAGACATGCCTGAACAAACTATGTGGTAATTTTCTTTATCAGTTGCATGCTTATGATCCAATGTTGATCAAGCAATATCCAAAGGGGTAGTCTGCGGCTGGTATGATGTCTTGTGGATATAATATTTGTTGGTAAAGTATCAAAACATAACATTTCCATAAGAAATAAAATAGAATATATATTAAACCGCTGCAATGCCAAACTAGGACAAAAATGGTCTACCAATAAGCAGTATTATTGACAAACTAATCTAGAATGGAAAGGTACATCTTTTAACCCAATTTTTTTTTGGTTCCACAAAAATCCTAATACTTAATCTAATTCATGAGAACATATAAGTAATCCATATGCACAGTAATCCTAAAAGTTTTTCTTTCAATTGTTCATGAAGCAAACAAATAAAAGAAGTTACAAAGTTAGAACTACCAGCAAAGTGTTCCATCACAACAAACAGATTATATGTAACGGAAATTTTCTCTGCTTTACATATTTTTATTAATTCACTAGTCAAGTAGTCATATACTCAAATGGTAAAGTACCAACTCCGAGAAAAATGATTCAAAAATCAACGCACCAAAACTGAAACAGCATGTTGTCCAATCTCCAACACATAAGTTGAAAATATCAACCAACCAGTTATCCATACTCTGGACACATCTTGCATTTCACTTACATGAATTATTATGCAACAAATACACCGCATTCATTTGCAATGCTCAGATAACTGCCAACATCTGATTCGTGTCTACATGCAGTTTGCAAAGAACACTAAGCGATTGAACCAAATTATGGTCATACCTGGTGACTATTTTGGTTATGATCAATACTAATATGTATTACCTCCGTTCCGAAATAGAATAACTTATATTTCGAACGGATGTAGTACAATTTAGGATTGGATAATTTTAAGGACATTGGTGAAGCAGATTCATGTACACACAAAAATGTGCTTGATCCACTGACATTCAAATTTACAAAGCGTTAGGATGTAACTTCTTGATCATAGCTGTACTAGTACTTAACTATACAAGACATGTGTGATTTTTTCTATATATAGATGAGAGATTCTACGATTTAAGCACAACCATGGTAAATACAGAAGACAGGAACAAGAAAACAATAGTATTAATCTCACAAAGAAGGCAATAAATACAGGTGCATACAGATATTTTGTTTGATGAAGGCGTCAAAGGTCTTAGAGCACACTGCCTCATAGTTCTTTCTTCAATTTTCTGAGCATCAACTGATAGCTGGAAAAACCGATATTACAGACAGAACAGAAGTTAGATTGTCTGGTACAATACATGATTATATACGAAAGAGAAATAACACAGATATCATATTCGTTACAATACCTGTGGTGTGGTAGAAATTTGTGATGGAGTTTGCATTACTGTTTCAGCCATGCTCAATGGGGTCCCGCAGTTTGACACTTCAAGCTGCCTACTGGAACCAGCTCGTGATAAAGCAGAAGAAACATGGTTATTGCTTGGCTCACTAAGTCCAGGAACTTCTGCTAGCACCGAGTTCCAGCCATCAGGTGCAGTAGCCAATGGTATGCTCTGAATTGGGGTGCTAAGTCCAGGAGATGGAACTCTACCCATGTCATGCTTTCCATTGTTGTCCTCAGAACTAAGGTGTGGAAATTCTCGCTCAAAGGTGAAACCACCAGCATCTTTTCTAAATGGATTAGCATTGTCCAAACTTACCCCAGCTGCCCGAGTCAATGTGTCCAGCTTGGGGCGAATACGATTAAGCCTATTGCTTTCAGGTCTGCATGAGCTAAAGGACCCAAAACCATCATACGAGGAGTCATCTGGAAGACCCAACCTACTCTGATCACGGAAATCAGAGTCTTTTTCGCGCCCCCTTCCTCTGTTGCTCCTTCCGAAACTGGCATAGCCTCTTGACTTCACTGTGCCATCCCGATCAAGCTGTCTGGACACAGTTGGGCCAGAACTACTGCGTGAAGAGGCTTGTTGGGAGCTCCGTTCACGATCGCAGCCTGATGATCGGTTTCTTGATGAAGCACCCCTGTCTTGGTCATCTAAAACAACAAAAAAACCTTAGGAAAATATAGTAAACTTGCGAGCTCAAATGAACAGCCAATGCACGTAGTTCCATTTATGATCAGCTAAACCATGCAACAGTACACCAAACCAACCAAAAAGGCATTTAAGATGACAATAATTAGTAAATGAGCAGTGAAACAATGATTCTTATGAGTACAAAGTGCAAGAACAAAAAAATTCACAGGTATTAATGCTATCGCAGAATAAAAGGCTGCTGTACTAATGTAATATACACTATACAGTATGATCGCTATTTCACATGAGGGTCACCCAATAGTATTCCGATTACAACAGGCAAAAAATAATTTAACTAGGCCATATCAAATTCAGAAAATAATCCTACAGTACTCTCTCTTTTCGCAAACTATTTGCAACTGATGAAGCTTTGGGACATCCTTGGCTCCTTACAGCAGGCCAAGTCTACTGTGCACAATCTATACTCTGAGTGGTCCCAATCTAAAACCCGAGGTTGTCTCTAAGCCAAAGTAACTAATGTAAAATTGTGTCTTGGACCCCTTGGTAATGAACTTTCTATTGCAGTGTTTGTGTGATTGCAGGCAGTGAGATTGCAGAGACATGGTGAAGTTAAGAATAAGCTTAGTAAACTTTTCCCCCCTTTGCAGTGAGATTGCAGTGTTTCCGAAGTGACCTCCTGCTTCATCAGCACAGAGTCAAGGCGGCTTTGGTTCAACCTTTACTGGATTGGATTCTCCTACACTTTGTTTAATTTAGCAATGTATCTCATTTTCTTTGTAAACTCCCCCCCCCCCCCCCCCACCACCACCCCTAGACTACCCATTTTTATTTTCTCTCTGTAATTCTCTCTCCTTTGTTTTCCCCTGTAACGCTACTCTTTTATATATAATGAAAAGCATACCATAGGGGTTTCCCCTACGGTCCTCCTGGTCAAAACAAAAAGAATAAGCTTAGTTAGTTATGCATTTGTTTTACAGTGCTTTAATTTTATCCATTCACCATTTGCTAAGTTTATTCATGCTAGTGTGCTACCAAAACAGGTTATTGTAAGAAAGACCGAAGCAAGTTTGCTTCTTATCCCATATACTATTGCTTCTGGCCTAATATGGCTCTACTTTTAGTACACTAGAATGATTAACTGCCATTACAAGCTCAGTGAACATGCATGTAACCACTGTATCAAGGAAAAAAAATCTCTTGCTAAGAATGTTTTCCCTGCCCCCTTCTCAAACTATAGAGAAGGGCAGACATCCTACTGTCTATTGACAAACATGCAGATCAACTCAAGCATGTAAAGAAGATCCACAAAAACACAGGGCCTGATAATAGTCTCAATATATCAACTATGCATCGTGCCTCTCCAAGCCTTGATATGTTCTTCTGCGGCATAATCCTACCGTACTCTCTAGCACATTTAGTTGGCACAACAGAAGGACTGCTGAAGCATGCAACATAGCTAACCAACAAGAACAGAGCTTCTGAACAAACTCCAGCGCAATAGCCCAATAACTCCCATTAAATCATTTGCCGATAAAATAACATCTACTTTAAGACACTTACTGCAGTTGATACAAAACTGATAACCATCAGTAACAGGCACCAACACGAGGCTGGTGTATGCAATGTCAACGAAGCAAGATTCGCTAATTATTACAGCAAGTCCACAATTACTCATTTATAATGCGGCATATTGCACTGGCTCCATGGTTCATGCGACGTATTAAATAAAGCGCTTTGCAGTACAAGCATTACCCTTAAATCAGACTGATGTCAATAGTGATGATAGGAGGTTGAAGAATTGTCATTGATATAAGGAGAATGGTGAGCTTGCAGGCAGCAATCACATACCAGAAGAAGTGCAGCGACTTCTTCATGCATAAATAAATAAACCACTAAGCATAAACAAGTCTAGGCGCTAATAACAGCTTTCTAACATTATCCAATGTCACTAGAAACATCCCCCATGCAACTCCTATAAAATCACGCATACGTTCTATAAACAGCACTACCCGCTAACCATCATATGAACTGAAATGCAAAATGAAAATGGAAGGCAGCTCACCTGCACGGGGCGAAGTTCCTGGCCGGAGACCTGTGGTGGCCACTGTGGGTGTGGCAATCCCCCGCACCAGCCATTCTGGCTTCAACGAGGGCTCACCTTGGTTCATGCCAGTTGGCTCCGTTCACCATCGACGCCACCGCAAGCAGTAGGATCCAGTCCGGCGAAACAATGAAACACCACCACCACCACTACCTTCCACTCATCGCCAATCACTCAAGACGGTGCCAACACAGGATTCAACGGCGCATCCGCACCCACACCCCACTCGGGGGAAGCCAAGACCACCAAACCCTAGGCCCCCAAGCCAAACCCTAACTCCCTCGCAGCACAATCTCACTCAGACACACACGCCCCCCAAAGGAGGAAAAAATATGTCCCCTCCTCTAGTATACCTATCCGTATCACGCCGCCGGGACAAGATTGATCAAACAGGGCGCAGGGCGCTCGGAATTGAGGGCCGCGGCGGGCGACCAGCGAGCCAGCTACCACTCTGCGTACGGCACCTGGAACTCTCGACGGGTCCGGTCGGCAAATCTGCCCCAAGGCGGCGGCGGCGCCGGAGAGATTGGGAAAATTCGTGGGAATTCGTGGGATTCGGGAAGCTCTGTGGAAGGGATTGGGAACGCTGGTTTTTTAAGAGGATTTTCTAAATCTCGGAATTCCTGCGGGTTTGTGAATTCCGTGGGGGGGGGGGAGTGTGTGGGTTTGTGTGGTGTGCTTGTTCGTTCGTCTTGGCGTTGGCAGGCAGGAGGGAGAGAAACCCTATGCAAACTGTGACTTTCAGCGCCTTCCTCGCTACTCCCTTCTCTCGGACGACGGTTGGTTTCCTATCTGTCTTTGCTTGCCTTTTTTTTCTTCTACACATAAATTTATCACGTTTTTTTTTTCTGGGCAAGAAAAATTACCACGATGGACAACTTGTTTGCTGCTTTCTCTTATTGGAAATAAGCGTAGATGGTGACTTTGTACTAACTTGGTGTAAAATTTATACTAAATCATCGACACTTACATCTGATCGGAGGGAGTACTATAATAGTCCCTCCATGTTAAATATAATGCAAGTTTTTTTTTTACACAATATGATGCAAGTTTTTTATGACAAAATATGCTAGTTCTAAGGCGTTTGAGATTTAACTAAATCTAAGTCGCATGCCTAGCCATTAGATTTGTATCGTGATTTATTTCAATATGACAATTACAGGTGGGTTTTAAGTGAGATTTTCCTGGTTTTAAATGATTTGTAACTAAAATTTTCCTAGTTACAGATAGTTTGTAAAAAAATTGACGACGCTGAATTTGCTTCGAGATTCATGTTGCATATGAGTTACACATGAGTTGCAACTAGATTGTAACTGAGACTTAAAAAACGTTGCGTGACTGAGATTTAGTTAAATCTAAGTCTTCTGAAATCTAGACCAGCCCCAAAATATAATGTAGGTTTTTTTTAAGGATAAAATATAATGCAGGTTAATCTTGTCCTAAGTTAGACTTTTATAAAGCACGTCCGAGTTTATGTAGGTAAAAGTATTGATATCTAAAAATACTATTATCCATAGCGCTTTGCACCAATTCTTGGTAGTCATATTTGAAAATTCTAACACAATAAAATTTGTCATTAATATTAATGTATAAATACATATCTACTACAACCAAGTTGTTAAATCCATATTCAAATGATCATACTTGGCTCTCTTTTTTTAGTCGAGATCGAGCGGCTCACAATTCTCAAATGATTTTTTGTGCCTTGAATTTGCATTATTAGATTATTCTTTTTAGACCAATTTATATCAATAATCCGCGTTTACAAGCTGGTACAACACCATACAAGACACTTTCACCTCTATCCCCAAATAAAAGAAGGGCACCACTAGGGATCGGCTCCCAATATTTTGTTCCCATCGGACCAGTTTTTGGCCATAGGATTGGAAGCAAATCCTGCCATTGGATTTCTACCAGGCCCGAGCGACAAAATTATAAATAAACGAGGGTCCCTTAAACCGCTCCCGTTAATCACTTCCAATAAATAGCTTTCGTTAATCACTCCCGTACAAATAGCTCCCATTAATTACTTTTTTTCAATGGTTTCCATAACAAGATGCTTCCATATATGCTCCAAAAATTCACTCCAGATGCATATATAATCATACATGATTCCATCTACGATAAGCGATGCTTCATTTTCATTTCATACTTGTTTCCATCATACAATCAGCATGCGTCCAAAGCTACAATCTATGTTTCATAGTCAGTAATGTTTTTCTCCAAGAAATGTCATGATTCGGTTCTACTTTGAAGCCACATAGTTGCATTTTTTGAAACACAATTTTCTAAGTTTTGAAGCATGAACAATGTTGTCGCAAACATTGCAATCATAGTGTAAATGTAAGAAATGAAGCATACATGTATGTCCAAGGAAACGTTTGGTGTTCATCACTGAAGCATGTCAATTGTAATATCGTCCATGTCATCATGTGGTATTGAGCCATTGGAAACAGAGTTTGATAATTGCCACTGTTGTGCAAAGAAGGAAGCCCATATATAGGTACTTGGAAACATTTGTACACATGTTCGAAGCATTTTACAAATTATACGGAAGCACACGTGTATCCTAAACCCCCAGGAAGCACATACTATATAGCAAAATATTGTATACACAGCCTGGAAGCATTGCATATGTGACAATTGAAGCGCGGCATCTCTGCCACAATTGAAGGCGGCGTCAATGTTATGAAGCATCTTGCGCCCGCTTTTTTTCTCGTCTTCGAGACTTGGACTGCACTGCACCGGCACAACTACCGCAGTTCAAGGTGCTTCAATTGTCGCCATGCTCGCTGAATGTACTTAAGAAAGCCAACGACGACACCGAATACCCTCGATGGAGCATGCTGTTTCAGGCTCATTGTAGCTGTAAAGTGCGCCTCTCGCTGAAACGTCCATGATCTTGCTGCACAAGATTAAAAATATGATTACTAATTGAGAACATCCAAAAACTTCAAGCGTACCATTCTCCGAGATCAGATGAGCCATCTTGGCCCTAAGATTCCACCGGATTGAGCCGAGTCGAACACCTACGGCGTTGTCCGCCTGTCACCGTTGTCTGTAGATCGTCATGGAGACAAAGCCAGCTGCCGCTGCTGGTGATAGACCTCGATTATGCAGAGCGGTGAGAAATTTAGGGTGAATGGGAGCCGAGCAGGGTTCGATTGGAAGCATTGGGGCGGGGATGTGACTCAAATCGACGGGACGAGGAGGCGAGTTTCCCTCGGCAGCGGTGAGGGATTTGATCGCATCATTTTTGGAGGCGTTACAGGAGTAATTGCAAGCATTGAGTGCCAAGAATTTGGACTTTTTGTCCACAAAACTGTATTTACTGCATGCGGGCAAAAAAGGAATGTGGGCCGTCCGATGGGAATCCAAATCAACGTCTTTGAATAGGTTCGATGAAACATCTCCTGCCGGACTCCGCTGTATAGTATTTACCATAAAAGAAAGCTTTGCTAAAACATGAGCAACCCCATTGACCTCCCTACAAAACATTAATGGTTTAAGCTCATCGAGGAACTACATTAGGCTCTTCGACTCCTTGCTAAAATCAGCAAGATCCGTGCAAACAAGCAGAAGCTTAAATAGGGTGTACACATCCGAGGAATATCCTTCATATGTGTGCCCAGACATAATTTTTGGCTAAAAATATCACTTACTCCAAGGAAATGCTAATACGGACCACCACCTGTAAATTAATTTGTCAAAAATAACCCCATGCCGCCACACCATGAGGCGGCAGGGACATGTCACCGCCGGCCCTGGCGGAGACGAAGCGTTATAATTTGCAGCACTTCTCAAGGCATGATTTTTTATAAATATAACCATCTACCCAATCGTGATTGATAAAAATAATCCTCTCTAAATTTTATTGTCAAATCTAGCCTTGCGGAAGGTGGAAAAGGCGACACATGTCACCTCCCGCCAATCCAAATGGCGGAAAAGTACTTCCCGTCAACCTAGATGGCAGAAAGTCTACTGCGTTGACACATGGCGCAATCATAACCATAGCCAGCTCAGAGACAAGGTACTTCCTGCCAACTGGGATGGCGGAAGGTTACTTCCCGCCATATGGAATGGCGGAAAGACACGTGTCGTGATATGCACCGGTTCTGGGGAAGAGGTGCTTGATGATTTGCCCCGATCTTCACGAACGTAGGATCAATGATACAAGAGAATAACTAGCTGAAGCAGCCAAAAACGAAAGTAAGAGATTATGACCGGGCGAAGAGGATGCTAACCGTAGCCTCCAAATCGAGACAATCACCTATCAACAATCCGCGAACTAGCCCACACAACCATGCTTAAGTCGTGGAGAACAAACTAGGTGCATTCCACAAGGGAATCACGAACTCTAATCCACACAACCACGCTCAAGTCGTGGAGCACAAATTAGGTGCAAATCCACGATCAATCACGAGAATAAGGGTAGCAAGGTCTCTCCAAACTCACGATGAGCCTATATCTTTGTTCGGAAAATGAAATATCAAAAGTCCCCCTCCAAGAGGAAGCACTGGCTTATTTATAGTAAGGGACAACCCCCCTAATTGGGTGTAAAAGGAGGAAAGATAAGTAACCAGCTTAGGTGGGAAAACGTTCCAGAAAACGAGTCAACTTGAGGGGTTATTGAGAGGCTTCTCGGAAAATTGTGAACCTTTAACAAAATGGACACCTTCCACCAAAACGATCATATCTTGAGCTAGACAACTTGAAATGATGCAAGATTTGTTTTGTTGGAAAGATAATTTGAAGGAGCTTTTGTTGATATTCCCCAGTTGTCCCGTCTCCTAACCATATGGTGTCGGCACTACGAAAGATCAGAGGCAATATTGAGAGCAGCATATTTATTAAAGACTTGTTGTTGATAGCTTGAAAGCTTGTTATTGAAACTTTGTTCTTCATTGTTGTGGGCTTCCTTCAAGCTTATTCCTGAATTCAACCAACATCAAAGTAGACGAAAGCATAGCCGTCTCATCAAGATCGAGGTTATAAGATAAACTTAAGTTAGCATTCACGTGATCATGTATTTGTTTTGCGCGGTTTCTTGTGATAGATCCATTGGTGGTCGGTGTAGTGTTGATGGTTGGAATGTCCTTATCATGCCGCTTTATCCACCTTTCCGCTAGGCTAGTTTTGACAATATTTTTTAGAGGGGGCTATTTTTTGACAATTATGTTGGGCAGAGGGTCACATTTATAAAAAAAATCCTCAAGGCAGCAAGCACATGTCCTAGAAAGCAGAAGCACATAGCGCTATTAATTTGCAGCGCAGGCACAGACAAGGTAGGATAGATGTGGCCGTGCAAGTAGCGAAAGCGAAGCTAGCTACATTAGACAACGATGCACTTGTTAATGACGACTGATACTCTATGCTGCTGTCCACATAACTGTAGGACAGGCGCCACATCAACCTACCGCCTGGGCCGGCGGCGGCAAGTCCCTTTTTGATATATGATCCTTTTTGACAAATTTATTTATATGTGGTCCTTTTTAACATTTTTACTAGAGAAAGTGCTATTTTTTGCCAAAAAATCTGATATTTCGTCTCACTTCATACCATGTCATTGAGTGTTAATTCTGGATTTTGAATCGGTTAGCAAGAGTGGTGTTTGTAGATATGGAGTAACTAATTAGTCCGGTGTCGACAAATCTTAGTTGCTGCCCACGTTGCAACTAATGACTAGCACAAGTTTAAAAAGCAATCTAACAGTTTGAAGCATTTTTAAAGTTGCAATCTGTATGCAAGTAGTAAAATCCTAGTTGTAAATTCATGTGCAACTGAAAAATCCAGTTGCAAACCATGGTACAACTCGCTCACGACTAGCGCAAATCACAATGTAGTCCAACGGGAGGAAGAATTACGCCAATTCACAATCACTAAAATGAGCAAAAGCATTATAGATATGAGAACAATGTTCATGTTATTTTTCTTCCTTTGATCATGCTAATGCATGCTCTAAGCACCGGGCCTTTAGGACATCCGGCCCAGCTATTGGCCCAAGACACGTTGGACTCGACGCGACCTTGACGTGAATCGACTGGCCCAAGAAAAAGTGAAAGCGATAATCAGCACAGACGATATACCAAAAAAAAAAAAACTAATTCTGAAAAGGCCCCTGCATTCGTCGGGTCACTGCGAAAAGACTCCAGAAAACCCCAAATACCCCGTCGCCCCTCCCCGGCCCATCCAATTCCTCCGATCTTCTCTTCCTGCCCTCGCCGCCGCGGCGGCTGTTCCGACGCCAACGACATTCTTCCTCTGTTCCTCCCCGACGAACGAAGACGTCCCATGCCATCTTCCGCCGAACCACACCAGGCTGGAGGCGCTCTTCTCTCGTAGATACCGTGCCGCTCTACTGGACTGCCGCCGGAGTGGAGATCCACGCGGGCCTTGGATTGATAATCTTTCGTTGGTGAAGAACCCTAACTCACTTGAATTGTTCTGAGTTTTTTGCTGTGATTTTTTATTTTTGCTATGGTTAATCTAATCTTAATAAGCTTCCTAATGGGCGGGTATTGGGTACTCCAACCAATCTAGTCTACTGACTCTGGTCTTCTGATTGCTCCGTGGCGTAGTACTAATAGCAGTTTGTTTTTCCAAATTTTGGTCGCTCAACTGACATTACCCTCACGCACCATGTTTGGTCCACCCTTAGCTTTGACTAGTCTCCTTCCGTTCCAAGTTTGGAGTTTGGACGAGTTCATTGTATTTTGCATATTAACTGCTCCTCGTTTTCAGTCAATTTGTCAATGTTGTCTGTCAGTAAACATGATATATGGACATATAGCGCTATAACCTAAGTATCAGTATATATACTAGATGCAAGCTTCTAATTGCTGTTTGTCTGTAGCGATTTCTGTATTTGTGGTAGAATGCTGTATTGCTGTGGTTGTTTTTGCATCAAGAACACATTGCCATGCCCATGTCTACATTGTATACACATGCCTCAAGTTCGTGCAACCCCTGCTCACACTGCCAACTACACATTCATGATCTGTCACTGGAGATAGAGCCTTTCTCCCTGAATGATGCTAGACTAATTAGTATAATTTGTTTCATACTGTCCATCAAGTAAGAGTTTCCCTTAAGACTGTAAAAATGCAAAATACCTATGTAAAAAACACCATTTTTTGAGCTACTTGAGCTACTGTTGAGCTTGGCCTTTCGGCCGCCTCAATATCCTATTCTGTGATTTGTTGATACTATTCTTAGGACTATCCGTGAATGCTATTTGCATGATGGAACATATACAATTGCTTGTACATCATTGGATTGCATTCTCCTGGTTGCAGGGAGTTCCTACCTGATACATTCCCTTCAATTTTACTACTCTCTCCATACCGGTTTATTAGCCTATTACATGCTTCGAGAAAAACTTTGACCATAAATTTGGTCAAGAAAATATGAGATATCAATAGTATAATTTTTGTGGCATATACCTCGTATTTTGTTGACAAAATTGATGGTCAAAGTTTTTCTCGAAGTGCGCAATGGGCTTTTTTTGACAATAAGTGCGCAATGGGCTAGTAAACTGGTATGGAGGGAGTATTATTAGAGTAATGAATGAGTCACAAGAAACATAAATTCAGTGCCCCTAAAATACACTTATCTAGAAACATGTATGCAACTCCATGAATGAGTCACAAGAATGGTGATCACTATGAAATTTCATCTTTTGTGTCTTGTGTTGATCTGCCTGTGAACTTCTGGTGTAGATGCATTTTGAGATCCATGCATGCATTTTTGCTATTAATAAAATGTGCCCTTAACCTTTAGTGGGGAATAACAGTGAAATTGGTTCCATGCTTAGCAGTATCTCTATATAGTGACCAGCATTAAAACCAAGCTGTTATAATAATTTGTTACTCAATATTAGGCTTTGGATCTAAAATTGTGTTCTACAACTGGCTGCAGTGCTCTTTCTTTGTCGAAAACTCCCTCTCTCTACGTATTTAGCAATTTGCGTAATTAACTCTTAGTTGCACTTTAATTGCAGCGGGCTATTCTTACAGAGTTTCACTAAACCATATCTAACTTGTCCTTGTTGTGTGACATTGTTTGATATGCTTTACTAAGAAATTAGACAATCTGTTTACATCTGCTTACTCTCCGTAACATGCTTTACTTCTTTCGTTTTACTACATCTATCTTGTGCCGAGTCTCTGGCAATTGCATGGTTCCATAACTATTGATATACATTCATTCACAGCTTGATGAATTTTTGAAACTTCAGGATATTTTTTGGCCCCATTCCTTCACATCTTTCTTTTTATTCTGATTTTTGTGCAGCTGTTGTATATTGCAAGTGTTAGACTAGTTCAAATGTTTTCATGCTTCCTCACTAATAAAAGTGGTAAAAGTACAAAAAACATCCATGACCTACATGCTCAAATTTTCTTTTTCATGTTTGCCTTGCTAGGTCATGGAAACTACTCTATTTTCCTTTTTTCTATATACAGATAGTATAGGTCATGGAAAAGGTTAATGCAGCTTCATTTGTTTGTCGTGATTTTCATAGCAAATATGAAACTATTACCAATCAGTGTTGTGTGTTTTCATAGAAATAAATTGGTAAATATAATTTCTTTGTTATCATGATATGTAACTGAAAATATATGTACTTTCATGCCATTATTCTAGATCCCTTTTCCCAGTTTTGTGAAGAAAATGACAAGAGCTCCAGGAGACCGTAACCTATCGAGGCGGCGACTTAGGTCATCTCCTACTGTACCTTCTTACTACAAGAAATCAAAAAAGGCAGCCAAGCAAAATGAGTTGCAATTAACCTCAGAGGAATATGATTGGAAACATGCCACTTGCCCAATATGCTTGGAGCGTCCACATGATGCTGTCCTCCTCCTGTGTTCTTCCCACAACAAAGGTTGTCGATCATACATGTGTGGTACCAACTATCACCAGTCTAATTGTCTTGAACAGTTTAAAAATGCTTATCTGAAGGAGAAACCGGCACAGGAAGTATCAACTGCAGTGGCAGCTGCTAGCAAGAGGCCAAAGGATTTGGAGCTTGCATGTCCCATCTGCCGCGGGCAAGTGAAAGGGTGGACGCTGGTTGAACCAGCCCGACAATTTCTCAACCGCAAGAAGAGAACTTGCAGCCATGAGGATTGCTCGTTCATTGGATCATATAAGAAACTCTGCAAACATGTGATGGCTGAACATCCTTCATCCAAACCTCGTGAAGTTGACCCAGCACGTTTAGCTGAGTGGAAGGAGCTTGAAAGTCAGAAAGAGAGGCAGGATGCAATCAGCATAGTCACAGGCTTGAATCCAGGATTTGTTATCAGGGGCGACTACCTTATTGATCCCAACAGTGACAGCGACTTTGATGCGGATATCTCTGAGTACAGTAATAGTTCTGACTCTTGCTTATTTTCTGATGATGGAGATATTATATTTTCTGAAGGTGCTGGTATTAGATCATTACGAAGAGCAATTCGCAGAATTTATAGGAGAAATGAGGCAAGAGCACTGCAAAATGGAAGAAGTGGAAGGCGTAGTGGTGTAACCAACCGTAGAAGGCTGCAGGTTCGTTCTGCTCGGAACGAGCAAGATCTGCAAATGACAGTTGAGAGATGGGAGCCGACAGCTGCAGCATTATTATGAGAGCTGTTCTGGTGGCACCAATATTCGTGGAGTTGCTTTTAGTCTCGTTTCTTTCTGGTCCGGTCATAGAGGGCGAGGTTTAATGGAGTTTTTTGTGCTTTGTTAGGTCATCTTCCTCTTTTCTTATGAATGCACTGCAGATTTGTGAATGACGTTTCTTTTGTGGAAGTAATTAGAAGCAGGGTATGTTATATACAAAAGGATGGTTTAGCTGTGGGTGTTATTGTGCTAGAAAACACAATCAATCTCCTGGTCACTTTTGTTCAAAGTTTAAGTCAGACTGTTATATTATATATGTTTTTCCTGTTGTTGGATGCGTTGCTTGACTTGAATTTTGAGGTTTTGGGCCTGTCAGGTGGTCTCGAATCTCATTGTCTACTGACTCGCGGTTCTGTTGATCCAACTTGTAGTTGATCGCAACACTAGTCATGTGTCCAATGTGCATCATAAAGCAAGATGAAAAGAAACCAAATACTAGCACGATTGCGCCTAGAAGTTAGCTCTCTAAAAATACTTACATTTTGGGACAGAGGTAATATCTCTGTTCAGTTTTACACTACATAATTCTGAACATGCGGTAGATGACAGCAGCACGAACAGGGATAAGAGCACTGATACAGCCGCGCGCACTCAAGATATACCGATGGTCTTCCCAAGCAGCCACATGACTAGCGAGAACTCGATCATGAAGAGCGCGTGTAGCCATGTCCGGTCGACGACGAAGCCGAACACCGTGATGCCCGCGCGGTTGTTCTCCAGGTAGGTCACTGAAAACGCCATGAACGGCTACAGTGCTGAGTACCGGAAAACCATGGTAGCAACAAACGATACGAGATACGTGGTGTTGGTGCGTGCGTACCTAGCGCCTGCCTCTTCTGGTAGGAGATGTGGGTTGCCTGGAAAGACGTGAACTTGGAGGTATCGTCGAGGCTGTCCTCGCTCGGGGACGTCTCGTCGTCGTCGGACTCGTCGCCTGAGGAGACGCTCAGGGGCATCTGCAGGTGCGCCTTGCCGGGCGTCCTGGGGTTCTCCTGGTCGCAATCCTGGGTGTTGATGGTGGCGTCGGCGTGCCAGGCCGCGGCGATGCTCGTGATGGCCTGCGTCTTGTGCGTGATCTTGGCCGCGCTGTGCAGGCAGATGAGCAGGCCGGCGACGAGGCTGAGGGAGCAGAGCTGCATGCAGAAAATAGATGCAGAAGAACTGATTAATCATGTCGAATTACGGAGACGAGTACATATGTAGGCTTCCAGCAAGAGCACCGGGGGACTCACCGCGAGCTCGCCGGCGGTGGCGATGTTGACCTGCGCATGGGGCCTGGTGGCACCGAGAAGCGCGGCGAACTGGCTGGCCGTGACGAGGAGGAGGCAGTAGAGTATGAACCTTCGGTACCGGTGGCTGATCCGCCGGAGCTGGTCACGGATGCGGCGGTGCTGCCTGAGCACCTCCGCGACGTCGGCGCACTGCCCGAAGTCCCGCGCGAAGCCCGTCATCCGCAGGATCTGCAGGTAGCATATGATCCGGAACAGCACGCAGACCATGAAGAACATGGCGGTGCGGTACATCCACGACGCCACCTCCAGCGCGCACGCCGCGGCCAGCCACCACCACCGCGCCGACGACGGGAAGGGCCGGTTCGCGCAGTACCAGAACACCTTGTACGCGGCGTCGGCGAGGAAGCAGGGGAGCACGAAGCAGGCGAGGAGGCGGAAGGCGCCCGCGAGCTGCACGATGTACCCGGCGCGGACGTCCTGGGAGTCGTGCCGGAGGCGGTCCAGGTAGAGGAGCCGCCTGAGGCCGCGGCGGCGGACGAGGGAGGTGAGCGTGAGGTAGGCGAGCGCCGCGGAGAGCGTGAGCGAGGCCTGCACCTGCGTGTCGTAGGCGCGGCGCGGCAGGGCGACGCGCGCGGCGACGGGGACGGCCACCGCGAGGAGCGCGAAGACGAGCCACGAGGCCGCCGCGCTGCCGCCGTCGGAGTGGTCGACGCACATCCACCGGAGGCAGGTCCGGAAGCTGCTGAGCTCGTCGCGCGCGTGCGACATGGACCGCTGGTACGAGCCCCTGCGCCGCAGCAGAGGCACCGACGACGTCACGGGCTCCGCGGCCGTCGGCGGCGACGGCGGCCCGTCCCCGGCCATCGCTGCAGGTTTCCCGGCCTCCTGATCCTACGTTGTCGGGCCCTTCCTCGTATTGGTTTTACTGGACGCGCTTGTGTTTAGGGAGGGCAATGCTGTAATGAGCTAGCAGGAGATCTTTCCCTATGATTTAAGAGAGAGAGATATGGAAATGCTACAAACTTGGATAGAAACGGAGAGAGGAATTACCTGTTGCTAGCTGCGGCCAGTCTCGAATTTGGAAATGTTTGTGGCTGTGGATCTGTAGCGAATGATGCGCCTTTGCCATGTTTGTTTCCCGTTTCTTCTTTCTAAATTTCCAGCACATAGCCCCGTACTACTAGTACTAGACTGCAGGTTTCATGGCGCCTTATCAGACTTTTTTGATGGCTTTACTCATGAGATTATCATTATGTGACGGCAATGTCTGATACGGAAAGCAGTGTATCTCGTGCCAGACACTTTGGTTGGAGGTGGACAGCGAACGATATCACAGATTCACTCACAACCGAGATATCTAAGGGCGTCTCTCCAGCGGTCCGACACAATTTGAATCTAAATGGTGTCCAAATTTGTACCATTTGCGTCGGGATGCAGACAGAATTATGTCCCTCTTTCACCCTATGTCCGTTAGGGTTAGGGGTAGACAATTTGACGCATTTAGGCAGCTGGCTGCAATTTTCCCCCATCTACTCTACTTTGTTGTGATCAACGTAAATTATGCAACAATCTGAATTAAAACATTGTATCAAATAAACATCAAAGTTTACAACTATTGCAAATCTAGACAACAATACACGATAGTTCAAATTAACACATAGTTTGATACAAAAACAAATGAAAGCAAATGAGATAACTACCGGGGTTTCTACCATTCCTGTCAATATCTGCTAATGTTCGATCAAATCCTTCTGTAGCTGATCCGGAGTGGTGCGATCACAAATCTCTTTGTGCACATAGAGGAACTCCTCATTAATTGTTGTCCCTGAATGCGGGGCAACCAACTCACCCCGAAATTCTCATCCTTGGTCATGGATGCCTTCATCACGCTCGTCTTCAATGATCATATTGTGCATGATCACACAAGCAGTCATCATCTCCCACATCACTATTGTGTTGAATGTCCTAGCAGGGTGCCGAACTATAGCCCAACGAGATTGGAGCATACCAAATGCACGTTCCATGTCCTTCATGGATGCCGCTTGTTGTTTTGCAAACCTCCTATTTGTCTCCTCCATAGGTTCGCGCCTTCACAAAAGTGGACCACTTGGGATAGATGCCATGGCAAGATAGTAGCACTTGTTGTATGGATGGCAAATGATCTGTAGTGAACCACTGGAGCACTGCATTCCGCAAGCATAACAAAGAACGGAGATCGTTGGAGCACGTGGATGTCATTATGGGAATCGGCCATGCCAAAAAAGTGTCAAATCCATATATCCTATGATTCCATGGCCTCAAGAATGACATTGCATTCCTCGACATCCCCCTTTCCTCATTGATCGATAAACAACCGGGCAGTGTCTTCAACAGTGGGCTCTCTAAGGTAGATGGTGCCAAACACCGCAATCACCGCTTTGCAGAAGTTGTACATCGAGTCAAGGCAGGTGGTATCACTCATTCGCAAGTACTCACCAACAAGATCACTAGCAGCTCCATATGCAAGCATGCGAATAGCTGAAGAACAATTATGATATGAAGTGAAGCCAAGCTTACCGGTGGCATCAGGCTTGGTTGTGAAGTAATCATCTTATGCCCTCACTCCGCTCAGAACAACTTTCTTGACATCCGGTAGCGGCACTGGATGTTTGCACATCATATGTTGGCTTGTTAGGATGGAAGTAGTCACAGTAAAGTTGGTAGTGGCCCTTTTCACGGTTGCGCTTGACATTGGCCGTGCGTCCCCTGACCGAGTTACTCAGGAGTGGCCTCGAGGTGTGCTCATGGAGGAGGATTGACGCGGCCATCATCAGCTCAGAATCATTATTCAACTCCTTGTCCAACGAAGAGTTGATGGCATTATTGTAAAACATTTGGATCAAATTGCTCAGGTCCATCTACGAAAAACATAGGCATAGTCATATATACGTCCCTAGGTACTATCTATGCCAACTCAAATGGCCGAAGTGGGCCAGAACCTTGAAGCCGGCCACACAAATGGCCAAACAGGTCATGGGCACCGTTGAAGGTGACCTGGAGCGAGGCCTCTGCCGGCAACTGTGGTTGCCTAGGTGCCGACGACTGTGGCTGCCTAGCTACCGGCGAGAGCAAGCAAGGGTGGCAGTGGCAGGACAGAGCCACATGCGCGTGGCGGTGCAGTCAGCGGCCAGGGCAGGCGGTGGTGTCGTGATAGGGTTGCAGCGATGGATGCAGATTGTTTTTGGGGCGTTTGGCGTACATGCCACTACAAGGTAGGACCGGGTGTGAGAAGAGGACAAAGCGCACAGACGTCGCGCCGTGTCTGGCCCGACGCATCCCAAGCCCAAATTTGGGTCATGGTTGCATCGCCACACATAGGGCAGTCATTTTGCATCTGGCCACGGGGCTGGGCTTTTCTAGGCCCGGTCATTTTTGGAATGATTCGGACGGGCGTGGTCCGAATGCATCGAGCCGCTGGATATGCCCTAAGACCTTGTTTACTTCTCTAGTATTTTTCACCCGAGATGTGGGAATGGGAGAGAATTTGGCGTTTAGCCAAATACTCTTGAGTTCACTCAAATACTCTTCCCCCAAAATACGCACTATGGTAGATACATAGTACCGGCGATTAAGGGCATAGGTTGCGGTGTTGTGTGGCTGCCAATGCAAGAAAACAAATCAATTGGTGTCACCCCTCATGGCAGTGAGCATGCACTGAAACAAAATTGTAGGTTTTCCCGGCTATACACGTCTAAGACGGAAGACCCGAGATGAGTCCGACTTCGAATTATCCAAGCGACACATAACAATTTACAAGGTGCTGAAAGATCAGCTTAGAAATATCGAATAACAAGCAAACAAAAAATAAAAAGAGAGTACCTTGGGCTTTGAGGCCTTCAACCATCAGCATGAACATAAGAAATGGAGAGGACACGATGAATAAAGACGTGACACTGAGAAATATACCGCCCGTGTCAACTCCCGGCTCCTCATCGCCAATGTGCCATTCATCTATATCTATGAAGAAGGCCCCTGTCTTCTCACCCTATATCGAAGGGCGCCATAGCATCACGAGGCAGAGCACTAACACCTCCGTACTCAAGCTACCAAATGACGTTGCCAGCCACAACTCCGACAATCCAGCAAGACACAAGCTTTATGAAGGTATCACCAAAGAATACACGACATGAAGAAGGCCAACATCGCCATAAGGAGCCAGAACTGCTCCAAGAGGGGGGGGAACCCTTCCCCCTCTCAGCCAGGCCTGAGGGCGCCGACCCGCCAACAAGCAAAACCGTTTTTTTCTTTCAAAAAGGTTAATATAATCTCGGGCCTTGATGCACACAGCCTTAGAGTTTCATAATTCATTTGTAACAGATTATGGGTGGCTCCGAGTGTACATGAAAATTAATGGAAATAAAAAAACACAAGGCGCCTATGCATCTTGTTGTTTAGTAAGTTGCCAACAGCTGTGATTTGTAGATACCTCGTGCAACCATCTCCAGACAGGTGCAACCATAATCCATATGCGCTTATTGCGTCTTCGAAAGAAGGAATTACCAATCATGGTCCAGTTATATGACTATACAAATAACCTGTAAAAAAATGAGCACATCCACAAAGTTTATGTCATGTTTCATATAGCCTAAACAAAAGCATAAGTCTTTGTAAAAAAAGCATAAGTCCTCATTTGAATATGTACTTTTGTTTTTTTTTCAACCTCATTTAGCCGGTTTCCCAACATATTTGTGTCAAATAGTTGGTGGGTAATGTTGAAGTGAAATAGACCACCTCCAAATAAGAAGAACAAAAGGGCAAGCGGAAAAAAAAGGTTGATAGACTCCTTTGAGTCGTAGACTCGTAGAAAGCATATTTTTTACATTCATTCCATTTGCCCTTTGCAATGCAAGGTTATCTTTTATAAGAACAATAACCCTTTTATGTAAATAACCATATATAAATTTTAATTTTTAATGGCATCTTCTACTTCCAAATATACGTAGGTTAGAAAATCGTTTAAGCATTAGAAGGATTTGACCATAAAGGATCGCTTACTGTTGTGTAGCACACCGCAGCTCTGCATGTACGCTGGCCCCAACATGAACAATTTGCGAGCAACCGAGGCGAACATGAACATGAGCACATCACGCATGACTTATATGCACCGCACCGCATCTCTGTAAGTTGGCGCGCCAACCTTATCTTGATGAACATGAACAATTTATGTTTTGTGAGGCCATGTACAATCGGAATACTTAGAGAAAGTGTTTATAAAAATAAACCAAGCGTTTTACTAAGCACTGATGCTTATTTGTATAGTAGAGGTGCTTAGTTAGATATCTACCTAGTCTATATAAGCACCAATATTTAAATAAAAACCGATTTATTTATATAAGCATCGTGTACATGCTCTGAGCAACCGAGGCAGCGATGCAGCGTACTGCTGTTTTGGGCTCGGAATGAAGTTATTTATTTCCATTAAAGGTCCGGTCTATGTTGGTTCAGGCCCACAGCAAAGGCCAGGCCTAATTTCCTTTTCCGGATGTGGCTGAACAGTATCCGGCGGAATTGTGTGGTTGGGCCTGATTGCCAAAACCTCTCGCCCATTCCACGTTTCGCCTAACTGGATCAGGTACGGTCCTTCCAAAAAAACTGGATCAGATCAGCTACCCAGCTTGAACGGATGACGACGACCCAACCTCGTCACCCGGCTCGACCTTGATGTGCCAAAGAGACAGGGACATGGCCATCCCATCTCGACGATGACGGCGCCGTCCCATGAATGAGCAAACAGCTCGATCGTATCTATGATTGGACTAACAAGCTTTTTGGCTCGTGATCGCTAAGGCTCGATCTTTAAGATCGTCTTCGTTGACGAGCTAAGAATGAAAATTGACTCAGTTTGCAATTTGTTCACGAACAATACGAGCTTCTCGTCAAGCTTATTAAGAAGTTGGATGCATGACAGCATGAGTGAAACCCTAGATGCCGTCGCTGCATGTCTGTGGGAAATGGATGTGATAAGGAGTTGTGAGGGGATTTACTGGGTTTCCTCTCGCTCAACCGCTCCTCTACGCAATTAGGTCAATCTCGACCAAGGCATGGACCAAATTGGGTTGTTTTGGCCTATTAAATAAGATGGGATCCAAACAAACGAGCTTAGCGAGTACTCTCACCGTTCTAAAATATAAGATGTTTTAGCCGCGCTTATCATTAACATGCATGTATCTAGACATCTTTTAGCAGTGGTGGACCCAGACATAAAACTTAGCGGGGGCATTTCAGATGAGTGGGGGCACTTATGGTCTAAATTTGATACTTTTTGAGATATATTTCTTCAAGTATGAATAAATAACACTAAAATTCCAAAAGCTGAGTGGGGCCACTGCCCCCACTCAGCTATACATGGGTCCGCCCCTATCTTTTAGTGTGTAGGTTAGAAGTAAACGGAGTGAATCTGTATACTAAAAATCATCTAGATACTGTGTCAATAATAGACTAAACCATCTTATATTTTAAAACGAAGAGAGTAGCTCGCGAGCTGCAGATCTCGGTTAAGATAAACGAGTTGAGGAAACAAGGGTTTGCTAAGCTCACCACCGAGGTCCAAACTTTCAAGTATATCCCTAAGAGCATCTCTAGCCGTCTCCCCGACTCGGCCTCCGGCAGCCCTTTTTTTTCGTCCGGACGACGGTATTCGGCCCAGCCGTGCCTCCGGTTCCTCGTTTTTGCCCGGATTTGGGCTTCCATCCATCCGGAGAGCCCAGGCCATCCCCGGCTTTCCAAGGCGCGCTCGGGGACTCCAGACGAAACAAAAACGCGCGAAACATCAAGCGGGCCCACGGTGTCGGCCACAGGAAGGGTAGTTCCCCGCCATTTATTTCGTTTCCCTCCAAAATGCGCCGCATATACCCATTTTCCCCGCCAAATTCCCCCACAGTTGCAGCTCCTCCTCTTCTCTTCCACCACCATGCCGCCGAAGAAGATCGCTGACGATGGCGCGCCGAAGGAGAGGAAGCCGCGGGCGCCAAAAGAGAGGCCGGCGGGCTCGACAAATGCGGTGTGGGCGGCGGATGTGGAGCGCCGGCAGACCGAAATGCAGGGCAGGGCGGAGAGGGAGAAGAAGCTCGCGGCGAATAGGGCGGCGGCCGCAGCGGCGGATGAACAGGCGAGGCTGGTCTCCATGTCCATGGGCCAGTCGCGCGACGGACAATTCCCCGGTGCATGGCCAACCCAAGGTACGATCGGCTCTCCTCCCACCTACTCGTCGGCGTCACCGGCCATGTTCCACGATAGCTACGTCCCTGGCATGTCGAGGTTTACCCCGTCGCCGCCAGAGTACGACACTGCGATGTACGAGGGCATCTCGCCTGCCCTACGCCGAGGGCCGCTCTTCTTCTCCCACGGGATGCCGCCGCCGAATGACGGTGTGGTGCACGACATGATCACGTCGGGCTCCATGGCCGCCGCGTCGAGCCCGGGTTTCTTCACACAAGAGGAGGCAAGGGCGACAAAAGCCGTCGCGTCGCGGGGTGCCGTCGACGGTCAGAACGACGGGTTTGGAGACGACACCCAAGACGTCAACAAAGAAGAACAGGAGCAGGCCGACCTCGACGAGGAGGACAACGCGCCTGAGCCCACGCCGACGTCGAAGGGGAGGAAGAAAAGGAAGAAGAACTCGCCGTCGACAGAGCCGCAGATCAAATAGACGGGCAAAGAAGAGGAGTGTCTCGCCGAAGCTTGGAGGACCGTTTCCATGAACGGCATTACCGGCGCTAATCAAAACTATGACACATATTGGCAGCGGGTCAAGTTAGCATTCGACGAGCGCAAAATCGTCGATCCCTACTTCAACAAGACGGTGATGATCCGCGGCGAGAAGGCCATGGGCACGCATTGGGGGATCATTCAGGCGGCGTGCAGCAGGTGGCACGGCATACAGGAGGAGATCGAAGCTCGCCCGATGAGCGGCGCCGACTTCGAGGCCAAGGTATGCTCACTCGTCGTCTTCGTCGACCCTAGATCGCCGAGTTTTGATTCGCCGGCTTGTCTTTGCAGATGCGGCGGGCGTTCGACATGTACAACAACGACACCGATGTTAGCTTTGCCCAAGATCGAACGCACAATCTCGCGACAACTCGACGGTCCAGCGGCAACACAACTCGCCGTATACGCGTAACGCAACTTCTCGTATACGAACTCGCCGGAACTTCGATCACGACCAGACACACGCAACGAACCGCAGTAACAAATAGATCGCCAAGGGCACGTATCGTGCCCTCTTATTTTTCTTTATTGCTTTTCGTTTTTCTGGTACTTACAAACCTTAGACTACTTCTGCTTATGTAGGTGCAGCTAACCGACCTTAAACTGACTCACACCGGAACCTAACCGTAATCTACTAGAACTCAAACTAAACACCGACCTAATACTAGTACTTGCACGCAGCCAACTAGGAAACTGCTAGCTAGCTAGCTGATTACAACACGGACACACTTTTCTAAACTACTAGATGCTAAACCGACTATGACTAGTTTGGATTAGCTAACAATCACCCCCTAATCCAAACTTTCGACTCATAGATTGTAACCAACATATCATCTGGATTACCAGCCCACGCTGTCGCATCTTAGCGTGCCACATGCCGACTAAACGCATAGCCTCATGTAGGTAACTCATCTTGACCGGTGCGCATCCATCTTCATGTTGGTCTTCGTCTTCTCGCCGAGACCCACAAACGACTCCAACACTTGAAAATAAAGACTCGACTCTACTTTTTTTTTGTAACTGCTTCGACTCTAGAACATCCTCGGATCATCATCATTGTCGCACTTAGCTAGATGAAGATTGCCGTGCTCCTTCTTTTGTTCACGCCACGGATTCCGACACTCTCGGGAGAAGTGCCCCAACTCCTGACAATTATAACAACGAACTTTTGATATGTCAAACTTGAAGTCCTTTTTCTTATCTTTTCCTTTGGCACGTGAGAACATAAGTTGCTCTTCTTCCTTGTCGCGCTCACGTCCCTTCAATGTCAACTCATAGGTCTTGAGTCGCCCGATCACCTCCATCACCGACATGTTCTCCACATCGCCCCACTGCTCAATAGTGCCAACGATCGTCAAAAACTTGTCGGGGACAGCCCTTAGCAATTTTTCCACAACTGTCGTGTCCTCTATCTTTGAACCAAGAGCTCGCATCTCATTAACCATGGAGGTTAGCTTTAACGCAAACTCACCAACCCCTTCGTCTTCTTTCATGCTCATCCAATCAAACTCCCTCCTGAGAGCTTGAACACGGGCTTTCTTGACGCGGTTATCACCAGCATGCATCTCCTTAATAGTCTCCCAAGCTTCCTTTTCGGTGTCTTTCTGAGATATGGTCATGAAGACACCATTGGGCACAGCTTGGGCTATGGCGGCGAAAGCCTCTTCGTCCTTCGTCTCATCGATCTTCGGGTTGCCTTCTATGGCCGTCCAAACACCTTGTGCACGCATGAAAACCTTCATCTTCGCGGCCCACATCCCATAGTTGTCTCCCTCAAGCATGGGGTACTGGATGGTAACACCACCGCTTCTTGCCTTTGAAGTCGACATGATCCTCTTCTTCGATTTTCCTTCGTCCGTGACGCAACTTGACGGCGACGAAGAATCCTCCTCCTCCACCGTGACGCAACTTGACGGCGAAGCCTCAAACTTTAGCTATGATACCAATTGTTAGCTTTGCCCAAGATCGAACGCACGATCTCGCGACAACTCGACGGTCCAGCGGCAACCCAACTCGCCGTATACGCGTAACGCAACTTCTCGTATACGAACTCGCCAGAACTTCGATCACGACCAGACACACGCAACGAACCGCAGCAACAAATAGATCGCCAAGGGCACGTATCGTGCCCTCTTATTTTTCTTTATTGCTTTTCGTTTTTCTGGTACTTACAAACCTTAGACTACTGCTGCTTATGTAGGTGCACCTAACCGACCTTAAACTGACTCACACCGGAACCTAACCGTAATATACTAGAACTCAAACTAAACACCGACCTAATACTAGTACTTGCACGCAGCCAACTAGGAAACTGCTAGCTAGCTAGCTGATTACAACACGGACACACTTTTCTAAACTACTAGATGCTAAACCGACTATGACTCACTATCACATGATGTAGCCACGTTAACAATATCACATGAAGCTACACGGACACACACGGAGAAAAAATATATCGCCAAGGGCGCGTGTCGCACCCGTTCTTTTTCTTCTTTATTTCTCTGTTTTCCTGCGGTGTTACAAATCTTGTAGGCCTAGTCGTGTATATATACACGCACGGCCAACCGACCAATCCTCCTATACCTACTCGGTTCAGGGGCAAACAAACCTGACCGGACTCAAACACACTTGATGACATGCAAGCCAGCTCCAACACAAACTCTGGTACTACTCAAACTTTGACTCCTCACGTACCTAGACTGCACTTACCTAATTAAGTAGCCTTAACCGATCTAAACTAGGACTAACTCACGATGCATACCACAACTAATCAAGATTAGTGCTAACAATCTCTCCCTAATCTTAATTTATCATCTCCTTGTACTTCTTCTGGTCTTTGACTCCTTTGCAGATTCGCGGCTTGTCGACTCAACTCAACATATGATCCAGACTACCAGCCCACACGATCGCATCTTCGTGTGCAACGTGCAAGACTGGACGCATCTTTAGTCTCCACGTCGTAACAAACTTAACTGGTCACCGTCTTACTATGCACCGAGCTTGATCTCCTCACCGAGACACGCAGATGGCCACCTCGCCACCTTGTCTTTGCGCACGTCTTCGTCCTTTGTGATACAACTCACTGGATCCCTCGATCGTGACACGCTTCAACTGCAACGCCTCGCAGACCAGCACTTGAACACAACAACACCTCCACACACCACTTCGGACTACCGGTCCACACTGTCGCATCTTAGCGTGCCACATGACGACTAAACACATAGCCTCATGTAGATAACTCATCTTAACCGGTCCGCGTCCATATCTTTGTTGTCGGTGACGCATCTTACCGAACAACACTTCACCTTCGGCGGTAGCACAACTTGTCATGTACGCGCAACGCATCTTTCCGTACATGAACTCGCTGAAACTCATCCACCACGAACAGAACCGCAAGGACATTGTATCCTTTTTTCGCTCGCTCTCGCACACACACTTCTCTCCCCAAACGATGATCTTTATGAGACTTCCGGTACCACACTTCGGCACCACCTCTCCCATCAATGATCATCCTTGTCTATCACCTTGCCGACGACGGCTCCTCGCCGTCCCTTCCACGGCACTTTGCCCAATGATGATCGACCGCCGCATCGCCCATGACGGTGTTATCGTCATCTCTTCCCGGTCGCTCTGCCGACCGATGATCGCCCGCCCCGAGGCGCTAGTAGAGTCGCCTCCCCGGGGCAAGCGTAGCTTCAGATCTCTGACCTCGCTCTGATACCAATTGTTGGAATTCGCTCACGGATCAATCACATGAAGCTACACGGACACACACGGAGAAAAAATATATCGCCAAGGGCGCGTGTCGCACCCGTTCTTTTTCTTCTTTATTTCTCTGTTTTCCTGCGGTGTTACAAATCTTGTAGGCCTAGTCGTGTATATATACACGCACGGCCAACCGACCAATCCTCCTATACCTACTCGGTTCAGGGGCAAACAAACCTGACCGGACTCAAACACACTTGATGACATGCAAGCCAGCTCCAACACAAACTCTGGTACTACTCAAACTTTGACTCCTCACGTACCTAGACTGCACTTACCTAATTAAGTAGCCTTAACCGATCTAGACTAGGACTAACTCACGATGCATACCACAACTAATCAAGATTAGTGCTAACAATATTGTTGGGATTCACCCACGGATCAATCACATGAAGCTAAACGACACACACGGAGATACGATTTATCGCCAAGGGTGCGTATCGCACCCGTTCTTTTTTCTTTATTTCTTCTAAACTCACGGTGTTACAAATCTTGTAGGCCTAGTCGTGTATATATACACGCACGGCCAACCGACCAATCCTCCTATACCTACTCGGTTCAGGGGCAAACAAACCTGACCGGACTCAAACACACTTGATGACATGCAAGCCAGCTCCAACACAAACTCTGGTACTACTCAAACTTTGACTCCTCACGTACCTAGACTGCACTTACCTAATTAAGTAGCCTTAACCGATCTAGACTAGGACTAACTCACGATGCATACTATAACTAATCAAGATTAGTGCTAACAATCTCTCCCTAATCTTGATTTGTCATCTCCTTGCACTCCTTTTGGTCTTTGACTCCTTTGCAGATTCACGGCTTGTCGACTAAACTCAACGTATGATCCGGACTACCAGCCCACACGGTCGCATCTTCGTGTGCAACGTGCAAGATTGGACGCATCTTCAATCTTGACGTCGTAACAAACTTAACTGGTCACCGTCTCACTACGCACCGAGCTTGATCTCCTCACCGAGACACGCAGATGGCCACCTCGCCACCTTGTCTTCGCGCATGTCTTCGCCCTTTGTGATACAACTCACTGGACCCCTCGATCATGACGCGCTTCAACTGCAACGTCTCGCAGACCAACACTTGGACACAACAACGCCTCCACACACCACTTCGGACTACCGGTCCACGCTGTCGCATCTTAGCGTGCCACATGATGACTAAACGCATAGCCTCATGTAGGTAACTCATCTTAACCGGTCCGCGTCCATATCTTTGTTGTCGGTGACGCATCTTACCGAACAACACTTCACCTTCGGCGGCAGCACAACTTGTCATGTACGCGCAACGCATCTTTCCGTACATGAACTCGCTGAAACTCATCCACCACGAACAGAACCGCAAGGACATTGTATCCTTTTTCCGCTCGCTCTCGCACACACACTTCTCTCCCTAAACGAAGATCTTCATGAGACTTCCGGTACCACACTTCGGCACCACCTCTCCCATCAACGATCATCCTCGTCTATCAACTTGCCGACGACAGCTCCTCGCCGTCCCTTCCACGTCACTTCGCCCAACGACGATCGCCCACCGCCGCGCCCATGACGACATTCTCGCCGTCTCTACGCGGTCGCTCCATCGAACGACGATTGCCCGCCCCGAGGCGCTAGTACGGGTCGCCTCCCCGGGGCAAGCGCAGCTTCAAATCTTCAACCTCGCTCTGATACCAATTGTTGGGATTCACCCACGGATCAATCACATGAAGCTAAACGACACACACGGAGATAAGATTTATCGCCAAGGGTGCGTATCGCACCCGTTCTTTTTTCTTTATTTCTTCTAAACTCACGGTGTTACAAATCTTGTAGGCCTAGTCGTGTATATATACACGCACGGCCAACCGACCAATCCTCCTATACCTACTCGGTTCAGGGGCAAACAAACCTGACCGGACTCAAACACACTTGATGACATGCAAGCCAGCTCCAACACAAACTCTGGTACTACTCAAACTTTGACTCCTCACGTACCTAGACTGCACTTACCTAATTAAGTAGCCTTAACCGATCTAGACTAGGACTAACTCACGATGCATACTATAACAAATCAAGATTAGTGCTAACAATTGTTAGCTTTGCCCAAGATCGAACGCACGATCTCGCGACAACTCGACGGTCCAGCGGCAACACAACTCGCCGTATACGCGTAACGCAACTTCTCGTATACGAACTCACCGGAACTTCGATCACGACCAGACACACGCAACGAACCACAGCAACAAATAGATCGCCAAGGGCACGTATCGTGCCCTCTTATTTTTCTTTATTGCTTTTCGTTTTTCTGGTACTTACAAACCTTAGACTAGTGCTGCTTATGTAGGTGCAGCTAACCGACCTTAAACTGACTCACACCGGAACCTAACCGTAATCTACTAGAACTCAAACTAAACACCGACCTAATACTAGTACTTGCACGCAGCCAACTAGGAAACTGCTAGCTAGCTAGCTGATTACAACAGGGACACACTTTTCTAAACTACTAGATGCTAAACCGACTATGACTAGTTTGGATTAGCTAACAATCACCCCCTAATCCAAACTTTTGACTCGTAGATTGTAACCAACATATCATCCGGATTACCAGCCCACGCTGTCGCATCTTAGCGTGCCACATGCCGACTAAACGCATAGCCTCATGTAGGTAACTCATCTTGACCGGTGCGCATCCATCTTCATGTTGGTCTTCGTCTTCTCGCCGAGACCCACAAACGACTCCAACACTTGAAAATAAAGACTCGACTCTACTTTTTTTTTGTAACTGCTTCGACTCTAGAACATCCTCGGATCATCATCATTGTCGCACTTAGCTAGATGAAGATTGCCGTGCTCCTTCTTTTGTTCACGCCGCGGATTCCGACACTCTCGGGAGAAGTGCCCCAACTCCTGACAATTATAACAACGAACTTTTGATATGTCAAACTTGAAGTCCTTTTTCTTATCTTTTCCTTTGGCACGTGAGAACATAAGTTGCTCTTCTTCCTTGTCGCGCTCACGTCCCTTCAATGTCAACTCATAGGTCTTGAGTCGCCCGATCACCTCCATCACCGACATGTTCTCCACATCGCCCCACTGCTCAATAGTGCCAACGATCATCAAAAACTTGTCGGGGACAGCCCTTAGCAATTTTTCCACAACTGTCGTGTCCTCTATCTTTGAACCAAGAGCTCGCATCTCATTAACCATGGAGGTTAGCTTTAACGCAAACTCACCAACCCCTTCGTCTTCTTTCATGCTCATCCAATCAAACTCCCTCCTGAGAGCTTGAACACGGGCTTTCTTGACGTGGTTATCACCAGCATGCATCTCCTTAATAGTCTCCCAAGCTTCCTTTGCGGTGTCTTTCTGAGATATGGTCATGAACACACCATTGGGCACAGCTTGGGCTATGGCGGCGAAAGCCTCTTCGTCCTTCGTCTCATCGATCTTCGGGTTGCCTTCTATCACCGTCCAAACACCTTGTGCACGTATGAAAACCTTCATCTTCGCGGCCCACATCCCATAGTTGTCTCCCTCAAGCATGGGGTACTGGATGGTAACACCACCGCTTGTTGCCTTTGAAGTCGACATGATCCTCTTCTTCGATTTTCCTTCGTCCGTGACGCAACTTGACGGCGACGAAGAATCCTCCTCCTCCACCGTGACGCAACTTGACGGCGAAGCCTCAAACCTTAGCTCTGATACCAATTGTTAGCTTTGCCCAAGATCGAACGCACGATCTCGCGACAACTCGACGGTCCAGCGGCAACACAACTCGCCGTATACGCGTAACGCAACTTCTCGTATACGAACTCGCCGGAACTTCGATCACGACCAGACACACGCAACGAACCGCAGCAACAAATAGATCGCCAAGGGCACGTATCGTGCCCTCTTATTTTTCTTTATTGCTTTTCGTTTTTCTGGTACTTACAAACCTTAGACTACTGCTGCTTATGTAGGTGCACCTAACCGACCTTAAACTGACTCACACCGGAACCTAACCGTAATCTACTAGAACTCAAACTAAACACCGACCTAATACTAGTACTTGCACGCAGCCAACTAGGAAACTGCTAGCTAGCTAGCTGATTACAACACGGACACACTTTTCTAAACTACTAGATGCTAAACCGACTATGACTAGTTTGGATTAGCTAACAATTGTTAGCTTTGCCCAAGATCGAACGCACGATCTCGCGACAACTCGACGGTCCAGCGGCAACACAACTCGCCGTATACGCGTAACGCAACTTCTCGTATACGAACTCACCGGAACTTCGATCACGACCAGACACACGCAACGAACCACAACAACAAATAGATCGCCAAGGGCACGTATCGTGCCCTTTTATTTTTCTTTATTGCTTTTCGTTTTTCTGGTACTTACAAACCTTAGACTACTGCTGCTTATGTAGGTGCAGCTAACCGACCTTAAACTGACTCACACCGGAACCTAACCGTAATCTACTAGAACTCAAACTAAACACCGACCTAATACTAGTACTTGCACGCAGCCAACTAGGAAACTGCAAGCTAGCTAGCTGATTACAACACGGACACACTTTTCTAAACTACTAGATGCTAAACTGACTATGACTAGTTTGGATTAGCTAACAATCACCCCCTAATCCAAACTTTCGACTCGTAGATTGTAACCAACATATCATCCGGATTACCAGCCCACGCTGTCGCATCTTAGCGTGCCACATGCCGACTAAACGCATAGCCTCATGTAGGTAACTCATCTTGACCGGTGGGCATCCATCTTCATGTTGGTCTTCGTCTTCTCGCCGAGACCCACAAACGACTCCAACACTTGAAAATAAAGACTCGACTCTACTTTTTTTTTGTAACTGCTTCGACTCTAGAACATCCTCGGATCATCATCATTGTCGCACTTAGCTAGATGAAGATTGCCGTGCTCCTTCTTTTGTTCACGCCGCGGATTCCGACACTCTCGGGAGAAGTGCCCCAACTCCTGACAATTATAACAACGAACTATTGATATGTCAAACTTGAAGTCCTTTTTCTTATCTTTTCCTTTGGCACGTGAGAACATAAGTTGCTCTTCTTCCTTGTCGCGCTCACGTCCCTTCAATGTCAACTCATAGGTCTTGAGTCGCCCGATCACCTCCATCACCGACATGTTCTCCACATCGCCCCACTGCTCAATAGTGCCAACGATCGTCAAAAACTTGTCGGGGACAGCGCTTAGCAATTTTTCCACAACTGTCGTGTCCTCTATCTTTGAACCAAGAGCTCGCATCTCATTAACCATGGAGGTTAGCTTTAACGCAAACTCACCAACCCCTTCGTCTTCTTTCATGCTCATCCAATCAAACTCCCTCCTGAGAGCTTGAACACGGGCTTTCTTGACGCGGTTATCACCAGCATGCATCTCCTTAATAGTCTCCCAAGCTTCCTTTGCGGTGTCTTTCTGAGATATGGTCATGAACACACCATTGGGCACAGCTTGGGCTATGGCGGCGAAAGCCTCTTCGTCCTTCGTCTCATCGATCTTCGGGTTGCCTTCTATCGCCGTCCAAACACCTTGTGCACGCATGAAAACCTTCATCTTCGCGGCCCACATCCCATAGTTGTCTCCCTCAAGCATGGGGTACTGGATGGTAACACCACCGCTTCTTGCCTTTGAAGTCGACATGATCCTCTTCTTCGATTTTCCTTCGTCCGTGACGCAACTTGACGGCGACGAAGAATCCTCCTCCTCCACCGTGACGCAACTTGACGGCGAAGCCTCAAACCTTAGCTCTGATACCAATTGTTAGCTTTGCCCAAGATCGAACGCACGATCTCGCGACAACTCGACGGTCCAGCGGCAACACAACTCGCCGTATACGCGTAACGCAACTTCTCGTATACGAACTCACCGGAACTTCGATCACGACCAGACACACGCAACGAACCGCAGCAACAAATAGATCGCCAAGGGCACGTATCGTGCCCTCTTATTTTTCTTTATTGCTTTTCGTTTTTCTGGTACTTACAAACCTTAGACTACTGCTGCTTATGTAGGTGCACCTAACCGACCTTAAACTGACTCACACCGAAACCTAACCGTAATCTACTAGAACTCAAACTAAACACCGACCTAATACTAGTACTTGCACGCAGCCAACTAGGAAACTGCTAGCTAGCTAGCTGATTACAACACGGACACACTTTTCTAAACTACTAGATGCTAAACCGACTATGACTAGTTTGGATTAGCTAACAATTGTTAGCTTTGCCCAAGATCGAACGCACGATCTCGCGACAACTCGACGGTCCAGCGGCAACACAACTCGCCGTATACGCGTAACGCAACTTCTCGTATACGAACTCGCCGGAACTTCGATCACGACCAGACACACACAACGAACCACAGCAACAAATAGATCGCCAAGGGCACGTATCGTGCCCTCTTATTTTTCTTTATTGCTTTTCGTTTTTCTGGTACTTACAAACCTTAGACTACTGCTGCTTATGTAGGTGCAGCTAACCGACCTTAAACTGACTCACACCGGAACCTAACCGTAATCTACTAGAACTCAAACTAAACACCGACCTAATACTAGTACTTGGACGCAGCCAACTAGGAAACTGCTAGCTAGCTAGCTGATTACAACACGGACACACTTTTCTAAACTACTAGATGCTAAACTGACTATGACTAGTTTGGATTAGCTAACAATCACCCCCTAATCCAAACTTTCGACTCGTAGATTGTAACCAACATATCATCCGGATTACCAGCCCACGCTGTCGCATCTTAGCGTGCCACATGCCGACTAAACGCATAGCCTCATGTAGGTAACTCATCTTGACCGGTGCGCATCCATCTTCATGTTGGTCTTCGTCTTCTCGCCGAGACCCACAAACGACTCCAACACTTGAAAATAAAGACTCGACTCTACTTTTTTTTTGTAACTGCTTCGACTCTAGAACATCCTCGGATCATCATCATTGTCGCACTTAGCTAGATGAAGATTGCCGTGCTCCTTCTTTTGTTCACGCCGCGGATTCCGACACTCTCGGGAGAAGTGCCCCAACTCCTGACAATTATAACAACGAACTTTTGATATGTCAAACTTGAAGTCCTTTTTCTTATCTTTTCCTTTGGCACGTGAGAACATAAGTTGCTCTTCTTCCTTGTCGCGCTCACGTCCCTTCAATGTCAACTCATAGGTCTTGAGTCGCCCGATCACCTCCATCACCGACATGTTCTCCACATCGCCCCACTGCTCAATAGTGCCAACGATCGTCAAAAACTTGTCGGGGACAGCGCTTAGCAATTTTTCCACAACTGTCGTGTCCTCTATCTTTGAACCAAGAGCTCGCATCTCATTAACCATGGAGGTTAGCTTTAACGCAAACTCACCAACCCCTTCGTCTTCTTTCATGCTCATCCAATCAAACTCCCTCCTGAGAGCTTGAACACGGGCTTTCTTGACGCGGTTATCACCAGCATGCATCTCCTTAATAGTCTCCCAAGCTTCCTTTGCGGTGTCTTTCTGAGATATGGTCATGAACACACCATTGGGCACAGCTTGGGCTATGTCGGCGAAAGCCTCTTCGTCCTTCGTCTCATCGATCTTCGGGTTGCCTTCTATCGCCGTCCAAACACCTTGTGCACGCATGAAAACCTTCATCTTCGCGGCCCACATCCCATAGTTGTCTCCCTCAAGCATGGGGTACTGGATGGTAACACCACCGCTTCTTGCCTTTGAAGTCGACATGATCCTCTTCTTCGATTTTCCTTCGTCCGTGACGCAACTTGACGGCGACGAAGAATCCTCCTCCTCCACCGTGACGCAACTTGACGGCGAAGCCTCAAACCTTAGCTCTGATACCAATTGTTAGCTTTGCCCAAGATCGAACGCACGATCTCGCGACAACTCGACGGTCCAGCAGCAACACAACTCGCCGTATACGCGTAACGCAACTTCTCGTATACGAACTCACCGGAACTTCGATCACGACCAGACACACGCAACGAACCGCAGCAACAAATAGATCGCCAAGGGCACGTATCGTGCCCTCTTATTTTTCTTTATTGCTTTTCGTTTTTCTGGTACTTACAAACCTTAGACTACTGCTGCTTATGTAGGTGCACCTAACCGACCTTAAACTGACTCACACCGAAACCTAACCGTAATCTACTAGAACTCAAACTAAACACCGACCTAATACTAGTACTTGCACGCAGCCAACTAGGAAACTGCTAGCTAGCTAGCTGATTACAACACGGACACACTTTTCTAAACTACTAGATGCTAAACCGACTATGACTAGTTTGGATTAGCTAACAATTGTTAGCTTTGCCCAAGATCGAACGCACGATCTCGCGACAACTCGACGGTCCAGCGGCAACACAACTCGCCGTATACGCGTAACGCAACTTCTCGTATACGAACTCGCCGGAACTTCGATCACGACCAGACACACGCAACGAACCACAGCAACAAATAGATCGCCAAGGGCACGTATCGTGCCCTCTTATTTTTCTTTATTGCTTTTCGTTTTTCTGGTACTTACAAACCTTAGACTACTGCTGCTTATGTAGGTGCAGCTAACCGACCTTAAACTGACTCACACCGGAACCTAACCGTAATATACTAGAACTCAAACTAAACACCGACCTAATACTAGTACTTGCACGCAGCCAACTAGGAAACTGCTAGCTAGCTAGCTGATTACAACACGGACACACTTTTCTAAACTACTAGATGCTAAACTGACTATGACTAGTTTGGATTAGCTAACAATCACCCCCTAATCCAAACTTTCGACTCGTAGATTGTAACCAACATATCATCCGGATTACCAGCCCACGCTGTCGCATCTTAGCGTGCCACATGCCGACTAAACACATAGCCTCATGTAGGTAACTCATCTTGACCGGTGCGCATCCATCTTCATGTTGGTCTTCGTCTTCTCGCCGAGACCCACAAACGACTCCAACACTTGAAAATAAAGACTCGACTCTACTTTTTTTTTGTAACTGCTTCGACTCTAGAACATCCTCGGATCATCATCATTGTCGCACTTAGCTAGATGAAGATTGCCGTGCTCCTTCTTTTGTTCACGCCGCGGATTCCGACACTCTCGGGAGAAGTGCCCCAACTCCTGACAATTATAACAACGAACTATTGATATGTCAAACTTGAAGTCCTTTTTCTTATCTTTTCCTTTGGCACGTGAGAACATAAGTTGCTCTTCTTCCTTGTCGCGCTCACGTCCCTTCAATGTCAACTCATAGGTCTTGAGTCGCCCGATCACCTCCATCACCGACATGTTCTCCACATCGCCCCACTGCTCAATAGTGCCAACGATCGTCAAAAACTTGTCGGGGACAGCGCTTAGCAATTTTTCCACAACTGTCGTGTCCTCTATCTTTGAACCAAGAGCTCGCATCTCATTAACCATGGAGGTTAGCTTTAACGCAAACTCACCAACCCCTTCGTCTTCTTTCATGCTCATCCAATCAAACTCCCTCCTGAGAGCTTGAACACGGGCTTTCTTGACGCGGTTATCACCAGCATGCATCTCCTTAATAGTCTCCCAAGCTTCCTTTGCGGTGTCTTTCTGAGATATGGTCATGAACACACCATTGGGCACAACTTGGGCTATGGCGGCGAAAGCCTCTTCGTCCTTCGTCTCATCGATCTTCTGGTTGCCTTCTATCGCCGTCCAAACACCTTGTGCACGCATGAAAACCTTCATCTTCGCGGCCCACATCCCATAGTTGTCTCCCTCAAGCGTGGGGGACTGGATGGTAACACCACCGCTTCTTGCCTTTGAAGTCGACATGATCCTCTTCTTCGATTTTCCTTCGTCCGTGACGCAACTTGACGGCGACGAAGAATCCTCCTCCTCCACCGTGACGCAACTTGACGGCGAAGCCTCAAACCTTAGCTCTGATACCAATTGTTAGCTTTGCCCAAGATCGAACGCACGATCTCGCGACAACTCGACGGTCCAGCGGCAACACAACTCGCCGTATACGCGTAACGCAACTTCTCGTATACGAACTCACCGGAACTTCGATCACGACCAGACACACGCAACGAACCGCAGCAACAAATAGATCGCCAAGGGCAGGTATCGTGCCCTCTTATTTTTCTTTATTGCTTTTCGTTTTTCTGGTACTTACAAACCTTAGACTACTGCTGCTTATGTAGGTGCACCTAACCGACCTTAAACTGACTCACACCGGAACCTAACCGTAATCTACTAGAACTCAAACTAAACACCGACCTAATACTAGTACTTGCACGCAGCCAACTAGGAAACTGCTAGCTAGCTAGCTGATTACAACACGGACACACTTTTCTAAACTACTAGATGCTAAACCGACTATGACTAGTTTGGATTAGCTAACAATTGTTAGCTTTGCCCAAGATCGAACGCACGATCTCGCGACAACTCTACGGTCCAGCGGCAACACAACTCGCCGTATACGCGTAACGCAACTTCTCGTATACGAACTCGCCGGAACTTCGATCACGACCAGAAACACGCAACGAACCACAGCAACAAATAGATCGCCAAGGGCACGTATCGTGCCCTCTTATTTTTCTTTATTGCTTTTCGTTTTTCTGGTACTTACAAACCTTAGACTACTGCTGCTTATTTAGGTGCAGCTAACCGACCTTAAACTGACTCACACCGGAACCTAACCGTAATCTACTAGAACTCAAACTAAACACCGACCTAATACTAGTACTTGCACGCAGCCAACTAGGAAACTGCTAGCTAGCTAGCTGATTACAACACGGACACACTTTTCTAAACTACTAGATGCTAAACTGACTATGACTAGTTTGGATTAGCTAACAATCACCCCCTAATCCAAACTTTCGACTCGTAGATTGTAACCAACATATCATCCGGATTACCAGCCCACGCTGTCGCATCTTAGCGTGCCACATGCCGACTAAACGCATAGCCTCATGTAGGTAACTCATCTTGACCGGTGCGCATCCATCTTCATGTTGGTCTTCGTCTTCTCGCCGAGACCCACAAACGACTCCAACACTTGAAAATAAAGACTCGACTCTACTTTTTTTTGTAACTGCTTCGACTCTAGAACATCCTCGGATCATCATCATTGTCGCACTTAGCTAGATGAAGATTGCCGTGCTCCTTCTTTTGTTCACGCCGCGGATTCCGACTCTCTCGGGAGAAGTGCCCCAACTCCTAACAATTATAACAACGAACTATTGATATGTCAAACTTGAAGTCCTTTTTCTTATCTTTTCCTTTGGCACGTGAGAACATAAGTTGCTCTTCTTCCTTGTCGCGCTCACGTCCCTTCAATGTCAACTCATAGGTCTTGAGTCGCCCGATCACCTCCATCACCGACATGTTCTCCACATCGCCCCACTGCTCAATAGTGCCAACGATCGTCAAAAACTTGTCGGGGACAGCCCTTAGCAATTTTTCCACAACTGTCGTGTCCTCTATCTTTGAACCAAGAGCTCGCATCTCATTAACCATGGAGGTTAGCTTTAACGCAAACTCACCAACCCCTTCGTCTTCTTTCATGCTCATCCAATCAAACTCCCTCCTGAGAGCTTGAACACGGGCTTTCTTGACGCGGTTATCACCAGCATGCATCTCCTTAATAGTCTCCCAAGCTTCCTTTGCGGTGTCTTTCTGAGATATGGTCATGAACACACCATTGGGCACAGCTTGGGCTATGGCGGCGAAAGCCTCTTCGTCCTTCGTCTCATCGATCTTCGGGTTGCCTTCTATCGCCGTCCAAACACCTTGTGCACGCATGAAAACCTTCATCTTCGCGGCCCACATCCCATAGTTGTCTCCCTCAAGCATGGGGTACTGGATGGTAACACCACCGCTTCTTGCCTTTGAAGTCGACATGATCCTCTTCTTCGATTTTCCTTCGTCCGTGACGCAACTTGACGGCGACGAAGAATCCTCCTCCTCCACCGTGACGCAACTTGACGGCGAAGCCTCAAACCTTAGCTCTGATACCAATTGTTAGCTTTGCCCAAGATCGAACGCACGATCTCGCGACAACTCGACGGTCCAGCGGCAACACAACTCGCCGTATACGCGTAACGCAACTTCTCGTATACGAACTCGCCGGAACTTCGATCACGACCAGACACACGCAACGAACCGCAGCAACAAATAGATCGCCAAGGGCACGTATCGTGCCCTCTTATTTTTCTTTATTGCTTTTCGTTTTTCTGGTACTTACAAACCTTAGACTACTGCTGCTTATGTAGGTGCAGCCAACCGACCTTAAACTGACTCACACCGGAACCTAACCGTAATCTACTAGAACTCAAACAAAACACCGACCTAATACTAGTACTTGCACGCAGCCAACTAGGAAACTGCTAGCTAGCTAGCTGATTACAACACGGACACACTTTTCTAAACTACTAGATGCTAAACCGACTATGACTAGTTTGGATTAGCTAACAATTATTGTTAGCACTAATCTTGATTAGTTGTGGTATGCATCGTGAGTTAGTCCTAGTCTAGATCGGTTAAGGCTAGTTAATTAGGTAAGTGCAGTAATAGGAAATAGGAGTCCTACTAGTTCAGGCAGCATCAGTTGTAATAGAATCGGATCAGGATTAAGTCAGGCCGTGTCCTACTTGATTTTGGTCTAGCGTAACTGTGCGTGTATATATACATGCACCAAGGTCACCAGATTGTAACACCGCAGGAAAACAGAAAAATAAAGAAGAAAAAGAATGGGTGCGACACGCGCCCTTGGCGATATATTTTTTCTCCGTGTGTGTCCGTGTAGCTTCATGTGATTGATCCGTGAGCGAATTCCAACAATTGGTATCAGAGCGAGGTCAGAGATCTGAAGCTACGCTTGCCCCGGGGAGGCGACTCTACTAGCGCCTTGGGGCGGGCGATCATCGGTCGGCGGAGCGACCGGGAAGAGATGACGATAACACCGTCATGGGCGATGCGGCGGTCGATCATCATTGGGCGAAGTTCCGTGGAAGGGACGGCGAGGAGCTGTCGTCGGCAAGGTGATAGACAAGGATGATCATTGATGGGAGAGGTGGTGCCGAAGTGTGGTACCGGAAGTCTCATAAAGATCATCGTTTGGGGGAGAGAAGTGTGTGTGCGAGAGCGAGCGAAAAAAGGATACAATGTCCTTGCGGTTCTGTTCGTGGTGGATGAGTTTCAGCGAGTTCATGTACGGAAAGATGCGTTGCGCGTACATGACAAGTTGTGCTACCGCCGAAGGTGAAGTGTTGTTCGGTAAGATGCGTCACCGACAACAAAGATATGGACGCGGACCAGTTAAGATGAGTTATCTACATGAGGCTATGCGTTTAGTCGTCATGTGGCACGCTAAGATGCGACAGCGTGGACCGGTAGTCCGAAGTGGTGTGTGGAGGTGTCGTTGTGTTCAAGTGCTGGTCTGCGAGGCGTTGCAGTTGAAGCGTGTCACGATCGAGGGATCCAGTGAGTTGTATCACAAAGGACGAAGACGTGCGCAAAGACAAGGTGGCGAGGTGGCCATCTGCGTGTCTCGGTGAGGAGATCAAGCTCGGTGCATAGTAAGACGGTGACCAGTTAAGTTTGTTACGACGTGGAGACTGAAGACGCGTCCAGTTTTGCATGTTGCACACGAAGATGCGATCGTGTGGGCTGGTAGTCTGGATCATATGTTGAGTTGAGTCGACAAGCCGCGAATCTGCAAAGGAGTCAAAGACCAGAAGAAGTACAAGGAGATGATAAATTAAGATTAGGGAGAGATTGTTAGCACTAATCTTGATTAGTTGTGGTATGCATCGTGAGTTAGTCCTAGTCTAGATCGGTTAAGGCTAGTTAATTAGGTAAGTGCAGTAATAGGAAATAGGAGTCCTACTAGTTCAGGCAGCATCAGTTGTAATAGAATCGGATCAGGATTAAGTCAGGCCGTGTCCTACTTGATTTTGGTCTAGCGTAACTGTGCGTGTATATATACATGCACCAAGGTCACCAGATTGTAACACCGCAGGAAAACAGAGAAATAAAGAAGAAAAAGAACGGGTGCGACACGCGCCCTTGGCGATATATTTTTTCTCCGTGTGTGTCCGTGTAACTTCATGTGATTGATCCGTGAGCGAATTCCAACAATTGTTAGCTTTGCCCAAGATCGAACGCACGATCTCGCGACAACTCGACGGTCCAGCGGCAACACAACTCGCCGTATACACGTAACGCAACTTCTCGTATACGAACTCGCCGGAACTTCGATCACGACCAGACACACGCAACGAACCGCATCAGCAAATAGATCGCCAAGGGCACGTATCGTGCCCTCTTATTTTTCTTTATTGCTTTTCGTTTTTCTGGTCCTTACAAACTGTAGACTGCCGCTGCTTATATAAGCGCAGCTACGATCCTTGACCTGACTCATAACCGGACAAACCTAACACGTAGCCTAGTAGGACTCGAGTAGACACCGACTAATACTAGCGCTTGTACGCAGCTAACTAGGAATAGCTAGCTGATTACAACACGGACACTTCACGACATGCAAGCCGATCCAAACTTGGAAACTAAAAAACAAACCGACTCTAACTAGTTTGGATTAGCTAACAATCACCCCCTAATCCAAACTTTCGACTCGTAGATTGTAACCAACACAACATCTGGATTACCAGCCCACGCTGTCGCATCTTAGCGTGCCACATGCCGACTAAACGCATAGCCTCATGTAGGTAACTCATCTTGACCGGTGCGCATCCATCTTCATGTTGGTCTTCGTCTTCTCGCCGAGACCCACAAACGACTCCGACACTTGAAAAATAAAGACTCGACTCTACTTTTTTTTTATCACTGCTTCGTCTCTAGAACATCCTCGGATCATCATCATTGTCGCACTTAGCTAGATGAAGATTGCCGTGCTCCTTCTTTTGTTCACGCCGCGGATTCCGACACTCTCGGGAGAAGTGCCCCAACTCCTGACAATTATAACAACGAACTTTTGATATGTCAAACTTGAAATCTTTTTTCTTATCTTTTCCTTTGGCATGTGAGAACATAAGTTGCTCTTCTTCCTTGTCGCGCTCACGTCCCTTCAACGTCAACTCATAGGTCTTGAGTCGCCCGATCACCTCCATCACCGACATGTTCTCCACATCGCCCCACTGCTCAATAGTGCCAACGATCGTCAAAAACTTGTCGGGGACAGCCCTTAGCAATTTTTCCACAACTGTCGTGTCCTCTATCTTTGAACCAAGAGCTCGCATCTCATTAACCATGGAGGTTAGCTTTAACGCAAACTCACCAACCCCTTCATCTTCTTTCATGCTCATCCAATCAAACTCCCTCCTGAGAGCTTGAACACGGGCCTTCTTGACGCGGTTATCACCAGCATGCATCTCCTTAATAGTATCCCAAGCTTCCTTTGCGGTGTCTTTCTGAGATATGGTCATGAACACACCATTGGGCACAGCTTGGGCTATGACGGCGAAAGCCTCTTCGTCCTTTGTCTCATCGATCTTCGGATTGCCTTCTATCGCCGTCCAAACACCTTGTGCACGCATGAAAACCTTCATCTTCGCGGCCCACATCCCATAGTTGTCTCCCTCAAGCATGGGGTACTGGATGGTTACACCACCGTTTCTTGCCCTTGAAGTCGACATGGTCCTCTTCTTCGATTTACCTTCGTCCGTGACACAACTTGACGGTGACGAAGAATCCTCCTCCTCCACCGTGACGCAACTTGACGGTGAAGCCTCAAACCTTAGCTCTGATACCAATTGTTAGCTTTGCCCAAGATCGAACGCACGATCTCGCGACAACTCGATGGTCCAGCGGCAACACAACTCGCCGTATATGCGTAACGCAACTTCTCGTATACGAACTCGCCGGAACTTCGATCACGACCAGACACACGCAACGAACCGCAGCAGCAAATAGATCGCCAAGGGCACGTATCGTGCCCTCTTATTTTTCTTTATTGCTTTTCGTTTTTCTGGTCCTTACAAACTGTAGACTGCCGCTGCTTATATAAGCGCAGCTACGACCCTTGACCTGACTCATAACCGGACAAACCTAACACGTAGCCTAGTAGGACTCGAGTAGACACCGACTAATACTAGCGCTTGTACGCAGCTAACTAGGAATAGCTAGCTGATTACAACACGGACACTTCACGGCATGCAAGCCGATCCAAACTTGGAAACTAAAAAACAAACCGACTCTAACTAGTTTGGATTAGCTAACAATTATGATAAATTAAGATTAGGGAGAGATTGTTAGCAGTAATCTTGATTAGTTGTGGTATGCATCGTGAGTTAGTCCTAGTCTAGATCGGTTAAGGCTAGTTAATTAGGTAAGTGCAGTAATAGGAAATAGGAGTCCTACTAGTTCAGGCAGCATCAGTTGTAATAGAATCGGATCAGGATTAAGTCAGGCCGTGTCCTACTTGATTTTGGTCTAGCGTAACTGTGCGTGTATATATACATGCACCAAGGTCACCAGATTGTAACACCGCAGGAAAACAGAAAAATAAAGAAGAAAAAGAACGGGTGCGACACGCGCCCTTGGCGATATATTTTTTCTCCGTGTGTGTCCGTGTAGCTTCATGTGATTGATCCGTGAGCGAATTCCAACAATTGGTATCAGAGCGAGGTCAGAGATCTGAAGCTACGCTTGCCCCGGGGAGGCGACTCTACTAGCGCCTCGGGGCGGGCGATCATCGGTCGGCGGAGCGACCGGGAAGAGATGACGATAACACCGTCATGGGCGATGCGGCGGTCGATCATCATTGGGCGAAGTGCCGTGGAAGGGACGGCGAGGAGCTGTCGTCGGCAAGGTGATAGACAAGGATGATCATTGATGGGAGAGGTGGTGCCGAAGTGTGGTACCGGAAGTCTCGTAAAGATCATCGTTTGGGGAGAGAAGTGTGTGTGCGAGAGCGAGCGAAAAAAGGATACAATGTCCTTGCGGTTCTGTTCGTGGTGGATGAGTTTCAGCGAGTTCATGTACGGAAAGATGCGTTGCGCGTACATGACAAGTTGTGCTACCGCCGAAGGTGAAGTGTTGTTCGGTAAGATGCGTCACCGACAACAAAGATATGGACGCGAACCGGTTAAGATGAGTTATCTACATGAGGCTATGCGTTTAGTCGTCATGTGGCACGCTAAGATGCGACAGCGTGGACCGGTAGTCCGAAGTGGTGTGTGGAGGTGTCGTTGTGTTCAAGTGCTGGTCTGCGAGGCGTTGCAGTTGAAGCGTGTCACGATCGAGGGATCCAGTGAGTTGTATCACAAAGGACGAAGACGTGCGCAAAGACAAGGTGGCGAGGTGGCCATCTGCGTGTCTCGGTGAGGAGATCAAGCTCGGTGCATAGTAAGACGGTGACCAGTTAAGTTTGTTACGACGTGGAGACTGAAGATGCGTCCAGTCTTGCACATTGCACACGAAGATGCGATCGTGTGGGCTGGTAGTCTGGATCATATGTTGAGTTGAGTCGACAAGCCGCGAATCTGCAAAGGAGTCAAAGACCAGAAGAAGTACAAGGAGATGATAAATTAAGATTAGGGAGAGATTGTTAGCACTAATCTTGATTAGTTGTGGTATGCATCGTGAGTTAGTCCTAGTCTAGATCGGTTAAGGCTAGTTAATTAGGTAAGTGCAGTAATAGGAAATAGGAGTCCTACTAGTTCAGGCAGCATCAGTTGTAATAGAATCGGATCAGGATTAAGTCAGGCCGTGTCCTACTTGATTTTGGTCTAGCGTAACTGTGCGTGTATATATACATGCACCAAGGTCACCAGATTGTAACACCGCAGGAAAACAGAGAAATAAAGAAGAAAAAGAACGGGTGCGACACGCGCCCTTGGCGATATTTTTTTTCTCCGTGTGTGTCCGTGTAGCTTCATGCGATTGATCCGTCAGCGAATTCCAACAACTGCCGCTGCTTATATAAGCGCAGCAACGACCCTTGACCTGACTCATAACCGGACAAACCTAACACGTAGCCTAGTAGGACTCGAGGCATAGTCACATGATGTAGCCACGTTAACAATATCACATGACGAGGAATAGAAGGTTCTCACTTTTCTCTGTGTGTGTCCGTGTAGCTTCATGTGATCATATTTCATTTAGCCTAACAATTGTGCTATGACGGCAAAAGCCTCTTCGTCCTTTGTCTCATCGATCTTCGGATTGCCTTCTATCGCCATCCAAACACCTTGTGCACGCATGAAAACCTTCATCTTCGCGGCCCACATCCCATAGTTGTCTCCCTCAAGCATGGGGTACTGGATGGTAACACCACCGTTTCTTGCCTTTGAAGTCGACATGATCCTCTTCTTCGAATTTCCTTCGTCCGTGACACAACTTGACGGCGACGAAAGATCCTCTTCCTCCACCGTGACGCAACTTGACGGTGAAGCCTCAAACCTTCGCTCTGATACCAATTGTTAGCTTTGCCCAAGATCGAACGCACGATCTCACGACAACTCGACGGTCCAGCGGCAACACAAATCGCCGTATACGCGTAACGCAACTTCTCGTATACGAACTCGCCGGAACTTTGATCACGACCAGACACACGCAATGAACCGCAGCAACAAATAGATCGCCAAGGGCACGTATCGTGCCCTCTTATTTTTCTTTATTGCTTTTCTTTTTTCTGGTACTTACAAACCTTAAACTACTACTGCTTATAAAGGTGCAGCTAACCGACCTTAAACTGACTCACACCGGAACCTAACTGTAATCTACTAGAACTCAAACTAAACACCGACCTAATACTAGTACTTGCACGCAGCCAACTAGGAAACTGCTAGCTAGCTAGCTGATTACAACACGGACACACTTTTCTAAACTACTAGATGCTAAACCGACTATGACTAGTTTGGATTAGCTAACAATCACCCCCTAATCCAAACTTTCGACTCGTAGATTGTAACCAACATATCATCTGGATTACCAGCCCACGTTGTCGCATCTTAGCGTGCCACATGCCGACTAAACGCATAGCCTCATGTAGGTAACTCATCTTGACCGGTGCGCATCCATCTTCATGTTGGTCTTCGTCTTCTCGCCGAGACCCACAAACGACTCCAACACTTGAAAATAAAGACTCGAATCTACTTTTTTTTGTAACTGCTTCGACTCTAGAACATCCTCGGATCATCATCATTGTCGCACTTAGCTAGATGAAGATTGCCGTGCTCCTTCTTTTGTTCACGCCGCGGATTCCGACACTCTCGGGAGAAGTGCCCCAACTCCTGACAATTATAACAACGAACTTTTGATATGTCAAACTTGAAGTCCTTTTTCTTATCTTTTCCTTTGGCACGTGAGAACATAAGTTGCTCTTCTTCCTTGTCGCGCTCACGTCCCTTCAACGTCAACTCATAGGTCTTGAGTCGCCCGATCACCTCCATCACCGACATGTTCTCCACATCGCCCCACTGCTCAATAGTGCCAACGATCGTCAAAAACTTGTCGGGGACAGCCCTTAGCAATTTTTCCACAACTGTCGTGTCCTCTATCTTTGAACCAAGAGCTCGCATCTCATTAACCATGGAGGTTAGCTTTAACGCAAACTCACCAACCCCTTCGTCTTTTTTCATGCTCATCCAATCAAACTCCCTCCTGAGAGCTTGAACACGGGCCTTCTTGACACGGTTATCACCAGCATGCATCTCCTTAATAGTATCCCAAGCTTCCTTTGCGGTGTCTTTCTGAGATATGGTCATGAACACACCATTGGGCACAGCTTGGGCTATGACGGCAAAAGCCCCTTCGTCCTTTGTCTCATCGATCTTCGGATTGCCTTCTATCGCCATCCAAACACCTTGTGCACGCATGAAAACCTTCATCTTCGCGGCCCACATCCCATAGTTGTCTCCCTCAAGCATGGGGTACTGGATGGTAACACCACCGTTTCTTGCCTTTGAAGTCGACATGATCCTCTTCTTCGAATTTCCTTCGTCCGTGACACAACTTGACGGCGACGAAAGATCCTCTTCCTCCACCGTGACGCAACTTGACGGTGAAGCCTCAAACCTTCGCTCTGATACCAATTGTTAGCTTTGCCCAAGATCGAACGCACGATCTCACGACAACTCGACGGTCCAGCGGCAACACAAATCGCTGTATACGCGTAACGCAACTTCTCGTATACGAACTCGCCGGAACTTTGATCACGATCAGACACACGCAATGAACCGCAGCAACAAATAGATCGCCAAGGGCACGTATCGTGGCCTCTTATTTTTCTTTATTGCTTTTCATTTTTCTGGTACTTACAAACCTTAAACTACTGCTGCTTATAAAGGTGCAGCTAACCGACCTTAAACTGACTCACACCGGAACCTAACCGTAATCTACTAGAACTCAAACTAAACACCGACCTAATACTAGTACTTGCACGCAGCCAACTAGGAAACTGCTAGCTAGCTAGCTGATTACAACACGGACACACTTTTCTAAACTACTAGATGCTAAACCGACAATGACTAGTTTGGATTAGCTAACAGACCAATTGCACGATCTCGCGACAACTCGACGGTCCAGCGGCAACACAACTCGCCGTATACGCGTAACGCAACTTCTCGTATACGAACTCGCCGGAACTTCGATCACGACCAGACACACGCAACGAATTGCAGCAACAAATAGATCGCCAAGGGCACGTAACGTGCCCTCTTATTTTTCTTTATTGCTTTTCGTTTTTCTGGTACTTACAAACCTTAGACTACTGCTGCTTATGTAGGTGCAGCTAACCGACCTTAAACTGACTCACACCGGAACCTAACTGTAATCTACTAGAACTCAAACTAAACACCGACCTAATACTAGTACTTGCACGCAGCCAACTAGGAAACTGCTAGCTAGCTAGCTGATTACAACACGGACACACTTTTCTAAACTACTAGATGCTAAACCGACTATGACTAGTTTGGATTAGCTAACAATCACCCCCTAATCCAAACTTTCGACTCGTAGATTGTAACCAACATATCATCTGGATTACCAGCCCACGTTGTCGCATCTTAGCGTGCCACATGCCGACTAAACGCATAGCCTCATGTAGGTAACTCATCTTGACCGGTGCGCATCCATCTTCATGTTGGTCTTCGTCTTCTCGCCGAGACCCACAAACGACTCCAACACTTGAAAATAAAGACTCGACTCTACTTTTTTTTGTAACTGCTTCGACTCTAGAACATCCTCGGATCATCATCATTGTCGCACTTAGCTAGATGAAGATTGCCGTGCTCCTTCTTTTGTTCACGCCGCGGATTCCGACACTCTCGGGAGAAGTGCCCCAACTCCTGACAATTATAACAACGAACTATTGATATGTCAAACTTGAAGTCCTTTTTCTTATCTTTTCCTTTGGCACGTGAGAACATAAGTTGCTCTTCTTCCTTGTCGCGCTCACGTCCCTTCAATGTCAACTCATAGGTCTTGAGTCACCCGATCACCTCCATCACCGACATGTTCTCCACATCGCCCCACTGCTCAATAGTGCCAACGATCGTCAAAAACTTGTCGGGGACAGCCCTTAGCAATTTTTCCACAATTGTCGTGTCCTCTATCTTTGAACCAAGAGCTCGCATCTCATTAACCATGGAGGTTAGCTTTAACGCAAACTCACCAACCCCTTCGTCTTCTTTCATGCTCATCCAATCAAACTCCCTCCTGAGAGCTTGAACACGGGCTTTCTTGACGCGGTTATCACCAGCATGCATCTCCTTAATAGTCTCCCAAGCTTCCTTTGCGGTGTCTTTCTGAGATATGGTCATGAACACACCATTGGGCACAGCTTGGGCTATGGCGGCGAAAGCCTCTTCGTCCTTCGTCTCATCGATCTTCGGGTTGCCTTCTATCGCCGTCCAAACACCTTGTGCACGCATGAAAACCTTCATCTTCGCGGCCCACATCCCATAGTTGTCTCCCTCAAGCATGGGGTACTGGATGGTAACACCACCGCTTCTTGCCTTTGAAGTCGACATGATCCTCTTCTTCGATTTTCCTTCGTCCGTGACGCAACTTGACGGCGACGAAGAATCCTCCTCCTCCACCGTGACGCAACTTGACGGCGAAGCCTCAAACCTTAGCTCTGATACCAATTGTTAGCTTTGCCCAAGATCGAACGCACGATCTCGCGACAACTCGACGGTCCAGCGGCAACACAACTCGCCGTATACGCGTAACGCAACTTCTTGTATACGAACTCGCCGGAACTTCGATCACGACCAGACACACGCAACGAACCGCAGCAACAAATAGATCGCCAAGGGCACGTATCGTGCCCTCTTATTTTTATTGTTAGCACTAATCTTGATTAGTTATAGTATGCATCGTGAGTTAGTCCTAGTCTAGATCGGTTAAGGCTACTTAATTAGGTAAGTGCAGTCTAGGTACGTGAGGAGTCAAAGTTTGAGTAGTACCAGAGTTTGTGTTGGAGCTGGCTTGCATGTCATCAAGTGTGTTTTAGTCCGGTCAGGTTTGTTTGCCCCTGAACCGAGTAGGTATAGGAGGATTGGTCGGTTGGCTGTGCGTGTATATATACACGACTAGGCCTACAAGATTTGTAACACCGGGAGAAAATAAGAGAAATAAAGAAAAACAACGGGTGCGACATGTGCCCTTGGCTATAAATTTAGTCTCCGCGTGTGTTCGTCTAGTTTGATGTGATCGATCCGTGGGCGAATTCTAACAATTGGTATCAGAGCAAGGTTGAAGCTTTGAATCAAGCTTGCCCCGGGGAGGCGACCCTACTAGCGCCTCGGGGCGGGCGACCGTGGTCGGCGGAGCGACCGGATGGAGGCGGCGAACGCATCGTCATGGGCGAGGCGGTGGACGATCGTCGTTGGGCGAAGTGACGTGGAAGGGACGGCGAGGAGCTGTCATCGGCAAGGTGATAGACAAGGATGATCGTTGATGGGAGAGGTGGTGCCGAAGTGTGGTACCGGAGGTCTCATGAAGATCAACGTTTGGGGAGAGAAGTGTGTGCGGGGAGCGAGTGGAAAAAGGATACAATATCCTTGCGGTTCTGTTCGTGGTGGATGAGTTTCGGCGAGTTCATGTACGGAAAGATGCGTTGCGCGTACATGACAAGTTGTGTTGCCGCCGAAGGTGAAGTGTTGTTTGGTAAGATGCGTCACCGACAACAAAGATATGGACGCGGACCGGTTAAGATGAGTTACCTACATGAGGCTATGCGTTTAGTCGGCATGTGGCACGCTAAGATGCGACAGCGTGGACCGGTAGTCCGAAGTGGTGTCTGGAGTTGTCGTTGTGTCCAAGTTCTGGTATGCGAGAAGTTGCAGTTGAAGCGCGTCATGACCGAGGGGTCTGGTGAGTTGTATCACAAAGGACGAAGATGTGCGTGAAGACAAGGTGGCAAGACGGCCATCTGCGTGTCTCGGCGAGGAGATCAAGCTCGGCGTAGTGGGACGGTGACCAGTTAAGTTTGTTACGACGTGAAGACTGAAGATGCGTCCAGTCTTGCACGTTGCACACGAAGATGCGACCGTGTGGGCTGGTAGTCCGGATCATACGTTGAGTTTAGTCGACAAGCCGTGAATCTGCGAATCTGCAAAGGAGTCAAAGACCAAAAGGAGTGCAAGGAGATGACAAATCAAGATTAGGGAGAGATTGTTAGCACTAATCTTGATTAGTTATAGTATGCATCGTGAGTTAGTCCTAGTCTAGATCGGTTAAGGCTACTTAATTAGGTAAGTGCAGTCTAGGTACGTGAGGAGTCAAAGTTTGAGTAGTACCAGAGTTTGTGTTGGAGCTGGCTTGCATGTCATCAAGTGTGTTTGAGTCCGGTCAGGTTTGTTTGCCCCTGAACCGAGTAGGTATAGGAGGATTGGTCGGTTGGCCGTGCGTGTATATATACACGACTAAGCCTACAAGATTTGTAACACCGGGAGAAAATAAGAGAAATAAAGAAAAACAACGGGTGCGACATGTGCCCTTGGCTATAAATTTAGTCTCCGCGTGTGTTCGTCTAGTTTGATGTGATCGATCCGTGGGCGAATTCTAACAATTGTTAGCATAATCTTGTCCTGATTAGTACCGAGTCCGAGTAGTACACGTGACCATATGAGTTCTCAGTACGTAGTCTAGGATTTGTGTCGGCCGAGTTGGTGTTGGACACTTTGTCCGTGTGTCCTGGTGTAATACTCCTGGGTAATTAGGAGTTGCCTTGTATGGCTATTAGGCGTAGCTATTTAGGATCAGAGTACGTATCGGTTTAGACTAGGTTTCTACATACGAGTTGGTTTAGGTGTTTCTAGGTTGGTCGGTTGTACGTGCATATAAGTATGCACAGATTTGTGAGAGTTTTGTAACGGAGGGAAAACAAGAAATAAAGAGAAAAAGTTTAGAGCGTGCGTGTCGGCAATAAAAGTAGTCTTCGCGTGTGTTAGTATAGCTTCATGTGATTGATCTGTGGGCGAATTCCAACACCGATCGTGCCAACAATATACGAGGCCGTCAACATCACATGCCATGTCACTATCACTAACAATTGTGATATTTCATTTATCACATGACGAGGAATAGAAGGTTCTAGGCCAGACGTTCAAGTACCTCAACGTCTTCGCCCGCATCGAGAGCTGCGAGAAGTGGGCGGACGTACGCTGAAACCTCGCCAAGAACAAGGACGAGCAGTACAACCCCGACGCTCCAGCCCCTACCGCCCCGAGCTCGGCCAGAAGAAGCTGAAAGAACCGAAGAAGGCGGGCCATCCAGCTGAAAGGTTGCAGGCGTCCTTCGATAAGTGCTGGGCCGACGCGAGGGCGCACGCCGCCGGGAGGGACAACAAGTACGACGCGCGGTGGAAGGAGATGCTCGCCAACCAGGGCGTCCGGATCACCTTGCTGAAGACAACCACCGCGGCGAAGAATAGGAACACCGATCTTGCGTTCCTGATCGGTAGAAACGACGCTGCGATGGACGAGGAGACGAGGGCATGGTACGGCGCCCATCGCCAAGACATCCTCCGACCTCCGTCGACTGCTTCGTCCTCCCCTTCGACGACGTCCGCCCCTTTGACGACGTCCACTCCCGCGGCCGACGATGCATCGCCGCCCGAGGCGCAGGAAGGCACCGCCGACAAGCCTGTTGTAGTTTAGTTTCTGTTTTGATCGTCGAATTATGGCTGATCTGATCGCTGAACTATTGGGCGATGCTTTTGTATAGCGGGAAGATGATATTTTGAAACTTATCCGCGCTGATGGGCGAATGCCGAGGTGCCGACTCGAAAAATGTTGCCACCCACACCCTATTTATCTTCAATCCGAACAAAACTATCGTCGGATTTCGGCCCGGGGCCTCAAACGGCTGAAGATGCTCTAATCGTAGCTGCAAGCTGCTTCTGCACGGCCCCGTTCCGTCCAGAGCAATGGTGTACAAGGATCACGAGCGACGACTATTACAACGAGTAAACATCACGCAGTCACATTATACCGCCACGTTCGTTTTGTGCCTTTGCTAGCTAGACGCAAGTGCCACTTTGCATTACTACTGGACAAGATGAAAGTAGTAATCTGTTAACTGATTGAAGGAGTGACAGTGAGAACCGCTGCTTCGTTTGTACCAATACATACATAACGCGATGAGCTGAAGCCTCCAGAGACTACTCCATCGCTGGTTGGCGCACCGCACTCCACCAGCTTGCTCTAGCACTGGCAGCTTGCCGAAAAGGGAAACAGAAAAAGAAATGGAAAGAAACCCATGCAAAAGCATGGGGGAAAACTAGCTAAAGCTGTTGACCGCTGCTTGATTGCATGATTGGCACGGTGGCCACATGACGGCCACTATACCAGCTCCCAAGTCTGTTCTAGCTTTGCTTCGTTAGGTTCATCTGTCTCCTCTTTCGTTAAATTAATTTGGAGTGATCAGATTAGGGGGTCCCTAATCAAGATTGCACATTCAGTGTGGGCCGGGCGTGTAACACGTGTCATTATGCTCCTGAACCTCTCAAGATTAGGGAAGATAGGATACCCATTATTCGTATTCATCGGGTAAAAACCCATTAGAACTGTATGAGACAAAAAAAAAAACCCATAGATATGTAAAGAGAACTCATATGTAAATATAGAGTGAGTATGAGTATGGGATTGTAAATCACATACCCGCGTACCCATGTACATGTCCAAAAATTGACAAGTAGAATCTTTATAATATTTTAATGTACTTAATCTCTACCGAATCACGCATTCATGTAGCTAGGCTAAAACTTACGCCTCCCGGTCCTACGATCCCTAATAAGTTAGTTAGGGTTAGACCTCTACGAAGGATAGCTTCACCTTCCATCCCATGATTTCTGCAGTCTATATCTTATTTAAGTGATCCACATCCCAATTGATATGACCACGTAAATAAGATATGAGTCTTATTTATAATATATTGCTGTTCAAAAGCCTATGTGTTAATATTTACAATGCAATGTTCATGTATATAATTATATATTATGGTTTCATGTTGTTTACAACTTCCCCCTTAATTTAATGTATTGTAAAAGCCTATATTTTTAGCCGTGGGTTCCCATTTACACAATGGGCTGATGGGTATGGAAAAACTATATAGGTTAACGAATATATAGATGGGTAAAATTAGAGAGGACAAATATGAATATGAGGTGGCTCCACACACCCATACCCAATACCTGGCGGGTGTCATCCCTACTTAGGGATGTAAACAGATAGAATAGTTTTCGTAAATCCATCGCCGAATCTGTTTGTAAGAATCCATATTTGGTTTAAAGGAATCTGACACATATGTATATCCAATTCTGAACTGAACACCAAGATACGATATAGGATATGCTATGCAAAATAGCGTTAAGTATGGATTATCTGAAAATTAATTAGCATTATCCAATGATTTCTAACCGAATAATCCAATTTTTACCGAAAAGGTTAAGATAATATAGTGCAGTAGCAGTTAGTAAGTTGTTGAGTCGTGCAGTAATCAGTCAACTCATTTACATAGTCATTGTATGTACAGATTACAAGTTTATTTGGCTAATAGGCTAATGAAACATGTGTGGATGATACCTTAGGTCATGTCTATACATTATTATTCATATGTTCATGATATATTTATTAATTTTTCATGCTACCATTTTTTATTCTATATAGTTTTGGTTGTATGGTCATTTGAACTACTTATGTGCGTACCTATCCAATTAGTTTTGTTTCCGTCTAGTGTCCGCTTCATTTCTGTTCTGAATCTACGATCAGATATATCCGTTTTTGAATCTAGACCGATCATTATCTGCTCCAATCCAAATTCGACCAAAAACATAGTAGAGAATATGGTAAAGACAAAATCCAATCCGATTCGATCTGTTTAAATCCATATCCCTACTCATGATAGCAGAGGCTGCGTTGGATTTTTTTTTCTTTTCCTGGAGAGCTACTCTGCACTGGAAGGTAAAGTGAATGAACAACACGTTCCAAAGGGAACGCAGTGATCAGTATGATCTAGAAGTAGATCCGACTTTGAGTTTGTGAGGATAAGTTTGTGGATTCATACGAGGACACAGCATGTGCTGATGTAATTATGAGATAAGTAGGATTCACGTAATGGCGACTGGCAATGATCATTGACGGCTGCGTTTTAATAAGCGGCTATTTCACGTTTGTCATTTGACAAGATCGCTGATCCCGATTAACAATTCCACGGCTAAAGAGAAAGCAGCATATTGGAGATGCCAAGTTGCTGCTGGTTAGGGGACAGCATGATCCTGCTCTACATCCTAAAGCTAAGCTAGCTTAGTTAGCTACTTACTCCCTCCTTTCCGAGGCTTAAAAACTGCTTAATCACCGAACCAAAAGGCGGCGCCTTTGATCGCTTTACAACCGTGCTCTGTCCTCTTGCAGTGGCCATGCATCTTACTACTACTACTACCCCGACGCATTCGCGCAATTGTGCATTGTCTTGCACAACGAGACAACAGAGCGCGCGCTGTGACAGAGTAGCGATGCAGTTTTTCTCGGGCAGAAGCAAGCTCCGGCAGAAGAATGGCGGCGGCAAGGACCAGGCCGACGCCTCCACGGCGAAGGTAGCGAAGCACAAGGACGGCAGGTGCCGCGCGCTGTGCTGCGGCGCGTCCAGGATCAGCGTGTCCTCGACGGCGTCGTGCTCATCACTGGACGCGGCGCCGGAGACGCGGGGCCGCCTGTCCGACCTCGCCCACGGGATGGTCCAGGCGAGGCTGCAGTCCATCATCGACGCCGCGTCCGCTGACGGCCGCCGGTCCTCGGCGCGCGGCGGGTCGACGGGGCTCGACGATCAGCACCGTCGCTGGCCATGCAGCAGCTGCTCGTGCGCGACCGTAGGCGGCGGTCACGAGAAGAAGAGAGCGCCCAGGGCGTGCGAGAGGAAACCATGCGTCGTACTGGTCGCCGTGGACAAGAGGACCTACGAGCCACGGGAGGAGTTCCGGCGGTCCATCGCGGAGGTGATCGCGGCGAAGCGGATGGCCGAGCCGGCGGAGCTGCGGGCGCTGCTCAACTGCTACGTGTCCGTGAACGCGCGCGAGCACCGCGCCGCCATCCTCGACGCCTTCCACGAGGTGTGCTCCGGCCTGTTCTCCTGCAAGGGTTGAAGGGGCTTTACCGTCGCCCATGTGCGCGTGTGCATCTGTCGTGCTCTCGCTACGGGGAAGTGCGATTGTATTAGCGTGATAAGTATGTTCTTCTCTATAGTTTGTTCAGCAGTGTTGCTGAACACTGTTGCAATAATGTGCTCAAGCCTCAAGCACGGTATGCCTATCTTGGGCAATTTACCTTGTAAATATTTCGCTAATTGTTATGTTCATTTCATAATAAGTGGAAAGTCAAGATGCATTGAGTTTTTTTTTTCCGGATGGCATCGTGTTTTTTTCTGGATCGTTTTCCATTAAGGACGGCGATCGGAGGTGTTAGCTGGTAGATACTCTCAACCAGACAGTTGTTGATGGAGTCGTCTAATCTCACTCAAGTGAAGACCGTCCGATCAATGCAACATTAAACCTCCGCACAACATTTTTTGTGTGTGCACCAATCTCTCTCGAGTCCATTCTACATTACTTGTGAAAGGCTGACATTTCCCCATTCCATTCTCTCTCCTCGCTCTTGTTGAGAATCTCACATCGGCCTCCGGCTCCACTCCCATCCTTGTCCGGCGACTTGCCGACCGGAGATGAGAGGGGAGAGGAGACCTTCGATGCCCAATGAACACGGTTTTCGAAGAATAGGGATCTTTCTGTAGTTGGTGATACGTTGTGTCATCCATGCACCGAATGCATGCACAGTATCCGTGGATCACCTGCCCCGAGACATATCCGCAACCGAGATAGTCATGCACCGTCGTGACCAACGCGGCTCTCATAGGGAAATAATCTTGTGCGACGGCATCCCACGTATTGGGTGGTGTGTCCCATAACGTTGCTAGTTCCTCTTTCAACAGACTGAGATACAGTTGGATGTCATTTCCCGGTTGTTTCGAACCTTGAATTAGCATAGTCATTTGTATGTACCTCCTCTTCATGCACAGCCAGGGGGTAGGTTGTACATCTATACAAACACGGGCCAGGTGCTATGGGTGCTGCTCTGGCTGCCAAACGGATTGAGTCCATCGGTGCTCACACCTAGCCTGACGTTCCTTGGATCGTCCCCAAATTCTGGGTACTTGATGTCCAATGCCTTCCACTGGCTAGCATCTGAAGGGTGTCTCACTATCTTGTCCGCCTCATCATCATCGGCATCATCTTCTGGCTTCTTCCTTTCTGCGTTCCAGCGCATAAGTTTTGCTTCCTTAGGGTCTACGAAATACCGCTGTAGACGATGAGTGATCGAAAAGTACCATACCACTTTTAGAGGAGCTTTCTTCCCACTCTTGTATCGAGATGCGCTGCGCACCGAACATGTGTTTCTCTCCGTGTCTTCGCCCCGATAAATCATGCAATCATTAATGCAAGCATGGTATCTCACGTGCGGTAAATTTAGAGGGCACACGATTTTCTTGGCCTCCTCGATACTAGTTGGACACTTGTTCCCCTCGGGAAGATGCTCCTGCCAGAATGCCATGTTTTCATCGAAGCTTTTATCGGTTCATTTGTGCCTTGCCTTCATCTGCAGAGCCCTGAGCGTGACATCCAAATGGGTATCCCCGGGCCTGCATCCTGCATACAATGGAGTAACCGCGTCCATTGTTATTGATTGGTTGGATTTTTATGCTTAACATTTTTTCAAATTTAGTTGGTTGTAGAACTAGGCTACCATGATAGTTAATGATTTTTTGAGAAAGCACCGGGGAAATGAAATTTGAAGAAGGGGGACATCTCCTTTTATTCGAGCTTATGAAATTGATGCATGTAAATGTATTCATGAACTTTATAGTTTATTAGGTCATATTCCTTATGATTTATCAACTTTGATATATTTACTGGGACTAAACTATTGATAGTTGCAAAAGTGCACAATTTGTTGTTGAACTCTTTTCCGTTTGACGTAGTCTTCGGGTAAAAAACGTGGAGTCGTAAAAATCCTTTTTTAGAAACAGATTATAGGAAACTCTGAAATTCATCATATTGAGAGGGACTTTTCATATTTGTGCAAATTCCTACAGAACAAAGTGCAAAACAAGAAATTGGGCAGTTTTGCAACTATCAATAGGTTAGTCCCATGTGTTTTTTTAGCGAAAGCAATGGAGAAATTAAATTTGAAGAGGTGGGCATCTTCTTTTATTTGAGCTTATGAAATTGATACATGTAAAATGTATCCATAAACTTTATAACTTATTAGTTTATATTCCATATGATTTATCTTTACTATTAAATGAGAGTTTATGATGGTACGTCGTCTAAAAAATCTTTGACATCAAATATTAGAGAGATCTCGACCGTCTGATCACCATAAAAAATGCCCACCAAATACATCCAAACCGCTCAAACACCACTCACGGAAAGCAAAAAAAATGGAAGGAACTAATGTCACCGCACACATCAATCACGGAAAGAAAAATATGTAAATAAATAATGTCACCATGTCCTTGATTGCACAGACCAATCATGGAAAAAAATTGCGTAATTAATTTCCTATAAACATAGTTGATTGCCCGCATAGATCCCTATAATTCTGACTCAGTAAATTCGCTGGGTTATTTTCTCCTATTAAATCGGTAGTTAATTGAGCGGCCGCAATGTAAATGGCTTAGCACGCCGCCTACGTAACAAATAAATTTACTAAAAATAAAAAAGGTAGGGAAGCGGGTCTTACTCTGAGTTCCTCAGTGCGAGCAATAAAATCAATTAGCGTGAGTTGACATCATTTGCGTTGGGCGCCCAAGATTAAAGCAGCAACTATTGATACAATAAGATTCTAATCCCGGTGCCTGCATTTTAGCATCGCGTTGTGTCTTCTCTAAAATCCAAGCACGAATTAAAGTCTAGCGGTTCCAGTTCATTCTCCATGAAATTAAAGTCTAGTGTTTTTTAGCGAAAGCAGTGGAGAAATTAAATTTGAAGAAGGGAGCATCTTGTTTTATTTGAGCTTATGAAATTGATACATGTAAAATGTATCCATGAACTTTATAACTTGTTAGTTCATATTCCATATGATTTATCAACTTTAATATATTAGTTCATGTCATCACATTTATTTGTTTGTCACGGGTTAAGTTGCATTTGTCTTGCTTGTGACTTTGTTCAAATATATCTCAAAGTCACATAACTTATTCTGTAGCACAATCAGCAGGCGTAGGATCTGCAGATGGCCGATCTAGCTAGCAGGCTAGCAGACACCCTTGGTCTTCCCGGTGACGAGCGGCACGCTCCTGTGCCCGGACACGGCCTCCCTCTTGACGACCCTGACGGACGCCTCGTCGTCGGCGCTCCTGGCTGGCCCCAGCTCGAGGGTGAGCCTCATCTTGGGCACGGGCCCCTTGGCCGCCAGGTCGAGCTCGCTGAGCGCCATGCGCACGTGCGACAGGAACCTCTCGGCGAGCGGCCGGCCGAAGTCCTCCCTGACGACGACGCGGAGCACCGTCATGTGCTCCAGGTTCGCTGGCATCGTGTACGCCGGCACGATCCACCCGAACCGGCGCAGGTTCGCCGACAGCTTGAACGCCAGCGAGCCGTCGTTCCTGGCGGTGCCCCTGAAGGTGAACGCCACCAGCGGCACGCCGTCCTCCTTGGAGATGATGTCGAAGCGCCCCGTGCGCTGGAGCCCCTCGCGGAGCGTCCTCGCGCTCTCCATGCAGTTCTCCATCACATTCTTGTACCCCTGTGACGGCACGAAATGTGTTACTAGTGCTGCTGATTTTCGTAAATCGATCAGTGAAATTTGGTTTTGTAAGGAAATATATTTACTGAATTTGGTACCTCGAAACCTAATCGAAGAAATTGGTAATACTGAGCGATGATTTGGCTGGACCCTGCGTAAGATCAAACATGTGAAGCAGTCAGAGGATACAACGAACAATAAAGAATCAAATCAGATATTCTGTTGATTGGTTGATTCTTCAGAGGGCACAAGAGCTTGCCTTTGGAGAAGTTGAGGGTGAAGGTGGGCTGGTCGGCGCCGAGGTAGTTGATGTGGAAGATGAGCTCGTCCGGCAGGTCTTCCTTGTTGCGCCAGATCACCCAGCCAACGCCGGGATACACGAGGCCGTACTTGTGCCCGCTGACGTTGATGCTCTTCACCAGCGGCAGCCGGAAGTCCCACTCCAGCTCCGGGTGCAGGAACGGCGCGATGAACCCGCCGCTCGCTGCGTCCACGTGGATCGGGGTGTCCCACCTGTCCGCCAGAAGATGTCAACCACGTCACTATACAGGGGAGCAAATTTTCGTGCAGGGATTAGAACTAGCTGGTGGATTAATCAGACCTGGTTCGCTTGTTCTTGGCGGCGAGGAGGTCGTTGATGCGCTTGACGTCCTCGAACTCGCCGGTGAGGGTGGAGCCGAGGATGGCGGCGACGCAGATGGTGTTCTCGTCGACCATCTCCACGGCCTTGTCGGGGTCCATCACGTAGCACCCTTCGCTCAGCTTCACCTCCTTGAGCTCCACCTCGAAGTAGCGCGCGAACTTCTCCCAGCACACCTGCATATCGGCAGAGCAGAACAAATCATTTCTCGTGTGATCAATCAGGAAATGTATGCGTGCTGAATTTTTACCTGAACATTGGCTCCGGTGACGATGTTGGGCTTGTCGTGGGGCTTCCCCTCGGCCTTCCGCCTGTTCTGCCAGCGCCGCTTGAATGCCAGCCCGGCGAGCATTATCGCCTCCGAGGAGCCGACCGTGCCGACCCCGACGGCCGTCTCGCCGGCGCCCACCGGCGCGTTGAACAGACGCGCTATGATGTTCACGCAGCGGTTCTACACACACATATCATTGTTCGATCGATCACTATCCGCAAGCTCCAGCGGCCGGGAAAGGAGATAATGTAAGTGCTAGATAGATAGCTTGCCTGGAGCTCGGTGGTGACGGGGTACTCGTCCATATCGGCGTAGTTCTTGTTCATGCCCTCGAGGATGAGCCGGTCGCACTCGGGCTCCATCCACGTCGTCACGAACGACGCCAGGTTCAGCCGCGGGCTGCCGTCCAGGAGCAGCTCGTCGTGGATGATCTGGTACGCTGCGTCCTTGGAGATGGACTTCTCCCCGAGCTCGTAGCTCGGGACAGGCTCCTGCACGTACCTCGACGCGAACACGGCGGCCGACGCCGCCGCTTCGTCGCTCTGAACATGCGTCAGAACCATACCTTCGTGTCTGACGGGTCCTTTCTTATTTCCCTATGAACACGCTTCTGTTCACTAGGCACAGAGACAGAGCATATATATACAGGGAGGGGAAACTTGGTATGTCACTTGTTCTTTGCTTGTCTCGTGTTTTTTGCTGCGCGGAGACTCTGCTTTGCATCCAAGTTGAACCCTTGCTTGCTTTCTGCTGCAACGTTTCTGCTTTACTTGATCTCTCGGTTGCTTCAAGAAAATTGTGTAGGATCACAGTTGCCTCCGAGTGCTGCTAAACTATTCGATCTCCTACGTAGCAGCATTTGCAACTGTCCAGACCTGCTACGCGTTATGACGGAAACTGTCCGATTCATGTAGGATGCAGGACATCCAACCGTCAGTACGTAATACAAAATTCAAGGCCGCTGGTTTTGTGGTTGGACGGGGATAGAACGTAAAATGCCGTACGAATGCTAAAGCAGAAACATCACTTGCCTCGTTTATATGAAAAATAAAAAATTTAAAAAGTATGTACACACAAAAGAAAAGGGAGAATTGGCAAATGCACATGAAAAGTTGATTTCAGAGATGTAAAAAGTATCATAGCTCAAACCGTTGATCCGATCCACAATTCGTTTTTACCCATGGTTCATATTAAAGAGGGCTTCAAATCTAGATCATGCATGAGTATAATTTGACAAAAAAATCAGTCTCTAGTTATCAGAAAGTTATACATTGTTAGCAACCTATTTTGCACCAAAATTGTTACATGGTAATTTTATAGACCCAATATAGCATCGTAGCGTCTTAAAATTGAAGTTGGACTTTTTTTCTTGTCCTGAATACCTCATCGAGACAACCGATAGTGAAGACAAAATTTAAATCAGATCCATGGTTTGGATGCTAGAAAATTGCGAAAATTTGAGTCATAAGCTCTGCTTGTTAGTGGTGTGAGCATGCACTCTCTATGTCCATGAGTTTCCATGTGTGCGCGTTTGCGCTGGATTAGCACCATGAATCCGATGGAAATGAAGCGGTAATCATTTTTCATGGTTACTGACCCTCTCTATATAACATTGTGCGATGGAAAGACATTTTTGTGGCTAATGTTTAACGAAAGCTCCTTTAAAAAAAGGTTTACCGTTGATAAGTGGACAACATGGTTGCACTTGGTTCATCAGTAGATGATGGAATGCTGGTGCACCTGATATATACATGGAAGCTGATAGCCTCGGGACCATTCTTGGTAAACTCTATGTATGCGGAATTTATGAGTGGTCATACTAGGTTTGTCTGTAAATACATATGAAAGTTGAAAGTTCCACCAAAGATCAAGATTTTCATGGTGTTTTAATGTAAAAAGGTCTTACTTAGTAAAGATAACCTGGCTAAGCGAAGATTAAATATGTGTAAGAAATATATGTTTCCCTGATTTTGAAATCTATTGAACATTTATTTATGGCATGTCATTTTACTCGTCTTATGTGGAGGATAGTTCATATTACATTTAACCTACCTCCTCCAACAGAGATCATGAATATGTTCAGAAACTGGTTGAATGAGATTAACAAAAAGGCTCAAATATGCATGGGGATTTGTGCTTTAATTTAGTCTACATGGTGACAATTACATTGTTTTATAAAAAACATTATTTCTTAATTTTATATAGGTTATCCACAAGGCTACTTATGTTTGGTTATTTCTTCTCCCGATACAGTAGTGGAAGCCTACAAATAGAGTGCAACCGTCTGGAGACAGTTGCACATGATCTTCTAACATGGTCGCTGGTGGCCTATTAATAGAATCCATGATTCATAGGAGCTTTTTGATCTTTCTTTTCCGCTGGTTGGTTTGTATTTGTTTTTTAGTTGTAATATTAATTTGATTGATGAAAATTGCTACAATAAATATTAATATGTGCCTCAGTTGATGTAGAAGTCGAATATATGCACCTAATTTTCAAACTGACCATGTCAAAGAAAATCATACGCCACATGAACCTATACGACACAATCTTCACTGATAGCTCGCAATCCTATTGACAAGAGGAAAACAACATAGGCCATATCATAACTCCCAAACAATTTGTTATTTATTCCCACTCTTTAAAAAAGCTACAATTGTTTACATGAAGTAAACGACCTCGAAGCTATAAGTTCAATCTAGTGCAACCTAGTCTATCACAGTTTTCCAACTGGCCTAAAACTTCCCACATTCGAACACAAACATGTTTTAAATATGAGTAATTTATCTTGATATTCAATCCAAAAAAACAGTAGATAAACATGATGGTAACAACATAGATTATATTATTCATGTGAACGAAGGTAAATATAGCATATCTAAATCGATTGCTAGAACAAGAAACTGTAGAAGAATTTAGAAGAGAAGTAAGAAGAATACATACAGTGCATAGGAGGAACTATTTGCGTTGCCGTTGTCTCTTATGTTGCCGAAGAGTTCATTGATGTTGGGGAAAGGATGTCTTTAGGGAAGTAGTCGTTATCGTTCCTGATGATGATGAAGTTAGTAGTTGCGCAAGAGCGCTCCGCAGAAACCTTACCGCATCTCTCATGTACAAGTTCTCAAGAGGCGGGGTTCCGAAGGCCTACTATCCCAAACAGAAGTGCGTGCCCTTGGTCGGGGTGGGGAAAAATAATCGTCGACGCAAAGCTCTAAAACCATATGGCACATTAATAGGTTGTGGTGTGTATGCTATGTATCTCGAAGAGGGGCAAAATATCTTCATAGGCACGGTAGAGGAAGCGGACATATGAGCAGAAGAGGAAAGAGATGGGAGGGGACATCGATCGAAGTCAAAGATACATATGTTTGTATTCATTCTCCACTCGTGCAAAATGTTTCATTTTCTGCATGACTGTTTAGATTAGTCCATTCATGAGTGGCAAATGGAAGATAACATGTGCATGTGGCATGGGTGCTACCTCGGCTCGGCTCTCCCGCGTGCGTGCACACCGTGATAAAGCATGCGGAAGAGGAGGAGCGCGGTTGTAGGTGTCATCTTCGTATGCTTATACAACAAGTAGAAGAGTCCCTCTTATAGGAGGTCAAAAAATATTTAAAAACTAGCAATGTGGAAGTTAAATTTAGTCACACCTCTTTCCACGCATAAATGGGTCAAGTGGGCCTCTGCAAATTTTAGGAATTATTGAAATAGGATTTTCGACTGGGGCAAAATTAGTCAACATTCCAAAAATCTCCACGAGTTCCAAAGACACACAAAGTTTGGTCGTTAGTATCGAAACATTATTTTTATACCAGTACTACAGACTGTTAAGTTGAACTTTCACCTAGACTCTATGTTACACTAGCTTACGACTTGAACAATTTATTATGTCTTGAATTGGAAGTTTTTTATGAATCTAGCTTCGCGCAAAACTTTGATCGATACTAGGCCGTTGGGGGATTCCCCGCGGGTGAAGTGTATGTATCTTTCATACTTCAAGACATTTCATGAGTTTATTAGAGAGTATCTAACTCTCATGGAATGCGACAATTAAGAGTAAGACTCGGATATGTGTTTTTTTTAAGATGTACTGTAGGACAATATCTCTGCTTAAATAGTTCATTAGAACACATTAAGATAAAAATTAGTCTATCATGCAGAGTTGAGAGTATTGAATCTTTACCGAGTGGTATTATACAAAAGTAAGGATACTTTCCTCACAGTTGACCACCAGCTTGTCTCTCAATTATATATCATGGAATCTCCGATCAGATAGATTGGGTTGCCACTGTGGATAACTTACAGTGTGGGTCTCATACCTTTCTCCTTTGATGCATTATGTATCACATGTATACTCCCTTTATGAAGGGATGTACCAAGTAATGCAACACAATAACTTCAGAATTCCTCATTTTTTTGACAGATTTTAGTTTCCTCTTCACATGCGTTGATGATTTTACATTATCATATCTGAGAGTGGATTTGCTGTGTACATGGATAGCTACGCACCCATGTGTTGTATGGTGATTAAATCCCTATGAACCTATTTTATCCTGTATATATTTGATGGCGCGGTGATGATGATGTGGAAGCTTCTTCTTCAATCTCGGCAACGGCGACAGAAAGCTTCTGTTGCCAAGTTGACGTGGGAATGTGTAGTAAATGACCGGCCAGTTGGAAACCCCAAGAGAAGGTTTGATGAATATAGCAGCAAGTTTTCCCTCAGTTATGAAACCAAGGTTATCAATCCAGTAGGAAAAAGCCAATACGACTGAAGGTGATGCCCACTAGCTGCGTGACACTCTAACAAGGGCGCCGTTAACGATTTCTTGTTAGCGCGTCTTCAACCAGTAGCAACGTGGAACCTGCACACAACACAACCAAATACTTTGTTCCCAACTTACGATGAGGTTGTCAATCTCACCGGTTTGCTTGAAACAAAGGGTATGAGCGTATCGAGTGAAAAGTGATAGTAATATGCAAGTAAAGTAAATAGTGCGAGTAAAGTAAACATGTGATAGCAATATAAAGGAAATAGGACCGGGATCCACAGTTCACTAGTGGTGTCTCTCCATAAGATAAAATAACACATGATGGGTAAACAAATTACAGTTGGGCAATTGATACAATAAAGACAACGTGATATGTCGAGAGGATCACTATGAGATTTACTCTGGGCATTACAACAAGATACATAGACCACCATCCAACTGCATCTATGACTAATAATCCACTTGTGGCGAATCAATCTGAGAACTCCACAAGTATTAAGTTGCGAACAACAGATAATTGCATTAAGCAAAGTGTGTAATGTAAACAAAGCATATGCCCTTGAGCATATGAATGTTGTTTTCCCCTAGTAGCAACATCACATCTACAACCTTAGAGGTTTCTGTCACTCCCCCAGATTAAATAGAGGCATGAACCCACTATCGAGCATAAATACCCCCTCTTGGAGTCACTAGCAACTACTCGGCCAAGATAGCTACTAACAACGGAGAGCATGCAAGATCATAAATAACATAGAGATAACATAAGATAAAATTCAGTACATCAACTCAATCATAACACCAATATTCATCGGATCCCAACAAACACAACATGTAGAATTACATAAAGGTAGTCTCGATCATGTAAAGCAGCTCACGAGACCTAAATATGAAGCACATGGTGGAGAAGACAACCATCTAGCTACTGCTATGGACCCATAGTCCAAGGTAGACTACTCACTCATCGTGCCGGAGGCAAGCATGGTGATGAAGAAGACCTTCGGTGGCGATTCCCCTCTCCGGCAGAGTGCTGGGAAGAGCTTCTGGACCCTCCCGATCTCGGGTCGATGATGGCGGCGGATCGCGATGTGTTTCTGAAAAAGTGATTGGGTATTTAGGTTTTTCCCGTTGGGGGGTCTTTATAGGCGAAGGGGCGTCGTCAGAAGTGGCCCTGGTGGGGCTCACCATAGGGGGGCGCGGGCCAGCCCTAGGCCGCGCCCCCTGGTGGTGTGGTCCACCAGTGGCTCCTCTCCGTCTCCTCTTCGGTTCTCTAGAAGCTTCGATAAATATCTGGACGTCTGGCTTTTGTTTCGTCCAATTCCGAGAATATTTCCTGTGTAACTATTCTGAAACACAAAAACAGCAGAAAACAGGGAACTGGCACTGTGGCATCTCATTAATAGGTTAGTTCTGGAAAATGCATAAAAATGCCACGAAGTGTAACGAAACACTAAGCAAATGGTGTAAAAACAAGCATGGAGCATCAAAAATTATGGATACGTTGGAGACGTATCAGCATCCCCAAGCTTAACTCCTGCTCGTCCTCAAGTAGGTAAGTGATAACAAAAGAAATAATTTTTGAGGTGACATACACCTACACAATCTTGATCATATATGTAAGCGTTGTGCGCTGGGATCAAAAGAACTTAAAACATGGGCATGAAAGATATAATCTTGATAGAAGAAACTTAGCAACCATGTTATAACATGAAAATGAATACAAATGAAAGATCATGAAAATGAAACAATGAAAGTCAAACGTGTGTTCAAATCATAAGGAAAAACATACAAATGGTTTTTAGCTTGTCCCTCATGAGAGAGCAAAACATAAATGTATAGGACACCTTCAAGTTTAAGAGGGCGACTAGATACAAATAATTTAAGAACAAGTGAAACCAACAATATGAATCAATCAATGAAAACTTTGGGACAATGCACATTATACTCAGAATAACAACTATGCTCTCTTAGACGATGCATAAAGATAGAAGGTGGTGACTCAACATAAAAGTAAAAGAAATGCCCTTCGCGGAGGGAAGTAGTGATTGCAAGTTTTATAAACCTTCAAAAATTATGGTACTTACCGGCTTTGAGCTCTCATTGCCCCCATCATAGGCATCTTGAATGGTTAAAGTTAATGCGAATACACTTATGCTGCATATGCTTGACAAATCATAAGTTGAAAACCTCGTGTCCCGTGAAATACAAATACGCAAACCTCATGCTACTCGACTTAGAGTCCCAAGCAAGCTCTTGTCATTGTAAATATATGTGTATCATCGAGAACCGCCAACGGGGTACCTCCTGCCCGATGACATGGAACAAGCCCACATAAAAATGACAAGACAAACAGACAATGAACACCTCAACATCTCTTTTATTTACCATTGGTATAGCTTTTTATTGTGAGATGCGTCGTTGAATGTTCACTATAGGCATGCTGTAAATTTCCACCATGAATTATGCATGGCTTAGATTAGCGGCCCAGGTGTTTCCCTAACACATATAAAAACTCTATGATCCCGCAAGATTCCCAACTTATTTCACATCGCGAGTATCCATAAACAAAAGATCATGATATCAACTCAAATGAAAGATAGTGCAATGTTGAAAGCTTGCCCCATGACGGCATGGCTGGGCTAATTTCCAACTTACAACTTGCAAGCATAACAACTCAACATAAGAGAGCCACAATGTCAAAATTTTAAAACGAGAAAAGTAAAGTGTGCCATCAGGTTCGTGAGAGCTTTACTGACCAATTTTCACATAACACCAAAAAGAGTTTAATTTGAAGGATAGATAAAAGCAAGTCAAATGTACTTTGGAATAGCAAATTGCTAATAGGTATGTATGGTGGACACTTTTGGAACAACTTGGTTTTTAGGAGTTGGATGCACGAGTAGAGCTCATACTCAGTACAAAATGAGGGCTAGCAAAAGACTGGGAGCAACCAACTAAGAGAGCAATAACGGCCATAATCATGCAGAGCGACAAAGCGACATTAAAAGAAGCATAAGATGGCATCAAAAGTCAAAAAATAAATGATCATAGAGGCTTATGGCGACTTTGTATGAGTCTAACATGTGTGAGCATGCGCCAAGTCAACCCAAATAAAGCATCAAGGAGAAAATCAAAATAATGCTTCCAAATAATTAAAACAACGCATGATTTTTTCAAATGCTCATTAAGCAATCTCAGTCATTTGAGACAAGTCATGCTACAGCAAAACCACTAAGCATACTATCAAAAAGACATCAAGCATGACATGCAAAAGTGTAGGTCGCAGTCTACACAAGCTCCTTCTTGTACCACTTTTTTGCATAAAGCTTTTTCTCTTTTCCAACACCATTCAAACTTTTTATAAACAACTCTTTTTGATGAAACCCAACATGGATCAGAGGTCAAAATACACCTTGATGAAAATATATAACAAGATCTGGACACAAATCAAGGTGAAAATTGAAAGCTAAACGCAGTTCTAGAAAAAGAAGAACACTCGATCAAGTCTGTTTTTCACTCTTATCGTTCAATGAGTGTTCTTGGCAAATGAAAAGCAAGGCAACTTCTCCAAAAGAAATTTTTTGGGGTCCAACCATTTATTGCAGCAAACAAAACTAAACAAAACTGAAAACTAAAAACAACTGACGCTTCAAGAAAAACGCATAATGCATGAAACAATAAAAATATAGTGCGTTGAAAGGTGACCTAATTTTTGCCGATGAAGAAGGGGTGCCTCGGGGGCATCCCCAAGCTTTGACGCTTGTACTTCTTGGATATTTCTTGGGGTGCATGGACATACCCAAGCTTGAGCTTTTGTCCATTCTTCAACTCATCTCATCATTCTCCAATCCCTACACTTGAAAACTTCCTTCATACAAAACTAAACACAAATCTATTAGCAACATTAGTGTAAGCATAACATTGAATCAACCCTTTTTGCTTCAGGTTTCAACTCAAAACCACCACATATAAAGCATATACTACTGTGGCAACTTCCACAAAAGTTCCGTGATCAAAAGAACTCAAAAAGAAAGCGATAAAGCGGCAAACACAAATATTGGCAGAAATCTATCAAAACAGAACAGCTCACAAAGGTCGAATTTTTAGAGGGTTTTATGTTGCTCAAATCAAAAAGTATTCAACTAATGAAAGTTTGGATATAACCTGGGGCATATGCACAAGAAATCGCAGGTCCAAAAAATATACAGAGAATTTTCACGAATTTTTACGGTGCAGCACCGAAAACAGTTTCAGGACAGCAACATCCCCAAATCTTACCTCACTCAAATTAGAGGCTTCTCTTGGCACAAAAACTAAATAAAAAGGATAAGGAGCGGTTATTACAGTAGTAATAACTTCCAAGACTCAAATAAAATAAAAAGTACTGAAAGTAAAAAACATTGAGGCCTAGTTTGGCAGCAAAGTTTATTGAAAAATATAGTATTCTAAAACCATAGTATTCACATGCCTAGGCAACGGATACTTCAGTTTTAAGGAATACTTTATTTTAGGGAAAAATATGTTAGGACTGAAGTCTCCAATTAGGCAAAAAAATGAAGTTTTAGAGGATACTTCAGTTTTTAAAACTAAAGTATTTACTAGATCCAAACGCCTTAAAGTATTTGATACTTTATTTTTTCTAGAAACTGAAGTATTCACAGAATACTTCAAAATTACTTTGAAGCCAAACGAAGCCTGAGTTATCTCCCAAGAGTGCTTTTCTTTAACGCCTTTGAGCTAGGCGCAGAAAATGCGAATCAAGTAATATCAAGAGAATCATTAAGATCAACCATTTCCTCAAGATCACCACTTACCACACTAGGCACTTTAGAGGTTCCCGAAGATGATTCAACCTGTAAGTCACTCTTAGTTGAACTAAAAGTCTTACCAATCTTAAAAACATGATGCGGTTTAGGCACAGACACCTTGGAAACATACATAAATTTTTGCTCTTTTCCAACAAAAGCTTTCTCCTTCTTAAACTTAAGAGAAGAGAAAATTGAACTTAAAGTTTCCATGAATTCCTCTAGTTTCCCAATCCTAAGGTTTTGACCATCAAGAGTAGTGCTAGCTTCTAAAACGGTGATTCTCTTACCGATACTTTCTATCGCTTCATTAACTCGGCTAGCATTATCAAGGATATTTGGCAAACTTTTTTCTAAAGAGCCTAGTTTCTCTATAACTTCCTCCAAAGTGATCTCAGTTTTAACCATATGAATAGGTGGTACTCCCACTAAACTTTCTATTAAAGTGCATGCTTCAAGATCGGGAGTACCCAGAAAATTACCTCCTACAAGAGTATCAAGAACGTACCTATACCAACTAGTTATACCAACATAAAAATTTCTAAGGAGGATCATGGTAGAATGCTTCTTTGTACACTTATGATGAGAATTTCTAATACGGTACCAAGAATCTTTCAAGCTCTCTCCCCCTTGTTGCTTAAAAGTACGAACTTCAACTAAAGGATTACTCATTCTAACAAAGCTAAAAGCAAGCAAGTAAAAACAACTATAAGGAAACTAATTTTTTGTGTTTTTGATAAAACAAAGCAAGTAAAAATAAAGTAAAGCAAAACTTAAAACAAAGTAAAGGATGTGCGTTCGAAACTCCCCTTGCAGAAGTATTCTTTTTCCCCGGCAACGGCGCCAGAAAACTTGTTGATGGCGCGGTGATGATGATGTGGAAGCTTCTTCTTCAATCTCGGCAACGGCGACAGAAAGCTTCTGTTGCCAAGTTGACATGGGAATGTGTAGTAAATGACCGGCCAGTTGGAAACCCCAAGAGAAGGTTTCATGAATATAGCAGCAAGTTTTCCCTCAGTTATGAAACCAAGGTTATCAATCCAGTAGGAAAAAGCCAATACGACTGAAGGTGATGCCCACTAGCTGCGTGACACTCTAACAAGGGCGCCGTTAACGATTTCTTGTTAGCGCATCTTCAACCATTAGCAACGTGGAACCTGCACACAACATAACCAAATACTTTGTTCCGAACTTACGATGAGGTTGTCAATCTCACCGGTTTGCTTGAAATAAAGGGTATGAGCGTATCGAGTGGAAAGTGATAGTAATATGCGAGTAAAGTAAACAGTGCGAGTAACGTAAATAGGTGATAGCAATATAAAGGAAATAGGACCGGGATCCACAGTTCACTAGTGGTGTCTCTCCATAAGATAAAATTACACATGCTAGGTAAACAAATTACATTTGGGCAATTGATAGAATAAAGACAATGTGATATGTCGAGAGGATCACTATGAGATTTACTCTGGGCATTACAACAAGATACATAGACCACCATCCAACTGCATCTATGACTAATAATCCACTTGTGGCGAATCAATCCGAGAACTCCACAAGTATTAAGTTGCGAACAACAGATAATTGCATTAAGCAAAGTGTGTAATGTAAACAAAGCATATGCCCTTGAGCATATGAATGTTGTTTTCCCCCTAGTAGCAACAACACATCTACAACCTTACAGGTATCTGTCACTCCCCCAGATTAAATAGAGGCATGAACCCACTATCGAGCATAAATACCCCCTCTTGGAGTCACTAGCAACTACTCAGCCTAGATAGCTACTAACAACGGAGAGCATGCAAGATCATAAACAACATAGAGATAAAATAAGATAAAATTCAGTACATCAACTCAATGATAACACCAATATTCATCGGATCCCAACAAACACAACATGTAGAATTACATAAAGGTAGTCTCGATCATGTAAAGCAGCTCACGAAACCTAAACATGAAGCACATGGTGGAGAAGACAACCATCTAGCTACTGCTATGGACCCACAGTCCAAGGTAGACTACTCACTCATCACGCCGGAGGCAAGCATGGCGATGAAGAAGACCTCCGGTGGCGATTCCCCTCTCCGGCAGGGTGCCGGGAAGAGCTTCTGGACCCTCCTGATCTCGGGTCGACGACAGCGGCGGATCGCGATGTGTTTCTGGAAAAGTGATCGGGTATTTAGGTTTTTCCCGTCGGGGGGGTCTTTATAGGCGAAGGGGCGTCATCAGAAGTGGCCCTAGTGGGGCTCACCATAGGGGGGCACGGGCCAGCCCCAGGTTGCGCCCCCTGGTGGTGTGGCCCACCAGTGGCTCCTCTCCGTCTCCTCTTCAGTTCTCTGGAAGCTTCGGTAAATATCTGGATGTCTGGCTTTTGTTTCGTCCAATTCCGAGAATATTTCCTGTGTAACTTTTCTGAAACACAAAAACAGCAGAAAACAGGGAACTGGCACTGTGGCATCTCGTTAATAGGTTAGTTTCGGAAAATGCATAAAAATGCCACGAAGTGTAACAAAACACTAAGCAAATAGTGTAAAAACAAGCATGGAGCATCAAAAATTATGGATACGTTGGAGACGTATCAATATTCTTAGTAGAATATGAGATTCTGATGTACAAAAGTGGTTTCAGAATTTTGGATCTATTTTTTCCATCAAAGTCAACTCACAAAAGGATTTTTGCTCACTTCTTTTATTTTGGAGTTGACTTTGACCCAAAAAATTCAAACCAAAATTTTGAAACTAGTTTATACACCAAAATATTGTGTTTTACTAGGAACACAAGCTAAAATATGTTCATAGGGAATCACCGTCCAACATATGGGTGTGTAGCTATCCATGTAGGCATCAAGTTTCTTTCGTATCCTTAGAATTGTTCACCTTGAGGATCATATTATATAAGAATAGCGGGTTTAGGGTTTTCAACCACAGTCAAGTCCATCAAGAGCTCATGTAGCCACTCTGCTTCAATAGTGGTTATTTCTAATGTTGTGAGTTATATTCCCATTGTTAACCTTGTGAGATGATTTGCTTGCAAGAGTTCTAGGAAACAACACCACGATCAAATGTAAACACATATCGACTTGTGGCCTTAATCTCATTAGTACCAGATATCCAGTTTGAGTTTCTATAACCCTCCAATACCCTCGGATACCAGGTATAGTGAATACGACCATAGCTCCCAGTGCTTTTCAGATAACACATAACTCTATAAAGAGCATGCCAATGATCATCTCCAGGATTTGAAACAAATTGACAAAGTTTGCTCACAACAAATGAGATGTCAAGCCTCTAGTGCTCACCGAATACACAAGAGAGCCAATAATTTGAGAGTATCTCAGTTGATCTCTATGGCACACATATGATTCTTTCAAACTAGTAGTCACTATACCCGCAAGGACTCAAGACCTTTTCCACATAGTGAGATTGAAGCAGGGTAATCCCATCGTTGTCATCTCTCTATAGCTTGATGTTCAAGATAGCATAAGCTACTCCTAAATCATTCATCTCAAAAGAATGAGATAAGAAATCCTTACCATCCCTTATCACATCAAGGATGGACCCAAAGATCAGCATGCCATCGGCATACAAACACAAGATAACTCCCTCGCCCCCACCATGACGATAATACACATATTTATCCACTATGTCTACTACAAAGCCTACAACAGCTAAGGTTGGCCTAAGTATTTCTAGGGGTGCCACATCAGTGGCGGGAACGCCATCGTGTTAGAATAAGGTGCACCCTACTTCTCCCCCATATCAATGGTGCACCTTATTCCAATGTGGCCTAACTTGTTGCATTACCAACCTTAGGTTCAAAATCACCAGGGAAAAAACCCTCTCCAATAGCAGGTGCCCTAAAATGTTTTGGATGCATTTTTTTACAGTAGCCCTAAATTTTGGCCCTAATGATGTAAATATACATCACCAAACCGGCTGCCCTAAAACAAATCCCCTGCGCGCAAGAAGCCAATCGCTTGATGAAATCCATCACCGCCGGTGAATACGTGCTTCTCCGTTGTTGCCCCATCAAATAGTCACCAGATCCGCCACCGGCGAGCTCCGCCCCACCGTTTTCCCATAGCCTCGAGCCCAATCGCGGTCATGCCATGATGTCTTCACACTGCCGCTGCCCCATTTGCATGTCTGGTTTCTTCGGTATTCAACTGTGGCCCTCCAGTCAATATGGTGTCAAGCTCACTGCCGACACCTAGCGTTGATGTATGGGCACCTTGAAGCGGTGGGCCTCTCCACGCGCTTGTACAATGCAGCAGTGTGGAGGTTTGGCCGGCCGCGATAGGAGATGAATTTCCCTGAGGTGGAGAGCCACATAGAGGTGGGGTTCCTCGAGCCGGAGCTGCCGATAGTCAGCCGCGAGTAGGAGAAGGAGGACCGCCCAGCTCGCCTGCATATTTGGGATCGCAAGGCCGCCAATGAGGCCATGACAAGGCTGAGGGTGGAACACCCAAAACTTGTGCGCGGTTGGAGTTTAACCACGCGAAGAAGAAGAGAGCCGCACAGTCGGAGGTTGTCCCCTCGGTCATCCACATCTTTTCAGAGTCCTCCTCTTCGTTGGACTTCGATTTCTGGAATAGCTTCAACACCGATGGTGACACCAAAACAAACTAGGTAGTGTCAAAGTTGTATGGATGTTTAGTGTTGATGTCGAGCAATGTAGGTACTTTCTATGTTCTATCAATGTTATGTTGGAGTTAGCAAAGTTTAAATCAATGTTTGTAGTGTTAAATCGATATTAGAATATTGAATTTGAAGTTCGAAATGTCAAATTTGAAGTGTTGAAATGGCTCCTCATGCCCAAAAATGCATCATCCTGTGTGGCAGTCGTGCCTTACTTTGCATCATCATATAAAATGTGTTGGTGTCTTATATCTCTATTTTTGGTGCCCTATAATTCTTAGAGCACCTATTTTTTGCCCTATTTTAAATCGTCCGAATATGATGCTATTGTACCTGCTCCAAATAGGGAGGATCCTTATCCTCTTTCGCTTTCTTCTCATCTTTTTAGATAAAAGGCACATCAGGTGCCCAGCTTTGAATTAACAAAGCCACGAATGATCAAGGTTTGATACAAGATGCTAAACCAGCTTACACATCGAACAACAAAAGCACAAAACACAAACAAAAATGAGGAGCACAACTTGAAGAAGTCGATGCTCTCCGCGGGAAGCCACCAGGGAAGAAGACAAGAACACCTTGAGGGATCCATTGGCTGCATGAGGAGGAGGCTCCTTCTGCAAAGCATGTTGGGAGGGGAAGTAGTACTGTCCTTTTCCAACGCCAAAGAGGGAACCCTTTCCCTCTCATCCTGGCTCAAAGGATGCCACACCGTTGAATGTCGGAAGCACTCCCTAAGCTAGGAAGGGTACTAACCCCCAAGGCCAACAGGGGTAGAGACCAGAGAACCTCGCCAAAGCTGACAAAACACCACAAGAAGTCCACCAAAAACTAGAGGTGTTGATGACCCACAAGTATAGGGGATCACAACAGTCTTCGAGGGAAGTAAAACCCAAATTTATTGATTCAACACAAGGGGAGCCAAAGAATATTTATAAGCCTTAACAGATGCGTTGTCAATTCAGCTGCACCTGGAAACAGACTTGCTCGCAGCGGTTTATCAGTAGCAATAGTTTTATAGTGGTGATAGTAGTGAAACAGTAACAACAGTAGTAAAATAAAAGCGGTAATAGTAGCAATAGTAAACAGTAGGATCAAATATTGTAGGCATAGGGATGGATGTACGGGCATTGCATGGATAAGATAATTCATGAAATCAGTGAGACATGGGCAATTGCAGATAAATAATATAAAGCATCCTAGTACTAACAATCATAGGCATGTGTTCCGTATATAGTCGTACGTGCTCGCAATGAGAAACTTGCACGACATCTTTTGTCCTACCAGCCTATTGCAGCAGGGCCTCAAGGGAAACTACTGGTAATTAAGGTACTCCTTTTAATAAAGTACTGGAGCAAAGCATTAATACTCGGTGAACACATGTGATCCTCACATCATAGCCATCCCCTCCGGTTATCCCAATTTCTGTCACTTTGGGGCCTCGGGTTCCGGACAACAATATGTGTAAACAACTTGCAGGTAAGATCATAAATAACAAGTATCATCATAAAACAATAACAAGTTCAGATCTAAGATCATGGCACTCGGGCCCAAAGTGACAAGCATTAAGCACAACAAGTTGCAACAATGTCATAAGCACTAATAAAAGATACTACACACTATGCCCTAACAATCTCATAGCAAATTACATGAATGATCTCATCCAATCCCTACCATCCCCTTCGCCTACAGCGGGAATTACTCACACATGGATGGGGGAGTCATGGATGGTTGATGGAGAGACATCGGTGATGATGATGATGAAGTTCTCCTCCAAATCCCCATCCCGGCAGGGTGCCAGAACGGAGTTTCTGGTTCCGAATCGCGGTTTCTGATGGTGGCGGCGCAACGGAAGTCTATCTGGGAAAAACGCCGAACCCCCGCTCCTTTCAGGTCAGAGGGTATATGTAGGCGGAAGGAGGGGGTCGAGGCGATGGCCGAGGCGGCCTCACCACAGGTGGGCGTAGCCAGGCCTGGGCCGCCCCCCTGGTGGTGAGCCCAAGCCACTGCCCCCCTTCATCTCTCCTTCTGGCTCCGTGGGTCTTCTGGCAAAATAGAATTTTTGCAATATTTTCTGGGATTTTTCCTGAAAGTCGGATTTCTACACAAAAACAAGACACCAGAGCAATTCTGCTAAAAACAGCGTGAGTTCGTGTTAGTTGTATTCAAAACACACAAATTAGAGGAGAAACAATAGCAAAAGTGTTCGGGAAAGTAGATATGTTTTGGACGTATCAACTCCCCCAAGCTTAGCTATTTGCTTGTCCTCAAGCAATTCAGTTAACAACTGAGAGCAATAAAAGAAACTTTCACGAACACATTTGCTTCATATGATGTATATATACTCACTATATGATCAAGTACTCAGGCAATTCATAATAAGAAATATGCTACTAATTTTACCTCATAGTCAAGCAAGCTATGAAAGAGTGCCAATGCACTAATAACAAGTAGCATGAACATAAGAAGCTACAAGATTGTAGTGTTCATAAATGATATGGAAGAGTGGTATCCCGCTTGTCTTTATTTGTGGAGCAAAACATAAATGCTGAGGCACCTTTGAAGTCCAAAGGAAGACTAGAAGTAAAAATATCAAAGATACAAGCACCAAAGTTATACCACAATTAACCGTGTTCTGGGACAAGCACATTACACTAAGAATAACAGCTATGCTCTCAAGAAGGTGCTTAAAGTTAGAAGATGAAGACTTAACATAAAAGCAAAAGAAAGGCCCTTCGCAGAGGGAAGCAGTGATTTAACATGTGCTAGAGCTTTTCATTTGTAAAACAGAGATAAAAATTTATTTTGAGAGGTGGTTGTTTCATGTCAACGACTGGCAATGGGGACTTGCTATCTTCCATAATAAACAAGTGAGAGCGGTTCCGAGTTCTTTGAAAATTTGGCATATTGGTGCTCTTTTATAAAGCTTTGGCACTCCTCCCCACCTTTTTCCTTTCTCAAACCATGGCTAACCGATTCCATCGGGTGCCCACCAACTTTCACATACCATGGAGGAGTGCCTTTTTTTCTTTCTTTTTAGAATTAGATTACAATGGTCTGACCAGCTCCCTTGCAAAATTAATGACGAGCAGATGAAGTTACCTAGTCGAGGGGTACTTAATTTAATATGGAAGATAGCAATCCCGACCACTACGTCCTCATGAGCTAAAAACAGTGGCACAAAATGAGAAGTAGTTGAAAGTTTTGAAAGGTAGCACATAAAAATTTACTTGGAATGGCTTGCAAATACCATGCATAGGAATTTATAGTGGACTCTTTGGTAAACTTGGTTTTTGGTGATTGGATGCATGAGAAGTATTCCCTCTCAGTACAAGTGAAGGCTAGCAAAAGACTAGGAAGCGACAATCGAGAGAGCAATAGCTGTCATAATCCTGCTTGCAACAAAACAAAATTAATATAGGCACAAAAATGATACAAGAACTCTGAGGCAAAGTAAATCATCGAGGCTTATTTGACTTTTTGTTCAGTCATATGCATGCTTGAGCATGTGCCAAGTTGATTCAAATGAAACTTTCAGAGGTGGATACCACAATAACACACCATATTATGAATAAAACAATGCAAGCAAGCATCTATATGACATGCTACAAACTATTAGTAAATTGGAACTAATCATATGAGAGCAAGAACTACAAAGCATCCATTAGATAACATATACCTTACATGAACCGACTAAGAATGTCCACATAGATGAGTATATGTACAAAAATGAAAACAAATAGAGTTCATACCAGCCTCTTACCACATCTCGGATTGTCATATATCATCATTATTGCCTTTCACTTGTGTGGCTTGAATAATATGAAGTGAATACCAAGCTCCAAATGAGTCACAGAGGACTGAACTCTACTACAAACTTTATAAAACCGAAGAAGAACAACAAATATTTTTGGGTTTTTGATTTTTGAAACAGGAACAGAAGGAAATAGCAAAAAAAGCAAAATATTTTTGGATTTTTCAAATATCAAACCAAAAATAGCAAGTAAAGCAAACCAAAGCTAGCAATTGAAAAGTCAAACAAAGAGAAACAACGGAAATATTTTTGGTCTTTTTGTGTTTTGGAAAGAAGAAATAAGAACAAGAACAACAAAGAAAAGAAAACGAACCATGGATATACAAAGTACCGACAAAATATGATATGTAGATGGGTGAATCATCGGCGTACCTCCCCCAAGCTTAGGCTTTTGGCCTAAGTGGAGATCAATCCCAGCTCGGCCATGAAGTGGCGTCCCCAAAATATGATGAAGAAGCACCTTCGTCCTGATATAAGCTTGAGGGTGCCCCGGTGTGGTACGTGGTGTAGTGATAGGCCGGCTCCTCCTCTTCCTCCTGGTCTACGACGCCATGCTATACATTGAAGCCGAGCAACCTAAGCTGCTCATCCAACTCCTCCTTCGGGCGCGACCATGGCCTGTTGTGAATACTGAACAAACTAGGCTGTGGCAAGGGCACTTCCCTTTCCTCTCCATCTGTAAATAACATTCTATAAACTAATTTCCCTGCACAAGAGTTAGCAGTAACAAAGTGACGGAGCTTCATGGCAGCAAGATCAAGCCTCTGTGGAATCAACAATATATCATGAGGGGCAATAGGAAGTCCAAGAGCAGCAACAATGCATGCAGCAATAATGCCTCCATAAATAGGTCCCCTAGCGGCTAGGCGACGAGCAATAAGAGCACCGAGGTTATACTTCCTACTAACATCAAGAGCGGTGGCTAGAAAAGCTAAATGATAGTTGGAGATATTGCTAGTGTTCCCTCTACCAAGAATACTAGTGGCAAGAAAATATCTAACAGCTGGGAGTTGAATGTTTCTTATTGATACGTCTCAAACGTATCTATAATTTTTGATGCTCCATGCTTGTTTTTACACCATTTGCCTTGTGTTTCGTTACACATTGTGGCGTTTTTATGCGATTTCTGGAACTAACCTATTGACAAGATGCCACAGTGCCAGTTCCCTATTTTCTGCTGTTTTTGTGTTTCAGAAAAGTTACACATGAAATATTCTCGGAATTGGACAAAACAAGTTCCAGAAGTCTTATTTTTCCCGGACGAAGGACGAGGACCGAAAGAGAGCCGGTGGGGGGCCAGGGGCTAGCCTCACACTAGGGCAGCGGGGCCCAGCCCCTGGCCGCGCCCCCTATGTGTGAGGAGTCCCTGGCAGCCCCCTGACGACGCCCCTTCACCTATATAAAGCCTCGAGACGGAAAACACTAGGGGAGTCAACAATTTTCCAGAAAGAGTTCCGTAGCTCCGCCGCTGCCACCGACGAATTTCGGGGGACAGAAGTCTCTGTTTCGGCACCCTGCCGGGACGGGGAAGTGCCCTCGGAGCCATCTCCATCGGTCTCCATCGCCGTCTCCGCCGTCTCCATCGACCTTGCTGCCATCTCCATCAACCTTGCTGTCTCCTATGATGAGGAGGGAGTAGTTCTCCCCCGGGGCTGAGGGCTCTATCAGTAGCTATGTGGTTCACCTCTCTCTCCCATGATGTGATCTTTATGTGATCGTGAGCTTTGTATCATGTTGAATAAGTAGATGTTACTCTTCTTCATTATGTGTACTCCAGTGTGTTATTAAAGTAATCTATTCCTCCTGCCATGGTGTAACGGTGACAGTGCGTGCATCATGGTGGTACTTGGTCTAGGCTACGATTGTGATCTCTTATAGATTATGAGAATAATTATCACTATGATAGTATTGAAGTGATCTATTCCTCCTTTCATGGTGTAATGTTGACAGTGTGTGCACCGTGTTAGTACTTGGTCTGGGTTGCAATAATATTTATCTTGAGTTGTGATTTGATTTGGATATCTCTATGAGTGGTGTTTGTCAAGTACTTGATGAACTTTAAGGGGTGCTTCTGTAGCCACTACGCAATGATTAGTGTTATTCAATAGGAGAGTAATTCAGAGTAGCATAGTGAAGAGAAGTTATTTATTTGTTCAATTATGTTATATTTGTTGGGAGTGTGTCCACTAGTGAAAGTATGATCCCTAGGCCTTGTTTCCAAGCTTTGCACACCGTTTACTCACTGTTTTGTTACTTGTTTGCTTGCTGCTATTTTTATTCCAGATTGCATTTACTACTTATAATCATCTATACCACTTGTATTTCACTATCTCTTCGCCGAACTAGTGCACCTATACATCTGACAAGTGTATTGGGTGTGTTGGGGACACAAGAGACTTTTTGTATCATAATTGCAGGGTTGTTTGAGAGGGATAGCTTTGACCTCTTCCTCCCTGAGTTCGATAAACCTTAGGTGATCCACTTAAGGGAAACTTGTTGCTGTTCTACAAACCTCTGCACTTGGAGGCCCAACACTGTCTACAAGAACAGACGCGTGTGTAGACATCAAGCTCTTTTCTGGCACCGTTGCCGGGGAGGTAAGGTAAAAGGTACTCACATCCTTTGGCTACTAAGTCTTTTAGTTGCTAGTGAGTGCTCGGAGTTATTTCCTTTAGATTCTGCAATTACATCTTTTTGTTTCTTGTTTTTATTTTCACTAGTTAGGCTTAATGGAAAATAAAGAGTTCTTTAGTCTTTTTTCTGAGTTTAGATTTGAAGAGAAAATTGAAAAACCTTTGGAGCTTATTTCACATAGCAATGTTATTAGTGCGAATGCTTTGAATCCCGTTATTGCTAATGCTACAGAAAAGACTAAGCTTGGGGAAGCTAGTTTTGTTAAGCATGATATTTTTAGTTCCCCAGCTTTAGTGGAGAAAGTTTGCTCTGATGATATTTTATCTCCCATATGTGATGTTTCTAATGATGCTTGTGCTCCTCATCCTTTTAAAATACCTATGAAGATTGTTGAATGTGTTATGGATAACTGCTATTTAGGAGATGGAACTGTCCATCCTGGTGATCATTTGCTTTTTATACATGAATTATGCGAGTTGTTCCAGTGTGCAAGTATTTCAATGAACCAAGTTAAGAAGAAGCTATTCTCTTTATCACTGAAAGGCAGAGCTAAGGAATGGTATAAAACACTGAAGGATGGTCGATCTATTGACTGGGAGGAAATTGAACCTCTCTTTTATTCTAAATTCTATCCTTCTGTAACATCCCAAGATTTTATCAAATTTTGGGGGAATTTTTTTTGCTTTTGTTTTGCTTGAGATGACTGGAAATTCACAGGGATTTAAAACTTTTGAGTCTATTTGAAAACTTTATTAGAAAACTATTTTAAACTTTCTATTATTTTCTTGAAGGACTTCTTTGAGAAAGATCAAGTATCAAAATACTATTTTCCATTCCTTAATTCAATCCTATGCAAGCACTTTCGCAAAGGAAATGTCTTACAATATGATTTATAAAGTTTCTATGCCAAAGGAATGTTTGAAAATTATATTTCAAAAACTATTTTTGTAAAGTTTATTCTCTGAATTTAAAAGGATTATTTTAAAACCCTATTTCTATTTTGGTTTATGCAAATAAGCCCTTTGGCTAAATTATAGAGTTTTATTTGGAAATTAGTTTTACTTATGAAAATATGTTTGCTACTATTTTAAAATGTTAATTTTAATTTTAGAAAACTTTTGCTTTTGATTAGATGTCATTTGATTTTAAAATGCAAAATATATGAAGGAATCAAGAAAACAGAAAAAGAAAAAGAAGAAAAGAAAAGAAAAATACGAAATGGACCCCGGGAACCCTTTCGGCCCAGTTCCAGAAAAGGCCCACGGCCCACCCCGGGAAATTACCAAACCGGTATAGCCCTCCTCTCTCTTCCCGGCTGACTAGTGGGACCCCCTCGTCAGCACGAGGTCGTCTCCCTCCTCTGGCCCGAAATTTCTGCCGGAGACCGAGTCCCCGCCGTTACTCCTCCCCTTAAATCCCCTTTACTCCCTGCCTTAATCGACGCCTAACCGCAGCTATAAGACCCCCTCGCTGTCCTCCTCCATCTCCCCTTTGCTCCTTTGCGAAATCGTCGACGAGCCACAGAGAGATTCCTCGCCGGAATCCGAAGCTTCCGCCACCGTCCTTCGTCGATTACTACACCGTCGGTGAGCCCGCGTTCCTCTTTCTCCTCCTAAACCTCTTCCCTCTCTTCGGCGCCCACGTTGACGCCTCTGATATCATCCATTCCGCAGAGAATCGACGATGCCGTCCACTCCTGAACGTCACCGTCGCCCAGAGCACCTCCGTCCGTGCCCAGCAGCCGCTCCAGAGACTCCCCGAGAACGCCGTCCTCACCCTCGACTCCGCCACGACGCGCTGATCGTCGTCCTGGCCTCCATCACCACCGGAGACCCCCGGAGCATCGCCGGCGTCCACCACCTGGGCCGCTACCTCGCCGGAGTTGACCACCGGAACCCTAGGTGAGCTCGATAGCCTCCTCGCCGTTAGATCCAGATCCAACGGATCTGTTCTGTTAAGTCATCGAAATGGTACCATCAAATCTGGACCATTCAGATCTGCTTTACTCCAACGGCGGAAAACTGTGATCCACCCGAAGGGGTACGGGCCAAGCAGAACAGAGCACGTGGCGGAACTCTGTTAAAACAGAATTTCGAATTTGAATTTCAACCAGATTTGATCCCAATCTTGCAAAATTCATAACTTTCATTCCGTAAGTCCAAAAATAGCAAATAATATACCGTTGGAATCCTTGAGACATCTAGAATCCATCAGTACCATAAAATCTTATATTTTATGGGTTCAATTTGAAACTATTTTCAAATTGGAATCAAACCTTATGTTATCTTAATTAATTCATATCTTTATTTCTGTTAATCCAAAAAATTACAAATTTGTAGTCCTTAGAATCCTCTGATCATGTATAACATCATAGGATCAAGAAAATCCAAATTTGATATGTGCACACACTTTGTGCATTCAAATTTATCCAAATCACTAATCTGATCATAATTTGAATTCTATAACTTATTTTGGAATGATTCCAATTGCAGTGACTTTGTCTTACTGCAAGCTATCCAGTAGCATCACTTCCTAATTTTATTGAGACACTTCACTATTATTAAAATTCTAATATGAGGATTTGAGTAATTTCCATTATAAGAATAAATCTATTTCTGCGCAGTAATGTTTCCTTCTACCATAACAAATCCTATAATCATAGCTAGTCATCAATGTTATCTAAACAACATCTTGATCGAGATCATATCTACTTAGACCTATCTTGTATAGTACCCACTTATTCAAATTACAAATGTGTCATTTGAGTAAAGTGTGATACTTCAATCTTAGTTTCTACCTTTGCTACTATGGTATTGATCAAATCAACATCATAGTACTTAACCCAATCCCATTTACTCATTAGGAACCTTAAGCCTTGTTTTCAAACATCATCTATACATATCCATTACCTATAGCCATTTATTCTTGTCTACTCAATCTTAGCCTTGCATTGAACTATTCAATTTGCATTTGAGTTAATTGAGTACTTCAATGTTATAAGAATCCTAGCCTAAGCTTAAGTGTAATATATACTATTTAAGAATAATTGTTGTCACACTTATTCAATAGTATTGCTATTGCACTATTTTGTCTCTTATGTGATTTACCCACATGAGATATTCCAAGATTCAATATGCTTTGATAAAGCATAACAATCTCACTCATTATATATTGTCTAATTCATATATATTCAAATTGCAATTGTGCTACTTGAGTAGAATATGAATTCATCTCAAACCTAGATTTTGTTAACGTGGAGCTATTATAACCCATACCATAGTATGTGTTATACACCATGTTGATCAATGAACCATTTGAGCCATGTCCTCAAATATCAATCATTCATACCCAATCTAATACCTACTTAGTTTTGTTCACATGTATTGAACTATTCAACTTGCAAATGTGCTAATTGAGTAGTTCAAGCATTCTTAAAACCTAGCCTAGTTCCTAAGTGCAATACATGCTATTTAAGAGTAATTGTTGTCACATTTACTCAATAGTATGGTTGTGCACTATTTGACACTCGTGTGATGTAGTTCACATGAATTATCCCAAGTTTCATTTATGCTTTAATAAAGCATAAAAACTTCATCAATTATATTTTGCCTAACCCAATTCTCTCTCAAATCATATTGATCTTTCCCAACTAAGCTCTCAAATCCATATCTCACAAATCATGATCCTTTACCATATCTTTCTTGTCATAACATCTCAATAAAACTAAATTGTTGAACAAACACTTTTCAATTGTTTGAATTGTTTGCTTGTGTTTGAATGATATGTTTATGTTATGTTATTTCTGTGCTATAGTTGGTGTGAAGAGCTACGTGCTTAGTTGAGAAAAGTGAAACGTCATGATCTTCAAAAAGGCAAGTGACACACATATCCCCTACCTATTTTTACTACTGCATTTGTTGGGGATATACCAAATAGGTATACCAGCGACGTAGTCCTAAATCAGCAAGCCCGGGTGGCCCATCAGGGGTGGTATGGCGGATTCGCCATACCGGGCGGCCCAGTTGCTGGAGTTGCCACGATGGTACTGGACGTAGGCGCTTATGGCGGATCCTTAGACAGGCCCATAGCGGATTACTGACGACAGGCCCATGGCGGATCCAGAGACGGCCCATGGCGGGTTACCTTGACGTACACGCATAGGACTTAGTCTAGGACTCCAAGTTGTATCCGCTTCGGTACCAACGTGTAGCCCACGCCAGGCGCCTTTATAAGCCCGACGTGGAGCAGCCCTTGAGGCAAGAGACAAGTCATACGGCCAATCGCATAGCGAAACAGCCAACCTCATCATTGTAATCGAGCACTTGTTGCCATATAGTGAATTATAGCAGCACGTAGGATCTCGCCACCATCGCGGGATCTGAAGTTGGGTAAACTCGTGCTACCACCATCCTGGATCGCTCCTCCGCGTTCACCCCCTTCCACAAACCGCCATACCCCTACCTCTATGGCAGATCTGTTGACTAAACCACGATAGTTGGTGCCCACCGTGGGGCTTAGCGCGTCTGGAGCGCGGATCCAGGCGGGATCCGCCTTTGCAGGCATCGGTGACACCGTCGCCATCGGGCGCGTCCTCTACGATTCTGGCTTCCCCATCGTCCCAACGGATAACCTCTGGGTGCCGGCTAGAGAAGACCCTGCTCGATTCACCGTCGTTCCGATTGGAGATATCCATATCTTCATTGGAGAGACAAACCCTACCCCCGCCACGAAAACCAATTTCCGGCGGATCGGTATGGCTGAAATCCCCAAACGGACCGCTTTCGAGCTGGATACGGAGGAGGACTCATCTGATCTGGAACTTTCCAAGTTGCCCAGATCGGATCTGAAAAGTAATCCCACCCAGCCCGCCCTAGAGGTAGAGGAAGTGGTGGAAGACCGCAGTGAATCCGCCATGAGTAATCTGGCATTAGAGACACAGCGGTACTGCCTTGTTGCGTTCGCAGGTATCACTTCGGGATCTACCTCCAATGGAGAAGATAGCCCAGGTGAATCCATCCTTGAGGCACTTAACGAAAGTGGTGAATCGGATGACTGGGACAGCAAAGGCTATGATTCTGACCATTACGATGCTGCCATGAGAAAAATCGAGGCGGAATTGGCGCAGCAGGCACTTGAAGAGCAACAAGCAGCAGCCAAGCAGGTGTTTGTAACCAACAAAGGAGATGATGCTGGGCAGACAACCGGTGATCCGCCATCTCAGGCAGTCCACGACGGAGATGCTGGCAATGAGAAGGGTAACCCGCCACCAGCCGCCGATCCCGCCACGGAGCAACTCCCTGAGATTCACGGTGGACCCAGGCCTCTGCTACCCGCCATCCCCGAGGACCAGCACTGAAGGGTTTCGCAGCATAGTAAAACAAAAAATTTCCTACGAATGCGAACAAGAAAGCCAAGATCTAATCTAGGAGATGTAATCAACGAGAGAGGTAGATGAGATCTTCATACCCTTGAAGATTCGCACAGCGGAAACGTTCAATAGAACGTGGTTGACGTAGTCGTACTCGCCGTCTCCTCCTCGCGATCCGATCCGATCCTACGCCGCAAGTGGCGGCGCCTCCGAGAGTTGCACACGTGCGGTGCAGCGACGTCTCCTCCTTCCTTGGTCCAGCAAGTATGGTGGAGAGATAGATTGGATCAGCAGCACGACGGCGTGGTGCTTATGGTGGAGAGTTTCTGCAGCAGGGCTTCGCCTACGTGCAGTCGCGAGAGAGAGAGAGAGGGAGGGCAGCAGTTGGCGGCTAGGGTTTTAGTCAGGGGTAGAGAGGGCTGCGCCCCTGCCCCCTATATATAGAGGGGTGGCCGGCCAGCTTGGCCTCTCCCCAAACCCTAGGGCGCCGACTTGGAGTAGGAAGAGTGGGGGGCAAGTTTCCCCCCCTTCCTTCTTTGAAGACTCCCTTAGGGTTTCCCCTTGGGCTGGCCGGCTGGGCCTTAGGGGACTTGTGCGCCTGGCCCAGGGCGGCCAGGGCACTTCCCCTTAGGCCCACGCAGGCCTCCGTCAAGTGGGCCCACGTTGGTCCCACTTCGGAACCTTCTAGAACCTTCCGGTACAATACCGATAAACTCCGAAACCTTTCCGGAATCCAAAAACTGCTTTCCTTTATATGAATCTTATTCTCCGGACCATTCCGGAACCTCTCGTGACGTCCCGGATCTCATCCGAGACTCCGAACTAAAACTCATAAACCAATTATCCATTCTATCCTAGTGTCGATGCACGTTAAGTGTGTGACCCTACGGGTTCGAGAATATGTAGACATGATCTTCTATCAATAATCAACAGCGGGATCTGGAAACCCATATTGACTCCCACATATTCATCGATGATTATATCGAATGAACCACGATGTCAGGATTCAATTAATCCCGTATATGTATTCCCTTCGTCACACGATATTTTACTCGCCCGAGATTTGATCGTCGGTATCGCCATACCTAGTTCAATCTCGTTCACAGCAAGTACTTTACTCGTTCCATAATCCGATATCACTTTGTGATTAACTCATTAACCACATGCTTGCAAGCGGTGTTGATATCGATTACCGAGTGGGCCCGAAGTATATCTCTCCGACTTGGGAGGGACAAATTCCATCTCGATACATACAACCCAACAAGTACTTTCCGATCACCTGAAAGACACCTTTATTATCACCCTCACATAGGATGACGTTTGATGACTTCAAAGCTTTCTTCCGATACTAGGGAGTTGTATTATCTCATGGTCTAAGGAATACAATACATGACATAGGAAAAGCTTCGCAAAGATGAACACGATGACACGATCTAATTGCTCTGCTTTATTTGGGTCTGTCCATCACATCATTCTCCTAATGATATGATCTCATTATTAATTGACAACTCATGTCTATGGTTAGGAAACCTTAACCATCATTAATCAATGAGCTAGTCCATAGAGGCGTACTAGGGACACGGTGTTGTTCATAAACCATCATTAATCAAGGTCGTCTATGGAACTCTAGCGGATCCAATCACCCCTGACTATGTCAGAGATGTGAACAATCTCGAGAAGAAAAGGCGAGCACTCCTCAAGGAAGTAAAGCGAGTCGAGAAGATGGGCCAGCAGCTTGATGGCGACATTGCTAAAGCTCAAGACACGCTGAAGCGCGCAAGGAACATGGATGAGAAGTATGTTACTCTCATCCAGAACCAGATAACCGAGGGAGGCGACCCGCAGCTGGTACGAAACCTTGAGTTCACCGTACCAACAGCGGAAACTCTGGCCAAGATGTACATCAAGAATCCGCCATACGTGGATAAAAACCGCGATGAAGTCAGGGCTACGCCCATTGAAAATATCGTGGCTGCAAAGGAGCTATTGGAGCATAATAAGAGCCCAGCAGCCCTAGAAACGGCGGTGAAACTGATGACAAAAGCATTAGTGCAGCAGGAGAAGGCTACGTCGTCACGACGGCTCGAATCTGATCCCGCGCTATGCAGGTCCAGCAATGCCTCTAAGGCTCCGGGGGCTGGCAACCATGGTACGCGCCCTGACAACGAATCTCATACCGGATCCTCAGAAATCCGAAGAAGATAAGCTCGCAACCGGGCGAACGCCATCCCAATATCCTCCGATGACAAACCAAATGGCAAAGGCCCACAGAGAAATCCATCGCCACCCCGCAAGAATTACCCTGCTTACGGATACCAACAAGACAATGCTGCCCCTCGCCATAAGACCAACATGCCGCCACCAAAGTATAAGACGTTCGAAGTCCCAAAGGGAGGGATCGTCATACGCGACAATGATGGCAAGCGAGGACGAAGCCGTGATGCTGGACGCAAAGACGATCCGCCACGACGGGAAACCAGCAGAGACGGCGGATCCAAGAGAAGGGACCGATCTCGCCATGACGATGGCACGCACCATGACGGCGACAAAGACAAGCATCGCTCCACCTCGCCGCCACGATGACAAAGGGCAAGGCTCTCGCCGCCATAACGACGATCCATCTCCATGAAGAACGGAAGGAAGCCGTCGTAGCTGCAAGATCAGTCGCAGGACGGCAAGAGTAAACGACGACGCGACCCCTTCGCCATCTCCACCAGGGAGCCCCATGGCGCGGCGGTGGTGGTGGCGGACCAGCAAGGTCAACGCAACTCTCACAAGGATCCGCCGGACCAGAAGCCCTACGACGCTCGTACCCATCTAAACGAGATTGCCAAGTCTCAAACAGCCTTCTTCCTCGGCCCAAAGTGCTTTGGACAACGTATTCGTGATGAGCCCATCCCGCATGGGTTCAAGATCGAGAAAAATATCCGCCAGTACAATGGAGTCGATCGGCCTTTAACTTGGCTACAAGACTACTTCAACATAGTACAATTCGTCGGGGGATCACCCAATGTTGATGTCCGCTATTTGCCCCTGATGCTATCTGGCACTGCGAGGCAGTGGATCAACGACTTGGCAGAAAACTCCATCCAAACCTGGTTCGATATGCAAACTGCGTTCACCGAAAATTTTGAGGGGACGTACAAGAGACCCCATAACATTGGTGACCTCCAACGGTGCCGACGGGACGACGACGAGACCTTCCGAACTTTCCTCGCGTGATGGCTGGATATGAAGAACTCCTGTGAAGGGGTTACTGACGAATCCGCCATCCTCGCATTATTGACAGTTTGGAGAGAGGCCAACTGCTCCGCCATCGCCTGTTGCGGGAAAGGAACGAAGGAAATTGACCCTAAATTCCATGATCACCATCGCAAGCAACTACGCGGCCGCCGCTGATGACGCCCGCGAATCTCTGAAGGCTTCCGCCATCCAGAACACTGGAAAGCGGAATAGCAGCAACAAAACGGAAGAAACCGCCAGAAGAGCCGCAGGCTCCGGACATGGTGGCCACAACCTTTGCTGACAAGGGCCAAAGCAGCCAGCGCGGCAGGGGATGCGGCGGTAGCAGTGGCCAGCCGCGGAGTTCTGCAACTCCTGCTTCGGCGCCATCCGCCCCCGTGTCTTACGACGAATACCGCGATATGCCATGTTTTGCCCATCGTGACGCTTCAGGAAAGTGCAACCACACCAACCGGAACTGCAAGTTTGTCAACGACCTCAAGGCAGATCAAGAAGCTGGCTTCAAACGCAGCCGGCAACAACGGCCTCGTGGCAAAGGAAAAGCGGACAAAGACAAGGAGTCTAGGGATGGCAGTGATATGGACGAAGACCCTGCGCCCAAACCCGCCGAAAAGGCAGAGGGTGGTGCTGGCAAGGGTAACCCAATCAAGGACAAAAAAGGTGCCTTTCACACATTCCTTGGACCCCCCACGGCCAAGGCACAGAGAGCTGCTATGCGCTCCCTCAATGCCACCGTGCCAAAAATCCGCTAGTACGTCCAATGGTCCGAAGTACCAGTGCACTGGAGCCGCGATGATCATCCAGAACACATCCCAGATGGATATTACGCCATGGTGGTATGCCCCGTAATCCATGGCTATGAGTTCTCCAAATGCTTAATGGATGGCGGCAGCAGCTGATACGTCTCAAACGTATCTATAATTTTTGATGCTCCATGCTTGTTTTTACACCATTTGCCTATTGTTTCGTTACACTTAGTGGTACTTTTATGCATTTTCCGGAACTAACCTATTGACGAAGTGCCACAGTGCCAGTTTCCTGTTTTCTGCTGTTTTTGTGTTTCAGAAGTGATACACAGGAAATATTCTCGGAATTGGACGAAACAAGTTCCTGAAGTCTTATTTTACCCGGAAGCTTCCAGAGATCCGAAGGAGAGATGGAGAGGGGCCACCAGGGCCCCACACATAGGGCTGGCGCGGCCGGGCCCCTGGCCGCGCCACCCATGTGTGAGAGCCCCTGGCTCCACCTCTGACATCGCCCCTTCGCCTATAAATACCCCCCGACGAGAAAAACCTAAGTGCCCGATCAGATTTCCAGAACACATCGCGATACGCCGCCGCCGTCGACCCGAAGATCGGGAGGGTCCAGAAGCTCTTCCCGGCACCCTGCCGGAGAGGGGAATCGCCACCGGAGGTCTTCTTCATCGCCATGCTTGCCTCCGGAGTGATGAGTGAGTAGTCTACCTTGGACTATGGGTCCATAGCAGTAGCTAGATGGTTGTTCTCTCCACTATGTGCTTCATGTTTAGATCTCATGAGCTGCCATACATGATTGAGATCACCGTTATGTAATTCTACATGTTTGGTTTGTTGGTATCCGATGAATATTGGTGTTTATGATTAAGTTGCTGTACTGAATTATATCTTTTGTTATCTCTATGTTGTTTATGATCTTGCATGCTCTCTGTTGTTAGTAGCTATCTTGGCCGAGTAGTTGCTAGTGACTCCAAGAGGGGGTATTTATGATTGATAGTGGGTTCATGCCTCTATTTCACCTGGGGGAGTGACAGAAACCTCTAAGGTGGTAGATGTGCTGTTGCTACTAGGGAGAAAACAACATTCATATGCTCAAGGGCATATGCTTTGTTTACATTACACACTTTGCTTAACGCAATTATCTGTTGTTCGCAACTTAATACTTCTAGGGTGTTCGGATTGATATCCCAGGGAGTGGATTATTAGTCATAGATGCAGTTGGATGGCGGTCTATGTATTTTGTTGTAATGCCCAGAGTAAATCTCATAGTGATCTTCTTGACATATCACGTTATCTCTATTCTATCAATTGCCCAACTGTAATTTGTTTACCCAGCATGTGTTATTTTATCTTTGGAGAGACACCACTAGTGAAATGTGGACCCCGGTCCTATTTCCATCATATTGCTATCACATGTTTACTTTACTCGCATTGTTTACTTTTCTCGCACTGTTTACTTTAATCGCATACTATATTATTTTTCACTCGATACGCTCATAATCTTTGTTTTAAGCAAACCGGTGAGATTGACAACCTCATCGCAAGTTGGGAACAAAGTATTTGTTTGTGTGTGTGCAGGTTCCACAACACCTTCAGTCGTCATTGTCTCTCCTCTCCTGTTCGATAAACCTTGGTTTCTTAACTGAGGGAAAACTTGCCGCTACACTCATCATACCTTCCTCTTGGGGTTCCAACGGGCTGGTCATTCACCACGCACAAGGACTTACTGCTCCACGCCAGCAGCCTCTTTTCTGGCGCCATCACTGAGTAGCAGCTTCTTTTCTGGCGCAGTTGCCGGGGAGGAAGATAAGACTTCTGCGAGGAGAGTTCTTCGCACACACATTCTTTACTTTGTTTATTGTTTTGCTTTATTTTATTTATTTTACCTGCATTGCTTTTTATATCAAAAACCCAAAAAAATTAGAATCCTTGGTAGTTGTTATTCCTTTGCTTTTAGTTTATTATGTCTAGTTCAGTTGCTACTACTATGTCCCCCGAGGACATGATCTTTACCTTTAAGTAGAAAGATGAGGAAAGCTTTAAAGAAGCTTGGTCTAGAATTTATGATTGGCATGAAAAAACTGAACCTAAAATGACTTTGAGTTTGCTTCTTAGTAGCTTTTACTTTGGACTTTCTCTTCGTTATAGATATGCTCTGGATGCTACTGCAGAAGGAGATTTCCTTCATTGTGATGGAGATCAAGCCTTCAATATTATAAGAAAGTTGATTACAATTTATAGCATGCCAACCTATTTTGATTCCTCTCTTGTGTGCATTTTTAATAGACTTAATACTCTTGAGACTCAGACTGCTAGTTTGAATTCTTGCTACAATACCTTGCGCCAGCATTTTGATTATATGCCAACAAATACTGAACCTTCGAGTTGGTATCCTACAATAAAAATCACCATTAGTGGTGAAACTTTTCATGCTCGTTGTGATATTATGTCTGAATTTTGTCTCATGCCAAAGGATGTTTATGAGTCTTTGAGCCTTTGGAAGCTTTCTGAGGGAGGAGAAGAAATTTCTCTTACTAACAATGCCACCATATTTCCCCTTGGAATAGCTGAAGGAGTCTTTACAAAAATCCTAGGAAGAATGATATCTACTGATTATCTTGTTATTGAATGTGTAGGAAAAGGACAAATCACACTTGGAAGGTCCATTCTGAAGCTCCTGGGCGCCGTTATCGATGTGGGAAAAGGCAATATAACATTTACCTCTCCACCTTGCAATAACCATGTCTTTCCTAGAGTCAAGAGCAAAGGTAAGAAAGGGAGACGTAAGGCACGTGCTGATCCTAGCACTTCATCTCTTGATATTACTTGATTCGCAATTTTCTGCGCCTAGCTCAAAGGCGTTAAAGAAAAGCACTCTTGGGAGATAACCCAATGTTTTATTTTCAGTACTTTTTCTTTTATTTGAGTCTTGGAAGTCATTACTACTGTAATGACCGCTCTTTATCATGTTTATTTCGTTTTTGTGCCAAGAGAAGCCTCTAATTTGAGTGAGGTAAAGATTTGGGGATGTTGCTGTCCTGAAACTGTTTTCGGTGCTGCACCGTAAAAATTCGTGAAAATTCTCTGTTTATCTTTTGGACCTGCGATTTCTTGTGCATGTGCACCAGGTTATATCCAAACTTTTCTTAGTTGAACACTTTTTTATTTGAGCAACAGAAAATCCCTCAAAAATTCGACCTTTGTCAGCTGTTCAGTTTTGACAGATTTCTGCCAATATTTGTGTTTGCCACTTTATCGCTTCCTTTTGAGTTCTTTTGATCATGGAACTTTTGGGGAGGTTGCTATAGTAGTATATGCTATATATGTGGTGGTTTTGAGTTGAAACCTGAAGCAAATGGAGGATTGATTATATTTTATGCTTGCACTAATGTTGCTAATAGAATTGTGTTTAGTTTTGTATGAAGGAAGTTTTCAAGTGTAGGGATTGGAGAATGATGAGATGAGTTGAAGAATGGACATAAGCTCAAGCTTGGGGATGCCCATGCATCACCCCAAGAAATATCCAAGAAGTACAAGCGTCAAAGCTTGGGGATTCCCCCGAGGCACCCCTTCTTCATCGGCAAAAATCAGGTCACCTTTCAAAACACTATATTTTTATTGCTTCATGCACTATGTGTTTTTCTTGGAGCGTCAGTTGTTTTAGTTTTCTTAGTTGGTTTAGTTTGTTTGTTTGCTGCAATAAATGGTTGGACCCCAACAAATTTTCTTTTGGAGAAGTTGCTTGTTTTCATTTGCAAAGAACGCTCTAGTTTTCACTCTTATTAAAAATCGAGTGTTCTACTTTTTCTGCTACTGCTTTTGGTTTTCGTTTTCGCCTTGATTCGCGTTCAGATCTTGTCATATCTTTTCATCAAGGTGTATTTTTGCCTCTGATCTTTATTGGTTTTCATCAAAAGAGGTGTCTTTAAAAATTTCAAATGGTGTTGGAAAAGAGAAAAAGCTTTGTGCAAAATAGTGGTACAAGAAGGAGCTTGTGTAGACTGCGGCTTAGGCTTTTTCATGTCATGATTGATGTCTTTTTGATAGTATGCTTAGTGGTTTTGCTGTAGCATGACTTGTCTCAAACAATTGAGATTGCTTAATGAGCCTTTGAAAAAATCATGCGTTGTTTTTATTGTATGGAAGCATTATTTTGGTTTTCTCCTTGATGCTTTATTTGGGTTGACTTGGCGCATGCTCACACATGTTAGACTCTTACAAAGTCGCCAATAGCCTTCATGATCATTTAGTTTTTCACTTTTGATGCCATCTTATGCTTCTTTTAATGTCGCTTTGTCGCTTTGCATGATTATGGACATTATTGCTCTCTTAGTTGGTCGCTCCCAGTCTTTTGCTAGCCCTCGCCTTGTACTGAGTATGAGCTCTACTAGTGCATCCCACTCCTAAAAACCAAGTTTGTCATTGTGTCCACCATACATACCTACTAGCAATTTGCTATTCCAAGTAAATTTGACTTGCTTTTATTTTCTCTTCAAATTAAACTCTTACCAGTGTTATGCGAAATTCGGTTAGTAAAGCTCTCACGAACCGGAAGGCACACTTTACTTTTTCCTGTTCTTAAAAATTTGACATTGTGGTCTCTTATGTTGAGTTGTTATGCTTGCAAGTTGTAAGTTGGATTCTAGCCCATCCATGCTGTCATGGGGCAAGCTTTCAACATTGTACTTCTTTTTGAGTTGATATCGTGATCTTTTGTTTATGGATGCCCGCGGTGTGAAATGAATTGGGAATCTTGTGGGGATCATGGAGTTTGTATATGTGTTAGGGAAACGCCGGGCCGCCAATCTAAGCCATGCATAATTCATGGTGGAAATTTGCAGCATACCCATGGTGAACATTCGACGACGCATCTCACAATAAAAAGCTAAACAATATAGCAAATAAAAGAGATGTCGAGGTGTTCATTGTCTACTTGTCCTGTCATTTTGGTGTGGGCTTGTTCCATGTCATCGGGCACGGAGGTACCCCATTGGCGGTTCTCAATGATATGCATATACTTACAATGACAAGAGCGTTGCTTGGGACTCTAAGTAAAGTAGCATGAGGTTTGGGTACTCGTATTCACGGGGCACGAGGTTTTCAACTTATGATTTGTCAAGCATATGCATCATAATTGTTCTCGCATTAAATTTAACCATTCAAGATGCTTATGATGGGGGCAATGAGAGCTCAAAGCCGGTAAGTACCATAATTTTTGAAGGTTATAAAACTTGCAATCACTGCTTCCCTCTGCGAAGGGCCTTTCTTTTACTTTTATGTTGAGTCACCACCTTCTTTCTTTATGCACCATTAAGAGAGCATAGTTGTCATTCTTAGTGTGATATGCATTGTCCCAAAGTTCATTGATTGACTCATATTGTTGGTTTCACTTGTTCTTAAATTATTTGTATCTAGTCGCCCTCTTAAACTTGAAGGTGTCCTTTGCATTTATGTTTTGCTCTCTTTGAAGGACAAGCTGAAAACCTTTTGTATGTTTTTCCTTATGATTTGAACACACGTTTGACTTTCATTGTTTCATTTTCATGATCTTTTGTTTGTGTTCATTTGCATGTTTACAACATGGTTGCTAAGTTCTTATTGTCATGATTATATCTTCATGCCCATGTTTTAAGTTCTATTGATCCCAGCTCACCAATGCTTACATATATGATCAAGATTGTGTAGGTGCATGTCACCTCAAAAATTATTCTTTTGTTATCACTTACCTACTCGAGGATGAGCAGGAGTTAAGCTTGGGGATGCTTGATACGTCTCAAACGTATCTATAATTTTTGATGCTCCATGCTTGTTTTTACACCATTTGCCTATTGTTTCGTTACACTTAGTGGTACTTTTATGAATTTTCCGGAACTAACCTATTGACGAAGTGCCACAGTGCCAGTTTCCTGTTTTCTGCTGTTTTTGTGTTTCAGAAGTGATACACAGGAAATATTCTCGGAATTGGACGAAACAAGTTCCTGAAGTCTTATTTTACCCGGAAGCTTCCAGAGATCCGAAGGAGAGAGGGAGAGGGGCCACCAGGGCCCCACACATAGGGATGGCGCGGCCAGGCCCCTGGCCGCGCCACCCATGTGTGAGAGCCCCTGGCTCCACCTCTGACATCGCCCCTTCGCCTATAAATACCCCCCGACGAGAAAAACCTAAGTGCCCGATCAGATTTCCAGAACACATCGCGATACGCCGCCGCCGTCGACCCGAAGATCGGGAGGGTCCAGAAGCTCTTCCCGGCACCCTGCTGGAGAGGGGAATCGCCACCGAAGGTCTTCTTCATCGCCATGCTTGCCTCCGGAGCGATGAGTGAGTAGTCTACCTTGGACTATGGGTCCATAGCAGTAGCTAGATGGTTGTTCTCTCCACTATGTGCTTCATGTTTAGATCTCATGAGCTGCCATACATGATTGAGATCACCGTTATGTAATTCTACATGTTTGGTTTGTTGGGATCCGATGAATATTGGTGTTTATGATTAAGTTGCTGTACTGAATTATATCTTTTGTTATCTCTATGTTGTTTATGATCTTGCATGCTCTCCGTTGTTAGTAGCTATCTTGGCCGAGTAGTTGCTAGTGACTCCAAGAGAGGGTATTTATGCTCGATAGTGGGTTCATGCCTCTATTTCACCTGGGGGAGTGACAGAAACCTCTAAGGTGGTAGATGTGCTGTTGCTACTAGGGAGAAAACAACATTCATATGCTCAAGGGCATATGCTTTGTTTACATTACACACTTTGCTTAATGCAATTATCTGTTGTTCGCAACTTAATACTTCTAGGGTGTTCGGATTGATATCCCAGGGAGTGGATTATTAGTCATAGATGCAGTTGGATGGCGGTCTATGTATTTTGTTGTAATGCCCAGAGTAAATCTCATAGTGATCTTCTTGACATATCACGTTATCTCTATTCTATCAATTGCCCAACTGTAATTTGTTTACCCAGCATGTGTTATTTTATCTTTGGAGAGACACCACTAGTGAACTGTGGACCCCGGTCCTATTTCCATCATATTGCTATCACCTGTTTACTTTACTCGCACTGTTTACTTTTCTCGCACTGTTTACTTTACTCGCATACTATATTATTTTCCACTCGATACGCTCATAATCTTTGTTTCAAGCAAACCGGTGAGATTGACAACCTCATCGCAAGTTGGGAACAAAGTATTTGTTTGTGTGTGTGCAGGTTCCACAACACCTTCAGTCGTCATTGTCTCTCCTCTCCTGTTTGATAAACCTTGGTTTCTTAACTGAGGGAAAACTTGCCGCTACACTCATCATACCTTCCTCTTGGGGTTCCCAATGGGCTGGTCATTCACCACGCACAAGGACTTACTGCTCCACGCCAGCAGCCTCTTTTCAGGCGCCATCACCGAGTAGCAGCAGCCTGAATATCATGTACGTGGAAACTTTGACGAAGCTCGGCCTTACCAAGACCCAACTCCGCCATAGCGTGGTCACCTTTTATGGGGTGGTTCCTGGTCGCCAAGCCAAGTCCCTCGGGTCCATCACGCTCAAGGTTGCCTTCGGTAGCGAAGAAAATTACCGTGAAGAGCCTATAACCTTTGAGGTAGTCCCGTTCAAGAGCACATACCACGTGATCTTCGGTCGCCCTGCCTTCCACAGCTTCCATGCCAGGCCATGTTACATCTACAATCAGCTGAAGATGCCAGGCCCGGATGGCATAATTACCGTTTATGGCAGTTCCAGAAAGGCAAAGGAGTGCGAGGAAGGAGAAGCCGCCTTCACGGAAGCAGTGTTCTTCGGCGAGGAGTTCAAAGAAATTCATGCCGCTACGGACCCTGCGGAGATGCCGGCATCCAAGCAGGAGATTTCTGCCTCCCCGCCCACCTTCAAGCCTACAGTCGACACAAAACAGGTGGAACTTGTCGCTGGCGATGCCGCCAAGACCACCGCCATTGGGACAAACTTGTCCCCCAAATAGGAAAGCGTGCTCGTCGAGTTTCTCCGTGAGAACCGGGACATCTTCGCATGGCAGCCATCTGACATGACGGGTGTACCCAGGGAACTCGCCGAGCACGTTCTGCAGATAATTCCTGGCTCCAAGCCAGTAAGACAAGCCATGAGATGCTTCGGAGATGAAAAGCGCCGCGCCATAGCAAAGGAAATTTCCAAGCTGTTGAAAGCAGGCTTCATCAAGGAAGTGATACATACCAAGTGGGTGGCGAATCCGGTGTTAGTTCCTAAGAAAAACACAAAAGTTCTGCGCATGTGTGTAGATTAGACTGGCCTGAACAAAGCGTGTCCAAAAGACTCTTTTCCCTTGCCTCGCATTGACCAAGTCATTGACTCGACGGCGGGATCGGAGCTGCTGTGTTTCTTTGCCTACTCAGGATACCACCAGATCAAGATGAAAAAGTCCGATCAGCTCGCTACGTCGTTCGTAACACCTTATGGCACATATTGCTATGTCACAATGCCATTCGGTCTGAAAAACGCAGGAGCAACATATCAGCGCACTATGCAAAAGTGCCTGGCGGATCAAATCGGACGAAACATCCATGAATACGTGGACGACATCGCGGTTATGTCTAAGAAGCAAGATGGCCTTATAGCGGATTTGCAAGAGATCTTTGACAATCTTAGGAAGTACAACATGATGCTTAACCCCACGAAGTGTGTCTTCGGGGTCCCAGCTGGACAACTTCTAGGATTCATCGTCTCCCACCGCGGAATTGAGGTTAACCCGGAGAAGATCAAGGCAATCCTCGACATCTCCCGGCCCATAGATCTAAAAGATGTACAGCGACTCACAGGCTGCGTGGCAGCAGTGAGCAGATTCATCAGTCGTCTTGGCGAGAAGGCTTTGCCACTCTACAAGCTGATGAAGAAATCAGACGAATTTGTCTGGACCGACGAGGCAGACGCTGCACTTAAGGATCTGAAGAGAGTGTTATCCACTGCACCAGTCCTAGCGGCTCCCGAAGACCAGGAACCCATGTTACTATACATGGCGGCAACTAACAGGGTGGTCAGCATCGTCATGGTGGTAGAGCGTAAGGAAGAAGCGCAGGAGTATGGCGTACAGCGACCAGTCTACTATGTCAGCGAGGTCCTGACAGAATCCAAGCAACGCTACCCTCACTACCAAAAATTGGCATACGGAGTTTTCCTAGCTTCTCGAAAGTTGAGGCATTACTTCTATGACCATAAGATCACAGTGGTGAGCAAAGCCCCACTGAAGGACATCATCAACAACAGCGACGCAACAGGACGAGTTGCGAAGTGGGGCATTGAATTGGCCTCTTTCGACATCGACTATAAGCCTCGCACCGCCATCAAGTCTCAGGCTCTGGCGGAATTTATGGCGGATTGGAAGGAAGCGCAGGAAACTACGCCCGTCCCAGAACCAGAGCATTGGGTGATGCACTTTGATGATTCGAAGTTGCTACACGGCTCGGGGGCTGGAGTGACACTCAAATCTCCTAAGGGAGATGAGCTAAGCTATGTTCTCCAGATCCACTTCCCCACCACCAACAACATCGCGGAATATGAAGCTTTACTGCACGGGCTACGTGTCGCAAAGGAGATCGGCGTACAACACATCATGTGCTGTGGAGACTCTGACCTTGTGGCTCAGCAGGTGGCTGGCACATACAAAGCTCGGAATGAAGTTATGGCGGCGTATAGAGACGAAGTGGATGAGATGGCCAAAAGTTTCCTCGGCTACGACATAAAACACGTACGGCGAGAAGATAACATGGCGGCCGATACCTTGTCCAAACTAGGATCTAGCCGTAAGGCAGTTCCACCAGGCGTATTCCTCGAGCATCTGCGCGTACCATCAGTCAAGATGGTGGATCCAGAAAATCCGGAGCTAGCGAGCTCCCCTGTTATGGCGGTTTTGCCCAGCAATCCGCCATGGGCAGAGCCCTACCTGGAATTTCTGACGAACAAGAAGCTTCCCGAAGACGAAGTCCAAAAAAGGCAAATCGAGCGTAGAGCCAAAGCGTACACCATCATAGATGGCCAACTCTACAAACGAAGCACCTCGGGAGTTTTCATGAAGTGCATATCCCAAGTGGATGGAATCGAAATACTAAGAGAGATCCATGAAGGCGAATGTGGGCATCACGCCGCCGCCAGATCCCTAGTAGCTAAAGCATTCCGCCATGGATTCTACTGGCCAACAGCCAAGGCAGATGCAGACCGCATTGTGGAGCTCTGCCACGGTTGCCAGATGTACTCCAAGCAAACCCATATGCCCGCCACAGCACTGCATACAATCCCCATAACTTGGCCTTTTGCAGTCTGGGGGCTGGACATGGTGGGTCCGCTAAAAACAGCACCTTCGGGATTTACGCACCTCCTGGTAGAGGTAGACAAATTCACGAAGTGGGTGGAAGCTAAGCCCATCAGGAAACTTGATGGCAAAACTGCTGTCGTCGTGGTGAAACAACATATACCATGGGATGGCTTAAATGGGGGCCGAACTAGATGCTGGAGGAGTTGGGAGAGGGGAACGAGCTGAAAAGCACGACAGAAAGGAACACAGATCTACCCAGGTTCGGGGCTCTCATAAGGAGATAACACCCCTACTCCTGCTCTACTGGATATATATTTGGATCGATGGAGTATACAACAATGGTGCTTCCAAGCTCTCTGCTAGAGGAGGAAGATAAACTGCTAAGTGTAGGAACACTGAATGACCAACCCCTCACTAGGGCTCCCTGTGCCACCTTATATAGTGGTGGTCAGGGTTACAACGGTCACCTGAGACCAGGAGACACCAACTACACTCCAAATAGGGCAGGCTGACGAAGGCAGAGACCCTTGACTTTCTCCCTGATTGCTCTCGATGGGACTCACCCTCGCTGTACCTTGTACTTCTTGGACTGTGACCTTACCACTGTGAGGTAAGGGCTGTACTTGTGCACAGTGATGGTAGGTAAACCACCACTGTGCACCCTGTCAACACGATCTCCCTCCATACTGGGCAGAATCTCTCCTTGATTGTAGGGATATGACACCTTGGTTGACTTATATATCCCGGATATGACAGTTGGCCATATCCTGGACCTATATGCCGGACCAACGACCTAGGAAGGTCGGGTAATCCGGCCTCCCCGCTCCTGCACAACATATCAAATAAGTTAGGCCGGCATATCTACGCATATACCGGCATTCCTCAATAAGTATCCCGACTATTCCGGCATATCTGAGCTCTAGCCGGGATACACTTATATGCCGGTCTGGTCGATGCTCTTATATTCCGGCCAGACCCAACTTTAGTCAGCCAACATAAAGTCAACTATATTCCTTGCATCTTTCTAGTCTCTTGACACTACCGGGGGTCATCCCCCCGACAACTGCCCTCAAATTCGTCAAGGACATTGTGGTTAGATTCGGCATCCCACATAGCATCATCACCGATAATGGCACTAATCTGTCTCAGGGGGAAGTTGAAGAATACTGCCATCACAGCGGAATCCGCCTTGACCTAGCATCTATGGCACATCCACAGTCTAATGGCCAAGTTGAGCGGACCAACGGACTAATCATGTCAGGGATCAAGCCATGCCTAGAAGCCCCGCTACACAGAGCAGCTGGAGCCTGGGCAGAAGAGTTGCCATCTGTGCTGTGGAGTCTACGGACCATGCCAAACAGATCAACTGGCCTTACCCCTTTCTTCTTAGTCTACGGAGCAGAGGCAATCTTGCCAAGTGATGTGCAGTACGATTCTCCGAGAGTCGAGACCTACAAGGAAGAAGATGCAGAAGCGTCCAGACAACTATCTGTGGACCTGCTGGAAGAAGAACGGGACCTAGCAGCCCAGAGATCCGCCATCTACCAGCAGAATCTCTGCCGCTATCACAGCAGGCGAGTTCGCCAACGCTCGTTCAAAGAAGGTGACCTGGTGCTACGCCTCAAACAGCAGAAGTCCCACAAGCTATCCCCGCCTTGGGAAGGACCCTTCGTCATCAGCAAAGCTCTACTGAATGGTTCCTACTACCTCGTTGATATTTGTGAGCTAGATAAGCGACCAAGTAAGAAGCGCAAACGAAGAGACTCTGACGATATCTACGACGAGACAGATCGTCCATGGAACATCGCACAGCTATGTCCTTTCTACACTTAGCACTTACCTAGCTATGTAATAGGCACCTCTATATGATCAATGAAATAAAGCATTTGGTTCACTCTTGATTTTTTCTGAGTCTTTTACCTCCTTTATTGTTCATTTAGATCGTATAGAACCTTTTGCGCAATTGTGCTTTGCACTTGCGTCTCTTTTAAATCCGCCATAAGCGGTCCGCGTAGCTTTTTTATGTTTTGATCTTCATTCGATGTTTCCTGTGTGGATTCCAGAGTAGTGACTTTTTGATGATCTAAGCTGCCATCTGCTCAGGGTTTTGGACGGTTGCTATTAAGTATCGTCCCCCTAGCGGATTGTTCGTGCGAAGATTTCGCCATCTCACGAAAAGTCAAGCATAGAGAGCCGGATGGCGGATCGCATAATCCTACGCGTGAAAATTTTTCATAGTGTTGTTTTTTGGGCATGTTAAAAACTGCAAGTTGCATAAAACTAGGCCTGGCAGTTTCTTCGCACAATCAAACCACTTCAAGCTGCAAGAGTTCAAAAGCATTCAACTAATCCGCCATAAGCAGATCAGTCACAGTGCACAAACATTCACACACAGTTTAAGTTTAAATTACAGACCCACTCAGGGGCCGAATTGATGCAAAGTATTTTTTTCCTGCCATATTGCAGGGCACATCTCATGAAGATGGCAGAACCTTGGAGGACACCTCGTCACCGCCATCACCACCTGCAGTAGCCGCAGAGGCTGATGCCGAAGCATGGCTTGGCGACCCTGGCAGATCATATGCTTCGTAGTATACATTCAACTGAGTGCCAAGGGCACACAGTTGATCATATCCAAGCACGCTCTGCCGGATAGCGGCCTCGTCCACCGGCGCACCGTCCTCGCCGCTCTCTGGGATGCCAGAGGTGAGCAGGTCCAGATCCATCTCGGGGTAGTGGGCCTTCGCCAAAGTCAAAGCTGTCCTGGCACCACCCCGAGCAGAGGACAGTTTCCAGCCCTGGCACTAGCAGCAGCTTCTGGGTAAGCGCGATGGCGGAAAGGTTGGAAGAACCCGCTATCTGCAGGCTCCCGCACGCTTGGCGACCAGCGTTGAGAAGGCCATCAAGCTCCTTCTTCGCTGCGTCGGTGGCCATGCGCAAGCCTTCGGAGGTATCCGCCTCGCCCTGCCCCAAAGCGACTGCATAGCGGAAAAAGAAGATGCGTCACGCACGGCATAGCAGAAATTGGAAAAAACTTTAAGCTATAAGTAGGAATGGTACCTAGCAAGTTGTCCTGGAAGTAATGGAGGAGCTCGTTGAAGCCTTCACGCCGCTTCTCAAAATCAGCGGCGGTTTTGCGGAGGTCCGCTATCTCCTTGTCCTTCTTCTTGCCCTGGTTTTTCTGGTCCTTCAGCTGCTCTTCGAGGGAGGTGTTTGCGGCCAGAGATTTCTGGAGCTGCTGCTACAGCCCATCCATCGCAATGGCGTGGCCCTTCTCCACCCCCTCATGTGTGGACTTGAGCTTGGCAACGTCTGCATGGCGGAAGTATCAGCACAGCATTGATTGAATAAGCATAAGGAAAACAAACTTGTTAAGGTAAATTACCGCTATTCTCAAGCTGCTGCTGCAAGTCCGCCACAAGAGCGCTTGTGGTTGCCAGCTCCTTCTCTTGCGAGCTGACAACCTGGACCAGGTCCTCTACCACCTTCTTATAGTTCTCGCAAAATAATTTAAAGTGTTAGTCACTCTTAGAGCTTTATGCCGGATAAGTATCCGCCATAACGCTCGGGGGCTACTCACGATGATTTTCTAGTCACTCTTAGAGCATCATAATGGACAGAATCCGCCATGATACTCGGGGGCTACTTATACTGATTTTTTTTTCTTCCTAAGAGCTTTATGCCAGATAGTCATCCGCCATAACGCTCGGGGTCTACTCAATAGGAAATTTAAAAATAAAAGTTCTCTATAGAGCACTGTGAAACTACCAGCGCTCGAGGGTTGTGCTATTCAAAAACTTACAGGGGTCACTCTTGAAGCTCCATAGCGGATCGAATTTCGAAATCCGCCATGGCGCTCGGGGGCTACTGGGAGTACATACCTCTTTAACAAGACTGGTTCTCTGAACAAACGCTGCCATAGCAGATGACACATGGTTACTGGCCTCCTCTTGTAGATTGTCGAGGCGGAAAAGAGCTTCTGATTTCTTCTTCCATTTTGAGGCCTCCCCAGCTCCTGCGTCCATCTGGACTGCTTTTCCGCTAAAACTCACCTTCTTGGCACCTTTAGCGGGGCAGTCTAATGGTCCAGTACTTTTCTCTGGAGCATCCGCCATCTTGCTAGCATGCTGGGAAGAAGTAGAAAGCCCAGTTGGGCGAGCAGGAGCGTCCGGTGTAGGTGGAATGGCAGCAGGAGATGGCTTGGCCCTTGGAGGTTTCTGGCCAGAAACCTTTCTTCTTCTGTGCGCAGAAGACAGTCACATATTAGAATAGTCAAGTTATACATGGTATGAAGGCAAGTTATGATTATCCTTACTTCCGCTCTGGCAAATTTATAGTGGCGGAATGTTCGGGCACGGTGTCCAGATGGCCGCGAAGAGCTGGGGACGGATGGCGAGAGATGACTCTCTTGCCTAGCCCACGAATGCGCCCGCCAGCACCACGAACGCCACGAGGAACCGCCGTTATAGGATCATCCGCCACTACTTCCTCCTCCATCACCTTCTGTCCTTTGGGAGACGAGGATGTCTCGTCCTCATCGTCAGTGAGCTCTTTCGTCCGAGGATAACGGATGAGACGGCTTAGCTCAGATGGTGGCAGGGAAGAAAGCTGCGGGGAAATGCGAAGTTATTCAAGAAAAATTAGCTGTTATGGCGGAATAAGGAGAAACTCGCACCTTTGGACAATTGCCGTTCTCATACATAGGGATCTTTAGCTTCAGAGGCTCATCCCGCCCCACCTTAATGATGTTGCGGATTCGTAGCTCGACCTCTTCAACAGATAGTTCCTCCTTGGAATAGCGCTGAGGATCATCAACTCCGCTATATTCGCACATCAGGGTTGGGCGGTATTGAAGAGGCTGAATCCACCGTGAGATCCAGCAGTGGATGGTATCAGCACCTGCCAGTCCAGAGAAGACAAGTTTCGAAATCCACCGTGAGCATAATTGGCATTCATCATCCATTGTAAAATCATCCATGACGCCCCAGCTATCCTGCTCCTCGGCGGGGTCATCAACAAAAAACCGCAGGCCAAACTTCCTTTCAGGAGGGGCCTGGTCAGCTAGATAGAAGAAGGATCCCCGCCATCCCTTTGCAGAGTCATGAGGGACAATGTAGGGGTAAGATTTCCCTTTTCGAGGAACGAAGGAGATTGATCCGCAATTGCGAGGATCTCCATTCGCGTCCCGGTTATGGCGGATATTAAAGTATAAGCGGAATAGATCGCCGCGTGGGCTGATACCCAGATACCCCTCGCATAGCGCGATGAATCCCGCTAGAGCAGTGAAGCTATTTGGAGCAATATGGTGTAGCTGTAACCTGTAGTGCCAAAGAACGCCTTTCAAGAAGTAGGATGGCGGGAGACTGAGGCCACGATCGATGTGGGATTTCAGTATAACGACTTCTTCATCTGAAGGAGCTGGCATTGCTGCGCCAGGTTCGACCCGCCATTTGGAGATCTCCTTAGCAGCTATGCGGCCTTCCCGCTCCAAGGAAGATAGAATCTCCTCATTCAGATTACAGGAGTCCCAGTCTCCTCCTGAGGTTTCGGGCATGGCGGACTCTATATCAGAGGACCGCGCTGAGCCCTCAGCAGCTTCGGACTTGGAGGCTTGGCGAGGCGATTCTGGTTCCATGGCGGCCAGTGGCGTGGCGGTGACAACTTCCAAGATTTCGTGCGAAGACGAGGAAGACGATGCCAGCTTGTGGCGGAAATGTCGCCGGCGGTGAGGATTTCCCGCGGTGGCTCATCGGAGATGGTGAAGCTCTCGTGGCGGCGCTGAAGAGAGAGAATGCGATGGGGGCGAATGAGGGGTGACCGCTGGGGGTGAGAGGCCGGGGTATATATAGACCCCGGGCCTCGAGATTCGTGCCCGCCATCATCACCGTTCATCTTGATCGCAGAAACCCTAATCTGGCGACACGTGTCCAGGGGTAAAAAAGTAACTTGGTGAAAACAGTGCATGCGCTGTAAGTCTTGCCCTAGAAGGAACCGTGTGCCGAAATTTACGGCGGATTTCAACGGTATGATCCAACGGATCCCGAAAATCTTGCTAAGATAACTACGTCGCTTGATCCATTGTTTACGGCGGATTAATAGATGGAAGAAGGAACATCAAGATGACCGCCATCCCAGCACAGAAGAGAAGAAGAGCTATGGCGGAAATGACTCACCAAGAACATGCATGGCGGATGTAGATGGCAATCTTGAAGTTCCCTGGGGGCTACTGTTGGGGATATACCAAATAGGTATACCAGCGACGTAGTCCTAAATCAGCAAGCCAGGGTGGCCCATCAGGGGTGGTATGGCGGATTCGCCATACCGGGCGGCCCAGTTGCTGGAGTTGCCACGATGGTACTGGACGCAGGCGCTTATGGCGGATCCTTAGACAGGCCCATGGCGGATTACTGACGACAGGCCCATGGCGGATCCAGAGATGGCCCATGGTGGGTTACCTTGACGTACACGCATAGGACTTAGTCTAGGACTCCAAGTTGTATCCGCTCTGGTACCAACGTGTAGCCCACGCCAGGCGCCTTTATAAGCCCGGCGTGGAGCAGCCCTTGAGGCAAGAGACAAGTCATATGGCCAATCGCATAGCGAAACAGCCAACCTCATCATTGTAATCGAGCACTTGTTGCCATATAGTGAATTATAGCAGCACGTAGGATCTCGCCACCGTCGCGGGATCTGAAGCTGGGTAAACTCGTGCTACCACCGTCCTGGATCGCTCCTCCGTGTTCACCCCTTCCACAAACCGCCATACCCCTACCTCTATGGCAGATCTGTTGACGAAACCACGACAGCATTAGTGTGTTTCAGTAGTATGCATGATAGGTGAAATGATCAACTGTTTTATCAAATGCTTAGATCCTAGTAGTGTGTAACTATCCTCAAACCCCACCTGTTAGGATGCTAAATACTTTGAATAATTATTGATGCCATGCTATGATCACTTGCAAAAGTGTTTTGTGAACAAACTAAGAACTTCAACTAAAATGAAACACCTGGGTGGATTGGTTTGATGATGGAGGCGATGTTGAGTGGCGACCTGGGGCTACACAGTTGTGTAGTTGCTGCCTGGGCGTTCACTTGTGGTTTGCCACCCAGGAACAAAGAGGTTACTATGTCTTCCATGCTTAGAGTGCTTCCAGTGCAGCCTTATGACATTATGGGCTCTGTCTTGACTGATTAGATGTGGGAGTACAACTTGTGTGCAAGAAGATGGTGGTAGTTGAATTTTAGGTTGGGAACGGATCTTGCCGGTTAGTTGCTCTCTCCTCTAAAAGGTCTCGTTTCATTTTATGTATGGGCATAAAATGAATCGTAAGGTGAAAGTGCACAACCCTTGCAAGGTGTCAAAACTAATCGATTAGCCGAGTCCTCGGAATGGACAATTGAGTCTCTAGACATGGAATGTACGGAAGAATCTCATCACCATTTCTGAATTATTAAAATCTGTCTAGAAACCCCTAGGCAGGAACTAAGGACAACGCACTCCGAGGGGTGGTGGTGCCTGAGGTTCCAAACTTTGTTGAGTTTCGCCCAGAAACTACATACCGGCCAGTATGTAATGTATGGGGGATGTCTTGACCCTTGAAAAATAAAATTTTGAAAGAAAGTTTTAAAAAGGATTTTTAGGATAAAATTGGCTTTATGCAAATCAGCCTATGAGATCCTCCAGCCAAATATCATGTAGTATAGTCTTTCCACAAAATGCCACCAAATATGTGTCATTTGCCAGTACATCATTGTACTGACCCCTCTGGGGCTGCATATTCAAACGTGCAGGTTTTATTTCGAGTAAGGAACCAGGAGTAGGATCTCGAGGCTACATTCCAACATGTCTGCCTGTGGCACATGATGAAGAATGGAGACTCACTGCAACTATGCTTTATGCTATGTACTCGTAAGGTTGAAGACCTATGTAACCGGATTTACGTTGTAACATTGATGCTATTATAATGATTACTATATTTTGTACTGTGGTGCTATCTACTGATCCAGGGAATGGCACATCAACACAGGAGTTCTGCCTTTAGCAAAAGGCAGGGCGCTACAGAATGGTATCAGAGCATAGTGTTGCCTGTAGGATCGAGACCCTAGGTTTGGAATAGACTAGGAAGCCCTATGATTCTTTCCTCTCTCTTTAAAAGAAAATCAACTCAATTTTATAAATGAGATCAATCTATATACTTTTAGCTTGAAATTTTCTTGTAAGAACTTACCCCATTCATTTGTTTTACACTACTCTTCTTTCTAATTTAGATGACCAGCCTCATTGAATCACTGAAGAAAGGCCTAGTGATGATCATGACTCTGAAGTGTGAGACTGAGTTTCCCAAAGCCTTGAAGAACCTCATGTTAAGTATGGGAATGCAAGGAGAAGCTGTTTACAAAGGATTTCCCGTAATAGATGAAGGTGAAGAATATTGGTGGGTGCAGCTTCATCTATACAAGAACAAGGAAGATGACCACAAGAAGATGGGACTTTGGATGTTCACCAACTCCGAGATGTATCCATCATTTCTAGACTCAGCGAGATGTGCTGCTTGGTCAGCTATAAAGGAACTTGGAGAAAGACTCAAGTGGAGATTTCATAATACTCAGCAAGACCTCAAAGAAGAAAAGGAAGACACTACTACCTTGAAGGCGACCATAAGTCAACTTCAAAGTTACATGGAACAGTTAGCATCTGAGCTTAGTGATCAAGGAGACCTCATCAAAATCAAGGACGAGCAAATTACCAATCTACTGAAGCAGCTGGACCAGAACAATGAATCTGCTTAGAAGAGTACCAAGAAACCTTAGTTGGACCTCCATTTAGGAAATTTTAATAAACAACGACGTGAAATAAACGTTATGGTCATACCGACTTGTGGATGATCGTACCTTCCTGTTTGTTTGAAAACTAGTTTGCTTGTTATGATGAAAGTTTGTTAGATGTTGTTTGAATTGTTTTGATCTGTTGTGTTTGGGTAGGATTTTCTTTTAGATCTCTTCTATCTAAATTCTCATCTATGCTAAGACCTAAACTTGTCCCAAAACCCAAACCAAAGTATTCTCAACGACAAAACAACTACAATGACCCTCTGTTGGAGATAAGGATACACAGTACAACAACAAGAGGTAGTGTTTCAAGTAAAAGAGACTGGAACATTATGCAAGAGAGTGCACAAAGGATGATACCCAAGACTCCAGTAAGCTAGGATGACTGAAGGATACCTCGCAAACAATAAGAAGACCCCCCTCCCAAGGTGTAACTAATGTGGAAGTAATATTATTCAACCACCTCATGCAAGAAAGGTGGAAAGGACAAACAGAGCGATGGAAAGAGCAAACAGAGCAATGGAAAGAGCAAGCAGAGCAATGGAAAGGATTTTAATTCACCTTAAATGGCAAACCAAAGGATCTACCACTTAAGGATTATTGCCATGAGCTTTGTTGAAAACCTCTAGCTAGGAACGATAGATTTTGTTTTCAAAATTCAAACTAGGATTTGGGAACTTGGTTCCAATTTCAACAAAACTTTTGTTTAAACAGCTAGTGAGGTTGACCAAGAGTTAGAATGCGAGATGCACCAAACCAAATACAAGGCAATGATTGGATGCGACATGGATTGGCCCCCATGACGACTACTCATATTGTTCACTCTTGTTATGAGGAATGGTGAATCTAGAGAGACATACCTACTTGAGAGACGACGTCGTTAAACCATAACCTTAGGAGGATAATATATTACACCCCTTATAGTGAGCCAGTGTGGCCAAAATGTAGGAATACGGTGAGAACTTGGACTTTTGAACGACTACACGAATCAGAAACGTGGTTCTCAGTGGGCTTTGAATACGAAGATTGTTCAGTTTCGGCTGCTGCCAGTTCGGTTTACCTTCCCGACCCTTCGTTTCGACTCCCTACGTGACCTGTTCGGCTACCTCCCTGAGCCTATAAAAGAGAAGTCACTCCTCTCCAGAGAGTCACAACAGAGACAACCACCACTACCTATGGGATTGCCTCCTGATTCCGGAGCTTTACGCCACCGAAGTCTACCCCATCCCGACCTACGATGTTATGAGGCAACTCTCCAAATCCCTGAAACTACTTTCCTACCAATGAGAGCTTCATTAGATCCCTTATTCTTGCAAAGGAATTCATCTTCGAGATAAGATCAAGTTGACCAGCGTGTTCCAATGACTATGAAGATGGTTGCGAAAGGAATTCTTAAGGACCATCTGGTACTAGTAGCAGATAGCATGATGAGCACCGATATCAAGAAAAGATTCAACAATGCTGGTTATAAGGCGACCTTCCGTCCCTTAAAGGTGCAAGTACCTCTTACAGAGTCCACCTTGTTTACCCCTATGAAATGCATGAGAAGACTGCAGAGAGATGTCATCCTAATTCATTGGGATGTATGGTCTCATCATGTTTGTGGGGCAAGCATGCAGTACTTGGCACTGAATCATCTTTTGAGATTTTGTAATGAAAATCAGCTAAAAAGCAACAAGGAGTATGGTGATAGCCTGCATGCTGTCTTGGCCTTGGTGAGGACCGACCAAGAAAAGGCTAGATACACATTCTTGGAAGATGTGCAACAACCAGGAAGGTTACCAGAACAGAATGGTATCGTGGAAAATTTAAGAGCAGAATGGTATAAGGAAGCAACCATAAGATGAAGAACCTCTAAGGATGATGATAAGGAAGTTGAGGAGATGAGAGGATACCCTCTCAGCTTGGTCTTCTGAATGACCCCAAAGAGGAGACAACTCAGCTTGGTCCTCTGATTTAACCAAAGAGTGACTCCTCAGTGTCCAAAGTAGTTCAACAACTACCCCATTGGATAGAAAGCTCTACAATAGAGTAAGGTTACCTCAAGCAGCCCCTTAAGGAAGGTTGGTGCCCGGATTTGTGAATAGACACCCACCTATTGTAAATGAAGATGTGGACTACCTTATTGATGACAATGCGATGGATGATATCTGCTTATCACCAGAATTGGATGGAACCCTTGGTGTGCCCACTTTTGAACATAGTTATGAACGTCAAAACTTCTGAGATGGGCGATTCAGAGAAAATGGCACAACGGTGAATGCAAGCTGGGAACAAAATGCAAGTACCTAAAGAAGCATCAAGATACCACCAAGAGGAATTTTCTTTTAAGGGTGGTAGCACCCTAGTTCCATTAGAATCAATAAACTTTTAGCCTTTCTCCAATCTCGAGGACGAGATTTCTTTTAAGGGTGGTAGTCTGTAACATCCCAAGATTTTATCAAATTTTGGGGGAATTTTTTTTGCTTTTGTTTTGCTTGAGATGATTGGAAATTCACAGGGATTTAAAACTTTTGAGTCTATTTGAAAACTTTATTAGAAAACTATTTTAAACTTTCTATTATTTTCTTGAAGGACTTCTTTGAGAAAGATCAAGTATCAAAATACTATTTTCCATTCCTTAATTCAATCCTATGCAAGCACTTTCGCAAAGGAAATGTCTTACAAAATGATTTATAAAGTTTCTATGCCAAAGGAATGTTTGAAAATTATATTTCAAAAACTATTTTTGTAAATTTTATTCTCTGAATTTAAAAGGATTATTTTAAAACCCTATTTCTATTTTGGTTCATGCAAATAAGCCCTTTGGCTAAATTATAGAGTTTTATTTGGAAATTAGTTTTACTTATGAAAATATGTTTGCTACTGTTTTAAAATGTTAATTTTAATTTTAGAAAACTTTTGCTTTTGATTAGATGTCATTTGATTTTAAAATGCAAAATATATGAAGGAATCAAGAAAACAGAAAAAGAAAAAGAAGAAAAGAAAAGAAAAATACGAAATGGACCCCGGGAACCCTTTCGGCCCAGTTCCAGAAAAGGCCCACGGACCACCCCAGGAAATTACCGAACCGGTATATCCCTCCTCTCTCTCCCCGGCTGACTAGTGGGACCCCCTCGTCAGCATGAGGTCGTCTCCCTCCTCTGGCCCGAAATTTCTGCCGGAGACCGAGTCCCCGCCGTTACTCCTCCCCTTAAATCCCCTTTACTACCTGCCTTAATCGATGCCTAACCGCAGCTATAAGACCCCCTCGCCGTCCTCCTCCATCTCCCCTTTGCTCCTTTGCGAAATCGTCGACGAGCCACAGAGAGATTCCTCGCCGGAATCCGAAGCTTCCGCCACCGTCCTTCGTCAATTACTACACCGTCGGTGAGCCCGCGCTCCTCTTTCTCCTCCTAAACCTCTTCCCTCTCTCCAGCGCCCACATTGACGCCTCTGATATCATCCATTCCGCAGAGAATCGATGACGCCGTCCACTCCCGAACGTCACCGTCGCCCAGAGCACCTCCGTCCGTGCCCAGCAGCCGCTCCAGAGACTCCCCGAGAACGCCGTCCTCACCCTCGACTCCGCCACGACGCGCTGATCGTCGTCCTGGCCTCCATCACCACCGGAGACCCCCAGAGCATCGCCGACGTCCACCACCTGGGCCGCTACCTTGCCGGAGTTGACCACCGGAACCCTAGGTGAGCTCGATAGCCTCCTCGCCGTTAGATCCAGATCCAACGGATCTGTTCTGTTAAGTCATCAAAATGGTACCATCAAATCTGGACCATTCAGATCTGCTTTAATCCTACGGCGGAAAACCGTGATCCACCCGAAGGGGTACGGGCCAATCAGAACAGAGCACGTGGCGGAACTCTGTTAAAACAGAATTTCGAATTTGAATTTCAACCAGATTTGATCCCAATCTTGCAAAATTCATAACTTTCATTCTGTAAGGCCAAAAATAGCAAATAATATACCGTTGGAATCCTTGAGACATCTAGAATCCAGCAGTACCATAAAATCTTATATTTTATGGGTTCAATTTGAAACTATTTTCAAATTGGAATCAAACCTTCTGTTATCTTAATTAATTCATATCTTTAGTTCTGTTAATCCAAAAACTTACAAATTTGTAGTCCTTAGAATCCTCTGATGATGTATAACATCATAGGATCAAGAAAATTTAAATTTGATACGTGCACACACTTTGTGCATTCAAATTTGTCCAAATCTAATCTGATCATAATTTGAATTCTATAACTTATTTTGGAATGATTCCAATTGCAGTGACTTTGTCTTACTGCAAGCTATCCAGTAGCATCACTTTCTAATTTTATTGAGACACTTCACTATTATTAAAATTCTAATATGAGGATTTGAGTAATTTCCATTATAAGAATAAATCTATTTCTGCGCAGTAATGTTTCCTTCTACCATAACAAATCCTATAATCATACCTAGTCATCAATGTTGTCTAAACAACATCTTGATCGAGATCATATCTACTTAGAACTATCTTGTATAGTACCCACTTATTCAAATTACAAATGTGTCATTTGAGTAAAGTGTGATACTTCAATCTTAGTTTCTACCTTTGCTACTATGGTATTGATCAAATCAACATCATAGTACTTAACCCAATCCCATTTACTCATTAGGAACCTTAAGCCTTGTTTTCAAACATCATCTATACATATCCATTACCTATAGCCATTTATTCTTGTCTACTCAATCTTAGCCTTGCATTGAACTATTCAATTTGCATTTGAGTTAATTGAGTACTTCAATGTTATAAGAATCCTAGCCTAAGCTTAAGTGTAATATATAGGGATTTCTATTTCGTGCCCTCAGGTCGTTAGTTGTACTCAGTTTTCCCCAGCCGCTTAACTTTTCCTCAGTTTTCCCCTCGCTCTAGTTTGAAACCCCTCGCAGACGCTCGGACGGGAGGAATCCCGTTAAGTTGACCGTTGGTTGGTGCTGGCAAGTGGGGCCGCTGTTGGTGCCCCGCAGTGGACACGCCTCCACTTATCCAGATCATCGTGGGACCCGCAACTTGTCCACGTTAGCATGCCGGACCCACAGCTTACCCAGGTGCCCGTTGCAAAATGGGAGCCCGAGCCAGCCCCGCGCCCGTGCCCGTGCCATTGCTTCCCCCTTCTTTCCCCGCGCCCCATTGTTCTTCTTCTCCGGCAGCGGCAGCCCTTCCCCGGCAGGCGGGTGATGTCTAGTTTCTCTTCGACCTCCCGTTCTTCATGGCCGCAGTATGGACCCGTGGCTTTGACAAGATGCCCTGACTGCCCACGCCAAGAGCCTCTGAAGCGGTCGATCTGTAAGACGAACGACAACGGCAACCATGGACGTGAGTTCCTTGCATGCGAGAGCTTGCCATATAGAGAGGGGGGTAAGGTTAGATCTCGCTCCAATTGCTCTGTTTTCTCTCGATTTTCTTGTTATTCCCTCGAATTTGGGATTTAGGGTTCACGTTGTTGTTTTCAGATCCTGAAGAAATGCAGGTATTTCGAGTGGATCGATGTGTACGTTCAGAGGCTTAAATTGCAGGAATCAATTGGCGGTATTGGGGAGCGCAATTTGGGAGGGGGGGTACTTGCTGTAGAGAATGCGGTGGAGAGAGGGGCCGTCCCGATTATGCCTAATGCTCCCAATGCAGAACTGGTGGAAGTGAAGGGAGAACTGAAGAAAATGAACAAGCAGTTAAAGCAGCTGATCGAGTTGAAGAAGCAAGCTAATCTGATGGCTGGTTGTTTTTTTTGTTGTATAATTGCGATCGGATTCTTATCATTGCTCGTCAAGCGCTAGAAGTTGTTACAAGGGATCCCTTGTTACAAATCCATTATTCAGTTACATGTACTTGTAGTTGTTTTCAAAGTTTGTGTGTGCATTCACCGAAATTACCAAAAAAATAGGAATGCTAAAGATAGTTGATAATTGTTAGAGGGGTGACAAATATGTATGTCTCATGTTTATACCAAAATTATACCACTTTTGGGACGTTTCAAATAACCAAAACTATATCCCAAACTATATTCCCTAAAAGAAAAGGAATGCTAAAGAAAGTTGATAATTGTTAGAGGGGTGATAAATAATCCATTCACCGAAATCCCACAAATATGCCAAATATGTATGTCTCATGTTTCTACCAGAATTATACCATTTTTGGGCCGTTTCAAATTGCCAAAACTATATTCCCTAAAAGAAAAGGAATGCTAAAGATAGTTGATAATTGTTAGAGGGGTGATAAATAATCCATTTACCGAAATCCCACAAATATGCCAAATATGTATGTCTCATGTTTCTACCAGAATTATACCATTTTTGGGCCGTTTCAAATTGCCAAAACTATTTTCCCTAAAAGAAAAGGAATGCTAAAGAAAGTTGATAATTGTTAGGGGGGTGATAAATAATTCATTCACCGAAATGCCCAAAATATGCCAAACATGTATGTCTCATGTTTCTACCAAAATTATACCACTTTTGGGCCGTTTCAAATTACCAAAACTAAATTCCCTAAAAGAAAAGGAATGCTAAAGATAGTTGATAATAGGGGTGATATGTATGTCTCTTGTTTACCACTTTTTAGTTTAACATTTTTAAATTGTGGAAAATAATGCATAAATAGAGGGAATATAGTTACGTGGTAAAATAATCCATAAATGCACACGGATCGACTCCACCAACCATTGATCCACCGGCAGAGAGAGAGGGGTGGCCACGAAGAGAGAGAGAGAGGGGTGGCCACGAAGAGACGGATAGGGGTATACTGCCCGTTAGATCAGTGGATCAACGGTTCATGGAGTCGATCCGTGTGACAACTGCTCAACCAATCAGGATAAGTTTGGGTTTCTGTGAGCATTTGTGACAGTACTTGAGGGAAAAACTGAGTAGTACTAAGAAACCAAGGGCACGTAAATAGTAAATAGACTAAGGGATTCAAACAAAATAATTACAAAATGAAAAATGTGTGTTTTGTACAATATAATTCATATTGGGCTACATCAAATTATTTGCAATTCAAATATACATGAGTGTGACAAGTATGGCCTCATTTAGACAAACTATGTTTTGGGGAAGATGTTTTGCAAAGGGGTTTGAGTGGAAAACCATGCATCTTCATAGCTACTAGTGATTATGAGAAGTGGCAATTTGTGGTAAAACATGATTTATCTATGTTGGTTAAGGTGGCAGGTTGCGTAGGAAGACTCCATGAGTAGGTGCCACTATGTTTTTATTTTTTTGGATTTTTTTGCGCATGAAATGACTCAATTAGCTATGTTAATCTCATTTGTTGACTCTCTGTTGACCAGCTACTTGAGGGTAGAACTGAGTATATTGCACTTGCCAGTCTAGTACTCGAGGGGAAAACTGAGTGCATATAAAATTTCTGAATAAGGCCCGAGGGTAGAACTGAGTACACCAAACGTCGAAGGGTTAGCCTCGTGTCGCGGTGCACGCTGCAGCCGTGCATAGCGGACGCGTGTTGCGGTACACCAAACGCCACCTTCGTCTTTATAGAGCCCCTCTTTCTCTCTCTCGATGCTTGCCCACTCTCTCATTCTCACTGCAACCGCCTCTCCTGTCCCATCATCTTCTCCACTTCGCGTCGAAAAAACCCCTAAGAAAAAACCCCGGCGATGGAGAAGCATGAGATGCCCATTGCCGACGTAGCCGCCGGCGCATCGGCCGCCGGCGCATCGGCCGCCAGCGCATCAGCCGCCGGCGCAATGGCCGCCGCCCCCGTCCAGGCACCCGTCCAGGCCCCCGTCGATTGGGACCTGTACGAAGACCCGTACGAACCAGTGCCGTACATCGCGTCGGCGAACCCCTACGACACAAGCATCGTCGACGACTACCCAGAGGTAACCCTTTGTTCCCTTGTTCTTATGCCATTTCAATCCTTTTGTGTTAGATCTAGCGATATTATTGTTCGTCTGTTCCTAGTTCAATCCTTTTATGATAGATCTAGCATTATTAGGGTTCGTCTGTTCCTAGTTCAATCCTTTTATGATAGATCTAGCGTTATTATGATAGATCTAGCGTTATTAGTGTTTGTGATTTGCTTTTGTTTACGATTCGGTTAACTTATGTGAGTAATCAATCCCATCCCGTTAATTTGTGCCGATGATGATGTATATTTGGGCACAAATTGATTCAGGGTTTGGTCTGTGAACAATTGGTGTGTACAAATTTGTTGTGCATGATCTTTGGTTCACTGACCCAAATCCTGGATATAAGTGTGTCCAATGTAACCGAGGCTTCTTTTTTTCGTGCCCATATTATCATCATGATCTTTTGTTCACTCTCTGTTCCATCATCGCTACAATTGACTCCGTGTTTTTCGATCTTTGGTGCTACGTGACAGGTGCAGAGCAGCGACGTCGACAGCGACGACGAGTCCTTCCACACCAAGACTCGTCACGTCCTCAGGAGGCTGCAGTCCGGCCATTACGATCGCCACTTTGCTCGAGGCGTTTACAGGTGTCCCTTCTGCAGCAGGAGGCTCCGCGCCACCGACTTCAACTGCCTGGTGAACCATGCTGAATCCCTTGGCAGTGCCACTGGCGGCGCTAGAGTTGGAACGACCGTGAACGTGCATGCGTTCATGGCCAAACACAAAGCACTTGGGATTCACCTGCGCAGCCTCCAAGCTTAATCTCATGTAAAATGTAGCTTATGTTGGATCTAGGGATCGGTAGTACTGTTGGATCTGTTCTGAATATATATATATATGCTATGTTGGCTGCTGTATGCAGCTTTCCTATATTTTCTCGATTTATTATGCTGCTGTGAATTTATCCTCTACTAGCTTCTAGATTTGCTACTAGATTTGTTAACATATTGGGCAAAAAACGAGGGCCAAAAGGCAACAATCATTAAAGAAAGACAGACATAGAAGCTTCTCTAGATTTGATACTAATTTGGTGAAAAGAGAGAGAACTGTAACAGAGAGAGAGAGAGGGGAAAAAGGCGCTCTGAAAAATGCCAATTTGGGCCGAGAGAGACAAAACCGAGCTCTCACGTACAACCAAACGCGGTCTCGTCCTGTCCCACGCGGTCCCGTTCTACCAGCCCCACGCGACGCGGCCCCACACGACGCGGCCCCAGACGTCAGCACGGAATGGTCAACTAAATGGCAAACCTCCCGTCCGAGCGTCTACGAGGGGTTTCAAACTAGAGCGAGGGAAAACTGAGGAAAAACTAAGCGGCTGGGGAAAACTGAGTACAACTAACGACCCAGGGGCACGAAAATAGAAATCCCTAATATATACTATTTAAGAATAATTGTTGTCACACTTATTCAATAGTATTGCTATTGCACTATTTTGTCTCTTATGTGATTTACCCACATGAGATATTCCAAGATTCAATATGCTTTGATAAAGCATAAAAATCTCACTCATTATATATTGTCTAATTCATATATATTCAAATTGCAATTATGCTACTTGAGTAGAATATGAATTCATCTCAAACCTAGATTTTATTAACGTGGAGTTATTATAACCCATACCGTAGTATGTGTTATACACCATGTTGATCAATGAACCATTTGAGCCATGTCCTCAAATATCAATCATTCATACCCAATCTAATACCTACTTAGTTTTGTTCACATGTATTGAACTATTCAACTTGCAAATGTGCTAATTGAGTAGTTCAAGCATTCTTAAAACCTAGCCTAGTTCCTAAGTGCAATACATGCTATTTAAGAGTAATTGTTGTCACATTTACTCAATAGTATGGTTGTGCACTATTTGACACTCGTGTGATGTAGTTCACATGAGTTATCCCAAGTTTCATTTATGCTTTAATAAAGCATAAAAACTTCATCAATTATATTTTGCCTAACCCAATTCTCTCTCAAATCATATTGATCTTTTCCAACTAAGCTCTCAAATCCATATCTCACAAATCATGATTCTTTACCATATCTTTCTTGTCATAACATCTCAATAAAACTAAATTGTTGAACAAACACTTTTCAATTGTTTGAATTGTTTGCTTGTGTTTGAATGATATGTTTATGTTATGTTATTTCTGTGCTATAGTTGGTGTGAAGAGCTACGTGCTTAGTTGAGAAAAGTGAAACGTCGTGATCTTCAAAAAGGCAAGTGACACACATATCCCCTACCTATTTTTACTACTGCATTAGTGTGTTTCAGTAGTATGCATGATAGGTGAAATGATCAACTGTTTTATCAAATGCTTAGATCCTAGTAGTGTGTAGCTATCCTCAAACTCCACCTGTTAGGATGCTAAATACTTTGAATAATTATTGATTCCATGCTATGATCACTTGCAAAAGTGTTTTGTGAACAAACTAAGAACTTCAACTAAAATGAAACACCTGGGTGGATTGGTTTGATGATGGAGGCGATGTTGAGTGGCGACCTGGGGCTACACAGTTGTGTAGTTGCTGCCTGGGTGTTCACTTGTGGTTTGCCACCCAGGAACAAAGAGGTTACTATGTCTTCCATGCTTAGAGTGCTTCCAGTGCAGCCTTATGACATTATGTGCTCTATCTTGACTGATTAGATGTGGGAGTACAACTTGTATGCAAGAAGATGGTGGTAGTTGAATTTTATGTTGGGAACGGATCTTGCCGGTTAGTTGCTCTCTCCTCTAAAAGGTCTCGTTTCATTTTATGTATGGGCATAAAATGAATCGTAAGGTGAAAGTGCACAACCCTTGCAAGGTGTCAAAACTAATCGATTAGCTGAGTCCTCGGAATGGACAATTGAGTCTCTAGACATGGAATGTACGGAAGAATCTCATCACCATTTCTGAATTATTAAAATCTGTCTAGAAACCCCTAGGCAGGAACTAAGGACCACACACTCCGAGTGGTGGTGGTGCCTGAGGTTCCAAACTTTGTTGAGTTTCACCCAGAAACTACATACCGGCCAGTATGTAATGTATGGGGGATGTCTTGACCCTTGAAAAATAAAATTTTGAAAGAAAGTTTTAAAAAGGATTTTTAGGATAAAATTGGCTTTATGCAAATTAGCCTATGAGATCCTCTAGCCAAATATCATGTAGTATAGTCTTTCCACAAAATGCCACCAAATATGTGTCATTTGCCAGTACATCATTATACTGACCCCTCTGGGGCTGCATATTTAAACATGCAGGTTTTATTTCGAGTAAGGAACCAGGAGTAGGATCTCGAGACTCCATTCCAACATGTCTGCCTGTGGCACGTGATGAAGAATGGAGACTCACTGTAACTATGCTTTATGCTGTGTACTTGTAAGGTTGAAAACCTATGTAACCGGATTTACGTTGTAACATTGATGCTATTACAATGATTACTATATTTTGTACTGTGGTGCTATCTACTGATCCAGGGAATGGCACATCAACACAGGAGTTCTGCCTTTAGCAAAAGGCAGGGCCCTACACCTTCTAGTCAGGTTTATAAAGATAGGAATTACATTTATAATTTTCATCCGCATGAGGGAGAAAGCATTGCCCAAGCATGGGGAAGATTGAAGTTACTAATGCATAAATGTCCTATTCATGATCTTCCCCGTAATATTGTTATTAATAATTTTTATGCAAGGCTTTCAGGATATTATAAGGACTATCTAGATGCATGCTTTGATGGGTCTTTCACAAGCAAGGATGTCGACACCAAGTGGGGTCTGCTTGAGACAATTCAAAACAATATTGAAGGTTGGGATAGCGACAAAGGTAAAGGATCAGGTATGAATTACGAGTTTGATTGCATTAAGTCTTTCGCTGAAACTGCTAATTTTCAAGAGCTTAGTGCTAAATATGGTCTTGATCCTCAAATTATGGTTGATTGCTTTAAAGCCTTTGCTTCCCATATAAATGTTCCTAAAGGAAATGGGGACATGTATCATGAACCTTTTAAGGACACTTGCGTAGAAAGTGATATTGTTATTGATGATTGCAATAAACATGCTCAAACTTCTAAAAGTACTATTTCTTATAAGCATGTTAATTTTTGTGGAATACATAGACCTTGTAAACAGAGTTACAACAAGGAAGATTATTGCATCACCCACGCAAATGAAGAAACCAGTATGTGGCTCAAGGATCTAGATGTGCTTGGTGAAAGGGTTTGTGAGCTTTATCCTTTTATTTGTGAATTTTGCGGTGAAAAGGGTCACTTTAATTTTCAATGCCCAATTAATCGAACGAGTACCGCAGATTTGTATTGTGATGATAAGATTACTTTCAATCAGTATGATGAGCTTACTTTGTTTTTGAATTGTGAAGAGATATCTAGAAAGATTTCTTTGGTTGATATGAGAGATGCTGATATTAATAGTACCCTTCGTGGTTGTCGTCTCTATTGTGCTAAAGATTGCCTCACAAATACTTACTTACAAGATCTTATAAAACATGATGTTTTGCCAAGCTATGATAGGACTAATAGATGTTTCGATCTTATTAATAGAGAGGAGGAATCCTCCAAAGTTTCTTCTGTTGTTCCTGTCAGCAAACCAGATTATGTGGAGAAGATGCCCTTCAAGTCTCTTCCTCCTAAAGGAGAGAGTAAGAAGAGTATGAAGAAGAAGAAGAGGAGTAAAAGGCGAGACGACACGGTATCTTCCCCTAAGTGTTATGACCCTGCTATAGATTATGATAATTCTGATTGGGATGATGTTCTCATGCCTGTTACCTATGTTAGTGATCATGATTGGGAAAAGCACTCTACTTTTGATATTGAAAATCTTTTTGGTACCAACTCTAAGGTTAATAATTGTTGTACCATTAGTACTATCCATGTTCCTTCTTATGATGATATGTTTGATGAATATGCTTTGCAAAATAGCTATTTTCTAGCTTGTGATGATACTAAACCTCTAGTTTATGATGGTTATAATGATGAGTATAATATTTTTAGTTCACCTACTTTTGAGGAGAAAACTAGTTATGATTACAATATGCCTCCTATTTTTGATGATTATGGTGATGAGAATAATTATTCGGTTGAAACTGCTCCTACTACTATTGTTCATGTGGGGAGTATTAATTCTTTTATGCATGTGGCTCATGATAGGGATGCTTTATGTGATAGTTATATTGTTAATTCTATTCATGATGCTACTGAAAGTTACTATGAGAGAGGGAAACATGGTTTGATGGATCTCAACAATATTGAGTTTCCCCTCTTTATGTTGCAATTCTTGAAGTTGTACTTGTTTTGCCTTCCTATGCTTTTTGTTTTGCGCTTTCATGACTTGTCTCTTTACAAGACTATTTTTCATAGGAAGTGGTTTAGATTTAAATGTCTTTAACATTTGCTTTTTGATGCTCTCTATTGCTTGAAGTTCCTATATGGCGCCTTTGCCTCAAGCTCTTATATTGCGCCCACATGAGCATCTTTGCAAATTACTGTGCCTAGCTCAAAGGCGTTAAAGAAAAGCACTCTTGGGAGATAACCCATTGTTTTATTTTCAGTACTTTTTCTTTTATTTGAGTCTTGGAAGTTATTACTACTGTAATAACCTCTCCTTATCCTTTTTATTTCGTTGTTGTGCCAAGAGAAGCCTCTAATTTGAGTGAGGTAAGATTTGGGGATGTTGCTGTCCTGAAACAGTTTTCGGTGCTGCACCGTAAAAATTCGTGAAAATTCTTTGTATATCTTTTCGACCTGCGATTTCTTGTTCATATGCCCCAGGTTATATCAAAACTTTCATTAGCTGAACACTTTTTGATTTGAGCAATAGAAAACCCCTAAAAATTTTGACCTTTGTCAGCTGTTCTGTTTTGACAGATTTCTGCCAATATTTGTGTTTGCCGCTTTATCGCTTTCCTTTTGAGTTCTTTTGATCACGGAACTTTTGGGGAAGTTGCTACAGTAGTATATGCTTTATATGTGGTGGTTTTAGGTTGAAACCTGAAGCAAAAGGGGTTGATTCATTACTATGCTCACACTAATGTTGCTAATAGATTTGTGTTTAGTTTTGTATGAAGGAAGTTTTCAAGTGTAGGGATTGGAGAATGATGAGATGAGATGAAGAATGGACAAAAGCTCAAGCTTGGGGATGCCCATGTCACCCCAAGAAATATCCAAGAAGTACAAGCGTCAAAGCTTGGGGATGCCCCCGAGGCACCCCCTTCTTCATTGGTAAAAATCAGGTCACCTTTCAAAACACTATATTTTTATTGCTTCATATACTATGCGTTTTTTCTTGGAGCGTCTTTACTCTTGCTTTCAGTTTTCTTTTATTTTGCTTGATGCAATAAATGGGTGGATCACATCATGTGTTTGGAGAGAGACATGCCCCGTTTTTCATTTGCCAAGAACACTCCGTTTTTCACTCTTATCGTTTCAACGAGTGTTCTCTTTTTCTGCTACTGCATTTAGCTTGCATTTTTTGCCTTGATTTTTGTTCAGCTCTTGTTTTATCTTTACATCAAGGTGTATTTCGACCTCTGGTATATGTTGGTTTTCCTCAAAAAAAGGTTTGAATGGTGTTGGAAAAGAGAAAAAGTTTCATGCAAAAAAAATGGTACAAAAAGGAGCTTGTGTAGACTATGACCTAGGCTTTTGCATGTCGTGCTTGATGTCTTTTTTATAGTATGCTTAGTGGTTTTGCTGTAGCATGACTTATCTCAAATAACTGAGATTTCTTAATGAGCCTTTGAAAAAATCATGCATTGTTTTTATCATTTGGAAGCATTAATTTGGTTTTCTCCTTTGATGCTTTATTTGGGTTGACTTGGCGCATGCTTACACCATGTTGACTACAAAAATAAGTCGCCTATAGCCTCTATGATCATTTAGTTTTTGACTTTTGATGCCATCTTATGCTTCTTTTAATGTTGCTTTGTCGCTTTGCATGATTATGGCCGTTATTGCTCTCTTAGTTGGTCGCTCCCAGTCTTTTGCTAGCCCTCATTTTATACTGAGTATGAGCTCTACTCGTGCCTCCAACTCCTAAAAACCCTGTTTGCCATTGTGTCCACTATAAATTCCAATGCATGGTATTTGCAAGCCATTCCAAGTAAATTTTCATGTGCTACCTTTCAAAAAACCTTCAAAATACTTCTCATTTTGTGACACTGTTTTTAGCTCATGGGGACGTAGTGGTCGGATTTGCTATCTTCCATATTGCTTATTCCAAAAAGAAAAAAAAAAGGAAAAAAAGAAAAGAAAAAAAAGGCACTCCTCCATGGAATGTGAATGTTGGTGGGCACCCGATGGAATCGGTTAGCCATGGTTTGTGAAAGAAAAAAAGGTGGGGAGGAGTGCCAAGCTTTATAAAAGAGCACAAAAGTGTCAATCTCTCTCTCAAAAACTTGCTTCATTTTTGTATGGAAGATAGTAAGAACCCCATTGTCAGTCGTTGACAAAGACAACCACCTCTCAAAACCAATTTTTATCTCTCTGTTTTACAAATGAAAAGCTCTAGCACATGTTTAATCACTGCATCCCTCTGCGAAGGGCCTTTCTTTTACTTTTATGTTGAGTCTCCACCTTCTACCTTTATGCACCGTCTAAGAGAGCATAGTTGTCATTCTAAGTATAATGTGCATTGTCCCAAAGTTTTCATTGATTGATTCATGACTATGGTTTCACTTGTTCTTAAATTACTTGTATCTAGTCACCCTCTTAAACTTGAAGGTGTCCTATGCATTTATGTTTTGCTATTCCATGAGGGACAAGCTGAAAACCATTTGTATGTTTTTCCTTATGATTTGAACACACGTTTGACTTTTATTGTTTCATTTTCATGATCTTTTGTTTGTGTTCATTTTCATGTTATAACATGGTTGCTAAGTTTATATTATCAAGATTATGTCTTTCATGCCCATGTTTTAAGTTCTTTGATCTCAGCACTCAATGCTTTACCTATATGATCAAGATTGTGATGGTGCATGTCACCTAAAAAATTATTTCTTTTGTTATCACTTACCTACTCGAGGATGAGCAGGAGTTAAGCTTGGGGATGCTGATACGTCTCAAATGTATCTATAATTTTTGATGCTCCATGCTTGTTTTTACACCATTTGCCTTGTGTTTCGTTACACTTTGTGGCGTTTTTATGCGATTTCCGAAACTAACCTATTGACAAGATGCCACAGTGCCAGTTCCCTGTTTTCTGCTATTTTTTTGTTTCGGAAAAGTTACACATGAAATATTCTTGGAATTGGACGAAACAAGTTCTAGAAGTCTTATTTTTCCCGGATGAAGGACGAGGACCGAAAGAGAGCCGGAGGGGGGCCAAGGGCCAGCCTCACACCAGGGCGGCACGGCCCAGCCCCTGGCCGCGCCCCCTATGTGTGAGGAGTCCCTGGTAGCCCCCTGACGACGCCCCTTCGCCTATATAAAGCCTCGGGACGGAAAACCCTAGGGGAGTCGGCAATTTTCCAGAAAGAGTTCCGTAGCTCTGCCGCCGCCAACGAATTTCAGGGGATAGAAATCTCTGTTGCGGCACCCTGCCGGGACGAGGAAGTGCCCCCGGAGCCATCTCCATCGGTCTCCATCGCCGTCTCTGCCGTCTCCATTGACCTTGCTGCCATCTCCATCAACCTTGCTGTCTCCTATAATGAGGAGGGAGTAGTTCTCCCCCGGGGCTGAGGGCTCTACCGGTAGCTATGTGGTTCACCTCTCTCTCCCATGATGTGATCTCTATGTGATCATGAGATTTGTATCATGTTGAATAAGTAGATGCTACTCTTGATCATTAGGTGTACTCTAGTGGTGTTATTAAAGTAATCTATTCCTCCTGCCATGGTGTAACGGTGACAGTGTGTGCATCATGGTGGTACTTGGTCTAGGCTACGATTGTGATCTCTTATGGATTATGAGAATAATTATCACTATGATAGTATTGAAGTGATCTATTCCTCCTTTCATGGTGTAATGTTGACAGTGTGTGCACCGTGTTAGTACTTGGTCTAAGTTGCAATAATATTTATCTTGAGTTGTGATTTGATTTGGATATCTCTATGAGTGGTGTTTGTCAAGTACTTGATGAACTTTAAGGGGTGCTTCTGTAGCCACTACGCAATGATTAGTGTTATTCAATAGGAGAGTAATTCAGAGTAGCATAGTGAAGAGAAGTTATTTATTTGTTCAATTATGTTATATTTGTTGGGAGTGTGTCCACTAGTGAAAGTATGATCCCTAGGCCTTCTTTCCAAGCTTTGCACGCCGTTTACTCGCTGTTTTGTTACTTGTTTGCTTGCTGCTATTTTTATTCCAGATTGCATTTACTACTTATAATCATCTATACCACTTGTATTTCACTATCTCTTCGCCGAACTAGTGCGCCTATACATTTGACAAGTGTATTGGGTGTGTTGGGGACACAAGAGACTTTCTGTATCGTAATTACAGGGTTGTTTGAGAGGGATAGCTTTGACCTCTTCCTCCCTGAGTTCGATAAACCTTGGGTGATCCACTTAAGGGAAACTTGCTGCTGTTCTACAAACCTCTGCACTTGGAGGCCCAACACTGTCTACAAGAACAGACGCGTGCGTAGATATCACTTATCTTGCCACGCTGTGCCGTGCGGTCATCATCGTTAGTCACTCCTCAGTAGAGCTCCAGCAAATCAGTGGGCTGCTGTAGCATCTTCTTTGCCGTCCCAAACATGGGAATACCTAAAATATCACAAAATTTCTCCAAAGACATGGTGATAGACTTATCATAAATCTTAAATGCAATGGAAGGCTTGAAGTGAGAGTTAGTGAATTTAAAGCTTTCAACGAAATTTTTTGTGAGATTAGCATATTGATTACTCTCATCCGTCATGTATGCAGGCAATCCAACCCTGTTAATACGGAGTAAGAAATCCTCAAGAATCCCTGCATCACTCAAAAAGTTAGCACAAGGGAAGGTGAAATTTTTAACAAACCTCATAAAAAGTGATTTTGAGACAAACAAATGTAGGGAACTACTATAAGGAGTTACTAGAGGGCTAACATGCATCAAAATAACATTTCTAAACAATAGAACAAGCATGCAAAATCATTTCACCTGCAGCCTATAGAGCTAAAATACTCAAGAAATACTCCACTAAACAAAATTCTACTTGGACAATCGGAGGAGTCACATACCAGAGAACAAATGCTCCAAATCTCAGCAACAATGATGGGTTGAGCAAGGAGATCGAAAAATTGAGAAGGAGAGCAGCAAGAATATGAGTTTGAGATGGTGTGTCGTTGTTTTTCGGGAGAGAGAAAGAGCTGGGGAGGAAGACATAAGTGAGAGGCCAGGGGGGCCCCTCACCATAAGTGGGCGTGGTCAAGGCTAGGCCGCGCCCCCTGGTGGTGAGGTGGCGTGGTAGGTCCCCCTGAGGTCTCCCAAGTGCCTCTGTGCCCCATTTTTTACATAAAAATTTAAAAAGATTTTTTCTGGAATTTTTTGAGAAACTTTATTTTCAAGGATTTTTTAGAAATTGACAACAAACTAAAACTCAGGAAAACAATAGTGGAGCGATAGAAAGCAAATCAAAACCAAGTATGCAGCAGCTCTAAGATATTCTAGTATGAAACTAAATAGAGGGAACAAAAATGAACAAGTAAATATAAGTGAGGTAAAGTAAATGCGGTGAAAACAAAGTCTCGTTCATATAAAATCACTTTGTTAACAAGGTTGATCAAGTCTTGTTACCAAACTAACTTTATATGAGGAAAAACTTTGCATTTCACTATATGCTTATGTTACCTCGACCTTGATAGGCATAGTCCCAATCATAACAATCTTATATTCTTCCTTGGGCTTTCGCTCTGAACAAGTAATTTGACCAACTTGAATGGTCTCAACATTTTTGATTGAATTTAGAGCGTTCTTTCTATCAATCTTCTTGGGAAAATAGACCGTGTACTCTTTGTCATTGACATTAAAAGTTACTTTTCCTTGATTACAATTAATAACAGCACCTACAGTGTTTAGAAAAGGTCTCCCAAGAACAATAGACATATTATCATCTTCAGGCATTTCCAACACAACAAAGCCAGTTAATATCAAACAACTGTTAGCAACTTGAACAGGAACATTTTCACATATACCAATAGGAATAGTAGTAGACTTATCAGCCATCTGCAAAGATATATCAGTTGATAGCAACTTTTCTAGATCAAGTCTCTTATAAAGAGAAAATGGCATGACACTAACTTCGGCTCCCAAATCACATAAAGCAGTTCTAACATAGTTATTTTTAATGGAGCAAGGAATAGTTGGTATACCTGGATCTCCAAGCTTCTCCGGAACTTTACCATCAAAAGAATAATTAGCAAGTAAAGTGGAAATTTCCTCATTAAGAATCTTCCTTTTGTTAGTAGCAATATCTTTCATATACTTTGAATAAGGAGGCATTTTAATAGCTTCAGCCAAAGGAATTTGCAAAAATAAAGGTCTCATCCATTCACAAAACCTGTTGTAGTGTTCTTCTTTCTTGGATTTATGTTTCTTACCAGGAAAAGGCATTGGTTTCTGTACCCAAGGTTCTCTCTCATTACCATGCTTGTTGGCAATGAAGTCTTCTTTGGTGTAATTTGCATTCTTATCAATCTTTTCTGGTTCCTCTTCAACTTCTTCTTTATCGGAAGCATCACCTGGTTCAGTTTCAGCATCAGAAATAGAAACACTATTAGGATCTTTACCTGCTTTAGAAGATTCTGCAACTATTTTATGCTTCTTCTTCTTCTTGAAAGGAATATCATCATTTGAAGTGCGTTGAGAATCTTATTCGATCCTCTTAGGATGTCCTTCGGGATATAAGGGGTCTTGGGTCGTAGCACCTCCTCTTGTGCGTATCTCACATGCTTGTTTTTCTCTTGCAGCATTAACTAGCAAGTCTTTTTGCACCTTGGTAAGCTGATCAATTTGAGTCTGAACTATTTGAAAATGTTTAACAAGTATCTTCACATCATTGGAGGTTCTCTCCACAATATCCTGCAACTTGTTAATAGCTCTAGAATTTTCCAATAAATGATTCTGCACCATTCTATTAAAATTATCTTGCTTAACAATAAAATTATCCAACTCATCTAAGCATTATCCAGGAGGTTTAGAGTAAGGAATATCTCTATCATCAAAGCGTTGGAGAGAGTGTACCTCAATAGTGGATGAATGAGGGATTGGCTTGCATAATTCTTTTATAGGAGGTAAGTTCTTCACATCTTTGGCCTTAATACCTTTCTCCTTAAGAGATTTCTTGGCTTCCCTCATAACTTCATCATTTAATTCAATCATTCCTCTCTTCTTCGGTGTCGGTTCTGGAACTGGCGCAGGTATTGGTGCCGGTGTTGGCTCAACTAGAGTCCAATCATCATGATTCCGGCTTATTTTAGCCATTAATTCTTCAGCTTCAGCCAGAGTTCTTTCCCTGAAAACACAACCAGCACAACTATCCAGATATGTCTTAGATTCATTAGTTAGTCCATTGTAAAATATATCAAGGAGTTCATTTTTAGGCAATGGCACTGATACATCTCTAACGTATCTATAATTTTTGATGCTCCATGCTTGTTTTTACACCATTTGCTTAGTGTTTTGTTACACTTCGTGGCACTTTTATGCATTTTCCGGAACTAACCTATTAACAAGTCGCCACAGTGCTAGTTCCCTGTTTTTTGTTGTTTTTGTGTTTCAGAAAAGCTACATAGGAAATATTCTCGGAATTGGACGAAACCAAAGCCAGTCGCCCAGAATTTCACCGAAGCTTCCAAATAACCAAAGAGGAGACAGAGTCGGGCCACGAGGGGCCCACACACCAGGGCGGCGCAGCCAGGGGCTGGGCCGCGCCCCCTATGTGTGACACCTCCTCAGTCCACTTCTGACAATGCCCCTTCGCCTATAAAGACCCCCCGACGGGAAAAACCTAAATACCCGATCACTTTTCCCAAACACATCGCGATCCGCCGCCGCCGTCGGCCCGAAGATCGGGAGGGTCTAGAAGCTCTTCCCGGCACCCTGCCAGAGAGGGGAATCGCCACCGGAGGTCTTCTTCATCGCCATGCTTGCCTTCGGAGCGATGAGTGAGTAGTCTACCTTGGACTATGGGTCCATAGCAGTAGCTAGTTGGTTTTCTTCTCCACCATGTGCTTCATCTTTAGATCTCATGAGCTGCCCTACATGATTGAGATCACCGTTATGTAATTCTACATGTTTGGTTTGTTGGGATCCGATGAATATTGGTGTTATGCTTGAGTTGATGTACTGAAATTTATCTTATGTTATCTCTATGTTGTTTATGATCTTGCATGCTCTCCGTTGTTAGTAGCTATCTTGGCCGAGTAGTTGCTAGTGACTCCAAGAGGGGGTATTTATGCTCGATAGTGGGTTCATGCCTCTATTTAATCTGGGGGAGTGACAGAAACCTCTAAGGTTGTAGATGTGCTGTTGCTACTAGGGGGAAAACAACATTAATATGCTTGAGGGCATATGCTTTGTTTACATTACACACTTTGCTTAATGCAATTATCTGTTGTTCGCAACTTATTACTTGTGGAGTTCTCGGATTGATTCGCCACAAGTGGATTATTAGTCATAGATGCTGTTGGATGGCGGTTTATGTATCTTGTTGTAATGCCCAGAGTAAATCTCATAGTGATCCTCTCGACATATGCACGTTGTCTTTATTCTATCAATTGCCCAACTGTAATTTGTTTACCCAGCATGTATTATTTTATCTTATGGAGAGACACCACTAGTGAACTGTGGACCTCGGTCCTATTTCCTTTACATTGCTATCACCTGTTTACTTTACTCGCATTGTTTACTTTACTCGCATACTATTATCACTTTCCACTCGATACGCTCATACCCTTTGTTTCAAGCAAACCGGTGAGATTGACAACCTCATCGTAAGTTGGGAACAAAGTATTTGGTTGTGTTGTGTGCAGGTTCCACGTTGCTACTGGTTGAAGACGCGCTAACAAGAGATCATTAACGGCGCCCTTGTTAGAGCATCACACAGCTAGTGGGCATCACCTTCAGTCGTTTGGCTTTCTCCTACTGGATTGACTACCTTGGTTTCTTACCGAGGGAAAAGCTTGCTGCTATATTCATCACACCTTGCTCTTGGGGTTTTCCAACTGGCCGGTAACTTACCCGGCTTCATCAAGCTATTTCTGGCGCCGTTACCGGGGAGGAAGAAGACTTCTGCAAGGGGAGTTTCGCATGCACATCCTTTACTTTGTTTTAAGTTTTGCTTTACTTTATTTTTACTTGCATTGTTTTATCAAAAACCCAAAAAAATAGAATCCTTGATTGTTGTTTTTACTTGTCTGCTTTTAGTTTGTTAAAATGGCTACTCCTGAAAACACCAAGTTGTGTGACTTTACTAGCATGAATAATAGTGATTTTATCTGCAATCCTATTGCGCCACCTACTCCTGCTGCAAATTTTTATGAGATTAAGCCTGCTTTGTTGAACCTTGTAATGAAAGAGCTATTTTCTGGTGCTAGTACTGAAGATGCTGCAGCTCATCTCAACAATTTTGTTGAGCTATGTGAGATGCAGAAATATAAGGATGTTGAAAGTGATATTATTAAGCTTAAGTTGTTTCCTTTTTCTTTGAGAGGAAAAGCTAAGGATTGGTTGTTGTCTTTGACTAAGAATAGTATTGATTCATGGGCTAAGTGTAAGGATGCTTTTATTGGTAGATACTATCCTCCTGCTAAGATTATAGCTTTGCGTAGCAATATTATGAAGTTTAGTCAGTTTGATAATGAACATGTTGCTCAAGCTTGGGAAAGAATGAAATCTATGATAAAGAATTGTCCCACTCATGGACTGACTACTTGGATGATTGTCCAAACTTTTTATGCAGGACTAAATTTTTCTTCAAGGAACCTACTTGATTCAGCTGCTGGAGGCACTTTTATGTCCCTTACCTTGGGCGCCGCAACAAAGCTTCTCGACAATATGATGGTGAATTATTCTGAATGGCACACTGAGAGAGCTCCATAAGGTAAGAAGGTAAATTCTGTTGAGGAAACCTCTTCCTTGAGTGATAAGATTGATGCCATTATGCTTATACTTTCAAATGATAGGACTCATGTAGATCCTAATAATGTTCCTTTGGCCTCTTTGGTTGCTCAAGAAGAGCATGTTGATGTAAACTTCATTAGAAATAATAATTTCAATAACAATGCTTATAGGAACAATTTTGCTAGTAACAATTATAGGCCGTATCCTTCTACCAATGGTAATGGTTATGGTAACTCTTATGGTAATTCCTCCAACAACACTAGGGCCGCACCCTCCGAGCTTGAGGTAATGCTCAAGGACTTCATCGGTAAGCAAAATGCTTTTAACAAGTCTGTTGAGGAAAAGTTAGGCAAAATTGATATTCTTGCTTCTAAAGTTGATAGCCTTGCTCATGATGTTGAACTTCTGAAATTAAAAGTGTTGCCTAATGATGTGAAAGAGAATAATGTTTTTGCTACTGCTAATGCTATTCAAGTTAGAATTGATGAAAATGTTAGGATGCTAGCAGAATTGCATGCCAGGTGGGAAAGAGAAGATGAGATGGCTAGAGAGATGAAGGTATGTACCATTACTACCTCTAATGATGTTGATCCTAATGCTAGCAATCCTCTTATTTTGATTGGTGTAGAGAAAACTCCAACTCCTTGTGTTAAAACGCCTAAAACTGCTAAAACTTTTTCTCAAAAGAGTGCTGAAATTTTTCGGAGTGTAGGAGATGATAACTCTATTTCCTTTAATGATTTTGATGTTGATGGCTGCAATATATCTGAAGTTATTTTGTTCTTGCAAAAGCTTGCTTTGACTCCTAATGCTAGTTCTTTAAATGTTGCTTTTACTAAGCATATTACCAATGCTCTCATGAAAATTAGGGATGAAAAGTTGAAGCAAAAAGCTTCTATTCCCAAGAAGTTAGAAGATGGTTGGGAACCCATCATTGATATGCATGTTAATGGTTTTGATTGCCATGCTTTATGTGATCTAGGTGCTAGTATTTCTATTATGCCTAGAAAAATTTATGACATGCTTGATTTACCGCCTCTTGAAAAGTGTTATTATGATGTTACTATTGCTGATGTTGCTAAGAAGAAACCTTTGGGAAGGATTAATGATGTTCTTATTGTGGTTAACAATAACCTTGTTCCCGTTGATTTTCTTGTCATGGATGTTGAATGCAATGCTTCATGTCCTATTATTTTGGGAAGACCCTTTCTTCGAACTGTAGGTGCCATCATTGATACGAGCAGGGGCGGAGCTGGAGGAAGAGTCTCCCTGATGCACTTCTATACAGTTTCTACGTTTGCAATCTTGCTAGCTCAAATTAAGGCCTCCCTGATGCCCTTTTGTATGTCTAACCTGATGCACATGCCTTATTAAGCTAACAAGTGTGGCTAAAATGTTTGTTTGACCCTGATGCCTGTGCATCACCTACCACCCATTGAGCTCCGCCCCTGGATACGAGGGAAGGCACCATCAAATATCAATTCCCACTCAAGAAAGGTATGGAACACTTCCCTAGGAAGAGAAAGAAATTAGTTTTTGACTCTATTCTTAGAGCAAATTATGAGCTTGATGCTTCCTCGCTTGATATTACTTGATTCGCATTTTCTGCGCCTAGCTCAAAGGCGTTAAAGAAAAGCACTCTTGGGAGATAACCCAATATTTTTACATTCAGTTCTTTTTCCTTTATTTGAGTCTCGAAAGTTATTACTACTGTAATGACCTCTCCTTATCCTTTTTATTTCATTTTTGTGCCAAGAGAAGCCTCTAATTTGAGTGAGGTAAGATTTGGGGATGTTGCTGTCCTGAAATAGTTTTTGGTGCTGCACCGTAAAAATTCGTGAACATTCTCTGTATATCTTTTGGACCTGCGATTTCTTGTGCATATGCCCCAGGTTATATCCAAACTTTCATTAGTTGAACACTTTTCGATTTGAGCAACAGAAAACCCTCTTAAAAATTTGACCTTTGTCAGCTATTCTGTTTTGACAGATTTCTGCCAATATTTGTGTTTGCCGCTTTATCGCTTTCTTTTTGAGTTCTTTTGATCACGGAACTTTTGGGGAAGTTGCTACAGTAGTATATACTTTATATGTGGTGGTTTTAGGTTAAAACCTGAAGCAAAAAGGGGTTGATTCAATGTTATGCTTACACTAATGTTGCTAATAGATTTGTGTTTAGTTTTGTATGAAGGAAGTTTTCAAGTGTAGGGATCGGAGAATGATGAGATGAGTTGAAGAATGGACAAAAGCTCAAGCTTGGGGATGCCCATGCATCACCCCAAGAAATATCTAAGAAGTACAAGCGTCAAGGCTTGGGGATGCCCCTGAGACACCCCTTCTTCATCGGCAAAAAATCAGGTCACCTTTCAAGACACTATATTTTTATTGCTTCATGCATTATGCATTTTTCTTGGAGCGTCAGTTGTTTTTAGATTTCAGTTTAGTTTAGTTTTGTTTGCTGCAATAAATGGTTGGACCCCAACAATTTTTTTTTGGAGAAGTTGCCTTGCTTTCCATTTGCCAAGAACACTCCGTTTTTCATTCTTATAATTTCAACGAGTGTTCTTCTTTTTCTAGAACTGCGTTTAGTTTTTGTTTTCACCTTGATTTGTGTTCAGATCTTGTTATATCTTTTTATCAAGGTGTATTTTTTCCTCTGGTCTTTATTGGTTTTCATCAAAAGAGGTGTCTATAAAAAGTTTGAATGGTGTTGGAAAAGAGAAAAAGCTTTATGCAAAAAAGTGGTACAAGAAGGAGCTTGTGTAGACTGCAGCTTAGGCTTTTTCATGTCATTCTTGATGTCTTTTTGATAGTATGCTTAGTGATTTTTGCTATAGCATGACTTGTCTCAAATAACTGAGATTGCTTAATGAGCCTTTGAAAAAAATCATGCATTGTTTTAATTATTTGGAAGCATTATTTTGGTTTTCTCCTTGATGCTTTATTTGGGTTGACTTGGCGCATGCTCACACATGTTAGACTCTTACAGAGTCACCAATAGCCTCTATGATCATTTAGTTTTTGACTTTTGATGCCATCTTATGCTTCTTTTAATATTGCTTTGTTGCTTTGCATGATTATGGCCATTATTGCTCTCTTAGTTGGTCGCTCCCAGTCTTTTGCTAGCCCTCGCCTTGTACTGAGTATGAGCTCTACTCGTGCATCCAACTCCTAAAAACCAAGTTTGCCAAAGTGTCCACCATACATACCTATTAACAATTTGCTATTCCAAAGTAAATTTGACTTGCTTTTATCTACTCTTCAAATTAAACTCTTACCAGTCTTATGCGAAAATTGGTCAGTAAAGCTCTCACGAACCGGATGGCACACTTTATTTTTCTCGTTCTTAAAAATTTGACATTGTGGTCTCTTATGTTGAGTTGTTATGCATGCAAGTTGTAAGTTGGGAATTAGCCCAGCCATGCCATCATGGGGCAAGCTTTCAACATTGCACTTCTTATTTGAGTTGATATCATGATCTTTTGTTTATGGATACTCACGGTGTGAAATGAATTGCGAATCTTGCGGGATCATGGAGTTTGTATATGTCGTCGTGGTGAAACAACATATGCCATAGGATGGCTTAAATGGGGGCCGACTAGATGCTGGAGGATTCGGGAGAGGGGAACGAGCTAAAGAGCACGACAGAAAGAGACACTGATCTACCCAGGTTCGGGGCTCTTGTAAGGAGATAACACCCCTACTCCTGCTCTACTGATTGTATATATGGATCGATGTAGTACACCACAATGGTGCTTCCAAGCTCTCTGCTAGAGAAGGAAGATGAACTGGTAAGTGTAAGAGTACAGAGTGACCAACCAACAACTATCAGCCAACGTTCCACCAGCTACCCACCTTCCAACCTCTCGCCCTTTACCAGGGCTCCCTATGCCACCTTATATAGTGGTGGCCAGGGTTACAACGGTCATACAAGACCACAAGACAAGGGCTACACTCCAAACAGGAGCTGGTGGCGATGGCAGAGACCCTTGACTTCGCCCCTGATTGCTCTCGATGGGACGCCATATCCCTGTACCTTGTACCTCTTGAACTGTGGCCTTACCTCCGTGCGGTAAGCTCGTACTTGTGCACAGTGAGGGTAGGTAACCTCCACTGTGCACCCTGCCATCTTACTCTGCTACCATGCTTGGATGTTTTCTTCCTTGATTGTAGGGATGTGACACCTTGGTTGACTTAAGCATCCCGGATATGACCGTTGGCCATACCCAGGACTTATATGCCGGACCAACGACCTACGAGGGTCGGGTAATCCGGCCTCCCCTGCTCCTGCACAACACACCAAATAGTTAGGCCGGCATATCTGAGTATATGCCGGCACACATATATCAGTATTCCGGCTATGCCGGCATATCCAGACACCAGCCGGGATACACATTATATGCCGGCCTGGCCGATGCTCTTATATTCCGGCCAGGCCCTTCCTTGATAACCCGGCATAAAGTCAATCATAGACCTTGTGTCTTTCTAGTCTCTTGACCCTACCGGGGGTCATCCCCCCGACAGTATATGTGTTAGAGAAACGCCTGGGCCGCCAATCTAAGCCATGCATAATTCATGGTGGAAATTTGCAGCATGCCCATAGTGGACATTTGACGACGCATCTCAAAATAAAAAGCTATACAAATGGTAAATAAAAGAGATGTCGAGGTGTTCATTGTTTGCTTGTCCTGTCATTTTGATGTGGGCTTGTTTCATGTCATCGGGCACGGAGGTACCCCATTGGCGGTTCTCGATGATACGTATATACTTACAATGACAAGAGCTTGCTTGGGACTCTAAGTAAAGTAGCATGAGGTTTGGGTACTCGTATTCACGGGACACGAGGTTTTCAACTTATAATTTGTCAAGCATATGCAGCATAGTGTTCTCGCATTAACTTTAACCATTCAAGATGCTTATGATGGGGGCAATGAGAGCTCAAAGCCGGCAAGTACCATAATTTTTGAAGGTTTATAAAACTTGCAATCACTGCTTCCCTCCGTGAAGGGCCTTTCTTTTACTTTTATGTTGAGTCACCACCTTCTACCTTTATGCACCATTAAGAGAGCATAGTTGTCATTCTTAGTATAATGTGCATTGTCCCAAAGTTTTCATTGATTGATTCATATTGTTGGTTTCACTTGTTCTTAAATTATTTGTATCTAGTCGCCCTCTTAAACTTGAAGGTGTCCTATGCATTTATGTTTTGCTCTCCATGAAGGACAAGCTGAAAACCATTTGTATGTTTTTCCTTATGATTTGAACACACGTTTGACTTTCATTGTTTCATTTTCATGATCTTTTTTGTGTTCATTTTCATGTTATAACACGGTTGCTAAGTTTCTTCTATCAAGATCATATCTTTCATGCCCATGCTAAGTTCTTTTGATCCCAGCGCACAACGCTTACATAGATGATCAAGATTGTGTAGGTGCATGTCACCTAAAAAATTATTTCTTTTGTTATCACTTACCTACTCGAGGACGAGCAGGAGTTAAGCTTGGGGATGCTGATACGTCTCTAACGTATCTATAATTTTTGATGCTCCATGCTTGTTTATACACCATTTGCTTAGTGTTTCGTTACACTTCGTGGCACTTTTATGCATTTTCTGGAACTAACCTATTAACAAGTCGCCACAGTGCCAGTTCCCTGTTTTCTGCTGTTTTTGTGTTCCAGAGAACCGAAGAGGAGACGGAGTGGGGCCACGAGGGGCCCACACACCAGGGCGGCGCGGCCAGGGGCTGGGCCACACCCCCTATGTGTGAGACCGCCTCGGTCCACTTCTGACGATGCCCCTTTGCCTATAAAGACCCCCCGACGGGAAAAACCTAAATACCCGATCACTTTTCTAGAACACATCGCGATCCGCCACCGCCGTCGACCCGAAGATCGGGAGGGTCTAGAAGCTCTTCCCGGCACCCTGCCGGAGAGGGGAATTGCCATCGGAGGTCTTCTTCATCGCCATGCTTGCCTCCGGAGCGATGAGTGAGTAGTCTACCTTGGACTATGGGTCCATAGCAGTAGCTAGTTGGTTGTCTTCTCCACCATGTGCTTCATGTTTAGATCTCATGAGCTGCCCTACATGATTGAGATCACCGTTATGTAATATCCGATTAATATTGGTGTTATGCTTGAGTTGATGTACTGAAATTTATCTTATGTTATCTCTATGTTGTTTATGATCTTGCATGCTCTTCGTTGTTAGTAGCTATCTTGGCCGAGTAGTTGCTAGTGACTCCAAAAGGGGGTATTTATGCTCGATAGTGGGTTCATGCCTCTATTTAATCTGGGGGAGTGATAAAAACCTCTAAGGTTGTAGATGTGCTGTTGCTACTAGGGGGAAAACAATATTCATATGCTCGAGGGCATATGCTTTGTTTACATTACACACTTTGCTTAATGCAATTATCTGTTGTTCGCAACTTAATACTTGTGGAGTTCTCAGATTGATTCGCCACAAGTGGATTATTAGTCATAGATGCAGTTGGATGGCGGTCTATGTATCTTGTTGTAATGCCCAGAGTAAATCTCATAGTGATCCTCTCGACATATGCACGTTGTCTTTATTCTATTAATTGCCCAACTGTAATTTGTTTACCCAGCATGTATTATTTTATCTTATGGAGAGACACCACTAGTGAACTGTGGACCCCGGTCCTATTTCCTTTATATTGCTATCACCTGTTTACTTTACTCACATTGTTTACTTTACTCGCATACTATTATCACTTTCCACTCGATACGCTCATACCCTTTGTTTCAAGCAAACCGGTGAGATTGACAACCTCATCGTAAGTTGGGAACAAAGTATTTGGTTGTGTTGTGTGTAGGTTCCACGTTGCTACTGGTTGAAGATGCGCTAATAAGAGATCGTTAACGGCGCCCTTGTTAGAGCATCACGCAGCTAGTAGGCATCACCTTCAGTCGTTTGGCTTTCTCCTACTGGATTGACTACCTTGGTTCCTTACTGAGGGAAAAGCTTGCTGCTATATTCATCACACCTTGCTCTTGGGGTTTTCCAACTGGCCGGTAACTTACTCGGCTTCATCAGGCTCTTTAGGCAAAGCTCTAATTAAAGATGAAAACCTTGTCCAAGATTCAGGCAGTATCTCTCCTTTTCCCTATTTAAAATCAAAGATTTTCTGCACAACAGCATGTTGAGCACTAGCAGGAAAATATTTCTGAAAGAAAGCATTAACCAAAGCAATAGGACTATGAATAGATCCAGGAGACAAGCTGTTAAACCAAGTTTTAGCTGCATCTTTCAATGAGAAAGGAAAAATCTTAGCAACAAAGTAAGTGCGAAGCTTAATATCATCAGAAAATAAATTACTCAATGTAGAAAGCTCATTCATGTGCTCCATAGCACTTTCATTCTCAGTACCACAAAAGGCTCTTTCTCAACAATAGATATGTAAGATAAATCTAATGAGAAATCATAATCATTATCTCTAATATTTATGGGAGAACCAGCAAACTTAGGATCATGAGATAATTTGTATCTAATAGCACGTCTTGCTAGAAGTTCCTTAACAGCTTTAGCATCACGAGTAGCACGAGCTTCAGCAATAAAATCATCGTCAAGCTCAATATAAGTGTCATCAAGATCATCACTAGGACATTCCCTAGACTCAGGTGAAATAACAGGTGTAACAGTGGTGTTTCCCATCTTAGCTCTAGCAATTGTAGCATCTAAAAAGGAACCTAGTGAACCACTCTCATCAAGCACAGTAGAAGCATCATCTAAATTATCAGTGGCATTTTCAAACTCAGTGATACGTCTCCAACGTATCCATAATTTTTGATGATCCATGCTTGTTTTTACACCATTTGCCTAATGTTTCGTTACACTTTGTGGTACTTTTATGCATTTTCTGGAACTAACCTATTAACAAGTCGCCACAGTGCCAGTTCCTTGTTTTCTGCTATTTTTGTGTTTTAGAAAAGTTACACAGGAAATATTCTCAGAATTGGACGAAACCAAAGCCAGTCGCCCAGAATTTTACCGAAGCTTCCAGAGAACCGAAGAGGAGACGGAGTGGGGCCACGAGGTGGCCTCACACCAGGGCGGCGTGGCCAGGGGCTAGGCCACGCCCCCTATGTGTGAGACCGCCTCGGTCCACTTCTGACGATGCCCCTTCGCCTATAAAGACCTCCCAATGAGAAAAACCTAAAAATCCGATCAGTTTTCTAGAACACATCGTGATCCGCCGCCGCCATCGACCCGAAGATCGGGAGGGTCCAGAAGCTCTTCCCGGCACCCTGCTGGAGAGGGGAATTGCCACCGGAGGTCTTCTTCATCGCCATGCTTGCCTCCAGAGCGATGAGTGAGTAGTCTACCTTGGACTATGGGTCCATAGCAGTAGCTAGATGGTTGTCTTCTCCACCATGTGCTTCATGTTTAGATCTCACGAGCTGCCCTACATGATTGAGATCACCGTTATGTAATTCTACATGTTTGGTTTGTTGGGATCCGATGAATATTGGTGTTATGCTTGAGTTGAAGTACTGAAATTTATCTTATGTTATCTCTATGTTGTTTATGATCTTGCATGCTCTCCGTTGTTAGTAGCTTTCTTGGCCGAGTAATTGCTAGTGACTCCAAGAGGGGGTATTTATGCTCGATATTGGTTTCATGCCTCTATTTAATCTGGGGGAGTGACAGAAACCTCTAAGGTTGTAGATGTGTTGTTGCTACTAGGGGGAAAACAACATTCATATGCTCGAGGGCATATGCTTTGTTTACATTACACACTTTGCTTAATGCAATTATCTATTGTTTGCAACTTAATACTCATGGGGTGTTCGGACGATATCCCCGTGAGTGGATTATTAGTCATAGATGCAGTTGGATGGCGGTCTATGTATTTTGTTGTAATGCCCAGAGTAAATCTCATAGTGATCCTCTCATCATATGCACGTTGTCTTTATTCTATCAATTGCCCAACTGTAATTTGTTTACCCAGCATGTATTATTTTATCTTATGGAGAGACACCGCTAGTGAACTATGGATCCCGGTCCTATTTCCATTATATTGCTATCACCTGTTTACTTTACTCGCACTGTTTACTTTACTCGCATACTATTATCACTTTCCACTCGATATGCTCATACCCTTTGTTTCAAGCAAACCGGTGAGATTGACAACCTCATCGTAAGTTGGGAACAAAGTATTTGGTTGTGTTGTGTGCAGGTTTCGCATTGCAGCTAGCAAAGCAAAGCTTGGACGACGCGCCTTATAAATTGTCCTGAGCTATCGCAAACTAGCAAGCATCATCTTCAGTCGTTTGTTTGCTCCTCTCCTGATCAACATACCTTGGTTTCTTAACTGAGGGAAATCTTGCTGCTATATTCATCACACCTTCCTCTTGGGGTTCCCAACGGGCTGGTCATTCAACTAGGCACCAGCTATTTTCTGGCGCCATCAACCAGCAATCAAGCTATTTTCTGGCGCCGTTGCCGGGAAGGAAGTAGAAGACTTTTGCAAGGGGAGTTTTTCGCATGCACATCCTTTACTTTGTTTATTAGTTTTGCTTTACATTATTACTTGCATCGTTTTATCAAAAACCCAAAAAAATTAGAATCCTTTGTAGTTGTTTTTACCTGCTTGCTTTCAGTTTTGTTAGAATCAGTAATCCTGAAGTTGAAGTTCGTACTTTTAAGCAACAAGGGGGAGAGAGCTTGAAAGATGCTTGGTACCGTATTAGCAATTCTCATCATAGGTGTACAAAGAAGCATTCTACCATGATCCTCCTTTGAAATTTTTATGTTGGTATAACTAGTTGGTATAGGTACGTTCTTGATACTCTCGCAGGAGGTAATTTTCTGGGTACTCCCGCTCTTGAAGCATGCACTTTAATTGAAAGTTTAGTGGGGGTACCGCCTATTCATGTTGTTAAAACTGAGGTCACTTTGGAGGAAGTTTTAGAAAAGCTTAGCTCTTTAGAAAAAAGTTTGCCAAATATCCTTGATAATGTTTGCCGCGTTAATGAATTGATAGAAAGTATCGGTAAGAGAATCACCGTTTTAGAGGCTAGCACTACGCTTGATAGTCAAAACCTTAGGATTGGGAAACTAGAGGAATCCATGGAAACTTTAAGTTCAATTTTCTCTTCTCTTAAGTTTAAGAAGGAGAAAGCTTTTGTTGGAAAAGAGCAAAAATTTATGTATGTTCCCAAGGTGTCTGTGCCTAAACTGCAATATGTTTTTAAAATTGGTAAGACTTTTAGCTCAACTAAGAGTGACTTGCAGGTTGAATCATCTTCGGGAACCTCTAAAGTGCCTAGTGTGGTAAGCGGTGAGCTTGAGGAAACAGTTGATTCACTTGATATTACTTGATTCACAATTTTCTGCGCCTAGCTCAAAGGCGTTAAAGAAAAGCACTCTTGGGAGATAACCCAATGTTTTTACATTCAGTTCTTTTTCTTTTATTTGAGTCTTGGAAGTTATTACTATTGTAATGACCTCTCCTTATCCTTTTTATTTCGTTTTTGTGCCAAGAGAAGCCTCTAATTTGAGTGAGGTAAGATTTGGGGATGTTGCTGTCCTAAAACTGTTTTCAGTGCTGCACCGTAAAAATTCGTGAAAATTCTCTGTATATCTTTTGGACCTGCAATTTCTTGTGCATATGCCCCAGGTTATATCCAAACTTTCATTAGTTGAACACTTTTTGATTTGAGCAACAGAAAACCCCTTAAAAATTCAACCTTTATCAGCTGTTCTGTTTTGACAGATTTCTGCCAATATTTGTGTTTGCCGCTTTATCGCTTTCTTTTTGAGTTCTTTTGATCACGGAACTTTTGGGGAAGTTTATACAGTAGTGTATGCTTAATATGTGGTGGTTTTAGGTTGAAACCTGAAGCAAAAAGAGGTTGATTATATATTATGCTTACACTAATGTTGCTAATAGATTTGTGTTTAGTTTTGTATGAAGGAAGTTTTCAAGTGTAGGGATCAGAGAGTGATGAGATGAGTTGAAGAATGGACAAAAGCTCAAGCTTGGGGATGCCCATGCATCACCCAAAGAAATATCCAAGAAGTACAAGCGTCAAAGCTTGGGGACGTCCCCGAGGTACCCCTTCTTCATCGGCAAAAATCAGGTCACCTTTCAAGACACTATATTTTTACAATTTCAACGGGTGTTCTCTTTTTCTAGAACTGCGTTTAGCTTTCGGTTTTCGCCTTGATTTGTGTTCAGATCTTGCTATATCTCTTCATCAAGGTGTATTTTTTCCTCTGATCTTTATTGGTTTTCATCAAAAGAGGTGTTTATAAAAAGTTTGAATGGTGTTGGAAAAGAGAAAAAGCTTTATGCAAAAAAGTGGTACAAGAAGGAGCTTGTGTAGACTGCGGCTTAGGCTTTTGCATGTCGTGCTTGATGTCTTTTTGATAGTATGCTTAGTGGTTTTGCTGTAGCATGACTTGTCTCAAATAACTGAGATTGCTTAATGAGCCTTTGAAAAAAATCATGCGTTGTTTTTATCGTTTGGAAGCATTATTTTGGTTTTCTCCTTGATGCTTTATTTTGGTTGACTTGGCGCATGCTCACACATGTTAGACTCATCCAAAGTCGCCAATAGTCTCTATGATCATTTAGTTTTTGACTTTTGATGCCATCTTATGCTTCTTTTAATGTCGCTTTGTCACTTTGCATGATTATGGCCGTTATTGCTCTCTTAGTTGGTCGCTCCCAGTCTTTTGCTAGCCCTCATTTTGTACTGAGTATAAGCTCTACTCGTGCATCCAACTCCTAAAAACCAAGTTTGCCAAAGTGTCCACCATACATACCTATTAGCAATTTGCTATTCCAAAGTATATTTGACTTGCTTTTATCTACTCTTCAAATTAAACTCTTACCAGTGTTATGCGAAAATTGGTCAGTAAAGCTCTCACGAACCGGAAGGCACACTTTACTTTTTCTCGTTCTTAAAATTTTGACATTGTGGTCTCTTATGTTGTGTTGTTATGCTTGCAAGTTGTAAGTTGGAGACTAGCCCAGCTATGCTGTCATGGGGCAAGCTTTCAACATTGCACTTCTTATTTGAGTTGATATCGTGATCTTTTGTTTATGGATACTCGCAGTGTGAAATGAATTGGGAATCTTACGGGATCATGGAGTTTGTATATGTGTTAGGGAAACGCCTGGGCCGCCAATCTAAGCCATACATAATTCATGGTGGAAATTTGCAGCATGCCCATAGTGGACATTCGACGACGCATCTCAAAATAAAAAGCTATACAAATGGTAAATAAAAGAGATGTCGAGGTGTTCATTGTCTGCTTGTCCTGTCATTTTGATGTGGGCTTGTTCCATGTCATCGGGCACGGAGGTACCCCGTTGGCGGTTCTCGATGATACGTGTGTACTTACAATGACAAGAGCTTGCTTGGGACTCTAAGTAAAGTAGCATGAGGTTTGGGTACTCGTATTCATGGGACACGAGATTTTCAACTTATGATTTGTCAAGTATATGCAGCATAATTGTTCTCGCATTAACTTTAACCATTCAAGATGCTTATGACGGGGGCAATGAGAGCTCAAAGCCGGTAAGTACCATAATTTTTGAAGGTCTATAAAACTTGCAAACACTGCTTCCCTCCGCGAAGGGCCTTTCTTTTACTTTTATGTTGAGTCACCACCTTCTATCTTTATGCACCATTAAGAGAGCATAGTTGTCATTCTTAGTATAATGTGCATTGTCCCATAGTTTTCATTGATTGATTCATATTGTTGGTTTCATTTGTTCTCAAATTATTTGTATCTAGTCGCCCTCTTAAACTTGAAGGTGTCCTATGCATTTATGTTTTGCTCTCCATGAAGGACAAGCTGAAAACCATTTGTATGTTTTTCCTTATGATTTGAACACACGTTTGACTTTCATTGTTTCATTTTCATGATCTTTTGTTTGTGTTCATTTTCATGTTATAACATGGTTGCTAAGTTTCTTCTATCAAGATTATGTCTTTCATACCCATGCTATAAGTTCTTTTGATCCTAGCTCACAACGCTTACATATGTGATCAAGATTGTGTAGGTGCATGTCACCTCAAAAATTATTTCTTTTGTTATCACTTACCTACTCGAGGACGAGCAGGAGTTAAGCTTGGGGATGCTGATACGTCTCCAATGTATCCATAATTTTTGATGCTCCATGCTTGTTTTTACACCATTTGCCTAATGTTTTGTTACACTTCGTGGTACTTTTATGCATTTTCTGGAACTAACCTATTAACAAGTCGCCACAGTGCCAGTTCCTTGTTTTCTGCTGTTTTTGTGTTTCAGAAAAGTTATACAGGAAATATTCTCGGAATTGGACAAAACCAAAGCCAGTCGCCCAGAATTTTACCGAAGCTTCCAGAGAACCGAAGAGGAGACGGAGTGGGGCCACGAGGTGGCCTCACACCAGGGCGGCGTGGCCAGGGGCTAGGCCACGCCCCCTATGTGTGAGACCGCCTCGGTCCACTTCTGACGATGCCCCTTCGCCTATAAAGACCTCCCAATGAGAAAAACCTAAAAATCCGATCAGTTTTCTAGAGCACATCGCGATCCGCCGCCGCCATCGACCCGAAGATCGGGAGGGTCCAGAAGCTCTTCCCGGCACCCTGCTGGAGAGGGGAATTGCCACCGGAGGTCTTCTTCATCGCCATGCTTGCCTCCAGAGCGATGAGTGAGTAGTCTACCTTGGACTATGGGTCCATAGCAGTAGCTAGATGGTTGTCTTCTCCACCATGTGCTTCATGTTTAGATCTCACGAGCTGCCCTACATGATTGAGATCACCATTATGTAATTCTACATGTTTGGTTTGTTGGGATCCGATGAATATTGGTGTTATGCTTGAGTTGAAGTACTGAAATTTATCTTATGTTATCTCTATGTTGTTTATGATCTTGCATGCTCTCCGTTGTTAGTAGCTTTCTTGGCCGAGTAATTGCTAGTGACTGCAAGAGGGGGTATTTATGCTCGATATTGGTTTCATGCCTCTATTTAATCCGGGGGAGTGACAGAAACCTCTAAGGTTGTAGATGTGTTGTTGCTACTAGGGGGAAAACAACATTCATATGCTCGAGGGCATATGCTTTGTTTACATTACACACTTTGCTTAATGCAATTATCTGTTGTTTGCAACTTAATACTCATGGGGTGTTCGGACGATATCCCCGTGAGTGGATTATTAGTCATAGATGCAGTTGGATGGCGGTCTATGTATTTTGTTGTAATGCCCAGAGTAAATCTCATAGTGATCCTCTCATCATATGCACGTTGTCTTTATTCTATCAATTGCCCAACAGTAATTTGTTTACCCAGCATGTATTATTTTATCTTATGGAGAGACACCGCTAGTGAACTATGGATCCCGGTCCTATTTCCATTATATTGCTATCACCTGTTTACTTTACTCGCACTGTTTACTTTACTCGCATACTATTATCACTTTCCACTCGATATGCTCATACCCTTTGTTTCAAGCAAACCGGTGAGATTGACAACCTCATCGTAAGTTGGGAACAAAGTATTTGGTTGTGTTGTGTGCAGGTTTCGCATTGCAGCTAGCAAAGCAAAGCTTGGACGACGCGCCTTATACATTGTCCTGAGCTGTCGCAAACTAGCAAGCATCATCTTCAGTCGTTTGTTTGCTCCTCTCCTGATCAACATACCTTGGTTTCTTAACTGAGGGAAAATCTTGCTGCTATATTCATCACACCTTCCTCTTGGGGTTCCCAACGGGCTGGTCATTCAACTAGGCACCAGCTATTTTCTGGCGCCATCAACCAGCAATCAAGCTATTTTCTGGCGCCGTTGCCGGGAAGGAAGTAGAAGACTTTTGCAAGGGGAGTTTTTCGCATGCACATCCTTTACTTTGTTTATTAGTTTTGCTTTACATTATTACTTGCATCGTTTTATCAAAAACCCAAAAAAATTAGAATCCTTTGTAGTTGTTTTTACCTGCTTGCTTTCAGTTTTGTTAGAATGAGTAATCCTGAAGTTGAAGTTCATACTTTTAAGCAACAAGGGGGAGAGAGCTTGAAAGATGCTTGGTACCGTATTAGCAATTCTCATCATAGGTGTACAAAGAAGCATTCTACCATGATCCTCCTTTGAAATTTTTATGTTGGTATAACTAGTTGGTATAGGTACGTTCTTGATACTCTCGCAGGAGGTAATTTTCTGGGTACTCCCGCTCTTGAAGCATGCACTTTAATTGAAAGTTTAGTGGGGGTACCGCCTATTCATGTTGTTAAAACTGAAGTCACTTTGGAGGAAGTTTTAGAAAAGCTTAGCTCTTTAGAAAAAAGTTTGCCAAATATCCTTGATAATGTTTGCCGCGTTAATGAATTGATAGAAAGTATCGGTAAGAGAATCACCGTTTTAGAGGCTAGCACTACGCTTGATAGTAAAAACCTTAGGATTGGGAAACTAGAGGAATCCATGGAAACTTTAAGTTCAATTTTCTCTTCTCTTAAGTTTAAGAAGGAGAAAGCTTTTGTTGGAAAAGAGCAAAAATTTATGTATGTTCCCAAGGTGTCTGTGCCTAAACTGCAATATGTTTTTAAAATTGGTAAGACTTTTAGCTCAACTAAGAGTGACTTGCAGGTTGAATCATCTTCGGGAACCTCTAAAGTGCCTAGTGTGGTAAGTGGTGAGCTTGAGGAAACAGTTGATTCACTTGATATTACTTGATTCGCAATTTTCTGCGCCTAGCTCAAAGGCGTTAAAGAAAAGCACTCTTGGGAGATAACCCAATGTTTTTACATTCAGTTCTTTTTCTTTTATTTGAGTCTTGGAAGTTATTACTATTGTAATGACCTCTCCTTATCCTTTTTATTTCGTTTTTGTGCCAAGAGAAGCCTCTAATTTGAGTGAGGTAAGATTTGGGGATGTTGCTGTCCTAAAACTGTTTTCAGTGCTGCACCGTAAAAATTCGTGAAAATTCTCTGTATATCTTTTGGACCTGAAATTTCTTGTGCATATGCCCCAGGTTATATCCAAACTTTCATTAGTTGAACACTTTTTGATTTGAGCAACAGAAAACCCCTTAAAAATTCAACCTTTATCAGCTGTTCTGTTTTGACAGATTTCTGCCAATATTTGTGTTTGCCGCTTTATCGCTTTCTTTTTGAGTTCTTTTGATCACGGAACTTTTGGGGAAGTTTCTACAGTAGTGTATGCTTAATATGTGGTGGTTTTAGGTTGAAACCTGAAGCAAAAAGAGGTTGATTATATATTATGCTTACACTAATGTTGCTAATAGATTTGTGTTTAGTTTTGTATGAAGGAAGTTTTCAAGTGTAGGGATCGGAGAGTGATGAGATGAGTTGAAGAATGGACAAAAGCTCAAGCTTGGGGATGCCCATGCATCACCCAAAGAAATATCCAAGAAGTACAAGCATCAAAGCTTGGGGACGTCCCCGAGGTACCCCTTCTTCATCGGCAAAAATCAGGTCACCTTTCAAGACACTATATTTTTACAATTTCAACGGGTGTTCTCTTTTTCTAGAACTGCGTTTAGCTTTCGGTTTTCGCCTTGATTTGTGTTCAGATCTTGCTATATCTCTTCATCAAGGTGTATTTTTTCCTCTGATCTTTATTGGTTTTCATCAAAAGAGGTGTTTATAAAAAGTTTGAATGGTGTTGGAAAAGATAAAAAGCTTTATGCAAAAAAGTGGTACAAGAAGGAGCTTGTGTAGACTGCGGCTTAGGATTTTGCATGTCGTGCTTGATGTCTTTTTGATAGTATGCTTAGTGGTTTTGCTGTAGCATGACTTGTCTCAAATAACTGAGATTGCTTAATGAGCCTTTGAAAAAAATCATGCGTTGTTTTTATCGTTTGGAAGCATTATTTTGGTTTTCTCCTTGATGCTTTATTTTGGTTGACTTGGCGCATGCTCACACATGTTAGACTCATCCAAAGTTGCCAATAGTCTCTATGATCATTTAGTTTTTGACTTTTGATGCCATCTTATGCTTCTTTTAATGTCGCTTTGCATGATTATGGCCGTTATTGCTCTCTTAGTTGGTCGCTCCTAGTCTTTTGCTAGCCCTCATTTTGTACTGAGTATAAGCTCTACTCGTGCATCCAACTCCTAAAAACCAAGTTTGCCAAAGTGTCCACCATACATACCTATTAGCAATTTGCTATTCCAAAGTATATTTGACTTGCTTTTATCTACTCTTCAAATTAAACTCTTACCAGTGTTATGCGAAAATTGGTCAGTAAAGCTCTCACGAACCGGAAGGCACACTTTACTTTTTCTCGTTCTTAAAATTTTGACATTGTGGTCTCTTATGTTGTGTTGTTATGCTTGCAAGTTGTAAGTTGGAGACTAGCCCAACTATGCTGTCATGGGGCAAGCTTTCAACATTGCACTTCTTATTTGAGTTGATATCGTGATCTTTTGTTTATGGATACTCGCAGTGTGAAATGAATTGGGAATCTTACGGGATCATGGAGTTTGTATATGTGTTAGGGAAACGCCTGGGCCGCCAATCTAAGCCATACATAATTCACGGTGGAAATTTGCAGCATGCCCATAGTGGACATTCGACGACGCATCTCAAAATAAAAAGCTATACAAATGGTAAATAAAAGAGATGTCGAGGTGTTCATTGTCAGCTTGTCCTGTCATTTTGATGTGGGCTTGTTCCATGTCATCGGGCACGGAGGTACCCCGTTGGCGGTTCTCGATGATACGTGTATACTTACAATGACAAGAGCTTGCTTGGGACTCTAAGTAAAGTAGCATGAGGTTTGGGTACTCGTATTCATGGGACACGAGGTTTTCAACTTATGATTTGTCAAGTATATGTAGCATAATTGTTCTCGCATTAACTTTAACCATTCAAGATGCTTATGACGGGGGCAATGAGAGCTCAAAGCCGGTAAGTACCATAATTTTTGAAGGTCTATAAAACTTGCAAACACTGCTTCCCTCCGCGAAGGGCCTTTCTTTTACTTTTATGTTGAGTCACCACCTTCTATCTTTATGCACCATTAAGAGAGCATAGTTGTCATTCTTAGTATAATGTGCATTGTCCCATAGTTTTCATTGATTGATTCATATTGTTGGTTTCATTTGTTCTCAAATTATTTGTATCTAGTCGCCCTCTTAAACTTGAAGGTGTCCTATGCATTTATGTTTTGCTCTCCATGAAGGACAAGCTGAAAACCATTTGTATGTTTTTCCTTATGATTTGAACACACGTTTGACTTTCATTGTTTCATTTTCATGATCTTTTGTTTGTGTTCATTTTCATGTTATAACATGGTTGCTAAGTTTCTTCTATCAAGATTATGTCTTTCATACCCATGCTTTAAGTTCTTTTGATCCCAGCTCATAACGCTTACATATGTGATCAAGATTGTGTAGGTGCATGTCACCTCAAAAATTATTTCTTTTGTTATCACTTACCTACTCGAGGACGAGCAGGAGTTAAGCTTGGGGATGCTGATACGTCTCCAACGTATCCATAATTTTTGATGCTCCATGCTTGTTTTTACACCATTTGCCTAATGTTTCGTTACACTTCGTGGTACTTTTATGCATTTTCTGGAACTAACCTATTGACAAGTCGCCACAGTGCTAGTTCCTTGTTTTCTGCTGTTTTTGTGTTTCAGAAAAGTTACACAGGAAATATTCTCGGAATTGGACAAAACCAAAGCCAGTCGCCCAGAATTTTACCGAAGCTTCCAGAGAACCGAAGAGGAGACGGAGTGGGGCCACGAGGTGGCCTCACACCAGGGCGGCATGGCCAGGGGCTAGGCCACACCCCCTATGTGTGAGACCGCCTCGGTCCACTTCTGACGATGCCCCTTCGCCTATAAAGACCTTCCAATGAGAAAAACCTAAAAATCCGATCAGTTTTCTAGAACACATCGCGATCCGCCGCCGCCATCGACCCGAAGATCGGGAGGGTCCAGAAGCTCTTCCCGGCACCCTGCTGGAGAGGGGAATTGCCACCGGAGGTCTTCTTCATCACCATGCTTGCCTCCAGAGCGATGAGTGAGTAGTCTACCTTGGACTATGGGTCCATAGCAGTAGCTAGATGGTTGTCTTCTCCACCATGTGCTTCATGTTTAGATCTCACGAGCTGCCCTACATGATTGAGATCACCGTTATGTAATTCTACATGTTTGGTTTGTTGGGATCCGATGAATATTGGTGTTATGCTTGAGTTGAAGTACTGAAATTTATCTTATGTTATCTCTATGTTGTTTATGATCTTGCATGCTCTCCGTTGTTAGTAGCTTTCTTGGCCGAGTAATTGCTAGTGACTCCAAGAGGGGGTATTTATGCTCGATATTGGTTTCATGCCTCTATTTAATCCGGGGGAGTGACAGAAACCTCTAAGGTTGTAGATGTGTTGTTGCTACTAGGGGGAAAACAACATTCATATGCTCGAGGGCATATGCTTTGTTTACATTACACACTTTGCTTAATGCAATTATCTGTTGTTTGCAACTTAATACTCATGGGGTGTTCGGACGATATCCCCGTGAGTGGATTATTAGTCATAGATGCAGTTGGATGGCGGTCTATGTATTTTGTTGTAATGCCCAGAGTAAATCTCATAGTGATCCTCTCATCATATGCACGTTGTCTTTATTCTATCAATTGCCCAACTATAATTTGTTTACCCAGCATGTATTATTTTATCTTATGGAGAGACACCGCTAGTGAACTGTGGATCCCGGTCCTATTTCTATTATATTGCTATCACCTGTTTACTTTACTCACATTGTTTACTTTACTCGCATACTATTATCATTTTCCACTCGATACGCTCATACCCTTTGTTTCAAGCAAACCGGTGAGATTGACAACCTCATCGTAAGTTGGGAGCAAAGTATTTGGTTGTGTTGTGTGCAGGTTCCGCGTTGCAGCTAGCAAAGCAAAGCTTGGACGAGGCGCCTTATAAATTGTCCTGAGCTGTCGCAAGCTAGCAAGCATCACCTTCAGTCGTTTGTTTGCTCTTCTCCTGATCGACATACCTTGGTTTCTTAACTGAGGGAAAATCTTGCTGCTATATTTATCACACCTTCCTCTTGGGGTTCCCAACGGGCTGTTCATTCAACTAGGCACCAGCTATTTTTTGGCGCCATCAACCAGCAATCACTCAGCAGAAGTAGTAGCAGTAGCGTGTGCGTGTGGTGGTGTAAGCAACTTACTCATAACAGATGGTGAATCAAGAGCAACAGAAGTGTTCAAAGTCGTACCCCTTCTTGTTGTGGATGGCAATATAGGAACTTTTCCATCACGAGGTTTACCCATGATGAAAGGATTGCAGCGAACAATATGAATTCCAAGTGAACTTATAAATAAAGCTATGCTCCCCGGCAATGGTGCCAGAAAATAGTCTTGATGACCCACAAGTATAGAGGATCGCAACAGTCTTCGAGGGAAGTAAAACTCAAATTTATTGATTTGACACAAGGGGAGCCAAAGAATATTTATAAGCCTTAACAGATGAGTTGTCAATTCAGCTGCACCTGGAAACAGACTTGCTCGCAGCGGTTTATCAGTAGCAACAGTTTTATAGTGGTGATAGTAGTGAAACAGTAACAACAGTAGTAAAATAAAAGCGGTAATAGTAGCAATAGTAAACAGTAGGATCAAATACTGTAGGCATAGGAATGGATGTATGGGCATTGCATGGATAAGATAATTCATAAAATCAGTGAGACATGGGCAATTGCAGATAAATAATATAAAGCATCCTAGTACTAACAATCATAGGCATGTGTTCCGTATATAGTCGTACGTGCTCGCAATGAGGACATCTTTTGTCCTACCAGGCTGTTACAGCAGGGCCTCAAGGGAAACTACTGGTAATTAAGGTACTCCTTTTAATAAAGTACCGGTGCAAAGCATTAACACTCGGTGAACACATGTGATCCTCACATCATAGCCATCCCCTCCGGTTATCCCAATTTCTGTCACTTTGGGGCCTCGGGTTCCGGACAACAATATGTGTAAACAACTTGCAGGTAAGATCATAAATAACAAGTATCATCATAAAACAATAACAAGTTCAGATCTGAGATCATGGCACTCGAGCCCAAAGTGACAAGCATTAAGCACAACAAGTTGCAACAATGTAATAAGCACTAATAAAAGATACTAGGCACTAAGCCCTAACAATCTCATAGCAAATTACATGAATGATCTCATCCAATCCCTACCATCCCCTTCGCCTACAGCGGGAATTACTCACACATGGACGGGGGAGTCATGCATGGTTGATGGAGAGACGTTGGTGATGATGATGATGAAGATCTCCTCCAAATCCCCGTCCCGGCAGGGTGCCAGAACGGAGTTTCTGGTTCCGAATCGCAGTTTCTGATGGTGGCGGCGCAGCGGAAGTCTATCTGGGAAAAACGCTGAACCCCGCTCCTTTCAGGTCAGAGGGTATATGTAGGCGGAAGGAGGGGTCGAGGCGATGGCCGAGGCGGCCTCACCACAGGTGGGCGCGGCCAGGCCTGGGCCGCGCCCCCTGGTGGTGAGCCCAGGCCACTGCCCCCCTTCGTCTCTCCTTCTGGCTCCGTGGGTCTTCTGGCAAAATAGAATTTTTGCAATATTTTCTGGGATTTTTCCTGAAAGTCGGATTTCTGCACAAAAACAAGATACTAGAGCAATTCTGCTAAAAACAGCGTGAGTTCGTGTTAGTTGTATTCAAAATACACAAATTAGAGGAGAAACAATAGCAAAAGTGTTTGGGAAAGTAGATACGTTTTGGACGTATCAGTGTCGAAATGCATAGGGTAAGCCGGGGCCGCTGTCATTGATAAAGAAGGAGCAGTGCCTAGTGATGAAGCCAACAATGCGGAGCAGGGCTCCGACAGTAGCAAGATAGCTCAAGCACTCCGCAGCATCAGGCAATACTGCCGCTGGGCCGCCTAGGATTGAGGGAGCCGACCCCACCGGTGAACATCAGCATAGGGAGATGCAAAGAGCATACTTGAAGGATAGCCACAAAGCCACCAACCTCGCCAAAGACGACACCAACCGGACAACCACCAACCGCCCAACCTTGACAGCCCTCACCGGCCAAGTTCCCCTAATGACGCATCCAAGGAAGAAGCGACGCCAATGGTGTCGTCGTCGCCCAATCCAAAAGGATACTACGATTTCACCTAGGAACAATGCCGGGTTGAGGAGAATTGAGACCTCGATGCCGCCTCAAGAAGAGGAAGCACGGCATCCGGGTGCGTCGCCGCTGTCGTCATCAGGCTAGCTGATTTCTCCCTGTCCATGTCTCATAGCACCACCAACCCAGGCGTCAGTTCTAGCGTGAACGCCGGCGACCAGATCTGGTGGGGGAGATAGCAAAAAGAGGGGAAAAGCTGACCTTCAGATCTGGCAAGGAAGCACCAGAGCAGTTGCCTCACCATGACCGCCACCCACCGTCGCCTCGCTACCCACGCGGCCAAGGAAGACATCGAGCACCCATGGATGCCACTAGCCATCATAGTCGACGCTGCCTCACCACCCGAGACCGCCGCCTCGGCGCCCGAAATGGCCCCCAATAGAGCAGCAGAGCGGCGAATCTCTGCCGCCACCTTCATTGGAGGCGACACAAGCTTGCCAGGCGGCCTCCTCGGGCAGCGGCGAGGAGCGTAGAAGGGCGTGGTGGTATCGGAAACCCTTGTCGCACTCGAGTCACCATGGAGCGGACGATGCAAGGGCCAACCGTTCCTCATGGTGCAGGTGGGCGCGGGCTACCAGCGGCGCCCACTACCCAAGCCCACATAATATGTGAAGTGGGCACCCATGGGCAAGCACTAAAATTAAAAGGGATAAATGGGCTATCCCACTTCCCACATCATCCCACATAACTCCATCTAGATCGTGATATGGCGTGAACGGAAAACTTGTCGAACACCACTGGCTATGTCCTTCATGACATTTGCTAAAATCACAACGACGTATTTATGGGCATATGCGGACATATGTGGGATAGTGGACACTCAAGTAAGTTTAGCGGGCTCCCGCGGGACACCCATATAACATGTGCAGAACTATGCGGGCATAAGAGCAACTCTAGCAGACCCCCCATCCGCTCGACCTGCAAATCGCGGATGCAGGTCGAGATGGAGGGGGTTTGTAGGTTCAAAAGACAGAGCGCAGAATAGAACGCGCAAAGGAAATCACAAATTTTAAAAAACATACTGCGCGCCAGATTTTCTTGCATTTTCTTGTCCGCATGAACATTGCATACATATAAATTCATGCTACATTTGCAATCCGCTTGTCTAGCTACCAAAAATTGCTCCGGGAAACCTCACTGGAGATGACATAGGCGGTGATGGCAACCCTAGCTACCCTAATTTACTCGGAGGCAGCGACTAAGCATGGTCTAAGCATCTAATCTCAGAAATTAAGTGCACCATTGGAGATTGATCTTGTGACTTTCCTGCCACAATTAGATCAGTCTCCATGATGATGGGTTTGACACTTCGCTGCAGCGCCAATAGAAGTCCCTCTTCACATCATCATAACCAAAAAGTTGTCGACATGCGTAGAAGATAACATATAACTTGGCTCAGATCATCTCGGAGAACCATCCTGGTACCTCCAGTACCATCTTATAGCTTAACTGAATCATTGATGTTTAGTTTTTCCCAGCCTGGGCTCGGATGCTGCCAGCGTTTCATCACAGTGGGCGTTGTCATTGACGTTAAAAATGCCATCTGCACCACCTTCTCCGTGCTGTCGAACGATGTATGCATCATCGAGCACTACCCCGAGTCGTACCTCGTGTGTTTCATCCACCCGCACCACCGCTCCCTGGCGGTAACTCGCCATGATTTCCCGTTCAATGGGCTGCACATCTAGGTAAGACCTTGGCGCCTTGAGGATCATGCTGATCAGGTTGACTTGCTGTATCATCTCAGGCTTTGTCTTGAAGGGGTTCCGCTGTACGCTTGGAATCCTATGGTTGCCCAGCAGATCATCGGGCGTTCGCTCTCGCTTGATTACATCGAAGAAAGCTGCAAGACAAAGACTTTCACCAAGGCGCTCTTCCTCTGGGCCTGGGCGGAGAGCCCAGCTCTGGTGCCACGGGTTTGCTGGGTGACGCTCCCAGGGCCTGCAGGCGTGCCTGGCATGCCGGAGAGGGGGAGGCGTGGGCTGCAGCGCCGTGCAATAATCCACCTCGACATAGTCGAGGACATGACGGGGCCGCCGGATGCGCCACCACCCTTCCTGGAGAAGCACTCCTGGAACTACGGCCTCGTCACAGGGGAGCAGGAGCAGCGGGATGGCAACGAGAAGCTCACGGGTGGAGACGACCACCCTCGCCGTGACGACCGCAATCGCCGGGACCGGGGCGATGATGACAAGGATAGGGACGGCCGTGGACGCCGTCACGCTCGAGGATGGTGTGAGACCATCCGGCGTAGCCTGTCAAGGAATGCCAGTGGTGGCAACCATCGCGACGAGCGCCAGCGGCATGACGGAGGCTGCGACAGGGACCGCTCTTGCAGCCGCAACGACGGGCGATGTCATGATGGGGCTAGGCCTGTGCTCCTGGAGCCGGGCGCTGGCTCTGCTTCTCCTGTGCAGCGGGAGGTGGAGGCTGAGCCTGTCATTGAGGATGGCAGCGACTCTGATGACGACGCGGTGGCGTCTGGGCAATGGGGGCGCTTGAGGGAGCGCGCGGCGTCACCGCACTCAAGCAGAAGGCTTTTCAGGGCAGCGCGCACACCGCCAGCAACTCCTGACCCTGCTTTGTCTCCGACGTCTGTGTGCCCATCATGTCCGTCCTTCAAGGGGTGCAGCATGCCGCTGGTTCTCCTTGACCGGGGCGACGCTTCTTCGCCGGCGTGGATTGCCCTCACGCCGCTCGCCGTGGCGTCGGCAAGTGCCGGTGCGCGTCGTGCTCTCAACTTCCTGGCGCCATCAAGCTCGTCGGCCTCTCGCCCCCCAGGTTTTGCTGACTCCCCCACGCAAGTCATGCCACCCCTTTTGCTAGAGGGATCGACTGCTCGCTCCAGCGACGTTGCCGCTCCGCGGGCGCCGCTGACGCCTCTGGAGCCCCTGTTTGCGTGTTGCTCCCTCACCGCTCATGGCATCGCCGCCTCCTTGTCGTGTGGCAAATAGGAGGAAGACGCTTGCTAGAGTCTCCATTGTCTGCACCGTCAACTACTCTATCCGGCGCTCGAGCAACAGAGTCAAAGCCAAGAAGAAGAGCATGTCGGTTGCAGCTGAGAGCTTCGTCTGCAGGGGCTTAGGGATCATACAGAATGGCGAGGAGGTGGCAGAGCTCGCTATGCAGGAGCTCAGCCGGCGTTTCAAAGGCCAGGTCCCTGATCATGTCCTCGCTGCTATGCGCGAGCTATTCCAGGTGGGTTCCCAGGAGGAGGAGGAGATCGATGCTGCTCTGCTGAGCAATGGTGGCGCTGCTGGCCTCGAGCTTGGAGACGAGAGGGAGGCTGCTGTTGACAATGTTTAGTAACCTCTGCTTACTTGGTGCTGCTGGGACTGTCAGTTATCCAATGTTAGAACAATTTGCACGGTGTTTCGCCGTTGTGCCGGCTTCTGGTTGTTGTTTGCAGCTGTGCCTGCCTCTGTCCTGTAACCTGTTGCTGAACTCCTGTACTGCTTCTCACCTGTGTGCTGCTGTTAGAATGCAGCCTTGTCTGCTGCTGTTTCGCTTTGATTTTGGAAGTGTTTGCATTTCTCAGTGGCTCTCGATGGCCAACTCTGACCGGGAGCTTTCTATTTTCCAATGTTAGAACAAGTGATTAATTTTCTGGGGTGGAACGTTCAGGGTCTAAACGACCAAGATCGTAGAGATACAGTGCATGAAACCATTGCGGCGTCTACTTGCCACATTGTTTGCCTCCAAGAGACTAAATTGGAGTCCATTTCGGCGCTTGATGCTAGTTACATCGGAGGCCATCGTTTGCGGAGCTTTGCGGAGCGCCCGGCGGTGGGCACTAGAGGGGGAATCCTTTTGCTTTGGGATGATTCAAAAGTCCAAATGTCCAACCTTTAAATCTCAGAATTCTGCCTTTCGGCCGATGTTCATATTCTCAATTGCAACGGCGCGGAAGATTTCAAAATTACCACGGTCTATGGCCCGACCGCGCACAATAGGAAAGATGACTTCTTTTCGGAGCTTGTGGCTCTCAAACCACCCTCCGGGGTGTGATGGTTGGCCCTCGAGGATTTCAACCAAATTAGGAGAGCTAGGAACAAGAACAATGCAAATGTCAATCGGAGCCGAATCAACCGCTTCTGCTCCTCCCTCCAATCTTGCGAGCTTCACGAGATCCATCTTCAAAATAGGAGGTTCACTTGGAGTAACAAAAGGGACAATCCAACTCTTTGCAAGCTTGATGCTTTCTATTGCAACAATGAATGGGACCTTTGTTTTGGTTCACATGTGCTTAATGCGCTATCTTCATCCCTCTTGGACCATTGCCCCCTTTTGCTTGCCGATGATAGAGGGCCTTCCAAGCCGAGGTCTTTCAAGTTTGAAAACTTTTGGGTGCGGGTCCCCGGTTGTATGGATGTGGTCAACCTTGCTTGGAATGTGCCATCTCCTCACATTGAACCTTGCCACATCCTTTTTCACAAGCTCCGCAAGACGGCGAAGGCGCTCTCCATGTGGAGCCGTCGCCTCTTCTCCAAGCCTAAGGTCATGGTGCACGCCGCCTTGCTCATTATTTTGCACCTCAACTTGGCACAAGAAAATAGAAGACTATCCGTGGGGGAAAGGGATCTTCGGGCTAGGATTAAAAGGAAGGTGATCGTGTTGGCCGTGGTTGAGCGGGCAAGAAATAAACAAAGTGCCCGCATTGCAAATATCAAAAGCGGGGGATGCCAACACCAAATTCTTTCATCCTAGGGTGAATGCGAGGAAAAGGAAAAACTACATTCAACGTTTGAAGCACAACAATGGTTGGGTTACCGACCATGGATCAAAGGAGGTAGTGGTCAAAAACCACTTTGAGTTGGTAATGGAAAATGGGCCCCTAGGACACTTGACCTCAATTGGGAGGCCATTCACTTCGAAGAAACAAACTTGGACAGCTTGGGTGACCCCTTCTCCGAGGAGGAGGTTAGGAATGATATTCATCAATTGCCTTGTGACAAGGCTACAGGCCCCGACGGCTTCACGGGAATCTTCTTCAAGAAATGTTGGAACACTATCAAAGGGGATGTCATGAGGGCAATTGACCGGTTCGGTGCACTTCATGTGCAACATTTCCATTGGTTGAACTCCGCAAATATTGTCTTATTGCCCAAAAAGGATGGGGCGGAGGAGATATCCGACTTTAGACCCATTAGTCTCATTCACGGCATCGCCAAGATTGTTGCTAAGATGCTTGCGTTGAGGCTTGCACCCTTTATGGATGTGCTTGTTTCTAAGGCTCAAAGCGCTTTTATTAAGAAAAGAAGCATTCACGACAACTTCCTATACGTCAAGAACCTTGCCACCCGATTCCGAAAAAGGAAAATTCCGGCCCTTCTTTTCAAGCTTGATATTCGAAAGGCTTTTGATTCCGTTAGTTGGGAGTACATTCTTGACCTTTTGCAAAGACGTGGCTTCCCCGCAAGGTTTCGGGATTGGATTGCCGCCCTCTTTTCCTCCGCCACCTCCCGGGTCCTTCTCAATGGCATCGCGGGCGCCCCTATTCTACATGGAAAAGGGCTTCGACAAGGAGATCCTCTATCGCCGCTTCTTTTTGTCCTTGCCATTGATCCTATTTCTCAAATCCTCGAGGAGGCTACGAGATTGGGCCTTCTCAACAAGTTGCGTGGCCGTGGTGCTTTTTTGAGAACCTCCTTGTATGCGGACGACACGGCCATTTTTGTGGCACCCATCAAGAGCGACGTTCAAAACCTTGCGGCGATTCTTCATAGCTTTGGTGAAGTGACCGGCCTATGCACTAACTTCACCAAGAGCTCCGTTGTTCCAATAAGATGTAATGACATTGACCTCGATGATGTCCTTGACGGCGTCCCGGCAACCCGTGGGACTTTTCCCTTGAGGTACCTTGGGCTTCCTCTCTCGATTTGGAGCCTCCGGAGATGGGACTTCCAATTCCTTGAGGATAAATGCGCCGGGAAGCTTCCAACATGGAATGGGAAGCTTATCAACATGGCCGGCCGTGTCGAGCTTGTTCGGTCGGTTTTGGCCTCGCAAGCAATCTACCACTTGACTTCCCTTGCTATCCCGCCCGGAACTTTGCAATACATCAACAAGTTGGAAAGAGCGTTCGTTTGGGCGGCCAAAAATTCTACAACCGGTGCCAAATGTAAGGTCAATTGGGAGGTGGTGTGTAGGCCAAAGAGATATGGGGGTCTTGGGATCCTCCACTTGGGGAAATTCTCTACGGCCCTCCGATTGCGTTGGCCTTGGCTTGAGTGGAAAGATAATGGCAAAATTTGGTCGGGCTCCGGCAACCCTTGCACCGAAAAAGACATGAAGATTTTCTATGCCGCCACCCATATTGTGCTTGGAAATGGCCGGAAGACCCCTTTTTGGCATGCGCCTTGGCTCGATGGGCGCAAGCCCAAGGATATTGCCCCAAAAATTTATGATCTTTGCAAAAAGAAAAATTGGACCATGGATAAAGCCTTGCATGGCAACGAATGGATCAACAGGCTATCCTCGGAGGCTACAATTTATTTGGAGCACCTTACTCAATTTGTGCTCCTTTGGGCCCTCATCCAAAATGTGCATTTGAGTGGGGAGGAGGATGACATCTTTTGGAAGCTCACAAGCAATGGGCAATACTCCACGTGATCCGCATACAAGTTGCAATTCCTCGGCCTCATTGAGTCTCCTTTGAACAACCTTGTTTGGAAAGTTTGGGCGCCTCCTAAAGTTAAAAACCATGCGTGGCTTGTGTTGCAAAATAGGCTTTGGACGGCGGATAGATTGAGAAGGCGGGGATGGGAAAATTGTGGCCTTTGCCCTCTATGCAAGCAAACCGAAGAAACCAACAACCACCTCTTCGTTCATTGCCGCTTCACCGCTAGAATTTGGGAGCTCCTAAGAGATTGGCTTGGCATCCAAGGGATCCAACCGCAAGATTGGGTGGGGTTGGACATTCAACATTGGTGGGCCACTTTGGCGGAAGGATCGAACCATCTTCGGAAGGGCCTTGCTTCCCTTGTCTTGCTCACCGTGTGGGCTATTTGGCAAGAGCGTAATGATAGGATTTTCCGCCGGAAACTATCTCCAACCTTTGTAATACTTGACAAGATAAAGTGTAAGGCTAGGTTGTGGGTGTTAGCGGGGGCTAAGCGGTTGGGTGATTTGATGCCGGGAGAGTAGGCTTGTAACCTTTTGTGTGTATGGTCTCACCCCCTTGTAAACCTCTTCTTAATTAATTAAATAAGGGCAAATCTTTTGCCCTCGTTTCGTTTCACAGTGGGCGTTGTCGGATGGTGAACCGTGACCGACTTCGTGCCAGCATTTACAGGTTTTTTGCCTTTCAGAATCTCTTATTTGCTTGATATTTGTTAACGTATTGAGATAACCATCGATGTTTAGTTTTTTCCAGCCTGGGCTCGGATACTGCCAGCATTTCATCACAGGTGGCGTTGTCGGATGGTGAACAGTGACCAACTTCGTGCCAGCATTTACAGGTTTTTTGCCTTTCAGAATCTCTTCTTTATACATTTGCTTGATATTTGTTAACATGTTGAGATACCCAACTAATGCTTAGATGCATTTGTGGAGGGCCTGGCAACAGGCTCAGCACTCCCCCAGCAAGAACATGTCCCCTGTGCTTGCCGGAACTGAGTTCAAAATTGATTGCATCCACTTGAATGAACTTGCTGGGATGTGCCAAACACCACGCATTGTGCTCCAGAGACGAAGAATGCGGGCAGCCAAAGAGAGCATGTATAATATCTTCCCTCTCAATGCCACATATGTTGCATATACCAGTTACTTTGGCGTTTACTGGATTCTGTAGCTAGAGCATTCACGGTGTCTTTAATAAAAGATCTAATTTTACCCGCAAAAAAAACACTGCAGTATTTATTTTTCATCTGTTATAAAGGAAGCTACTTTTATTTAGTTTAGAGCAAACAGTGAAGCAGGCATTCTCAGCACCTAATACTATTCCTCGACAATTTCAATGTCTAAAAGATCAACCGACGTGAACTCCCCCTCCGTCGAGAAAATAACGTTGGCAGCAGTGACAATCTTCTTCTGCGGAATCTTGCCGATCTTGACCCGGTCGTCGTCGGTCAGCTCCCAGTCGAAGATCTCGATGTTTTGCTTGAGCCTCTCCTTGCTGAAGCTCTTGACGATTGGGGTCAGCCCTTGCTCATAGATCCACCTCAATGCTACCTGAAGGAGGAGAAGAAGGACCCGTTACTCATCTGGATAGCATGCTCTTGGATTGCCGTGTTGCAAGGAGAACGAAGCGTCCACGGCGTGCACAACCTATATCGACCCATGGAGGTTCTCCTAAAAACAACCCAGCTATCTATCGGTGTACCTGCGCAACGCTCTTTCCTCTAGCCTTGGCAATCTCCGCGAGAACCTCTGATTCCAGCATGGCGTTGCCCTCCCCGGACCAGTTCTGCCCGCCCAACGGCGAGTACGCCGCTACGTGGATGCCCTTCTCTGCGCAGTACGCCCTCAGCTTCCTCTGTTGCCAAACCGGATTCAGTTCTACCTGCACATATCACACGAAGAACTCCAGTGACGATCGACTTGCTACAGTGTTTACATCAGTAGTATATTAGATAATCTGTTGAGAAAATAACCTGGTTGACTGCAGGTGGGACAGTGGCAGCCGCGAGGATCTTGTCGAGGTGCCAGGTGGTGAAGTTGCTGACGCCGATGGCCTTGGCGAGCCCGAGGCGGTGGCACTCCTCCATCTCCCGCCACACGCCCTCGAAGTCGAACGGCACGGCGTCCTCCCGCTTGGCCGGGAACACCCCTGGCCCGGGCTTCAGGCAGACCGGCCAGTGGATCAGGTACAGGTCCACGTACTCCATTTGCAGGTTCCTGAATCACCGACATGATCGAGATCAAGAAATGGACTGTCTTTGCAGGCAAAATCGATCGGGTGCATGATACTTACTGGAGGCTTTGCCGGAGGGACGGGAGCACAAGGTGCGGGTGGCACTGCGTGCACCGGAGCTTGGACGTGATGAACACCTCCTCCCGAGACACCACGAGCCCGCGCCGCGCCGCCTCGGCCATGGCGTCGCCCAGCGGCAGCTCCGACCCGTACAGGGAGGCGGTGTCGAAGTGGCGGAAGCCGACCTCCACGGCCGCAAGCACGGCGTCCCTGGTGGTCTCCGGCATGAGCGGGAACTTGGCCGTGCCCATGCCGATCGCCGGCATGGGCCTCGCGTTGCCGGACCTCAGCGCCACCTCCGGCACCGCCGTTGTCGAGGCCATGTGTCGTCTCTGTGGACCACCTGCGTCGTACTATCAGGGCGTGGTGGAGATTGTCTTGCGCTCGCAGAGCAGGACGAACGGCCGGCTTTATACTGGTTTTTTTCCTTCCGATTCCAAAGGGGCGGCTTTTGTTTCTTCAGGCGGGTACGATTCGTTTCTGGAATGGGATCCTTGTGCGCACAGAGTCCACTAGTAGAAAACAGGCCTAATATCCAGGATGAATTTGAGCTTTAGTCCCGGTTGTGTTTTGATCCGGGACTAATGCTCACATTAGTCCCGGTTCAAAAGGCTATGTGGGCCAGAAATTTTTAGTCCCGGTTCAAATGGGACCTTTAGTCCCGGTTGGAGATACGAACCGGGACTAAAGGGTTAGTGACCTTTAGTCCCGGTTGGTATCTCCAACCGGGACTAAAGCCCCACCCTTTAGTCCCGGTTGGTGTTACCAACCCGGACTAAAGGGTCTCCCCCAATTTTCCTCTCATGCCTACCCCCCCCCCCCCCGCGTAGAAAAAACGTCTAAAAAAAATAAACGAAAATGATAAAAACTTCAAATTTCAAAATCCTTTGACATGCATGTACCTCATGCAAATAACTTTTATGGAAAATTTGAAATTTTGAATTTTGAATTTTTTTGCAAAAAAAGGTTGTTCCAAATTAAAACGGCTCTAACTTTTGCATACGGACTCAAAAAAAAACGTATAATATATGAAAAATTATCTACACAAAATAGTCTTGATGACCCACAAGTATAGAGGATCGCAACAGTCTTCGAGGGAAGTAAAACTCAAATTTATTGATTTGACACAAGGGGAGCCAAAGAATATTTATAAGCCTTAACAGATGAGTTGTCAATTCAGCTGCACCTGGAAACAGACTTGCTCGCAGCGGTTTATCAGTAGCAACAGTTTTATAGTGGTGATAGTAGTGAAACAGTAACAACAGTAGTAAAATAAAAGCGGTAATAGTAGCAATAGTAAATAGTAGGATCAAATACTGTAGGCATAGGAATGGATGTATGGGCATTGCATGGATAAGATAATTCATAAAATCAGTGAGACATGGGCAATTGCAGATAAATAATATAAAGCATCCTAGTACTAACAATCATAGGCATGTGTTCCGTATATAGTCGTACGTGCTCGCAATGAGGACATCTTTTGTCCTACCAGGCTGTTACAGCAGGGCCTCAAGGGAAACTACTGGTAATTAAGGTACTCCTTTTAATAAAGTACCGGTGCAAAGCATTAACACTCGGTGAACACATGTGATCCTCACATCATAGCCATCCCCTCCGGTTATCCCAATTTCTGTCACTTTGGGGCCTCGGGTTCCGGACAACAATATGTGTAAACAACTTGCAGGTAAGATCATAAATAACAAGTATCATCATAAAACAATAACAAGTTCAGATCTGAGATCATGGTACTCGAGCCCAAAGTGACAAGCATTAAGCACAACAAGTTGCAACAATGTCATAAGCACTAATAAAAGATACTAGGCACTAAGCCCTAACAATCTCATAGCAAATTACATGAATGATCTCATCCAATCCCTACCATCCCCTTCGCCTACAGCGGGAATTACTCACACATGGACGGGGGAGTCATGCATGGTTGATGGAGAGACGTTGGTGATGATGATGATGAAGATCTCCTCCAAATCCCCGTCCCGGCAGGGTGCCAGAACGGAGTTTCTGGTTCCGAATCGCAGTTTCTGATGGTGGCGGCGCAGCGGAAGTCTATCTGGGAAAAACGCTGAACCCCGCTCCTTTCAGGTCAGAGGGTATATGTAGGCGGAAGGAGGGGTCGAGGCGATGGCCGAGGCGGCCTCACCACAGGTGGGCGCGGCCAGGCCTGGGCCGCGCCCCCTGGTGGTGAGCCCAGGCCACTGCCCCCCTTCGTCTCTCCTTCTGGCTCCGTGGGTCTTCTGGCAAAATAGAATTTTTGCAATATTTTCTGGGATTTTTCCTGAAAGTCGGATTTCTGCACAAAAACAAGATACTAGAGCAATTCTGCTAAAAACAGCGTGAGTTCGTGTTAGTTGTATTCAAAATACACAAATTAGAGGAGAAACAATAGCAAAAGTGTTTGGGAAAGTAGATACGTTTTGGACGTATCAGTGTCGAAATGCATAGGGTAAGCCGGGGCCGCTGTCATTGATAAAGAAGGAGCAGTGCCTAGTGATGAAGCCAACAATGCGGAGCAGGGCTCCGACAGTAGCAAGATAGCTCAAGCACTCCGCAGCATCAGGCAATACTGCCGCTGGGCCGCCTAGGATTGAGGGAGCCGACCCCGCCGGTGAACATCAGCATAGGGAGATGCAAAGAGCATACTTGAAGGATAGCCACAAAGCCACCAACCTCGCCAAAGACGACACCAACCGGACAACCACCAACCGCCCAACCTTGACAGCCCTCACCGGCCAGCCCTCACCGCCGCTTTATCAGTCAATGAATTCGCTGACTATATCTAAAAGCGTTGAGTAGCTGCGGAAAGCTTCCATGCGGAGGATTGCGAGGGAGCATGACAGAATACATGGTAGTCAAAGATCTTCGACAACCATCAACAGCTTCTCCAATGTGCTGAGCACGATCTTGAAGAAGCACAATGGCACGACGGCGTCGGGGATCAGACCACAAACTATCGACTCCCTCTGATGATTTTTTGAGAGCCGCGTTTCGTTCAGCAACCCGACGCGCCTCACCTACAAAGTCCAAGCAAGTACCTGAGACATTGAAAAGGTATTAGCCAATAATAATGGAGTAAAAAGGAAAAAAGGGTAGGCCACAAGGAACCTTACATCACAACATCTCACAGACAGATTCGACAATACCAATAAGAAAGGAGTCGCATTCTTCAAGATGCACAATTTTGGCCGTCAGACCCGACACCTTATCCTCGAGTATGGATATCTGTTTCATAAAGCCGCAAGATTTGTAGGCCGTTTGCACAAATTCTACTTTCTCAAAATTCCAAAGGGAAATATGAAAGCAGGAAGATTTTAGTTTTTGTTAGAAAAATGAGAAAAAAAATGATTTTTTGAAGGATTTTTTAATTTCTTTAGTTGTTTCTTCCACTTTTTAGTTATTGTGAAGTTTTTAGATTATTTTGGAATTTTGTAAGATTTTTGAATTTTTTGTTTTTTTTGAATATTTTGAGTTTTAAAATTAATAATTAAATTTTGCATAAAGATTATTTGAAATTCATTGATGCTTATTATTACTTAATCATTATTACTTATTTTTGAAATTATTTGGAACTCAAAAAAGTAAAATGATATGTTATCAAAGTCTAAGGGGTTAATACAATTCATAGCATAGTATTATCAAGAAGTCACGAGCGCAGTCTTGGAAGCTAGTAGGGAAAGAATAGAGAAGTTAAGCGTGCTAAGGGTGGAGTAGTGTAAGGATGGGTGACCGGCCGGGAAGTGGGACCACGAGTATATACTTTGACATGACATAGGGGTGGTGATTAGAGATTAGAGGGAAAACTGTCAAACAAATAAAAAATCCAAAAATAGGAAAATTCAAAAAAAATTGAAATAATCTGAAACTTTTTTCGAAAATATTTGAAAATAACAAAATAACCTTTAGTCCCGGTTGGTGTTACCAACCGGGACTAAAGGGTTCTCCAGCCCACAGCACTCAGGGCGGCCACGTGGAGGGTCTTTAGTCCCGGGTTGTGGCACAACCGGGACTAAAGAGGGAGACTTTTAGTCCCGATTGGTTAGTCCCGGTTGTTACAACCGGGACTAAAGGCCTTTACCAACCGGGACTAAAAGCCGCATCCGCTATTTGCAGGCCGCATCCGCGCGGGACGGAACAGTCCCCGCAGCCGCGGTCCGCAAAATAGCATATGTTGTTTTGCGGACCGCGGCTGCGGGGACTGTTCTGTCCCGCGCGGATGCGGCCTGCAAACAGCGAACCGCCCCGCGCGGATGTGGCCTGCAAACAGCGAACCGCATCCGAAACAAAAAATACATCTAATTCATTACATTGATGAAAACTAACTGAAAAATTTACAAAAATACATCAAATTCATCACATATTACATCACACACAAATAAATATGAAATGAAAATAAGAGTGGTACTAGCGACCACCATGACGACGCCAATGGTATTGAATGAGATCTTCCTTGAGCTGACGATGGGTGGCTCGATTATCAATGTTCCGGAATGTTTCAAGAAATGCTTGGATTTTATCCAGATTTCTAGATGGCTTCACACGGGTACCAACATTATCAAAGAAGAACTCCAAATTCAAGTGCTTCTCATCCTCAATAGTCATGTTGTGAAGGATCACACAAGTGGTCATGATGTATTCGAGGGTATCTTTGTCCCAAAAACGACTAGGACCTCAAACTATAGCAAATCTTGCTTGTAAAACACCGAAAGCTTTCTCAATATAGAACGCCGCATTCGATATCGGCGACGAAAGAGGTAGGCCGGATAGGTTGGTACCTCCGAGAAGTAATCTTGCATGATCATAGCATGCCCGAGCGTGCGATTCCGAGGGATGCATAGTCGGCCGACCCTCGACCCCGGCCGCTTGATCCTTTTATTATCTTCTTGCTTCTTCGCGGCGAGTGACAAGGGTATAGATGATAGAGCCTGTCAGTTGAGTACCCCTGAGGCCCGTTAAACTAGGCCCAATTGTAATGCTAGTCGAAATACGAGTTCATGTCGTATGTAGATATTGTAATCTGTATCGGATCCTTCCCGATCCTTGAGACCTGGCCACCTATATATAGGGGCCAGGAGAGGACGATGAGGGACAGATTGAAAGCAAGCCAAGTTTACACCCACGTTTACTTTCGATACACACCTTGTTTGACTGATTTTACCTTCGAGTTCATCTGACGCCCTATCTCCCCGATCCTAAGTCCTTTATCTTGGACATTTGTCGAGTTAACCCTCGTCAATTGGCGCCGACCGTGGGGACTCTAGGCGTTGGAATCATGAATTCGACGGCTTTTTCGCTTTTAGCCAACAGCAGTCCAGAAGTCGACGAAATCCAGATACCTTTCGGAACCGTCGATTTTCAACCTCACCAGTCAAGTTTCACGCAAGTATTCGAAAGCATGGATCAGGATATGGATCGGGATATGGATCTGACGTTTGGAAGTCTAAACTTTCACGTCGGATCATTGGGTTCGATTCGCCTTTCAGATCCGGCGAAACCGGGTCCGTCGGCAAGCAAGCCCCAGACAGAAACAACGTCAGAATCGTCAGAGGGCTCTTCCAGCGAAGTAAAATCGTCGGTCAGCTTCATGGAAATAGAAACAGAAAAAAGAAAATTCGCAGAAGGCGATGAAACCATGGGAAACTTTGACTTAGAAGTACAACTCGAAGATCTGATGATCTGCCATGACGATACTTCAGATAAATCAACAGACACCTGGAAGACAGGGTTAGAGCTTCATGAGGATGAAAGTTCAATCTTCTCAAGTTTCGATAGTAAGTTCGATAATCGGTACCAAGTACTCGCTATTACAGAGGACAACTCAGAAGAGCTCGACAAAAACAACAATCCAGTGCTCAACCTAGCAAACATAAACAGGGGGGCAAACCACCTGGTAGAAGGAGAAACTGCAGACTCCCTGGCAAACCGGGAAAAAGTTCGACTATCAGTCGATGAATGGAGGACAATCAAAACAACTGTGGAGCACTGCACGCCAATACCAAATAATGCTAGCAAAAATATGCTTTTGGGGTACCACTACGCCCTACGACAGCAGTCAAAGCTACTAGCGAAAGAAAGAATTGAGATACAGAAAAGAAGAGACTCAGCCATTGCAGCAAGCAATGCTTATCATAAAGCACGTAGCGATGCGTCGTACATGAACAACAGAAGGCATCGTCGACACGGATCAAGGTACGAGAACCTCGAATACTCAGATAGGCAAAGTCTCTCAAAAAACCTTGAGTCGTCTTTCTTATTAGTCGACGAGCAAGTGAACATTATACCAAAGACACCCGAGGCAGCGCTGGTGGTAGCTCAAGCATACCTGCACACAACGCGACCAAGTCCAGGAGATCCAAGGGAACATATGCACTGGGCAGCATTGCAGGGATTAAAGATGGTAGGCAACAAGCTATCAGCAAAAGAGGAAGAGGCATACCGCAACAAAGGAATTCATAAACCAAGGTCACCACGCCGTCACAACAGTCCTCGGCATAGAAGCGGCAGTCAATGATCTAGAACGCCATCACCAGGGCGACACAACAGTCCAGAGCATAATGGAACCCGAAGATCCAGAACTCCCAACAAAGCATACGACTACGAAGACGACGAAAAGAAGATGGGGCATCATGCTTTACCCACAGGGTTCGCATCACGCCAGTACCCAAAGATTTCAAACTACCCCATGATCAGGAAAAATATGATGGATCTCAGGAGCCACAGTCATGGCTTTCAGATTATTTACAAGCAGTAAAATTACTGGGAGGAACCAGGGAAACAGCAATGCAAAGTTTGCAATTACACCTCACCGGCGCAGCAAGGTCATGGTTGAGCAAATTAGGAAAAGAAACAATTGGAAGCTGGGAGGACCTCACAAAGCAATTTACGAGTAACTTCAAGTCGACATACAAGCGGTCAGCATCTATAGAAGAAGTCAAAGCCTGCGTGCAGCAATGCAATGAGACATTAAGAGCATATATCCAAAGATGGAGCATTATCAAAAACTCTGTAGTCGAAGTTTCAGATGAAAGAGCAATAGATGCTTTCACACTCGGGTTGTGGCGAGGAGACCTAGTCGAAGAAATAGGCAGGCTTAAACCAAAAATAGTATCAGACTTAATGGATATAGCAAACAGGTTCGTAGATGGAGAAGATGCGTGCAACAACAAGTGGACACGATCACCAGAAGATGATAGAGGTTACAGATATGGAGGCCAAAGGAGGAGATCTCGCAATTATGACAACTACGGCTCCCACAGCCAAGTGGCTGCAGGGTACAAAGACAACAACTACCAAGGGAACGATCATAGAAGCTCCGGGTACCGTAGCTACGGGAAAGAAGACTACGGAAGCAATAGGAAATTTCAGACAAGAGAACCCAGAGAATACAACTCATCACCAGAAGATATGCTAAACGGACCATGTCACATACACTCCGCGTTTCTTTTGGGAAACAAGTATCTAGACATGCAATGAAAGATTGCACGACGTTCTTGAAACTCCAGGAAGCAGCACTAAACAAGCAAGCCGAAGCAAAACGAAAAGGATACGAAGGAAACACAAATAGCGCGCCTGCAAGTCAACAAGGAAATAATGGAGTCCTGCAAGGTCAAGACTAGCCGAACCAGGGACGCGACGATGACAAAGGATATGTTCCATCTAAAGGGCATATCACAACAATGATACAACCAGTGCCCAAGTCAAACAAAGAAGAGAAAAGCATAACTTGCCAAGTTAACCTCGCAGTAACTTCGCCTCCAGCGACAACGGAGTATCTATACTGGTCAGAACAACCCATAGAATTCAGCAGGGATGATCACCCTATAACAGTACCTCAGCCAGGAAACGCGCCTCTGGTACTTAAAGCCCAAATTGGAACATACGACGTCGATAGAGTATTTATGGATGCAGGAAGTGGAATAAATCTGATCTACACAAAGACTCTACGAGCAATGCACATTTCATTAGAGTTCCTGAAGCCAACTGACTGTTCCTTCCACGGAATAGTCCCAGAGAGCGCAAACTATCCACTAGACCGAATAGCACTCAACGTTTGTTTCGGGAATCGACAAAACTACAGAAGAGAGAAGCTCAACTTCGAAGTCATGGACTGGCCATCACAATATCATGCGATCCTCGGGCGACCCGCATTTTCACGATTCATGGCAGTACCTCACTACACATACCTGGTACTAAAAATGCCAGGACCCAATGGAATTATCACAGTAAAAGGAAGCTTCCAGCTATCAGATCTATGCGACAAGGAATTCCACAAGATGGCCCAAAACTTCGGCATGATGGCAAGCTATGGAGACCCCAACTACAAAGCAAATACAGGAGTCACACAGCAACTCGAAGGACACCTAGCAGAGCCAGAAGTGAAGAAACCGTGGGTACAACCGTCAGAACAAGAGAAACCTACAAGAGAAGAAGAGAAGACTCAGGCGACATAGGCGACAAGAAGAACAAAAAGTAGAGTAGAAAAATAAGGCTGTAAAAGCCATGAGCTATTCCAGGGCAATGCCCTCTAGATCCAGAACACAGGTCATTGGCCGGATCTCTTGGGACACCCCATGTATCTTACATTATAAGTATAAATAAAGACAAAGTTCCTCCTGTTTGAGTTTACATGTCTTTAAACAAAATTGCGATACACGCACCAACAACGGAAAAGTAAAAACGCCTTGAGAACAAAACAAAGCTTCCGATAAAATCCAGAAACAAAAACTCTCGCGTTATACACACAAAAATCATACAAACATCACAGCAGTGGCTGATCAGAATCATCTACGCCCAAAGGATCCAAGTAATGATGCTCGCGGAAAAATGCGGCATCCTCTCGAAGTAACCTAGCTATAAGCCTCATTGCTGGTTGAAGGGTAGCATCCATATGGACTCGCAAGCTAGCTCCCCCTGGAGGCATACTTAGTGACATGGAACTATAATTGAGCCTTGGATGCCACTTACGTGTCCAACCAAGAGCAAAGTTGGCACTAGCCACTAAGTTGAGCTTTATCAGTCAATGAATTCGCTGACTATATCTAAAAGCGTCGAGTAGCTGCGGAAAGCTTCCATGCGGAGGATTGCGAGGGAGCATGACAGAATACATGGTAGTCAAAGATCTTCGACAACCATCAACAGCTTCTCCAATGTGCTGAGCACGATCTTGAAGAAGCACAATGGCACGACGGCGTCGGGGATCAGACCACAAACTATCGACTCCCTCTGATGATTTTTTGAGAGCCGCGTTTCGTTCAGCAACCCGACGCGTCTCACCTACAAAGTCCAAGCAAGTACCTGAGACATTGAAAAGGTATTAGCCAATAATAATGGAGTAAAAAGGAAAAAAGGGAAGGCCACAAGGAACCTTACATCACAACATCTCACAGACAGATTCGACAATACCAATAAGAAAGGAGTCGCATTCTTCAAGATGCACAATTTTGGCCGTCAGACCCGACACCTTATCCTCGAGTATGGATATCTGTTTCATAAAGCCGCAAGATTTGTTGGCCTTATCCATAGCAATCTGTGCCTGGCGCTTCATCAAGGATAAACGGCCTTCGAGGTCCGAAATTCTCAATGAATACTCAGTAGATCGACAAGAAGGATGAGGAGGCGAAGAAGCTCCGGAGTTGCAAATATTGGCGGGAGATGAAGCCCGATCACGACCCGATGACCCACCAGCATGCACAGGCTGGAAGCCAAAAGAAAGGAAAAGACAGCATCTCAGAAACTGAATCAAGCACGACATTTCATAAAGGAAGAATATTTACAAAGAGCACAAGTCATCTGACTAGTTCTCGGGCAAAATGTGACTAAAGTTCACTACATCAGCATAAACGAAGACTACAAAGGAAGACTAAGTTTACGCCACCTCAGCCTCAGGGTCCACAGCAGCAGTAGGCATGGAAGATGTAGCACCAGTGTTGGGAGGAGGCATCGACGCACTTATCGTCAGAGTCGAAGAAACTGGTGTAGAAGAGGTCGTCGAAGCCGCTGAAGGAGAAACAATAGACATGATGCCTGATGCGTACTTCTTCGCCTTCTCGAAGAAACCCCGCAGCTCCGAAAGAGGTCGACCGCAGGAAGAACTCACCTTCTCCCAGTCAACCACCTCGCCATGCACATAGGCAAGTGCAATGGCCCCCTATGCGCCTCGCTTCACGGAGCGGCTCTTCATCAGCAGGATAGGGTCTTCGGGGGTGTCAAAAACCTTGGCAAGCTTCTTCAGATCAGCAGCTGGCACGTCCGCTTTCTGCTTAGGCCACAACCCGACGAAAATCCGCGTTAGCATGCAGTTAGCCAGCTCGAAGATCTCTTGGATAGATATCCAATTCGACTCCAGCAAGTTCACCACGGCCATCAGAGGGTCATCGTCCGGCTGCAAAGATGCCGAAGACACCCTAGTATGTTCTAAACAATCAAGGAGACGAAGACAGAGAAAACGCACACATCAGCAAGTATAAGAATTTTTGCAAACTCAACAAAGAAGGGCAAAGCATGGTATTTACCTCCAGCAAGAGCCGACATTTTATTCAGGCGTTCAGTTTCGGCCTGATCCCACTGGATACGCTCCTTGTTAGCGTCAGCAAGGGCTTTCTCTGCTTTCTTTGCCCTAGCCAATACTGACTTAGTGGACTTCTCAGCAGTGGTTTTTGCAGCAGTGGCGGCATCCCAAGCTTTTCTGGAAGCTTCGAGTTCAGCTTCCAGAGATGAAATGCGTGCATTAGCTACTGCCAAATCATCTGCAGCGCAAGAAGGCGAAAGAAAATTCAATAAAAGAGTCATAGAAGCGCAAAAGTAGGTAGGTAAAATACACAAGATAGCAAAAAGCTTACCATGAGAAGACCTCGCCGCTTTCAAGAACTCGACGCATTCGTTACCCAAGGAGATGAACTTTTTCAGCAAAGTCTGTCCAAGGCAGGGTATGAGAAGAGTAGTTCAAAGCTAGTAAACAACATAAATATATAGTACTTACATCATTGATACGTCTCAAACGTATCTATAATTTTTGATGCTCCATGCTTGTTTTTACACCATTTGCCTATTGTTTCGTTACACTTCGTGGCACTTTTATGCATTTTCCGGAACTAACCTATTAACGAGTTGCCACAGTGCCAGTTCCCTGTTTTCTGCTGTTTTTGTGTTTCAGAAGTGATACACAGGAAATATTCTTGGAATTGGACGAAACAAAAGCCAGAAGTCTTATTTTTCTCGGGAGCATCCAGACATCCGAAGAGAGGAAGGAGAGGGGCCACAGGCCTCCCTCACATAGGGCTGGCGCGACCCAGGCCCTGGCCACGCCGCCCCTGTGTGAGGAGGCCCTGGCAGCCCTGGCAGCCCTCTGACATCGCCCCTTCGCCTATAAGAAGCCTCGGGACGGAAAACCCTAAAGGAGTCGGCAAATTTCCAGAAAGAGTTCCGCAGTTCCGCCGCCGCCGTCGACGAATTTCGGGGGATAAAAGTCTCTGTTCCGGCACCCTGCCGGGACGGGGAAGTGCCCCCGGAGCCATCTCCATCGGTCTCCATCGCCGTCTCCGCCGTCTCCATCGACCTCACCGCCATCTCCATCAACCTTGCTGTCTCCTATGATGAGGAGGGAGTAGTTCATCCCCAGGGCTGAGGGCTCTACCGGTAGCTATGTGGTTCACCTCTCTCTCCCATGATGTGATCTTTATGTGATCGTGAGCTTTGTATCATGTTGAACAAGTAGATGTTATTATTCAGATATTATGCTACTCCTATGCTTAATTATTATAGTGTACTCTAGTGGTTGTTATTAAAGTAATCTATTCCTCCTGCCATGGTGTAACGGTGGCAGTGCGTGCATCATGGTGGTACTTGGTTTAGGCTATGATCATGATCTCTTGTGGATTATGAGAGTAATAATTGCTATGATAGTATTGAAGTGATTTATTCCTCCTTTCATGGTGTAATGTTGACAGTGTGTGCACCGTGTTAGTACTTGGTCTAAGTTGCAATGATATCTATCTTGAATTGTGATCTGATTTGGATGTCTCTATGAGTGGTGTTTGTCAAGTACTTGATGAACTTTAAGGGGTGCTTCTGTAGCCACTACACAAGGATTAGTGTTATTCAATAGGAGAGTAATTCAGAGTACCATAGTGGAGAGAAGTTATTTATTTGTTCAATCATGTTATATTGTTGGGAGTGTGTCCACTAGTGAAAGTATGATCCCTAGGCCTTGTTTCCAAGCATTGCACACCGTTTACTTGCTGTTTTGTTACATGTTTGCTCGCAGCGATTTTTATTCCAGATTGTATTTACTACTTATAATCATCTATACCACTTGTATTTCACTATCTCTTCGCCGAACTAGTGCACCTATACATTTGACAAGTGTATTGGGTGTGTTGGGGACACAAGAGACTTTCTGTATCGTAATTGCAGGGTTGCTTGAGAGGGATAGCTTTGACCTCTAACCTCCCTGAGTTCGATAAACCTTGGGTGATCCACTTAAGGGAAACTTGCTACTGTTCTACAAACCTCTGCACTTGGAGGCCCAACAAGTGTCTACAAGAATAGAAGTGCGTAGACATCAAGCTCTTTTCTGGCGCCGTTGCCGGGGAGGTAAGGTAAAAGGTACTCGCATCCTCCTGTGTGAGTGCTCGGAGTTATTTCCTTTAGATTCTGCAATTACATCTTTTTGTTTCTTGTTTTTATTTTCACTAGTTAGGCTTAATGGAAAATAAAGAGTTCTTTAGTCTTTTTCCTGAGTTTAGATATGAAGTGTTTGAAGAGAAAATTGAAAATCCTTTGGAGCTTATTTCGCATAGCAATGTTATTAGTACAAATGCTTTGAATACTGTTAATGCTAATGCTATAGAAAAGTCTAAGCTTGGGGAAGCTGGTTTTGTTAAGTATGATATTTTTAGTCCCCCAGCTTTAGTGGAGAAAGTTTGCTCTGATGATATTTTATCTCCCATATGTGATTTTTCTAATGATGCTTGTGCTCCTCATCCTTTTAAAATACCTATGAAAATTGTTGATCGTGTTAAGAATAACTGCTATTTAGGAGATGGAACTGTCCATCCTGGTGATCATTTGCTTTTTATACATGAATTATGCGAGTTGTTCCAGTGTGCAGGTATTTCAATGAACCAAGTTAAGAAGAAGCTATTATCTTTGTCACTGAAAGGCAGAGCTGAGGAATGGTATCGGCTGCTTGAAGATGGTCCATCTATTGCATGGGAGGAAATTGTGTCTCTCTTTTATTCTAAGTTTTATCCTCCAAGTGAAATTCATAAAGATCGTAATCGGATATATAACTTTTGGCCTCATGAGGGAGAAAGCATTGCCCAAGCGTGGGGAAGATTGAAGTTACTAATGCATAAATGTCCTATTCATGATCTTCCCCGTAATATTATTATTAATAATTTTTATGCATGGCTTTCAGGACATTACAAGGACTATCTAGATGCATGCTTTGATGGGTCTTTCACAAGCAAGGATGTCAACACCAAGTGGGGTCTGCTTGAAACAATTCAAAACAATATTGAAGGTTGGGATAGCGACAAAGGTAAAGGATCAGGTATGAATTACGAGTTTGATTGCATTAAGTCTTTCGCTGAAACTGCTAATTTTCAAGAGCTTAGTGCTAAGTATGGTCTTGATCCTCAAATTATGGTTGATTGCTTTAAAGCCTTTGCTTCTCATATAAATGTTCCTAAAGGAAATGGGGACGTGTATCATGAACCTTTTAAGGATACTTGCATAGAAAGTGATATTGTTATTGATGATTGCAATAAACATGCTCAAACTTCTAAAAGTACTATTTCTTATAAGCATGCTAATTTTTGTGGAATACATAGACCTTGTGAACAGAGTTACAACAAGGAAGATTATTGCATCACCCACGCAAATGAAGAAACCAGTATGTGGCTCAAGGATCTAGATGTGCTTGGTGAATGGGTTTGTGAGCTTTATCCTTTTCTTTGTGAATTTTGCGGTGAAAAGGGGCACTTTAATTTTCAATGCCCAATTAATCGAACGAGTATCGCAGATTTGTATTGTGATGATAAGATTACTTTCAATCAGTATGATGAGCTTACTTTGTTTTTGAATTGTGAAGAGATATCTAGAAAGATTGCTTTGGTAGACATGAATGATGTTGATCTTAATAGCACCCTTCGTGGTTGTCATCTCTATTGTGCTAAAGATTGCCTCGCAAATACTTACTTACAAGATCTTATAAAACATGATGTTTTGCCAAGCTATGACAGGACTAATAGATGTTTCAATATTATTAATAGAGAGGAGGAATCCTCCAAAGTTTCTTCTGTTGTTTCTGTCAGCAAACCAGATTATGTGGAGAAGATGCCTTTCCCACCTAGAGAATATGTGGAGAAGATGCCCTTCAAGTCTCTCCCTCCTAAAGGAGAGAGTAAGAAGAAGAAGAAGAAGAAGAACAGGAGTAAAAGGCGAGAGGACACGGTATCTTCCCCTAAGCGTTATGATCCTGCTATAGATTATGATAATTCTGATTGGGATGATGTTCCTATGCCTGTTACCTATGTTAGTGATCATGATTGGGAAAAGCACTCTACTTTTGATATTGAAAATCTTTTTGGTACCAATTCTAAGGTTAATAATTGTTGTACCATTAGTGCTATCCATGTTCCTTCTTATGATGATATGTTTGATGAATATGCTTTGCGACATAGTAGTTCTCTATCTCTTGATGATACTAAGCCTCTAGTTTATGATGATGAGTATAATGTTTTCAGTTCACCTACTTTTGAGGAGAAAAATAGTTATGATTATAATATGCCTCCTGTCTTTGATGATTATGGTGATGAGAATAATTATTCTATTGAATCTGCTCCTACTACTATTGTTCATGTGGGGAGTATTAATCCTTTTATGCATATGGCTCATGATAGGGATGCTTTATGTGATAGTTATATTGTTAGTTCTATTCATGATGCTACTAAAAGTTACTATGAGAGAGGGAAACATGGTTTAATGGATCTCAATAATATTGAGTTTCCCCTCTTTATGTTGCAAATCTTGAAGTGGCACTTGTTTCATCTATCCATGCTTGCTACTATGTGCCTCATTGATTTATTTTCTTACAAGATTCCTATGCATAGGAAGTGGTTCAGATATAAATGTCTTTCACATTTGCTTTTTTATGCTCTCTATTGCTTTAAGTTACTATATGGCGCCTTTGCCTCAAGCTCTTATATGGCGCCCACATGAGCATCTTTGCAAATTACTGCGCCTAGCTCAAAGGCGTTAAAGAAAAGCACTCTTGGGAGATAACCCATTGTTTTATTTTCAGTACTTTTTCTTTTATTTGAGTCTTGGAAGTTATTACTACTGTAATAACCGCTCCTTACCTTGTTTATTTCGTTTTTGTGCCAAGAGAAGCCTCTAATTTGAGTGAGGTAAAGATTTGGGGATGTTGCTGTCCTGAAACAGTTTTCGGTGCTGCACCGTACAAATTCGTATAAATTCTCTATATATCTTTTGGACCTGCGATTTCTTGTGCATATGCCCCAGGTTATATCCAAACTTTCGTTAGTTGAACACTTTTTGATTTGAGCAACAGAAAACCCCTCAAAAATTTGACCTTTGTCAGCTGTTCAGTTTTGACAGATTTCTGCCAATATTTGTGTTTGCCACTTTATCGCTTTCTTTTGAGTTCTTTTTATCACGGAACTTTTGGGGAAGTTGCTACAGTAGTATATGCTATATATGTGGTGGTTTTGGGTTGAAACCTGAAGCAAAAAGAGGTTGATTATATGATATGCTTACACTAATGTTGCTAATAGAATTGTGTTTAGTTTTGTATGAAGGAAGTTTTCAAGTGTAGGGATTGGAGAATGATGAGATGAGTTGAAGAATGGACAAAAGTTCAAGCTTGGGGATGCCCATGCATCACCCCAAGAAATATATAAGAAGTACAAGCGTCAAAGCTTGGGGATGCCCCCGAGGCACCCCTTCTTCATCGGCAAAAATCAGGTCACCTTTCAAGACACTATATTTTTATTGCTTCATGCACTATGCGTTTTTCTTGGAGCGTTAGTTGTTTTTGTTTTTGTATTTCTTTAGTTTTGTTTGCTGCAATAAATGGTTAGATCACATCATGTTTCTTTTGGAGGAGATGAACTCGCTTTTCGTTTGCCAAGAACACTCTAGTTTTCACTCTTATCGTTCAACGAGTGTTCTCTTTTTCTGCTACTGTGTTTAGCTTGCATTTTTCGCCTTGATTTTTGTTCAGATCTTGTTTTATCTTTGCATCAAGGTGTATTTTTGCCTCTGATCTTTATTGGTTTTCATCAAAAGAGGTGTCTTTAAAAAATTTCAAATGGCGTTGGAAAAGAGAAAAAGCTTTATGCAAAATAGTGGTACAAGAAGGAGCTTGTGTAGACTGTGGCTTAGGCTTTTTCATGTCATGCTTGATGTCATTTTGATAGTATGCTTAGTGGTTTTGCTGTAGCATGACTTGTCTCAAATAACTGAGATTGCTTAATGAGCCTTTGAAAAAATCATGCGTTGTTTTTATTATATGGAAGCATTTATTTGGTTTTCTCCTTTGATGCTTTATTTGGGTTGACTTGGCGCATGCTTACACCATGTTGACTACAAAAATAAGTCGCCTATAGCCTATATGATCATTTAGTCTTTGACTTTTGATGCCATCTTATGCTTCTTTTAATGTCGCTTTGTCGCTTTGCATGATTATGGCCATTATTGCTCTCTTAGTTGGTCGCTCCCAGTCCTTTGCTAGCCCTCTCCTTGTACTGAGTATGAGCTCTACTCGTGCATCTAACTCCCAAAAACCAAGTTTGCCATTGTGTCCACTATAAACTCCTATGCATGGTATTTGTAAGCCATTCCAAACTAAATTTCCATGTGCTACCTTTCAAAACTTTCAACTACTTCTCGTTTTGTGCCACTGTTTTCAGCTCATGGGGACGTAGTGGTCGGATTTGCTATCTTCCATATTGCTTATTCCAAAAAGAAAAAAAAGGCACTCCTCCATGGAATGTGAATGTTGGTGGGCACCCGATGGAATCGGTTAGCCATGGTTTGTGAAAGGAAAAAAGGTGGGGAGGAGTGCCAAGCTTTATAAAAGAGCACAAAAGTGCCAATCTCTCTCTCAAAAACTTGCTTCATTTTTGTATGGAAGATAGTAAGAACCCCATTGCCAGTCGTTGACAAAGACAACCACCTCCCAAAACCAATTTTTATCTCTCTGTTTTACAAATGAAAAGCTCTAGCACATGTTTAATCACTGCTTCCCTCTGCGAAGGGCCTTTCTTTTACTTTTATGTTGAGTCACCACCTTCTATCTTTATGCATCGTCTAAGAGAGCATAGTTGTCATTCTTAGTGTAATGTGCATTGTCCCAAAGTTTTCATTGATAGATTCATGACCATGGTTTCACTTGTTCTTAAATTATCTGTATCTAGTCGCCCTCTTAAACTTGAAGGTGTCCTATGCATTTATGTTTGTCTCTCCATGAAGGACAAGCTAAAAACCATTTGTATGTTTTTCCATATGATTTGAACACACGTTTGACTTTCATTGTTTCATTTTCATGATCTTTTGTTTGTGTTTATTTGCATGTTTACAACATGGTTGCTAAGTTTCTATTGTCAAGATTATATCTTCATGCCCATGTTTTAAGTTCTTTTGATCCTAGCTCACAACGCTTACATATATGATCGAGATTGTGTAGGTATATGTCACCTCAAAAATTATTTCTTTTGTTATCACTTACCTACTCGAGGACGAGCAGGAGTTAAGCTTGGGGATGCTGATACGTCTCAAACGTATCTATAATTTTTGATGCTCCATGCTTGTTTTTACACCATTTGCCTATTGTTTCGTTACACTTCGTGGCACTTTTATGCATTTTCCGGAACTAACCTATTAACGAGTTGCCACAGTGCAAGTTCCCTGTTTTCTGCTGTTTTTGTGTTTCAGAAGTGATACACAGGAAATATTCTCGGAATTGGACGAAACAAAAGCCAGAAGTCTTATTTTTCCCGGGAGCATCCAGACATCCGAAGAGAGGAAGGAGAGGGGCCACAGGCCTCCCTCACACAGGGCTGGCGTGGCCCAGGCCCTGGCCGCGCCGCCCCTATGTGAGGAGGCCCTGGCAGCCCTCTGACATCGCCCCTTCGCCTATAAGAAGCCTCGGGACGGAAAACCCTAAAGGAGTCGGCAAATTTCCAGAAAGAGTTCCGCAGTTCCGCCGCCGCCGTCGACGAATTTCGGGGGACAGAAGTCTTTGTTCCGGCACCCTGCCGGGACGGGGAAGTGCCCCCGGAGCCATCTCCATCGGTCTCCATCGCCGTCTCCGCCGTCTCCATCGACCTCACCGCCATCTCCATCAACCTTCTGTCTCCTATGATGAGGAGGGAGTAGTTCATCCCCAGGGCTGAGGGCTCTACCGGTAGCTATGTGGTTCACCTCTCTCTCCCATGATGTGATCTTTATGTGATCGTGAGCTTTGTATCATGTTGAACAAGTAGATGTTATTATTCAGATATTATGCTACTCCTATGCTTAATTATTATAGTGTACTCTAGTGGTTGTTATTAAAGTAATCTATTCCTCCTGCCATGGTGTAACGGTGACAGTGCGTGCATCATGGTGGTACTTGGTTTAGGCTATGATCGTGATCTCTTGTGGATTATGAGAGTAATTATTGCTATGATAGTATTGAAGTGATTTATTCCTCCTTTCATGGTGTAATGTTGACAGTGTGTGCACCGTGTTAGTACTTGGTCTAAGTTGCAATGATATCTATCTTGAATTGTGATCTGATTTGGATGTCTCTATGAGTGGTGTTTGTCAAGTACTTGATGAACTTTAAGGGGTGCTTCTGTAGCCACTACACAAGGATTAGTGTTATTCAATAGGAGAGTAATTCAGAGTACCATAGTAGAGAGAAGTTATTTATTTGTTCAATCATGTTATATTGTTGGGAGTGTGTCCACTAGTGAAAGTATGATCCCTAGGCCTTGTTTCCAAGCATTGCACACCGTTTACTTGCTGTTTTGTTACATGTTTGCTCGCAGCGATTTTTATTCCAGATTGTATTTACTACTTATAATCATCTATACCACTTGTATTTCACCATCTCTTCGCCGAACTAGTGCACCTATACATTTGACAAGTGTATTGGGTGTGTTGGGGACACAAGAGACTTTCTGTATCGTAATTGCAGGGTTGCTTGAGAGGGATAGCTTTGACCTCTAACCTCCCTGAGTTCGATAAACCTTGGGTGATCCACTTAAGGGAAACTTGCTGCTGTTCTACAAACCTCTGCACTTGGAGGCCCAACAAGTGTCTACAAGAATAGAAGTGCGTAGACATCAATCATTAGTGGGAATAACTGGCCGAGGAGCGTCGAGAGAAGTACTCGCAGCTGACGCTTTCTTCAGGTGTTTTGAAGCACGAGATCCAGCCTTCTTGGCAGCAGCTTCTAGTGATTTAGGCACCACAGCTGCCTCTTGTGAAGGTGGTTTATCGACAACAGGAGCATCAGTAACAGGGGCAGCGGCAGCAAATTTCTTTGGGTTATCGTTATCACTGAAAAATAAGCAAAAGGTAAAATACTTTGTCTAAGTCGACAAAAAGAAGAGCATATGAAAAAATCAGCAAAGAACTCACGAGTCTTGGGCGTCGAAAAGCTCTTCCTCTTCCTCTAGAACAGAGGCCTCCCCGGTCACATTCTTGTGAGCGGAGGTACTCGAAGAAAGGAGCTCTGTCATACGTTTCCTCTTCTTATCGATACCAAGGTCTTCGAAAAGCGCAGGAGGAGGTGACGTAGTCGAACTGGTCCCTTCCAGCGAATCTTTGGCTTCATCTCCTTCTTGGCTGTCCTCAGCCTCGGGGGCTTCGGAGGCAGCGGAAACGGGCACATCCTGAATGGCTCCTCCTATCTGGAAGAGGAGGGCGAGAAACAAGGGATTGGTGATCCTGGAAGGAAAACAAGCCGCGAGTTATAAACAATGATAAGATAAAAGAAGGCGAATAAAGATAGCAAACATACCATAGGCAAGGGATGCTCAGAGTCGAAGTATCTAGCGGCCAAATCGCAATTTCATGGTCTTTAGTGAGAGCCGTAAGAGCTCTCACTCGCTTGTCGAGATCCTTCTTCTCCAAAAGATCGTCGGATACTTGAGAAGAATCTCCCAAGCCAGAAAACGACCACAGTTCGGAAAGACGGTGCTGAAGAGGTTGAACTTGACGTTGCAGGAAAAACACCATAAGTTGAGTACCCAAAAGCACGCCTCCTCTACCACTCTTTAGAGCTTGGATACGGGCTAGCAGCGGTTTGATTTCTTCCATCTCAGTTTCCATAGGAGGCAAATCCCACGAGGTCAACTTCTTTAGTTCTTTAGAGGCATCAAAAGGGGCAATGCCGTACTGGTTAGAGGAAGAGACTTTCCGGTCTTTAATATAAAACCATTTCTTCCTCCAACCTTGTACTGAGGCAGCCATGGAAAACTCTAGGTACTGAGATTCAGCACGAATAGAAACAACGGCCCCGCCCAGCTCAGGCTTTTTTGATAAAGCGACACTGGGGTGGAGCCAAAAGAGGAATTTCCAGAGAAGGAAATGGGGTTCAATCCCCAGAAAGGACTCGCAAAGGGTAATGAAACAAGCAATGTGAAGAACTGAGTTTGGTGTGAGCTGGTGCAGCTGCACACCGTACACGAAAAGAAGCCCACGAAGGAACTCGTGGGCAGGAAGAGAAAGACCGTGCAAGAGAAAGGCAAGAAACATCACACGGAAGTCGCTCGGGGGCTTGGGGATGCGCTCGGTGCTAGGAAAGATGACCTGATCATCGTCGGAGATGAGGCCATCAGCCTGGGCCTTGTCCAGATCCTTCTGCTTGAAATCAGAAGGCACCCAGCTGGTCGCGGAGTTGGCCATGTTGCTATTGCCCATCTTGTTCTTCTGCGCAAGAGTCTTGACGCGCATCTACGGATTGCGCACGGGGGCTGTGCAGGAGCTCATAGGCATGCAAGGCTTGCAGCAATTGTGGCGGCGGCAGAAGCGAGGAACTGGTAAACAGTAAATTCCCCACTCTTCCCCTTATATAGCTTCCTGATGAAGGAACGTGGGCTGAGACGTGGCGCAAGTAGCGGAAATGGCAGCCCACTAACGGGCAGGAAAATTGCGAAATTACCGTGATGCCCACGAATAACGGTCAGCGCCAAGTCAAAATTACATACAGAGTGATTACATTAATGACGTCACGAGAATTCAAGTAAAGGGAAATAAGACTATGACAGTGGTGGACACTAGTAGGGAAAACATTCAGGAAAAAGTCTGGTGTGACATATCTGCGTATTGATGATGACCAGGGAAGTTGACGAAAAATTGACGTAAAAGGTACAGAGGGATCAAATAAGGAAAAATTATTCTTTGAGTCTATACCTGAAAATATTCGACTATAGCCTCAGGGGCTACTACCATCGGGAGCGCTGAGCGCGCACCCAATGATATTATCAAGTAAAGCTACGATCTGATGAAATAAAAGTAGGCACAATGTCTTTGAGCCTATACTCGAAATAAGATTTTTCGACTATAGCCTCGGGGGCTACTCCCATCGGGAGCGCTGGCCGCGCACCCGGTGATGTTTTTCATGAATAATGGAGCAAAAAAGACGCAAGGAGATTTCGAAAGCATCATTACTCCCATCGGGAGGGAGTTTTTATCAATCAAGGTTGAATAACCCAAATATTTGGCACATTGAAACAGTCAAACAAGGCTGCGACATATGATTCTCGAATTGCGTCATCGCGACAAAACTTGAATGTCGTGGTTGAAATATATCACGAAGGTAATACCCCGGGATCCGTCCTGTGTGGCCCGGTATACGCACATGGATGCGTGATATGTCTCAAACGTATCTATAATTTTTGATGCTCCATGCTTGTTTTTACACCATTTGCTTAGTGTTTCGTTACACTTCGTGGCACTTTTATGCATTTTCCGGAACTAACCTGTTAACAAGTCGCCACAGTGCCAGTTTCCTGTTTTCTGCTATTTTTGTGTTTCAGAAAAGTTACACAGGAAATATTCTCGGAATTGGACGAAACAAAAGCCAAACGTCCAGAAATTCACCGAAGCTTCCAGAGAACCGAAGAGGAGACGGAGTGGGGCCACGAGGGCCCCACACAACAGGGCGGCGCGGCCTGGCCCCTGGTCGCGCCCCCTATGCGTGACGGCGCCTAGGCCCACTCCTGACGACGCCCCTTCACCTATAAAGTCCCCTCGACGGGAAAAACCTAAACGCCCGATCACTTTTCCAGAACACATCGCGATCCGCCGCCTCCGTCGACCCGAAGATCGGGAGGGTCTAGAAGCTCTTCCCGGCACCCTGATGGAGAGGGGAATCGCCACCGGAGGTCTTCTTCATCGCCATGCTTTCCTCCGGCGCGATGAGTGAGTAGTCTACCTTGGACTACGGGTCCATAGCAGTAGCTAGATGGTTGTCTTCTCCACCATGTGCTTCATGTTTAGATCTCGTGAGCTGCCTTACATGATCATGATCACCGTTATGTAATTCTACATGTTGTGTTTGTTGGGATCCGATGAATATTGGTGTTATGATTGAGTTGAAGTACTGAATATTATCTTTTGTTATCTCTATGTTGTTTATGATCTTGCATGCTCTCCGTTGTTAGTAGCTATCTTGGCCAAGTAGTTGCTAGTAACTCCAAGAGGGGGTATTTATGCTCGATAGTGGGTTCATGCCTCTATTTAATCTGGGGGAGTGACAGAAACCTCTAAGGTTGTAGATGTGTTGTTGCTACTAGGGGGAAAACAACATTCATATGCTCGAGGGCATATGCTTTGTTTACATTACAAACTTTGTTTAATGCAATTATCTGTTGTTCGCAACTTAATACTTGTGGAGTTCTCGGATTGATTCGCCACAAGTAGATTATTAGTCATAGATGCAGTTGGATGGCGGTCTATGTATCTTGTTGTAATGCCCAGAGTAAATCTCATAGTGATCCTCTCATCATATGCACGTTATCTTTATTCTATCAATTGCCCAACTGTAATTTGTTTACCCAGCATGTGTTATTTTATCTTATGGAGAGACACCACTAGTGAACTGTGGACCCCGGTCCTATTTCCTTTATATTGCTATATCCTGTTTACTTTACTCGCACTGCTTACTTTACTCGCATATTACTATTGATTTCCTCTCGATACGCTCATACCCTTTGTTTCAAGCAAACCGGTGAGATTGACAACCTCATCGTAAGTTGGGAACAAAGTATTTGGTTGTGTTGTGTGCAGGTTCCACGTTGCTACTGGTTGAAGACACGCTAACAAGTAATCGTTAACGGCGCCCTTGTTAGAGCATCACGCAGCTAGTGGGCATCACCTTCAGTCGTATTTCGTCCTCCTATTGGATTGATAACCTTGGTTTCTTACTGAGGGAAAAACTTGCTGCTATATTCATCACACCTTGCTCTTGGGGTTCCAACTGGCCGGTCATTTACTTCATTAATTACACGCCAACAAGTTCTCTGGCACTATTCATCACCGCGCCATCAACAAGTTTTTCTGACGCCGTTGCCGGGGAGGAAGAAGACTTCTGCAAGGGGAGTTTTCGCACGCACATCCTTTACTTTGTTTTAAGTTTTGCTTTACTTTACTTTTACTTGCATCGTTTTATCAAAAAAAAATAGTATCCTTTGTAGTTGTTTATTATGTCTAGTTCAGTTGCTACTACTATGTCGCCCGAGGATATGATTTTCACTTTCAAACAAAAGGATGAGGAAAGTTTTAAAGAAGCTTGGTCTAGAATTTATGATTGGCATGGAAAAACTGAACCGAAAATGACCTTGAGTTTGCTTCTTAGTTGCTTTTACTTTGGACTTGCTCTTCGTTATAGATATGCTTTGGATGCTACTGCAGAAGGAGATTTCCTTCGTTGTGATGGAGATCAAGCCTTCAATATTATAAAAAAGTTGATTACAATTTATAGCATGCCAACCTATTTTGATTCCTCTCTTGTGTGCATTTTTAATAGACTTACTACTCTTGAGACTCGCACTGCTAGTTTGAACACTTGCTACAATACTTTGCGCCAGCATTTTGATTATGTGCCAGCAAATGCTGAACCTTCGAGTTGGTACCCTACGATAAAAATCACCATTAATGGTGAAACTTTTCATGCTTGTTGTGATATTATGTCTGAATTTTGTCTCATGCCAAAGGATGTTTATGAATCTTTGAGTCTTTGGAATCTTTCTAAGGGGGAGAAGAAATTTCCCTTATTAATAATACCACTATATTTCCCATTGGAATAGCTGAAGGAGTTTTTACAAAAGTCCTAGGAAGAATGATATCTACTGATTATCTTGTTATTGAATGTGTAGGAAAAGGACAAATCACACTTGGAAGATCCCTACTGAAGCTCCTGGGCACCGTTATAGATGTGGGAAAAGGCAACATAAGATTTATCTCTCCACCTTGCAATAGTCACGTCTTTCCTAGAGTCAGGAGCAAAGGTAAGAAAGGAAGACGTAAGGCACCCGCTGATCCTAGCACTTCATCACTTGATATTACTTGATTCGCATTTTCTGCGCCTAGCTCAAAGGCGTTAAAGAAAAGCACTCTTGGGAGATAACCCAATGTTTTACTTTCAGTTATTTTTCTTTTATTTGAGTCTTAGAAGTTATTACTACTGTAATGACCTCTCCTTATCCTTTTTATTTCGTTTTTGTGCCAAGAGAAGCCTCTAATTTGAGCGAGGTAAGATTTGGGGATGTTGCTGCCCTGAAACAGTTTTTGGTGCTACACCGTAAAAATTCGTGAAAATTCTCTGTATATCTTTTGGACCTGCTATTTCTTGTCCATATGCCCCAGGTTATATCCAAACTTTCATTAGTTGAACACTTTTTGATTTGAGCAACAGAAAACCCTCTAAAAATTCGACCTTTGTCAGCTGTTCTGTTTTGACAGATTTCTGCTACTATTTGTTTTTGCCGCTTTATCGCTTTCTTTTTGAGTTCTTTTAATCACGGAACTTTTGGGGAAGTTGCTACAGTAGTATATACTTTATATGTGGTGGTTTTGGGTTGAAACCTGCAGCAAAAAGGGTTGATTCTATGCCATGCTTACACTAATATTGCTAATAGATTTGTGTTTAGTTTTGTATGAAGAAAGTTTTCAAGTGTAGGGATCGGAGAATGATGAGATGAGTTGAAGAATGGACAAAAGCTCAAGCTTGGGGATGCCCATGCAGCACCCCAAGAAATATCCAAGAAGTACTAGCGTCAAAGCTTGGGGATGCCCCTGAGGCACCCCTTCTTCATCGGCAAAAATCAGGTCACCTCTCAAGACACTATATTTTTATTGCTTCATGCACTATGCGTTTTTCTTGAAGCTTCAGTTGTTTTAGTTTTCAGAATTAGTTTAGTTTAGTTTGCTGCAATAAATGGTTGGACCCCAACAAATTCCTTTTGAAGAAGTTGCCTTGCTTTTCATTTGCCAAGAACTCTCTAGTTTTCACTCTTATCAAAAAATGAGTGTTCTCTTTTTCTAGAACTGCGTTTAGCTTTTGATTTTCGCCTTGATTTGTGTTCAGATTTTGTTATATATTTTCATCAAGGTGTATTTTTGACTCTGGTCTATATTGGTTTTCATCAAAAGAGGTGTTTATAAAAAGTTTAAATGGTGTTGCAAAGAGAAAAAGCTTTATGCAAAAAAGTGGTACAAGAAGGAGCTTGTGTAGACTGCAGCCTAGGCTTTTGCATGTCGTGCTTGATGTTTTTTTGATAGTATGCTTAGTGGTTTTTCTGTAGCATGACTTGTCTTAAATAACTGAGATTGCTTAATGAGCCTTTGAAAAAATCATGCGTTGTTTTAATTATTTGGAAGCATTATTTTGGTTTTCTCCTTGATGCTTTATTTGGGTTGACTTGGCGCATGCTCACACATGTTAGACTCATACAAAGTTGCCAATAGCCTCTATGATCATTTAGTTTTTGACTTTTGATGCCATCTTATGCTTCTTTTAATGTTGCTTTGTCGCTTTGCATGATTATGGCCGTTATTGCTCTCTTAGTTGGTCGCTCCCAGTCTATTGCTAGCCCTCGTTTTATACTGAGTATGAGCTCTACTCGTGCATACAACTCCTAAAAACCAAGTTGTTCCAACGTGTCCACCATACATACCTATTAGCAATTTGCTATTCCAAAGTACATTTGACTTGCTTTTATCTATCCTTCAAATTAAACTCTTTTTGGTGTTATGCGAAAGTTGGTCAGTAAAGCTCTCACAAACCGGATGGCACACTTTACTTTTCTCGCTTTAAAATTTTGACATTGTGGTCTCTTATGTTGAGTTGTTATGCTTGCAAGTTGTAAGTTGGGAATTAGCCCAACCATGCTGTCATGGGGCAAGCTTTCAACATTGCACTTCTTATTTGACTTGATATCGTGATCTTTTGTTTATGGATACTCGCGGTGTGAAATGAATTGGGAATCTTGCGGGATCATGGAGTTTGTATATGTGTTAGAGAAACGCCTGGGCCGCCAATCTAAGCCATGCATAATTCATGGTGGAAATTTGCAGCATGCCCATAGTGCACATTCGATGACGCATCTCAAAATAAAAAGCTATACAAATGGTAAATAAAAGAGATGTCGAGGTGTTCATTGTCTGCTTATCCTATCATTTTGATGTGGGCTTGTTCCATGTCATCGGGCACGGAGGTACCCAGTTGGCGGTTCTCGATGATACGTGTATACTTACAATGACAAGAGCTTGCTTGGGACTCTAAGTAAAGTAGCATGAGGTTTGGGTACTCGTATTCACGGGACACGAGGTTTTCAACTTATGATTTGTCAAGCATATGCATCATAATTGTTCTCACATTAACTTTAATCAGTCAAGATGCTTATGATGGGGGCAATGAGAGCTCAAAGCCGGTAAGTACCATAATTTTTGAAGGTTTATAAAACTTGCAATCACTGCTTCCCTCCGCGAAGGGCCTTTCTTTTACTTTTATGTTGAGTCTCCACCTTCTATCTTTATACACCATTAAGAGAGCATAGTTGTCATTCTGAGTATAATGTGCATTGTCCCAAAGTTTTCATTGATTGATTCATGATGTTGGTTTCACTTGTTCTTAAATTACTTGTATCTAGTCGCCCTCTTAAACTTGAAGGTGTCCTATGCATTTATGTTTTGCTCTTTCTCATTAAGGATAAGCTGAAAACCATTTGTATGTTTTTCCTTATGATTTGAACACACGTTTGACTTTCATTGTTTCATTTTCATGATCTTTTATTTGTGTTCTTCTTCATGTTATAACATGGTTGCTAAGTTTCTTCTATCAAGATTATGCATTTCATGCCCATGTTTTAAGTTCTTTTGATCCCAGCGCACAACGCTTACATACATGATCAAGATTGTGTAGGTGCATGTCACCTCAAAAATTATTTCTTTTGTTATCACTTACCTACTTGAGGACGAGCAGGAGTTAAGCTTGGGGATGCTGATACGTCTCAAACGTATCTATAATTTTTTATGCTCCATGCTTGTTTTTACACCATTTGCTTAGTATTTCGTTACACTTCGTGGCACTTTTATGCATTTTCCAGAACTAACCTGTTAACAAGTCGCCACAGTGCCAGTTTCCTGTTTTCTGCTATTTTTGTGTTTCAGAAAAGTTACACAGGAAATATTCTCGGAATTGGACGAAACAAAAGTCGAACGTCCAGAAATTCACCGAAGCTTCCAGAGAACCGAAGAGGAGATGGAGTGGGGCCACAAGGGCCCCACACAATAGGGCGGCGTGGCCTGGCCCCTAGCCGCACCCCCTATGTGTGACGGCACCTCGGCCCACTCCTGACGATGCCCCTTCGCCTATAAAGTCCCCTCGACGGGAAAAACCTAAACACCCGATCACTTTTCTAGAACACATCGCGATCCGCCGCTGCCGTTGACCCGAAGATCGGGAGGGTCCAGAAGCTCTTCCCGGCACCCTGCCAGAGAGGGGAATCGCCACCGGAGGTCTTCTTCATCGCCATGCTTGCCTCCAGCGCGATGAGTGAGTAGTCTACCTTGGACTATGGGTCCATAGCAGTAGCTAGATAGTTGTCTTCTCCACCATGTGCTTCATGTTTAGATCTCGTGAGCTGCCTTACATGATCGAGATGACCGTTATGTAATTCTACATGTTGTGTTTGTTGGGATCCGATGAATATTGGTGTTATGATTGAGTTGAAGTACTGAATATTATCTTTTGTTATCTCTATGTTGTTTATGATCTTGCATGCTGCTGACTGGTGAAAGCAGGCGTCCTTGTGCGTGGTGAATGACCAGCCCGTTGGGAACCCCAAGAGGAAAGTATGATGAGTGCAGCGGCAAGTTTTCCCTCAGTTATGAAACCAAGGTTTATCGATCAGGAGAAGGGAGACGGTGACGACTGAAGGTGTTTGTGGAACCTGCACACACACAGACAAATACTTTGTTCCCAACTTGCGATGAGGTTGTCAATCTCACCGGTTTGCTTGAAACAAAGGTTATGAGTGTATCGAGTGGAAAACAGTAGTAATATGCTAGTAAAGTAAACAGTGCGGGAATAGTAAACAGGTGATTGCAATATGATTAAAATAGGACCGGGGTCCACAGTTCACTAGTGGTGTCTCTCCATAGATAAATAACATGCTGGGTAAACGAATTACAGTTGGGCAATTGATAGAATAAAGATAACGTGATATGTCAAGAAGATCACTATGAGATTCACTCTGGGCATTACAACAAAATACATAGACCGCCATCCAACTGCATCTATGACTAATAATCCACCCCCGGGGATATCATCCGAACACCCTAGAAGTATTAAGTTGCGAACAACAGATAATTGCATTAAGCAAAGTGTGTAATGTAAACAAAGCATATGCCCTCGAGCATATGAATGTTGTTTTCTCCCTAGTAGCAATAGCACATCTACCACCTTAGAGGTTTCTGTCACTCCCCCAGGTGAAATAGAGGCATGAACCCACTATCGAGCATAAATACCCCCTCTTGGAGTCACTAGCAACTACTCGGCCAAGATAGCCACTAACAACGGAGAGCATGCAAGATCATAAACATCATAGAGATAATATAAGATAAAATTCAGTGCAGCAACTTAATCATAAACACCAATATTCATCGGATCCCAACAAACCAACATCATAGAATTACATAACGGTGATCTCAATCATGTAGGGCAGCTCATGAGATCTAAACATGAAGCACATGGTGGAGAAGACAACCATCTAGCTACTGCTATGGACCCATAGTCCAAGGTAGACTACTCACTCATCGCTCCGGAGGCAATCATAGCGATGAAGGAGACCTCCGGTGGCGATTCCCCTCTCCGGCAGGGTGCCGGGAAGAGCTTCTGGACCCTCCCGATCTTCGGGTCGACGGCGGCGGCGGATCGCGATGTATTCTGGAAAACTGATCTGGCCCTTAGGTTTTTCTCGTCAGGGGGTATATGTAGGCGAAAGGGGGCTATCAGAGGGTGGACCACGTGCCCTCACAAGGGGGTGGCGCGGCCAGGGGCCAGGCCGCGCCGCCCCTGTGTGTGGGGGCCTCGTGGCCCCCCTCCGTCAGGTCTTCGTATGTTTGGGAGCTCCCCGATGAAATATGACTTCAGGAACTTGTTTCGTCCAATTCGGAGAATATTTCCTGTGTATCACTTCTGAAACCAAAAACAGCAGAAAACAGGGAACTGGCACTGTGGCACTTCGTTAATAGGTTAGTTCCGGAAAGCGTATAAAAATGCCACTAAGTGTAACGAAACAATAGGCAAATGGTGTAAAACAAAGCATGGAGCATCAAAAATTATAGATACGTTTGAGACGTATCAAGCATCCCCAAGCTTAACTCCTGCTCGTCCTCGAGTAGGTAAGTGATAACAAAAGAATAATTTTTGAGGTGACATGCACCTACACAATCTTGATCATATATGTAAGCATTGATGAGCTGGGATCAATAGAACTTAAAACATGGGCATGAAGATATAATCATGACAATAAGAACTTAGCAACCATGTTGTAAACATGCAAATGAACACAAACAAAAGATCATGATAATGAAACAATGAAAGTCAAACGTGTGTTCAAATCATAAGGAAAAACATACAAGTGGTTTTCATCTTGTCCTTCAAAGAGAGCAAAACATAAATGCATAGGACACCTCAAAGTTTAAGAGGGCGACTAGATACAAATAATTTAAGAACAACTGAAACCAACAATATGAGTCAATCAATGAACCTTGGGACAATGCATATCACACTAAGAATGACAACTATGCTCTCTTAATGGTGCATAAAGAAAGAAGGTGGTGACTCAACACAAAAGTAAAAGAAAGGCCCTTCGCAGAGGGAAGCAGTGATTGCAAGTTTTATAACCTTCAAAAATTATGGTACTTACCGGCTTTGAGCTCTCATTGCCCCCATCATAAGCATCTTGAATGGTTAAAGTTAATGCGAGAACAATTATGATGCATATGCTTGACAAATCATAAGTTGAAAACCTCGTGTCCCGTGAATACGAGTACCCAAACTATGCTAGTTTACTTAGAGTCCCAAGCAAGGCTCTTGTCATTGTAAGTATATGCGTATCATTGGGAACCGCCAATGGGGTACCTCCGTGCCCGATGACATAGAACAAGCCCACACCAAAATGACAGGACAAGCAGACAATGAACACCTCGACATCTCTTTTATTTGCTATATTGTTTAGCTTTTTATTGTGAGATGCGTCGCCGAATGTTCACCATGGGTATGCTGCAAATTTCCACCATGAATTATGCATGGCTTAGATTGGCGGCCCGGCGTTTCCCTAACACATATAAAAACTCCATGATCCTCACAAGATTCCCAATTCATTTCACACAGCGGGCATCCATAAACAAAAGATCACAATATCACCTCAAATAGGAAGTGCAATGTTGAAAGCTTGCCCCATGACGGCATGGTTGGGCTAGAATCCAACTTACAACTTGCAAGCATAACAACTCAGCATAAAAGACCACAATGTCAAATTTTTTAGAACAGGAAAAAGTAAAGTGTGCCTTCCGGTTCGTGAGAGCTTTACTGACCGAATTTCGCATAACACTGGTAAGAGTTTAATTTGAAGAGAATATAAAAGCAAGTCAAATTTACTTGGAATAGCAAATTGCTAGTAGGTATGTATGGTGGACACAATGGAAAACTTTGGCTTTTAGGAGTTGGATGCACGAGTAGAGCTCATACTCAGTACAAGGCGAGGGCTAGCAAAAGACTGGGAGCGACCGACTAAGAGAGCAATAATGGCCATAATCATGCAAAGCGACAAAGCGACATTAAAAGAAGCATACGATGGCATCAAAAGTCAAAAACTAAATGATCATGAAGGCTAATGGCGACTTTGGAAGAGTCTAACATGTGTGAGCATGCGCCAAGTCAACCCAAATAAAGCATCAAGGAGAAAACCAAAATAATGCTTCCATATAATAAAAACAATGCATGATTTTTTCAAAGGCTCATTAAGCAATCTCAGTTATTTGAGACAAGTCATGCTACAGCAAAACCACTAAGCATACTATCAAAAAGACATCTAGCATGACATGAAAAAGCCTAAGCCGCAGTCTACACAAGCTCCTTCTTGTACCACTATTTTGCACAAAGCTTTTTCTCTTTTCCAACACCATTTGAAATTTTTTTAACAACCTCTTTTGATGAAAACCAATAAAGTTCAGAGGCAAAAATGCACCTTGATGAAAAGATATGACAAGATCTGAACGCAAATCAAGGCGAAAACGAAAACCAAAAGCAGTAGCAGAAAAACTAGAATGCTCGATTTATAAGAGTGAAAACTAGAGCATTCTTTGCAAATGAAAACGAGTACATCTCCTCCAAAGGAAATTTGTTGGGGTCCAACCATTTATTGCAGCAAACAAACAAACTAAACAAACTAAGAAAACTAAAACTACTGACGCTCCAAGAAAAACACATAGTGCATGAAGCAATAAAAATATAGTGTTTTGAAAGGTGACCTGATTTTTGCCGATGAAGAAGGGGTGCCTCGGGGGCATCCCCAAGCTTTGACGCTTGTACTTCTTGGATATTTCTTGGGGTGCTGGGCATCCCCAAGCTTGAGCTTTTGTCCATTCTTCAACTCATCTCATCATTCTCCAATCCCTACACTTGAAAACTTCCTTCATACAAAACTAAACACAATTCTATTAGCAACATTAGTGTAAGCATAAAATATATTCATCCTCTTTTAGCTTCAGGTTTCAACCCAAAACCACCACATATAAAGTATATACTACTGTAGTAACTTCCACAAGAGTTCCATGATCAAAAAGAACTCGAAAGAAAGCGATAAAGTGGCAAAAACAAATATTGGCAGAAATCTGTCAAAACTGGACAGCTGATAATGGACGAATTTTTGAGGGATTTTCTGTTGCTCAAATCAAAAAGTGTTCAACTAAGAAAAGTTTGGATATAACCTGGGGCATATGCACAAGAAATCGCAGGTCCAAAAGATAAACAGAGAATTTTCACGAATTTTTACGGTGCAGCACCGAAAACAGTTTCAGGACAGCAATAACCCCAAATCTTTACCTCACTCAAATTAGAGGCTTCTCTTGGCACAAAAACGAAATAAACAAGATAAAGAGCGGTCATTACAGTAGTAATGACTTCTAAGACTCAAATAAAAGAAAAAGTACTGAAAGTAAACATTGGGTTATCTCCCAAGAGTGCTTTTCTTTAACGCCTTTGAGCTAGGCTCAGTAATTTGAGAAGATGCTCACATAAGAAATATGAATTGAAGCAAAAGAGAGCATCAAGGAGCAGATATAAAACACATTTAAGTCTAACCCACTTCCTATGCATAGGAATCTTGTAAGAAAATAAATCAAAGAAGCACATAGTAACAAGTATGGGTAGATAAAACAAGAGCAACTTCAGAACTTTCAATATAAAGAGAGGTGTTTTAGTAACATGTGAATTCCAACAACCATATTTTCCTCTCTCATAATAATTTTCAGTAGCATCATGAACAAACTCAACAATATAAATATCACACTCATCCTCCTTTGTTAAGGATGGAGGGCTATCAAATAAGGTATTAGTTAAAGAGTTACTCTTATTGGGAGGTAGACATGGGTAGCTCCATTCTTCCTCCTCTTGATCATTACTCTCCTCCTCTTTTTCATCCATTGAGCTTCCAATTTCCTCTTCCATAGGCTCCTTCAAGGCATTAGTCTCTTCCGTTGGAGAGCATCTATTAAGATATTTAAGAATATAGCCATTTCCTTCCTTGTAATTATCAAAGCAAAATGTGAGTATATCATAAACCTCATATTTATAAGGTGCATTATCAGTATTTTCAAGCAAATAAGCAAGTTCGAATGCACCCTTCCAAGCAATAAATTCTTCAATTTGTTCCACATCATAAAAGTCATAATTTCCATTAATATAAGAAGATATGGTAACATCATCATTATACTCACATTGAAAAGGGAGGTGTTTATACCTCCTACAGCAACAAGATTCATCAAAGCAATAAGTAACATTATAATTAGAGCACACTTTTCTAGCAATGATATACAATCTATTGATTTGTTCCCATAAGTGTTTCCCTTTCTTTGACAAGCGGTGTTTATCATAATAATTTTGCTGCTCTTCCGTGAACCCACCTTGCCAAAAAGATTTAGTTTCAAAGAAACCAACCATTGATAGAAAGCATGATAAAACAAGACAAGTAAAAACAACTACCAAGGATTCTAATTTTTTTGGGTTTTTGATAAAAAGCAATGCAGGTAAAATAAAGTAAAGTAAAGCAAAACAATAACAAAGTAAAGAATGTGTGTGCGAAGAACTCCCCTCGCAGAAGTCTTCTCTTCCTTCCCCGGCAACGGCGCCAGAAAAAGTGCTGCTGACTGGTGAAAGCAGGCGTCCTTGTGCGTGGTGAATGACCAGCCCGTTGGGAACCCCAAGAGGAAAGTATGATGAGTGCAGCGGCAAGTTTTCCCTCAGTTATGAAACCAAGGTTTATCAATCAGGAGAAGGGAGACGGTGACGACTGAAGGTGTTTGTGGAACCTGCACACACACAGACAAATACTTTGTTCCCAACTTGCGATGAGGTTGTCAATCTCACCGGTTTACTTGAAACAAAGGTTATGAGTGTATCGAGTGGAAAACAGTAGTAATATGCTAGTAAAGTAAACAGTGCGGGAATAGTAAACAGGTGATTGCAATATGATTAAAATAGGACCGGGGTCCACAGTTCACTAGTGGTGTCTCTCCATAGATAAATAACATGCTGGGTAAACGAATTACAGTTGGGCAATTGATAGAATAAAGATAACGTGATATGTCAAGAAGATCACTATGAGATTCACTCTGGGCATTACAACAAAATACATAGACCGCCATCCAACTGCATCTATGACTAATAATCCACCCCCGGGGATATCATCCGAACACCCTAGAAGTATTAAGTTGCGAACAACAGATAATTGCATTAAGCAAAGTGTGTAATGTAAACAAAGCATATGCCCTCGAGCATATGAATGTTGTTTTCTCCCTAGTAGCAACAGCACATCTACCACCTTAGAGGTTTCTGTCACTCCCCCAGGTGAAATAGAGGCATGAACCCACTATCGAGCATAAATACCCCCTCTTGGAGTCACTAGCAACTACTCTGCCAAGATAGCCACTAACAACGGAGAGCATGCAAGATCATAAACATCATAGAGATAATATAAGATAAAATTCAGTGCAGCAACTTAATCATAAACACCAATATTCATCGGATCCCAACAAACCAACATCATAGAATTACATAACGGTGATCTCAATCATGTAGGGCAGCTCATGAGATCTAAACATGAAGCACATGGTGGAGAAGACAACCATCTAGCTACTGCTATGGACCCATAGTCCAAGGTAGACTACTCACTCATCGCTCCGGAGGCAATCATGGCGATGAAGGAGACCTCCGGTGGCGATTCCCCTCTCCGGCAGGGTGCCGGGAAGAGCTTCTGGACCCTCCCAATCTTCGGGTCGACGGCGGCGGCGGATCGCGATGTATTCTGGAAAACTGATCTGGCCCTTAGGTTTTTCTCGTCAGGGGGTATATGTAGGCGAAAGGGGGCTGTCAGAGGGTGGACCACGTGCCCTCACAAGGGGGTGGCGCGGGCAGGGGCCAGGCCGCGCCGCCCCTGTGTGTGGGGGCCTCGTGGCCCCCCTCCGTCAGGTCTTCGTATGTTTGGGAGCTCCCCGATGAAATATGACTTCAGGAACTTCTTTCGTCCAATTCGGAGAATATTTCCTGTGTATCACTTCTGAAACCAAAAATAGCAGAAAACAGAGAACTGGCACTGTGGCACTTCGTTAATAGGTTAGTTCCGGAAAGCGTATAAAAATGCCACTAAGTGTAACGAAACAATAGGCAAATGGTGTAAAACAAAGCATGGAGCATCAAAAATTATAGATACGTTTGAGACGTATCACATGCTCTCTGTTGTTAGTAGCTATCTTGGCCAAGTAGTTGCTAGTGACTCCAAGAGGGGGTATTTATGCTCGATAGTGGGTTCATGCCTCTATTTAATCTAGGGGAGTGACAGAAACCTCTATGGTTGTAGATGTGTTGTTGCTACTAGGGGAAAACAACATTCGTATGCTCGAGGGCATATGCTTTGTTTACATTACACACTTTGGTTAATGCAATTATCTGTTGTTCGCAACTTAATACTTGTGGAGTTCTCGGATTGATTCGCCACAAGTGGATTATTAGTCATAGATGCAGTTGGATGGCGGTCTATGTATCTTGTTGTAATGCCCAGAGTAAATCTCATAGTGATCCTCTCATCATATACACGTTGTCTTTATTCTATCAATTGCCCAACTGTAATTTTTTTACCCAGTGACGAGGGGTTAACTCGACAAATGTCCTAGATGAAGGACTTAGGATCGGGGAGATAGGGCGTCGGATAAACTCGAAGGTAAAGTTAGTCGAAATAGGTGTGTGTCGAAAGTAAACTTGGGTGTTCAACCTGGCTTGCTTTCAATCTGGCCTACACCGTCCCCTCCTGGCCCCTATATATAGGCGGCCAGGTCTCGAGGATCGGGTAGGGTCTGATACATATTACAATATCAACATACGGTAGGAACTCGTATTCGACTATCATTACAATTGGGCCTAGCTTAACGGGCCTCAGGGGTACTCAACTAACGGGCTCTATTAGCTATGCCCTTGTCAGTAGCCCCTGAGATTCTACCAGAATTGTAGATTCGGGTTGAATCTCTAATCTTCAAATCTTCGACTTGATCAATTCTTCGACTTTATCTTCAAATCTTCGACTTGGTCTTTCGACTTATATTTATGATAATTTGTTCGCAAGGGGTCTTGATGAACAAGCCTGACAACTCTGACGGATCAAGAGGTCAGTTAACTGCCAGAACAGATACTTGTCACCTACTTCAAATTCAATCCCCTTGGACTTGAATTCGGGATACCGGTCAAACCCACTCTTTTGCCGCATTTAGGACTTACAAAGAATGAATCCCAGTGGTTCTCAGGGTACCCAGTGCGTCCACCAGGATTTTCTTCGCGTCGTAGACACGGATACATACCAGCAGAGCGCATCCATGTGCGTATACCAGGCCACACAGGACGGATCCCGGGGTCTTACCTTCGTGATAAATCACGGCATTCGAGTTGTGTTGCGATAACGCAACTCGAGAATCTCATGTCGCAGTCAAATTTTGACTGAAAATATTCGGGTTTCTTCAACCATAAAACTCGCTCCCGTTGGGAGTAACACTCCTGCACTTCTCCAATTATAACTCTTTGCCAAAAAATATCGTCGGGTGCGCGCTCAGCGCTCCCGATGGGAGTAGCCCCCGAGGCTATAGTCGAAAAAGACTTTTTTCGAGTATAGGCTCAAAAATGTAGTGTAGTCCATCGTATTTCAACTCGAGATATTTTAACTTCCAGACACTTCACCTTCGAGATACTTCAATTTCGAGATACCTTAAGGACATACTGTCGTTGAATACTAATCCACCATTTCAGAGATAAGTTGTATTTAACATCTTTGAAAATAGTAGTCCCCATGGCTATAATCGAAACTCCTTCGTATATAGTCTTGTGCACCTATTTTGCACTTGTCGGTGCCATCTTTTCCTCTTTCTTATTTTATGATATCAATGAATACGTCATTCTGTATCATTGCGAACCGTTGCGCGGGCAATACTGTAAATTCCTCATTTTTTGACCGTTAGTGGGCTTACCGTTTCCTATCTTTGCGCCACGTCTCAGCCCACGTTCCTTCTCCCAGAAGATATATAAAGGGGATCGTGGGGAATCTTACTGTTTACCAGCTCTTTCTCTCCGCCGCCTCCATTGTTGATCTCCTCTGTCTCCTCCTCTAGTGCATAGCCCCCGAGCGCACTTCGTACTGGATGCGCGTTAAACACCTGGCCACCAAGAACACCATGGCCAAGACTTCTACCACCAACTGGGTACGCTCCGCCATCACCAAGAAGGAGGTGGAAAAGGCCAGGGCGGACGGCCTCATCGCCGCCGAGGATTCCATCAAGTTTCCTAGCACTGAGCGGATCTCGAAGCCCCCGAGCGGTTATCGGGTAATGTTTCTTGCTTTCCTCCTCCGCGGTTTCTCTCTTCCTGCCCACGAGTTTCTCCGTGGGCTTCTATTTATCTACGGTGTGTAGCTCCATCAGCTCACACCGAATTCCCTTCTGCACATCGCCTGTTTCGTGACTCTTTGCGAGTCCTTCTTGGGCATTGAGCCCCACTTTCTTCTGTGGAGATCAATCTTTCGGCTCCGCCCCAACGTTGCTTTGGCTAGGAAACCCGAACTGGGTGGAGCCGTCATTTCTGTGCACCCTGAGGCGCAATACCTTGCATTTTCCATGGCCGCATCTGTCCAAGGGTGGAGAACAAAGTGGTTCTATATCAAGGACCGCAAATCCTCTGCTGAAGATGAATACGGCCTTACTCCCTTTGATGCTTCCCAGGAGGTAAAGAAATTGGCATCGTGGGATACGCTCCCCTCCGATGCAGAAGTCGAAGAAATTCTTCCTCTTCTTTCCCGTATCAAGGCTTTAAAAGGAGGTCAAGGAGGTGCTCTGTCGGGTATGCAACTCATGGCGTTTTTTATTCAACGTCGAGTTCAACCCCTACAACACCGCCTTACCAGACTTTGGAATTACTCCGGCTTGGAAGATCCTACCCGCGTATCTGAAGATTTGATATCGAAAGAAGATGTCGACAAGCGAGTCAGGAATCTCACCAAGCTCACCAAAGACCACGCAGTTGCGGATTTAACCGCTGATTATTTCGACTCCGTGCACCCTCTGCCTGAGGTATGCATCGTCGCGTTCACTTGTTGTCAAATTTTGCTTGGTTCGACCTGTGCTATTCTGTGCCTTTGCACTCTTCTGACTTATTTATATACAGGGTCACCAATTCCTTGTTTCTCGTCCTCCTCTTCCAGAGGCAGGGCCCCTACCGGCTGATCTAGCCTCTCCTGCATCTGAAGCCCCCGAGGCTGACGAAAGTCAGGACGGAGATGATGTCGAAGAATCAGAAGAGGAAACTAGCTCGTCGACATCGCCTCCTCCTGCCCTTGCTGAAGATGTTGATGTCGACAAGAAAAGGAAGCGTGTCGACAAAATTGCTTCATCAAGTTCTGCAGCGGCTGGTAAAGCCCCCGTTCTTGCAGAAGATATGGAGTACTTCGACATGCTAGCATCGTAAGTATTTTATTCGAGTTCTTCAATTGCATTGTTCTTGCCTTATTTCCCTAATTTGTATTCTTTCATGCAGTGATGATGAAGAGCCACCAACATATGCGACAGCTGCTCCCCCAACTTCTCCTGCGGCCACTGATGAGCCTCCTGAGCCAGATGTTGCGCCGAGGGCTACCAGGTCTTCTGTGAAGAAAGTTCCTCAAGCCCGTGAAGGAAATATGCCCTAGAGGCAATAATAATATTGTTATTATCATATTTCTTGTTCATGATAATGTTTATACTCCATGCTATAATTGTATTAATCGGAAACATTAATACTTGTGTGGTTTATGAACAACACCGTGTCCCTAGTACGCCTCTATGGACTAGTTCATTGATTAATGATGGTTAAGGTTTCCTAACCATAGACATGAGTTGTCAATTAATAATGAGGTCATATCATTAGGAGAATGATATGATGGACAGACCCAAATAAAGCAGAGCAATTAGATCGTGTCATCGTGTTCATCTTTGCGAAGCTTTTCTTATGTCATGTATTGTATTCCTTAGACCATGAGATAATACAACTCCCTGGTATCGGAAGAAAGCTTTGAGGTCATCAAACGTCATCCTATGTGAGGGTGATCATAAAGGTGTTTCTCAGGTGATCGGAAAGTACTTGTTGAGTTGTATGTATCGAGATGGAATTTGTCCCTCCCAAGTCGGAGAGATATACTTCGGGCCCACTCGGTAATCGATATCAACACCGCTTGCAAGCATGTGGTTAAGGAGTTAATCACAAAGTGATATCGGATTACGGAACGAGTAAAGTACTTGCTGTGAACGAGATTGAACTAGGTATGGCGATACCGACGATCAAATCTCGGGCGAGTAAAATATCGTGTGACGAAGGGAATACATATACGGGATTAATTGAATCCTGACATCGTGGTTCATTCGATATGATCATCGATGAATATGTGGGAGTCAATATGGGTTTCCAGATCCCGCTGTTGATTATTGATAGAAGATCATGTCTACATATTCTCGAACCCGTAGGGTCACACACTTAACGTGTATCGATGCTAGGATAGAATGGATAATTGGTTTATGAGTTTTAGTTCGGAGTCTCGGATGAGATCCAGGACGTCACGAGAGGTTCCGGAATGGTCCGGAGAATAAGATTCATATAAAGGAAAGCAGTTTTTTGGATTCCGGAAAGGTTTCGGAGTTTATCGGTATTGTACCGGAAGGTTCTAGAAGGTTCCGGAGTGGGACCAACGTGGGCCCACTTGACGGAGGCCTGTGTGGGCCTAAGGGGAAGTGCCCTGGCCGCCCTGGGCCAGGCGCACAAGGCCCCTAAGGCCCAGCCGGCCAGCCCAAGGGGAAACCCTAAGGGAGTCTTCAAAGAAGGAAAGGGGGAAAACTTGCCCCCCACTCTTCCTACTCCAAGTCGGCGCCCTAGGGTTTGGGGAGAGGCCAAGCTGGCCGGCCACCCCTCTATATATAGGGGGGCAAGGGCGCAGCCCTCTCTACCCCTAACCCAAACCCTAGCCGCCAACTGCTGCCCTCCCTCTCTCTCTCTCGCGACTGCGCGTAGGCGAAGCCCTGCTGCAGAAACTCTCCACCATAAGCACCACGCCGTTGTGCTGCTGATCCAATCTATCTCTCCACCATACTTGCTGGACCAAGGAAGGAGGAGACGTCGCTGCACCGCACGTGTGCAACTCTCGGAGGCGCCGCCACTTGCGGCGTAGGATCGGATCGGATCGCGAGGAGGAGACGGCGAGTACGACTACGTCAACCACGTTCTATTGAACGTTTCCGCTGTGCGAATCTTCAAGGGTATGAAGATCTCATCTACCTCTCTCGTTGATTACATCTCCTAGATTAGATCTTGGCTTTCTTGTTCGCATCCGTAGGAAATTTTTTGATTTACTATGCTGCGAAACCCTTCAGTGGTATCAGAGCTAGATCTATGCGTAGATGTGTTTCACGAGTAGAACGCAACATGCTTGTTGCGGGCGTTGATGTTTTCTGTTGCAAACCTCTTGTTGTGTATTTCTTATGGCGCGGTATAGTGAGATCGAAGCGGTCCAGGCCAACTTTACGCGACCGCGTTCGCGAGACCGGCTCCGCACTTGACGTGTGGCTTGTTCCACACATGCGGCTGGTGGATGCCAGTTTCTCTCACTATAGTAGTCATGGGACTTAAATCGGATGTTAGCAACCATAATATCACCGTTGTGGCTTTTCATAGGTAAGAATCGTTCTTAGCTTGCTACTCCCATAAGCCACGTAAAACATGCAACAACAAAGTAGAGGCGTCTAACTTGTTTTTGCAGGGAGTGTTTTGTGATATGGTATGGCCACAAGATGTGATGTGATATATGTGATGTATGCGATGATCATGTTTTGTAATATTTCACGACTTGCATGTCGATGAGTTCACAACCGGCAGGAGCCATATGGTTGTCTTTATAATTGTGTATGACCTGCGTGTCAACTTCTTATACGCCATGTAATAGCTTTACTTTATCGCTAAGTAGTTAGCAATAGTTGTAGTTGCTATTCGTGGTGGAGGCAATCATGGTGGAGTGATGGAGATCATGCCGGCGCGCACAAGATGGAGATCATTGCGCGGAGATTGGCTATACCATGTCACATAAAATTATATGCATGTGATGTTTATCCTTTTATGTATCTTATTATGCTTAGATCGCGACGGTAGCATTTTAAGATGATTCCTCACTTAAAGATCAAGATAAAATTGTGTTCTCCCCATGTATGCACCGTTGCGAAAGTTCGTCGTGTTCAAGCATCTCGTGATGATCGGGTGCTATAAACTCTACGTTCACATACAACGGGTGCAAGCCAGTATTTGCACATGCGGAGATACTTGGGTTTGACTTGACGAGCCTAGCATGTACAGACATGGCCTCGGAACACACGGACCGAAAGGTCAAGCATGAGTCATATGGATGATATGATCAACATGTTGATGTTCACCATTAAAGCTACATCATTCACGTGATGATCGGTCTCGGTGTAGTGAATTTGGATCATGCTTCACTAAACAACTTTGAGGGATGTTGAATTTAGTGGGAGTTCATTAGTAATTTGATTAACTTGAACTAATTATCTTGAACTAAATCTTGTTGTATTTGCATAAGTCGTTGTAGTCTTTGGCACCGTTTCCCACCGACACTTAGCTTAATTGAGTTAAAAGAACTATAGATTTCTGGATAATCACTTTTCGGGCTAGTGCCGTTTAGTTAGAATGTCAAGACTAAAGATTAAGTCCTATTGCAAACTTTAGCAAACCTTGCTTGCTCCATACGATTTAATAAATTGTATTAATCTAAGAGCAACGATTCAAGTTTAGTATCTAAAGATCATATGTTTGCCTTCATGATAAATTGATCTTCAAAAATTGTTTGAGAATCAAAGTGATCATCGAGCTGAAAGAATTGTTTCAGAAACAAATAAGAAGTGAAAGATATTTGATATCTAAGACTTTGATTGTTTGCAAAATGATGAAGTATAATTTAGTAAAAGAACATATGCTCATATTGTATGACTATATGCGAAGATTGAAGATGCTAGGCGTCCCGATCACCCAAAAGTTTGGGAACTAATATTATACTTGCATTCATCCTTATAAGTTATAGTAGTTTCATCATGAAAGATGTCATGATAGGACGAATGAAAAGGTATCGGCTAAATTGTTTTGCTATACCAAAAGAATACTAAAGAATGGAATCTAGAAGAATACCAATCATATGATGATGGCGATCCACTTCAAAGTGCAAAATCCAAGGCTATTAGTATTTGACTAACATCCTTTGGACTATGTGTCAAATGATTGATGCCACTATTGATGTCGATAGATTCTTCTAAAAGGAGAGGAAACGCTAAATAGGATCTGCAAAAGGTATTTGGTAGAAAAGGAAAAGACTGGAATTTTCCAGCTCAGGTATATAAATGATATACATGTTATAGATGAATTCTTTTGCTCGTTAACAATGTAATTCTTGGGTATTCGATACTGATTTGTTGGTATGAAATGTCATACAAAGCAACACAATACAAGAAGTACAATGGCCTAAGTAACTAGTAAAAGAATATGGTAATGATGCATGTCGAGATACAAATAAAAGTGTTATTGTGCTTCTCGTCGACATCAAACCTAGCCTTCAAGATATTTCATGAACTTAATAATTGTTATTTTGTTCTGGTATTATGAGAGCAATGGTTGTTCAAATTATTACCGTCTTCCATAATCGATGGATAGATTATTATTATCTTGTTGGTGAAATAGACATTTATAACACTAATGCTAAAGGTCGCAAGACAAAACAAATTTCACTTATATGTGACACCGCCGTTTAAGTCATATTGGAAACAAAACATGAAAGAAATTCTATATTGATAGATTTTCGAGTCATTTGATTTTGAATTGATTGACGCTTGTGAGACTTTTCCTAAAGATGATTAAACTCCGTTCATAGGCCATAGAAAGAACAAGCGACTAACTACATGGAGATCGTACATGTTGATGTATGTAGTTCATGTGTGAAGTCGAGCATGGTGTATTTTCTATTTCATCAATGACTCGAATAGATGTACGGTATATCTACTTGATGAGATAGAAGTATGAAATTGTTAAATTTATGAAGTGAAAATTGTTGTAACAAGAATATTCAAGTTATATGATTAGATCATAAAAGAATAATATTTGAGTTACAAGTTTAGCAAACATCTAAGAGTTAGAGGAATTGTTCCACAAACTTGCATCGTGATAAACACCATAGGAGTATGGAGTTTTTGATGGATATAATCAAACCTTGTTTGACATGGTTAGATCAATAAACTACCAATATAATTTGTGGATTATGCTTTAGAGACTACCGCTTTTCACTGAATAGAGTACCATCATAATCTACCGAAATGACACCATACAAATTATAGTTGTCTTTTCTTGAATTTTGGTATGCAAGGCATATGTGTAAAATGTTTACAACCAAAATGGGATTAGTATGTCTTTGTAGGTTATCCCAAAGAATGTCGATGGGTGTTTCTTCTGCCATAAACCCAATTAAAGGTGATTGTCACTGAAAGAAGTGAACTTCTTATGAAGGAGTTTTTCGCGAAAGGTTTAAGTGGGAGGAAGATAGGACTTGATGAGGTTATTGAATCTAAGCAAGATGATCAGAGTAGCGCAGCACCAGAATATGTTCTGGAAGCGGCAACTGCATTCATAGCTCACGCGTCTACAATATGTTGTAGTCACGGCATCGAAGTTCCTATTTAACCAAGTTGGTCATAATCAAATAGCAAGATTTGAGGACGAGATATTATTAGATAATAGTAACCAACAATATACAAAGAAGCGATGATGGGCCCTGACTTCGTCATATGAATTATTCTAGCAACAATTACATATAGAGATATGTTATTTGAATAAACGAAACAACGTTCCTCTACCGGAATGCACACCAAGGACGTGTACCTGACACGACCCAATGGGTTTTGTTGATTCAAAGGTTGCTAGATATGTATGTAAACTTCTATGGTAGAAGTAAGCATAGCGAAGTTGGAATCTTCAATGATGAAAATGTTAAAGTGTTAATTTCATCAAGATATTTGAAGATGCTTGTATTTACAAGAAAGTAAGTGGGAGTGCTAAGACATATTTCTAATGCTTTATGTAGATGACATATCGTTCATTGGAAATTATGTGTTTTTCTTGATATTTGTGAAGTTTTCATTAAAATTAGTTTTTGATGAAAGACTTAGGTAAAACCAGAATATTAAGCATCAATGTCTATGCAGATAGATTGAGACACTAATATAGTTTTGCCAGAGTACATAGATGAAATATTGAATTTGTTCAATATGGAAACAATAAGAATGGTTCTTGTTGCATGGAAGAGGTTGGAGCAAGAATCAATTGTTTTGACACTTGATGTGTGAAACCACAAGAATGATTTTATCAATCTTGTATACCATGATATGTAGATCCAGATGTGTCCAATGCTCTAAAGGTTATAGCATTCATATGATGATCGTTGGACAATAGTAAAGATATTCTTATGCACTTTCAAGAAGTAAGAATATGTTCTGTATGCAGAAGTGACAAATGGTTCATTGCAATGAGTTACATTGGCTTTGTCACACATACAAGTAAAATTTTATCTCAATTTTTAAGCTATTTGTTTTGAGTTAGAAGGTGGCATAATAAGGTGGAAGAAAGTTCCATGATGACTTGGATGAGTTCCAATGTTAATATTGTGGCGGACACTGCAACGAGGGCTAAGTATATAATCGCTTTAGAAGCAGCATAAAGATGCAAAGTAGATAGTGATAATTCAACTTATTTGTGGCACTGTCGTCTAGGTCATATTGGCGTAAAACGCATGAAGAAACTCCATTCTGATGGACTTTTGGAGTCTCTTGATTTTGAATCATTTGACACGTACGAGCCATGCCTCATGGGCAAGATGATCAAAACCCCGTTCTCCGGTATAATGGAGCGAACAACAGACTTATTGGAAATCATACATACCGATGTGTGCGGACCAATGAGTATTTCGACGCACGGTGGATATCGCTATTTTTCTAAGTGTGCTAGTACTATGTAGTCCTATTGTATGACAATAGTGACAACATAGTCTCGGCCAAGAAACAAAGGTCTCACCAGAAGACCAAGTTTATACGATGCTATCTCATACAAGATGAGTAATGCGTGCTGACGCAAAAGAATATGCAAATACAAACGGACCTGAAAGTGTCAGACCCGTAGATAAGGTTTACCACGTGCAACGCGTATGAATAACACCGGAATGCCATAGGTGTTAAAGGCGCAAGTATGACTAGATTATTGACTCTAGTGCAAGTGGGAGACTGAAGGAAATATGCCCTAGAGGCAATAATAATATTGTTATTATCATATTTCTTGTTCATGATAATGTTTATACTCCATGCTATAATTGTATTAATCGGAAACATTAATACTTGTGTGGTTTATGAACAACACCGTGTCCCTAGTACGCCTCTATGGACTAGTTCATTGATTAATGATGGTTAAGGTTTCCTAACCATAGACATGAGTTGTCAATTAATAATGAGGTCATATCATTAGGAGAATGATATGATGGACAGACCCAAATAAAGCAGAGCAATTAGATCGTGTCATCGTGTTCATCTTTGCGAAGCTTTTCTTATGTCATGTATTGTATTCCTTAGACCATGAGATAATACAACTCCCTGGTATCGGAAGAAAGCTTTGAGGTCATCAAATGTCATCCTATGTGAGGGTGATCATAAAGGTGTTTCTCAGGTGATCGGAAAGTACTTGTTGAGTTGTATGTATCGAGATGGAATTTGTCCCTCCCAAGTCGGAGAGATATACTTCGGGCCCACTCGGTAATCGATATCAACACCGCTTGCAAGCATGTGGTTAAGGAGTTAATCACAAAGTGATATCGGATTACGGAACGAGTAAAGTACTTGCTGTGAACGAGATTGAACTAGGTATGGCGATACCGACGATCAAATCTCGGGCGAGTAAAATATCGTGTGACGAAGGGAATACATATACGGGATTAATTGAATCCTGACATCGTGGTTCATTCGATATGATCATCGATGAATATGTGGGAGTCAATATGGGTTTCCAGATCCCGCTGTTGATTATTGATAGAAGATCATGTCTACATATTCTCGAACCCGTAGGGTCACACACTTAACGTGTATCGATGCTAGGATAGAATGGATAATTGGTTTATGAGTTTTAGTTCGGAGTCTCGGATGAGATCCAGGACGTCACGAGAGGTTCCGGAATGGTCCGGAGAATAAGATTCATATAAAGGAAAGCAGTTTTTTGGATTCCGGAAAGGTTTCGGAGTTTATCGGTATTGTACCGGAAGGTTCTAGAAGGTTCCGGAGTGGGACCAACGTGGGCCCACTTGACGGAGGCCTGCGTGGGCCTAAGGGGAAGTGCCCTGGCCGCCCTGGGCCAGGCGCACAAGGCCCCTAAGGCCCAGCCGGCCAGCCCAAGGGGAAACCCTAAGGGAGTCTTCAAAGAAGGAAAGGGGGAAAACTTGCCCCCCACTCTTCCTACTCCAAGTCGGCGCCCTAGGGTTTGGGGAGAGGCCAAGCTGGCCGGCCACCCCTCTATATATAGGGGGGCAAGGGCGCAGCCCTCTCTACCCCTAACCCAAACCCTAGCCGCCAACTGCTGCCCTTCCTCTCTCTCTCTCGCGACTGCGCGTAGGCGAAGCCCTGCTGCAGAAACTCTCCACCATAAGCACCACGCCGTCGTGCTGCTGATCCAATCTATCTCTCCACCATACTTGCTGGACCAAGGAAGGAGGAGACGTCGCTGCACCGCACGTGTGCAACTCTCGGAGGCGCCGCCACTTGCGGCGTAGGATCGGATCGGATCGCGAGGAGGAGACGGCGAGTACGACTACGTCAACCACGTTCTATTGAACGTTTCCGCTGTGCGAATCTTCAAGGGTATGAAGATCTCATCTACCTCTCTCGTTGATTACATCTCCTAGATTAGATCTTGGCTTTCTTTTTCGCATCCGTAGGAAATTTTTTGATTTACTATGCTGCGAAACCCTTCAGCCCGATATCCCAAACGCTCAAAGAAGGCCAGAGAACCCGAAGTTTCTCTAGAAGCCCATGAATCCTCGGCTTCCCCCCATGATGTGAGTAATTTCTCTTGACTTATCTCCCTTGCATATACTCGCACGTCTTTCCCACTCTTTTTCTTTTTCTTCTTTAGGCTTTATTAAAGAGATTCGTCGCCTTGGGTACTGAATGCGCTGAGTACCTAAAGGTTGCGAAAGCCTCCGAAGGTATGTTCGACATCCATTCATGGTTTTTCCTCCTTGCATATCTTGTGCTATTTTTCTGACTTCCTTTCTTCTTCCCTTGTAGCTGCTCTAGCAACAGCCAATGCCCGGATTGCGTCGCTTGAAGTGGAGCTCCGTGCTTCTCAGAAAGCTTACGATGCTGCGGCCACTGCCAAAGCAAATGCTGAGAAGTCGCAGAAATCTGCGCTTGGTAAGGCGAAGAAAGCTGAAAAAGCTTTAGCTGATGCCAACAAAGCGCATGCTCAACGAGAGCAAGCCGTGGCGGAGCGTCTCCACACAATGTCCACTGCTGCTGAGAGTACGTTTTTTCGCCTTGTCTCCTATTTTCGACTTCTGTTGCACTGTTGCATGTGCTGACATCTTCCTCCTTCTTTTCTTTTCTTCCTTCTTTGTGTCGTGCAGGTTTTACTGGGGTATCTCCATCGGCCCTGCAACCGGATGATGACTCTCTGATGACTGCGGTTAACTTACTCGAGGAAAACTGGATATCTATCCAGGAAACTTTCGAGTTAGTTAGCCGCGTTCTTTCATGACTCTTTGTCGGGTTGTGGCCGAAGAGAAGGGCAGCAGTTCCGAAGGACAACTTGAGTGATCTTGCCAAGTCCTTCGACACAATTGAAGACCCCACTCTTCAGCTGAAAGGACTTTCAATTAAGCGTGGCGCCGAGGGTGCTATTGCACTTTCTCTTGCGCACGGGACAAATTTCGACTGGGAGAGGGTTAGCTCCCCTCATGGCCACACCCGTGATGAGATGAAGGCTTTTTTCGAGAAGGCGAAGAAGTTGGCACCTGCGTTGTTGACAACTATTTCTCCTTCGGCAGCTTCTGCGGTGCCTGCCGCACCATCTCCAGCAACGGAAGGTCCAGTGCCACCGTCGACTTCCGGCGAGGAAGTTGTCGTGCCCTCTTCTGCCACGGAACACAATGCTGAGGTGGCATAGACTTGGCTTTCTTTGTAGCTTTTAGTTTTCTCCTTTTGGATGCAAAAACTTTAGTTGGGTGCAACCCGAGAACCTTAGCCATAGGGTGTTGCACTTATGTAAATATATTTCTGGCGTATGAAGTATTTATGCTGTCTCTCGGAGATGTTTCTCCTTTATTTCCCCTTTGGCTTGCAGTCGATGCGCGCCAATGATCCTTTGACTCATGGTCCTGCTCCTTCTTCTACCCGCGTGCTCGGTTCTCAGATTCCGTCGACTCTTAGTCGATGCAATCAGTGCGCAGAATATTCGTCAAGGATTTCTGACCTTGAGGTTCGCTTGACTTCAGCCAAACGCCAAGCTCAGATGGCGTTTGATAAGGCTAGCAAAACTTCTGCCCTGACGAAGTAGGTATCAATTCTTAGTGATGAAGTGTCCAACTTGACGGCAAAGATTTTGCATCACGAAGAATGCAATTCTTTCATTCTTGGTATCGTCGAATCCGCCTGTGAAATGTTGCGATGTGAGCTTCCTCTCGACTTATTTTCTTCTCTTTCTACTGTTACTTTTGTGATACCCTTTGCCCCTATAGGCACTTGCTTGGATTTCGCTGCTGAAGATCGTCGGGTTACCGAACGAAGCGCAGCTCTGGAGAAGATGTCCGCAGGTGTTGAAAATTTATGGTCTGATCCTCGACGCCGAAGCGCTATTGTATTGTTGCAGGACCGTGCCCAGCATATTGGCGAGGCAGTAGATGGTTGTAGGAAAGCTCTCGTAACTATGCATTCAGTGATGCTTCCTCGCAATCCCCTGCCTGCTACTTTTCCACTGCTTCTTGATGTTTTTAGAACCAGCCAGCGAGTCCATCGGCTGATAGAACTGAACCTAGTGGCAGGTGCCAACTTTGCTCTTGGGTGGATACGCAAGTGGCAGCCAAGACTCAATTATAGTTCTATGTCGCTGAGCTATCCTCCTGGTGGGGCAAGCCTTCGAGTACACTTAGAGAGTACCTTGCAGCCTGCCCGACGGATTATAGCCAGGTTGTTGCAAGAAGACTCCGCGTTTTTCCGCGAGTTTCACTACTTAGACCCTTTAGGTGTAGATGATTCTGCCAACCCGATGTTGTAATATATTTTTGTATGTGTGTAACACGAGAGTACTTTATTTCGCGACTTGTATGTCGAAAAAGTTTATCCTCAAAGCGTTTTTGTGCGTTTACCGCATTTCTTCCTTCGAAAGACTCATAGACTCGAATATGAGGAACGTTTCGTCTTTATTATACTTGTGATGTAAGATACATGAGGTGACCCAAGAGATCCGGCCTGTGACCTGTGTTCTGGATCTAGAGGGCATTGCCCCTGGTATAACTTCGTGGCTTTTACAGCCTTATTGTTCTACTTTACTCTATTGTCTTATGATGCTTATGCCGTCATGGCTTTCCCTTTTTCCTCTGCGCCTGTGTCTTCTCCTGATGCTCCTACTCGTGGTTTCTTCGTTTCGAGCTCTGCGACGCGTCCTTCGGGTAGCTTGACGCCCTCTGTAGTCACGCTTTTTGCCTTTTCTGCATGGTTGGCTATGACACCAAAATTTTGTGCCATCTTGTGGAACTCCCTGTCGCAGAGGTCTGAAACTTCAAAACTCCCTTTCACTGTAATTATTCCTCTTGGTCCTGGCATTTTAAGTACCAAGTATGTATAGTGAGGCACTGCCATGAATCGCGAAAACGCGGGTCGCCCGAGGATCACGTGATATTGAGATGGCCAGTCCATGACTTCAAAATCTAGCTTTTCTCTTCTGTAATTTTGTCGGGTGCCGAAGCAAACATTGAGTGCTATTCGACCCAATGGGTAATTGGCACTTCCTGGCATGATTCCATGGAAGGAACAATCTGTTGGCTTCAGGAACTCTAGTGATATATGCATTGCTCGGAGTGTTTTCACGTATATCAGGTTAATTCCACTCCCTGCATCCATGAATATTCTGTCGACATCATACGCGCCGATTTGAGCTTTGAGTACCAAAGGCGCGTTTCCCGGCCGAGGTACTATTATAGGGTGATCTTCTCTGTTGAACTCTATTGGTTGTTCTGACCAGTGCAGATACTCCGTTGTAGCTGGAGGTGAGATGACTGCTAGGTTGACTTGTCAAGTTATGCTCTTCTCTTCTTTGTTTGACTTGGGTACAGGCTGTATCATTTCTGTGATGTGTCCTTTTGATGGGACGTACCCTTCGTCGTCGTCGTGTCCCTGGTTTTGCTGGTCTTGTCCCTGAGGAGCTCCATTGTTCCCTTGCTGATTTGCCGGAAGGTTGTTGCTTCCTTCGAATCCTTGTCGCCTTGCTTCGATTTGCTTGTTTAGTGCCGCCTCTTGAAGTTTTAGGAATGTTGTGCAATCTTTCATTGCGTGCCTTGATACTCACTTCCCATCGACGAACGCTGAGTGTATATGACAAGGTCCGTTAAGCATGTCTTCTAGAGAGGGGTTGTATTCTCTGGATTCTCTTACGGGGAATTTTTTATAGTCCTCTTTTCCGTAATTTCGATATCCTAAACTTCTTCGATCACTTCCTTGGTAGCTATTGTCTTTGTACCATGCGGCGACTTGGCTATGAGGGCCATAGCTGTCGAAATTTCTGGACCGTCTCCTTTGACTTCCATATCTATTTCTTCTATCGTCTTCTGGAGATCGCGTCCTCTTGTTGTTGCACGCGTCTTCTCCATCTGCGAATCTGTTTGCTGTGTCCATGAGGTCTGACACTGTTTTCGGCTTGATTCTACCCATCTCCTCGACTAGGTCTCTTCGTCTTAATCCAATGATGAACGCATCTATTGCTCTTTCGTCTGAAACTTCGACTGCTGAATTTTTGATAAGGCTCCATCTTTGGATGTATGCTCGTAATGTTTCGTCGCGTTGTTGCACACATGCTTTGACTTCTTCTATTGATGTTGGTCGTTTGTATGTCGACCTGAAGTTGCTTGTAAATTGCTTTGTGAGGTCTTCCCAGCTTCCAATAGATTCTTTCTCTAGTTTGCTCAACCATGACCTTGCTGCGCCGGTGAGGTGTAGTTGCAAACTTTGCATTGCTGTTTCCTTGGTTCCTCCTAATATTTGAACTGCTTGTAAGTAATCTGCGAGCCATGATTGTGGTTCCTGTGATCCGTCGTATTTTTGCTGATCATGAGGTAGCTTGAATCCCTTGGGAACTGGAGTGGTGCGAACCCTGCGGGTAAAGCATGATGCCCCCATCTCTTTTTCGTCGTCTTCATAGTCGCGTTTTTCATTTGGGGATCGTGATCTTCGATTTCCACTGTGCTGCTTTGGTGATGGCGATCGAGATCGGTGTTTGCTGCTTCTGCGCCGAGGACTATTGTGACGGCGAGGTGACCTTGCTTTGTGTACTTCCTTGTGATGATATGCTTCTTCTCCTTTTGCTGATAGCTTGTGGCCCACCATGTTGAGTCCGTTCAGTGCTGCTCTATGCATATGTTCTCTAGGATCTCCTGGACTTGGTCGAGTTGTAAGTAGATATGCTTGTGCTGCCACTAGTGCTGCTTCAGGAGTTTTTGGCAGGATGTTTCCCTGCTCGTCGACCGATAGGAAGGACGAGTCGAGGTTTTTAGAAATACTTTGCCTGTCGGAGTACTCGAGGTTATCGTACCTTGAACCGTGTCGACGATTTTTCCTTGCGTTGCTGTATGATGCGTGGCTTCGTGCTTTTCGAGCAGCTTCGCTAGCTGCAATGGCTGAATCTTTTCTTTTTTGTATCTCTATCCTCTCCTTTGCTAATTGCTTGGCCTGCTGCCTTAGGGCGTAGTGATACCCCAAAAGCATGTTTTTGCTAGAATTTGGTGGTATTGGCGTGCCGTGTTCTACGGCTTCTCTTATTATCCTCCATTCGTCGACTGATAGTCGAATTTTTTCCCTGGTTCCGAGGGACTCTGGTGTTTGCCCTTCTGCTAGGTGATTTTCTCCTCTGTTGATATTTGCTGGGTTTAGTACTGGATTGTCATTTTCGTCGAATTCTTCTGAGTTATCTCCTATGATGGCGAACACCTGGCATTGTTTGCCGATGTCACCCTTGAAGCTTGAGAGGATCGAGTTACTATTCTCAGAAAGCTCTGATCCTGTTTTCCATGTATCTGTTGACTTGTCTGCAATATCGTCGAGGCAGATCATGAGATCTTCGAGTTGGACTTCTACGTCAAAATTTTCCTTTTCTTCGTTGTCCTCTGCGATCTTTCCTTTTTGCACTTCCTCTGGGCGGACCGGCGAGTTTACCTCGCTGGAAGAGCCTTCAGAATATTCCATCATTGCTGTTGTTTTGGGCTCATTTGCCGACGGATCTTGTTTCGTCGGATCTGAAAGGCGAGATAAACCCGTCGGTCCGATGAGGATGTTTAAGCTTCCGATTGTCAACTCCATCTCTTGATTTTCGTCGATTTCTATACTGCTGTTGGCTAAAAGCGAAAAAGCCGTCGAATTCATGATTCCAACGCCCAAGTTCCCCACGGTCGGCGCCAATTGACGAGGGGTTAACTCGACAAATGTCCTAGATGAAGGACTTAGGATCGGGGAGATAGGGCGTCGGATGAACTCGAAGGTAAAGTTAGTCGAAATAGGTGTGTGCCGAAAGTAAACTTGGGTGTTCAACCTGGCTTGCTTTCAATCTGGCCTACACCGTCCCCTCCTGGCCCCTATATATAGGCGGCCAGGTCTCGAGGATCGGGTAGGGTCTGATACATATTATAATATCGACATACGGTAGGAACTCGTATTCGACTATCATTACAATTGGGCCTAGCTTAACGGGCCTCAGGGGTACTCAACTAACAGGCTCTATTAGCTATGCCCTTGTCACCCAGCATGTGTTATTTTATCTTATGGAGAGACACCACTAGTGAACTGTGGAATCCAGTCCTATTTCCTTTATATTGCTATCACCTGTTTACTTTACTCGCACTGCTTACTTTACTCGCATATTACTATTGCTTTCCACTCGATACGCTCATACCCTTTGTTAGCAAACCGGTGAGATTGACAACCTCATCGTAAGTTGAGAACAAAGTATTTGGTTGTGTTGTGTGCAGGTTCCACGTTGCTACTGGTTGAAGACGCGCTAACAAGTAATCGTTAACGGCGCCCTTGTTAGAGCATCACGCAGCTAGTGGGCATCACCTTCAGTCGTATTTCGTCCTCCTACTGGATTGATAACCTTGGTTTCTTACTGAGAGAAAAACTTGCTGCTATATTCATCACACCTTGCTCTTGGGGTTTCCAACTGGCCGGTCATTTACTTCATTAATTACACGCCAACAAGTTCTCTGGCACTATTCATCACCGCGCCATCAATGCGCTCTGCTGGTACTTATCCGTGTCTACGACGCGAAGAAAATCCTGGTGGACGCACTGGGTACCCTGAGAACCACTGAGATTCATTCTTTGTAAGTCCTAAATGCGGTAAAAGAATGGGTTTGACCGGTTTCCTGAATTCAAGTCCAAGGGGATTGAATTTGAAGTAGGTGACAAGTATCTGTTCCGGCAGTTAACTGGCCTCTTGATCCGTCAGAGTTGTCAGGCTTGTTCATCAAAACCCCTTGCGAGACATAATAATAAAAAGATAAGTCGAAAGACCAAGTCGAAGATTTGAAGATATGAAGAAGTCAAGTCTTGATCAAGTCGAAGATTTGAAGATCTGAGATTCAACCCAAATCTGCAATTCTGGTAGAATCTCGGGGGCTACTGACAAGGGTATAGATGATAGAGCCCGTCAGTTGAGTACCCCTGAGGCCCGTTAAACTAGGCCCAATTATAACGCTAGTCGAAATATGAGTTCATGTCGTATGTCGATATTGTAATCTGTATCGGATCCCTCTCGATCCTTGAGACCTGGCCACCTATATATAGGGGCCAGGAGAGGATGATGAGGGACAGATTGAAAGCAAGCCAAGTTTACACCCACGTTTACTTTCGATACACACCTTGTTTGACCGATTTTATCTTCGAGTTCATCCGACGCCCTATCTCCCCGATCCTAAGGCCTTCATCTAGGATATTTGTCGAGTTAACCCTCGTCAGCGAGCATAAGAAGCTGCTCGTCGTCGAAGAGAATATCCTCCAAATCAGAGTCATCCGAAGACGATGAATCCTCCATCAAAAAAAGCGTGCACTTGCTCAGCGGCATCTGCGAACAGCGACCAGAGAGGCATGGGAACGGCTGCATACCTTCGGAGGAGCGGACGAGGGGCTGGAATCCTGCAGCGGCTACTGTGTTGAGGCGGCGGCTGCGGGCGCCCCGATGCGGTCTCCGTGGACCTTCAATGCCGGGGAATGGAGGCGGGGCGGGGTGGGGGTAGCACACCCACGATCAGAATCGGCGGGGGGACTCGTGGAGCAGCCGGGTTCTGCGGTGACGGCCGGCGGTGCAGAGGGGATTTCGCAGTGGCGGCGGTGAAAAGGTAGGGCGCGGGCTGAATGCTCCGTCCCGCCAACGCCTCACATGAGTTGGGAGTCGGGCTCGGTTTGTCCTTTCAACCCCCACAAGTGCAGGTCGAGGCCGCGCGGATAGCGCGCCCCCAAATTTATTTGCAGGCCAGCGATGGAAGGGGGGTCTGTTCCCCCCCCCCCCCCCCCAACCCGCAAACTGATGGTTATTTTGCGGGTTGGAACTGGATGAGGGGTTTGCTAGAGTTGCTCTAACATCATCAACTACCTTCCTGTGTAGTGGGGACCAACCAGGTTAAATCCAATCCCAGTGCTTCGACGCAACACAGAGTCATGTTCGTGGTCGGCCGGGAGAATTGGCATATGTGTCAAATCTTTTATACTCCCTCTGATCCATATTACTCTTCGTAAATACGGATGTATCTACCACTAAAATAGGTCTAGATACATCTATATTAGCGAAGAATATTATGGGTCGGAGGGAATACCAAAAAATAGCGTTCTTGACTTTGATTGGAGCCCGGGCGGTAGCCCTTTACCCTTACCGATTCGGTTGTGGTAAGGCCAGACCACCCCGTACGTGAGTAAATAAATATCGCAGCTTATAGGAAGCTAGGGCTTCAACTCGCAGATCATCAACCTACGAGTCTGGAGGCGAGAAGATCGATCGAGATCATATCAGGAAATTCAGGACCCATGAAGCTCGTAGAAGTCGTCGTCGGCCCTATACAGGGTGGCGAGGAGCATCTGCCGTCAAAGATGCAAACGGATGACTCGAAATTAGTGGAGCCAAACATGATGAAGATGCGAAACAAGATGAAGCAGTACCGCGTTCGCAAGGTTATTTGGGTGTTGGGCTTGATGGCGTTGCTTTACACGCTCTTGTTTTGCAGACTCGTCACATCTGATGGTCAGCCGATGGATCCTCTTCATGTTAAGCTCTTCAACTGTGCCCAGTCTATTGTAATCTTCGTCGTGTATCTTCTTGGTTGAGCTAGTATCATGTGGTTTCTCTAGACGCAGTCGTGCGATTTTGTTATCGGCTAGCTACATACATAGTTATGTGATGTATACGTATTTTTGTGGTTCAGGAGATTTCTATTTGTAACAAGTATTCGTTATCTGTTAATAATATGCACAAGAGCGACGCCTCCCAGGCCCCAGCTAATGAGTGATTACAGTAGAATATGGGACTACCAAGAATTACAATTTCTGGTCAGCTCAGAATTGTTCTGAGGGATCTACTCTTGATGTAGTACTCAGATTCAGAACTGGCGCTGTGCTCGGATCACTTCTTGTATTGTTCACATTATTATACTTGGACCTTGCATAATTTAGCGAGTTCTTAACTGTTTGAGCCTTGTTTGAACGGAACCTTCAAAATATTCAAAAGATGTTGTATTTTACAGAAGAGAAGGTATGGCTGCACGCTGGTGCTCAATCCAAAAATTGATGCAATCCAAAAGGTTGCATCCAAGTGAATAGGCTGCAAACGAGCCATGACTCACTTTGGTTGTATGATATTTTGTTGCTTGGGCGCGGTTCAGAGCCTGTTCGTGGTCGGCCTGCAATACATGAAACGAAAAGAACTGACGAACTGACTATCTGAAGAGAACCCGTGTACAGGTGTACTGGCAACGGTGATCACAAAGTTCACTGGTAACCTGAATCAAAATAGCGCGCAGAGAGGAGCAAAAACTGTGTGGGCGCAGCATAACACTAGACGGTCTTGTTTATTCCCACTTTATATTAAGCTATACAAACGTTTTCGGCGCCTATGCCTCGACGATTTCCATGTCTGCAAGGTCAACTGACGAGAACTCGCCCTCGGACGAGAACAATCCTGCAGCTGTGACCATCTTCCTCTGCGGAATCTGGCTGATCTTGAGCAGGTCGTCGTCGATGAGCTCCCAGTCGAAGATGTCAAGGTTCTGTTTGAGCCTCTCCTTGCTGAAGCTCTTGACGATTGGGGTCACTCCTTGCTCATAAATCCACCTCAGTGCTACCTGAAGAAGCAAATCCGTTAGTGTCATATACGACTACCTGAAACTCTGCGTGTGTTGCAGCAACTTGCAAAGAGAACCTATAATTCTGGATTTCAGTTGCGTATTGGTGTACCTGTGCGAGGCTCTTCCCTCTAGCCTTGGCAATGTCGGCGAGCACCTCTGAATCCAGCACGGCGTTGCCTTCCCCGGACCAGTTCTGCCCACCCAACGGCGAGTACGCCGTGACGTGGATGCCCTTCTCTGCACAGTACTCCCTCAGCCTCCTCTGCTGCCAGACCGGGTTCATCTCCACCTGCACATCACATCAAGAGTTTCAGTCATGATCTATGATCGACTCTCTGTCGCAAGTATTCAGTAATAATCTTCACAATAGCTGCTAACTATTCAGCAACCTGGTTGACTGCAGGCGGGACGGTTGCAGCCGCGAGGATCTTGTGGAGGTGGCCAGTGGTGAAGTTGCTCACGCCGATAGCCTTGGCGAGCCCGAGGCGGTGGCACTCCTCCATCTCCCGCCACACGCCCTCGAAGTCGAACGGGATGGCGTCCTCCCGCTTGGCCGGGAACACCGCTGGCCCGGGCTTCAGGCTCACCGGCCAGTGGATCAGGTACAGGTCCACGTACTCCAGCTGCAGGTTCCTGAAAAGATCAAGATCGAGGAATTACAGAGCCGAGTATCTATAAACAAACTGATCTACGTCTGTCTTAGAGAGATGTCTCTTACTGAAGGCTTTGCCGGAGCGACGGGAGCACGAGGTGCGGCTGGCACTGCGTGCACCAGAGCTTGGTGGTGACGAACACCTCCTCCCGGGAGGCCAGCAGCCCGCGCCGCAGCGCCTCCGCGAGGGCGTCCCCTAGCGGCGGCTCCGTCCCGTACATGGAGGCCGTGTCGAAGTGGCGGTAGCCGAGCTCCACGGCGGCGAGCACCGCGGCTCTGATGGTCTCCGGCACGACCGGGAAGTTGGCCGTGCCCATGCCGATCGCCGGCATCGGCCTCGCGCTGCCATGCCTCAGCGGCACCTCCGGCACCGGTGCCGTCGTCGAAGCCATGTGTCGTCTCGATGCGGAACACCTGTCTGGGGGATGTCGCAGTGCAAGAGGTGGTGCGCGACGGACGATCGGCTAATTTATACCGGCTAAGTGGAGTAGCAATTCTTCTCCCTGGTCTCTTTTTCAAAGAGGTGGCATTTGCTTTTTCAGGTAGATTCTGGGATGGTATCCTTGTGTCGTCAGAGTCGTGCGCCGGTCATCCATGACATCTTTGCAAAGACGGTCGTTGGTCCCTGGCGTCACCAATGACATGCACGTCTCGTTGCGAAACTCTCGGACAAATTAAGGTACTCCGTAAACAAGTTTTCGCACCAGACGTTCCTTCGACGCCATTACATGTATTATGTCAGTCCTCAGATGCATTAGTGTGGTGACCCAGCATACCACTGCATGTTGTAGTATGCAAATCGTTGACATAATACCCGTGAAGTACCATTTCACAAATATTGCATCCCTTAGAGTGGTACAATAGAAACATAGCGGTCTTTATTCAAGCACTTAATATTACAAGCCATAATCTTACAAAGAATTCCAGTTCCTCCTCGGTCTAAAGAGGAACACTAGTAGGTTCTACCTTGATGCTATAAAACTTAACTACGACTGATAGAAGTAGACTAAACATGATAACTGGCTTAAGTCACTTTATTCTATAAGGTTCCTGTGACTTAAACTACTACCCTATACTACTAGTTGTCGGCCTCCTCCTCGGCTCCTTCGTTATTTCCGTAGACGATCGTGTAATCCACGCCTTCGACTCCACCGGAAAGGTCCGGCTCTTCATAATAGACTTCCTCGCAGTCCTCTGATGCTCCTTCAGTTTCCTCGTTCTGGCCCTCCAAGTCTAAGCAAGGGTTAAGAGGGAATGAGGTGAGTAACGAGCGTTACCCAACAAGTTCATTTAACAGGATAGAGGTGTTTGATGCACTAGCTACGATCCCCGACTCGAGAGTCTTAGGTCAAATGCAGTTTTTATAATCATTTCTTCAAAGATTGCTTTTATTTAAAAGAACTATGTCCGTCAGTCTTCACAGGTTGATTAGAGCTTCGATGGGCTCCTTTCCTGCCGCGTTCGCAGCTCCTTCCCGGAACAGGGAGTATCTTGATACTTTTTGTACACTCTGCAGAGATGGTCACTTATACCCATTAGAGATCAACACTTTGCTGCATAACCGGGCGTACCTTCCCGTCCATACTTCTTTTTTTGTATGGGGCCCAGTTGATGATCCAAGCCAATCACCGTTCTTCTCCGCGACCCCGCAGACCCACCCTTTTTGTAAGTCCATCCTCTCCTATACCATATATGCAGACTGATTGGCGCACTGGTCCTCACCTATACACTATGGACGCTCCCATAGGTAGACTGTTCCGGACCCAGATGCCCGCTCCTATACAATATGGGTAGACTGATCCGGATGACTCTTACAATCCTTCATAGATCAATTAGCAAGTCCGTCCCCCCCCCCTATACTATAGGTAGACTAGCAGGAAACGCATTTCCCCCCTTTACCGTATAGTAGCCTAGGAAAGACAACCCTTGCTACTGATCCGTTGGCATGCGAGAGGGAAAAGATACAGCTGACTTCTCCGTCCCATTTCAGATCTCATGGTTGACCGTTATTTACGGCGCAAGAATCACTGGCGATATTTGTTATTAGTCCTAGGTGAACTTTCCAGTTGCAGTGGGACCTCCACCATACTCTTACCATGGTCCCATTGCCCACTGATACGTCTCAAACGTATCTATAATTTTTGATGCTCCATGCTTGTTTTTACACCATTTGCCTATTGTTTCGTTACACTTAGTGGCACTTTTATGCATTTTCTGGAACTAACCTATTAACAAGCGCCACAGTGCCAGTTTCCTGTTTTCTGCTATTTTTGTGTTTCAGAAGTGATACACAGGAAATATTCTCGAAATTGGACGAAACAAGTTCCTGAAGTCTTATTTCACGGGGAAGCTTCCAGACATCCGAAGAAGAGACGGAAGAGGGCCACGTGGGCCCCACACGCACAGGCGGCGCGGCCAGGCCCCTGGTCGCGCCAGCCATGTGTGAGGAGGCCTGGTCCCTCCTCTGACATCGCCCCTTCGCCTATAAAGACCCCCCGACGAGAAAAACCTAAGGACCCGATCAGATTTCCAGAACACATCGCGATCCGCCGCCGCCGTCGACCCGAAGATCGGGAGGGTCCAGAAGCTCTTCCCGGCACCCTGCCGGAGAGGGGAATCGCCACCGGAGGTCTTCTTCATCGCCATGCTTGCCTCCGGAGCGATGAGTGAGTAGTCTACCTTGGACTATGGGTCCATAGCAGTAGCTAGATGGTTGTCTTCTCCACCATGTGCTTCATGTTTAGATCTCATGAGCTGCCATACATGATTGAGATCACCGTTATATAATTCTATGATGTTGGTTTGTTGGGATCCGATGAATATTGGTGTTTATGATTAAGTTGCTGTACTGAATTATATCTTTTGTTATCTCTATGTTGTTTATGATCTTGCATGCTCTCCGTTGTTAGTAGCTATCTTGGCCGAGTAGTTGCTAGTGACTCCAAGAGGGGGTATTTATGCTCGATAGTGGGTTCATGTCTCTATTTCACCTGGGGGAGTGACAGAAACCTCTAAGGTGGTAGATGTGCTGTTGCTACTAGGGAGAAAACAACATTCATATGCTCAAGGGCATATGCTTTGTTTATATTACACACTTTGCTTAATGCAATTATCTGTTGTTCGTAACTTAATACTTCTAGGGTGTTCGGATTGATATCCCCGGGAGTGGATTATTAGTCATAGATGCAGTTGGATGGCGGTCTATGTATTTTGTTGTAATGCCCAGAGTAAATCTCATAGTGATCTTCTTGACATATCACGTTATCTTTATTCTATCAATTGCCCAACTGTAATTTGTTTACCCAGCATGTTATTTTATCTATGGAGAGACACCACTAGTGAACTGTGGACCCCGGTCCTATTTTAATCATATTGCAATCACCTGTTTACTTTTCCCGCACTGTTTACTTTACTCGCATATACTTTACTGTTTTCCACTCGATACACTCATAACCTTTGTTTCAAGCAAACCGGTGAGATTGACAACCTCATCGCAAGTTGGGAACAAAGTATTTGTTTGTGTGTGTGCAGGTTCCACAACACCTTCAGTCGTCACCGTCTCTCCTCTTCAAGATCGACATTAAACCTTGGTTTCTTAACTGAGGGAAAACTTGCCGCTACACTCATCATACCTTCCTCTTGGGGTTCCCAACGGGCTGGTCATCACCACGCACAAGGACTTACTGCTCCCACGTCAACTACACGCCACAGTTCTTTTCTGGCGTCATCATCACATGAGTAGCAGCACTTTTTATGGCGCCGTTGCCGGGGAGGAAGAGAAGACTTCTGCGAGGGAAGTTTTTCGCACACACATCCTTTGGTTTGTTTTATTGTTTTGCTTTACTTTATTTATTTTACCTGCATTGCTTTTTATCAAAAACCCAAAAAAATTAGAATCCTTTGTAGTTGTTTTTACTTATCTCGCTTTATCATGCTTTCTATCAATGGTTGGTTTCTTTGAAACTAAATATTTTTGGCAAGGTGGGTTCACGGAAGAGCAGCAAAATTATTATGAGGAACACCGCTTGTCACAAAAAGGGAAACACTTATGGAAACAAATCAATAGATTATATATCATTGCTAGAAATGTGTGCTCTACTTATAATGTTACTTATTGCTTTGATGAATCTTGTTTCTGTAGGAGGTATAAACACCTCCCTTTTCAATGTGAGTATAATGATGATGTTACCATATCTTCTTATATTAATGGAAATTATGACTTTTATGATGTGGAACAAATTGAAGAATTTATTGCTTGGAAGGGTGCATTCGAACTTGCTTATTTGCTTGAAAATACTGATGATGCACCTTATAAATATGAGGTTTATGATATACTCACATTTTGCTTTGATAATTACAAGGAAGGAAATGGCTATATTCTTAAATATCTTAATAGATGCTCTCCAACGGAAGAGACTAATGCCTTGAAGGAGCCTATGGAAGAAGAAATGGATAAAACTGGAAGCTCATTAGATGAAAAAGAGGAGGAGAGTGATGATCAAGAGGAGGAAGAATGGAGTTACCCATGTCTACCTCCCAACAAGAGTAACTCTCTAACTAATACCTTAATTGATCGCCTTCCATGCTTAACAAAAGAGGGTGAGTGTGATATTTATATTGTTGAGTTTGATGCTACTGAAAATTATTATGAGAGAGGAAAATATGGTTGTTGGAATTCTCATGTTACTAAAACACCTCTCTTTATATTGAAAGTTTTGAAGTTGCTCTTGTTTTATCTACCCATACTTGTGACTATGTGCTTCTTTGATTTATTTTCTTACAAGATTCCTATGCATAGGAAGTGGGTTAGACTTAAATGTGTTTTATATTTGCTCCTTGATGCTCTTTTTGGCTTCCATTCATATTTCTTATGTGAGCATCTTCACAATTTTCTGCGCCTAGCTCAAAGGCGTTAAAGAAAAGCACTCTTGGGAGATAACCCAATGTTTTCTTTTCAGTACTTTTTCTTTTATTTGAGTCTTGGAAGTCATTACTACTGTAATGACCGCTCCTTATCTTGTTTATTTCGTTTTTGTGCCAAGAGAAGCCTCTAATTTGAGTGAGGTAAAGATTTGGGGATGTTGCTGTCCTGAAACTGTTTTCGGTGCTGCACCGTAAAAATTCATGAAAATTCTCTGTTTATCTTTTGGACCTGCGATTTCTTGTGCATATGCCCCAGGTTATATCCAAACTTTTCTTAGTTGAACACTTTTTGATTTGAGCAACAGAAAATCCCTCAAAAATTCGTCCTTTGTCAGCTATTCAGTTTTGACAGATTTCTGCCAATATTTGTTTTTGCCACTTTATCGCTTTCTTTTGAGTTCTTTTTTATCATGAAACTCTTGTGGAAGTTGCTACAGTAGTATATACTTTATATGTGGTGGTTTTGGGTTGAAACCTGAAGCTAAAAGAGGTTGAATATATTTTATGCTTACACTAATGTTGCTAATAAGATTGTGTTTAGTTTTGTATGAAGGAAGTTTTCAAGTGTAGGGATTAGAGAATGATGAGATGAGTTGAAGAATGGACAAAAGCTCAAGCTTGGGGATGCCCATGCATCACCCCAAGAAATATCCAAGAAGTACAAGGGTCAAAGCTTGGGGATGCCCCCGAGGCACCCCTTCTTCATCGGCAAAAATCAGGTCACCTTTCAAAACACTATATTTTTATTGCTTCATGCACTATGTGTTTTTCTTGGAGCGTCAGTTGTTTTAGTTTTCTTAGTTGGTTTAGTTTGTTTGTTTTCTGCAATAAATGGTTGGACCCCAACAAATTTTCTTTTGGAGAAGTTGCCTTGCTTTTCATTTGCCAAGAACACTCAGTTTTTCACTCTTATCGTTTATCGTGTGTTCTTCCTTTTCTGCTACTGCTTTTGGTTTTTGTTTTCGCCTTGATTTGCGTTCAGACCTTGTCATATATTTTCATGAAGGTGTATTTTTGCCTCTGATCTTTATTGGTTTTCATCAAAAGAGGTGTTTATAAAAATTTCAAATGGTGTTGGAAAAGAGAAAAAGCTTTGTGCAAAATAGTGGTACAAGAAGGAGCTTGTGTAGACTGCGGCTTAGGATTTTTCATGTCATGCTTGATGTCTTTTTGATAGTATGCTTAGTGGTTTTGCTGTAGCATGACTTGTCTCAAATAACTGAGATTGCTTAATGAGCCTTTGAAAAAAAATCATGCGTTGTTTTTATTGTATGGAAGCATTATTTTGGTTTTCTCCTTGATGCTTTATTTGGGTTGACTTGGCGCATGCTCACACATGTTAGACTCTTACAAAGTTGCCAATAGCCTTCATGATCATTTAGTTTTTTACTTTTGATGCCATCTTATGCTTCTTTTAATATCGCTTTGTCGCTTTGCATGATTATGGCCATTACTGCTCTCTTAGTTGGTCGCTCCCAGTCTTTTGCTAGCCCTCGCCTTGTACTGAGTATGAGCTCTACTCGTGCATCCAACTCCTAAAAGCCAAAGTTTGCCATTGTGTCCACCATACATACCTACTAGCAATTTGCTATTCCAAGTAAATTTGACTTGCTTTTATTTTCTCTTCAAATTAAACTCTTACCAGTGTTATGCGAAATTCGGTTAGTAAAGCTCTCACGAACCGGAAGGCACACTTTACTTTTTCCTGTTCTTAAAAATTTGACATTGTGGTCTTTTATGTTGAGTTGTTATGCTTGCAAGTTGTTAGTTGGATTCTAGCCCAGCCATGTTGTCATGGGGCAAGCTTTCAACATTGCACTTCTTATTTGAGTTGATATCGTGATCTTTTGTTTATGGATGCCCGCGGTGTGAAATGAATTGGGAATCTTGTGAGGATCATGGAGTTTTTATATGTGTTAGGGAAACGCCGGGCCGCCAATCTAAGCCATGCATAATTCATGGTGGAAATTTGCAGCATACCCATGGTGAACATTCGACGACGCATCTCATAATAAAAGGCTAAACAATATAGCAAATAAAAGAGATGTCGAGGTGTTCATTGTCTGCTTGTCCTGTCATTTTGGTGTGGGCTTGTTCCATGTCATCGGGCACGGAGGTACCCCATTGGCGGTTCTCAATGATACACATATATTTACAATGACAAGAGCCTTGCTTGGGACTCTAAGTAAAGTAGCATGAGGTTTGGGTACTCGTATTCACGGGACACGAGGTTTTCAACTTATGATTTGTCAAGCATATGCATCATAATTGTTCTCGCATTAACTTTAACCATTCAAGATGCTTATGATGGGGGCAATGAGAGCTCAAAGCCGGTAAGTACCATAATTTTTTAAGGTTATAAAACTTGCAATCACTGCTTCCCTCTGCGAAGGGTCTTTCTTCTACTTTTATGTTGAGTCACCACCTTCTTTCTTTATGCACCATTAAGAGAGCATAGTTGTCATTCTTAGTGTGATATGCATTGTCCCAAAGTTCATTGATTGATTCATATTGTTGGTTTCACTTGTTCTTAAATTATTTGTATCTAGTCGCCCTCTTAAACTTTGAGGTGTCCTATGCATTTATGTTTTGCTCTCTTTGAAGGACAAGCTGAAAACCTTTTGTATGTTTTTCCTTATGATTTGAACACACGTTTGACTTTCATTGTTTCATTATCATGATCTTTTGTTTGTGTTCATTTGCATGTCTACAACATGGTTGCTAAGTTTCTTATTGTCATGATTATATCTTTCATGCCCATGTTTTAAGTTCTATTGATCCCAGCTCACCAATGCTTACATATATGATCAAGATTGTGTAGGTGCATGTCACCTCAAAAATTATTCTTTTGTTATCACTTACCTACTTGATGACGAGCAGGAGTTAAGCTTGGGGATGCTTGATACGTCTCAAACGTATCTATAATTTTTGATGCTCCATGCTTGTTTTTACACCATTTGCCTATTGTTTCGTTACACTTAGTGGCACTTTTATGCATTTTCCGGAACTAACCTATTAACAAGCGCCACAGTGCCAGTTTCCTGTTTTCTGCTGTTTTTGTGTTTCAGAAGTGATACACAGGAAATATTCTCGGAATTGGACGAAACAAGTTCCTGAAGTCTTATTTCACGGGGAAGCTTCCAAACATCTGAAGAAGAGATGGAAGAGGGCCACGTGGGCCCCACACGCACAGGCGGCGCGGCCAGGCCCCTGGTCGCGCCAGCCATGTGTGAGGAGGCCTGGTCCCTCCTCTGACATCGCCCCTTCGCCTATAAAGACCCCCCGACGAGAAAAACCTAAGGACCCGATCAGATTTCCAGAACACATCGCGATCCGCCGCCGCCGTCGACCCGAAGATCGGGAGGGTCCAGAAGCTCTTCCCGGCACCCTGCCGGAGAGGGGAATCGCCACCGGAGGTCTTCTTCATCGCCATGCTTGCCTCCGGAGCGATGAGTGAGTAGTCTACCTTGGACTATGGGTCCATAGCAGTAGCTAGATGGTTGTCTTCTCCACCATGTGCTTCATGTTTAGATCTCATGAGCTGTCATACATGATTGAGATCATCGTTATGTAATTCTATGATGTTGGTTTGTTGGGATCCGATGAATATTGGTGTTTATGATTAAGTTGCTGTACTAAATTATATCTTTTGTTATCTCTATGTTGTTTATGATCTTGCATGCTCTCCATTGTTAGTAGCTATCTTGGCCGAGTAGTTGCTAGTGACTCCAAGAGGGGGTATTTATGCTCGATAGTGGGTTCATGTCTCTATTTCACCTGGGGGAGTGACAGAAACCTCTAAGGTGGTAGATGTGCTGTTGCTACTAGGGAGAAAACAACATTCATATGCTCAAGGGCATATGCTTTGTTTACATTACACACTTTGCTTAAAGCAATTATCTGTTGTTCTCAACTTAATACTTCTAGGGTGTTCGGATGATATCCCCGGGAGTGGATTATTAGTCATAGATGCAGTTGGATGGCGGTCTATGTATTTTGTTGTAATGCCCAGAGTGAATCTCATAGTGATCTTCTTGACATATCACGTTATCTTTATTCTATCAATTGCCCAACTGTAATTTGTTTACCCAGCATGTTATTTTATCTATGGAGAGACACCACTAGTGAACTGTGGACCCCGGTCCTATTTAATCATATTGCAATCACCTATTTACTTTTCCCGCACTGTTTACTTTACTCGCATATACTTTACTATTTTCCACTTGATACACTCATAACCTTTGTTTCAAGCAAACCGGTGAGATTGACAACCTCATCGCAAGTTGGGAACAAAGTATTTGTTTGTGTGTGTGCAGGTTCCACAACACCTTCAGTCGTCATCGTCTCCCTTCTCATGTTCGATAAACCTTGGTTTCTTAATTGAGGGAAAACTTGCTGCTATACTCATCATACCTTCCTCTTGGGGTTCCCAACGGGCTGGTCATCACCACGCACAAGGACTTACTGCTCCCACGTCAACTATACGCCACAGCTCTTTTCTGGCGTCATCATCACACGAGTAGCAGCACTTTTTCTGGCGCCGTTGCCGGGGAAGAGAGAAGACTTCTGCGAGGGGAGTTCTTCGCACACACATTCTTTACTTTTTATTTGTTTTGCTTTACTTTATTTTATTTTACCTGCATTGCTTTTTATATCAAAAACCCAAAAAAATTAGAATCCTTGGTAGTTGTTTTTTACTTATCTGCTTTTAGTTTTATTACAATGAGTAATCCTGAAGTAGAAGTTCGTAGTTTCAAGCAACAAGGGGGAGAAAGTTTAAAAGATGCTTGGTACCGTATTAACAATGCTCATCATAGGTGTACCAAAAAGCACTCCACCACGATCCTCCTTAGAAATTTTTATGTTGGTATATCTAGCTGGAATAGGTATGTTCTTGATACTCTTACAGGAGGTAATTTTCTGGGTACTCCCGCGGGAGAAGCATGCACTATAATTGAAAGTTTAGTGGGAGTACCACCTATTCATGTTGCTAAGACTGAGACCACCTTGGAAGAGGTGGTAGAAAATCTCAGCTCCTTAGAAAAAAGTTTGCCAAGTATCCTAGAAAATGCTAGCCGCGTTAGTGAATTAATAGAAAATATTGGTAAGAGAATTACCATTTTAGAGGCTAGCACTACTCATGACAATCAAAATTTGAGGATTGGTAAACTAGAGGAGTCTATGGAAACTCTTAGTTTAATCTTCTCTTCTCTTAAATTTAAGAAGGAGAAAGTGTTTGTTGGAAAAGAGCAAAAATTTATGTATGTTCCCAAGGTTTCTGCGCTTAAATCTCAACATGTTCTTAAGATTGGTAAGACTATTAGTTCCACTAAGGGTGACTTGCAGGTTGAATCATCTTCGGGAACCTTCAAAGAGCCTACTGAGGTAACTAGCACTTCATCTATTGATATTACTTGATTCGCAATTTTCTGCGCCTAGCTCAAAGGCGTTAAAGAAAAAGCACTCTTGGGAGATAACCCAATGTTTTCTTTTCAGTACTTTTTCTTTTATTTGAGTCTTGGAAGTCATTACTACTGTAATGACCGCTCCTTATCTTGTTTATTTCATTTTTGTGCCAAGAGAAGCCTCTAATTTGAGTGAGGTAAGATTTGGGGATGTTGCTGTCCTGAAACTGTTTTCGGTGCTGCACCGTAAAAATTCGTGAAAATTCTCTGTTTATCTTTTGGACCTGCGATTTCTTGTGCATATGACCCAGGTTATATCCAAACTTTTCTTAGTTGAACACTTTTTGATTTGAGCAACAGAAAATCCCTCAAAAATTCGTCCTTTGTCAGCTGTTCAGTTTTGACAGATTTCTGCCAATATTTGTTTTTGCCACTTTATCGCTTTCTTTTGAGTTCTTTTTTATCATGGAACACTTGTGGAAGTTGCTACAGTAGTATATATTTTATATGTGGTGGTTTTGGGTTGAAACTTGAAGCTAAAAGAGGTTGAATATATTTTATGCTTACACTAATGTTGCTAATAGAATTGTGTTTAGTTTTGTATGAAGGAAGTTTTCAAGTGTAGGGATTGGAGAATGATGAGATGAGTTGAAGAATGGACAAAGGCTCAAGCTTAGGGATGCCCATGCATCACCCCAAGAAATATCCAAGAAGTACAAGCGTCAAAGCTTGGGGATGCCCCCGAGGCACCCCTTCTTCATCGGCAAAAATCAGGCCACCTTTCAAAACACTATATTTTTATTGCTTCATGCACTATGTGTTTTCCTTGGAGCGTCAGTTGTTTTAGTTTTCTTAGTTGGTTTAGTTTGTTTGTTTGCTGCAATAAATGGTTGGACCCCAACAAATTTCCTTTGGAGGAGATGTACTCGTTTTCATTTGCAAAGAACGCTCTAGTTTTCACTCTTATTAAAAATCGAGTGTTCTACTTTTTCTGCTACTGCTTTTGGTTTTCGTTTTCGCCTTGATTTGCGTTCAGATCTTGTCATATCTTTTCATCAAGGTGTATTTTTGCCTCTGATCTTCATTGGTTTTCATCAAAAGAGGTGTTTATAAAAATTTCAAATGGTGTTGGAAAAGAGAAAAAGCTTTGTGCAAAATAGTGGTACAAGAAGGAGCTTGTGTAGACTGCGGCTTAGGCTTTTTCATGTCATGCTTGATGTCTTTTTGATAGTATGCTTAGTGGTTTTGCTGTAGCATGACTTGTCTCAAATAACTGAGATTGCTTAATGAGCCTTTGAAAAAATCATGCGTTGTTTTTATTGTATGGAAGCATTATTTTGGTTTTCTCCTTGATGCTTTATTTGGGTTGACTTGGCGCATGCTCACACATGTTAGACTCTTACAAAGTTGCCATTAGCCTTCATGATCATTTAGTTTTTGACTTTTGATGTCATCGTATGCTTCTTTTAATGTCGCTTTATCGCTTTGCATGATTATGGCCATTATTGCTCTCTTAGTTGGTCGCTCCCAGTGTTTTGCTAGCCCTCACCTTGTACTGAGTATGAGCTCTACTCGTGCATCCAACTCCTAAAAGCCAAGTTTGCCATTGTGTCCACTATAAATTCCTATGCATGGTATTTGTAAGCCATTCCAAAGTAAAATTTTCGTGTGCTACCTTTCAAAAAACCTTCAAAACACTTCTCGTTTTGTGACACTGTTTTCAGCTCATGGGGACGTAGTGGTCGGATTTGCTATCTTCCATATTGCTTATTCCAAAAAGAAAAAAAAAGGAAAAAAAGAAAGAAAAAAGGCACTCCTCCAAAGAATGTGAATGTTGGTGGGCACCCGATGGAATCGGTTAGCCATGGTATGTGAAAGGAAAAGGTGGGGAGGAGTGCCAAGTTTTATAAAAAGAGCACAAGAGTGTCAATCTCTCTCTCAAAAACTTGCTTTATTTTTGTATGGAAGATAGTAAGAACCCCATTGCCAGTCGTTGACAAAGACAACCACCTTTCAAAATCAAGTTTTATCTCTCTGTTTTACAAATGAAAAGCTCTAGCACATGTTTAAATCACTGTTTCCCTCTGCGAAGGGCCTTTCTTTTACTTTTATGTTGAGTCACCACCTTCTTTCTTTATGCACCATTAAGAGAGCATAGTTGTCATTCTTAGTGTGATATGCATTGTCCCAAAGTTCATTGATTGATTCATATTGTTGGTTTCACTTGTTCTTAAACTATTTGTATCTAGTCGCCCTCTTAAACTTTGAGGTGTCCTATGCATTTATGTTTTGCTCTCTTTGAAGGACAAGCTGAAAACCTTTTGTATGTTTTTCCTTATGATTTGAACACACGTTTGACTTTCATTGTTTCACTATCATGATCTTTTGTTTGTGTTCATTTACATGTTTACAACATGGTTGCTAAGTTCTTATTGTCATGATTATATCTTTCATGCCCATGTTTTAAGTTCTATTGATCCCAGCTCACCAATGCTTACATATATGATCAAGATTGTGTAGGTGCATGTCACCTCAAAAATTATTCTTTTGTTATCACTTACCTACTCGAGGACGAGCAGGAGTTAAGCTTGGGGATGCTTGATACGTCTCAAACGTATCTATAATTTTTGATGCTCCATGCTTGTTTTCACACCATTTGCCTATTGTTTCGTTACACTTAGTGGCATTTTTATGCATTTTCCGGAACTAACCTATTAACGAAGTGCCACAGTGCCAGTTTCCGGTTTTTTGCTGTTTTTGTGTTTCAGAAGTGATACACAGGAAATATTCTCGGAATTGGACGAAACAAGTTCCTGAAGTCATATTTTACCCGGAAGCTTCCAGACATCCGAAGAAGTGTCGGAGGGGGGCCACCAGGGCCCCACACAAGGGGGTGGCGCGGCCAGCCCCCTGGCCGCGCCGGGCCCACGTGAGGGTGCCTGGTCCCTCTCCTGACATCGCCCCTTCGCCTATAAAGACCCCCCGACGAGAAAAACCTAAGGGCCCGATCAGTTTTCCAGAATACATCGCGATCCGCCGCCACCATCAACCCGAAGATCGGGAGGGTCCAGAAGCTCTTCCCAGCACCCTGCCGGAGAGGGGAATCGCCACCGGAGGTCTTCTTCATCGCCATGCTTGCCTCCGGAGCGATGAGTGAGTAGTCTACCTTGGACTATGGGTCCATAGCAGTAGCTAGATGGTTGTCTTCTTCACCATGTGCTTCATGTTTAGATCTCATGAGCTATCCTACATGATTGAGATCACCGTTATGTAATTCTATGATGTTGGTTTGTTGGGATCCGATGAATATTGGTGTTTATGATTAATTTGCTGTACTGAATTATATCTTTTGTTATCTCTATGTTGTTTATGATCTTGCATGCTCTCCGTTGTTAGTAGCTATCTTGGCCGAGTAGTTGCTAGTGACTCCAAGAGGGGGTATTTATGCTCGATAGTGGGTTCATGTCTCTATTTCACCTGGGGGAGTGACAGAAACCTCTAAGGTGGTAGATGTGCTGTTGCTACTAGGGAGAAAACAACATTCATATGCTCAAGGGCATATGCTTTGTTTACATTACACACTTTGCTTAATGCAATTATCTGTTGTTCGCAACTTAATACTTCTAGGGTGTTCGGATGATATCCCCGGGAGTGGATTATTAGTCATAGATGCAGTTGGATGGCGGTCTATGTATTTTGTTGTAATGCCCAGAGTGAATCTCATAGTGATCTTCTTGACATATCACGTTATCTTTATTCTATCAATTGCCCAACTGTAATTTGTTTACCCAGCATGTTATTTTATCTATGGAGAGACACCACTAGTGAACTGTGGACCCCGGTCCTATTTAATCATATTGCAATCACCTGTTTACTTTTCCCGCACTGTTTACTTTACTCGCATATACTTTACTGTTTTCCACTTGATACACTCATAACCTTTGTTTCAAGCAAACCGGTGAGATTGACAACCTCATCGCAAGTTGGGAACAAAGTATTTGTTTGTGTGTGTGCAGGTTCCACAACACCTTCAGTCGTCATCGTCTCCCTTCTCCTGTTCGATAAACCTTGGTTTCTTAATTGAGGGAAAACTTGCTGCTACACTCATCATACCTTCCTCTTGGGGTTCCCAACGGGCTGGTCATCACCACGCACAAGGACTTACTGCTTCCACGTCAACTATACGCCACAGCTCTTTTCTGGCGTCATCATCACACGAGTAGCATCTGGTAAGGGCAATGGTTAAAGATTCAAATATGCATGCTTTATGGTGTGTTATGATTATACCCCCCCCCCCAGAAGTGATTTATTTTTCTATTAAGCTTGATATACTCTTGTTATGACTTTAAAGAATATATGTTAAGGGTAATTTCATTCAAGGATATTTATCAAATATTCTTGAATGGAATTTATTAAGAATTACTAGATTTTTCTTAAATGGATAATTACTTTTATTACTTTCAGGCAAAATCAATTAACTTCTTTTTCTTTTGTATAATTGACTCAAGACATTATTTTATTCACTTAATGGGTTCAAAAATACAAAAAGAGCTAAAAATAACTACTTACTATTTTTAGTTTATTTTAGGTATTTTTCTGGATTTATTTTAGGTATTTTTCTGGATTTATTTATAAGCAGACACAATTTGCTTGACATACGGAGTAGTTACAAAATCTAGCATATCAAATTTAATTTCCAGGTAACTCACATATAGTTTGGACCTGATGTCATTTCAAGTAGAAAAGCTAGCATTCGCTGGATCTTCCGGAAAAAAATGTCAATTCAAGATGACAAATGCTACGGGTTAAACATCACACCAAATTTCATTCCGGTCATTCAAATTTTCAAATGGTAACAGTTCTGTGGTAAGCTTTATAGCAATATTTGGACAGACATGTTGTGTGATAAACTAGAAAATGTGGTCAAGTTTACTAAAATATTGTGCATTGTCAACACTGCAGGTTTATGCTAACTGATGCTAGATGTGTAATTCTAAGCGGCTGAGATTTTTAAAAAAAACTCAGGCATCTAAGAATCACTAGCAAAACTGAAAAGGTATAGTTCAAGGAGTGAAACCCAAGATCTTAACTGCAAGCTTTCGATGAGGGACGGGAGCACGAGATCCGGGTGGCACTGCGTGCACCACACCTTGGTTGTCACGAACAAATCCCCGCGGGACGCTATGACCCCGCGCCGCGTCGCCTCGGCCACGGCCTTGCCGACGAGCTGCTCGGAGCCGTAGAGCGAGGCGGTGTCGATGTGGCGGTAGCCGAGCTCGAGCGCGGCGAGCACGGCGTTCCTGACGTCCTTCGGCACGAAGGGGAACGACGACGTGCCGAACCCCACCGCCGGCAACCGCCGGCCACCGGAACCGGCCAGGAGTTCTGGGATTTTGGAGGAGCGGCAGCCGCCACTAGGTGACGCCATGGCACTACGAGTGACTCCACGGGCTCTCGGCAGGATTTGATTTGGGGACTCCTCTACACCGCGCTCGCTGCGGCATCCCCCGCCCGCCGCGTTTCCTATGCTCCGCCCGTTAGCGGGGCGGAACTTCGCTCCGCCCGTGTGGGCGTGTCGTTGGGCCGGCCCGTTAATGCGGCGGTCGGTGCATTTTTTTTTCGCGCGATTTTTCTTTTGTTTTTTTTTCTGGTTTTATTGGTTATTTCTGGTTTTTCGTTTCCTTTTCTTTTTTTCGTTCTTTTTCTTTCCTAATTTTTTAAATATTTTTAAAATTTGAACATTTTTTAAATTTAAACATTTTTAAAATTTGAACATTTTTAAAATTTGAACATTTTTTATTTTTAAACTATTTTCAAATTTGAACATTTTTTATTTTTGAACATTTTTTATGTTTGAATATTTTTTTTAACATTTTTATGATTGAACATTTTTTTTTCAAGTTGAACAATTTTCAGAAATTGCTAATATTTGAATTTTTTCAGATTTGTTTTGTTCAGATTTAAATTTTTGTTCAAATATAAATTTTGTTCAAATACGAAATTGTTCAAATCTAAAATAATATAAGAAAAAAAAGTAGAAACTTCGCTCGTGGGCCGGCCCAACATGAGCGCGCGTGGGCGGAGCTTCCCTCGCTCCGCTAACGTGCGGAGCATAGGAGCTCCCCTCGCCCGCGCCGCCTGAAGCAACTCGAGATGGGCCGGCCCATTATTTTCGTTCGCTGGTTCCCATTAACCTGGAATGCTTCGGTACGTGAAAATTTGATTCGACGGGAGTACTCCCTATGCAAATCTTGGCATGTTTTTGCTCAATTCTTTTGTATGACTAGTTGAATGTCATTGCGTTGCCACGGATACTTAAGTTTCTTTTTTCACCCATAAATTTTTAAAAATAATTTATGTGATCCATCTCACATTTCAATGGCTACACCATTTAGGACCATTTTTCTCCAAGTCTGAAAAATCACGGCTATCTTTTCCATTAACTGAGATTTCAGATAGATTGAAGCATTCATCATCCCATTTTTTCACTACATTAATCTTAGTATTTTCCGCTCCCATCTCAAAGTTGTGAAATATCTAGATTTCTTTAAAAAAGTGGCAAAGTTCCAAAGCCGCAAGAGTGGCTGTATTACCCTCTCCTTTCATTTTTCTAAGCAAAACAGAAGAGACAGGATTTAAACTCATAAGAAACGTCCTAACTCGGGTTTAACTAATAACCCACAAAAAGAAAACGCCACCGTTATTCTCCTTTTTTTCCTCTGTAGTAACACTCTAAACAGCCAAATGCTAACTTATATCAGTTTTATGGAAGATAACTTTATTAGCTCAAACAATTGTTACAAATTTCAGCAAAATTGGAAACTATAATCAGAGATAATCAAGCCAAACATCACACGCCTGCGTACGAAACAGAGGCTAGATGACGTATAGCATCTTATCTGTATCAACTTCCAATAAATCATTCTTCATACATCATCACCGGTTTGTACTCCAGGTATTTAACACTGCTTTACTTATAGAAGAACTATAAAACAGTGACGGTGAGAGAAGTGCTTGTCACTGGCTCACTACAGAGTGCATAGCAAATTACCACAGCTCACTGTAGTGAGGTCTGAATTTGATTGCTTTGTAATATGTTTTGAGAAATCAAGTAGTGCTCTCCAGTTTCATATATCATTAAACAAAATATTGCACCGGCATAATTTGCAGAATGCATCGAGCCCATAATTAGATTTCAACTTGCACAGATAATTACAAAACCTAACAACACATAACCAGAAATAAATATGACGCATGTCCCGAACATCTTGTCAGTGCTATTACTGTACTTCATCAACCTGATGAGGCTACTCACATATTGGCATAGCTTCATCCGCTGATCAGCACAGGACTGCAAAAAAAAAGAACCATCTCCAGGTCATAGTTTGTCAGGAAAATCACAAAGAACTTGGCATGCCTCAATCTTATCTTGATAGTGCTTAATTCATATAATTTGCATATAACAAGATGCCACTGTGATACTTGTCAAAAGAAGAAATTTGCCCTTTTGAATGATTTGCCTTCAGATTGATGCATTAAGGATGTCTGATTTGAATAGTGTGGTCAATATAATTCAACAGACTGAAAATTTGATATATATGGAGCAGCAGTATTGCACTTACTTCACTGAAAATATAACTCATGATGGTGATCCTCCTGCTGCTTCCGTTTGTTGTGCTGCTTTAAAGAACTTAAGCCATGGCAACCACCCAAGGATGAATAAGGCAACAGGAGACCAAGCAAAGCAAGCACCGACAACGGAGAAAGCAGAGTCCCACATGGTGGTTGCACGCCTTTCTCATATCCATTATATTCAGTTAGCTAAAGATAATATGTTTCCACATGTTGTAGGCATCCTTCCTAGTGTGGAGATAAAAAATAAAAAAAAAGCAATTACTATTAGCATTCTCTTCTTTGTATTCCTCATACCTGCCACTCAATAATCTAACAGCAGTGATAAGCTCTTTTGTCAGATGAAAATATTCTCTGGTCTTCACCTCCAAAAAAATAACATATTGTCCGGTTTTTTAAGCATCTTACTCACGTCGATTGAACATAGTCTGCAACTTGCCAATATTCAAGAAAAAAGGCCCTTATCCTCAAACCCCAAAGACTAATACAGAAGATGCAGATTAGCTTTATCTTCAGAAATAACAGAACAAAATAGATAAATGCATGCATATTATGAAACTATAAGACACTTGGTAGCACCCGCACCGTAACAAGTGCTCCTCTAAAATATCCAGTCAAAGAGGCCATAAATTTAGAGGACAAGTTATTGTTCTATATATTGTAGCTGATACTAAGAAAGCACGGCTAAAATCTACATGTATATGCTTATGCATATATCACAATTATATAAAACTCCTAAACAAGCCAGCAACAAATCATTTGAAAGCCTTCCTTGCACATGATAGCAACTCTTTTCTCCTCATCTAACCAAAATGATCACCAAGATAAGGAGATTGCTGTCCCACAATCTCCCATTACGCAAGCCCATCACACAATATTTAAATTGGATAGACATTCTTACCCGACTCTGCCTACAATTTGCCACTTCTAACCCAATATTACCAATCTTTTCATATATCCATTTTGCAGGACCCTTATGCCTCACTCAGCCATACCGTACCAAAAGAATCTATCGGACTACAAAACTAAAAAAAAATCACAGAACCAGTATTGATATGTCAGTATGCAAGCAGCAGCACAAATCCATGGAGATGGGCATGGCTTGCAAGCATGAGCAAACACATGCTCCAATCATTCGGTTTCGATCAGAAGCAAATGAGATGACCTGCTCCAGCTCCACTTGAAAGAGGAGCATGACCAACCATATAAAAATACAAAAAGACCTATAAGCAACAGAGAGCTATACCTTCAAGTCTGTTTCCCTATCAAGAGCACCACTCATTATTGTTCTTCTCAAGGCGCTGCTACTCGTGTGATGGCGCCAGAAAAGAGCTGTGGCGTTTAGTTGACGTGGGAGCAGTATGTCCTTGTGCGTGGTGATGACCAGCCCGTTGGGAACCCCAAGAGGAAGGTATGATGAGTGTAGCGGCTAGTTTTCCCTCAGTTAAGAAACCAAGGTTTAATGTCGATCTTGAAGAAGAGAGACGGTGACGACTGAAGGTGTTTGTGGAACCTGCACACACACAAACAAATACTTTGTCCCCAACTTGCGATGAGGTTGTCAATCTCACCGGTTTGCTTGAAACAAAGGTTATGAGTGTATCGAGTGGAAAACAGTAGTAATATGCGAGTAAAGTAAATAGTGCGGGAAAAGTAAACAGGTGATTGCAATATGATTAAAATAGGACCGGGGTCCACAGTTCACTAGTGGTGTCTCTCCATAGATAAATAACATGCTGGGTAAACAAATTACAGTTGGGCAATTGATAGAATAAAGATAACGTGATATGTCAAGAAGATCACTATGAGATTTACTCTGGGCATTACAACAAAATACATAGACCGCCATCCAACTGCATCTATGACTAATAATCCACCCCCAGGGATATCATCCGAACATCCTAGAAGTATTAAGTTGCGAACAACAGATAATTGCATTAAGCAAAGTGTGTAATGTAAACAAAGCATATGCCCTTGAGCATATGAATGTTGTTTTCTCCCTAGTAGCAATAGCACATCTACCACCTTAGAGGTTTCTGTCACTCCCCCAGGTGAAATAGAGACATGAACCCACTATCGAGCATAAATACCCCCTCTTGGAGTCACTAGCAACTACTCGGCCAAGATAGCTACTAACAACGGAGAGCATGCAAGATCATTAACAACATAGAGATAACAAAAGATATAATTCAGTACAGCAACTTAATCATAAACACCAATATTCATTGGATCCCAACAAACCAACATCATAGAATTACATAACGGTGATCTCAATCATGTAGGGCAGCTCATGAGATCTAAACATGAAGCACATGGTGGAGAAGACAACCATCTAGCTACTGCTATGGACCCATAGTCCAAGGTAGACTACTCACTCATCGCTCCGGAGGCAAGCATGGCGATGAAGGAGACCTCCGGTGGCGATTCCCCTCTCCGGCAGGGTGCCGGGAAGAGCTTCTGGACCCTCCCGATCTTTGGGTCGACGGCGGCGGCGGATCGCGATGTATTCTGGAAAACTGATCGGGCCCTTAGGTTTTTCTCGTCAGGGGGTATATATAGGCGAAGGGGCGATGTCAGAGGAGAGACCACGGCCCCTCACGTGGGCCCGGCGCGGCCAGGGGGGTGGCCGTGCCGCCCCTATGTGTGGGGGCCACGTGGCCCCCCTCCGTCAGGTCTTCGGATGTTTGGGAGCTTCCCCGTAAAATATGACTTCAGGAACTTGTTTCGTCCAATTCCGAGAATATTTCCTGTGTATCACTTCTGAAACACAAAAACAGCAGAAAACAGGAAACTGGCACTGTGGCACTTCGTTAATAGGTTAGTTCCGAAAAATGTATAAAAATGCCACTAAGTGTAACGAAACAATAGGCAAATGGTGTAAGAACAAGCATGGAGCATCAAAAATTATAGATACGTTTGAGACGTATCAAGCATCCCCAAGCTTAACTCCTGCTCGTCCTCGAGTAGGTAAGTGATAACAAAGAATAATTTTTGAGGTGACATGCACCTACACAATCTTGATCATATAAGTAAGCATTGGTGAGCTGGGATCAATAGAACTTAAAACATGGGCATGAAAGATATAATCATGACAATAAGAAACTTAGCAACCATGTTGTAAATATGTAAATGAACACAAACAAAAGATCATGATAATGAAACAATGAAAGTCAAACGTGTGTTCTAATCATAAGGAAAAACATACAAATGGTTTTCAGCTTGTCCTTCAAAGAGAGCAAAACATAAATGCATAGGACACCTCAAAGTTTAAGAGGGCGACTAGATACAAATAATTTAAGAACAAGTGAAACCAACAATACGAGTCAATCAATGAACTTTGGGACAATGCATATCACACTAAGAATGACAACTATGCTCTCTTAATGGTGCATAAAGAAAGAAGGTGGTGACTCAACATAAAAGTAAAAGAAAGGCCCTTCGCAGAGGGAAGCAGTGATTTAAACATGTGCTAGAGCTTTTCATTTGTAAAACAGAGAGATAAAACTTGATTTTGAGAGGTGATTGTCTTTGTCAACGACTGGCAATGGGGTTCTTACTACCTTCCATACAAAAATAAAGCAAGTTTTTGAGAGAGAGATTGGCACTTTGTGCTCTTTTTATAAAACTTGGCACTCCTCCCCACCTTTTCCTTTCACATACCATGGCTAACCGATTCCATCGGGTGCCCACCAACATTCACATTCTTTGGAGGAGTGCCTTTTTTCTTTCTTTTTTTCTTTTTTTTCTTTTTTGGAATAAACAATATGGAAGATAGCAAATCCGACCACTACGTCCCCATGAGCTGAAAACAGTGTCACAAAACGAGAAGTATTTTGAAGGTTTTTGAAAGGTAGCACACGAAAATTTTACTTTGGAATGGCTTACAAATACCATGCATAGGAATTTATAGTGGACACAATGGCAAACTTGGCTTTTAGGAGTTGGATGCACGAGTAGAGCTCATACTCAATACAAGGTGAGGGCTAGCAAAAGACTGAGAGCGACCAACTAAGAGAGCAATAATGGCCATAATCATGCAAAGCGACAAAGCGACATTAAAAGAAGCATACGATGGCATCAAAAGTCAAAAACTAAATGATCATGAAGGCTAATGGCGACTTTGGAAGAGTCTAACATGTGTGAGCATGCGCCAAGTCAACCCAAATAAAGCATCAAGGAGAAAACCAAAATAATGCTTCCATACAATAAAAACAACGCATGATTTTTTCAAAGGCTCATTAAGCAATCTCAGTTATTTGAGACAAGTCATGCTACAGCGAAACCACTAAGCATACTATCAAAAAGACATCAAGCATGACATGAAAAAGCCTAAGCCGCAGTCTACACAAGCTCCTTCTTGTACCACTATTTTGCACAAAGCTTTTTCTCTTTTCCAACACCATTTGAAATTTTTATAAACACCTCTTTTGATGAAAACCAATGAAGATCAGAGGAAAAAATACACCTTGATGAAAAGATATGACAAGATCTGAACGCAAATCAAGGCGAAAACGAAAACCAAAAGCAGTAGCAGAAAAAGTAGAATGCTCGATTTTTAATAAGAGTGAAAACTAGAGCATTCTTTGCAAATGGAAACGAGTACATCTCCTCCAAAGGAAATTTGTTGGGGTCCAACCATTTATTGCAGCAAACAAACAAACTAAACCAACTAAGAAAACTAAAACAACTGACGCTCCAAGAAAAACACATAGTGCATGAAGCAATAAAAATATAGTGTTTTGAAAGGTGACCTGATTTTTGCCGATGAAGAAGGGGTGCCTTGGGGGCATCCCCAAGCTTTGACGCTTGTACTTCTTGGATATTTCTTGGGGTGATGCATGGGCATCCCCAAGCTTGAGCTTTTGTCCATTCTTCAACTCATCTCATCATTCTCCAATCCCTACACTTGAAAACTTCCTTCATACAAAACTAAACACAATTCTATTAGCAACATTAGTGTAAGCATAAAATATATTCAACCTCTTTTAGCTTCAGGTTTCAACCCAAAACCACCACATATAAAGTATATACTACTGTAGCAACTTCCACAAGAGTTCCATGATCAAAAAGAACTCAAAAGAAAGCGATAAAGTGGCAAAAACAAATATTGGCAGAAATCTGTCAAAACTGGACAGCTGATAATGGACGAATTTTTGAGGGATGTTCCGTTGCTCAAATCAAAAAGTGTTCAACTAAGAAAAGTTTGGATATAACCTGGGGCATATGCACAAGAAATCGCAGGTCCAAAAGATAAACAGAGAATTTTCACGAATTTTTACGGTGCAGCACCGAAAACAGTTTCAGGACAGCAATAACCCCAAATCTTTACCTCACTCAAATTAGAGGCTTCTCTTGGCACAAAAACGAAATAAACAAGATAAGGAGCGGTCATTACAGTAGTAATGACTTCCAAGACTCAAATAAAAGAAAAAGTACTGAAAAGTAAACAATGGGTTATCTCCCAAGAGTGCTTTTCTTTAACGCCTTTGAGCTAGGCGCAGAAAATTGCGAGTCAAGTAATATCAAGTGATGAAGTGCTAGGGTCAGCACGTGCCTTACGTCTCCCTTTCTTACCTTTGCTCTTGACTCTAGGAAAGACATGGTTATTGCAAGGTGGAGTAGTAAATGTTATATTGCCTTTTCCCACATCGATAACGGCGCCAAGGAGCTTCAGAATGGATCTTCCAAGTGTGATTTGTCCTTTTCCTACACATTCAATAACAATATAATCAGTAGATATCATTCTTCCTAGGATTTTTGTAAAGACTCCTTCAGCTATTCCAAGGGGAGATATGGTGGCATTATTAGTAAGAAAAATTTCTTCTCCTCCCTCAGAAAGCTTCCAAAGGCTCAAAGATTCATAAACATCCTTTGGCATGAGACAAAATTCAGACATAATATCACAACGAGCATGAAAAGTTTCACCACTAATGGTGATTTTTATTGTAGGATACCAGCTCGAAGGCTCAGAATTTATAGGCACATAATCAAAATGCTGGCGCAAAGTATTGTAGCAAGAATTCAAACTAGCAGTGTGAGTCTCAAGAGTATTAAGTCTATTAAAAATGCACACAAGAGAGGAATCAAAATAGGTTGGCATGCTATAAATTGTAATCAACTTTTTAATAATATTGAAGGCTTGATCTCCATCACAATGAAGGAAATCTCCTTCTGCAGTAGCATCCAAAGCATATCTATAACGAAGAGAAAGTCCAAAGTAAAAGCTACTAAGAAGCAAACTCAAAGTCATTTTAGGTTCAGTTTTTCCATGCCAATCATAAATTCTAGACCAAGCTTCTTTAAAGCTTTCCTCATCTTTCTGCTTAAAGGTAAAGATCATGTCCGCGGGGGACATAGTAGTAGCAACTAAACTAGACATGATAAACTAAAAGCAAAGAAATAGCAACTACCAAGGATTCTAATTTTTTTGGGTTTTTGATATAAAAAGCAATGCAGGTAAAATAAAATAAAGTAAAGCAAAACAAATAACAAAGTAAAGAATGTGTGTGCGAAGAACTCCCCTCGCAGAAGTCTTCTCTCTTCCCCGGCAACGGCGCCAGAAAAGAAGCTGCTACTCATGTGATGGCGCCAGAAAAGAGCTGTGGCGTTTAGTTGACGTGGGAGCAGTATGTCCTTGTGCGTGGTGATGACCAGCCCGTTAGGAACCCCAAGAGGAAGGTATGATGAGTGTAGCGGCTAGTTTTCCCTCAGTTAAGAAACCAAGGTTTAATGTCGATCTTGAAGAAGAGAGACGGTGACGACTGAAGGTGTTTGTGGAACCTGCACACACACAAACAAATACTTTGTCCCCAACTTGCGATGAGGTTGTCAATCTCACCGGTTTGCTTGAAACAAAGGTTATGAGTGTATCGAGTGGAAAACAGTAGTAATATGCGAGTAAAGTAAACAGTGCGGGAAAAGTAAACAGGTGATTGCAATATGATTAAAATAGGACCGGGGTCCACAGTTCACTAGTGGTGTCTCTCCATAGATAAATAACATGCTGGGTAAACAAGTTACAGTTGGGCAATTGATAGAATAAAGATAACGTGATATGTCAAGAAGATCACTATGAGATTTACTCTGGGCATTACAACAAAATACATAGACCGCCATCCAACTGCATCTATGACTAATAATCCACCCCCGGGGATATCATCCGAACACCCTAGAAGTATTAAGTTGCGAACAACAGATAATTGCATTAAGGAAAGTGTGTAATGTAAACAAAGCATATGCCCTTGAGCATATGAATGTTGTTTTCTCCCTAGTAGCAACAGCACATCTACCACCTTAGAGGTTTCTGTCACTCCCCCAGGTGAAATAGAGACATGAACCCACTATCGAGCATAAATACCCCCTCTTGGAGTCACTAGCAACTACTCGGCCAAGATAGCTACTAACAACGGAGAGCATGCAAGATCATAAACAACATAGAGATAACAAAAGATATAATTCAGTACAGCAACTTAATCATAAACACCAATATTCATCGGATCCCAACAAACCAACATCATAGAATTACATAACGGTGATCTCAATCATGTAGGGCAGCTCATGAGATCTAAACATGAAGCACATGGTGGAGAAGACAACCATCTAGCTACTGCTATGGACCCATAGTCCAAGGTAGACTACTCACTCATCGCTCCGGAGGCAAGCATGGCGATGAAGGAGACCTCCGGTGGCGATTCCCCTCTCCGGCAGGGTGCCGGGAAGAGCTTCTGGACCCTCCTGATCTTCGGGTCGACGGCGGCGGCGGATCGCGATGTATTCTGGAAAACTGATCGGGCCCTTAGGTTTTTCTCGTCAGGGGGTATATATAGGCGAAGGGGCGATGTCAGAGGAGAGACCACGACCCCTCACGTGGGCCCGGCGCGGCCAGGGGGTGGCCGCGCCGCCCCTGTGTGGGGGGGCCACGTGGCCCCCCTCCATCAGGTCTTCGGATGTTTGGGAACTTCCCCGTAAAATATGACTTCAGGAACTTGTTTCGTCCTATTCCGAGAATATTTCCTGTGTATCACTTCTGAAACACAAAAACAGCAGAAAACAGGAAACTGTCACTGTGGCACTTCGTTAATAGGTTAGTTCCGAAAAATGTATAAAAATGCCACTAAGTGTAACGAAACAATAGGCAAATGGTGTAAGAACAAGCATGGAGCATCAAAAATTATAGATACATTTGAGACGTATCAGGCGCCAATCCAAAGTAAATTGATAAATAAATTCCGAAAAAGTACATGTAACTAATTTTAGTTACATAGTCCCACCAAAGGCGCCAATCCAAAGTAAATTGATAAATAAATTCATGTAATGGATAGTGACGATTCTTACCCATGAAATGCTTAAGCGAACTGTATAAAATTCAGACACGGATATAATCATTCTTACCCATTAAATGCTTAAGCGAACTGCATATGTGAACTTGTGTGCTGATAGCAAGGTAAGCAGTGGATTGTATCTTTGTTCATATTGTAGCAACAGAACAACCAAATAGTGTTGTTTTGAGAAGGCAAAATAACAAAAGAAAAATCCAATATGTTGTTGTTCAGATATTACATACTCCCAGTCCTGTTGTGGAAATACTGCAGAAATAATAAGTAGTTAATATCTAACATAGAACTAACTTCAAAAAATATCAAAGTAGAGGATCCTAACAAATATAACAAAAAGAAATGAAAAACTGCGAACTCCGGAAATACCTCATGTCCTATGACACCAAAAATTGTATCATAATCATCATCAGTGGCAGCAGCTTCCGGTGATGCTAGCACAAGTCTGGATTGAAACACCTGTTCATTGATACAGAGGATGATTTGGATTAATAATCATGTCAATTTCAAATCTAATGGCTTATCTCCATTGAAATAGAATTGGATATTGTTAATCCAAATCTTGAACAGTTGAAGCAAGGAAACTCAAAATTACTACAGATCAACAGATGCACATCTAATTGGCTGACGCACATCTAATTGGACCATGGCTCGCAATTCATATTAGAGCCACTAAATGATGAGCTCCCAATTCCCAACAGGAGCATGAGTCCACACCCTCGTTTTTGCATCAGAATTCAGAAACACAAACTCAATACTGACAAAATGCTCAAATAAGCAGATGGATGGCCTCACCTTGGAGGATGCCTGCTCCTAGAATTGATCTCTGGAACACGCAGTAGCCAACTAGTCTGGTGCTGATGCTACAACCTCATGGCTCTGACAGCCGCGCACTCATGCCACCACTTGTCTTCCCTGAATCGACCGGCATCGCCAGCAACGTGTGGTGTCGGTGTTGTTCTCCTGCTCGTGGTCATGGAGTGCCGCTTTGAAGAGCTCAGGCCACCACCACCCGCTTTTGTCTGCTTCTAGCTCAAGGTCATGGAGTGCCGCTACCATGCCGAGCTTGGCACCTCCCGCTCTCCATAGGACTGCTGGCAGGAGGAAAGCGTGGCAGCAGCAGGGAGGCAACCAGGCAGTCTTGAGCTTGCGGAAGTGGAGGGCGGTAGAGAAGGGCTGAACTCGCAGCAGGGGAGGGGCGGAGCACGCGGCAGCGGGGGGAGGAGCGCTCCCAGTGCCGACGGCGGGAAGCAGTGAAGCGAACGGTTGATGCGGCGAGGATGGAGGCAGTTTGAGAGAGTGGGATGGATTGGGATTCCTGCACCACGAGCAAATCCTGCAACCCGTGCCCCTCCCACCGGCCACGGCCGTCACACCGTGTTGGTGGTTCCCTTCGGCCTTGTGAGCGCGCACGAGTATGTCGGCCGGCAGGGTTGAAGGTTGTGGCGGCGGCAGGGCCGAACCCTAGGTGGCGGTGACACTCTTTCGTGGGAGACGACGGGGTTCCAGGGAGACGGGCGTGACCGGGAAGTGGAGGGAAGAAGAGGGGTGGTGATATGGATCAGCGTGATTCAAAGGGGGTTTGGTCCAATCTTTCACGGCGATCAAACGAACAGCAAGATAACAACAAGAGAATTGAATTTGAGACAGATCAAATCAAACCCTCTTGAACTCCTCACGTTAAAACAGACTGGAATCAACTCCCACGCATGGTATAACATCAGATCTCGAAGATCAGCAAGCAAACACACCGATATGCGTCCCCAAATATTGGGACTTTTCTGGTCTCTTTCTGAGCTCGAAAATAACAAGTTTGAACGATACAAGGCGGCTGCCATAACCCTATATGGGTTACTCCAAACGCTACTTTGGCTGGGCTAGGCCCCATACCAAACTAAAAGCCCAAATGGCCAAAACACACTTGATTTTGGACAGGCCCAAAACCATCACACACAAATAAACCAAACTGAAATAAAAACATCACGCAAACTTAATTAAAATAGAACACCTAAATATCTTTGGCTGCAGCGCCTCGGCGACCATGAAACTCCATTGGAGGTGTACGAAAATTGGGCTTCACATCATCTTCTGGAGGCACTTCAAAACAGAATTGTCCAATCTTCAGAACATAAGGAGGTGGTAAAATAGTAGGAGTAGTAGCTATGCTCCCCTTATCATCCCCCCCCCCAACTTGAAAGGAAACCGTCCTCGGTTTCGCCTGAATGTGTTGGACCTTTTTCTGGGCAGCAAGCACGTCCACTTTGATATCCTTATCAAGCATAGGCTGCAACACATGACGCTTCCCCTTATGCCACAGGGAATAAACATTGGACCTGCCTTCATGAGTGGAACACCTATCAAATTGCCACGGTCTGCCTAGCAGCACATGACATGCATCCATAGACAAAACATCACAGACCACTGTGTCCTCATAATTACCTACTGAAAATTTCAGGCGCACCTTATGTGTGACTTTCAGCTTCCCTGAATTATACAACCACTCAACACAATGCGGCTGCGGGTGCTTCCATGTAGGCAATGATAGAGACTCCACCAAACTCTTGCTAACAACATTTGTGTAGCTTCCATCATCAATAATCAGTTTGCAAGTGGTGGCCTTGACGATGCATTGGGTCTGAAATATATTCCAGCGCTTCCCTTGGTCGTGTATGCGATCTTCTGGTACGCGTTGCACCATTAGATTTTTTAAATTTGCAGCAAGTTCATACCCATCCACGATCACTTCAGGAGTTTCCTCAGATTCCTCACTTGATGACGCATCAGCTTTCTCATCATCACTAGCAGAAACATAGCCATCATGTGTGAGCATCACCCTTTTTCTATTAGGGCAATCACGCTTCATGTGTCCTCGTCCTCCACAAGTAAAACACTCGATGTTTGCTGTGGACTGCGTAGATGCAGTTTTGGACACTCCAGATTTGGGTGCCTCGCTATGAGAAACACTATTAGAGCGTGTAGAAGGTGTCGCCTTAACACTAGGACCAGCAGCCTCAGTATGGGATCGATGCCATGAATTTGCAGGTGCTGCAGCTTGGCGTCGTTTGATTTGTTGCTCCGCACGCTCAGCTTGGTGCACAAGATCCTGAAGATCATTATAGTAAACCATCTCCACACGATCACGCACCTCAAAATTCAGTCCATTCAAGAACCGAGACATCGTGGCCTCTATATCCTCCCTTGTCCCTGTACGTATCATCAACAACTCCATCTCTTTATAATACTCATCCACAGATTTAGAACCTTGAGTGAGATGCTGCAACTTATTATACATGTCTCTCTTGTAGTGTTCAGGAACAAAGCGATGGCGCATAAGATCTTTCATACCGGTCCATGATGTTGGGCGAGTACGCATACGCAGAATTTGATTCCACCAAATCAGCACATAATCGGTGAATTCAACAGCAGCCAGTTGAAGTCTCTTCTCCTCAATGTAATAATGAGTAGCAAAAATCTGGTCCATGCGCATCTCCCACTCCAAATAATCGTCAGGTCCGCGGTCACCAGAAAAAGGAGGTATGGACAATTTGATGCGTCCAAGACCACCATCATCAAGTGGAACACGACCAGCATGGCCAACACGGTCACGATCATGTGGCTGTACACGATGAGCACCTGCAGGATGAGCAGCAAACTGTCGTTGTTGTGGTGCATAATCAGCGTCATCGGCAAGTTCTCCTTCATAAGCGGGTGCCACGGGTCGATGATCATGAATTTCAGCAGGGCGGCGTGGTACCACGTCGCGAGGTTGTGCAGCAGGAGGGGGCTGCACGAGTGCACGGGCAGTAGCATCACCCATTGCATCAATCCGGGTAGCTAGCTGTGCAATTTGTGCTGTCAATGCGGCATGACTTCGCATAATAAAATCACACGTACTATCAAAACCAGCCCGAACATTAGGAGCCAAATCTGCAGCAAAAACAGGCAGAACAAGCTCCTCTTTCTTCTCTCCAGCAGCAATGGAATTTTCTCCGTCAACAGAGTTCACCATGGTGTGCAAACAACAGCCAAAACAATTTCAGACAAAACTAAATCAAACCAATCTGTCGCTCGGAATCAGACAAAGGACAATTCCGAATAGAAATGAGCAAATCCTCTATGTATCCGAGAGCTACACGGGCGGGCGGGACAGACGGGAGAGGCGACAGACGGGAGAGGCGACAGGGCGAGGCGCTCAACGCCAGGCTCTCGCGCAGCTCGGGGCGATCTGGCCCTCGCTCGACCAAAAGCGAGCGACGCCAACCCTCGCTCGACCACAGACCCTGTCTGGGGTCCGGCGTCCAGGCGGTAGCGATCTGCTTCTGTTTTTTTTTCTCTGCAGCGATCCGATCTGGAACTGGCCGGGTCACAGAGATCGATCCCGATCTCGCAGGAGGACGAGCGGAGGACAGAACGGCAGCAGCGACGCCCACGCGAGACCAGGTGGACCGCGTCCCTTTTTTTGACGAACTTGTACGATGCCTCGATTGGATCTACAAAAGGCACGATCCGATCCTCAGCCATCGATGATGAAAACAATCCTAGCTGATCTGAAAACTCAGCAAACTAGTAGAGAAATCTCAGCAGTAAATTCACCGTGATAAACCCGACAAATCTGATACCAAGATGATACGGATCAGCGTGATCCGAATGGGGGTTTGGCCCAATCTTTCACGGCGATCAAACGAACAGCAAGATAACAACAAGAGAATTGAATTTGAGACAGATCAAATCAAACCCTCTTGAACTCCTCACGTTGAAACTGACCGGAATCAACTCCCACGCATGGTATAACATCAGATCTCGAAGATCAGCAAGCAAACACACCGATATGCGTCCCCAAACATTGGGACTTTTCTGGTCTCTTTCTGAGCTCGAAAATAACAAGTCTGAACGATACAAGGCGGCTGCCATAACCCTATATGGGTGACTCCAAACGCTACTTTGGCTGGGCTAGGCCCCATACCAAACTAAAAGCCCAAATGGCCAAAACACACTTGATTTTGGACAGGCCCAAAACCATCACACACAAATAAAACCAAACTGAAATAAAAAATCACGCAAACTTAATTAAAATAGAACACCTAAATATCTTTGGCTACAGCGCCTCGACGACCATGAAACTCCATTGGAGGTGTACGAAAGTTGGGCTTCACATCATCTTCTGGAGGCACTTCAAAACAGAATTGTCCAATCTTCAGAACATAAGGAGGTGGTAAAATAGTAGGAGTAGTAGCTATGATCCCCTTATCAGGTGGACAGGGGCGGCACACTCCGATGGGTCGCCGGATGAGGGATCCATGGAGGCTTGGGGCGGCGACAGCGGCCCAAGAACACTAGTGGCGCGATCTTCCAGTCCGCGATGACGCGGGTTACAGAGGATAGTCGCCCGCGTGGCATGGGACAGAGGCGTCCGGATGGCGGCGCGCAGCAGCCGGAGGCCGTGGAGGCCGCGGGCCATGACAGGTGGGAGAGGCGGCAAGTTGGTGGAACCCTACGTCTGCGGATTTGGGCCTCTGTCGATCGGGAAGGTAAAAACATAGAACGATTAGTTTTTTTTCCATTGGAACACTGTTAACTTGGCGGTGGCAAAGGTGTAATATACCTGGTTTTGCAGGATAAAATCAGAAAATCAAATGATGTAGCTACAAAGTGCCTTCATCAACTCCAAACCAATAGTAAAGAAAGATAAAGAAAGAAGAAAGATTAAAGATTGATGGTAAAGTATGACACATTTTATCATTTTCTTAAATATAATATTGACCTTTAGGCTTTGGCTACACAACGTACAAGTATTTTGTGTCAATGCAAGTTTGTATCTCCATTTTAGAGTGTTTTCTGCATTGGCGTCATATCACCCTTACCCCATGCAACCAGAACTTGTCTTTGGTCGCATGGAGTGCCCTGTAGATTTCTCATCATTCTGTTAATCTGTTTATATGACCTAAACAAAAGACTCTCCCGAGCCACTCGCACGAGGGCAGCTCTGGAGGCCCCGATCTAGTTCCCAGCCGCCACCAGAGGTTGCCTCGACGGCCGCTACCGCCGCCTCGCCGGTGGTGGTGGCCACGCCTGGCCGTCGAAGGTGGCGGGCGGGGATGGCGCGGCCCACTGGTCTCCTTTCGTGTGGGGGGTCGTGTGCGAGGTCGTGCGGGTGCAGGCCAGGCGGCGGGGCGGCCGCGCTATGCAGCGCTCGCCGACGTGCTGCGGGGAGGCGAAGAGGAGACGGAGGGGAGCTTGTTTAGACTATGGCTTAGACTTTTGCATGTCATGCTTGATGTTATTTTGATTATATTCTTAGTAGTTTTTGCTGTAGCATGACTTGTCTCAAGTGACTGAGATTGCTTAATGTGCCTTTGAAAGAATCATGCATTGTTTTTATTATATGGGAGCATATTATTGTGGTATTCTCCTTTGATGCTTTATTTGGGTTGACTTGGCGCATGCTCACACCATGTTTGACTTTAACAAGTTGCCTCTAGCCTCTATGATCATTTGGTTTTTGACTTGTGATACCACTTTATGCTTTGGTAAATAATGTTTTGTCGCTATGCATGCTTATGGTCGTTACTGCTCTCTTAGTTGGTCGATCTCAGTCTTTAGCTAGCCTTCATTTGTACTGAGAGGGAATACTTCTCGTGCATCCAACTCCCAAAAACCAAAGTTTTCCAATGTGTCCACCATATCTACCTATTAGCAATTTGCTATTCCAAGTACATTCGTCTGCTTTTATCTATCTTCTAAATTAAACTTTTTGTTATGTAAAAATTAGTCAGTAAAGCTCTCACAAACCTGACGGCACATTTACTTCCTTGCACTTCAAAAACTTGACCATTGTGGCTCTCTTATGTTGATGTTATGCTTGCAAGTTGTAAGTTAGCTCAGCCATGCTATCATGGGGCATGCTTTCAACATTGCACTTACTCTTATTTAGTTGATATCATGATCTTTTGTTTATGGATACCTAGCAATGTGAAATAAGTTGGAAACTTGTGAGCTCATGGAGTTTGTATATGTGTTAGAAAAACGCCCGGGCCACTAATCTAAGCCATGCATCATTCATGGTGGAAATTTATAGCATGCCCATAGTGGACATTCGACGACGCATCTCAAAATAAAAAGATATACCAATGGTAAATAAAAGAGATACTGAGGTGTCCATTATTTGTTTGTCTTGTCATTTTGATGTGGGCTTGTTTCCATGTCATCGGGCAAGAGGTACCCCATTGGCGTTCTCGATGATACATGTATGCTTACAATGACAAGAACTTGCTTGGGACCTAAGTCGAGTAGCATGAGGTTTGGATATTCGTATTCACGGGACATGAGATTTTCAACTTATGATTTGTTAAGCATATACTTCATACTTGTACTCGCATTAACCTTAACCACTCAAGATGTCTATGATGGGGGCAATGAGAGCTCAAAGCTAGTAAGTATCATAATTTTTGGAAGGTTTACAAAAACTTGCAATCACTACTTCCCTCTGTGAAGGACCTTTCTTATACTTTTATGTTGAGTCTTCACCTTCTACCTTTATGCACCGTCTAAGAGAGCATAGTTATCATTCTGAGTATAACACTAGTAGAGATTTGCTTATAGCCAGCATGACTATCGCCGGCGCATAGGAAATATATTCGCCGGTGATAATATTACCCCTGGCGCATCCACCTTTATTCGCCGGTGATACGAGATTACCGCTGGCGCATAAGTCCCATATTCGCCGGTGATAATAGCTGGCGGTCCCAGCCCGGATGGGCCAGCCCCTATCCATTGTTATCCCCGGTGAATACACTAGATATGCGTCGGGGATAAGGGGGCTTACCACCGGCGAATTAAGAGCAATGCGCCGGGGATAATAATCTAGAAATTACCACCGGCGAACATGCCCTTATGCGCCGGGGATAAGGGGGCTGTAATATCCCAGCATTTAGGACAAAACGAAGGGTAGACTTAGGAATATTGTGCATTCATGCATCTTAAAACCTGAGTAAATTTTTCGCAAAATAAAACAAACCTGGGTGAGCAAACTTCTTTCAAAGCATCTTTAGTGTTAGAGGTGTTTTGATTGCTAAAGGTTTGTTAGGATCTCTTTAAGTTGATATTTAAGTGTTGTTGGAATTTAGAATTTATTCTTGAATTATCACAAATTCGAATATTTAATTTACAATAAAGGAATAACTCAATCAAATAATGAGTTAGATAAAAGAAAAGGAATTGAATATAAAATAAACAGAAACAATACTTTATTGATATTCCACAATCATACAAAGTCTTTACATCAAGGTCAAATTGAAAAGAAGATTACAGGAGATATTCAAATAAGAAGAAACCTAGCTCTAAACTAATTCAATTGATCTTCTTGAAGTCCATCTTCTAATCCTCATAGTTTGCAACCTGCAAAACAAAGCCAAAAATAAACAAAGCAAAAGATTAAAGGTTAGAGATATTTACTCTCAGACTAGGGCAAAGATTTTGCCATTGCATCATAGAGTAGTTTGGACAAGTGTAGTATCTGATCTGTTAAGTTACTGGGTACAACCCAAGACAGCCCACAGCAGATTCACAACACGGCCAGTTTAGGATCAGATCAAGCTATGGTGACAAGCAGCTCACAAGGAGCTTAGTCACTGCATGAGAAGCTTGTGCTGGCAGCACCACAGCTGCTAGCAAAGCTAGCAGTCGACCAGATGAGGAGCACCAGGGGAAGCAGCACACACACTTCCAGCACTGCACCAACGCAAGCACATCAGAGTACTTGCACCCCAGACCAAGAACAGAACCAGTTCTTGCAAATCATCACTCAACCACATCCAGCAAAACCATGGAGGCCAATTGAAGCTCAAGACCAAGCCAGGAGGAGAAGAACCAACAGCTCATATCAGGAGGAGAAGGACAAGTAGCAGCCAGGAGCAAGTCCAGGAGGTGAAGGACGAGCTTGAAGCTGAGCCAGGAGGAGAAGGCAAGCTAGAAGCAAGCCATCACCAACAGCAAGCAACTGAAGCTGTACACAACACTATCTTTGCACAACTACAGGCAACAGGTAGGAACCCTGCAAGCACATCACTGCTAGTGCATGTTTCCAGCATGAGTTGCTATTGGATAAGCCCTCAGTTTGGCAAAGATATGCTTTGCCAAACTCATCATTGGGAATCTTGATTAAAAGCCTCAGTTTACACTTCACTGGCACATCACAAGGAGTAAATCAACACAGAGAAACTTGTGCTGGGCACATGTCCTGTTGGGCATGCACCTCAAGCACACAAGTCTTGCAAGCATCACCAAATAGGTAGCAGTGGGCACACAAACAAGTTTAGCACCTCACAAACTACTCCTAGCCTCAGACCAGCATCACAGGCTTAAGTTAAAGGGGCAAGTTTCACCAAAAATGGATCACAGGTGTAGCTGCTGGGCACAAGATCAGAAGATCTTGCACCTCACCACAACTAACTGGATAATGAACAGACAAGTGCATATACAGTTGATAAATCATCTCCCTAGCTATCAAGAACTAGGAATCATATCAATCTTGCTTTAGCTAATGTCACAGAAGTCTGCAACACAGCATAGCATCTTATCACTTGGTTATCAGGGATAAGCAAGTGGCAGCAGCTAACACAACATACTTATCACTGAACATGTGTTAACAGTTAACTGAACAACCACATTCAGTTGACACCACAGTGTGGAGACACCAGCAACCACAGGGGAATTATCTAGCATACCATAGGTTAGAGCTAGCTAAGAGAGTACCGCACTGCTAGCACTTGTAGAGTGCTAACTGAAACTTGCAAGTATGCAAGGTTCAGAAACAACACCTCTGTCAGTAAGTGTGCTGACAGAGGAAGAAAAGGAGCAAGCAGATTATCACATAGCATAGCACCATCACAGTTAACTGAATCAAACATACATCCAGCAGCAGCATCACTGAGCAAGCTCTGTGAGCTTGGCTCACTGGTCTTGACCAGATGGCCAGAGACCAGGGCCAGAGAAGAGAAGTGCGGGGTAGAAAAGATGAAGAACACGCTCACCGTTCGCCCAGGCGCGTGTCTAGGCGGCATGGCGGGGCAGTGCCCGCGCGGCCGGCTAGATGCCACCCGAGGAAGTCTTCACCGCAGCACCACCGGGAGCACCGCATCTGGCGCTTCCACCGGCGTGCAACCCCACCAAGTTTTCCTCGGAGAAGTACCGCTGGCATTAGAGAGGGAGGCCGGCGAGGATTGGAGCTCAGTGGTGGCAGAGGGGTGAAATCCCAAGCGGGATCCAGCCATGGATCTCCTCGGAGAGGAGGCGGCCGGCGAAACTATTTGGTGGTGGTTGAAGAAGGCACAGCGGCGAGTATTTCGCCCAAGGTGGCAACGGCGTAGGTCACCGGAGCTGGCCAGAATCACCAGGCGGCGGCGGCGATCCAGATCGCCAGAGGGGTCGTCGGAGAAGAGGTAGGTGAGCGAGTGAGGGGCTGGGCTGGGTCGGTTGACCCAGACCCGAGCCGGGTCGGCTAAGCCGAGCCCGAGTGGGCTGGCTGGGCCAGTTGGCCGGATGGGCCGAATAGGCTTTTGCCAATTGGGTTTAATCCAAATTTCAAATTTAAATTCAAATGCTAATTCCTTTTTAAATTCAAACCAAATCTAAACATTCAAATAACTTTAATAAAACACTTTCTTATTCTTCAATGAATTAAATACTAAACATAAATACCAACCTCTGAATTATCTTTTTAGATCCATTTTAAAGCTTTTAACTTCTATTTTCAAATAAAACTTAATTATTATCTATTATATCAAAATTGAATTTCTTCTTTAAATTAAATTTTCTTTTTCTTTTCAAGTAACTCTACAAAAGTTTTATAACTTAAACTTTAATTCAAAACCTTTACTAAATTGTCTTAACACTTCAATAGGGTAAAACACACAAATATAACTTGTGTTTTTTTGAAACTCTTTAAACCCTAGAAAGTGGGTAAAACACACAAATAAGAAAACCAAGATCATAATTCACAATGCATAGCATATCATTGTGCATAGCATCCAACTATTTCTTGAAACATTGTCCTTACCGGACAATGCTTGGTTTTCTGTAGAACAAGGAGATCAGGAGCAACGCCAAGTATCCGACTCCATTACCTTTCAGTCACAAGGCAAGTTTATCTTGCTCATATCTCTTGATTGCACTGGTTTTGAAACTTCTTGCAAAGTGATAACTTCAAACTCTAACAGTTCAAAAGGATGGAAAATCTATTTTCATAAGTAATATGATTAGTGGTTATCGACCAGTGGTGATAACCTAGGAAGGCTGGCAGGTGGAACCACGGTAAGATTGTGGTGGTGGAGGTTCCACTTGCACAGGAAAGATAACCTAGGATTAACCACCAATGCCACAGTTATTCTTGTGCCGTAAAAACCGTGTCGTCCAAGAGACTTGGAATGGGACGGGAGAGTCAGCTGTATCTTCTCTCATTCGCATGTCAATGGACACTCAGCTACCGTTCGCCGTATATCTCGAAAGAATACGTGCACATGGGTGGGACCCCTTAGTGCCCACGGCCACTGGTGTCTATGATGGTCCGCAAGGGACGCCTAGGTACTTCATCGTTGGGGGTGAATATCAGGGGCACAACCTGCTTGCGTGAATTGGGTGGGCATGCGTTGTGCGGAGAAGGCAGTGATTGGCTTGGATCAATGACTGGGCCCCACATCATGGAATTGTGGACGGGAATGTACGCCCGGTTGTGCAGCAAGGCTTTGATCTCTTTTGGAAGGACACACCTCTGCAGAGTGTAAAATGATGTGACATGTTACCCCTTGTTCCGGGAAGGAGCTGCGAACGCGGCAGGAAAGGTGCTCTCAAGGCACTAATACCCTGTGTTGGCTGTTGGGCATAGTTTTCTAAAGTAAAAGCAATCTTTCAAGAAAACCTTGATAAAACCTTGCATAGGCCTACGACACTTTTGGGTCTGTGGCTATAGTTAGTGCATATCACACAACTTCTTTCTAAAGAAACTTGCTGGGTAACGCTCGTTACTCACCCCAATCTCTTAAACCCTTGCTAGACTGTGAAGAGCTCGATGAAGCCACTCTGAACGCAATCGAAGGCCAGCAGGACATCTTCTACGAGGAGCCGGATCTCTCTCGCGGTGTCGAAGGTGTGGATTATATCATTTGCTATGGAGCATCCTCCGGCGAGGAGTCAGAGTGAAGGGATACTAACTATTAGGGTAGTTCTGGAGCCGAGGAGCCGAGCAACTGTGGAATATGAATAAGTTGTTGAGTTCTTCCCGTGTTTAATTATTCGAGTTTTTCAGTTGTTGTAAACACTAAGCACTTGAGGTGTTCTCTTTAATGGGAGCATTTCGCTATCATCACGCTTTGGTCTGTAATAAATGTGAATCAGTTTGTATTTGGGCCCGCAATGTTTCTGTTGTACCATTCTGAGGGATGTAATATTTGTGTAGGCTTGTTCCGCAAGTGTTATATCAACGACTTGCATACTACAACATGCAGTGGTATGCTGGGTCACCGCAGCTGGTATCAGAGCAATTGCTTTGACCTTAGGTTGGAAACCTAGTAAAGGGATAGAACCTGTAGGAGTCTAGTAGCAACGGTAAAGAGTTCTCTAAATCTATGATGGTTATTCACTTGGGAATAGCTTAGTCATATTTTTAGTGTTACAATTCTTTATTATGATGCATCATACTAATTCTGTACCTTATTCTTGTAACAGCTATTATGGCATTGAGAGTTCCAGCACGTACCGTTTGGTCACAGAGGAAGACTCTGGAAGACTATGAGGGAACCTTGACTGAGCAGTTAGGGTCACTACTACGGGCTTTTGGACTCAGCACCATCATTCCTATTAAGACTTATACTTATAAGGATGATGGGACTGTGGTTAAGTACCATGTCGTGATCATGCTACCAGATGGATTAGCACCTAGTACAGTTCAGCCTTCCGGAGAGGGAAGAGGTGAGATTGCAGCTTACCACGAGGCAGTAGTGAGAGCTATTGCGACTATCAGGGAGTATAGAGCGGTGGAGTTAGCAGGTACCACTTTTACCGCTATTCCACATGATTCACTGATGGATGAGCCGGGAATGGATCACGGTGTTCTGGTGAAGAAGAAGCCAAAGTTAGCAGCCAGACTTCTTGATAGGTATAGGAAGATGGTAGGTTCACTGTATAACACTCACCAGGTCATTGTGGAGGACAAGGCGGAGATGCTCGATGACCTCACACACACTACTAGGAGGCAGGAGCAAGCACAGTTGATTAGGCAGGAGTCGGAGGGATCTCATTTCTCACCAGTTGTGGGAAAGCACAGTTACCCGACATAGCCTGGACCTTCCAGGTATTCCCTCACTCCTGAGCCCATTCACTACCCAGTTATCACTTCTAGTATGGAGGCGCAGCAGGGTCTCAAGGAGGTCTCGGAGTCCGAGCTTCCTATTGAGAACTCTGATGGGTGGAGGTTTGACTGGCTGGGAGACGGCCAGCGGTATACTAGCTCTTATGGAGGGACAGCTCACGCAGCAGGAGGTGGTGATGCCGTAGTCACTCCTGTTGTATCAGATGAGGAGGAGGATCCGATGGAGGTTCAGTTCGAGAGTCAGAAGCCAGTGGAGGCACCTATGGAGTAGGAAGCACCGTTTGATCACACCTATTGCACGGAGAGTGTGTGTTATGGAGAGGCGGAGCCCTTTCCTACTATGACTGCTCATGAGACCAGTGTGTACTTTGAGAGCTACCTCGGACAGAATGGACTAGTGTTGAGCGATACTTCTGCGATGGACACTTCTGACTTGGACTATGTTCCGGGTGGTAGGCCATTTGTTCCCGAGACAGTGCGCCGGACTACACGCCATCATGGGTGGACTCCGGGCATGTACTATGAGCCGTGAGATAGGACAGGATGTCAAGACCAAGACCGAAGCTTAGTTGTATCTGTGAATGCAGCTAGTGCTAGTTGTACGTTGTTGTAATAAGAGAGACGCTAGAACTATCCCGTCTCAATCTATGAGTGTACTCCACGTGTGAGAGTACGTGTTGTAACAATGACCTTGTACCCGTTTGTATGATATGTATAATATGTACCTTGTATCTGGTTTTCTTGTGATCTTCCATTTGGATTTGGATTTCTGTTTTCCATTGTGTGACTAGTTCTGAGCATGAAGTGAAGCTCAGAAAGCATGGGCATGGTGTAATTATGAGATCTTCGCTTTATGTTACAGGACTAGAGGGGCTATGGATACGGGTTTAGCTGCCGAGGCTGAGGAGCAACGTTTGGCACAAGAGGCTCAGGCGAAAGCTATGAATGACCAGCAGGCAGAAATGGAAGCCAAAGCAAAGGCTGATCAAGAAAATCAAGCTCATTTACCACCACCACCGTTCAGGCCTTTGGCGGAGCAAAGCTTTATGCAGTATATGCAGTTCATGCAAGAGACACAAAATAAATTTATGCAAGAGCTCATGGGGTATGTTGGAGCCGGAAGGGTTCCGGAGGCAAGAGGGGTAAGTCTTTCTGACTTCCTCAATGCAAAACCACTTCCTTTTGCATCCGCGGTGGAACCAATGGATGCGGAAGATTGGCTCATGGACACCGAAAGGAAATTGGAAGCGGTGGGAGCCAATGACGAGGAGAAGGTTCGTTATGCTGTACACCTTCTGTCAGGACCAGCCGCAGCATGGTGGGACAACGAAGTGACACTCCAACTTCCAGAGAAGGTGTTCTCTTGGGAAGAGTTCAAAGAAAGATTCCGTACCTTTCATGTGCCGGAAAGTGTGGTTGAGCTCAAGAGAAGGGAATTTGAAGACCTCAAGCAGGGGAGTGCAACAATGATGGCTTACATCAAGGAATTCAAAAGACTATCTCGTTACGTTAGTGATGAGGTTAGTACTGACAGTAAGAGGGTGAAAAGGTTTCTCAGGGGATTGGATCCATACGCGGCGATGCAGATGAAGTTGACTAAGCCGCGTAACTTCCAAGAACTCATGGATACATCCATTACTTGGGAAAATGATTACAAGTTGGTTCAGATGAGCCGACTGAAGAGAGCCAAGACGGAGGCCAAGAAAGTGCAACCAACCCGAAGTACTCCAAACCTGAGTTTCAAACCCAGGGTGAGGACAGGAGGAGCTCCACCTAATCGTAAGGTGTTTTCACCTAAAGGTCAGATCCTCTGCCACAAGTGTGGACTTCCAGGACATGTTCAGAAAGATTGCAACAAGCCAAGGATTATCTGTTATGCTTGCGGGAAGGAAGGGCATATCCGTCCAGATTGTCCTAATAAACCAGCTGGTGGATGGCCGGATAATCGTGGTGGTAAGTCAGGAGGAGGTGGTAGACCTGCATCTGGAGGTGGCAGCAGCAGCAAGAACGACAGCGGGAAAAGAGGCCGGAACTTTGGGAGGTTAAATTGCACATCTCTGGAAGAAGCTAACAATTCAGAAACGGTGGTCATAGGTACGCTAAGCATCTTTACTCATCCCGGTAAAGTTCTTTTTGATACCGGTGCCACTACATCATTCATTTCCAAAGATTTTGTTGAAAAGTATGGGTTAAGGTGTTGGGCGATAGCACATCCTATGACTGTTGTGACGGCCAGGGGTAAACTTTTAGTATCCCAATGCATACCAGACCAGGTCATTACGATCTGTGACTGTATTTACTTTGCCGATCTCTACGTTCTTCCACTCAAAAACATTGAAGTTGTTCTGGGAATGGATTGGATGTCGGATCATGGAGCACACATTGATTGTGAGGAGAAGACTGTGTCAATCCGGAAGCCTGGAGGTGGGAGAATCACATACCAAGCAGATAAGCATATCCATGTGGAGATTGGAATTCAACTCAATTCACTGAAAGAGGCTGATACGTCCAATTTGCATCACTATTTTGTATCATAATTTACTGTTATTCATTGATATATTTCATATTTAGACATGATACTTATGTTATTTCCTTTGCTTTCACATGTTTGATGATCATCGGAGGAGCTGCTGCCGGAGTCAGGAATCTGCTGGAAAAAGGACCATCAGGAGACCATATTTTGAAGATCAGGAAAATTCCAGAAAAATACCCAGAAATTATAATTTCCCAGAAGACTTACGGAGCCAGAAGGAGGAGTCGAGAGGGGCTAGGACTGGCCCACACGCTAGGGCGGCGCGGCCAGACCCCTGGCCGCGCCAGCCCTGTGTGAGGGGGCCCTGGCCCACCTCTGGTCTCTTCCTTTCGCGTACATCATCGTCCCGGAAAACCTAAGTCAGGGGGGTTCAGAGTTAGACACAGCCGCCTCTGCGGGGCGGAGAACACCAGAGAGAAAAAGCTCTCCGGCAGGGAGAAATCTGCCGGGGAAATTCCTTCCCGGAGAGGGGAGATCGTCGCCATCGTCATCACCATCGCACTGGACTTCATCGGGATCATCATCATCATCATCATCATCATCTACATCACCAGCACCTTCATCTCCACCATCACCTCGCCATCCCGCTGTAACATCTTGAGTTGGATCTTGTTATATTCATAGGGGAGACTTTCCCGGTGTTGATTACTCTTGTAGTTGATGCTATTGAGTGGAACCATTGAATTAAGGTTTATGTCCAGATTGTTATTTACCATTATTTCACCTCTGATCATGATCCATATGATGTCTTGTGAGTAGTTCGTTTAGTTCTTGAGGACATGGGAGAAGTCAAGATGTTAGTAGTGAATTATTGTTGAGAAATATTTAATGGTTTGATATTGTTGTGGTGCTATTTCACTAATGGTGTCATGTGAACGTCGACTACATGATACTTCACCATTTATGGGCCTAGTGAGATGCATTGTGTATTTGGTCACCGACTGTGGGGTTGCTGGAGTGACAGAAACCTAAACCTCCGTTGGGAAACCATTGCACCAGGGAGCGTAGGATCCTAGATCTTAAGGCTGTGGTTAGATTTATCTTAATTACTTTCTTGTATTTGCGGATGCTTGCAAGGGGTATAATCACAAGTGTGTATTTATCCTAGTAAGGGTAGTGCGCTAGCACAGGTTCACCCCCATAACACTTACCAAATCAATAAATACTATTGGCTCTATGAAGCGAAAGCTCTTGACAGAAACCTCCCGTGTGTCCTCGAGAACGTTTGGTTATTATAAGAACACAACCGGCTTGTCCTTTGCTGAATAAAGGATTGGGCCACTTGCTGCAATTGTTACTACTGTCTTCTATTTACTCGCACTTTATTTACTCGTATTACCAAATACTCCTGAAAACCCGTTTGCTAGTATTTACAGTGATTCCTTGATCAAAACTGCTCATCAAAACCTTCTGCTCCTCGTTGGGTTCGACACTCTTATTTATCGAAAGTACTACGATACACCCCCTATACTTGTGGGTCATCAAGACTATTTTCTGGCGCCGTTGCCGGGGAGTGTAGCGCTATTGAAGAGTGGAATTAGTAAAGGTAACCGTCACTGTGAGTATTGTTTTATTTTGTCTTTTATTTTTGTTCTGCTATGGAGAACTCTCCATTTGGTTTCCTATTTGGAAACACATCTACTACTGCTACTGCTGCTGCTGCACATGCGGAGGAACCACCACCGCCGCCGCCTGCTGAAATTGATCCTTTTAAAATACCTATGAAAATTGTTGGGCGTATTATGGATAACTGCTATTCAGGAGATGGAACTGTCCATCCGGGTGATCACTTATTATTTATACATGAATTATGCGAGTTGTTCAGGTGTGCAGGTATTTCACCAAGCCAGGTCAAGAAGAAATTATTCTCTATATCATTGAAAGGCAGAGCTGAAGAGTGGTATCGACTACTCCAAGATGGTCCATCTATGGCATGGGAGGATATTGTGCCTCTGTTTTATTCCAAGTTTTATCCTCCAAGTGAAATTCATAAAGACCGTAACAAGATATATAATTTTTGGCCTCATGATGGAGAGAGTATTGCCCAAGCGTGGGGGAGATTGAAGTTACTGATGCTCAAATGTCCCATTCATGAGCTCCCCAATAATATTGTTATTGATAATTTTTATGCGCGGCTTACCCTTCCTGATAAGGATTATTTGGATGCTTCTTGTTTTGGATCATTCACTCATATGAAAGAAGATGCCAAGTGGAAACTTCTTGACCGTATAAAAGAGAATGCTGAAGGTTGGGAAAACGACAAAGGTAGGAAGTCAAGTATAAACTATGATTATGAATGCATTAAATCTTTTATGGGAACCGATGACTTTCATAGTGTTAGCGCTGCTTATGGTCTTGATTCCCAAATACTTGCTAATTGTCTTAAGGCCTTTGCTTCCTATATTGATGTTCCAAAGAAAGATTGGAACAAATATCATGCGCCTTATAAAGACTCTATTAGTCATATACCTGCTGCTGCTACAGAAGTTTGTACGGTTGATAGCATCATTCCTGAACCTTATATTGAGAAGACACCCTTCCCTGCTAAGGTAAAAAAGTACTCTACTTTGGTAAGTGTGTCCAATAAAAGTACTAAGAAAGCTGCAAAGCCTGATGAGCAAATTACTATTAAGTCTCATGTTGCTATATTGAAAGATCTTGTTACTAAAGATGTGGGAGATGAATATATTCTTTTTTGTGAAGATGCTTCTAACATTCTCTCGCATCCTAAAAAGCACAGGAAAGCAAGTGTTCCTGTTATTTCTGTCAGGATTGGAGATCATTGCTATTATGGTTTATGTGATATTGGTGCTAGTGCAAGTGCTATTCCCTTAGAGCTTTATAAAGAAATTATGCACGAGATTGGCGCTTGTGAACTTGAAGATATTGATGTGGTTGTTCAGCTTGCTAACCGAGAGACTGTTTGGCCTCTTGGTATTGTTCGAGACGTGGAAGTTCTATATGGTAAGACTAAATACCCTACTGATTTTCTAGTACTTGGTAAGGAGGCTAGTACAACTTGCCCTATTATTTTTGGTAGACCGTTTTTGAATACTTGTGGCGCAGTGATAGATTGTAAGAAGGAGAAAATTTTTACTAAGTTTAATGGAGAGTCTTATGAGTTTAATTTTTCCAAGTTTGCTAAGACTTCTTATGAAAATGACACGCCTAATGAAAATTTTCGAGTTGAGCAGCTTGCTTCTATTGCTCTTGCCCCTAATAATGCCTTGCAGCAATTCATGGAAGATCACGAAAGTGATGTTTTTAGCAAGGAAAGAGAAGAGATTGACGATATTCTTCTTCGTCAACCACCATTACTCAAGCATAATCTACCTGTGGAGGATCTTGGTACCACTTTGCCGCCTAGAGAAGATCCTGTGTTTGAATTAAAACCTTTGCCTGATGACCTCAAATATGCTTATATTGATGATAAGAAAATATATCCTGTTATTATTAGTTCTAAACTTTCAGGAAAGGAAGAAGAAAGATTATTGGAGATATTGAGGAAACACCGAGGAGCTATGGGATATACTCTTGATGATTTAAAAGGGATTTCTCCTACTTTATGTCAGCATGCCATTAATATGGAGAAAGACGCGAAGCCAGTTGTAGAGCATCAACGCCGCTTAATTCCCAAGATGAAGGATGTGGTAAGGAATGAGGTATTAAAACTCCTTGATGCTGGTATTATTTATCCTATTGCTGATAGTAGATGGGTTAGTCCTGTTCATTGTGTTCCTAAGAAAGGAGGTATGACTGTTGTACCTAATGAGAATAACGAGCTTATTCCTCAAAGGGTAGTTGTTGGTTATAGAATGTGCATTGATTATAGGAAGGTAAACAAAGTTACTAAGAAAGATCATTACCCTTTACCGTTTATAGATCAAATGCTAGAAAGGTTGTCTAAGAAGACTCATTTTTGTTTCCTTGATGCTTATTCTGGTTTTTCTCAAATTGCTGTTAAGAAGGATGATCAAGAGAAAACCACTTTTACTTGTCCTTATGGAACTTATGATTATAGACGTATGCCTTTTGGTTTATGCAATGCTCCTGCTACTTTTCAAAGATGCATGTCTGCTATTTTTCATGGCTTTTGTGAAGAAATTGTGGAGGTCTTCATGGACGATTTTTCCGTCTATGGAACTTCCTTTGATAATTGTTTGCACAACCTTGATAAAGTTTTGCAGAGGTGCGAAGAAACTAACCTTGTTCTTAATAGGGAGAAATGCCACTTTATGGTAAATGAAGGAATTGTCCTTGGACATAAAATCTCTGAAAGAGGTATTGAAGTTGACAGAGCAAAAGTGGAGGCAATTGAGAAAATGCCATGTCCAAGAGATGTTAAAGGTATTCGTAGTGTTCTTGGTCATGCTGGTTTCTATAGGAGGTTTATTAAAGATTTCAAAGCCCCTTACCAATCTTCTTCAAAAGGATGTACCATTCGTCTTTGATGATGATTGTAAGGAAGCTTTTGAAACTCTTAAGAAGGCTTTAACTACTGCTCCTATTGTTCAACCACCTGATTGGAATTTACCTTTTGAAATTATGTGTGATGCTAGTGATTTTGCTGTTGGTGCTGTTCTTGGACAGCGCATAGATAATAAGTTGAATGTTATTCATTATGCTAGTAAGACTCTTGATGCTGCTCAGGAGAATTATGCTACTACTGAGAAAGAGTTTCTTGCTGTTGTTTTTGCATGTGATAAGTTTAGATCTTATATTGTTGATTCTAAAGTTACTATTCATACTGATCACGCTGCTATTAGATATCTTATGACTAAGAAGGATGCTAAGCCTAGGCTTATTAGATGGGTGTTGCTTTTACAAGAGTTTGATTTGCATATTGTAGATAGGAAAGGTGCTGAAAATCCTGTGGCTGACAACTTGTCTAGATTGGAAAACATTTCTTTTGATCCTATTCATGTTAATGATAGTTTTCCAAATGAACAGTTGGCTGCAATTAATGCAACTTCACGGGACCTTCCTTGGTATGCTGATTATGCTAACTTTATTGTTTCCAAGTATTTGCCTCCGACCTTTACAGCTCAGCAAAGAAGAAAATTCTTCTATGATTTGAGGCATTATTTTTGGGATGACCCACATTTATATAAAGAAGGAGTTGATGGTATTATGAGAAGATGCGTACCGGAATATGAGCAACAAGAGATATTAAGAAAATGCCATAGCAGTGCTTATGGAGGGCATCATGCTGGAGATAGAACCGCACAGAAGGTTCTACAATCAGGTTTTTATTGGCCAACCCTCTTTAAGGATGCCAGAAGGTACGTTTTATCTTGCGATGAATGTCAGAGAGTTGGAAATATTTCTAGACGCAATGAAATGCCTATGAATTACACTCTTGTTATTGAACCGTTTGATTGTTGGGGATTTGACTTTATGGGTCCTTTTCCTCCTTCAAGAGGCTATACTCATATACTTGTTGCTATAGATTATGTTACTAAATGGGTAGAAGCCATACCTACAAAGAGTGCCGATGGTGAGACTTCGTTAAAAATGCTTAAGGATGTTATTTTTCCTAGGTTTGGAGTGCCTAGATATCTTATGACTGACGGAGGTTCTCATTTTATTCACGGTAGTTTTAGAAAGACTCTTGCTAAGTATGATGTCAATCATAGAATTGCTTATGCTTATCATCCCCAAACTAGTGGGCAGGTAGAGCTTTCAAATAGAGAGATCAAGTCTATCTTGCAGAAGACTGTTAGTAGATCTAGGAAAAACTGGGCTAGTAAGTTAAATGACGCTTTATGGGCTTATAGAACTGCTTATAAGAACCCCATGGGTATGTCTCCTTATAAGATGGTTTACGGAAAAGCGTGTCACTTGCCCTTAGAATTAGAACACAAAGCTTTTTGGGCAGTGAGAGAGCTTAATAGAGATTTTAAACTAGCCGGTAAGAAGAGGTTGTTAGATTTGAGTTCTCTAGATGAGTGGAGAAACGAAGCGTATGAGAATGCCAGACTTTTCAAAGAGAAAGTCAAGCAATGGCATGATAAGAGAATTCTTAAGAGAGAGTTCCATGTTGGTGAGAAAGTCCTATTGTATAGGTATCGTCTCAGATTTTTTGCAGGTAAATTACTTTCTAAATGGGAAGGACCATTTGTTATTGTGGAAGTGTACCGCTCAGGTGCTATTAAGATTGCTTCATTGAAAGATGATTCTACACAAGTGGTGAATGGGCAAAGACTCAAACATTATATTTCTGGAGATTCTTATAATGAAGATGTTGATGTTATTGAAACAATTTCTCTGGAAGATTACATCCAAGACAAACTGCAGGAACCTGCAGAGTTCGTTTTCGAATAGGTAACAGTTCTAGTCAGAAAAGTTTCGCGAAAAGTTCTTATTTTAATATTTTTGCTGTTTTTAATAAATATGAAAAATCACGAGACGAAAACGGGGAGGAAAAGGAGTCCGTGTGGGTCTCACACACGGGTGGCGCGGGCCCACCCCTGGCCGCGCCACCCCCGTGTGAGAACGCCTCGGAACTCTTTTCCGTCCCGGTTTCCTCCTGTGACTTCGTTTCGATGTATAATTTTCGCCTATTTAACCTCCCGGAGTTCCCGAGGTCTGTATATCGTTTTCTCGTCGTGTTTTGTTTCGAGCTGTTTCTGTCAGGAGTTGATCTTAAGCTTTGGGAAGTCATGGCCTCTTCAAGCGGGGACAAGGGGAAGACACCTCCAGAGGATGATCACCAAATTCCCAAGTTGAAGGAGGGACAGATTACCGCTGGATCAAGGACAAGAAAGCCTACTTTCGTAGGATCGACTAACACTGGACGCGCTTTTTCTCATAATTTGCAGGGACCAATGCCACCAGTTCTTGATCTCAGTTCCTACCCTGCATCAGTGGAGGCCCTTCGGGTCACCAATGAGATGTGCGATAGATATCGAGCTCTTAGGATGGAGGTGGAGATACTTCGAGAGGAGAATAATAGGCTTCGTAGGATGCTGGAGGATTTTCTCACCCCAATCATGATTGCGCCGCCACCGCCAAAGGAGTAATTCGTCATCGGAATAGGCATCCCCTTGGCTTGTTCCAAGCTTGGGGGAGTGCCGCGGTATCACATCACTACTTTCTGTTCATTTACTTTTCAAGTAGAGTCTTATCATGAATAGAGAAGTTATCATATAGAATAGTTTACAGTTGGAAGTATCCTCCTTAGTTAGTTATCTTTGTATCCCTTGGTGTGGGTTGCGGTAATGAAATATTAATGAGAAGTTTTATCGTTTACTTTTCGCACACTTTATGTTAGTCTGCAATCTCTCTTATGTGACTAGTCTTGTTGATTGGTATTGGTATCACATTGGGAGCATGAGTAGATTCAGTTGGTTTTGGCAAACCTAGCTTGGTCAGTAGCAACTTTACCTTGAAGTTTGAGTAGAAAAGAATAAAGAAGTGCTTGCAGTACATCACTTCAGTTTTCCTTATGTTTGGCTTATAAGCATCGTTATTCTTAAAGTTAAAATCGTTGTACTTTCAGGGGAGTTTGCATGATTGTTCTTATTATATGTATGTTTGTTTGTTTCATGCAACTCTTATGCTTGCTACCCAACCTTGCTAGCCAAAAACCTGTACTGAGAGGAAATACTTCTCGTGCATCCAATTCCCAAAAGCCAAGTCACTTCCAAAGAGTCCACTATAAATTCCTATGCATGGTATTTTAAGCCATTCCAAGTAAATTTTCATGTGCTACCTTTCAAAAACTTTCAAACACTTCTCATTTTGTGCCACTGTTTTTAGCTCATGAGGACGTAGTGGATGGGTTTGTTATCTTCCATACTAAATTAAGTACCCCTCGACTAGGCAGCTTCATCTGCTCGTCAATAATTTGGCAAGGGAGCTGGTCAGACCATTATAATCTTAATTCTAAAAGAAAGAAAAAGGCACTCCTCCAATGGATTGTGAAAGTTGGTCGGCACCCGATGGAATCGGTTAGCCATGGTTTGAGAAAGGAAAAGGTGGGGAGGAGTGCCAAGCTATAAAAGAGCACTAAAGTGCCAATTAATCAAACATCTCGGAACCGCTCTCACTTGTTTAGTATGGAAGATATCAAGAACTCCGTTGCTAGTCGTTGACAAAAGCAACCACCTCTCAAAACAATTTTCACCTCTGTTTTACAAATGAAAAGCTCTAGCACATGTTTAATCCCTACTTCCCTCTGCGAAGGGCCTATCTTTTACTTTTATGTTGAGTCAACCTATTTCCCTCTATCTCAAGCAAGCATTTGAGTTGTTATGTTTCACTCATCCATATGTTGATCCGTTTAATCATGTTTATTATCTTCCTTGTTTTTGTATAATGCTTTTGTCTGAAGGAATACATCTTTGAAAGCTTTCTTTGAATGCAAAAGTTTACTTTGTTGAGCATATAGTCTCTACTATATTAGCTCTGTTTTAAAAGGCTCCGTTTAAAAGAGAGAATAGTTTGTTCTCCATTCTTTGACCAAGAACTAAGGTTTGCCATTGCCAATTATAATTTACCTTGTGCATCTTTACATGTGATTCCCTTTTACCTATTGCAAGCTTACATCTTATAGAGGGAAGTTGCTGTCTACTATAATTTGTGCTTTAGTGAATGTGATGCTTCTTGTTCGTATTTTGATTATCGACACTTCACTCCATAAACCTGTGGTCATGTTTACCGAGTTTAGTTTTCGCTTGGGGACAAGCGAGGTCTAAGCTTGGGGGGGTTGATACGTCCAATTTGCATCACTATTTTGTATCATAATTTACTGTTATTCATTGATATATTTCATATTTAGACATGATACTTATGTTATTTCCTTTGCTTTCACATGTTTGATGATCATCGGAGGAGCTGCTGCCGGAGTCAGGAATCTGCTGGAAAAAGGACCATCAGGAGACCATATTTTGAAGATCAGGAAAATTCGAGAAAAATACCCAGAAATTATAATTTCCCAGAAGACTTACGGAGCCAGAAGGAGGAGTCGAGAGGGGCTAGGACTGGCCCACACGCTAGGGCGGCGCGGCCAGACCCCTGGCCGCGCCAGCCCTGTGTGAGGGGGCCCTGGCCCACCTCTGGTCTCTTCCTTTCGCGTACATCATCGTCCCGGAAAACCTAAGTCAGGGGGGGTTCAGAGTTAGACACAGCCGCCTCTGCGGGGCGGAGAACACCAGAGAGAAAAAGCTCTCCGGCAGGGAGAAATCTGCCGGGGAAATTCCTTCCCGGAGAGGGGAGATCGTCGCCATCGTCATCACCATCGCACTGGACTTCATCGGGATCATCATCATCATCATCTACATCACCAGCACCTTCATCTCCACCATCACCTCGCCATCCCGCTGTAACATCTTGAGTTGGATCTTGTTATATTCATAGGGGAGACTTTCCCGGTGTTGATTACTCTTGTAGTTGATGCTATTGAGTGGAACCATTGAATTAAGGTTTATGTCCAGATTGTTATTTACCATTATTTCACCTCTGATCATGATCCATATGATGTCTTGTGAGTAGTTCGTTTAGTTCTTGAGGACATGGGAGAAGTCAAGATGTTAGTAGTGAATTATTGTTGAGAAATATTTAATGGTTTGATATTGTTGTGGTGCTATTTCACTAGTGGTGTCATGTGAACGTCGACTACATGATACTTCACCATTTATGGGCCTAGTGAGATGCATTGTGTATTTGGTCACCGACTGTGGGGTTGCTGGAGTGACAGAAACCTAAACCTCCGTTGGGAAACCATTGCACCAGGGAGCGTAGGATCCTAGATCTTAAGGCTGTGGTTAGATTTATCTTAATTACTTTCTTGTATTTGCGGATGCTTGCAAGGGGTATAATCACAAGTGTGTATTTATCCTAGTAAGGGTAGTGCGCTAGCACAGGTTCACCCCCATAACACTTACCAAATCAATAAATACTATTGGCTCTATGAAGCGAAAGCTCTTGACAGAAACCTCCCGTGTGTCCTCGAGAACGTTTGGTTATTATAAGAACACAACCGGCTTGTCCTTTGCTGAATAAAGGATTGGGCCACTTGCTGCAATTGTTACTACTGTCTTCTATTTACTCGCACTTTATTTACTCGTATTACCAAATACTCCTGAAAACCCGTTTGCTAGTATTTACAGTGATTCCTTGATCAAAACTGCTCATCAACACCTTCTGCTCCTCGTTGGGTTCGACACTCTTATTTATCGAAAGTACTACGATACACCCCCTATACTTGTGGGTCATCAGAGGCCAAACTAGAAGATATTCCCGTGGTTAACGAGTTCATGGATGTATTTCCCCAAGAATTACCAGGAATGCCACCGGATTGGGAAATAGAATTCACTATTGATCTGAAGCCAGGCACAGCACCAATTTCACAAGCACCCTATAAAATGGGTCCTAAAGAGTTGAAAGAACTAAAAGAGCAGTTAGATGAGTTGGAAAGTAAGGGATTCATCCAAGAAAGTATATCACATTGGGGTTCGCCAGTCATATTTGTGGATAAAAGAGATGGAGGTAGAAGAATGTGTGGGGATTTCAGGAATCTGAACAATGTCACCATCAAAAACAAGTATCGTTTGCCAAGAATTCAAGATCTGTTTGATCAAGTCCATGGAGCTAAGGTTTTCTCAAAAATTGATCTGAGATCAGGGTATCATCAAATCAAGATAAAGCCTGAAGATGTACCAAAGACTGCATTTGTCTCAAGGTATGGCCATCATGAATATTTAGTTGTTCCTTTTGGTCTGACCAATGCTCCGGCAATTTTCATGAACTTGATGAACAAGATTTTCATGCCATATTTGGACAAGTTTGTGATAGTGTTTATCGATGACATTCTGATTTATTCCAAGAATAAAGAGGATCATGCCAAACATCTCAAAATGGCATTGCAAGTATTACGAGAACATCAACTGTATGCTAAATTCAGCAAGTGTGAATTTTGGTTGGATCAAGTAGAATTCCTTGGTCATGTCATAAGCAAGGAAGGGATTGCCGTGAATCCAAGCAAAGTTCAGTCAGTCTTGGATTGGCAAGCTCCAACCAATGTGAAGGAAATAAGAGGATTTCTAGGAATGGCCGGATACTATCGGAGATTCAATGAAGGATTCTCAAAGATAGCTGGACCGATGACAAAATTGTTAAGGAAAAACACTCCATTTGAATGGACTGAGAAATGTGAAGAGAGTTTTCAAGAGCTGAAAAAGAAACTCACAACGGCACCTATCTTAGCAGTACCAGAAACTGGAAAGGATTATACAGTTTACTGCGATGCATCCAAGAATGGACTGGGCTGTGTTCTAATGCAAGACCGGAAGGTAATTGCTTATGGTTCAAGACAACTTAAACCACATGAAGTCAATTACCCAACACATGATCTAGAATTGGCAGCAGTGGTATTTGCTCTCAAGCAATGGAGGCAATTTCTTTATGGAGCCAAATGTGAGCTTTACACCGATCACAAGAGCCTGAAATACTTCTTTACTCAGAAGGAGTTGAACATGAGGCAGAAAAGATGGCTAGAGTTGATCAAGGATTATGATCTTACTATTAATTATACTCCCGGAAAGGCTAATGTGGTAGCTGATGCATTAAGCCGGAAGAGCACCGTAACACAGCAAATGGATAGAGAGCTTCTAGAGGAATTGCTTAAGGACCTGGAAAGACTGGAAATAGAATGTCTGGAGGTCCAATCTTTGGGGGGTATTCACACTATGAGAGTAATGGAGGAAAGACAAAGTGATTTGAAATACACTATATTCAGAAGACAAGATGAAGATCCTTTCATCGCCGAAGAAATCCGCAGGATTGAAGAGGGTAGACCATCTGAATTCCGTTTGGGTGACTTTGATTCACTCTGGTTCCAGAACCGAATCTGTGTGCCAGATATACCAGAGATCAAAGGGCTGATTCTCAAGGAGGCCCATGAGACACCATACTCCATACATCCGGGAAGTACAAAGATGTACATGGATCTCAAGGAATTGTTCTGGTGGAATAACATGAAGCGGGACATAGCCAAGTATGTAGCCGAATATCACACCTGTCAAAGAGTTAAGGCAGAACATCAAAGTCCAGCAGGGTTACTTCAACCTCTGGACATTCCGGAGTGGAAATGGGAGGAAATCGGGATGGACTTTATTACAGGTTTACCTTTGACCAAAAGGCACAAAGATATGATCTGGGTGATAGTTGATCGACTCACAAAAGGTGCACATTTCTTGCTGGTGAACCAAAAGGATAGTGCCGAAAAGCTGGTGGAGATCTATGTAAAAGAAATCGTCAGCAAGCATGGAGTACCCAAGAAGATTGTCTCTGGTAGAGGATCTGTTTTCACATCAATATTTTGGAGAGATCTTCATACAACACTGGGATCACAATTGGACTTCAGCACAGCTTATCATCCTCAAACTGGAGGGTAAACTGAAAGAACAAACCAAATCTTGGAGGATATGCTACGGGCATGTGCGCTTGATTTTGGAGGTTCATGGGATGAGCACTTACCACTAGCAGAGTTCTCTTACAACAACAGCTATCAAAGCAGTTTGAAAGCAGCACCATTTGAAGTATTATATGGACGCAAGTGCAGATCTCCAATATGTTGGTTTGAGCCGGGAGTGGTTTGAGCCGGGAGGCAACCATGAATTTGAAACGGATTTCATCAAAGAGAAGCAAGGCATCATTGATACCATCCGAGATCGTTTGAAGATAGCTCAAAGTCGACAAAAGAGTTATGCAGATCAAAAGATGCGGACATGGGAACCCAAAGTGGGGGACTTGGTCTATCTGAAGGTTAGTCCTATGAAAGGAGTCAAAAGGTTCGGTATTAAGGGGAAGTTAAGCCCAAGGTATATTGGACCATTCAAGATTCTGAGTCAAAACCGAAGTGTTGCTTTTGAATTAGAGCTTCTAGCAAAATTGAAGCAAGTTCACAATGTCTTCCATGTTTCTCAACTTCGGAAGCGTTTGAAAGCACCGGAAGATTCTATTACACATGAAGACTTGGATCTTCAAGCAGACTTGACTTATGAGGAGAAGCCAATAAAGATCTTAGAGGAGAACTGGAAGAGGCTTCGAAACCATGCAATTAAATTCTGTAAAGTTCAATGGAATCATCACTCCGAAAGGGAAGCAACTTGGGAGAAAGAAGAGGATTTGAGACAAGCATATCCAGATCTATTCAGGTACATAAAGTATTAACTTCGGGACGAAGTTCTGATAAGGGGGGAAGACTGTAATATCCCAGCATTTAGGACAAAACGAAGGGTAGACTTAGGAATATTGTGCATTCATGCATCTTAAAACTTGAGTAAATTTTTCGCAAAATAAAACAAACCTGGGTGAGCAAACTTCTTTCAAAGCATCTTTAGTGTTAGAGGTGTTTTGATCGCTAAAGGTTTGTTAGGATCTCTTTAAGTTGATATTTAAGTGTTGTTGGAATTTAGAATTTATTCTTGAATTATCACAAATTCGAATATTTAATTTACAATAAAGGAATAACTCAATCAAATAATGAGTTAGATAAAAGAAAAGGAATTGAATATAAAATAAACAGAAACAATACTTTATTGATATTCCACAATCATACAAAGTCTTTACATCAAGGTCAAATTGAAAAGAAGATTACAGGAGATATTCAAATAAGAAGAAACCTAGCTCTAAACTAATTCAATTGATCTTCTTGAAGTCCATCTTCTAATCCTCATAGTTTGCAACCTGCAAAACAAAGCCAAAAATAAACAAAGCAAAAGATTAAAGGTTAGAGATATTTACTCTCAGACTAGGGCAAAGATTTTGCCATTGCATCATAGAGTAGTTTGGACAAGTGTAGTATCTGATCTGTTAAGTTACTGGGTACAACCCAAGACAGCCCACAGCAGATTCACAACACGGCCAGTTTAGGATCAGATCAAGCCATGGTGACAAGCAGCTCACAAGGAGCTTAGTCACTACATGAGAAGCTTGTGCTGGCAGCACCACAGCTGCTAGCAAAGCTAGCAGTCGACCAGATGAGGAGCACCAGAGGAAGCAGCACACACACTTCCAGCACTGCACCAACGCAAGCACATCAGAGTCCTTGCACCCCAGACCAAGAACAGAACCAGTTCTTGCAAATCATCACTCAACCACATCCAGCAAAACCATGGAGGCCAATTGAAGCTCAAGACCAAGCCAGGAGGAGAAGAACCAACAGCTCATATCAGGAGGAGAAGGACAAGTAGCAGCCAGGAGCAAGTCCAGGAGGTGAAGGACGAGCTTGAAGCTGAGCCAGGAGGAGAAGGCAAGCTAGAAGCAAGCCATCACCAACAGCAAGCAACTTAAGCTGTACACAACACTATCTTTGCACAACTACAGGCAACAGGTAGGAACCCTGCAAGCACATCACTGCTAGTGCATGTTTCCAGCATGAGTTGCTATTGGATAAGCCCTTAGTTTGGCAAAGATATGCTTTGCCAAACTCATCATTGGGAATCTTGATTAAAAGCCTCAGTTTACACTTCACTGGCACATCACAAGGAGTAAATCAACATAGAGAAACTTGTGCTGGGCACATGTCCTGTTGGGCATGCACCTCAAGCACACAAGTCTTGCAAGCATCACCAAATAGGTAGCAGTGGGCACACAAACAAGTTTAGCACCTCACAAACTACTCCTAGCCTCAGACCAGCATCACAGGCTTAAGTTAAAGGGGCAAGTTTCACCAAAAATGGATCACAGGTGTAGCTGCTGGGCACAAGATCAGAAGATCTTGCACCTCACCACAACTAACTGGATAATGAACAGACAAGTGCATATACAGTTGATAAATCATCTCCCTAGCTATCAAGAACTAGGAATCATATCAATCTTGCTTTAGCTAATGTCACAGAAGTCTGCAACACAGCATAGCATCTTATCACTTGGTTATCAGGGATAAGCAAGTGATAGCAGCTAACACAACATACTTATCACTGAACATGTGTTAACATTTAATTGAACAACAACATTCAGTTGGCACCACAGTGTGGAGACACCAGCAACCACAGGGGAATTATCTAGCATACCATAGGTTAGAGCTAGCTAAGAGAGTACCGCACTGCTAGCACTTGTAGAGTGCTAACTGAAACTTGCAAGTATGCAAGGTTCAGAAACAACACCTCTGTCAGTAAGTGTGCTGACAGAGGAAGAAAAGGAGCAAGCAGATTATCACATAGCATAGCACCATCACAGTTAACTGAATCAAACATACATCCAGCAGCAGCATCACTAAGCAAGCTTTGTGAGCTTGGCTCACTGGTCTTGACCAGATGGCCAGAGACCAGGGCCAGAGAAGAGAAGTGCGGGGTAGAAAAGATGAAGAACACGCTCACCATTCGCCCAGGCGCGTGTCTAGGCGGCATGGCGGGGCAGTGCCTGCGCGGCCGGCTAGATGCCACCCGAGGAAGTCTTCACCGCAGCACCACCGGGAGCACCGCATCTGGCGCTTCCACCGGCGTGCAACCCCACCAAGTTTTCCTCGGAGAAGTACCGCTGGCATCAGAGAGGGAGGCCGGCGAGGATTGGAGCTCAGTGGTGGCGGAGGGGTGAAATCCCGAGCGGGATCCAGCCACGGATCTCCTCGGAGAGGAGGCGGCCGGCGAAACTATTTGGTGGTGGTTGAAGAAGGCACAGCGGCGAGTATTTCGCCCAAGGTGGCAACGACGTAGGTCACCGGAGCTGGCCGGAATCACCAGGCGGCGGCGGCGATCCAGATCGCCAGAGGGGTCGTCGGAGAAGAGGTAGGTGAGCGAGTGAGGGGCTGGGCTGGGTCGGTTGACCCAGACCCGAGCCAGGTCGGCTAAGCCGAGCCCGAGTGGGCTGGCTGGGCCAGTTGGCCGGATGGGCCGAATAGGCTTTTGCCAATTGGGTTTAATCCAAATTTCAAATTTAAATTCAAATGCTAATTCCTTTTTAAATTCAAACCAAATCTAAACATTCAAATAACTTTAATAAAACACTTTCTTATTCTTCAATGAATTAAATACTAAACATAAATACCAACCTCTGAATTATCTTTTTAGATCCATTTTAAAGCTTTTAACTTCTATTTTCAAATAAAACTTAATTATTATCTATTATATCAAAATTGAATTTCTTCTTTAAATTAAATTTCCTTTTTCTTTTCAAGTAACTCTACAAAAGTTTTATAACTTAAACTTTAATTCAAAACCTTTACTAAATTGTCTTAACACTTCAATAGGGTAAAACACACAAATATAACTTGTGTTTTTTTGAATCTCTTTAAACCCTAGAAAGTGGGTAAAACACACAAATAAGAAAACCAAGATCATAATTCACAATGCATAGCATATCATTGTGCATAGCATCCAACTATTTCTTGAAACATTGTCCTTACCGGACAATGCTTGGTTTTCTGTAGAACAAGGAGATCAGGAGCAACGCCAAGTATCCGACTCCATTACCTTTCAGTCACAAGGCAAGTTTATCTTGCTCATATCTCTTGATTGCACTGGTTTTGAAACTTCTTGCAAAGTGATAACTTCAAACTCTAACAGTTCAAAAGGATGGAAAATCTATTTTCATAAGTAATATGATTAGTGGTTATCGACCAGTGGTGATAACCTAGGAAGGCTGGCAGGTGGAACCACGGTAAGATTGTGGTGGTGGAGGTTCCACTTGCACGGGAAAGATAACCTAGGATTAACCATCAATGCCATAGTTATTCTTGTGCCGTAAAAACCGTGTCGTCCAAGAGACTTGGAATGGGACGGGAAAGTCAGCTGTATCTTCTCTCGTTCGCATGTCAACGGACACTCAGCTACCGTTCGCCGTATATCTCGAAAGAATACGTGCACATGGGTGGGACCCCTTAGTGCCCACGGCCACTGGTGTCTATGATGGTCCGCAAGGGATGCCTAGGTACTTCAATGTTGGGGGTGAATATCAGGGGCACAACCTGCTTGCGTGAATTGGGTGGGCATGCGTTGTGCGGAGAAGGCAGTGATTGGCTTGGATCAATGACTGGGCCCCACATCATGGAATTGTGGACGGGAATGTATGCCCGGTTGTGCAGCAAGGCTTTGATCTCTTTTGGAAGGACACACCTCTGCAGAGTGTAAAATGATGTGACATGTTACCCCTTGTTCCGGGAAGGAGCTGCGAACACGGCAGGAAAGGTGCTCTCAAGGCACTAATACCCTGTGTTGGCTGTTGGGCATAGTTTTCTAAAGTAAAAGCAATCTTTCAAGAAAACCTTGATAAAACCTTGCATAGGCCTACGACACTTTTGGGTCTGTGGTTGTAGTTAGTGCATATCACACAACTTCTTTCTAAAGAAACTTGCTGGGTAACGCTCGTTACTCACCCCAATCTCTTAAACCCTTGCTAGACTGTGAAGAGCTCGATGAAGCCACTCTGAACGCAATCGAAGGCCAGCAGGACATCTTCTACGAGGAGCCGGATCTCTCTCGCGGTGTCGAAGGCGTGGATTATATCATTCGCTATGGAGCATCCTCCGGCGAGGAGTCAGAGTGAAGGGATACTAACTATGAGGGTAGTTCTGGAGCCGAGGAGCCGAGCAACTGTGGAATATGAATAAGTTGTTGAGTTCTTCCCGTATTTAATTATTCGAGTTTTTCAGTTGCTGTAAACACTAAGCACTTGAGGTGTTCTCTTTAATGGGAGCATTTCGCTATCATCACGCTTTGGTCTGTAATAAATGTGAATCAGTTTGTATTTGGGCCCGCAATGTTTCTGTTGTACCATTCTGAGGGATGTAATATTTGTGGAGGCTTGTTCCGCAAGTGTTATATCAACGACTTGCATACTACAACATGCAGTGGTATGCTGGGTCACCGCAGGGGCTTACCCCCGGCGCACATGGTTAATGCACCGGGGATAAGGCCCAGAGACAGCACCCCCACCACCCCCCCCCCCCCGCGTGGATCGCCATTCTAGTTTTGCAAAAATTAAAAGAAAATGATAAAAAAAATTAAAAAATAAAAAACTTTGAGATTTCCATATATTATGTGTTATAGTTATTATGAAAAATTAAAAACTCAAATTTCGATATATTTTGCATAAAAATGTTATGCAACAGTAAAACCGCAATAACTTTTACATACTATGTCGGATTAAAAAGTTTTTTATATGAAAAAGTATCAGCACGAAAAGTTACATTCGAATTTAACCACCTATGGTTGTTTCGACAATTTTTAGATTTCTCAAATTCCAAAGGGAAAATGGACTTTTTTGCACATTTAGATTCATGAAAATTTCAGATTTTACGTATTTTTAAAAGATTTTAAGATTTTTTGGATTATTTATCATTTACGTGGGTTTTTTGAGATTTCTAAATGTTTTGAGATTTTTTGAATTTTTTTAAAATTTTTGAGATTTTTGAGATTTTTTCACACACACATACTCACATGCGCACACACACACACATACTCACACACACACATACTCACACTCACATACACACACTCCTACACTCACACACTTACATACACACACTCCTACACTCACATAGATAAGTCTTATAAGGATTGAAAGGGTAATAGTATCAATAAGCTATAACAAGTGTAGGGGTAACTCATGCAAATGGAACTCGGAAGTTAATCATGCTAGGCCCGAAGCACTTTGAGGATGGGTGACCAAGCGGGAAGTCACCGTTTTGGTGTGAATTGAGAGGGTTCCAGGTGTGATAAAATGATCAAAAAAATCATATATGCATAGTTTTTCATATTATTTAGGTTTTTATAATTTTAAAATATTTTGGAAAAAAATTCAAATTTTTTTGAATTTTTTTAGATTTTCTGAAATTTTATCCCCGGCGCACCGATTACAAATTCGCCAGGGATAACATGTTATCCCCGGCGCACATGCCAAATGCGCCAGCGGTAAAAAAATTATCCCCGGTGAACTGCAAAATTCGCCAGCGGTAAGCATTACCGCCGGCATATAAGTCGCTGGTGAACCAAAATTCGCCAGGGATAAGCCATTTTGGTGCGCCAGTGATAGCCTTTTCTCTACTAGTGTAATGTGCGTAGTCCCAAAATTTATTATTGATTAATTCATGATTATGGTTTTGCTTGTTCTTAAATTATTTGTATGTAGTCACCCTCTTAAACTTGAAGGTGTCCTATGCATTTATGTTTTGCTTCTCCATGAAGGACAAGCTGAATACCACTTTGCTATGTTTTTCGATATTCTTGAAACACACACTTGACTTTCAATGCATTATTACTCATGATCTTTTGTTTGTGTTACATTTCATGTTATAACATGGTTGCTAAGTTTTATTGTCAAGATTATGTCTTTTATGCCCATGTTTAGATTACTTTGATCCCAGCACTCAATGCTTTACATCATTTGATCAAGATTGTGTTGGTGCATGTCACCTCAAAAATTATTGTTTTGTTATCACTTACCTACTCGAGGACGAGCAGGAGTTAAGCTTGGGGATGCTTGATACGTCTCAAACGTATCTATAATTTTTGATGCTCCATGCTTGTTTATGTAACATTTGCTTTGTGTTTTGTTACACTTCGTGGCATATTTATGCATTTTCCGGAACTAACCTATTGACGAGATGCAACAGTGCCAGTTCCCTGTTTTCTGCTATTTTTGTGTTTCAGAAAAGTTACACAGGAAATATTCTCGGAATTAGACGAAACGAAGCCCGAAGTTACTATTTTTCCCGACACGAGATGAAGTCCGAAGGAGAGCCGGAGGGAGGCCAGGGGCACTACACCACAACACTGGATTACCGACTGACGTTGGTCGGTAAAAGTCAATACCCCCAACGGATCGTCGGTCGGCATAGTTTGTGACGAATTGTTGGTTGGCAATTTCTTTGTGTATTGTCTGACTTTCGGTCAGAAATGTGTCAAACTTTGGTGTCAATTGGTTGGTCGGTAGTTTCTGCATTTCCGTCGGATCATCGGTCGGTAAAGAATCCTGACCAACTATGAGTCATTAAGAGAGCCGACCCGCGCGAGGCGAAAATATTAGCGCCAACCGGCGCGAAAATTTTGGTTCCCACCGCACCAAAACTCCTTCTCAGCCGCCGCTTACTAACCCTAAATCCCAAAACGCGCCGCCCCTGCCGAAATCGAGATCGAGCAACCGAGCCCCGCCGGCCGGCCCCGCCCCCGCCCGTGTCGCCCCGCCCCGCTGGCGCTCGTGTTGCTCCGCACCCGCCAGCGCTCGTGTCGCTCCACCCCCGCTAGTGCCCGTCTCGCTCCGCCCCAGCCAGCGCCCGTCTCGCTCCGCTCTACCCCCGCCGGTGTCGCTCCATGGAGCTCCATGTAGCTCCGCCCCCGCCGGCCGCTTCTTCGCCTTCAGCAGCCGAGGCCGCCTCGTTGACTTCGTCATCCAGGAGCTCTGGTCTTCCCGCAGGCTGCTATGGGTCTCGGCTAGGTAATAATTCTCGCCCCCTTTGCTCCTCACGAAACGCAGCAGCAAAGTGTTACCGGCCTATTTCCAGTCAGATCGAGTCATACATGTTGTGCTTGCATGCATCCTAGCTAGCTTCATGTGAAGAGGCATGGTGTATTATAAGAGAAATAATAGATAAGCAGGTGGATATATAGCTGTGGAATTGTAGACAGCAGGAATGTTGTTTTCACTTGATGAATCGTATATACTTGTTCAGGCGAATGTGAGCAGTGAGCTATGCTGAATTCTTTATAGCCATGATCTGTGTATCAGTGTTGACATATTTCTAATAAGCAATGCATAATTTATCTCCAGTTATTATTTTGTGTTTGGAGCCTCGGACAGAACTATGTGATTAGCTTCTTATAATGTAGAGAAATACATATGGATGAGTTTCTATGCTTGAGTGCACTTTAACTTCTATTTATGTTTAAAATTCTTGCCGGGAACACTTCTTGTATAGGAAAGTGTGAGAATGAAAGTATGGTCAGGTAGTTTGTCATTACTAGAATAACCAGCCAGTAGTCTATCGCTGGTTGTTGCTTACTAGAATATTTTTGTTTGGCACTGACTTATTAACATTACTCGAGCCTAATTTATATTGTATAATTGTTTATTATTAGGATTCTTGATCCCAGCGACTCACGACTAACTGGCGGCGGTGCAACAATCCTTCTCCTGCCCGTCACTGTCCCACCACAACAATTGGTGAGTCAACATACTAATTCTTTGTCCATTCTCTTGAATCCTTTTTGTTTATGGTTGTATCAATTTTTATTATGTGTACAATTGGGTTCACGCCATCTCTTTTATGTTGCCTAGTTTGATATTATTATATCAGCAGTTCTTATTGATCCAATAGTAATTAAGTGGGTCAACCTATAATTTACATTATTTTCTTTGTGTCCCTGATATTAATCTATCAGCATTTTCTACTGATCCGGTAATAGTCAAGTGTGCAAGTAACATGGATAAAAGTTGGATGAATGCGCCTAGGTACGACACACATTTTTGAATTTCTTAGGCTTTAGTACCTGCTGAAATTCGACATAACTCGTTGCATATGTACGCTTGCATGTAGGCATACAGAGGAGTACATATAAGGGCTAGCTAGATTCTTGGGCTATGCGTTTGCTAAATCATCAGTTGAGAACAAAATCTTATGTCCTTGCAAAAGCTGTGTGAACTCGTACTGGAGAGAAGAAAGAATAGTTCGTGAGCACCTAGTATGTGAGGGTTTTGCCGAAGGTTATAGCCAATGGATCTTTCATGGAGAGCGTGGCTCTTCTTCTGTGAATCCAACAAATTTTTATGATGTCCAAGAGAGGGATGAGGGTGACGATATTTCTGATTTGCTAAGAGACCTAGCAGGTGGTTTAGATGATGATAAGGGGGAATTTGAAGATGATGGTGCTACAGATGAGGATAATTCTTTCTTAGTATCTTTGCACAAGTTGGAAGAGTCTAGACAAGAGCTATATCCTGGCTGTAAAAACTTTTCAAAGCTTCATTTCCTAGTGAGACTTCTTCACACCAAAATGCTTGGAGGGTGGTCTGATAAAAGTTTTAATATGCTATTAGATCTGCTCAAAGAGGCCTACCCCGAGTCAGCAATACCTAAAAACTACAATGAAGCCAAAAAACTAGTGAAATGCCTGGGACTTTGGTATGTTAGTATTCATGCATGTGAGAATGACTGCATTCTGTTTTGGAAAGACAATGCAAATGCCAATTCATGCCCAAAATGTAAAGCCTCGAGATGGAAATCTGAAAGAAAGCATGCAGATGGGAAACGTGTCCACAGGGCTCCTAAAAAGGTTCTGCGCTACTTCCCAATAAAGAAAAGGCTTCAGAGGTTGTTTGCGTGCTCTAGGACTGCATCTCTCGTAAGATGGCATGCAGAACAGCGCAAGGAAGATGGTTTGCTTAGGCATCCTGCAGATTCTCTTCTTTGGAAAGACTTTGAGGATAAAAATCCAAAATTTGCTAAAGATAGCCGAAGCATTAGGCTTGCACTAGCCACAGACGGTTTCAATCCCTTCCGTTCCATGAATCTCAGCTATAGCATTCGGCCTATCCTTATGATTCCATATAACTTTCCTCCCAATATGGTTATGAAGCAACCAAATTTTTTGTTATCTTTGTTGATTCCTGGCCGAAGAGCTCCTGGTAGTGATATTGATGTCTATTTCAAGCCTCTAGTTGATGATATGCTAGATATGTTTCTTCATGGTGTTAGGACCTATGATGCTTCAACTGGGGAGTTCTTTCAGTTGTACGTTGCCATAATATAAACAATTACGGATTTTCCGGGTCTTGGGAATGTGTATGCATGTGCTACATCTGGAGAAGGAGCATGCCCTGAATGCCACTCCGATACATGTTTTATAAGGCCGAATAATAGTAGTAAGAATTGTTATATGAGACATTGTAGGTTCTTGCATGAAAAACACCCTTTAAGGTATGACACACGTACATTTGGTGAAATAGAAAGTGGGACAACACCTGTTCCACTTTCTGGCAGTGAAATCTTTGAGCTGGCTAAAAATATTCCAAGCAACTTTGGGAAGGATCCTAGTGGGAAAAAGCCTAGAAAGAAGAAATGCAAGGAAGGGGAACCATTGATCATTTGGAAAAGGCATTCTATTTTTTTTAAACTGCCATATTGGAAGGATTTGAAGATGCACCATAACTTTGATATCATGCACATCGAGAAAAACATGTGTGATAACATAATTAACACATTGTTGGGTGTTGAGGGAAAAACCAAGGACAACATTAATTCTCGGTATGACCTTGAAGAACACAAGATTAGAAGTGATCTTCATCCTATTGATCTTAATGATGAAGAAGTCTATGTCCCTCGTGCACCTTATGCAATGGAACCAGATCAGCAAAGGATAGTATGCAAAGTAATTAAAAGTGCCACATTTCCTCCTCATTATGCATCTGACATACGTCGTAATGTGCATGTCAAGGATAGAAAGATAACTGGATTAAAAAGCCATGACAACCATGTTATTTTTGCAAGATTTGTTGCCCCTTGCTGTGAGAAGAACATTGCCCGAAAGAGTGAGTGTTGTATTGATACGTGTTAGCAGATTTTTTAAGAAAATGTACTCACCGGTTATTCGTATAAGTGACATGAAAAAGTTAGGGGCTGAAATTGCTGAAACCTTGAGCCTTCTCGAGGCTATATTCCTCCCATCTTTTTTCGATATTATGGTGCACTTGATGGTTCATCTTCCAGCACAAGCAATGATTGCTGGTCCAGTATATTTTCGCAGCATGTGGTCTACAGAGAGGTATATTGTAGCACAAGCAATTTTTTAAAGGATAGTAACAACTATTTTATAATTAATCTTATGTATAGTGTGTGTGTGTGTGTAAATGGTAGGTGTATGGGAAATCTTAAGGGACATGTCCATACTAGAAGCCATGTGGAAGGATCAATTGCAGAGGGCTATTTGTTTGAGGAGAGCTTAACATTTTGCTCTCGCTATTTAGACGGCGAGACTCAGTTTAACCGAGGAGGTAGAAATGATGGAGATTTTGATATGGAAATTGCTTCTGCAACTCCATTGTTTTGCAACTCTGGCAGAGGGTTGGCTGGCAAGTGTCAAGTGATGTTAGATAACAAAACTAGGCTTCAAGCCCACAAATATGTCTTATTCAACTATGACCACATAGAACCATACTTAAAGTGAGATGTCTCTACTCTCTATCATCTATGTCTATTAGATTATTTCTTATTCTCTCTTCCTTGTCTGATTTACAAATGTAACCTTTTGCTGCGAGCATATTAATTACTCCCTCCGACCCATAGTACTCTTCGCTAGTACGGATGTATCTAGCTCTAAAATGTGTCTAGATACATCCATACTAGCGAAGAGTAATGTGGGTCGGAGGGAGTACCTTTCCACTATTGGTCTTCAAAGTAAACGAGAAATCAACCATGTGCATTATGAGACCTTCCATGAGTGGTTTAAGTTGCATGTAAGTAGACACGAGAATTTTAAAACCTATAAGACATGTAATTCTAGTCTAGTGTAACTAAGGCATTCAATAATCACAGGTGGCAGAGATGGGTGATGAAGCACCACAAGAGATAAAAATATTAGCTAAAGAGCCAAACATGGTTGTGCTGAAATATAGTAGCTACAAAATAAATGGGATAGACTTCCATACACAATCATATGATGAGGTTCGTCCTATTCAAGGTAGTGGAATAGCTCTTATTGCACAAACCACATACTTTCAAAAAGGAAATGGTGACAACACTAGTGTAAGAAACAAGGCATATTACGACATTATAAAGGAGATTCTTGAGCTAAACTATCAACATGAAGGGAAAGTAGTGTTGCTGATATGTGACTGAGTTGACAATCGTGTAGAAGATAAATGGGTAAAGACTGATCAGTTTGGAATCACTTATGTGAATTTCAAGCATCTATTCAATACCGATGAGAAGATGTCAGATGAGCCCTTCATTTTAGCAACACAGGCAACTCAAGTTTACTATGTTGAAGATCCCATTGATGCTGATTGGTCTACTGTTGTTATACCATCATATTATGACATAAACGAAGCAGACAATATTGAGCCTGGTAATGCTTTGCGTGCAACATTGCTTGATCCATGCACTTCTATACGTGTCAGTGTTGCCAATGGAGGCATTGGTTCTAGTAGGACAGATATTGATGGACTATGATGCTGCTGCAACTATTTCTATAATCCCACTGACCAACCTTCCAAAGGTATAGTACTCCCTCCGTCCACTTTTATAAGTCACGGAAGCAACCAGCCGCCGGTTCCCAGCACCTCCAGGCAGCAGGGCGGCCGCTAGTTCCCAGCACCTCTAGGCAGCGACGCTTAGTACCAGCAGCAGCTATGATGCTGCTGCAACTATTTCTACACTGAAATCCAAGAGATGATCCACTTTCTATTTCCACACTTAGCATTGCAACCACAACTGTCCACTCATCTTCTGCAGCTGTCAAGAAGAATCTTAAGACAAAACATAGTAGACTACAAAGGCTTGTTGATGGACTCAAACTGAACAAAATTTTGATTTAATGTGCAGAGATTACTACCAAGCTTGTTGATGGTGAGAAAGGTGGCCGAACAATAACTAAAAAGGCTAACATATATGCAAGGATGAATCAGCCGAAAATCAAAATTCCACTCAATGAGCATGGCCAACCAATTGCGCCAGATGCAACTGAATTTGCCAATTTCATTGGTACTCTGGTCAGGAAGCATATACCACCAAAAACTATAGATTGGAGAGATGTTGATGAAGAAAAGAAGTTGCTAGTGTGGGAACACGTGCAGGTATTACATAATTTACAACTTATGTGCTCTACTTAAAGCCATCTAGCTGAGCGTCATCTGAAACATGTCATTAACACTTCATTTTAACATTTCAACAGGGATTTTTGGCAGACCTCAAGAGCTGAAATTGAGGAAGAAATTGATGGCGAAGATGGCGATGAAGAGGATGGCGAAAATGACAATGTTCAGAGAAGAAAATTTGTTGCAAATCCAAGAAACTCTTCAACCCAGCAAGATGAAAGCCTTGTAAGCTTCTCATCCTTACTGTATATTTAAATTCTTTTCTTCCATGTTTCTGTAATTTCTCATAGATCCTTGTTGCACACACACACACACACACACACACATATATATATATATATATATATATATATATATATATATATCATTCTTTTCAGATTGGGATGGATGTGCTTCTTTATGCATGGACTGGTCCTGAAACTCCTGTTGCTAAGGCAATAGTTCTCTCTGTCGATCCAGACACAATTGTGGGTGGGGAGCCCCTTGGACCTGGTACTTATGAGGTTATTGTGATTGTTGCCATTAAAAGGGATACTATTTTGCCATATCAGTATGAGGATGTACTATACATTAGCGATGCTGTCACAAGGTCCATTGCATGGCCATCTAGCAAGGTGATCACCATGCATGCCTGTGTGTTTTATGTACACCCTTAGCTGTTTTTGTATGCTCACTTGTGATAATTTGGATAGATGAAGCCCTACAAACCAGCTATGTCTGGCTCATCTCGGCGCTGAGATCTTTCAGTTCAAAATTTGTTTCACACATGAAGACGATGTGAGTAAAACTTCTATACTTGTGTTGTTCAGAATCAGTTCCTTCTATCCTTTAGCATTTGATAGCTGTAACAAAAAATAGGATATGCATAAAACTAATAGTACGTGTTGTGTTATGCCTAATTAGTTATTTCTTATTCAAGCTTAACAACAACTAGCCTAATTATTCATTTCTATACTAGTTAAGTGTGCGCTTTAGATGTCGCCGATCGAGGCCAAAAATGACGTTTAGTTAAACAGATGACAGATTCTGCAGTATTAAGCAGTTGTTTAACATATCAGGATGAGTTGTCGTTCATCTTTGGCACTTTGGTCTGAAGAGTTGCTCCCAGGAGCATATATATCACTGTATTGGCACTTTGGAAGTAATGCTGAATCATTTGTCTGCCCTTTTTTTTGCACATATAATTTTTGAGCATTCTGTTATCATCTCATTTTAGTCTTTCCGGAGAAAAACCTGCATCATCTGGAGTTAGTCACTCCATGCTTTTCTTAATATTCAACATTTTAGTATTTCCGGAGAAAAACCTGCATCTTTTAGATGCATTTAACTTTCCCTCTAAGAACATTTAGAAACAATATATATTTGTTTGCATTTCCTTCAGCATCCTTCAATGAAATCAGACTTGGCCGTTGCTTTTGATACATCCTTCAATGAAATCAGACTCAGCCGCTGCTTTTGATAACAAAAGAAAAACCTTCCCAGCTATAATTGAAAGATTAAACTGTTAATAAATGTATGAGTTTTATTTTGATGAACCCAATTTAGAGAAATAAAGTATGTTTTCAAGCTGGTTAATTCAAAAACATAATTTAGTAGGAAGTGCTGCACGTAATCAGAGGAACTGCTGTGCAGAACTTCCTATCCTCAACTATATGTAAGCATAACATACTTATTTGGATTTAGTGCGTTGCATGAATCCTTGGTTTTTATTCAATTATACATGCTAAACTTCAAAAAATACCTGATCAGCCCAACTCATTCTACTCTCTACCGAGGATTACAAGCGCCAAATGAAAGTTGGCAATGGATGAATCTGGGGAAATATACGTGATGTATGTTCCTTCGTGGTCTCGTGGAGTATTGAGAGATGGGAAAAGAATACTACACGTAACTATTAAGGGTGTGTTCGGTTCGAGAACGAGATGGAATGGAATGTCATGGTTCCATTCCGAGGTCATGGGACGGTTCCGACCCCGTGTTCGATTTGGAAAAAATGGAGGAACATAATGGTTCCATTTTTTGTTTGGTTTGGGGAATTGGAGAGCAGAATGAAATGCGGTTAAAGTTAATATTTTGTCTCAATATCATGATTAACAGTGACAAATGGCCTTCTTAATCTAAAAAGGTAATTAATAGCGCCTAATGGCCTTTTTAATCTCAAATTTGTAATTAACATCATTTTTTGTTAGGTTGAAAGAATTTTCGAGAGCAGAACAGAATGTCTCATAATCGTACTTAACAGTGGCAAGTGGCCTTTTTAATCACAAAATCGTAATTAACAACGGCTAATTATTTTTTAGATGGATTATTAGAGTGTTTCGTAATTAACAGCGGCTAATTAACATCCGTTCCACCACATTCCACCAATTCGGTGGAATGGGTGCATTCCGCATATGGGAGGAATATTCCCTTCTGAGGAACCACTCGGTTTCATTTCATTCCACAACCGAACACAAGAATTGGGTCTAGGTGCAGAATGGTTCCATTCCATTCCACTTGGTTCCAGAACCGAACACACCCTATGGGAATACTCCAGCTGCCACCTATGTATTTGTGCCTATATTATGTCATTTGGTTGTGAAATTTTGCATACACTGGTAGTTTTTTTAGAAAGGTTTACCTCTCGACTGAGTTACCTCTCGGTTGAGTTAGTGTGGCCGATTTTGACGATGCACGTATCTGTAGATTTCTTGTCGTATCAACGTAAAATTAGCACGCGGAATCGTTGCCTGTCCCTATCAAGTGTTTGGAAAGCAACTTGAAGTTTATGTGAAACAATGCCATCTAGTGATTGCTTTTCTAGTTGGTACTGTAGGATGTTTTTGTATGCTTCAGTTCACGTTAGCATCTTTTGTAGGCGTAACAATCTTCTGTTTGTATGTGATTGTGCAGATGTCATCGGAAATATGAATTAGCATGCAGAACTTGTATCTCACTTCATCAAGTAGATGTCGGTTTCTGCTACCGGTTGATGTTGCTGCGTGTGGTTGACGTGGGAGAAGATGGTCCTTGTGCGTGGTGAATAACCAGCCCGTTGGGAACCCCAAGAGGAAGGTATGATGAGTATAGCAGCTAGTTTTCCCTCAGTTAAGAAACCAAGGTTAAATATCGGTCAGGAGAGGAGAGACAATAACGACTGAAGGTGATGCGGACTGGCTTAGTAACACTCCAACAAGGGCGCCGTTTAACGATACTTGTTGACTCGTCTTTGGCCAGTAGCAACGCGGAACCTGCACACAACACAACCAATTACTTTGTTCCCAACTTGCGATGAGGTTGTCAATCTCACCGGTTTGCTTGAAACAAAGGTTATGAGCGTATCGAGTGGAAAACAATATAGTATGCGAGTAAAGTAAATAGTGCGAGTAAAGTAAACAGTGCGAGTAAAGTAAACAGGTGATAGCAATATGATGTAAATAGGACCGGGGTCCACAGTTCACTAGTGGTGTCTCTCCATAGATAAAATAACACATGCTGGGTAAACAAATTACAGTTGGGCAATTGGCAGAATAAAGATAACGTGATATGTCAAGAAGATCACTATGAGATTTACTCTGTGCATTACAACAAAATACATAGACCGCCATCCAACTGCATCTATGACTAATAATCCTCCCGGGGATATCAATCCGAACACCCCAGTAGTATTAAGTTGCGAACAACAGATAATTGCATTAAGCAAAGTGTGTAATGTAAACAAAGCATATGCCCTTGAGCATATGAATGTTGTTTTCTCCCTAGTAGCAACAGCACATCTACCACCTTAGAGGTTTCTGTCACTCCCCCAGGTGAAATAGAGGCATGAACCCACTATCGAGCATAAATACCCCCTCTTAGAGTCACTAGCAACTACTCGGCCAAGATAGCTACTAACAACGGAGAGCATGCAAGATCATAAACAACATAGAGATAACAAAAGATAATATTCAGTACAGCAACTTAATCATAAACACAAATATTCATCGGATCCCAACAAACCAAACATGTAGAATTACATAACGGTGATCTCAATCATGTAGGGCAGCTCATGAGATCTAAACATGAAGCACATGGTGGAGAAGACAACCATCTAGCTACTGCTATGGACCCATAGTCCAAGGTAGACTACTCACTCATCGCTCCGGAGGCAAGCATGGCGATGAAGAAAACCTCCGGTGGCGATTCCCCTCTCTGGCAGGGTGCCGGGAAGAGCTTCTGGACCCTCCCGATCTTCGGGTCGACGGTGGCGGCGGATCGCGATGTGTTCTGGAAATCTGATCGGGTACTTAGGTTTTTTTCCGTCGGGGGGTCTTTATAGGCAAAGGGGCATCGTCAGAGGAGGAGCCAGGCGCCCACATGCGGGGCCCACGCGGTCAGGGGCCTGGCCGCGCCACCCCTGTGTGTGGGGCCCTGGTGGCCCCCCTCTGACTCTTCTTCGGATCTCTGGAAGCTTTCGGGTAAAATAAGACTTCAGGAACTTGTTTCGTCCAATTCCGAGAATATTTCCTGTGTATCACTTCTGAAACACAAAAACAGCAGAAAACAGGAAACTGGCACTGTGGCAACTCGTTAATAGGTTAGTTCCGAAAAATGCATAAAAGTGTCACTAAGTGTAACGAAACAATAGGCAAATGGTGTAAAAACAAGCATGGAGCATCAAAAATTATAGATACGTTGGAGACGTATCAAGCATCCCCAAGCTTAACTCCTGCTCGTCCTCGAGTAGCTAAGTGATAACAAAGAATAATTTTTGAGGTGACATGCACCTACACAATCTTGATCATATATGTAAGCATTGGTGAGCTAGGATCATAAGAACTTAAAACATGGGCATGAAGATATAATCATGACAATAAGAAACTTAGCAACCATGCAAATGAACACAAACAAAAGATCATGAAAATGAAACAATGAAAGTCAAACGTGTGTTCAAATCATAAGGAAAAACATACAAATGGTTTTCAGCTTGTCCTTCAAAGAGAGCAAAACATAAATGCATAGGACACCTTCAAGTTTAAGAGGGCAACTAGATACAAATAATTTAAGAACAAGTGAAACCAACAATATGAATCAATCAATGAACTTTGGGACAATGCATATTACACTAAGAATGACAACTATGCTCTTTTAATGGTGCATAAAGAAAGAAGGTGGTGACTCAACATAAAAGTAAAAGAAAGGCCCTTCGCAGAGGGAAGCAGTGATTGCAAGTTTTATAACCTTCAAAAATTATGGTACTTACCGGCTTTGAGCTCTCATTGCCCCCATCATAAGCATCTTGAATGGCTAAAGTTAATGCGAGAACGATTATGATGCATATGCTTGACAAATCATAAGTTGAAAACCTCGTGCCCCGTGAATACGAGTACCCAAACCTCATGCTACTTTACTTAGAGTCCCAAGCAAGGCTCTTGTCATTGTAAGTATATGCATATCATTGAAAACCGCCAATGGGGTACCTCCGTGCCCGATGACATGGAACAAGCCCACACCAAAATGACAGGACAAGCAGACAATGAACACCTCGACATCTCTTTTATTTGCCTTTTGTTTAGCTTTTTATTGTGAGATGCGTCGTCGAATGTTCACCATGGGTATGCTGCAAATTTCCACCATGAATTATGCATGGCTTAGATTGGTGGCCCGGCGTTTCCCTAACACATATACAAACTCCATGATCCCCACAAGATTCCCAATTCATTTCACACCGCGGGCATCCATAAACAAAAGATCACGATATCAACTCAAATAAGAAGTGCAATGTTGAAAGCTTGCCCCATGACAGCATGGATGGGCTAGAATCCAACTAACAACTTGCAAGCATAACAACTCAACATAAGAGACCACAATTTCAAATTTTTAAGAACAGGAAAAAGTAAAGTGTGCCTTCCGGTTCGTGAGAGCTTTGCTGACCGAATTTCGCATAACACTGGTAAGAGTTTAATTTGAAGAGAAAATAAAAGCAAGTCAAATTTACTTGGAATAGCAAATTGCTAGTAGGTATGTATGGTGGACACTTTGGAAAACTTTGGCTTTTAGGAGTTGGATGCACGAGTAGAGCTCATACTCAGTACAAGGCGAGGGCTAGCAAAAGACTCGGAGCGACCAACTAAGAGAGCAATAATGGCCATAATCATGCAAAGCGACAAAGCGACATTAAAAGAAGCATAAGATGGCATCAAAAGTCAAAAACTAAATGATCATGAAGGCTATTGGCGACTTTGTAAGAGTCTAACATGTGTGAGCATGCGCCAAGTCAACCCAAATAAAGCATCAAGGAGAAAACCAAAATAATGCTTCCATACAATAAAAACAACGCATGATTTTTTTCAAAGGCTCATTAAGCAATCTCAGTTATTTGAGACAAGTCATGCTACAGCAAAACCACTAAGCATATTATCAAAAAGACATCAAGCATGACATGAAAAAGCCTAAGCCGCAGTCTACACAAGCTCCTTCTTGTACCACTATTTTGCACAAAGCTTTTTCTCTTTTCGAACACCATTTGAAATTTTTAAAGACACCTCTTTTGATGAAAACCAATAAATATCAGAGGCAAAAATACACCTTGATGAAAAGATATGACAAGGTCTGAACGCAAATCAAGGCGAAAACGAAAACCAAAAGCAGTAGCAGAAAAAGAAGAACACATGATTTTTAATAAGAGTGAAAACTAGAGCGTTCTTGGCAAATGAAAACGAGTACATCTCCTCCAAAGAAAATTTGTTGGGGTCCAACCATTTATTGCAGCAAACAAACAAACTAAACCAACTAAGAAAACTAAAACAACTGACGCTCCAAGAAAAACACATAGCGCATGAAGCAATAAAAATATAGTGTTTTGAAAGGTGACCTGATTTTTGCCGATGAAGAAGGGGTGCCTCGGGGGCATCCCCAAGCTTTGACGCTTGTACTTCTTGGATATTTCTTGGGGTGATGCATGGGCATCCCCAAGCTTGAGCTTTTGTCCATTCTTCAACTCATCTCATCATTCTCCAATCCCTACACTTGAAAACTTCCTTCATACAAAACTAAACACAATTCTATTAGCAACATTAGTGCAAGCATAACATATAATCAATCCTCTATTTGCTTCAGGTTTCAACTCAAAACCACCACATATATAGTAAATACTACTGTAGCAACCTCCCCAAAAGTTCCGTGATCAAAAGAAAGCGATAAAGTGGCAAACACAAATATTGGCAGAAATCTGTCAAAACTGAACAGCTGACAAAGGTCGAATTTTTGAGGGATTTTCTGTTGCTCAAATCAAAAAGTGTCCAACTAACAAACTTTTGGATATAACCTGGGGCATATGCACAAGAAATTCAGGTCCAAAAGATACACAGAGAATTTATACGAATTTTTACGGTGCAGCACCGAAAACAGTTTCAGGACAGCAACATCCCCAAATCTTTACCTCACTCAAATTAGAGGCTTCTCTTGGCACAAAACAAAATAAACAAGATAAGGAGCGGTCATTACAGTAGTAATGACTTCCAAGACTCAAATAAAAGAAAAAGTACTGAAAAGAAAACATTGGGTTATCTCCCAAGAGTGCTTTTCTTTAACGCCTTTGAGCTAGGCGCAGAAAATTGCGAATCAAGTAATATCAATAGATGAAGCATTAGGATCAGCGCGTGCCTTACCTATTCCTTTCTTACCTTTATTCTTGACCCTAGGAAAGACATGGTTGTTGCAAGGTGGAGAGATAAATCTTATATTGCCTTTTCCCACATCAATGACGGCGCCCAGGAGCTTCAAGATGGATCTTCCAAGTGTGATTTGTGCTTTCCCTACACATTCAATAACAAGATAATCAGTAGATATCATTCTTCCTAGGACTTTTGTAAAAACTCCTTCAGCTATTCCAATGGTAAATATAGTGGCATTGTTAGTAAGAGAAATTCCTTCTCCCCCCTCAGAAAGCTTCCAAAGGCTCAGAGATTCATAAACATCCTTTGGCATGAGGCAAAATTCAGACATAATATCACAACGAGCATGAAAAGTTTCACCACTAATGGTGATTTTTATCGTAGGATACCAACTCGAAGGTTCAGTATTTGTTGGCACATAATCAAAATGCTGGCGCAAAGTATTATAGCAAGAATTCAAGCTAGCAGTGTGAGTCTCAAGAGTATCAAGTCTATTAAAAATGCGCACAAGAGAGGAATCAAAATAGATTGGCATGCTATAAATTGTAATCAACTTTTTTTATAATGTTGAAGGCTTGATCTCCATCGCAAAGAAGGAAATCTCCTTCTGCAGTAGCATCCAAAGCATATCTATAACGAAGAGCAAGCCCAAAGTAAAAGCTACTAAGAAGCAAACTCAAAGCCATTTTGGGTTCAGTTTTTCCATGCCAATCATAAATTCTAGACCAAGCTTCTTTAAAGCTTTCCTCATCTTTCTGCTTAAAAGTAAAAATCATGTCCTCGGGCGACATAGTAGTAGCAACTAAACTAGACATAATAAACTAAAGTAAAGAAATAGCAACTACCAAGGATTCTAATTTTTTTGGGTTTTTGATATAAAGCAATGCAGGAGAAATAAATAAAGTAAAGCAAAACAATAACAAAGTAAAGGATGTGTGTGCGAAAAACTCCCCTCGCAGAAGTCTTCTCTTCCTCCCTGGCAACGGCGCCAGAAAAGAAGCTGCTACCGGTTGATGTTGCTGCGTGTGGTTGACGTGGGAGCAGACGGTCCTTGTGCGTGGTGAATAACCAGCCCATTGGGAACCCCAAGAGGAAGGTATGATGAGTATAGCAGCTAGTTTTCCCTCAGTTAAGAAACCAAGGTTTAATATCGGTCAGGAGAGGAGAGACAATAACGACTGAAGGTGATGCGGACTGGCTTAGTAACACTCCAACAAGGGCACCGTTTAACGATACTTATTGACTCGTCTTCGGCCAGTAGCAACGCGGAACCTGCACACAACACAACCAAGTACTTTGTTCCCAACTTGCGATGAGGTTGTCAATCTCACCGGTTTGCTTGAAACAAAGGTTATGAGCGTATCGAGTGGAAAACAATATAGTATGCGAGTAAAGTAAACAGTGCAAGTAAAGTAAATAGTGCGAGTAAAGTAAACAGGTGATAGCAATATGATGTAAATAGGACCGGGGTCCACAGTTCACTAGTGGTGTCTCTCCATAGATAAAATAACACATGCTGGGTAAACAAATTACAGTTGGGCAATTGACAGAATAAAGATAACGTGATATGTCAAGAAGATCACTATGAGTGACGAGGGTTAACTCGACAAATGTACTAGATGAAGGACTTAGGATCGGGGAGATAGGGCGCCGGATGAACTCGAAGGTAAAGTTAGTCGAAATAAGTGTATGTCGAAAGTAAACTTGGGTGTTCAACCTGGCTTGCTTTCAATCTGACCTACACCATCCCCTCCTGGCCCCTATATATAGGTGGCCAGGTCTCGAGGATCGGGTAGGGTCTGATACAGATTACAATATCGACATACGGTAAAGACTCGTATTCGACTATCATTACAATTGGGCCTAGCTTAATGGGCCTCAGGGGTACTCAACATACGGGCTCTATTAACTATACCCTTGTCAGTAGCCCCTGAGATTCTACCAGAATTGAAGATTCGGGTTGAATCTCTAATCTTTATATCTTCGACTTGATCAATTCTTCGACTTCTTCTTATCTTCAAATCTTCGACTTGGTCTTTCGACTTATATTCATGATAATTTGCTCGCAAGGGGTCTTGATGAACAAGCCTGACAACTCTGACGGATCAAGAGGTCAGTTAACTGCCGGAACAGATACTTGTCACCTACTTCAAATTCAATCCCCTTGGACTTGAATTCGGGATACCGGTCAAACCCACTCTTTTGCCGCATTTAGGACTTACAAAGAGTGAATCCCAGTGATTCTCAGGGTACCCAGTGCGTCCACCAGGATTTTCTTCGCGTTGTAGACACGGATATATACCAGCAGAGCGCATCCATGTGCGTATACCAGGCCACACAGGACGGATTCCGGGGTCTTACCTTCGTGACAAGTCACAGCATTCGAGTTGCATTGCGATAACGTAACTTGAGAATCTCATGTCGCAGTCAAATTTTGACTGAAAATATTCGGGTTTCTACAACCATAAAACTCGCTCCCGATGGGAGTAGCCCCCGAGGCTATGTTTGAATACTTGTAGACAAGCATAGGCTCAAAAATTCACTTTGTCTTCTTCCTTGTAATATTTCCTGGTTATAAGCCCCCGAGTCCAAGGCGAGGTTTTCGTATCATGCGACCACAATCTCCTCTTCTTGTTTTTTATCTTTGGTATTATCGTCTACTGTGTGCAGAATTTAACTCCTGTTGTAAAATATGTTTACGGGCCTTGCTTTAGCACGGGGGCCCGATAACAGGTGCTTATAAATAAAGCACCTGCAAGGGTAAAAACCCTAATCAGATTCCTCCTCCGCCGCATCATCTTCTCCCTCCATCTAGGGTTTTCTTAGCTTCTTCCTTTGTCCATATGGCTGATGCAGATGGTTCTCGTCTGAACCTTGGCTCTCCGGTAGTGCCGCGAGGTCGAGGTCGCCCTCGTGGAAGCAAGAACAAGAACAACACAAATCCAGCCGCCGTAGGATCTTCATCGGCCGCTCCGGTTAAACGCCGCCCCGGTCGCCCACCTGGGAGCAAAAATAAGCCCAAGATGACTGGTGTCGCCCCAGGTCCAAGCGCTCCTATTCCTGCTGCTCCCACTGCTCCTCCCAGAGTCTTTTCCTTCTTTTGCATTGCTATGGTACAGTGCCGCGAGATTCAGCGTCTGCCGCTGAATTTCACCAAGTTCATGGATGGGCGGGAACTGCGGGAAGCGCTTCTCCGTGAACAGTCTGGCAGTGGGACTCCATACGAGGTGGAGGTTTGGTACGATGGCGACGGCGAGCAGTACTTTAAGGGTTGCTGGTCACAGTTTGCAGAAGACCACGACATCCACCAAGGCTTCTTCATGGCCGTTGACTTCCACATCGGCACGTCGAAGTTCGACGTGAAGATCTATGACGGCACCCAGTGCCAGAAGAAGTATGAAGCTGAAGTCCATTTCCATTAGGCTCTGTAATTTCGTTTGATAATGTCCTTGCTGTCATGTTATCTGCAATGAATATTCGTACTTTACTTTGATGGTTTTACTAGCACCCTGAAACAAGTCACTTGTTCTGAAGTATGCTTGAGATATATCGGGTTCTTTGCGAACCAATTAGTATAAAGAATATCGGGTTCTTTTGTGAACCAAATTGTTTGAGTTATTTATCGGGTTGTCTATACAACCTTATAATGAAAAAGATCTCCAAGTCGCGATAAAAATTCCTTTCGTACGACCCGAGGGTTGAAGCCCCCAAGCGGAGAAGTAGAAATACTTGTACAACTTTGTCGAGTTCAACCCAAAGAACCCGACCTATGGCCTCATGTTCTGGGTTCAGAAGGTGAACTTGAGTTTAATTATACCACTAGATGTAGTCTACGCGTAGAAACGTCGTAGCTGCTCTGCGTTCCACGGATTGCTCTCGTCTTTTCCCGTCTTCTTGTCTTGTAGTCGATATGCTCCTCCTGGTATTACTTCTGTGACAATGTAGGGTCCCACCCAAGGGGACTCCAATTTGCCATGGCTGTCTTGCCTGAGTCGCAAAACTAGGTCTCCCACCACGAAGGATTGTGGACGAACTCGACTACTGTGGTAGTTTCGTAGGCTCTGTTGATACTGCGTGGCTCTTTCTAATGCCTTATCCCTTGCTTCATCTAGTGCATCGACATCGTTTTGCAGTGCTTCTGTTGATGTTGTCTCGTCGTATGCCATCACTCTTGGGGCCTCATGTGTAACTTCGACTGGAAGTACGGCTTCTGCGCCATGGACCAGGAAGAAAGGAGTTTCTTAAGTTGCTGCGTTAGGCGTAGTTCTTAGACTCCAAAGAACGGAGGGCAGTTCTTCTACCCAAGCGCTCTTGGCTTTCTCGAGAGGTGCTAAAAGCCTCTTTTTTATCCCACTACATATCAGGCTATTGGCTTTTTCGACTTGCCCATTTGTCTTCGGGTGCGCCACAGATGCGAATTTGAGCTTGATCCCTAGTCCTTCGCAATAACTCTTGAATTCCTTTGAAGTGAAGTTTGTTTCGTTGTCTGTGATTATGCTATATGGTACACCAAAACGGAATACTATCGACTTGATGAAGCTGATTGCTGCTGTCGAATCCTGAGTTGTTACCGGGGCCGCTTCCACCCACTTGGTAAATTTATCGACTGCCACTAGTATGTAAACATGCCCTCCTGGCCAAGATTTGTGCAACTTCCCCACCATATCGAGGCCCCATTGCGCAAAGGGCCAGGACAATGGTATCGTTTGTAGCTCTGCTGCTTGTGCATGCGGTCTAGATGCAAATCTTTGACACGCTTCACACTTTCGAACTATATCTTTTGCGTCTTCGATGACTGTTAGCCAATAAAATCCTGCTAGGAAAGCCTTTGCTGCTATTGCTCTGCTGCTAGCGTGATGGCCGCACACTCCACCGTGTATGTCTTGTAGTATTGTTCGTCCTTCCTGGGGTGTTACACAACGCTGCAAAACGCCGTTAATACTCTTCTTGTATAATTTCCCCTGCAACACGACAAACGCCTTCGATCTTCGAGTTATCCTCTTGGCCTCCACTGCATCTTCTGGTAATTGTTTATTTATCATGTATGCAAGGTATGGCTGCATCCATGTTTCTTCTATCATCATGACCTCCTCTGGCTCTGACGGAGCCCCCGAGTCTGCTGCAGTAGTCGAGCTTTTCCCGCTTTTTATTGATCTTTCTACTATTTCTTCCCAAAATACTCCGGACGGCACAGGTAAACACTGTGACCCGATATTTGCTAAATTGTCAGCTTCTTCATTACTATTTCTGCTTATGTGCGAGACTTCGCATCCGTCGAATGTTCCTTCGAGATAATGATATAAATTCTTGTAGGCCATCATGTTGTCATTGATTATGTCACATCCGTTCATAACTTGCTGTACCACAAGGTTGGAATCTCCAAATATTTTTAGGCGAGTTGCTCCACATGCTTTGGCCATCTTCATTCCGTGCAACAAAGCCTCGTATTGTGCTTCGTTATTAGAAGCCTGTGGAAAGCTCATTCTTAAGACATACTTCAATTTGTCGCCGTGAGGCGATATCAAGACCACTCCTGCGCCTGCGCCTTGAACTCTCTTTGAACCGTCGAAGTACATTGTCCAAACACTGGATAAGTCTGGTGGTCCCGTGCTTTGGAGCTCCAGCCACTCTGCCGTAAAATCTGGCAAGACTTGCGACTTGATCGCCTTCCTTTTTTCGTACGTGATGTCCATGGGAGATAACTCGATTCCCCATAAAGAGACACGTCCTGTTGCTGAAGGGTTGTTCAATATGTTTGATAGTGGTGCTTCATTGACCACTATAATTGGATGCACCGCAAAGTACTGTCGCAGTTTTCGTGCAGTTGTGAAAACACTATATGCAAGTTTCTGATAATGCGGGTACCTCTGTTTTGTCGGAGACAACACTTCACTGATGAAATACACCGGCCTCTGGACGCCGTGGGCTTTTCCTTCTTCGCTTCTTTCGACTACTAATACTGTGCTCACCACCTGATGGGTTGCGGCGATGTAGAGTAGCAGTGGTTCTTTTTCTTTTGGTGCGACCAACACTGGCGGCGTGGAAAGCACTTTTTTTAGCTGTGCAAAAGCTGCGTCTGCTTCTTCCGTCCATTCAAATTTATCATCTGACTTCTTCATAAGTGCATAGAAAGGAAGCGCCTTTTCTCCCAATCGAGCAACGAAACGACTCAAAGCCGCGACACGCCCTGCAAGTTTCTGTACGTCGTGTAGTTTCGTGGGTTTCCCCATTGTCAAAATTGCTTGAATCTTCTCTAGGTTCGCCTCTATTCCTCGTGCTGATACCAGGAACCCTAAAAGTTGTCCTGCTGATACGCCGAAGGAACACTTTGTCGGGTTAAGATTAAGCTTGTACCTACTCAGGTTGTCGAAGGTTTCTGCCAAGTCGCTGATTAGAGATTTCTCCTCTCTTGTGGTGATGACTACATCATCAATGTAGACTTGAATGTTGCGCCCTATTTGGCTTCCGAGGCAATTTTGCATCATCCGTTGATAAGTTGCTCCTGCATTTTTTAGACCGAACGGGATCACTTGGTAGCAAAACACTCCATATGGTGTGATGAAGGCTGTCTTTTCTTCGTCTTCTCTTTTCAACTTGATCTGGTTATAACCAGAATATGCATCCAAAAAGGAAAGCCTTGCGCATCCCGCTGTTGAATCGATTATCTGATCGATGCAGGGTAGAGGGAAGGGATCCTTTGGACAATGCTTATTGAGAGATGTGTAGTCGACACATACTCTTTGTACGTCTGTGTTCTTCTTGGGTACTATGACTGGGTTCGACACCCAACTCGAAGTTTTGATTTCTCTGATAAATCCGGCATTTTCTAGCCTGTGCAACTCTGATGCTATCGCCTTCCTCTTAGGTTCATCAAATCGCCGTAATGGCTGCTTGACTGGCTTTGCCTTGGGATCTACATTTAATGCGTGCTCGACGAGTTCCCTGGGAACCCCTGGCATGTCTGATGGACACCAGGCGAAGATTTCCCAGCGCTCACGGAGGAACTCGACGAGCGTGCTTTCCTATGCGGGATCCAAGTTCACCGCAATTGATGTCGTCTTGTTAGCATCTGTAGGATGGACCTGGATTTTCTTCGAGTCCTGAGATGTGTCGAAAGCCTGATCTGGCAGGGACCGTCCAACGTCGGGTAGTACATTATGATCCGTTTCTCCTTTTAACCTCTCGTATTCCACTGTCATGCCAAAGGTTTGCGCCATCTTGTTGAATTCTCTGTCGCATGTGTTGGCTACTTCAAAGCTCCCTTGTACTGTGATTGTTCCTTTAGGTCCTGGAATTTTTAACGTAAGATACGCGTAGTGTGGTACCGCCATGAATTTTGCAAATGCTGGGCGCCCCAGGATTGCATGATATTGTGACGGCCAGTCCATAACTTCGAATTCCAGCTTCTCTCTCTGGTAGTTGCCGCTACTACCAAAGCAGACATCGAGTTCTATTCTTCCCAAAGGGTAGTTTGCGGCTCCTGGTACTATTCCGTGAAAGGAGCAATCTGTTGGCTTCAGACTCGACAGCGAGATGCACATTGCCTTTAGGGTTCTAGCATATATTAAGTTTATGCCACTCCCTGCATCCATGAACACTCTTCCGATGTCGTACCCTCCTATTTGCGCCTTTAGAACCATAGGTGAGTGGCCTGGCCTGGGAACTTTATTTGGGTGGTCTGCTCTACTAAACTTAACTGGTTGGTCTGACCACCGTAGGTACTCTGTGGTAGCTGGTGGTGATGATATTGCTAGGTTTACTTGCCTGGATATGCTTTTTCGCTCCTTCTTTGACCTGGGCACCGGTTGAATCATGGCTGATAAGTAAACTTTTGACTCTAGGTGCCTTGCTCGCCTTTGCGTTTGGTATCCTTGACTTCTGTGTTGTTCTCCTTGCCTCCCTCCTTGGCTTGAGCCCATGGCTCTTTGCAGCCTTAGGAATGTTCTACAATCCTTCATCTGATGATTTGAGACTCTTTTCCCGTCGAGATATGCGTAGTGGATTCGACAAGGTTCGTATAACATATCTTCGGCCGAAGGACCGGAGTATCTTGACTTTTCTACTCCTTTTGCTTGAAATCTTCCACTGTCATATCCTTCCTCTTCTTCTACTACGTAGCCCGTGGCTACTTGACTTCGCCTTTCTTGGTTACCCCCGCTGCGGTATCGTCTCCTCTGTCTGCTTATTCTGTCGACTTCTGGTGAACGTCCTCTTTTGTTGTTGTATGCGTCTTCTCCATCAGCGAATTTGTTGACTTGTTCCATTAATTCGGCTACTGTCATAGGTCTTGTTCTTCCTATTTCTTCCACGAGATCTGAGTGACGAAGTCCGGCCGTAAAGGCGTCTATTGCCCGTTCGTCGGAGACGTCCTCTGCTGAGTTTTTGATTATGCTCCAGCATTGTATATAAGAACGTAGAGTTTCACCTTTCTTCTGCACGCACGCCTTAACTTCCTCCAGTGATGCTGGGCGCTTATATGTTGAACGAAAATTTCGTGCGAATTGACTTTCGAGTTTCCCCCAACTTCCGATGGATTCGTTGGGTAGGGTATTCAACCAGGACCGTGCTGCGCCGGTGAGGTGGTGTAGCTGCAAACTTTGCATTGCAGTCGCCTTTGTTCCCCCTAATATCTGTACTGCCTGCAGATAGTCTGCTAACCATAGGGTAGGTTCTTGCGACCCGTCATACTTATGCTGGTCGTGTGGCAGTTTGAATCCTTTGGGTACCCGCGTTTTGTGAACCCTGCGGGTAAAGCATAACGCCCCCATCTCTGTATTGTCGTCTTCATAATTCTCTTCCCTCCAAGCATGACGCGATTTGTTTACTCGAGCTTGCGCTATTATATTTCTTGCGTCCTCTTTCCTCTTCTGTCGCCTTTCCTCTTCTGATGACTCGCTGTATTCGTTATTTGCGAAGTTGTATCTGAATTTCTTCTTTTGGTTTTCCTTGCGGCTTGTCGACTTTATCTCTGGGCCTTTTTCTCTGATCTTGCTTCCCACTATTCCAAGGCTTCGTATCGCGGCTTGGTGCATATCTTCTCGCGGGTCCCTAGGTTCTGGCCTTGTAGTTAGTAAATACGTTTGTGCTGCTACCAATGCTGCTTCTGGTGTTTCTTGTAGGAAGTCATCTTCCTCTTCTTCTAGCTGTGGGGTGGGACTTCTTGAGTATCTTTCTGATCTGCCACGCGCCGTCGCCTCTCTATTGTGCTTTGGGTCTCCGTGCCTTTCTCTGCTGTACTCTGAATCTTCGCTATGGTCTTCCCAGTACTCCTCCCTTGATATACTGTTATTGTCTTGAAAAACCATGTCTCTTTCTTCCCTTAGTTTCCTCCTGTGTTGGTATAATGCATACTGATAGCCCATTAGAACTTCTCTTCTCGATCCTTCGGGTACTTCTGTACCATGATTGATAGCTGATTTGATCATTCTCCATTCTCCAGCCGAAATGTGGACTTTCTCATTTTCCTTTTTGTTGTGTTCTTTCATTTTGTCGACTAGCCAGTCGACCTTTTTACTTCCTTCGCTGCTGTTTTCTTCTTCTGCTTCGGTGATAATAACGCATAACTGATGTACTTTGGAGATGCTGCTGCTTCCCACGGCGAAGTCCTTTGCATTGTTGTGCGTCTGACACGCTCTTTCTTCTGAGTCAAAATTTTCCCGAATTTTGTCGCCTTCTGTGATTGGTGCTTTGTCGAAACTGACCGGCGAGTTTACCTCGCTGGAAGAGTCTTCTGATGATTCCCATGTTTCCCCTGTTTCGGGTTTGTTTGCCGACGGATCTGATTTCATCGAATCCGAGAGGCGGGATGAACACGATGGCCCGGTAATGATGCTCAAACTTCCAATGGTTAACTCCGTCTCTTGATTTCCGTCGAGTTCTGGACTGCTGTTGGCTAAAAGCGAAAAAGCCATCGAATTCATGATTCCAATGCCCCCTTCCCCACGGTCGGCGCCAATTGACGAGGGTTAACTCGACAAATGTCCTAGATGAAGGACTTAGGATCGGGGAGATAGGGCGCCGGATGAACTCAAAGGTAAAGTTAGTCAAAATAAGTGTATGTCGAAAGTAAACTTGGGTGTTCAACCTGGCTTGCTTTCAATCTGACCTACACCGTCCCCTCCTGGCCCCTATATATAGGTGGCCAGGTCTCGAGGATCGGGTAGGGTCCGATACAGATTACAATATCGACATACGGTAAAGACTCGTATTCGACTATCATTACAATTGGGCCTAGCTTAATGGGCCTCAGGGGTACTCAACATACGGGCTCTATTAACTATACCCTTCTCAATGAGATTTACTCTGGGCATTACAACAAAATACATAGACCGCCATCCAACTGCATCTATGACTAATAATCCACTCCCGGGGATATCAATCCGAACACCCCAGTAGTATTAAGTTGCGAACAACAGATAATTGCATTAAGCAAAGTGTGTAATGTAAACAAAGCATATGCCCTTGAGCATATGAATGTTGTTTTCTCCCTAGTAGCAACAGCACATCTACCACCTTAGAGGTTTCTGTCACTCCCCCAGGTGAAATAGAGGCATGAACCCACTATCGAGCATAAATACGCCCTCTTGGAGTCACTAGCAACTACTCGGCCAAGATAGCTACTAACAACGGAGAGCATGCAAGATCATAAACAACATAGAGATAACAAAAGATAATATTCAGTACAACAACTTAATCATAAACACCAATATTCATCAGATCCCAACAAACCAAACATGTAGAATTACATAACGGTGATCTCAATCATGTAGGGCAGCTCATGAGATCTAAACATGAAGCACATGGTGGAGAAGACAACCATCTAGCTACTGCTATGGACCCATAGTCCAAGGTAGACTACTCACTCATTGCTCCGGAGGCAAGCATGGCGATGAAGAAAACCTCCGGTGGCGATTCCCCTCTCCGGCAGGGTGCCGGGAAGAGCTTCTGGACCCTCCCGATCTTCGGGTCGACGGTGGCGGCGGATCGCGATGTGTTCTGGAAATCTGATCGGGTACTTAGGTTTTTTTCCGTCGGGAGGTCTTTATAGGCGAAGGGGCGTCGTCAGAGGAGGAGCCAGACGCCCTCACGCGGGGCCCGCGCGGCCAGGGGCCTGGCCGCGCCACCCCTGCATGTGGGGCCCTGGTGGCCCCCCTCTGACTCTTCTTCGGATCTCTGGAAGCTTCCGGGTAAAATAAGACTTCAGGAACTTGTTTCGTCCAATTCCGAGAATATTTCCTGTGTATCACTTCTGAAACACAAAAACAACAGAAAACTGGAAACTGGCACTGTGGCAACTCGTTAATAGGTTAGTTCCGGAAAATGCATAAAAGTGCCACTAAGTGTAACGAAACAATAGGCAAATGGTGTAAAAACAAGCATGGAGCATCAAAAATTATAGATACGTTGGAGATGTATCAGTTTCACATCAACATGATGCCTTTTGTAATGGAGTTAATTCTGTCTCACTCCTTTTTTGCTACCATTTGATAAACCTAGTTACATGGTAATTATTTGTCTATCAGTTTGTAAACCTGATTGTGTAATCAGACAACTACCATTTGTAAACCTGAATGTGGGTTGAGAACAGATTAACAGTCATAATGTACTGAATTAATGCATGTCTCATTATCTATTGTTATGGATTAATTCCTCTACATTTTGGATGATATGCTTATATATTTGTGTGAATATATGATTTTTACTGTCAATAATCTAAATATATTTAGACCTCGGCTATGTAGCTGAAAGTGGTAGCAGAAGGTTAGTCAGAAAAAGAAATGCCGACCAACAGGTAGACGCAGAAGTTCAGTGCCTGGGCATGCCTGGACCCCCAGAAGGTTGGTCGGCAAAAGTTAACCTCATCCGCTAGTTTGTCAGGAAAAAACGTCGGTCGGTAAAGAAATATCAGTCGGCAAAGAGAACGTCGGTCGGGAAAGATTTATTAGTGGCGTCGAACTGTTGGTCAGCAAATATATGTCGGTCGGGAAAGGCCTTTGCCGACCAGACTTACGGTGACAGACGGGGTTGGTCGGCAATACTCATTCCCGACCGACTTTCTATCGATGAAAGTGGTATTTCCGACCAACATGTCTGTTGGCAATATAATGTTGTGGTGTAGTGGGGCTAGCCACACCATGCCATGGCGTGGGTGGACCCCAGGCCGCGCCAGGCTATGGTGTGGGCCACCTTGATGCCCTCTGACATCGCCCCTTTGCCTATATAAAGTCTCCGAAGTGAAAACCCTAAATCAATCGGTGTTTTCCCACATAAAGTTCTGCAGCGCTGCCGCCATCGAAGACCAATTTTGGGGGACAGAAGTCTCTGTTCTGGCACCCTACCAGGATGGGGAAGTGCCCCCGGAGCCATCTCCATCGACTCCATCGCCTCCACCACCGTCTCCATCGACTTCACCGCCATCTCCATCGACGTTGCTGTCTCCCACGATGAGGAGGGAGTAGTTCTCCCCCGGGGCTAAGGGCTCTACCGGTAGCTATGTGGTTCACCTCTCTCTCCCATGATGTGATCTATATGTGATCATGAGCTTTGTATCTAGTTGAATTGGTAGATGTTGTTCTTCATATATTATGCTACTCTAGTGCTTTATTATTGTAATCTCCGGAGACACCTTGTACCATGATGTGAAGGATGACAGTGTGCGCATTATGTGTGTCTCTTTGGCTAGTGTCTCTATAAATTGTTGGTGTTTGTTGGAACCATCTAGTGCGCTCAAGGTGATAGTGCGAGACAATCTAATTTGGGGAAATGCAAAATTTGAGGAGTGCTTCATAGTCCTACACATGATTAGTGTTCGTTATCCATCGGAGAATAGTTTAGAGTAGCATAGTGAAGATAGATATTTATGTGTTCAATTATGTTATCTTTGTTGAGAGTGTCCACTAGTGAAAGTATGATCCCTAGGCCTTGTTTCTAAGCATTGAAACACCGTTTACATTCAGTTCTGTTACATGTTTGCTCACAGCGATATTTATTTCAGATTGCATTTACTACTTATAATCATCCATATTACTTGTATTTCACTATCTCTTCGCCGAACTAGTGCACCTATACATCTGACAAGTGTATTGGGTGTGTTAGGGATACAAGAGACTTATTGTATCGTAATTGCAGGGTTGCTTGAGAGGGATACCTTTGACCTCTTCCTCCCTGAGTTCGATAAACCTTGGGTGATCCACTTAAGGGAAACTTGCTGCTGTTCTACAAACCTCTGCACTTGGAGGCCCAACACTGTCTACAAGAATAAAAATGTGTGTAGACATCATGGTGGTGCTTCCCTTGCGGCAGCGGCACTGCTTTGGCGGCGACGGCTCATCCCGGGTGCTGTCGGCGTTGCCCTGGCGGCGGCGGTGGCTCATCCCGGGCGTTGTCGGCGCTGCCCTGGCGGTGGCGCTTACCAGGCAACGACAACACCCTAGCAGCGGCGGCGCTGCCCCTGGCGGCGGTGTGCTTACTAGGGTGTCTGCCCCTGGCGGCGGTGTGCTTGCTGGGGTGTCTGCTCCTGGGCTGATTTTTTTGGGCTCGATCTGGGCCAAAAAAAGGTTGGCCTATTCTGATCGCCGGAAGCCAGACGGCGGTGTGGGGACTGCTGGTCTGGCCAAATAAAGGAGGCACCCTAGGGTTTCTTCTTGCGACAAGATAAAGATCTATCAGATACCTGTCCTCATAGATCTGGCTGAAGTGTCGTGTTCCAGAAGGCTCCGCCGGTGAACTTACTGGGCGCTTCATGCCTGAAGATCGCTGGATTGGATGGAATCCGGTCGTGTGCGCCCATGTTTTTTATCTGACCATTTGGTTTCAGAGGGAGCGTTGCGAAGCTCTACTGGCTGTTACCATCATGTGGCACGATCTCGTTCCATGGCGAAGTCGGTTAGTGGAGAATGTCATGGAAGCCGAGATCTGAGGACCGGCAATGGTGGTTCGAGTCTTTGTGGCAAGGCGGAATTGGCTTGGTGATTGTTGACTCGGAGCAGCGGCTTTGAAAGTGGGGGCGACAGCACAGGAGAGGTCCAAAGTCCTACCTTGCAGGGTGAAAATTCAAGGTCTGGCCTTAGTTGGTTGTGCCTGCAATGACCTTGTTGAAGGCATTGCTTTGTGAGCGGGGAGTTTCTTCAGGGGGAAAACCTAAGATCTGTGATCGGGCGATGATGGTGTGTGTGCACTATTTCCTTCTTGAAGGCGTTGCTTTTGAAGAAGCTGGAGTTCTGGTGCTGTCTTGGGGGTGTTAGTGCCGCTGTTACCAGGAATTAATCGCTAAAGCAGGACTTTTTCTATTTTGTATTTCTTCTTCTATTTTAGTTGGCTGTGTGCATCCGTATTGCCACTAGGGCACTGCGTTTTTGCAAAGGCTGGATGTAATTGGTATCTTCTTGATATTAATATATATTCTTTATCTAAAAAAATTATCACATATGGTTTCCCCCTTTTCTCTTGGTATTTACCTGACTTAGTTATCTATTTGTTTGAAATGGTCATAGATGGGTGAGTAGCTTGTTTGTTTAGATGAATGATAGGCTTTCTGGTATCGGGAAGGAGCATGATCAAATTCATATTACAACGTGCCACAATTATGTAATATTATTTTGATAGTTTTGGTGGTATGAGTTTGTTGTGAAAAATTATATGGCTAATTGTCAATTCACCATTCTATTTTCAAAGCAGTATGCATGTTGTCTATCTTAATTTGCAGTCAAGTGACAAATGAATTTGATAAAATTTGTTTAACATAATTTTTTCTATCTTTGATTACCAAAAATACCAATAAATGCTTCATAAGTCGCCTGCTTCAGATTTGAAAATTCTGAAACTGGTGTAACTTTTTGTTCATAATACGAAATTTGTGTTACAAATATTTTGTTCTGTGGATAGCACCGGAGTATTTAAATCCAAGAAAATTATTTGAAATATTATGTTTTACCGTTTGAAAGAGAGGAAAACTGATTAGTTAAGACGCGCGTGCATGTGCATAGCTACTAGTGTCGGTAAAAAACCAATTATTTTTTGTGATCAAAAGAAAACCAAAAATGGTCCCGCTTATAAGTTTATATTGAGACCAAAAGAGAACCGTATGAAAACACCACGTCTTACAAATTTTTAATTCCCGCTTTATATTTTAAAAAATGTTCAGAAATTCGAAAAATAAAATTTATAAAGCATTTTATTTTAAATTCTAAACATTTCTATGATAATAAACCGTGAACTCATGAAAACAATTTCAAAAAATAGTGAACAAATTTTAAAATCATTTATAAAATTTCAACATCAAACCTTGATGCGGCAGCTGTTGGAGACGTTTTTCGCCCCATGCTGCCGCATTCGGCGGTTATTTGCGCTGCTGCGTATTTTGCAACATCTGTTAGAGACGCTCTAAGCTAAGTTTATGTATCTGTTAATGATGTTATTAATTTAATACCCTTTGACCCTATATTAATATTAAAGAAAAATGAAAGAGAGAAGGAGTGGAACAGGTGGACAGGAGAGCACTGTGTAGGGATAGACTTATCAGCAAATTTCCCGTGATGTCTTTCTTCCACTTTGGTAAGTTGGACCACACCACTTGATCTTTCCGTCGCATCACACTTGACACAACACCATGGCCAGAAGCAGCCGCCACTTCCCGTGGTCGCTCCTGCTCCCGTGCCTCTGCTGCCTCCTCGCTCCGGTGGCCTCGTCGCCGGTCGCCGTCACGCACCTGCCCGGGTTCGACGGCCCCCTTCCCTTTTCCCTCGAAACTGGGTGCGACACTGCATGATCTGTCTTCTTTCCCTAGTTTTGGCCCTTCTCTTTGGCAAAACCTACAGGAATATATACGAATCGTCGAGCTTTGTATGGCTGCAGGTATGTGGAGGTGGATGAGAGCAATGGCGTCCACCTTTTCTACCACTTCGTCCAGTCCGAGAAGGACCCTGCGAGAGACCCGCTGGTTTTGTGGATGCAAGGCGGACCCGGCTGCTCAGGTCTCTTGGGCCTCGCCTATGAGATAGGTACCTGCCAATAGCTAACTTGCTATTTTAAATACTGGTTTAATACTTTGAATACTGGTTTAATAAGTAAGGCCGTGTGCATCATTTTAATAGAGAGACTGAGGCATTTAGCTCCCATTTTAAAAAAATATAGCTAACTTGATCTAGATTCGACTAAAATATGTTAACTTGTTTCAAACATGTGCCTAAAACATGCTAGTAATTTAGCTGCAAATTGTTTCACCCACTGCTTAAACCCCTATTGTCGTGTTTGTTAAAATATAAATATATTGTTTAGCTCTTTCTATCAGTTTGAACTTTTTAAATAGTTGGCTAGAGCTATGAGTTTAAATCTTGGCCAATTATAAAAAATAAATACCCGCGAAGAAAAAGCCCACCAGTCTGAACATGAGGGGGAGTGTTAGAATATAAATATATTGTTACTCCCTCCGACTCATAATCATGAAAAATGTAAGATGAAATGTGAAAGTTAAGTGAACAGGATTAATTCTTCTATCGCGCATGCATGAAAATGATGCGGCATGTGAGAGTTGAGTCCATGACACAATATTTTTCTCTAAGACGTGATACGAAGAGTATTATGGATCGGAGGGAGTAGCTCTTTCCATCAGTTTAGACTTTTATAATAATTGGCTAGAGCATCAATCCAACACCATCAATTCTTTTTTCTGTTTCGATATGGAAACCATATTTCGTATCACGTCTTAGAGAAAAATATTGTGTCATGGACTCAACTCTCACATGCCGCATCATTTTCATGCATGTGCGATAGAAGAGTTAATCCTGTTCACTTAACTTTCACATTTCATCTTACATTTTTCATGATTATTTCGAATTTCCCCTTTTCTTTCAATTATTCACTTTTATTTTCTCCCTCGCCGCTAGCCACGAGCAATACCATCTTAATTTTTTTTTGTTGAACTCATATATTTTCATGCAACCATTTACCATTAGCTAGTTTTCAGTAAGTCGAAAGAGAATTTATTCATTAATAAGAACAATGAAAACCAATCATAAGCGACACACACACAATAGTCCCAAGCCCCGCAACAATTGACAAGATGATTCCGCCACCGATGACACCTTACAACACAGCTCTTAAGTCACTACTCCGAATTCCACACTGAAACCTGGCTGATAGATCTGCCACTATGCGACTAGAGCTACACTGTACAACGCCGTTGTGGTTTCTTGAGCGTCCTAGGCTCCAAATATCTGCAATACACACACTGACCTCGAGGATGCCTACCAAGCAAGCCAATGGTTTTTTGCATCCAAGTGATCAAGACCAACACCTTATAACATGATGATGGTTTCTGAAGCCACTGCTACAACTTATTCTTGCCACACTACCTAGTGCCACACCTCTTGCAATTGTCGTCCTTGATGGTAGGACAATGAGGCACGACAAAAGCTCATCTGGCTACGTCAGCGGATCCTAAGATGATGCGTTCTAGGGGGAAAGCCCAACCTCCTGATAAAAGCCAGAAGCTTAGGCTTTTGCCCTACGATCCAAAAACCCAACAAGAGTAGATGAACCGAAGCATTAACTATGACGCTTACACGGAGGGGAAGAACACCTGTTAGTGACGTCCGTCAAGGTGGAGCCGGGTTTTCGTGTCAGCATTCTTTTTTAAAATGTTCATAGGGCACATAGTTTATACTTTACAAGAACAAGTGCTTCTAAGATAAGGGAGAACAGCCTGAAAGGGTGGATTTGTCGACATTCTACTATTTCTTTTTGTAAAATTCACGTAATGTGTGTAACAGTGTCACAAATTTTAGGTTCTGATCTACACATGAAGATATTGGAAAGAAAAAATCAACCGAGTCTATGGGGAACAATTTTACACAATGAATGGATTTCCTATAGATTTACATTAAAAAAAAATAAAGAAACTGTGACTGTTTTTACTGTGGTCTCGAAGGAAGATATAGCAGACTAGCCATTCCCCTCTCTGTTCGAACCAGACCCATTCCCCAGTTCGTCAGTTCGTCAGTTCGTCTTCATATCTCGATGCTCCTCCAACCCTAGCGCCGTCGCTGCCCGGTAGCACAGGGACTGCAGCGGCATCAGCTGGCGGAAGCGGTAGCGGGAGCCTGGCAAGCCGTGGAAGTCCTCGATGCAGAGGATGCCTGGAGGCTGGGAGAGCGACAGGTACATGGATTTCGCAGCCATCTGCTGGGGGAAAAGTGCACCGCCCCCGTCAGCCCGTCTAGGCGTCTAGCCACGGTTGCTCGGGCGCGCGCCGCTGCAGAATACGGGAGGAGGCAATGGCGGAGGCTTTTTTGACGGGTGGTTTGTTTTTGTTGTCTGCTTCTTTCACTAGTTCTTCAGTTATGCAAGGCATTCCTCTGTGATCCTTCAGCAGATTCTAATTGTACCCTTCGATAGAATAGGGGAATGGTTGTGGTATTTAAGCGGGCCGAGTATTCAATGTATGCGTATATTTCTCAAACACAAAAACATATATGTGTGCCATACTTTTTCTGAAGGAATATGGGCCACAGTCGCTCCTGTGAGTGATGAGAGGTTAAGGTCTCTGCAACATTGCAAGACAATCCATTGGTGATGGATATTAAAATGTGCATACAGGCCCCTTCCGGTTTGACGTCGAAGGGTACAGAGGTGGACTCCCCACTTTGCTCTACAGACCTGAGACATGGACCAAGGTATATACCTTGTCAATCTTTCTCTGTTTACAAAAATTACATTTCAAGAAAGCTATGCCTTTTTTTCTCGTGAAGTATTCATCTTTGGAGTGATCGATTGCATAATTTTGCAGGTGAGCAATATAATCTTTATTGATAGTCCTGTCGGGGCTGGGTTCTCGTATGCCACTTCGGAGGAAGGATTCAAATCTAGTGATACCATGGCGGTAAAAAAGCTAGTCATCTTCCTAAAAAAGGTTAGTACCTTTCCATTTCACACACTACCAATTTTTTTTGACAAAGTTACTCAGGAGGTTTTGTATTTACCATCATACAAGACTACACTTGTACCTCTTATGTCTTCTGTAGATGCGGAAATGTTGTGACAGTCAATCCAAACAAATTCATCCTACTGCATATTATGTCCTCTCTGATGTAAATCCTGCCCAATTGAATTACAAAGTTTACCTTTATGATATTTGAAATATGTAAAATAAATTGTTACTGTTAAAATTCTTCAAAATTATTGTGTTGCAGGCTTGCCTTCTCTCTTTCAAACCAAGATAAAAAGAACCTAAAATAATATTTTATTCAGCTGGACACCATGATCTAACTTACAGTCTTACACTAACTGAAGTGGAATTTTAGCGTTTTATGTGAATTTAGAAGCATAGAGCATTGTTCAACATATGTAAATGTAACATCTACTTTCATATTAATTCTTATCTTTTTACATGCAGTGGTTACAAGAGCACCCCCAGTTCCTCTCAAATCCACTATATGTTGGTGGTGAATCTTATTGCGGTATTACGATACCCACTCTTGCCCTGGAAATCGACGTATCAAGTAAGACTCTTACACTTGTTCTTTAGATGATGAGCCGATACTATGAAGAACATTTTCCCCTTAATCTTAATAAGTTAGCGGATACAATTTAAAGCTATTCATATTGTTATGGACCCAAAATCTAGTCATTCATGAGTTTTATTCAGCTTAGTACTGCACTGGGGAGCTTCTTGAGCTCGTGAGATATAACTTCATTGAAGCTATAGCAGGATTTTGGAATCAATCAGTTAATTTCATATGCAGTCTACGGATCGGCTAGCTCCCAAACTGGTTCAATGTTTTGCTTACTTTATACCAAATGTTATCTAGGATATCCGAAAGAATAAATTTATTACATGTGAAAACTTTGTAAAAATGATTTACACATTATGGACATTTTTAGCTGGATGCCGCTATTTGAAATTCCAGGGTGTAAGTCTTCTGCTCGACCGATATTGTACAAATTATAAACAGCTTTTTCCCAGTAGATTTAGCTTCATTTTTGTTTCCCCTCACATTCTATTGTTTGAGTATCATATCACCTGGGATGCCAATTCTTTGGGGACCTTGTGCACTTGTTCACAACAAATTCAATGATGATTACTTATCATAATGTGCGTCACTGTTATACTTACACATAAAAATATGTTTACCATTTTCAGACAAAGAATCTGGCGATGAACCCCTTCTTAATCTCAAGGTTTGTTGAAATCGTTTTGTATAATTATAAGCTTTTCAATGAAGGTGGTTATATTGGACTGTTTCTCAATCAATAAAAAATTTAAAATGCGTGGATCTTGTGCATGTCTAGCTAATCCTTCGCTAAATTAATTAGAATTCACCTAAATTTACGTAGCTCAACTTAATTCAAGAAAAATCCAAAAAGGTTGTAAGTTTTGGATGATCCATATATATACCAGCCTGCCGTAGTGTGTCTGCCCAGAATCAGCCTGTGAAGTCATGTGAAAAGTAAATATGTACATAAAAGAACAAAGATGGCAGTTCTCAAAATCAAATTTGGCATTTCTATAAACTCCAACTATTTGGTTGCTTATTGTTGTTCCAAAAACTATCTTTCTGATAAATTGATCTAAATTAATTGCAACTCGTATCAATGTTATCCTAGTGTGAATCCGGATTATCACATAGCATGCTTACCCATAATGTTCATCTAATTTTTCTTTGTATCACTAAATAAGAATGTTTGCAGGGGTACTTTGCCGGCAACCCAAGGACTGATGACAGGTTTGACACCGCCGGGAAAATCCAATTTTTCTACGGCATGGGAATGCTATCAGACGAACTGTACGAGGTGATCCACATAAGTACTAATAAAAGCAGTAGCTGCTGCAGTAGTAGCAGTAGAAATTCCAGTGGTAGTGGTACTAAAGCAGAGGACTGTATGTCATTTCAGTCGAATTTTAATGAATTTGAAGCATACTCAAAATGCAAAGAAATTCTACCTGCAGACTGCAAAGGCGAACTGCAAAGGAAATTACAGTGATCCACCCAATGCTTTATGTGCCGATTCCATCCAAGCTATCGCCGATGTAAGTTTCTCCTAGATACTAGTATCCCTGAAATAGCTAGTGGTGATTAATTATAATAAGACCATTCAAACTACTAATCTAGGAATCACACAGTTCTCAACTGGGGGTATCCATGTTTGAATTGATTATGTAATTCTTTTGCAAACAAAAATATACTATGTTTTCTTGTCAGTCAGCACAAGAAAGAAGATACAACATCCTTCGTCGATGTTTGGAATACTAGAACGTTTGGTTACTAATTTCTACCAATGGACAAATAGTGCACAAAAGATATCAACTGGTCCCATGTGCTGGAGCCCTCATGCAAGGCGATAAGGAATCCCAAGATTCAGCAAGCGGCTGCAACAAGTGGGCTCATGGTTGAGTACTCCGCTGACGATGATATCCTATTTCCCTTCAAGTGTAGAGTTGAGTGCAGAAATCCCCTAACTTCACACTTTATCTGCTCGTGCTCTCTAGACTAATGTAGATTAATTTGCTTGCAGGACGATACCCAACAACTATCTAGTATATGGGCAAATGAGGAAAGAGTAAGGAACAGTCTTGGCGTTCGCAAGGTACTAGTTCCACATCACTACTTTAATGAATCTTATTTGGGGGTCTAGTTGTGCATAAACACTATCAACTGTAGGGAACAAAAGGGGAATGGATAACATGCGACCATGGCGTACCGTACACTCATGATGTCATGAGTACAGTAGACATACATTTGAGGCTACGCAGAGAAGGATATCCGGCACTAATATTTAGGTAACCAGCCCACTGAAAGAAAATCAATTTAAAACTGTTCTGAAGGATCATAGTGGATCCATATTGCAATCTGATCTAAAATTAAGAAAATGCGGTATAATTGATGTTCCAGCGGCGACCATGATAGTGGGTTTTCCTTCGTCGGCACACAAGCATGGATAAGATCTCTTAACTTGTCTATCACAGATGATTGGAGACCATGGTATGTTGATGGCCAAGTTGCTGGGTAAGTTGTTATATGACTGTTGGAAGCTCTTTCTTTGGGGGTCCAATTCATTATCCAATTAGGTGCTCGAATATATTTTTCTTCAACATACGGCAAAAAGTTGACATAGGAATGCTCCGTTCAAGTTTTTTTTTGTTGGAGTCTTACAACATTATTCAGTTCAATTAACACTGTTCATTATATACTTCAAATGGTAAACATTGGCAGGTTAGTGTGGAGGAGGTGTTTTGGCTCCTAGGTCTATATGAACCTATTATAGAAAATACATGAAAAACAAATTTCAAAATGTCAAAAATTCAAAAATAAATTTTGCATGTAGATTAGGACGTTTAATGTCCCCACACAAGTTTTTGACAAAAAAGAACATTTTATGTGGCATCGGAAAAAAAGACAAAAATATGTCCTGTAAATAGTCATATGTTCATACACAAATTTCTCTTTTTTATATAGGACACAAAAAATATTCTTTCTTTCTGCAAATTTGTGTATGAACATCATATGTCCGGATGTACATGCAAAATTTTTGTTCCAAATTTTTTGATATTTTGAAATATGTTTTCTGATAATGGGTTCATTTGCTCCCGTGAGCTGAAATGAATATCCGAGGTTAGTGTTGCCTATTTTACATTGCTCCGATTAATTTGTTTTCCAGATTCACAAGAAGTTTCTCGAGTAACCTAACATACGCAACTGTGAAGGTGAGTCATTCACACACTTTTATTATTGCTTCATTTTCCATAAGATTATAACATAGCCAGATCATTATAAACTCTACTATCCTTGTTAGTGGGTTTTGTTATATCGTAAGCTCGGGTTTATCTTGTGTGCTTAATTATAACCGTCCATATAGGGTGCTGGACATACTACTCCAGAGTACAAGCCCAAGGAGTGCCTTGCTATGTTTACAAGATGGATTTCGGGTGACCCTCTATGAAAGATGGTCTCAATCGGATGAGTGCGCGAGTCATTATGGTACGATCGAGTATAGATAAGCTCTTTGCGGAGGTGGTGTTTTGGTTCATAGGTGTAGAGATGCACTTATTATGGAAAATGCATAAAAACACATTTTAAAATGTCAAAAAAATCCGAAACAAAATTTTGCATATACATCTGGACATTTTATGTTTTCACACAAAGGTCCACAAAAAAGTATTGTTTTTTATGGCATGTATAAAAAGATTAAAAAATGTCTTGTGAATAGTCTTGTTAGAGCATAAAATTTTGTCTTTTTACACAACACACAAAAAAATGTTCTTTTTGGCCGAAACTTTGTGTGAACATAGAATGTCCAAATATACACGTGACATTTTGTTTGGAATTTTTTTTAACATTTCAAAATATGTTTTTAGACAATATGTGCATCTACACCTATGAGCCAAAATGGATATGCGAGCTCTTTGTTGCTTATTTGTGAACCGAGTTAAAGAACAGATTCTGTTGTACTTATTTATGAGCCATATATGCATATGGCCCGATACTTTTGTTCTCCAATTTTCATCTTGCATGTACTGGAATGCATTTTTTTTTCCCAAAAAAAAATGTCCCGCGCGTGTTGTCATTCAGACTGAGTTACAATTTTCATCTTGTAGATCAGTGACCCGGCAATCTTCCCACAGCAGTCCCTAACTTCCTACTCATCAATTCACATCTTTACCTATAAGATTCGAGTTGGTGAAGGCAATTTTGCTATACATCTTTTGGTTTCCAAAATTACCCCTACCAAAAAAATGATAGATAGCAAACAACGAATTGTAACATTAATTGGGCCATAATTTTCGCTAATCAAGGTAATCAATCACTCTGCCATAATTTTTGGTAATCAATACGTCTATAAGATTACACAAAACAGATCGCCGTCATTTTCAATAGTCTCATAAACGATGTAACGAGTATCTAAGGAGACTGGAAGGTTTTTAATGAGACGGCTTGCTAGCTTAATATATACATCGTTTACCTAAAAAAAAATCAACTTTTTGGGAAAGTAGCAGCATCTTAAAATGTAATTTCATATTACTAATTTGATATTATATTATATTGTTATTCTTATCTATAAAGTTGGTCATATTTTTTTGACTTAGAACAAAAGTTAGAAATACACTTATTTGTACGGAGGGAGTAAGTACTACAGAGAACCCAACACTATGCATTCCATGTTGTACGGTATGTATCCCAACAACAAGATTGAAGTACATTGTGTAGTCGAATGTCGCCAATATATATCTTTACCTATATTTTTACCTATAAGATTCGAGTTGGTGAAGGCAATTTTGCTATACATCTTTTAGTTTCCGAAATTACCCCTACCAAAAAAAATGATAGATAGCAAACAACGAATCGGTACATTAATTGGGCCATAATTTTCGCTAATCAAGGTAATCAATCACTCTGCCATAATTTTTGGTAATCAATACGTCCATAAGATTACACAAAACAGATCGCCGTCGACGTCCGTTAGGTCCTGCCAAATCTTGAGCAACTAATCATAATGGAAATTTGACATAGCGCAATTTGGGGCGTTATACTCGATTTTAGTTCCATCGGCCATTATTCTGAAAAAAATATCTTCCCCATCGACCATCATCTTTGAATAAAAACTCAAAACGTAGATGAATAAAAACCTTTTACAATTATAGATGAATAAAAACCTTTTGTTATCGTACAAATACAATATGGACGAAGTGATGAACGAAAACTACCCACCCAATTTTAACAGAATAGATACGCTGCCGAATTACAGTTTTCTATCAAATTACTTTATAGTAAAGTAAATTATAATATATTTTTAATATTATGTGCCTATTTCGACATGAAGTTTCATGCATATATTTATATTTGCAGCAAGAAAATACTTGTGTAGGCCATAGCAACGTACGGGCATTTAGCTAGTAGAGCAGAGGCATTTAGCTAGTAGAGCAGAAATTCAGGGAGGGGGATGTACCCCTAAACACAGAGAAACAGCACAAAGTCTCAGACCGTCAAACACAAGGGAGAGTGGAGAGCAGTACCCGGGTCCAGCGCCGGAAGGCGTGCGAGCTAGCGGATGGCGTGGACGCGCCCTTTGTCTCTCCAAGAACCGTGGCGCCTCCACCACGTCGCGCCCTATGCGCCCCTTCCTCTTTATAGAACAAGAACCACCGCTTGCCACTCTGCAGCGTCGATCGACCTGTGAAACCCCCACGGCGCTCGATCTCCCTCTCATCTCACAGGAATTATCCGACGGCCGGCGTACTGATCGTCCGGCGGTAACCACCGGCGGCAGAGAAAAATGGCGCTGTCCAGGGCGACCACGAACCCCGGGGAATCCCTCATCTCCTCCACCTTTGCGTCGCGCTACGTGCGCACTGCGCTCCCTAGGTTCAAGATACCGGAGCAGTCGATCCCCAAGGACGCGGCGTACCAGATCATCAACGACGAGCTGATGCTGGACGGGAACCCGCGGCTGAACCTGGCGTCCTTCGTCACCACGTGGATGGAGCCTGAGTGCGACAAGCCCATCCAGGCTTCCGTCAACAAGAACTACGTCGACATGGACGAGTACCCCGTCACCACCGAGCTCCAGGTATGTGTATATCATCTCATCGGTCGATCTCGATCGACATGCATGCCCCGGCCGGTGTGTCAAGTGTCAACATGATCAAATTGAAAACAGAATCGGTGCGTCAACATGATCGCGCATCTCTTCAACGCGCCGATCGGCGACGACGAGACGGCGGTCGGGGTGGGCACCGTCGGCTCCTCGGAGGCCATCATGCTGGCCGGGCTGGCGTTCAAGAGGAAGTGGCAGAACAAGATGAAGGCCGAGGGCAAGCCCCACGACAAGCCCAACATCGTCACCGGCGCGAATGTCCAGGTAACTGATCGAGTGCACACATTTCATAAACACATTGCAGTATAGTAGTGACACAATCACCCGATCGATCTCCTAAATCCACAGGTGTGCTGGGAGAAATTCGCGCGGTACTTCGAGGTGGAGCTCAAGGAGGTGAAGCTGAGGGAAGGGTACTACGTGATGGACCCCGAGAAGGCGGTAGAGTTGGTCGACGAGAACACCATCTGCGTGGCCGCCATCCTCGGCTCCACCCTCAACGGCGAGTTCGAGGACGTCAAGACGCTCAACGACCTCCTCGTCGCCAAGAATGCCGAGACAGGGTAACGCACCAACTGGAATCGTGACGCGCGCAGATTCGGTTAATCGAACCTTCGTTAATCGTCCAGTTGGTTTCGTCGATCGATCAGGTGGGACACGCCGATCCACGTGGACGCGGCGAGCGGCGGGTTCATCGCGCCATTCATCTACCCGGAGCTGGAGTGGGACTTCCGGCTGCCGCTGGTGAAGAGCATCAACGTCAGCGGGCACAAGTACGGCCTTGTCTACGCCGGCGTCGGGTGGGTGATCTGGAGGAACAAGGAGGACCTCCCTGACGAGCTCATCTTCCACATCAACTACCTCGGCGCGGACCAGCCAACCTTCACGCTCAACTTCTCCAAAGGTACATGTGCTTGATCGGATCCGTTAGGTTCAGTCAGCAAGACTAAGTTTGTTCATCTGCTCTGTTTTATAGGCGCCAGCCAGATCATTGCGCAGTATTATCAACTTATCCGTCTCGGGTTCGAGGTAATTAACCACAATTGTGTCAGTGTCTGATGCTGATCCTTACTCTACCGCAGTACAGTTGCAAATCACCGATAAAAAGAAGATAATCTCTAAACATTTGCAATGTGTTGTCGCCGTGGCAAATGCAATGCAGGGCTACAAAGGGATAATGCAGAACTGCCGGGACAACGCCACGGTACTCAGGGAGGGCATCGAGAATATGGGCTACTTCGACCTCGTGTCCAAGGACTCGGGTGTGCCCTTGGTAGCCTTCTCCCTCAAGGACTCATCCCGGTACACGGTGTTCGAGGTGGTCGAGAGCCTCCGCCGCTTCGGCTGGATCGTGCCGGCGTACACCATGCCTGCCGACGCCGAGCATATCGCCGTCATGCGGGTGGTCATCCGCGAGGACTTCAGCCGCAGCCTGGCTGAGCGCCTCATCGCCGACCTCAATAAGGTGATGGGGGAGATGGATGCGCACGCCGCCAAGAGGGGGCATGTTGCCGCTGAGCCGGTGAAGAAGACGGAGCACGAGATCGAGAAGGAGGTGGCCACCTACTGGCGGAGGCTCGTCGCCAAGAAGAAGAGCGGCCTCGTTTGCTGATCTCTGCGGGCGTACGTGCAGGAATAACTTTTTTCTGTCCCGACCGAGTTCTTCTTCAGCATGTTTTTTTGTTTGAAATAAAGGGGTCCCCTGTTTCAGTAACGAAACAACAGTAACTACAGCATCTGGAACAAACCGGAAATGAAAATAACAGCAGAAACCATAGCACAGTCTTAGGCTACTGAAGCTATTACAAAGCCTTTCACTGACTTATTCCAAGGCTTGATTAAAAACCACACACAATCGTTTTGCCTATTTTTCGACATAGCCGCGCCCATCCCTTTGAACGGTTAAAGATGTACCATATCACCATCTTCATAAAATCAGTGCTTCGACATAGCGCTTCGTGCACCCTTTGTTTCTGCAATTCACCTCAATAGTTAATCCAATGGAAAATCTGGAATAGAATCTCACTTGGATCATGGGAAAGAATATTATCAAGACATGCTCTATTTCGTGTTTTCCAAATAGATCAAAAGATAGCTGCCAGAAAAATCTTGACAGCAATTTTTCCAGTCCCAACAAATTTATTACCCGAGCAGCTAGCTCAACACAGTTCCTAGGCTCTGTAGGTGAACCAGATGCACACTGAAAAACAGACCAGATGTATCTTGAAACAGGACAACTGAAAAAGAGGTGTTCAATGCTTTCATGATGCACAAAACATGCATTGAGTTGCCCCATCCCAACCTCTTCTCCTAAGATTTTTCTTGGTTAAAGTTTTCCTCCTCTCTTTCAGTTAAAGTTTTGATTCACCCAAGCACCTAGCTCAGCACAGTTCCTAGGTTGTGAGTTGTGACGGTGAATCAGATGCACACTGAAAAACATACCAAATGTATCTTGCATTTACAGGGCAACTGAAAAAGAGGTGTTCAATGCTTTCATCTAATGCACAAAACATGCATTGAGTTGCCCCATCCCAACCTCTTTTCCTAAGATCGTTCTTGGTTAAAGTTTTCCCCACATAAGTGTCCATAAGATAGTTTTGATTTTCCCTAGAATATTCATGTTCCACAGCTGCCTAAAGCCCTTGACAGGTTTTCTAATAACATGCAGAGCATTGTATAGAGATTTAACAGTAAGACCTTTTAGACCCAACTTCCAAGTAACTCTATCAAGCCATCAGAAAGTAAGTGGAGATGGCCTCCCGGGTCGCTCGCGCGAGCGACTCCGGAGGCGACTGAAACCCTAGAAAAAGCAGCCGCCACCACCGTGCTCCCCTGGCCGCCGCCGCTGCCGGCAGCGGCGGCGGCGCCCAGCCGTCAAAGACGGAGGGAACCGAGGAAGCACCCCCAGCTGCTCGTCTTCGCGCGGAGATGGGTGGCCTGTGGGTCGTGCAAGGTGGAGCGAGGCTGCTGCTGAGCACGGCGGTGCTGCCAGGCCTTGGCAGCGGCGCCGAGCTGCGCGCGTCGCGTGGGCGAGGCCCCTGGAGCGGTGGCGCTGCGGCGGCGGCAGGGCCCGATCTAGGCCCTTTCGGGCCCGATCTGGGCCGTTTGTCCAGCTGGGCTACGCTTCGAGGGCTGGTGCGTTGGGGGAGGTGCTGGTGCCTCGGTGCTGCAAGTGGTGTGTGGACGGCTTGCCGGCGGCGTCGAGCGCGAGGGCCGGCCGAGGCTTCAGCGCGGAGGCTGTGTCCTGGCGCACGCCGCTAGTGCTGGAGGTCGTCCTGGTATACTCTGTCGCTGGCCTACCAGCGCCGGGGTGTGGAAGTCTGGCCGGCAGCAAGCTAGGGCTGGCCGGGATGGAGCTCTAGGTGGTCGTCGACTACCTCGCCGGTGTCAAGTACTGACCTCTCTGTGGTGGTGTGTCCGGCTCTGATTTCTGGTTCCTTGGTGGACTGTGGGGCTGTGGAAGGGCTGGGAGAAATCCCTTTGCTGTTGCAGGACGACGGCGACACCTGCGGGCGTCGTCACCTTCTTGAAGGCGTCGTTTAAGCTCTTTCTTCACGCCTCCTCCCGAGCAGCAGGGGAAACTCTAGATCCAGTTTGCTGGTTCAGGCAGTGGCGGCGCTTTTGCGTCGCTCCCTCCTTGGAGGCGCTGTCCGGGTTGCTCGTGGAGTCCTATGTAGTCCGAAGTCAGGGCTGGCCGCTACTTGGAGCGTGGGCGACGCTATCCTCAGGTTCAGCCATGTCCTGCTGTCCACTTGCCAACCTCTAGGCGCTATGGGTGGCCGGTACGTTGATGTGTGCCTCCTGAAGTTAGGGGTTTGCTCAAGCGTTTCGCCTCTTTTGTGACGTGGTCTTGAGGCCTGTGTCCCGATCATATGCCTTCTTGGCCGATGCTTGGGCTAGGTGTGTGTGCTTGTCGTGTGCTTGGTGTGGGTTGTTCACCGAAAGGCTTCATGTGTAAGGGTTTTGGGTCCGATTTACCTCATAAACTGGATCAATTTTTTCTCCTGCTTAATACAATAACGCGCAGCTCTCCTGCGGGTTCTCGAAAAAAAAAAAAAAAGTAACTCTATCCTCACCCTCCCTCAAAGTAACATTGTGAATGATATGTAAAAGATCAAACCAAACCTTTACCAGGTCACCCCACAAAGTTCTTCTGAAAAGCATACAAGATCCAAAGGATCTGGCAACCTTTTCCACCTCAATTCCTTCATTAAAGGAGACGTCATAAAACCTATGAAACCTTTCACACAAATGTTTTCTCTGATACAACACATCTTCTCAATACCTAGTTTTATTTCCTAAAACCAAAACTCTATGACAAAATTTGTTAAACATATTTCCTTTGGCATGTGCTTGCTAGTTTCTTGTTCCTTTTCATTTTGACACTCTTTTTGCGTGCTCAAATGCATTTTGGATGCCGGCAAATTAATCTTGCGTGGTTTTGCTAATTCACAGTCGACTAAGAATTATGAATTATGTTAGTTCTCAATCCACTCCTAAACCTTATAATTACGTTATGATTCGTGCTGTTGTAATGAGGTTTTTTCGGTTGCACATGAGGTTGCAACTGAGATTTGACTGCTATGTGCGGCTAACTCTCATTCGACTAAGAATTAGATTATTGTATTATTACCAATTTCGTATTATTTGAATAACTTTTTTTGTAGATGGATACATTTTATATTGCATGCATGTACCATTTTCTTAGTTACAAATCACTTGGGCAACTAATTTTTTTTAGTTACAAATAACTGGTGATTTAAAATTTTCTTTGTTGCAACCCGACTTACAACAAAATCTAAGTTTCAACTCCACTTGCAACTCACAGATGAACACATCGCGATACAAATTCGTTAGTTTTGGACTTGACTGAGCACTAAATTAATCCTAGCTAGCTGAGAATTAGCAATTTTGTTAACTACTTGTACATAGATGACACCACCTGACATATAATTAACATAATTCTTGATTAACTTGAAAGTAGTCACACCCAATCTTGTGCATATGTTGGTGGGCAGATGATCTATCCTGCATGTATGGTGGCTCGGTAGGCATTAACTATGCCATGTATACTATCTGAAGCGAAGGCAAAACCTACGAGATTTGCCTTTCTGGAAAGGATTTATGAGAGTTGAAAATGATTTCTTTCAGAGAGGTTTCTTTGAGGTAGATGATGGATTGACCGTACGTTTTTGGAAAGATATATGGCTAGGGTACACATCTTTAGCACAACAGTATCCATCATTATATAACATAGTGCAACAGAGAAATGTTTTGGTTGCAAATATTTTAGTGGATACTCCCCTTAATATTGCATTTAGGAGAATGTTGTCTGGTAATAAATGAAATGATTGGTTACATTTATGTCATCGCTTAATGATGGTTACAATCTGGATAAATTTGTTTAAAAGCTTACAACCTTACACGTATTTACAGTAAAATCTATGTATTTAGACCTAATGAATGGTCATACTACATTCTTACGTATATATTTATGGAAGCTCAAGATTCCATTGAAGGTAAATAATTTCATGTGGTTTCTAAATAGTAAAGTATTATTAATAAAGGATAACCTAGCTAAACAAAATTGGCATGGGTGTATGAAATATTGTTTTTGCGACTCTATTGAGACTCTCGAACATTTATTTCTCTCATGTTCTTTCAGCGCGCATTATTTGGCGCATGGTCTTTTTCACTTATAAATACCACCTACAACTAACATTACTAATATGTTTGGTAATTGGTTGAATGAGGTAGATAAGCATGATAAAACAACAATACGTGTTGGAGTATCTACTTTATGTTGGTATATTTAGATATGTTGAAATAATATTGTTTTAATAAAAAGAAGGGAACTAATTTTTTGCAGGTTATTGGAATGGCTACGTATTGGAAAGAGCTATGGTCTCTACGTCTCTTGGAGGATCAGCGGAAGCCGATAGTTACCGGATATGATCGGTTGACAGTCACACAAGACTTTTATTTCCAGACTACTGGGTGGTGTCATATTAGTAGATTAGATGGATAGCTACATGATGCTTCTTTTTTTCGTTGGTTGATACATATCTTAATCTCAGCGGATCTATGATTGTAACACCTTAAATATTTCAAACTTCTTAATAAAAAAGGTTGTGTACATCGGTTGATGCAGAAGCTAGGGCTATTGACGAAGGAATGACAAATAGGCCCTCAACATTTGCCTACCTGGGTTTTGGCCCAGAGGAGATTACAATCGAAGGAATTACAAGGCCCATAAAGGCAGTGGCTAGATGCGGCCCAGGATCTATACTTGGCGTATAAGCAAGGGGTCGAAGAGTTCAGGTTGAATTAGTCCACGGTTAGGGCTTGTTCGAAACCGATCTGATCTGTACTTTTCGTGAGGGACAATCCTGAGACCCAGTCTTCGCATATAAAAGGCTGGGAGGGAGGTCCCGAAACCCTAGATACTTTTCCACCACCTCACGCCGGAGCGCTCGATACTTAGAGCTCTCTATCTCGGCTAGATCCAATCTACGCCACCATTGTAACACCTCCATCAAAGCCACCCCATCAATAAAAAGTCAGACAAGCAGGACGTAGGTCTTTACCCTACCAAGAGGGCCGAACCTGGGTAAAACCTCATGTTCTTCTGCTTTCGTCTGATCGCCGTTGAGTTCGCTGGATCCCCAATGCGCTCCATAGATCGAAAGCCCTTAAACATGGGCATTGCCGGGGTAGAACCTCGTGAATTGGCGCCGACCGTGGGGACGACGGGATCTGGATCTACGGATTCGCCGGCTCCATCATCAACCAACGCCAAGATCGACATCGCCAACACCATCGACACCGCCGTCGGCATCGTTGTGCCGACCGACACCGACACCAACGCCAAGATCGACATCGCCAACACCATCGACACCGCCATCGGCATCGCTGTGCTGACCGACACCGACACCAATGCCGAGATCAACATCGACACCATCATCGACACCACCATCGACACCGTCGCCGGCATCGCTGTGCCGGCCATCATCGACGCCAACCCTCTAGAAATAGAGGCCGACATCGTGGAATCGGTCGTCATCGACATCGCCTCGTCGAATGTTACCAACCTCGTTCCGGCCGCGACTATCGTCGGCCCAACCTCAGGCACGACGGGAGCAGTTTCGGTGTTCACCGGAGGCTTCGACATGGCCTTCGGGCTGTTCAACTTCCACGTGGGCAACGACGGAGTCGCCGAGCTGATTTCCGTCGGTGATTCGGTGCTGCCCGCAATAACCCCAAGCACACCACCAGTTACCGAGGGCAATCCCTCGGCGACCGCACCGCTGGCGCCCCTGGAGGAGGAACCAAGGCCAAAAGATTCGACCCCATCAGTAGGGTCCAATGACTTCGAAGATCCACCTCCATCCCCAACCACTGCCTACTGCGCCGATTGCGACGCGTACCACTTCGTGGGCGCCGAAGATTTCTCGTCTCACGAGATCGCCGGCTGTGAAGATCCTAGGGGAGGCACTGCAGCTGTCTACCCGACGATATGCAAGTGCGAGCGGGCTCTCAACGCCCTTACGCTCCGTACCGCGCCCTACGACCCTGATTATGTCGAAGGGATGTACTCTGATTACACATGCTCAGACGACGACGACGTCTACCCCGAAGCTAAAGGGAAAATAGGCAACTCAGACAGCTCGTACTCGAGCGGATCTGTAACGTCAAGCAATGAGTACATGGTCGACTACGACTCTGACCTTTTGGCCGAGGTCGAATCTTACCTCAGAGACGACGACATCTACCCGCCAGCGCTGGGCGAAATCAGCGCTGGTCGTTCGGAGGGCACTACATGATGGCGTCGCACGGAGATGGGAACGAGCACAATGATGGTCAAAATCGGTCAAACACCGGTCGACAGTTCATAACGCAAGAACAGGTCCGGTACGCAAGAAGAGTGTACGCGGGCGAAGCAGAGATGGGTCCCAACCCAAGCCCGCAGGAGCTAGCTGCGCTCCGATTCGTCGTTCAGGAGCAGAAGGACCAAATCAGCGCTGACAGGCGCATCTTGGAGCGACGCAGAGACGAGGCCGACGCGTCCAGCAGAAGACGAGCCGCACTATCGTCCCATTATTCGTCAAGCGTCCAACATAGGACACGATCGCATATCCCGTCGGGGGCCAATACGCACAACGTCGCCCGAAACTTGGAAGCTGATTTTAATGAAGCAGGTCTGCTACCCAAGACCAAGGAAGCTGCGATCATGGCAACAGCAGCGTACATAGCTGCAAACGCAGCTAACGGCGACGAGCATATGAGGCACTTGCGAAACCTGGCGCTTGAAGGAGTTAGGGTGCTTCAAGGCACAACTAACCAGGAACGCGAAACGACGCCGAGAAGAACCATACCGCCGGTCGAACAATCCAGACACCCAGCAGTGGCGCCAGCAGTCGTGCCTAAGACTCAGGTGGTGGAACCCATCAACGAAGAACTGTGACATGGCCTGGCTCAAAATAGAGTCGACCTCGGGCGTGCGCGACGCGAGGCCCGTCGCTTCGAGGAGGAACGCGATCTGGAGGTGTTCACCGGCAATCACAATGGTCTGTGCGGAGCAGAGTGCTTTAGTCTCCTGATCCGTTCTACACCATTGCCGAAAGGGATCAAGCTAAGCGATGGTGTAGTCAAGTTCAATGGGCAGCAGGACCCTCGAATTTGGCTCGATGACTTCATGACCGCCGTCACCATCGGCGGTGGATCCCGGGACAATGCTCTTCAGTTGCTATCACTGCACCTGAAGGATAATGCGAGGGCGTGGCTGAACAACCTTGCTCCAGATAGCATTCGCTCTTGGGAAGAATTTCGGCAAGCCTTCATCGCCAACTTCCGAGGAACCTTGCGACGGCCCACGTCGTTCGAAGAGTTACGCTTGTTCGTACAAAGGACCGGAGAAAACCTGAGGTCATACATCTCACGATGGATCAGTGTCCGCAACACGGCGGAGAACATTTCGCCTGAGAGGGCCATCGATGCCTTTCGGGACGGTCTCATTTGACGGGACTTCAAGGAGGAGTTAGGGCGCTGCAAACCAAAGACCGTCGACCATCTCATGAGCCTGGCAAAAGAATGGGCTGATAGAGAAGACTCCATCTCGGCACCTAGAAGCCGCCGCCGATCAGCGGAGCGTGACGTCGACGCGAAAGATCAGTTTCACAACAGCTCTTGAAAGAAAGGTCGTCAGAACCGCTATGACGACGCAGACGCCACAGACATGGTAGCAGCAGGCTACGTGAACGAGGACCGCGATGATAATCGCGACGGAGCGCGATGAGGAAACAACTACTATGGCAGTAGTAGCAGGAGCGTTGGCCGTGATTCGAAGCCAAGGATGGAGTGGCGCCGACGACGCGATCAGCCACAGCTGTCAGCGGAAGAGATGCTCGATGGCACACGTACCTCGATAAAGACGGCATCCGAAGACCTGCGCATCTCCTCATCGAGTGCAGGGAATTCCTTCGTCTCAGTGGAGCACTTCAAGAAAGAATGCAAACCGAGCAACCGGTGGCCGGCGCGGTAGCTTACAACGCTCCACCGCCGCCACCTAATCCACCAGCGAATGTGGTGCAGCAGGGCCACCAAGCTCCTACAATCCAGCACGGCGAGCCACGGCAGCCAGCTGCCGAAGAAGAGGCATTCCCGCCACCGCGAGGATTCGTGCCCATGATTCAGAGAGGACGCCCGATGAACAAGGTTCAGCGGAAGCGTGCAAGAGTGGTTTTTCATGCCGAACACGCACCACCTGCGACGCCCAAATATCTGAACTGGTCAGAACACCCGATCGGCTTCGATCGGTCAGATCACCCGCCGAAGATCCCGCGCCCGGGACACCACGCTCTGGTCCTCGAGGCACAGATATGAAAGGAATATGCCCGAGAGGCAATAATAAAGTTGTTATTATATTATTCTGTGTTCATAATAGATGTTTATTTTTCATGCTAGAATTGTATTAATCGGAAACATTAATACTTGTGTGATTAATAAACTAAAAGGGTTCCTAGTAAAGCCTCTCTTTTATACTAGCTCGTTGATTAACTGATGATCAAGGTTTCCTGATCATGAACATTGGATGTTGTTAATAACGGGGTCATATCATTAGAAGAATGATGTGATGAACACTCACACCCATAGTACGAATAGCAATACGATCAAGTCATCAAGTTCATTGCTATATCAAACTCATGCGAAGTAGTTCTAATCCTTAGACCATGAGATCATGTTAATCACTCATACCGGAAGGGTACTTTGATGATATCAAACGTCACACCGTAATAGGGTGATTATAAAGGTTGATTTGGGTACTCTGAAAGTATTAGTTGAGGCTCATGGATCAAGAGTGGGATTTGTCCATCCGGATGACGGAAAGATATTCTCTGGGCCCTTCTCGGTGATATTGCATTAGAATCGCTTGCAAGCATGTGACTAGGTCACATGAATGCATTATCACGGAACGAGTAAAGAGACTTGTCAGGAACGAGATCGAACTAGGTATGGTTGATACCAAATGATCGGATCTCGGACAAGTAATAATATCGTGAGACAAAAGGAATTAACTATGTTCGTTACCGGTTCACACGATCACTAGTTCATCGTTGAGTAAGTGGGAGTCATCATGGATTTCCAGATCCCGCTGTTGATTATTGATCGGAGAGGAGTCTCGATCATGTCCACATTATTCACGAACCGTAGGGTGACACACTTAAGGCTCGTTGTCGTTTTTGAGTGGATACGATACTCCGATCGAATTACAGGATAGCATAAGGGTTGTTTCTGAAAAGCACCGAAACTGTTTCGGGATATCGAAATAACTCAAGGGTGTATTTGTTAATGTTTGTTAATTGAATGAATTAACAAATATTAAAGAAATAAAAATGTTTTATTAAATCAATAAGTGTGATTTTAATTGGCATGAATGTCATGCATTAAAATGGGGGTTACCTCATGTTGATGAGGGAGTAATCACCATAAAAGGGAATGAATAGGGGGCAATGAAGAGGGAGGAGACCCTTGGGCCGGCCACCCCTTGGCTGCCCTCCTCCTCTATATAAACCCCCCCTCTCTCCCTTGTACACACACTTCTTGATCCTCCCTCCCTTGCATAGTTGCTGTCCACTTTCCGTCTTAGCTTAGCGAAGCTCTGCCGGAATTGTAGTTCGTAGTTCACCCACTTGGAGAAGTGTGTGGAGGAGTGTCCAGCGGATCCCTTCTTCCGCTGCCCCGCTGGACCGAGGGCGTGGAGGAATCGATGTCAAGCTGCACGTGTGTGCAAGTACGGGGGCGCTGCCACTTGTGGCGCCGGGTACACGATCTTGTGATCGTCAAGTAAACCACGACGTCGACTACGTCAAGTGAACGACTACGTCGACTACGTGCGTCTTCACCAACTCTCCATCGTCAACGTTTGTGCGGGAACATAATCCCCGCTTACGGTCGTCGAGGGTGAGTATCCGTTGCTACCATCTCGTAGAGTATCTTGGCCAGTTTTTGTGTTCATGCGTAGGAAAATTTTTGTTTTCTATGCTACGAACCCATCAGTGGTATCAGAGCCATCTCTATGCGTAGTTGGTATGCACGGTTAGAACACATGTGGATGTGGGCGTTGATGATCATGTTATTGCAATTTTTTGGTATTTTGGATCATAGTGGCATAGTGAGATTGAAGCTGCCCGAGACTAACCTTACGTGACCGCGTTCACGAGACTTGTCCCACACTTGACATGCTTCGGCATATGTGGCTTTGCGGGTGCACGTTTCTCCCACTATAGTTATGATCTATTTTACAAAGAGTTGTTAATAATATTTTTATCACCGTTGTGGTTCTTGTTCGTAGGTAAGAACGGTTCTTCCTAGAAAGCCCCAAACCACGTAAAATATGCAAGACAAATTAGAAACGTCTAACTTGTTTTTGCAGGGCATGTGATGTGATATGGTCAAATTGTTTATGTTACAAATTGTATGTGATGATCCTTTTTGTAAGTTATAAACAACCGGCAGGAGCCATATGGTTGTCTTTACATTTAAATGGCCTGCGTGCCGTATATATATATCCAAGTGATATATTGTAATGGAGGAAGACAACCAAGGTGGCGCGCCATGAACCTTGGTGCTACGCCGGTGGAATGATGGAGATCATGCCATGATGCACAAGATGGAGATCGAGTGCATGAAGGACCATATCATATCACATTATATATGCATGTGATGTTTATCCTTTTATGCATCTTATTCTGCTTAGATTTGATCGCGCGGTAGCATTATAAGATGATCCCTCTCACATAAATATCAAGATAAAATGTGTTCTCCCATAACATGCACCGTCACGAAAGTTCGTCGTTTTGAGACACCTCGTGATGATCGGGTGTGATAGACTCTACGTTCACATATGACGGGTGTAAGACAGTTTTACACACGCAAATGTTATGGTTCTACTTGGCGAGCCTAGCATGTACAGACATGGCCTCGGAACACGAACCGAAAGGTTAAGCATGAGTCATATGGTTGATATGATGAACATGGTGATGTTCGCCTTTGAAACTATATCGTTGCACGTGATGATCGGTTGCGGTATAGTGGATTTGGTTCGTGTAATCACTTAAGAAAACTAGGAGGGATGTTGTTTTTAAGTGGGAGTTCACGTAGAATTTGATTTAACCTGAACTCATTCTATTATGAACTTAGTCTAAGTTAACTTTGCAAATAATTTGTAGATCATGGCACCACCTGCTCTGAATTTCAATGCGTTCATGGAGAAAGAAAAACTAGCCACCAACGGTAGCAACTTCACCAATTGGGCACTTAACTTGAGGATCCTCCTCAATGCCTCTCAAAAGGGCTATGTGCTTGAGGCACCGCTAGGTAACCCGCCTGCAGAAGATGCTCCCGATGAAGAGAAAAATGTTTTTCTGACTCGTAAGGAGGACCACAGTTTAGTTCATTGCGGCATACTGTATGGACTTGAGCCGGAGCTGCGAAAACGTTTCGAGAACAGCAACGCTTATGATACAATGGGAGAGTTGAAACTGATCTTTGACTCCCATACTGCCGTGGAGAGTTATGATGCTTCAGAAAAATTCTTTAGCTGCATGATGGAAGAGAACAGCTCCGTTAGCGAGCACGTACTCAAAATGTCTGGGTACGCCGATAAGCTCATCTCTTTGGGAATAACGATTCCAAATGAGTTGGGAATACATCGGGTTCTCCAATCTCTCCCACCTAGCTTCAAAAGCTTTGTGATGAACTACAACATGCAGGGCATGAGGAAGTCTCTCCCCGAGCTTCTCTCAATGCTTAAGACTGCAGAAGTGGAGATCAAAAAGGAACATCAAGTGTTGATGGTCAATAAGACCACTAGTTTCAAGAGAGGTAGAAAGGATAATAAGTCCAAGGGTAGAAACAAGAAGGACGGCAAATCTGTTGCCGGTTCTGAGAGGAAACCCAAGGCTGGTCCTAAACCTGAAACTGAGTGTTTCTACTGCAAGGAAATGGGGCACTGGAAGCGCAACTGCCCAAAGTATCTGGCGGATAAGAAGAACGGGAAGATTAACAAAGGTATATATGATATACATGTTATTGATGTGTACCTTACTAGTAGTCGCAATAGCACCTGGGTATTTGATACCGGTTCGGTTGCTCACATATGTAACTCAAAACAGGGGCTAAAGAATAGGCGGCAACTTGCGAAGGATAAGGTCACGATGTGCGTCGGCAATGGATCAAAAGTTGATGTGATCTCCGTCGGGACGCTACCTCTACATTTACCATCTGGATTAGTTTTAAACCTGAATAAATGTTATTTGGTGCCTGCGTTGAGCATGAACATTATATCCGGATCTTGTTTAATGCGAGACAATTATTCATTTCAGTCTGAGAACAATGGTTGTTCAATTTATATGAATAATATCTTTTATGGACATGCACCTGAGAAGAAAGGTTTATTTCTTTTGAATCTTGATAGTAATGAAACACATATTCATAATGTGAATGCCAAAAGAATTAAGTCAAATGATGATATAGCCGCATACATGTGGCACTGCCGTTTAGGTCATATTGGTGTTAAACGCATGAAGAAACTTCATTCAGATGGACTTCTGGAATCACTTGATTATGAATCATTTGAAACATGCGAACCATGCCTTATGGGCAAGATGACTAGAACGCCGTTTTCCGGTTCAATGGAACGGGCGACGGACTTATTGGAAATCATACATACTGATGTATGTGGACCTATGAGTGTGCCGGCGCGTGGTGGATATCGTTATTTTGTTACTTTCACTGATGACTTAAGTAGATATGGGTATATTTACTTAATGAAACACAAGTCTGAAACGTTTGAAAAGTTCAAAGAATTTCAGAGTGAAGTAGAAAATCATCGTAACAGAAAGATTAAATTTCTACGATCTGATCGTGGATGAGAATATCTTAGTTACGAGTTTGGCGCACATATGAGAGAATGTGGAATAGTTTCACAACTCACTCCCGCTGGAACGCCACAACGAAATGGTGTATCCGAACGTCGTAACCGTACCTTATTGGATATGGTTCGGTCTATGATGTCTCTTACCGATCTGCCACTATCTTTTTGGGGTTATGCGCTAGAAACAGCCACTTTCACTTTAAATAGGGCTCCATCTAAATCCGTTGAAACGACACCGTATGAATTATGGTTTGGAAACAAACCTAAGCTGTCATTTCTAAAAGTTTGGGGATGCGATGTTTATGTGAAGAAACTTCAGCCTGATAAACTCGAACCCAAAGCGGAAAAATGTGTCTTCATAGGATACCCTAAACAAACAATTGGGTACACCTTCTATCACAGATCCGAGGGCAAAGTGTTTGTTGCTAAGAACGGATCCTTTTTGGAGAAGGAGTTTCTCTCGAAAGGCGTGAATAGTAGGAAGGTAGAACTCGATGAGGTTATTGAACCTCCTCTTCATGAATTGGCGAGTGGCGCAGCGCCGGAAACCGTTCCGGTGGTGACTTCACCAAATGAAGTGGGAGCTAATGATGAAGATCATGAAACTCCAAAAGAGGATACTACCGAACCTCGCAGGTCGACAAGAACACGCACCACTCCTGAATGGTATGGTGATCTTGTCGTAAATGCCATTGTTGAGAACGATGACCCTGCGACGTATGATGAAGCGATGATGAGCCCAGATTCCAACAAATGGCATGAAGCCATGAAATCCGAAATGGAATCCATGTATGAAAACCAAGTATGGACTTTGGTGGAACTTCCCAATGACCGAAAGGCCGTTGAGAATAAATGGATTTTCAAGAAGAAAACAGACGCTGATGGTAATGTGACCGTCTATAAAGCACGACTTGTCGCAAAAGGGTTCCGACAAATTCAAGGAATTGACTACGATGAGACTTTCTCACCCGTAGCGATGCTAAAGTCTGTTAGGATTATGTTAGCAATTGCTGCATTTTTCGATTATGAAATTTGGCGGATGGATGTAAAAACCGCGTTCCTTAATGGTAACATTGAGGAAGAGTTGTACATGGTACAGCCCAAGGGTTTTGTTGATCCTAAGGATGCTGACAAGGTATGCAAACTTCAGCGATCCATTTATGGACTGAAGCAAGCATCCCGGAGTTGGAATCTCCGTTTTGACGAATTTATCAAAGGGTTTGGATTTGTCAAAACTTATGGAGAAACTTGTATTTACAAGAAAGTGAGTGGGAGCTCTGTAGCATTTCTAATATTATATGTGGATGACATATTGCTGATTGGAAATGATACGGAACTTTTGAAGAGCGTAAAAGATTACTTAAACAGTAAGTTTTCGATGAAAGACCTTGGTGAAGCGGCGTATATTTTAGGCATCAAAATCTATAGAGATAGATCAAGACGCTTAATTGGGCTATCGCAAAGTACATACCTTGACAAGATTCTAAAGAGGTTTAGAATGGAGGATAGTAAGAAAGGGTTCTTACCTATGTTGCAAGGAAAGATCTTGAGTAAGACTCAAGGTCCGGCTACATCTAAAGATAGAGAAGAAATGAATAAGATTCCCTATGCCTCTGCCATAGGCTCTATCATGTATGCCATGTTATGTACAAGACCGGATGTGGCACATGCTATTAGTTTGACTAGTAGGTACCAATCTGATCCAGGTTTGGAACACTGGACAGCGGTCAAGAATATCTTTAAGTACTTACGAAGGACTAAGGATATGTTTCTCGTATATGGCGGTGAAGAAGAGCTCGTCGCAAGTTGTTACGTCGATGCTAGCTTCGACACTGATCCGGATGACTCTAAGTCTCAATCCGGGTACGTATTTGTTATGAATGGAGGAGCGGTAAGCTGGAGGAGTTCCAAGCAAAGCGTGGTGGCGAGATCGACTACAGAGGCGGAATACATTGCTGCTTCAGAAGCGGCAGAAGAAGCAGTTTGGATGAAGGAGTTCATATCCGAACTGGGTGTGGTTCCGAGTGCATTGGATCCAATGGTTATCTATTGTGACAACAATGGTGCCATAGCCAATACTCAGGAGCCAAGGTCTCACAAGAAATTCAAGCATGTAAAGCGCCGATTTCACTCCATCCGTGAACATGTCGCGGATGGTGATGTAAAGATTTGCAAAGTGCACACAGATCTGAATGTGGCAGACCCGTTGACTAAAGCTCTCCCCAAGGCAAAACATGATCAGCACCAGAACTCAATGGGTGTTAGATTCATCACTATGTAATCTAGATTATTGACTCTAGTGCAAGTGGGAGATTGAAAGGAATATGCCCGAGAGGCAATAATAAAGTTGTTATTATATTATTCCGTGTTCATAATAGATGTTTATTTTTCATGCTAGAATTGTATTAATCGGAAACATTAATACTTGTGTGATTAATAAACTAAAAGGGTTCCTAGTAAAGCCTCTCTTTTATACTAGCTCGTTGATTAACTGATGATCAAGGTTTCCTGATCATGAACATTGGATGTTGTTAATAACGGGGTCATATCATTAGAAGAATGATGTGATGAACACTCACACCCATAGTACGAATAGCAATACGATCAAGTCATCAAGTTCATTGCTATATCAAACTCATGCGAAGTAGTTCTAATCCTTAGACCATGAGATCATGTTAATCACTCATACCGGAAGGGTACTTTGATGATATCAAACGTCACACCGTAATAGGGTGATTATAAAGGTTGATTTGGGTACTCTGAAAGTATTAGTTGAGGCTCATGGATCAAGAGTGGGATTTGTCCATCCGGATGACGGAAAGATATTCTCTGGGCCCTTCTCGGTGATATTGCATTAGAATCGCTTGCAATCATGTGACTAGGTCACAGGAATGCATTATCACGGAACGAGTAAAGAGACTTGTCAGGAACGAGATCGAACTAGGTATGGTTGATACCAAATGATCGGATCTCGGACAAGTAATAATATCGTGAGACAAAAGGAATTAACTATGTTCGTTACCGGTTCACACGATCACTAGTTCATCGTTGAGTAAGTGGGAGTCATCATGGATTTCCAGATCCCGCTGTTGATTATTGATCGGAGAGGAGTCTCGATCATGTCCACATTATTCACGAACCGTAGGGTGACACACTTAAGGCTCGTTGTCGTTTTTGAGTGGATACGATACTCCGATCGAATTACAGGACAGCATAAGGGTTGTTTCTGAAAAGCACCGAAACTGTTTCGGGATATCGAAATAACTCAAGGGTGTATTTGTTAATGTTTGTTAATTGAATGAATTAACAAATATTAAAGAAATAAAAATGTTTTATTAAATCAATAAGTGTGATTTTAATTGGCATGAATGTCATGCATTAAAATGGGGGTTACCTCATGTTGATGAGGGAGTAATCACCATAAAAGGGAATGAAGAGGGGGCAATGAAGAGGGAGGAGACCCTTGGGCCGGCCACCCCTTGGCTGCCCTCCTCCTCTATATAAACCCCCCCTCTCTCCCTTGTACACACACTTCTTGATCCTCCCTCCCTTGCATAGTTGCTGTCCACTTTCCGTCTTAGCTTAGCGAAGCTCTGCCGGAATTGTAGTTCGTAGTTCACCCACTTGGAGAAGTGTGTGGAGGAGTGTCCAGCGGATCCCTTCTTCCGCTGCCCCGCTGGACCGAGGGCATGGAGGAGTCGACGTCAAGCTGCACGTGTGTGCAAGTACGGGGGTGCTGCCACTTGTGGCGCCGGGTACACGATCTTGTGATCGTCAAGTAAACCACGACGTCGACTACGTCAAGTGAACGACTACGTCGACTACGTGCGTCTTCACCAACTCTCCATCGTCAACGTTTGTGCGGGAACGTAATCCCCGCTTACGGTCGTCGAGGGTGAGTATCCGTTGCTACCATCTCGTAGAGTATCTTGGCCAGTTTTTGTGTTCATGCGTAGGAAATTTTTTGTTTTCTATGCTACGAACCCATCAAGATAGGGGGTTTTACCTCGAAGAAGGTGTTCGTGGATGGAGGGAGCAGTCTGAAACTCATTTATGTAGACACGTTATGGAAGATCAAGATTCCGATGGATAACCTCTTGCCGACAGAGACATCCTTCCACGGAATCGTCCCAGGGAAGCCGACGTATCCATTGGGGGCGATACACTTGGACGTCATCTTCGGCACTCCATCAAACTTCAGGAAGGAGAAGATTGAGTTCGAGGTCGTCGACTGGCCCTCACAGTACCACGCCATCCTCGGACGACCAGCATTCGCCCGATTCATGGCAGTACCGCACTACGCTTACCTCAAGCTGCGAATGCCCACGAATAGAGGACCGCTGACGATCAGCGGTAGCTTCGCCCGCTCCAAAAATTGCGACAAGGACTTCAACAGCATGTCCTAGACATTCGGGGTGCACGAGGAGCTTCATCATATCAGGGAGGCCACCGTCATGGACATCGATCCACCGGCGCAGCAGAATGCCCCAGAACTCTCATTCGACGCCAGCAAAGACACTCGAGAGCACCAGATCCACCCGATGGACCCAACCAAGATGGTGCGGGTGTCGAATTCCCTCTCTCCCGCATAGGAAAGCGCGCTCGTCGGGTTCCTCCGTGAGCACTAGAGGATGTTCGCCTGGTGTCCAGCAGATATGCCAGGCATCCCCAGGGAACTCGCCGAGCACGAGCTCAAAATCTTTCCGAACGCGAAACCGATCAAGCAATCCATGCGCCGATATAATCCGGAAAAGGCCAAGTCAATGGGCGAAGAAATCAATCGCCTCCTCGAGGCCAAGTTCATCAGAGAGATCAAGGAGGCCACATGGCTTTCGCCACTGGTCATGGTGGAAAAGAAGGACACCAAGATCTACAGGATGTGCATCGACTTCACGGCACTGAACAAACATTGCCCGAAAGACTACTTCCCTCTGCCCCGAATCGACCAGATCATCGATTCTACGGCAGGGTGCGAGCGCCTTTCGTTCCTCGACGCCTACTCCGGGTACAACCAGATACGGCTGAAAGTAGAAGACGAAGACAAGACGGCGTTCATCACTCCGCATGGGGTATACTGCTATATGACGATGCCCTTTGGGCTCAAGAACGCCGGAGCCACCTATCAATGGTGCATGCAGGCGTGCCTGAAGGAACAGATCGGCCGCAACATTGAGGTCTACGTCGATGATATCGTCATCAAAATGGCGAAAGCAGACAGTTTGCTTGACGACTTGCGAGAAACCTTCGCCAACCTCGACCGCTACAGCATCAAGCTTAACCCGAAGAAGTGCTCCTTCGGGGTACCTACGGGCCAGCTGCTAGGCTACCTCATCTCTGAGAGAGGAATCGAAGGCAACCCAGAGAAGATCCAGGCCATTATCAACATGCATCCACCAAAGACGCTTCGACACGTCCAGCAGTTGACAGGTTGATTAGCAGCACTTAGCCGCTTTATAAGCAAGCTCGGCGAAAAGGCTCTCCCCTTCTATCGGCTACTTCGGAAGACAGACAACTTCAAGTGGACGGAAGAGGCGCAAGCTGTGTTCGACGATCTCAAGCGTCGTCTCTCGACATCACCGGTCCTAGTCACCCCCCGAGAGAAGGAGCCAATGTTGCTGTACATAGCAGCCACAAATCAAGTCGTCAGTTCGGTCCTTGTGGTCGAGCGTGCAGAGGATGGCAAAGAGCACGGAGTCCAAAGACCAGTATACTATCTCAGCGAGGTCTTATCTCCAACCAAACAGCGGTATCCACACTACCAGAAGCTAGCTTACGCCATCTACATGATGGGGAAGAAACTGGCGCACTATTTCGAATGCCACTCCATCATAGTGGTGGCTTCGAACCCAGTTTCTAGCATCCTCAACAACCCAGACGCCACAGGACGCGTGTCGCTATGGGGAATCACGCTAGGACCCTGGGAGATCATGTACCAGTGCCAGTCGGCAATCAAGTCACAAGTCCTACCAGATTTCATAGCCGAATGGACAGAAGCTCAGATGCCCGAACTCCCAGACCTGTCGAATAGTTGGACCATATTCATCGATGGATCCAAGCGGGTCTCGGGGGCAGGAGCAGGAGTGGTTCTTGTATCACCGCAAGGGGACAAGATGCGCTACGTCCTCCAAATGTGCTTCTCGAATCCCTCGAACAACGAGGCAGAATACGAAGCCGTTCTGCATGGCATGCGCATGGCGAAAGCCTGCGGAGCCGCCCACATCAAGATCCATGGAGATTCGAACCTCATCGCCCAGCAAGTCATGAAGGAGTGTGACGCAACCTGTGCAAACATGATCGCATATCGCGCCATGTACGACAAGCTCGAAGGCGATTTCGAGGGGTGCGAGGTAACGCATATCGGCAGGGAAAGCAACGAAGAGGCAGACAACCTGGCCAACATCGGATTGAGGTGCCTCCCGATACCGCCAGGAGTCTTCTTCGAGGTGATATTCGAGCGCTCCGTCAAGATCAAGCCAGCAACTGACCCCGCGTTAGCAACACGCTCAGGGGCTAGCCAGGCAAACACCACCCCAGCAGAGGGAACAGAAGACCTTCCCAAAGATGCAGCAGCAATCATGCTCGTCGAAGCAATTTGGACAAAGCCGTACTTGGCCTACCTGATGCGGGGCGAACTTCCAGAAGACCCCATCCATCGGCGACAGGTTATGAGGTGCTCCAAGGCCTTCACGATAATCAACGGGGAGCTCTACAAGCGTAGTACCACAGGGGTACTCCAACGGTGCATAGCGCAAGAGGATGGAATCGCCCTCCTTCGAGAAATCCATGAAGGAACCTGCGGGCATCATGCCAGCAGTCGAACCCTTGTTGCTAAGGCCTTTTGGTCAGGGTTCTACTGGCTTTCCGCCCTCTACGATGCCAGGAACATCGTCCAGCACTGCGAAGCATGCTAGCTATTCGCCACCAAGCCTCACGCGCCTGCGTCAGAGCTGCACACCATACCTGTCGCTTGGCCCTTCACGCAATGGGGCCTTGATCAGGTGGGGCCTCTGCCAAAGTCATCTCGAGGAAGTCACACATACCTGCTGGTCGCGGTGGACAAGTTCTCCAAGTGGATCGAAGCTGTCCCAGTCACCAACCAAGAGGCAACCACAGCGGTCAAGTTCTTCGAGTCCATCGTCTACCGGTACGGCGTACCGAACAGCATCATCACCGACAACGGCACCAACTTCACCTCGGGCGAATTCCAAGAGTTTGCCAAAAACCTCGGCATCAAGATCAAGTACGCCTCGGTAGCGCATCCTAAGTCCAACGGCCAAGTCGAAAAGGCCAATGGGCTCGTCTGCGCAGGCCTGAAGAAGCGACTCCTTCGACCCCTCAAACGTGCGGCAGGCGCTTGGGTCGAGGAACTGCCTTCGGTCCTATGGAGCCTGCGGACTACGCCCAATTCTTCGACCGGCTACACGCCTTTCTTCCTACTTTTTGGGGCAAAAGCAGTACTACCTACGGATGTGCGCTACTGCGCGCCCCGTGTGGTGGCCTATGTCGAAGAAGACGCAGAAAAGGCACTGGCAGATGCCCAAGATCTGCTGGATGAGGCTCGGGACGTCGCCCTCGCCCGTTCGGCAGTTTATCAGCAAAGCCTCCGCAATTACCACAACAGACGGGTACACGGACGGTCCTTCGAACCAGGCAACCTCGTACTTCGCCTCAAGCAAACAAGCACATCGAAGCTGGAGCCGCCATGGGAAGGCCCATACCTCATCCACGAAGCAATCCCAGGAGGCGCGTATCAGCTACGCGACCCCAAGACAGGGAAGGACATCGACAACCCGTGGAACGCACAGCAGCTGCGACGGTTGTATCCTTAGAATCAGCACACTTTTGCTCCCCCATCTCTATGTAACTAAGCGTCGGCAGCAGACCACGCTCAACCATTGCGCCCTCGGCGCCAAGCAATAAAGTTTATTTCCTCACATCATTGTCTAACCCACACTTGGGGGCCTCGCCTTAAAAATTGCTCAACCTACGCTCGGGGGCTTCGCCCTCCGAGCGACGCTCGGGGGCTTTGCCTTTTCAACCTGCGCTCAGGGGCTTCGCCTTTTCGACCTACGCTCGGGGGCTTCGCCCTTCGACCTGTGCTCGGGGGCTTTGCCTTTTCGACCTGTGCTCGGGGGCTTCGCCCTATCGACCTATGCTCGGGGGGCTTTGCCCTCCGACCTACGCTCGGGGGCTTCGCCTTTCTGACCTATGCTCGGGGGCTTCACCCTTTCGACCTGCGCTCGGGGGCTTCGCCCTCCGGCCCACGCTCGGGGGCTTCGCCCTTTCGACCTACGCTCGGGGGTTTCACCTTTTTCGACCCACGCTCGGGGGCTTCGCCCTCCGACCTACGCTCAGGGGCTCCACCCTCCAACCTACGCTCGTGGGCTTCGCCCTTCGACCTACACAACTCGTCAAAATTCGCACGAAGCACTCTGAAGAATTTACCAAGATACATACATGCATAAGAGATAAGCAAGACCCAGATAGTTGGCCAACTCAGCGTGCCGCGACGCCCTGATTCACCCTTTGGCGATCACTCTCGGTGATAATCTGTCGGGCGATGCAATCAGCCGTGGCCTTACAAGCAGCATAATGGGGATCCATGTCGACACGGCCGCTAGGAGTTGGAGGAAGCGTCTTCAGCAGCTCCAAGTCAATCTCCGGGTAGTGAACGCGCACGAAGGAAAGCGCGACCAAAGCTCCGCAGCGCAAGTGCTCTCGAATGAAAGAGTAGACAGCATCGTCGTTCTCAAATCGATCAAGCAGCGCAGGTAGACCTTCGGGCTGATTATTCAGAGGAAACATCGCCTCATGCACCAGCGCGAGGGCGCTGCGGCTCGTTTAGGCCAGTACTCCAGCCTGAGCGATCCTATCCTGGAGGATTGTCAGCTTCAGCGCTTTCAATCGATCAGCCCAGAAGCTGTCAGCAATCGAGTTAGCGTGCGTTTGAGCGGCACGAAGGTGCGCATTCACGCGTCGGGCTTCGGCTTCACCGTCAAGGCATACATCTGTAGAGCAAAGAAGAATGTCATACTCGATAGGCTTAGACCGCGGAGCGGACCAAAAGGCGCGAAAGACTCACATTTTAGGGCTTTCCCCAAATTTTCGACTTCCTCAAGGAGGAACTTCTCGGCGTCTGCAGCCCACGACGCCTTGGACAGGGCAATGTCGACCTTAGCAGTAACTACCTTCAGTTGATGATGCGTGCTCTTGAGCTGGTCACGCAAGGATCGAATCAAAGCCAATTCGCTCGAGGAAGGTGCTCTCCTTTCAACGGCACTAGAAGTGCTAGCAACTGTTTCGTACGAAACAGGCCAGGCGCTCGAAATCACGGACGAATCCTGCACAAGAGGCCTCCGGTCACACATAGTCATCGGCAACCAAATAACAAGCAGATACAGAATATTTCAAAGGAGGATGACAAAATAGAAGAAGCAAGTTTACAGCAAGCAGTGGCCCGCATTAAAGCAATAGTCTTCGACATGGCATCACAAAGTCAATTACAGACACACGATAGAAGGATCAACTACACTATGCTGAGCTACCAGCCTTGCTAGACGGTGCGCCGGAGGCGCTATGCTTTCGGGCCCTCGCCGCCACCCGCCTCTCATTCCTTTCGGCCAGGAAGCTCGTCATCCGAGCAGACAAGTCGCGGGCGCGTTCAATATAGCCCTTCGGAGACTTATCACGTCTGTCCTTGTCTTTCGGATACGTGCTCGTGACCTTGTCGGCGTCGAATTCAACCCCGTGCATCATCAGCATAGAGAAGACAGACTCGGAGCCGATAGTTACCTGTCGGCGAACCGCAGCAACTAATGGATCTTCGCCATCCATCTTCACCACCAGGGCTTCAAGGATGCCGGTCATGGTGTTGCTGGTCGAGTTAGGGATGGACACATCACGGACACGGTCAAGCGTCGACCGCGCCTTTGTTCGGAGGTCGCGGACCTCTTGACACAGGCGCTCGGCAATACCAATGCTGGACTCGAGTCCAGCAGGCTCCTTCATAGCCCCGGTGTCCAATTCAGCAGCGGCTTCAAGAAGGGACAAGTTCCCCAGTCAATAAGGAAGTTAATCAGCGCGAGAAAGTTCAATCAAAGGATATCGAAGACTCACCGCGTAAGGCGTCGAGAGAGGTCTGCAGACACTGATGCAGGTCCTTTACCCTCGATTCAGTTTCCAGCCGACACGTCTTAGCAAGCTCCTGGGCCTTGGACGATTCGGACTTTAATCGGGCGACCTCGTCGGCCAACCCGTCAGCTTTAGCCTTCAGCCCTGAATTCTCCGCCGCAAGATCGTCCAGCTGGGCCTTCAAGGACGTCTTATCAGTAGAAGCTTGCGCTGCGATCCCTGATCATTCGAGGAGCACCATATTACAAAGAAGTGAAGCAAGATCACCATCAGAGCAAGTTATTAGAGGGGAGGAAGCAGTACTCACGTCGCACGTCTTTAAGCTGTGCGGATAATTGTTGGTTTTCTTCCTCCAGCGCAAGGAAGCTCTTGCAAACCTTCGATAAATCCTTGACAACGGGCTAAGCAAGAAGAAGCAAGGATAAACCCCTGAATTATTGTTTGGAGGGCAAGCCCAAGTGTAAACACTTAGACTCACCCTCGGGGGCTACTGACAGGCAAGCATACGAGTCGTAAATTTAGAATTTTTGGACTTACATGGTTTTTAGGGCCAGAAGGCTCGCCGGAGGAAGAAACTAGGACGAACTCAGGCTCAGTCATCTTCTTCCCTGGAGGAGACGGCGGCTTCATGAGATCAGCCTCGGGAGCGGCGTCTCCGGCTATTTTCTCCTGCAAATCCGCGGTCTGTTCGAGGGTGTCGTCATGGGGCCGAACTTGGTATCGATCACGGTCCCCTGGGCTCGTCGAGGTCTCCTCGGTGGAAGATCTGAAGCAGGCGTCGAAGTCAACATAGTACAGTCAATTCAAGACGAAGTCACATGAAACATGAGTTCGACAGGGAAACTTACGATGCATCGATCCCAAACTTCGAAAGGGCCTTCTTCCCAAGTCGAAGAGGGGGGCGGCTGTTCAAAGGCGCGGCAGGGATCACGCTGTCGCCGTCATCGCCAGAAGTAAAGTGGGTGTCGTCAAGATCTTCCGAGTCCTCGACGACATCTGCGACTTGTTTCTTCTTCTTCGAGGCTCATGATGGCGATGGAGCAGCAGAGGTCGATTCCTTCGGGACCTCGATAAAATTGCGCCCTGGATATTCACCCATTTCGGGTTGGGGCGGATAGCACCGAGCTATCTTGACGACCTGAGCAAGAGTTCCAACCGCATTCGATTTTGATCAGCAAAACTGCGGTACAAAAGAAGTATTCAATTAAGATGAAAAGCGTACCTCAGTGCGGGGAAAGGCCTTGCTAAAGGCCACCGCGCCGAAAGCTTTCGGCACGGTCGACTTCTTCTTGATATTGGTGACGGCGCGCATGCAGTCGTCGATCTCGGCCTTGTGCAACTCATCTTGGGAAATTCTGGTCGAGTCCCGGCGGTCGCTGTAATCCCACATGCAGTGGGCTCGAGCAGCGAGAGGCTGAATCCGGCGCTTGATAAAGGTCCGGATGAGTTGAATGCCCGAAAGCTCTTTCTTCGGAGTGGCTCGAAGCTGTTGGATTTTTTCCATCAGTGGCTCCGTGATCTTCATCTCCTCATCAGAAAGCTCGTGCCTCCAAGACACCCGGGGTTAAAGGATGGTGGTGGCCTGAAACTCCTCAAGCCCGAAGTCTTCGCCACTGGAGAACTTGTCCTTGGCGTAGAACCATTTCGTCCTCTAGCCGGGATTGTTTTCAGGCGTCTGGAGGTTGAAGTATGGCACGTCCGAGCGCACCTGGCAGCTGAAGCCGCCGGTCTGGTAGCGCAGTGGGTGCTGGACGGCGAAAATCCGGCGCCAAAGCGCCTAGTGGGGTTCGATCCCCAAGAAGCATTCATAAAGCATGATGAAATACGCAATGTGCAGAATCATATTGGGATTCAGATCATGGAGCTGAATCCCGTACGCGAAGAGAAGGCCGCGAAGGAAGGGATGCGGGAGAAGAGATAATCCCCGCAGCAGGAAAGCAACGAAGATTACCCAGAATCCAGGAGGAGGCCGGGGAACGATCTCTGGACCGGCGGCAAGCGATTCCACCGGGGTGTTCTTGAGAAGACTCATCTTCTCGGCTTGCGATAGCTCCTTGTCTCCAACCTTGGTTTGCACCCAGTTGCCGACGACAAAGGTGTCGGCGTCCGCCATCTTGGCCTTCTTGGCGGCGGCGCCGGCGGTGGCACCAGTCGCGGAGGAGCCCCTCTTACCCATGAGGTCAGCGCGCGGCAAGGGCTCTGAGAATGGAGGTGGGCAAGAGGAGCAGCAGCAACAGAGCGCAAGGAGGAAGACGGTGGCGGTGGAGCAGGGTGAACTGTTACCCCTCCACTGCCGTTTTTATCTGATCTCTGGAAATTCACGATTGATCTTGGCCGTTCGCTATGAAGTGGAAACGGCAGGGCAGATCTGGCCATCCACGTGTCAGCCCCACGAGAGCCGCGGCCTCCACTACGCACGGTAATCAAGGAAATCGTGCAGACTTTTCTCACCCACGCGCGGGATGTGCGGTCAAACACGGTCAACAGCCGGGGACATGCGGCCGCTGGGCCCACCGTGCGTCTAGTCTTATCAGAGTCAGGCTATCCCAGTAGAAGGTGGCGTGACAACTCGAGGGAATCCGGCGTCAGCACTGACGTCGTTTCCAGGAAAAGCTGATCTTTCTCGACCCAAAGGGCAAGGTCGAAAAGGGTTTTTCAAATTTCAAAGGTATGTGCTTTTTGCAATCAGAACCCTTTCGGTATTGAGTTTTCCTCGAAGTCTCTATGTTCTCTTTGTGCTGCCCGAGTGCACGCAATGCCCTTCTGGGCGACTCCGTCCTTTATTTGGTGTTTCGTTTGAGCTCTTCGAGCAAGGAGTACCTGCTCATCCGAGAAAGGTTTCTGGTTCTTAATCGATATTGCTTCGATATTTTCTTCATGGGTGTTTGCACCGTGGATTGTTATTATGGGCCAGCAGTGCCTCCATGTTATTCGAGTGCGGGCTACGGTCCCTCGAAACTCTCTCTTCGGGCCAGTAGTGCCTCCGGATTATTCGAGTGCGGGCTCCGGTCCCTCGAAACTCTCTCTTCGAGCCAGCAGCGCCTCCGAGATATTCGAGTGTGGGCTCTGGTCCTCCGAATCATCTTCTTCGGGCCAGCAGCGCCTCCGGATTATTCGAGTGCGGGCGTCAGTTCCTCAAATTATTTTCTTCGGGCCAGCAGCGCCTCAGCTTTACTCGAGTTTGGGTTTTGGACCCCTCGAATTACATCTTTTGGCCATCAGCGCTTTCATTCTATTCGGATGCAGATCGCTGTCCTTCGAATCTTTATTTCGGGCTATCAATGCTCTCCACTCAAAATACCCGAATCTTGGTGGCAACATACCAGTTCGGATGCCGTATGTCAAATACGAAGGTAAGTCCACGGTTTGCAACACCAGATGGCCCGGTATTCGTATCAAGCGCGCTCTGCCGAGAAATTTTCCATACCTACGGTATGAAGTTTGCACCGATGGACGCATCGGGTGCCTCGCAATGAACTGGGCTTCGACCTGGTAAGTCCAACGCGGCTCGGGTCGGGGTAGCGCCAGCCCACGCGGGTTCGAGTCGGGGGACTCGAATCTGAGTAAGCTAACCGAATGTCTTTGCGGCTATGCAATTAACTGAGACCCGGCGTGAGTCTCAGGCCGGTTATGCGTATCCCTCTGCAAACCAAGCTAAACATGTTCGAAGCTCAGGATAAGCGTTACTCGAATTGGCCGCATCTGTCAGATGCATCATTTGTATACTCGCTATGTTGTTGTGCTTTTTCAGGAAGGGCGAAAATGGTCTCGGGCAATGAGAAGGAGGCTTGAGTTAGAGTCCCTGCCATAGTCTTCGACTATCCCAGGCACTCGGGGGCTACTGACGAAGGAATGACAAATAGGCCCTCGACATTTGCCTACCTGGGTTTCGGCCAAGAGGAGATTAAGGAATTACAAGGCCCATAAAGGCAGCGGCTAGATGCGACCCAGGATCTATACTTGGCGTACAAGCAAGGGGTCGAAGAGTTCAGGTTGAATTAGTCCACGGTTAGGGCTTGTTCGAAACCAATCTGATCTGTACTTTTCGTGAGGGACAATCCTGAGACCCAGTCTTCGCATATAAAAGGCTGGGAGGGAGGTCCCGAAACCCTAGATACTTTTCCACCACCTCACACCGGAGCGCTCGATACTTAGAGCTCTCTGTCTCGGCTAGATCCAATCTACGCCACCATTGTAACACCTCCATCAAAGCTACCCCATCAATAAAAAGTCAGACAAGCAGGACGTAGGTCTTTACCCTACCAAGGGGGCCGAACCTGGGTAAAACCTCGTGTTCTTCTGCTTTCGTCTGATCGCCGTCGAGTTCGCCGGATCCCTAATGCGCTACATAGATCGAAAGCCCTTAAACATGGGTATTGCCGGGGTAGAACCTCGTCAGCTATGCTCCATTTCGAAAGAAAAAAACAAGGCTACAGTGATAAGGTCAGCAATATTTATATATCTGTTTCAAAGCCGGGAGTGGATAACGGTCTGGTGTGGATACAAAATATATAGAATTGAAATTGTGCGAACATGGATAGAAAGCGAACAAGAACTTTAATTCCTCTATGAAAATAAGTAAATTAAATGATCAGCGAATTTATCCAAGCTTGTGATACTCCCTCCTTTTCAGTTTATAAGGCTTGCACGTGTATTTAGATTGTTAATTTGACCAACTTAATATACGTAAATATTATAAAAAATATATCAGTAAATTTTTTAGATATTATATTTTTTAATGATATAATTTTTGTACTAAATAATTTATTTTATACAAGTTAAATTAGCTACCTAGATGCATATGCAAACCTTATAAATTGAGAAGGTGAGAATACACCAACACTAGATTTTAGCCAAAGCTGCACAGTTATTTGCACAACACAGCGTGCGCGCGCACGCTACTATCACATCAAGTATCCAAAGACAGATCAATGTGTTAACCGTACAAAATACCAATAAGGACGCGCTTGGTTCGCCGTATTTTTAGGCAAAACGGCTGTGAAATTTTACTCTCGTAGTTATTATCAGAGCAACACTTGGTTCGTTGTAAATTTTCTGCCCCGTTTTTTTGTCTCCGGTATTTCCATGCATAGATACGCCCACGTAGCTCTGTATAACGACACGGACCTGCGGAGGTCAGTTTTTTCCAGCCGTTTTATTCGGGAAACAGGAAAACAGCCGGGCGTATATTCTGGGCCATGAAAATAAAAAGATGAACCAATCGGGGCCTAAGGTGTTTGGTTGAAAAAATTGAAACGCTAACGACAACGGTATGCGGTTACACTTGGGATTGTAAATGGAATGGTCTAATTGATTTTAGTTGGTTCATGAAAGTATCGGCAAGATCACCATGCTCTGATGCCAGTTGACAGTTCTGAACCTGCAGAACACAGGCACACGAACACTGCGAATTTTGCGCTGCCAAATGGTACAGCTTTTCTCTACCTTCTCATTGCTTATGAAGGAAAATCGTTTAAGCCAAACCGTGCCCACGATCAAGTTGTGACCTTGCCATCTCACGGACTCCATCGTGGAGGTGTGGTAAGATAAGACGTGGTCGAGCTCTAGCTCTGACCAGACTTGCAAGACCCGCACAAACCGCGAGTTCAAGCTCTACTTAAATTCAAATTTAAATGAAAGCAGAAAGGTACATGGTGCAGCTAGATTAGCCACCAGTTGTTCACTCATGGGCAATCAAATACACTTCGAATAAGGTGCAGAATTGCTAGAATCCGTCACATATCACTTTGAAAAGGCTTCCTCTTCTGCTCCAACTTGGTAAACACGCTTCCATCGTATATACCTCTGATGTTGTCCTTGTGAAGAAATCCAAGCCAATCGCTTGCAAGCGTGTATATTAGCCCCCACTCCGCCTGGGGCGCCCTGCAAAATATAGGAGAATGCAGGCTTACACAACTTCAGAGCCCTAATCATCATTCTACCCTTTTGCCGAAATATTTTGATGTTATCAAATTTAAATTAGAACCTATATTTGCTTCAACAATGCAATATTCATCGGTAACTGAGCTGACAAAAAATTACACTGATGTTGGGTCTAGTGGATCTAGATTTGCTGCAAGCATCAACTCCATCTCTGGATATGTCAACGCATCTCGTCGGATTTTTGCATACTTTTTGAATATCTCCTCAAACTTTTCAGGAACAAACCTACAGATTGTCAATATCAGAATACATATGGATTTTAAACACATTTCGAATATGCACGAACACTTAGTACATCTCACTGGAGCTAGTAAAATAATATCCCAAAAAAGAAAGTATATCATATCGTCAAACCATCAAAACTAACTCTTGTATAGCAGGTCTCGTTAAAAAAACTCTTATAGCAGGTGACTTTATATTCTGCATGGATATATATGTTTGATACTATCTTTAGTTCATAATATGAGTAGTTTGAAACATCAAAAGAATCCGTAAAGAAACACTTCGACCGTCATTCTTTTTAACAAAGATACTCCTTCAAGAGAAAAATAAGTTTATATTATAAAAATATGTTCAATGACAAATCTTGCAATACTAATTTAATATTATCAATGTCCATGATCAAACATATGAATATTTGACTGCCACTAACTCCACAACTTCTTATATGAAGAATGAGAGGGAGTGTATTAATGTATCATCACGTGACATGGTGTAGAGCACTGCTTGATATATGCCTAGAAACACCACACAACTGATTATTTAGATGATGATAAACTGTCTGCACAAATAAATTTTACATCAAAATAGATTAAAATACGCCAAAAAAACTTTGATTTTGGTTGCAATTGATTTTGCTTTTAACTTTCGCATGTATGCTTGGGTTTGATATATATGAATCCTAAGTTGAGTAAAGTGGGTTATTTCAATTATATACCTTCCTTCCGCATCAAGGACGCCTGTATCACCTCCATGCATAGCTTTGTGGATATTCTCTACGTATATGTCTAAGCTGGGCAGTAGTGCGCTGGCCTAATTAAATAAAAGACGCGGAGTTAGTTATCTGAATAAAAAAAAATGTACCATGTTTCCGTATAAGTAAGATAGAGAGGATACCGGGGTCGTTTTAGGACCAAGAGCAGCGTGGATGGTCGTCGCGGCAGCAGTAGAGAATGCAATCTCACAGCCAATTGCAACCAACGCTGCAACCGATGTAGACAATATCATAATTTGTTGCTACTCCAAAACCTCTAAGAAAACGGTCTTGTGTGGTTTTTTAGCATTTGTTTATGGTTGCTTCAGAGTTTTGTAACATCGACAAATTGTAGTTACCTAACATATGGATTCATATTGTGCTGCAAGGGGGAAAAAGGTACTATGGTTTCCCTTAATTCCAAATTTTAATACAATTTTAAAACGAGGCAAAATTTAATTACTATCAATATAAAAAGTCTCAAAGATACTTAGCAAATGAACATAACCTGTTGGAATTTGGCTGTGGACTTTGGTCCATGGCCCAATACAAATTCTGAAATTCTCATGGCCCATTCATGCATAGCAAGGGGTGGCAGCCAAAGTTTAGTCCCACCTTGCTAGTTTGAGGGGAGTTGCACCAATATATATAGTGGGGTGTTCTACTACCTCCTAAAGTGAGAGTAGAGGAGTGGCTTACACGCGCGCTCCTCCTCCTCCGCCGCCCGCCTCGCCTCGTCACGACGCGCGCGCGCGCGCCGCGGTTTGCGGAATTGTGCCTCGGTGCCGAGCTTACTTATCTTTTTGCTGTTCGGGAAAATTACTGCGCGAGTTATTTCTCTATCAGCCGTTTCTGGTTTTTCCGGATCGTGGGCTGTTACTAACTCGGACGTGAGCTGCGTCCCACGTCTTACCCGACCGGTGCTATATAAGCAGGCTTAGGCGCAAACCCTAATCACGCTATATCACATCCCGTCTCTTGCCTCCAGAGCCTTGCGCCGCCACTACACCTTCTCCATCCCCTCTTCCGGCGTGCACCGGACGACGGGACAGTAGGCCTCCGGAACCCCGCCTCTTGTGAACCTGTACGGGTGAGGCGCGATCAGGTTTTTGGGGAGCGCTTCTGCGCGACTACTGACGGCATCACGTCGGCCGACGACTTCTTCCCCGACGAGGACTTCTTCCCGGACATCAGCGCCCTCTACATCAACGACATGGCCGACGACGCTGGTGCCAACGCGAACGCCAACGCGAACGCGAACGCGAATCTGAACGCGAACGCGAATCCTCCTGCAGCACCGTATGCAATCTGCTCCTATCTTTTTCAGTTTCTGTTACAGTTTCTTGTACTAGCGTTTGGAGTAGATGTGATCTCTTTATCTGTGTTAGATTTGATCTGTTCGTCTATTCTGCTAGTATGCATGATTACGTTAATTCCTACAATTATCATCATGTTTTATTATTGGTTATTTCGGATTAAATCTTATGGTAAATTGCTTATATTTTCAACAATCCAAAAACCTGATTATAGGCAATTGAGTCCAACTGGTTTGGCCGCGGCTACCAGGCCGCCTCCCTTTGATGGTGTCCATTATAAGAGATGGCGCACGAGAGCAGTTCTATGGTTGAAAAACCTAGGCTGCTATAGCGCCACTCTTGGCAGACCTGAGGGAGATCTTTCTCCTGCTCAGGAGGAAGCTTTTCAGAAAGTCGACACCATGTTTATGGGGGCTTTGTTCAACATTCTTGGTGACAACATTGTTGACACCTATATGTCATTTGATAATGGCAAGGATGCGTGGGATGCGCTGGAAGCCAAGTTTGGTGTTTCTGACGCTGGCACTGAGCTGTATATCATGGAACAATTCTATGATTATAAGATGACTGATGACCGTCCCATTGTGGAGCAGGCTCATGAGATACAGTCTCTTGCCAAAGAACTCGAGCAGTTTAAGTGTACCTTACCGGACAAGTTTGTGGCCGGTGGCATTATTGCCAAGCTTCCTCCTTCATGGAGGAACTTTGCTACTTCTCTGAAACATAAGAGACAGGAGTTTTCCGTTTCGGATCTCATTGGTTCTCTTCATGTTGAGGAAAAGGCGAGAGCAAAGGATACACGTGTTCGAGGTTTCGATGGAAGCTCTAGTGCACATGTGGTGCAGAAAAATAACTTCCAGTCCCACAAGTCCAAGAATAAGAACAAATTTGAGGGCAAGGGAAAGTTTGACGGCAAGAACAAGGCCTCGCAGACTACCAACTTCAAGAAGAAGACTGAGTATAAGAAGAAAGGATCCTGCCATGTGTGTGGTGATCCGAATCATTGGGCTCCTAGCTGCCCTAAACGCTTTGATAAGCGTCCACATGGAAACGGCGGCAATTCTGCCAATGTTGTTGTTGGTGATACGGATATGAAGGATGCTGGGTACGGTATATTTCCTACCATCCTTTCAGTTTGTCATTCGCCTGAATGGTGGATAGACACCGGTGCCAATATACATGTATGTGCTGATATTTCCATGTTTTCTTCTTATCAGGTCGCACGGGCTGGCTCCGTGCTGATGGGAAACGGCTCACGTGCTTTTGTTCAAGGTGTTGGTACGGTAAATCTGAAGTTCACTTCGGGGAAGACCGTACAGCTGAAGAATGTGCAGCACGTTCCCTCCATCAATAAAAATCTCGTCAGCGGATCTCTTCTGTGTCGAGATGGTTTTAAGTTGGTTTTCGAGTCCAATAAAGTTGTAATATCTAAGTATGGACAATTTGTTGGGAAAGGCTATGAGTGCGGAGGCTTGTTCCGCCTTTCTTTGTCAGACTTATGCACTAAAGTTATTAATCATGTTTGCAATGATAATGAGTCCAATATTTGGCATTCACGACTTTGTCATATTAACTTTGGTTGCATGACGCGGCTAGCCAACATGAGTTTAATTCCGAAATTTACTAATGTCAAGGGATCTAAGTGCCAAGTGTGTGTGCAAGCAAAGCAACCTCGCAAGTCTCACAAGACTGCGGAGGCAAGAGATTTGGCACCACTAGAGCTCATACATTCAGATCTTTGTGAGATGAATGGTGAGTTGACAAAAGGTGGAAAGAAATATTTCATGACATTAATTGATGACTCCACCAGATACTGTTATGTGTATCTTCTGAAATCTAAAGATGAAGCTTTAAACTACTTCAAAATCTATAAAGCTGAAGCAGAAAATCAACTTGACCGTAAGATCAAGCGGCTTAGGTCCGATCGTGGTGGAGAGTATTTTTCCAACGAATTTGATTCTTTTTGTGCGGAACATGGTATAATCCATGAGAGGACGCCTCCCTACTCACATCAATCTAACGGGGTGGCTGAAAGAAAGAACCGTACTCTAACTGATTTGGTTAACGCCATGTTAGACACATCGGGTCTTTCCAAGGCATGGTGGGGGGAGGCGATCTTGACTGCGTGTCATGTCCTAAATCGTGTTCCCACTAAGAACAAAGAAATTACACCATTTGAGGAATGGGAAAAGAAGAGGTTAAAACTCTCTTACTTACGGACTTGGGGTTGTTTAGCAAAGGTAAACTTGCCGGTACCCAAGAAGCGAAAGCTTGGACCAAAAACCGTGGATTGTGTTCTTCTGGGATATGCGTTTCATAGCATTGGCTATAGATTTTTGATAGTAAAATCTGAAGTATCTGACATGCGTGTTGGTACTATTATGGAGTCGAATGATGCGACTTTCTTTGAGGACATCTTTCCAATGAAAGGTTCGTCTAGTTCATCAAATCAGGAGATGCCTAGTTCATCTAGTCAAGAATTATTTACAATTCCTGAACCCACCATTTTGATAGAACACTCTGATAATCCTGTGGAGGATAACAATAAAGCTCCTACTAGGAGTAAGAGACGGAGGACTGAAAAGACCTTTGGTGATGATTTTATTGTATACCTCGTGGATGACACTCCCACTTCTATTTCAGAAGCCTATGCATCTCAAGATGCTGACTACTGGAAAGAAGCCGTTCGCAGTGAGATGGATTCCATCTTGGCAAATGGAACTTGGGAAATTATTGATCGTCCTTATGGGTGCAAACCTGTAGGATGTAAGTGGGTGTTCAAGAAGAAGCTTAGACCTGACGGTACTATTGAGAAGTACAAGGCACGCCTTGTTGCTAAGGGTTATACCCAGAAAGAAGGGGAAGACTTCTTTGATACTTATTCACCCGTGGCCAGATTGACCACTATCAGAGTACTACTATCCCTGGCTGCCTCGCATGGTCTTCTCGTTCATCAAATGGACGTTAAGACGGCTTTCCTAAATGGAGAGTTAGATGAGGAAATTTATATGGATCAGCCGGATGGGTTTGTAGTAGGTGGTCAAGAAGGAAAGGTGTGTAAGTTGCTGAAGTCTTTGTATGGTCTTAAGCAAGCACCTAAGCAGTGGCATGAGAAGTTTGAAAGAACCTTAACTGCTGCAGGCTTTGTTGTCAATGAAGCTGACAAGTGTGTGTACTATCGCCATGGTGGGGGCCAAGGAGTCATCTTATGTCTGTATGTTGATGATATACTGATATTCGGGACCAGTCTTGATGTTATCAAGGAGGTCAAAGACTTTCTATCTCATTGTTTTGAGATGAAAGATCTAGGAGTGGCTGATGTGATCTTGAACATCAAGCTACTGAAAGATGACGATGGTGGGATAACACTGCTTCAATCTCACTATGTGGAAAAGATCTTGAGTCGTTTTGGGTATAGCGACTGCAAGTCTTCTCCTACGCCATATGATCCTAGCATGTTGGTTCGAAAGAATCAGGGAGATCCTAAGGATGCTAAAGATCAGCTGAGATATTCTCAGATTATTGGCTCGCTTATGTATTTGGCCAGCGCTACGAGGCCTGACATCTCTTTTGCTGTTAGCAAGTTGAGTCGATTTGTGTCAAATCCTGGAGATGTTCATTGGCAGGCTCTTGAAAGGGTTTTGCGTTATTTGAGTGGCACTGCGAGCTATGGAGTTCACTACTCTGGGTATCCAAGGGTACTTGAAGGGTATAGTGACTCGAATTGGATTTCTGATGCTGATGAGACTAAGGCCACAAGTGGTTATGTGTTTACACTTGGTGGTGGTGCTGTTTCCTGGAAGTCTTGCAAGCAGACCATCTTAACGAGGTCAACTATGGAAGCAGAACTCACAGCATTAGACACAGCCACTGTTGAAGCAGAGTGGCTTCGAGAGCTCTTGATGGACTTGCCTGTGGTTGAAAAACCTATACCCGCAATTCCTATGAACTGTGATAATCAAACTGTGATCATCAAAGTAAACAGTTATAAGGACAATATGAAGTCATCAAGACATGTGAAGAGGAGACTGAAATCTGTCAGGAAAATGAGAAACTCCGGAGTTATTGCGTTGGATTATATCCAAACATCTAAAAATCTGGCAGATCCCTTCACAAAGGGTCTATCACGCAATGTGATAGATAATGCATCGAAGGAGATGGGTTTGAGACCCACACTTTGAGTTGCCCACAGTGGTAACCCACTCTATGTGATCGGAGATCCCGTGAATTAGAGTTGGGAGACAAGCTGTTGGTCAGCTGGGAGGAGAGTATCCTTACATTATACTACCACTCCATATAGATGCAATACTCTCCTATTCTGCATGGCAGGTTGATATTTATCTTAATGTGTTCTAAGTGGCTTATTTATAGCAAAGATGTTGCCCTGCAGAACATCTTTTGAAGAACACACCTATATGAGTCTGACTGTCAAACGTCGCAGTCTATGGGAGTTGGGTGCTCTCTAATAAACTCATGAAAGGCCATGGAGTATGACGCATAAGCTCCAAACCGCGGGGAAGCCTTGCGGCAGCCTAGTATCGGTCTAGGCTTTGTGTGAAACTAGTGCGCACCAAACTTGTAGTTCAAGGCATAGTCCACTATTCAAGTTGCAATCTAGTGTAGCATGAAGTTCTAAGTGGAAGTTCAACTTAACAGTCTCCACCTTGTACCGGTATATAAACAATGTTCTGGAATTATTTGATGTGATGTGATGAGATGTGCCAATGAGACTTTGTGGGGGATTGTTGGAATTTGGCTGTGGACTTTGGTCCATGGCCCAATACAAATTCTGAAATTCTCATGGCCCATTCATGCATAGCAAGGGGTGGCAGCCAAAGTTTAGTCCCACCTTGCTAGTTTGAGGGGAGTTGCACCAATATATATAGTGGGGTGTTCTACTACCTCCTAAAGTGAGAGTAGAGGAGTGGCTTACACGCGCGCTCCTCCTCCTCCGCCGCCCGCCTCGCCTCGTCACGACGCGCGCGCGCGCCGCGGTTTGCGGAATTGTGCCTCGGTGCCGAGCTTACTTATCTTTTTGCTGTTCGGGAAAATTACTGCGCGAGTTATTTCTCTATCAGCCGTTTCTGGTTTTTCCGGATCGTGGGCTGTTACTAACTCGGACGTGAGCTGCGTCCCACGTCTTACCCGACCGGTGCTATATAAGCAGGCTTAGGCGCAAACCCTAATCACGCTATATCACATCCCGTCTCTTGCCTCCAGAGCCTTGCGCCGCCACTACACCTTCTCCATCCCCTCTTCCGGCGTGCACCGGACGACGGGACAGTAGGCCTCCGGAACCCCGCCTCTTGTGAACCTGTACGGGTGAGGCGCGATCAGGTTTTTGGGGAGCGCTTCTGCGCGACTACTGACGGCATCACGTCGGCCGACGACTTCTTCCCCGACGAGGACTTCTTCCCGGACATCAGCGCCCTCTACATCAACGACATGGCCGACGACGCTGGTGCCAACGCGAACGCCAACGCGAACGCGAACGCGAATCTGAACGCGAACGCGAATCCTCCTGCAGCACCGTATGCAATCTGCTCCTATCTTTTTCAGTTTCTGTTACAGTTTCTTGTACTAGCGTTTGAAGTAGATGTGATCTCTTTATCTGTGTTAGATTTGATCTGTTCGTCTATTCTGCTAGTATGCATGATTACGTTAATTCCTACAATTATCATCATGTTTTATTATTGGTTATTTCGGATTAAATCTTATGGTAAATTGCTTATATTTTCAACATAACCATGATTAAAACATCTGGTTGAGATGACGTAGTCACCTTCGAAGGTTTCCGGAGGAGTAATGATGCCGTTCTTGTTGCGGTCGAAAAAGGAGACATGTTTCTGGAGTGCCGTCATGTTGGCAGGATCATATTTTGCCACGGCATGCCCCCCTTGCAAAGATAACAACGACAGTAAGCATCAGAGCCTGGAGGTTATCATGATTATATACTGTAACTAGCAAGCATTGTTAACCGCAGGTACATAGCTAACTTACAGTTCGAGCTAAAAATCCAGAGAAGCAGAAGGGTAGAGACCGATCGTCGCCCACCGGCCATCGTCTCGTCCCGCACCCAGGAATGCCTTTGTGTCCGTGTGTGAGTGTGCGATTCTGGAGGAGCATCGCATGTCCCTGTTTAAATAGCGCTTGGAAGAGCAGAGCTACATGCGAAAATGGGGAGCGTGTAACACGCGCAGAAACAGCTAAAGGGAGGGCCCCAAGACCAAGACACTCTTAACGAGAGCTTGTCGAGCACTGCAGTGTGAATTGCCATGACCGTCTGAAGATAGATTTTGATGCAGACCGCTTACAGTGTGAACTGCATGGAAGAAGTGAAGAACCAGCACATACGAACACAACATCTTATCCCTGGAACGGCTGCTCGTCATTCTGAAACGGAGAAGATATATACTCGCCGTTGGTAGCAATGAGAAAAAAAAATCAACGATAACTAGACAGAGAGCAAACTAAACTACTGAAGCCACATGTTTTAGTTAGATGTCTGGAGTGGTGGTCCTTGTTGTTGTTTGGCCGAAACTAAGCCACACTCCAACATGAACTAGTGTTGACAGATAAAAATAAAAAGGATGACTGTTAGGATAGAGAGCTCAGTGCGGGTGACCGTGTCGCCTCCCCGCCTAGGTATGCCCCGAGTGCGTCGATATAGTGGACGGGCTCCATGGAGCCCTTTTATCGAATTCAACAAAAATCAACATTTTAAAGTTTCGATTTTTTTTTAAAAAAAATCCTTAGATGTGGACAATAATGACTTCTATCTGCGTGCAAAAAATCAACGCGAAATATTTCGTATTTTGGGCTGTGCAAAAGTGACAAATTTCTAGATCTGAGACTATAAACAGTACATAATTCAAAAAAATTCAGATTTGTCAGAATTTGTCATTTTTGTGTAGGCCGGAATACAAACTCTTTCACGCTGAAATTTCGCAGGGTTGTAGAATAAATTATATTCAACATCTAGAATTTTAGTTCAGAATTTTTTGAAACTTAAAAATGTCGATTTTCAAAAAATTCAAAAAATGGGCTCCATGGAGCCCGTCCTCTATTGCCATTTTCCGGGTATACCCCTCCCTTTTTGTGCCTTCCTTGTTGCGTGCCTCTACCCCATCGTGTGCCCCTGGACAGATTCGTTGATGAGGATCCAACCTCTTGGGTAGCCTGATCTTCGGTCTTCACTAATCGACAGCGAGGGGTCGAAGAACAAGAAGAACACACGTGGATGGGGGTGAACACACAAAATCCAATAAAAAAATCGGTTATTCCCTTCGGCCCGATCCACCAACATAATAGAATCTCGGGAAAAGGTTGCAAGAAATAGATTTCCTCAAGAAAGATTGTCAAACACTCCACATAATCCAGAGGAAAATATATTACCAATAGTTAATCCAAAGAAAGACTAGAGACGAATAGAGTTTCACTCAACGGAAAGATCAAACACACAAGGGGAGGTATTGTACAACTCCATAGTCAACTAAGAAGAGGCCTTGGGAATCCACAAAGGGATCTTGGGGAGCTAATGCTCTTTATCTAATATCTTTCCTACCCCTAGATCTCCAGGAAGGGTGTCCTTATACACGAAGGGGCAAATGGATAGGGGTTACATGGCCTCCGGCCAAATCTACTCACGGGCAATAGGGTCTGGTAGTACTGCTTATGTTGAACTAAATTACATCCATCGGTAGTTCTAGGGTGGTAGGCCAGGTAGAAAAACAAGGAGTTTCGACGAGGGTGCGGTAGTAGTCCGTAACAAGCCTGGTTGTATTACCTCTCGAAGGTGAGCGGTAGTACCAGTCCTAGGGACGGTATAGCCGGTCCTGGAGCTTAATGGAGGCCAGAAGGTTGCTTGGGGATGCTAGATACCTGGTACAATTGGTTCTTCAGTGGTACAACTGGCCTAGATTTTTAGAACTTATTTTCTTGCTTCTTTTTCTTGGTCTTGATGTGTTGGCTTGTTTGTGGTAGTTCTTGTGGTTGGTACCTGATCACACATAACATGTTAGAATGGAGTAGCATACCATCTGAAAGGACATTTGTCCCTTTCTACTTTTTTGATTTACAATGACAAGACTATGTTTTGTGTGAACTAATATTTGAATTATATGCATACAGGGTTAAGTTCACAGGTGAAGGGGTTCTAATGCATAAAAAGGAATATGGTGGAATCGCCTGCCAAAAGTGGCCAAAGTTGGTCTGGCCGGCCCCCAGACCGGACCACCCGGCGGCAGACCGGACTGGCCCGGCGGGGCCGCCGGACTGATAGTCTGAATGGGTTTTCGGCGGTCCGCCGGATCCGCCCGGTCCACCGCCGGACTCCCGGCGAGGTGTCCGGTCCCACCGGACTTACCGCCGGGGCGTCCGGCCCAGGGCCCGGCGCCGCCGGACTTATCGCCGGGATTGCTGCTGTGTGCTCCCTCAACGGCCAGATTCCCACCTACCTATAAATACCCCTTCTCCTAGCTGGGGTAGTGTTAGAACTTCACCAACCATTGTTCATCCTTGAAGCTCTCACCTACCCCCATTGGAAAAACACCAAATTCCATAGATCTCCCCTTCTAGCCAACCAAAGCTCTTGATCTTTGGAGGATTGAAGGAGGAGGCACCGATCTACATCTTCACCAAAGGAATTTCATTTCCACCTCCATTTGCTTGGAGGATTTGCACCTTGGGGTTCTTGTGACCCTAGGTGTTGTAATTGGTTGATTGACTTGTCTTTGTGGTGATTCTTGCCTCCGTGGCTTTCTTGGGAGCCTCCAATTGAGTTGTGGAGTTGTGCCCCAAGCTCCGTGTAAGGGATTCGTGGTTCCCCCAATACCACCGCTTAGTGGAAACGAGCTAGCCTCCGTGGCTTGCTCACCGGAGAACAAGGTGAGCCTTTGTGGCGTTGGTCGACTCCGTGTCACCACACCTCTCCAACGTAGACGTACTTCCCCTCAAAAGGAAGGAACTACGGGAATACATCCTTGTGTCTCCGGTCTCCACTCTTCGGTTATTTCTTTCCCTTACTTGTATCCTGCTAGTTACTTATTTACTTGCATGCTTGCCACTCATAGGAAATTCACCTAGTTGCACATCTAGTGAATTTACTTTGTGTCAAGCCTTAAATTTGAAAAAGATTAAAAATTGACTTAGCGCCTATTCACCCCCCCTCTATTCGCCCATACCGATCCTTTCAATTGGTATCAGAGCCAGGTTCTCTTTGATTGGGCTTAACCGCCTAAGAGGTTATGGGCGAAGAGGAACCCGCCACTAAGGGGGATCTAAAGAATATAATGGCACGTATGGATGCTATGATGGCAGCCATGGAAAGCCAAAAATCTCAACTTGACGCCCTCGTAAGTGGAATGTCTAGTACCACTCCACCGACCCCGGTTGATTCCTCGGGTAAGCCCGACTTAAACGAGGATAATCCGGATGAGGATGGGGATGAGGGCGGAGAGGAACCCCCCAAGGTAGATGACACCCCCAACAAAGATGACACCTCTCGGGGGCATAGTCCGGGAATTCCACATCCCACGAGCTATGTCTCCGGAAGACATCTTCAAATGCCACACCTTGCTTCTTGCGGTCCACCGCCACCACTTGATGCTTCTAGCTTTGCCAATTGGCAAGATAACATGCGCTCTCACATAAACTTTGTGTCTATTGAGCTTTCGAGGATCATTAAGCAGGGTTTCCATCCAACTTCCAAGGATTTGACCAACTTGCTACCTTGGGAGCAAATCGACAAGCAACTCAATGCCTCCGCCTTGCATCTCATTCACATGTCACTTACCGAGAAGGACAAGGCGTTCGTCCGCAACATCACCTCCGCCAAGGAAGCTTGGGATATTCTCACCAACCTCTTCATTGGGAATGAGAGCATTCAAGAATCCAAGTTTGATGAAGCCTCCAATGAAGCGGACAACTTTGCCATGCTTGATGGTGAAACTCCCGAAGAACTCCATAGGCGTCTCTCGTCACTCCAAGTGAAGCTAACGGATCTTGGCTCCACCCAATGTGATTGGAGATGGATGAAGAGGAATTTCATTCAAGCTCTCTTGCCCTTCCATAGGGAAACCGTGAACTCCATCAAGGGAAATGCAAATTTCCGGACGATGTCCGCTCATGACATTTTGCAAGAGATGATGGCAAGGAAGATCTCTGAGAAGAATGCGGATGATGCTCTTGCTCGTGCACGTGGTGTGCGTGCTTCCAACCTTGCTTTGAAGGCCAAAGTCACCTATCATGAAGAAGAAAGCTTGTTGGAAGAGGAAGAAGTATTGAGTGGAAGCCCCGAGGACATGAAGTATGCTCATGCCGAGCATATGGCTCTTGCTCAAAGGGCATTCATGAAGAAGTGGAAGTCATCTAGCCCCTCCAAGCCCAAGGCTACAAGTAGAGTGAGGACTTGCTACAATTGTGGTAACACTAACCACTTTATTGCGGAGTGTCCTTATGAAAGAGTTGAAGATCACAATGGAAGGCTTGTCCGCAAGGAAATGAAGTCCAAGTCTTACCCTAGAAACTCCGACAAGAAGAGAGTCCTCCCAACTCACGCTTTGATAACTCAAGAAGAGTACCTCTCCGAGGATGATGCAAGTGATAAGGAGGAAATAGGAAGGGCCGCCATCGCCATTGCCCATCCTACCCCCTCATCATCCCTATTCGCTTCCGCAAATGAATCAAAGCGCTCCAACCACAATGCGACTTGTCTCATGGCTCACGCTACAAAGGTATCACCGCCTCTCACACCCATTATACCTAAAAGCTTATCTTTGATGGATTGTGTTGAACGAGTTGGTGAAAATGATGATCTAAATGAAATGGACATGTTCATGTCAACCTTGCATGGGGAGACCAAAGCTCGCTTTGAGATCCTCCTAGATCAACTTAATGAGGCCATCCAAGTAAATGATAAAAATGATGAACGCATTTTTGAACTTGAGGGGCATGCTCGTGACTATGCCGATGAAATTGCTTCTCTTACTCAATCTCTTGAGGAAGAGCAAGACCTAAGGGTGTCACTTGAGACATCCATGTTGGGTCTTGAAGAATCTCACAATTTGGATATTGCCAAACTTAAAAGTGATCGTGATATTGCTCAATCCGTTGCTAATGAACTTAGGTTGCAAAATGAGAAACTAAATCTTATAATTGCTAATGAAGCAACCAAGTCTCTTTCGAGCACTTTTGTTGCAAGTTCATGCTCAACTAACCCCTCTTGTGAGAAAGCCCCCTAAAGGGAAACGAGATGCTTGATGAGCTTTTGAATGCTCAAAAGCAACATGGTGACAAGACGGGACTTGGATTTACATCCAAGTCCAAGAAGAACAAGAGGAAGAAGAACAAGAAGAAGAAGAAGAAGAAGAAGAATGTCCCCGCGCCTCCTCCCTCATTAAAGAAGCATGTTCCTAGTGAAATATGCTATGATGAGAATGGTAATGTATTTGAGAAGGAGGTGAGGGAAGTTATTGGGAATGGCAAAAAGGCTATGCCCAACCATAATAACTTTGCGGGAAAATATAATCCTTCCTATGTTCTTTGCCGTGCACAAGATGGACATGTTTATGCTAAATTTGTTGGTTCATCAAATGAATATGTTGCATGGTCTATTTGGGTTCCAAAGACCCTTGTCACTAACAAGAAAGGACCCATTGAGAAATGGGGACCTAAAGTCAAGACTTGATCTCTTGTAGGGCTTTGCTTCCGGTGGTGGTCAATGGATAATTGATAGTGGTGCTACCAATCATATGACCGGGAGCAAAGAAATGATGAAGGAGCTTCGCACCGGTTCATCCCATGCGGGCTACATCACCTATGGGGATTCTTCAAGGTCAAAGGTATTGGGTCTCGGCAAGGTTGTTGTCTCTCACAATGTTACCGTGGAAGATGTCATGCTTGTTGAGTCCCTTTCATATAATCTTCTTTCCGTTGCTCAACTTGCTAATATGGGCTTTGCAACCTTCTTTGATGTTGGGATTGTAGTTCTTTTGTGGAGCAAGTCTCTTAAGGTAGCTCATGTGGGGCATGTCGAAAATGGCTTATATGTGATCGACTTCTCAAAGGAGGTCACTAAAGCCGCGACATGCCTCATGGCTAAAGTTGATGTGGGATGGCTTTGGCATCGCCGGCTAGGCCACGTCAATATGAGAACTTTGCAAAGTCTCCACAAAGGCAACCACATCCTAGGACTAACCGATCTAACCTTTTCAAAAGATCGTGTGTGTAGAGCTTGCATTGAAGGAAAGATGCATGAACTTCCTCATCCTAGCAAGACCATCATTTCATCTAAGAGGGTCCTAGAGCTCCTTCACATGGATCTCTTCGGCCCTCCTTCTTATGAAAGTCTTGGAGGAAAGAAGTATTGCTTGGTGATTGTCAATGACTATTCAAGATACACTTGGGTCTTTTTCTTTGCTCATAAGAGTGAGACTCAACAAACCGTCAAAGACTTCACCAATGAAGTGCAATGCCAATATAGTCAAGACATATTGATGATCCGAAGTGACAATGGCACCGAGTTCAAGAACTACACCTTGAATGATTTTCTCAGTGATGAGGGGATTCGCCATCAATACTCATCTCCCTACACTCCCCAACAAAATGGTGTAGCCGAGCGGAAGAACCGGACTCTCATTGATATGGCTAGGACCATGTTAGCGGAATTCAAGTCTCCGTATAACTTTTGGGCCGAAGCCATTAATACCGCATGTCATGCGTCGAACCGGTTATATCTCCGCAAGGGCTTGAACAAGACTCCTTATGAGATCCTCATTGGAAAGAAGCCTAACATCAAGTACTTTCGGGTATTCGGTTGTAAGTGCTACTATCTTAAGAAAGGTGTCCATTTGTCCAAATTTGATTCGAAAGCTCTTGAGGGTACCTTTGTTGGCTATGCCGCCGAATCTCACGCCTTTAGAATCTTTGACAAACTCTCCGCTCGAGTTGTTGAAGTTTCTAACGTGAGATTCGATGAGAATGACGGCTCCCGTGTGGAGCAACGTGGTGTTTTTGATGTAGGTGATGAAATACCTCCTCTTGCCATAAGAAGAATGGGTGTGGGACATCTCATACCCGTTGAGGGACACCTTTTGGCGGAAGGAGAAGGACTATGCTCTACTCAAGTGGAGCCTTCACCCTCTCAAACACAACAAGCTCCTCAAGGTCCCTTTGATGCTAGCCAAAGACAAGCTCAAGCCCCTCAACCATGTGAGCATGATCAAGATCAAGACCAAGAGCATGATGGTGATTTCTCACCAAGTGGTGATCAAGATCAAGTTCAAGACATTGAGCAAGCTCAAGATGTTGAGCATGCTCGGTTTGGAGGTCAAGGCGAGGACCAAAACCGTGGTGATGACCAAGTGGCCTCTCAAGAATCTCTTGAAGAAGCTCAAGCTCGCCGTGCCATGAAGATAGCAACAACTCTCCAAAGAGGTAGCCACACCTTGGAGAATGTGATTGGAAGTGTAAGGAAAGGGGTGTCCACGAGGAGGCAATTGGCAAACTTTAGTAACCACCATGCCTATATCTCTTGTGTGGAACCTCAAAAGGTGTTTGAAGCTCTTGAAGACCCGGATTGGGTAGAAGCCATGCACGAAGAACTCAATAACTTCGAGCACAACAAAGTTTGGTCATTAGTGGAGAAGCCCAAGGATTGCCGCAATGTCATTGGAACCAAGTGGATCTTCAAGAACAAGCAAGATGCAAATGGAATTGTTGTGAGGAACAAGGCTCGTTTGGTTGCTCAAGGATACTCTCAAATTGAAGGCATCGACTATGGAGAGACTTTTGCACCCGTGGCTCGCCTTGAGTCCATCCGTATCCTTCTTGCTTATGCATCACATCATAATTTTAAGTTGCAACAAATGGATGTGAAGAGTGCTTTCTTAAATGGTCATTTGCATGAGTTAGTGTTTGTAAAGCAACCCCCGGGTTTTGAGGATCCTAGCTTTCCGAACCATGTCTACAAGCTCGATAAGGCACTCTATGGCCTTAAACAAGCCCCACGTGCGTGGTACGAGCATCTTAGAGAGCTTCTTGTAGACCGTGGGTTTGAGATAGGCCTCATTGATCCCACTCTTTTTACTAAGAAAGTAAACGGGGAGCTTTTCATATGCCAACTGTATGTAGATGATATCATTTTTGGTTCTTCTAACAAATCTTTCAATGATGAATTTGCAAGACTAATGACAGATAAATTTGAGATGTCTATGATGGGGGAGTTGAAATTATTTCTTGGCTTTGAGATAAAGCAATTGAAGGGTGGCACCTTCATCAATCAAGCCAAGTACACTCAAGACATGCTCAAGAAGTTCAAGATGGATACCGGAGTGAAGGGAGCCAAGACTCCCATGCCTACAAAGGTTACTCTTGATCTCGATCCTAATGGTAAAGAAGTGGATCAAAAACTTTATCGCTCTATGATTGGGTCTTTGCTCTATCTTTGTGCATCTAGACCGGATATCATGCTTAGTGTGGGAATGTGTGCACGATATCAAGCCGCCCCTAAGGAAAGCCATTTAATGGCGGTCAAAAGAGTCTTTCGATATTTGATTGATACCCCAACTTTTGGCCTTTGGTACCCGAAGGGAGCAAGCTTTGAGCTTGTTGGGTACTCGGACTCGGATTGGGCGGGAGACAAAGTGGATAGGAAGTCAACTTCCGGGGCATGCCAATTTCTTGGTAGGTCTTTGGTTTGTTGGTCTTCCAAGAAGCAAAATTGTGTGTCTCTCTCCACCGCCAAAGCCGAGTATGTGGCGGCCGCGAGTTGTTGTGCTCAACTCCTTTGGATGAGGCAAACCATGGAGGATTATGGCATTCACTTCGACAAGGTGCCACTCTTGTGTGACAATGAGAGTGCCATCAAGATCGCTCATAATCCGGTTCAACATAACAAGACCAAGCACATCGAGATCCGCCACCACTTCATCCGTGACCATGTCAACCGAGGTGAGATTAACCTATCTTATGTAGGTACACAAGACCAACTCGCCGACATTTTCACGAAGCCTCTTGATGAAGCAAGATTCCGAGAGTTGAGGCATGAATTGAATATCGTAGACTCTTGCAATGTGGCTTGATCGTGTGCACTCATTCCCATATTATAGTGTGTTGTTCTAGTCTAGATGCGCATAGTTGAGGATAGTCATCGTGTCAA